>OW203901.1:6072976-7322976 GCA_934046635.1 Buathra laborator
AACTCGAGAACATGTATTCATATAAGGAATTCGGATAAAACTGCCGTAAAGATCGTCTTTGAAGGTTGTAACGCAAAGTTTATTATGTATACAGGCATATCGAGTGTAATATACATTCAAAGACCGCACAGGAAGATAACGCGGCAAGCGAGCAATTCGCGAGCTCGTTATTATTTGGCAAACGATCCCCTATATACCACGAAGATAACGATGCATTTACTATGCAACTCATGAACTGATCGCCTCGTGTTTTAACAGCCACTCTACCTGAGACTGTGTGTTGCACACGCTGATGTAAGAATAAGAGTGAGACGTCGCTACCGCGGGTTGCAACCTCGTCGCGCCGATCGGTATGCAAAGTCCGCTGGTCTAGACGTAAATCATACAGTGGAGGCCTTTTGGCGATTCGACATTTTTTTTTTTTTCACTCCACTTTCTCTCCTTCTAATTTTTTCGCTCTTTCACACTACCCAGAGTCGCGCAGTTCTTTCAACTGCGTTATACGTACTACAGTATGCTACGAGACGCCTACCCCCTTGGAACACACTGCTATTTCCCCACTCCAGGCCCATTATCGCACTCGCGCGAGAGGGCAAAAATAAGTCAACCTTCCACCCCTCCTCTGGTTCCGTTCTCTTCGTCTTTCTTGCTCTCGCTAGTTTCCTGATTTTTTGTTTTTTCTTTTTTTTTTTTTTTTCGTCTTATTCTTTAAACGAGGCCCGGGCGATCGGTGTAGACTCTTAAACACCCCGATTAGCCGGCTGTCACGAGCAGTCCACCCTCGCACCGCCTCATTCTTTTCTTTAATTCGTTTTTTTTTCTTCTTCGCCCTCTCAGGGTTATTCCTGCAACTCTCTCATCCCTGCCTTTCGGTAGTCCTCGCTCGTGTCCCTTCTTCCGCGATCTCTCTCTCTCATTCCTTCTCGCGGCGCGTATAAGGACCTTTTTTTTTCATCGAGCTCGAGGTAATTAGGGTGGCATCCCTGCAGTCAGCACCCTCTTCTCACACAGGTTGAAAGGAGAAAACGCCATCCGGCAGTCGAGACCTACCCCCATCCCCACCCCTCCGTGAACTGCTTCGCGTTTTAATGAGATTTAGGTCTTCGCGAGGGACACCAGCAGCCGGCTAAATTTTCATAACGTTCCCAGAGAAATTACACTTTTTTTCCCTTCGTTTGCTGTACGCACCCTTTTCCGCATTCCTCATATCTTCTCTTTATTTCCGATTTTAGCGTAGCTGCTTCTCAAGGCTTTGTACGTCTCTTGATGAATAGAGAAATGGTACCGATGTTATACTGCAAATATATATCTGCGTCTATTTGTTCGACTGTATTTCGACATTTCGGATTATTGGATTTTCACGTTGAATGTTTTTTTTTTCTTCCCAGTAACTGCGACAAATAATTGTCGAAAACTATCGGAAGCCTAAATACAGTACAATGAGAACGCAGAGGATGAAATAGGAGAGAAAACGTGCGTTTCATTACGACGTTGCACGGTGCTATTGCAATGGAATTTTCAGCCCATTCGCTTTCTCTCGTCTCGTATTGACAACGGAATCGAAAGGTTTGTTATTTACCCTACGAATTCAACGGAAAAATGTGGAAACTCGAAATTCGCCGGACGGTCGTCACTCCAAATGTTTGTAAATCATTGAAAAAAAAATCAGAAGTTTTCAGATATCGAAAGCATCAATAATAATTGAAGACTAATGACACAAAAAAAAATATTTATTTAACTTCCATCGCGAGTATAAATTCGCGATGGAAGTCAAACAAAATGAATTAAATGAATGAATGAATGAATGAAAAAATCAAATGAATAAAATTAATAAATGAATAAATGATGTTAAATGGATTTTTGATATATAAATATCAAAAATTCATTGTAAAATATGCTACTGAAACGACGAATGAGAAAAAAAAAACTACAACGAATTTTTACAAGCAATTTTGGGAAATTGCGTCGATCCGCGATGACATTACCATACGACGGTTGTAACAAATCCTAGAAAAATGATAATACGTCGGAGAAGTCTGCAATACGTGAGTCTACGCAGACACACGTGTGCCAGCAAACAATACACGTTGCAACCAGTAGGCAAGCCGCGTGTCCATGCATAATTCAAATAGTCGCACAGCCGCGCGAGCATCCGCGTGTGGAGAACGCCCTTCTATATCTACCGGTACGTTTCTCGTACATACATAGATATATACCTACTTTGGTACGGTATTCTATGTATATGTCTATATAGAATAGAATACTGAACGCGTAACCAAGAGCAGCGCGAATTCTCTCTTCCGTTCCGACTGCTCGACTCGCAGTAAATACGTAATCAGACATCGCTATATCGCGAACGATTCTGCACGTATGTGCATAGGAACTTCGAGTGTAGACTGCAGCATATATGTACCTCAGTCTCGCACGACCTCCTGCACGCCCCGCGGTTCTATCTCGTTCGCTATACTACGCAGACCTCTCTTTTCCTTGGCTTCCCATTTTCCCCAACTGCATCTCTCTTTTGTCCCACGTACCATCCCCCTGGTAACAGACGTCTTCTCTTTCATCCCAGCTTCACTTATTTGCCATCCCATTTTACCGACACACGTACACACTTATGGATACAAGCATCGCACCGCAGGTTTCACCGAGTCGGCGAAAAACAAAAAAAAAAGGTCCGTAAAACGCGTATGAGAATCTTGCTTCACTATCGCTTCGACTATTCTATCACTATTGAAATACCGCAATGCGACATCTTTCAAAATGGAGACTCTACTAAGATTAACTGCAATAATAATTGTAAGAGAACAATACCGCCAATCAACGATCTTCGATTTATACTTCATATCGATCGATCTAAAATCGTTTATTTGTGATCATTTTTTTTTTTTTTTTTTTTTTTCCGACCAAATTTCATTTTTTCCTGCGAGGCATCTACGTCCATCTGACTCTTTTACCTCCTGTAAGGTTATCTCATCGCCCGGGTTAATGGCGCAGGAGACTCAACGTATATTTCATACCCAGCCAGCTAACCGGCAAGCAGAAGCATAGCAGCATATTATACTGTATACGTGTTATGTATGTGTGTGTGTATGTGTTTGTGTGCGTGTAGAGGAGATTCTGGAGCGTCGCGTCACAAGGCTCACGAGGTTCCCGCCGGGTTATCCCGGGGTATATGCGCGCGCCAAGAGTATCTGGACTTATGACGGAAACAATTTAGGGGCTTTGGGGAGGTTGTGCTGCGAGGTACGGCGCCCACGTTGGCCCGGTTGGCTCTCTCGCTAGTTCGCTTTACCGTATACCGCACACCGGGCCATGTCTCCATGCATGTGCGAAGAGATGAGAAGCGAGAGCCGAGAAGAGACACGACGGAGTATCCGCCGGGGTTCGCTCGAGGTGCGGAGGGAGCTAAGCCGCAATAAGTCGAGGGATGAGCGCGAGATGTGGCCGAATCGTACCTCGCATACTGATATCGTTTTCCTTGCCTCGCGCTTTCGCCTCTCTCTTGCTATATGCTTCTCCACTGCCACGAGCATCACCAACGAGCTTTTGTATTGCCTCGAAGAATCAGAAAATTCCTTTTCCAATTTCCGTTACACAAACATAGACATTTATTGTATATTAAATTTTCCCATTCGAGGAATAAATATATTAATGATTAATAATATCGATTATAGATAATCGAAGGATTTATCGTTCTCGTGGAATATTCACGAGAGAGAATGAGAAAAAACGGTGAAAATCGACAGGAACGTCTGGCCTGTCCACTCGTTTGAGAATCGTTCTCTCTTTTTCATTTCCTCTAGCGATTCTCTCGTCGACAGCATATCGCAGTGCAAACTCTTCACTCGCACAAGTTTTATTTCACTCTCAACCTCTCGTATATCCTGTACGTCACTGACATCGACGAGACGACGAGTAAGAAGTGAACTTCTATCATTCGAGTAATTCACTCGTTGTTACGATATATCATTGATAGAATAGAAGTAAAAGGTGAAAGAACAATAACCAGTAAATGAACATGTTACGTTGGAAGAGATGTAAAAAAACAAAATCACAGTCACTTAATTCTGTCGCTTGGTTGACTCTTTATTCATTAATTCTTCATTAATGAATAAATCATAAAAAAATCATTCATTAATGAATAAATCATAAAAAAATTCATTCATTAATGAATAAATCATAAAAAAATTCATTCATTAATGAATAAATCATAAAAAAATTCATTCATTAATGAATAAATCATAAAAAAATTCATTCATTAATGAATAAATCATAAAAAAAATTCAATCATTAATAAATAAATCATAAAAAATTCATTGATTAATGACATCGCAGAAGAATTTTTGTTGTTTTAAACGGAAATCGAAGAAACTCGTTGCAACAAAGTGCTGTCTAAGTTTGTCGGTTACTCTTGCAATCCTTTATTTCCTATTCCCATTGGGCTTGTAGTCCCGGTAGAGCGCGACGGTTGGTGTGTAAGGGTTTGGACTTTTCGCGGTGAGAAGGAGAGATAGACGTAGTGGGTGGTATAGGAGCTGCGGTGAGAAGGGCGTCACGGCGAGTGAAGACGGACGTCGCGACGCAGCCATAAATCCCGAGCTTACCCACCGACGAGGAGAAGTACGAGAGACTCTCGAAACGTTGATGAAAGAGAAAGAGAGGCAGAAGGTAACCTTCTCCAGACGGGAGGATAGAGCCCACGAGAAGAGGGGTGAGAGAGCTGAACTTCGTCGCGGGAGGCTAACTCTCGGCAGAACGGACCAGGAGAGCGAACGCGCACTACCACGACAACTTTGATTATACTACTCTCCGGGTTTTATGGGACTTGCCCCGCCGTTTGCTCGATCTTTCCCTCTGGCTTTCTCCCGACTCTTCGGGGTCGCTACGATTTCTAGGTAAAACACCTACTGGAAGGGAAATTCCAACCGAGTGTTTAAGCACACGGCAAACCGTTAGGGAGAGTTCCAGTGCGTTCAGTTTCAGCCAACCGAAATTTAGAACGCTCGTTGCCGAAACAGGTAAAAGATTGAGTCGCTCTACCCAATGCTCAAACTATACCCAGGATAGCGAACCTGTACACTCTTCACCATGCCGTCAGAACTTTTTCCGAAAGTAGCTCGCTAAGAGAACCGTGAGAGCTTTCTACTGGCTTTGTTATTCGAGAGTTTACTCCGAAACTGTCGCGAGCAATTTCGCGGGTTACTTATGCACTTTAGTGTTTTCCGTGTACGCGCCGGTGACGCTTCAGTAGAGAAAGAGAGATGAGCGGGAGCAATATATTAGTTTTTTTGAAAGAGTCCACTGTCCCAAGAGCTCTTGTATGCACAGCAGTTTAATTAGGTCGGCCTATCATATTTTTTTTTTTTTTTGTACACGCGGACTCGTGAGCTAAGTACCCAGAAGCACGTACCTCCATCGTACCTTGTATCCCGTTGGAAGGTACTGTTGGAAAAGAAAACGAACCAAGTGAAACGCTCGCGAGGTCCGTAGTCGACGAGGGCGGAAAAAAAAAGAACGCGCGAAGGAAAGAGGCAATTTCGCGAGCGTTTTTAACCGTAGACTAATTTCCTGGACGCTCAGGCAACGCCGGGCACAAAGTTACCGGTGATGTACTCGCCCCCAGAGTCAGTCCAACTCCCGCACCATCACCTGCCTCTCGCTGAGCTACAATAGCCCGTAGCTTAGTTTCGTTCGTAACAATAATAATAATAACAGCACGAGAAAACTACACCGGTAGTGTAGACGAGCGCGAACTATAACCGTGGAATGAGAGTAAGGATGAAAACGAGCGAAGAGAAAAAGAAAACAGCGGAGAAGCAGCGAGACGGCGAGAAATTATGAAGGGAACACTTGCCTCTCGCCATTACGGAACAAATTAAAAAGTAATTAAAAAACAACAGGGTGGGTGGATCCTTGTGTAGACCCGTTATTATAGCTTCTGGAGTAACTTCGATCGAGTCCTCCAGGATAATCAAAGAATTCTTAATGTCATTCTATCATTGAATAACGGGAAAACAATTGATCGTTTTATCGATTAATCGTGTATACGATTCGACTGAATTATTATTATTTTTTTATAAAAATTTCTTAAATTGCAAAAAGACGTAGAAAAACGAAAAATTATAGTATCAAATACCCGTACAAAATCCCGTCGACGGGACAAAGCTCCGGTTAAATCCTCGGATGTGCCTATAGACAGTCTCTCGTACGGTATGAGAACGTATGTCGGGTAGACGACAACGATGACGACGGTATACCCGAACAGAACCTCGCGGGACGTTCGAGACTTAGACGACAGGGGATGAAACGCGCTTTGCGGTATTCCGTACAACGATCGTAGAATTCCGGTAGAGTAATAACGCGTACCTATACGTACGGGGGGTGTATAGCATAGACGTATAGAGGAACGAGCAGAGAGTGGGATGAGAGAATGAGACGAGAGTCGGAATCGTTGCCGGTTTCTCGTGAGTTCGATTTAATAATCCGTGAGTGGTAAATTAAAATGATAGACGTCACGCCGACTGGCGGCCACTGAGAGCCCATCAATTAATGGGAGGGATTGGCTACTGGGTTGAGGTTTGCGTGAACGAGGTAACCTTCGGGAAAGAGGCAGAGGGGGTTGCACCATCGGGAGAGGGCCCACTTCATTTCACTATAAATAAATAATCGTCGATCGCGGCCTTCGGAGAGGTAGAATAGTATAGTACACCAGAAGGGTAGGCAGAGAGATCGAGAGATCGAGAGAGAGGTGCACGTGGGCGCGAGATGTCACTCGACATCGCTTGCGCGCTGCGGTTCTCCGGCACGGAAGATGGAAGAGGAGCAAATCGGGGAGAAAGTGCGGATGGAGGAATCGGAGCTCATGGTAGAGTTGGCACAGCGAAAGTATAGGTAATGCGGATCACCTAACAACAGTGTGTTGTTAATTGTGTCGGAAATATAATTGATTCGTAAAAAAAATCCTAAAAAAAAACGTCACATTAAATTTTTTTTTTCTACGAAATTTTACTCCGCGATATTTATGCTCCAAATTGCCAGAAATGACCCCTTTCGTCAAGGGTAGTAATTTTTTTATCAACATCGGGGATGAAAAAAAAAATTTGTATGTATATATCGTTTTTACTGGCGTGTGACCCGAATTACCCGACATTCTGTACCCAGAGGCGCAAGTATGTATAGCGTCAAGTGCAGAAGGATCGCAGAGAAAGGGGCGAGATACGAGAGAACTACAGAGGATGGCACTAAAATATTAACGCTGTCTCGTGGACGTCACATACGTTACCCTTCTCTCCGGTACCGGTGCCTTCTGCACACATTCGAACGTGAGGGGGACCGAGAGAATCCCGGAACATACCAAGCTACGAAGGTTCGTTCCTATGGAGCTTCCAACAATTTTACATTTATTCATTCGATACCGGCTGCTCCGAGACATTCTCGTTTCGACGAGAAAGCTTTCGCGGAATATCTTGTACATTTTTTCATGGAATCTACGAAAATTCGATACTCATACGAGTAAATAACGCGAGAAATACAAGTATCAAATATTTTCCGACAATTCAAATATTTTTCGAATTTTTTTACAATGATACGATATTATTCATAAGAATTATGCAATAATAACGGCGCGTATAAAAAATCGTACACGTGTCTTATTTGGTGTGCGATTTCTGCGAGAAGATGAATATGAAGAACACAAAGAGTACAAATGAGACAACGAGCAAAAACTGCGTTTCGAACGCGTGTGCGATAATTAAAAGCATATAATAACGCGGTAGATATGTGACGCCTATAGCCATGAGATGGTGTCTCTGTTGGGGTGTTACATAGTAGCAAAAAGGTACGACGAAGCCGGGCAACGCAGTGGTAGTCGGGATGTGACACACGGCCCGGAAATATTTGGCAGCTGATACGGGGGGAATGGGGGTATACCTCCGGTTGGTAATTAAAAATGTCTCCCGACCCCTCGTCGAGCGTCCAGCATAGCCGTAGCCGCGGCGGCACCAAACTCGCGATTCTCACTCTTTCTGCTCTTTCTCTCTCGTTGTCGTTTCAAACCGAGCGAGAGCTGTCTAACAGGAATGCATCGCGGTACTAATGAAAAGCCTCATCGGCGTGCGTGACACGCTAACGAGAATGAGAAAAGAGACGCCGGGGCACACATCGTGTGTGTGCGCGCGCGCGTCTGTGGTGCGCTTGACTTGTGGATGGAACATTTATACAGTATATAAAACCGCGCATCGTCTCTGACAGCGGGAATCGAAAATTCCCGAAGTGGAAAAGGTGAAAATCGCTTACGTATACTAATGCTAAAATCCCGCAAGGATACTGGACAGGGTGGAGGGAAAGAGGTGACCGAAAATAAAAAAAATTCAATTTGTAACGCAGAACGAGAGCAAATTCGTTTCGAAGAATCCCTTCGCTCGAAAATTTTTTCAAGCCCACGCAGACCGATAAACTATTCGATGTATGCTAATGAAAAATTTCACGGGCAAGCAAAACGCCAAAAAAAAAAAAAAAAACGAGGAGAAGAGAACCCCCCGTAACAGGTCAGCATGACAGAAGGGGTGAATTGAAAATTCGGACGGACAGCTCGAGCTTTCGAAGGGTCAGACTTTATAAAGATTGTAAGAGAAGGTGCCCCCGTATTCTCGTTGACGCGTCCAGCAGACAGAGCGCATGCAAAATCTATGGGATATAATATCAGAGTTTCTAGACAGCGCAATTCGAAATCCGGAAATTGTCTATGCTCTAGCGCTAGAGAGATCGACGCGTGCCTCAGCCAGAAGCGCATGGCACCAGAGGTACGCCGATTCCGGGTGATTCCCCGTGATGTCCGAGAAATCGAGACCGAGTCCATGCGTTGGATACCGACGGGGGTTGATGCTCGTCAGCGTGTCCACAGCGAGGTGGACATTGGACGTTGCTGGAGGACGTCAGGGAGCGACGACGAGGTCGAGAGGACACAGGGAGAGAAAGAGAGAGGCACGGAACGTACGTCACCGACGTGGAAGGACATTGACTACGTTATACGTACATCGTACGTATGACCAGCACCGGCGTACATCCTCCTCTTCGCAGAGAAACGAGAGAACGCTTCTGCGGCTCGGTAGAGTCGCGAACGATAGATGGACAGCTACGAGCTACCGGTTTCTACTGCCCGAGCAAGAGAAGCACACCGAACGATGGTGTATTAGTAGAAGAGCAGCAGAACTGACCAAGCAAGAGAGAGCATATTCGGTATGCGTGTAGGAGAGCCGAGATCGTCGCGACGTCCGACTCTCCTGCCGACGCCGCCGGCTTGTCTATCCCGTAAGTAACCCGTAACCGGCCGCAAGCGAAGGGGAAGTGAGAGAAACATATTGCCCTGACCAGAGAGAGAGAGAGAGAGAGAGAAAGGGAGATAGAGAGAGACAAAGAGAGAGTGAGACAGTAACCCTGGATGAACGGTGAATGATGTGGAGAGAGGCGGTAGTGACGTCATTAGCAATTCTGATCTCGTCGAGCGGAAATTATGTCCAGTGCGACGGGAGTCGCTCTCAATATCCTCTATCTCTCTCCCCGCGTGATGCGGTCGAGGCAACGTTAGCGTTTACTCCTGTTTCTCTCGTGAAATTTAGTTCTACGCTCTTCCTCTTGCTCTTGGTTCGAGGAATAGAACGCGCTCTGTAGGTACAGCAAGTAGATACGGTAGCGAGAGGAGAGGAGACACAGACGAGGGAAGAGCAGAACGCCCACGATTTCAACGTGAAGCAGGAGAGCAACGTGGTAGACCAACCCCCTGGCAAGGAAATACGGGAGGTTGGTCGGGCGATGGGCAACACGAGGAACGTTCTACGTTCCATCGGTAGTATGGTATGTACCGGTTCGTACACGAACAGGAAAATGGGCACAGACGGTGCGGAGCGAAGAGAAGTACTTCGTGTACTACACTACAGTATAGGAAGGAAACTATACTGCAGAAACTATACTGTAGTATATTATTGTAGTGGAGTTGAATGGGTATACTGTAGTAGTCGGGTAATCCCACCCTCGGAGAGAGATTCCTACGCTTCCGGTTTCCGGCACGGGAACGACTGCGTTCTGATTGGTTCACGCCCGCGCGCTCGAACGACAATGAACCAATACCAGGCAATTCTCATAGATTTGCGCATTCCAACATTCCGATGTATATAATAATAATAATAATTAATAAGATAAATGCAGCGACAGAGACTGTAATCTTAAAATAAAAAACGCAACATTTAAAGAAGTGAACGTTGATGAAGCGAACATCACGATAATTCATCAAATCAAATAGAAATTATTGAGATTGAAGTTTCTTCGAGTTATGAATATTGAAAAAATACGAAATTCGAATAAACTGTTAATGTGAAAATATAACAAAACATCAGCGTATGTAGAAAATAATTATATGAATTACAGAATTCGGTGTGAATTATTAAACGAATAAAAATTCGCAGAAATCTCATTTTCGCGTTAATAAATAAAATTAAAAAAATATTGGCATTATAGAATTTGAATAAAATATGTATTAATAATGTGTAATTTTAATATTTTCACGAATCTGAATATGCAATTATAAAAATTATGACAACGCTGAATTGCGCTTCACGTCACAGGAGGATTCGTTGAAAGCTAATTATTACGTGACGATAAGAAATTCATTAATTTATTAATAATAGAGAAAAGTTTCGCGTTCTATTGGCTGTGGATCTGCCAACGCCGTTTAGTGATAAATATTTCGTAGACCATTGTTAATATTACATAGTCAGTAATAACTAATAGCCCCGAAATATCGAGTCCAAAAATATTCATTGATCTATACAAAGCTAAACTTTTTATTATAAGAATTCTACGAACGATTTTTACCACTTCGTAAAAAATGTTATTTATTCTTCGCTAATTACATTGTACTGCATAACATGTTGAATAAAACATGAGAAAACAATTCGCATATATCAAAACTGATATTCTGGAACGTTTCGCTTCTACACTCTATTCAAAGTGTAGTCTATGCTGTACTGTCCGCGCCGATGTCTATAGGATCGTTTGCCTATTCGCAGGATCGATCGTTCTCCGAGGGTCGTAAAAAAGATCCATAAAAAAGTTTAACGAAAGAAACAGAGGTAGAAGAAAAGTGTGTGTCGTGACTCGAAGGCGTACCGATCGCACGCGATAAGAACTCGTAGTGTATGATCTACGAGTTGTTGTATTAATCAGTACCTATTGGGGGTGTTTTCAACTATCCGGAATACTTTTATCCGGCAGCAAGCGACACGACAGTCCCAACAGCCATATCTTTCGTAAAAAAAAAAAAAAAAAAAAAGAAAAAAAAAGATATCCGAAGTTCAAGGCTCGTCGGGACCACTTCCGGAATGATGACGCAAGCGAAACGGATATACCGACAAGAGAAGATACATAGCTAACGACTATATTCCATCGCTTCACGATGCTAATTATTTTAATGCGTAACTCCGAAGCATTAATCCTAATTAGAAGAATAACCGGTGCGCAAATACGCGCGCGTTCGCGATAGATAAGAGCGAAGCGAATGGGAAACAAATAACACACCGTTCACACAAGTATCTTTAAAAGTTTTCTGTATACGATAATTGTTTTTATTCTTTGCAGCAAACCGAAGTGTTGAAAATATATTCAAATTTCTCGTGGATAAGTTGTATTCCCTTGTTTCTCCTTATTCTTTATCCTGCCCTCGTCTCACGGTTGATTCTCTGGTCTCTCGGCACTTTCCCTCGTCAACAAAACCCGCGGTACGCCAGGGTGACATGTTTAATCATTCGTTAGATTGAATCCGAAGAGAGTTTGGCCGAGCGAACGAGGGAAGAGACCGACGTTCACTCTCGCTTGGCGGTGAATATTTTTGCATGCCTCACGTTCCAACATGGAATCGTCAGTGGCGAACGACAGATACAGACCGAGACCGAGGCAAGGCTCATCCCGCCCTCTTTTCTGGACTGCGAACCCAACTTCGCTCGTCGCTTTCGCTCTTTCACGAGGGTGAAACAGACAGAAAACTTCTCGAGGGTCGAAACGCTCGCTGATATGCATGCGGAAAATAAGTTTGAAAGAGAATCGAATCTCTGCTTCGCGGACTGTGGTACATATAATCTTCTCTTCTTCACTTGTTGTCGATGCATATAATACCTCACAGCGAGCATAAATAATAATGCTGCTGCGTTCCGAAGTCGAGAGTCGTCCCGGTAGCAGTTAACATAAATCACTCATCATGCGGAAAATCTTCTGGTAATCCCGTCGGTAACAACGAAAGGTAAAACACTGGCTACTAATATAATACAAAATACGAGAGAGAAAGAGAGAGAGAGAGAGAGACTCGCCCCGCGAACGTACTAAATTACAAAATTATTCCTGCGCGCCCGCTGCTTTGTGTCGGGCATCTCGTTAGAATCAAAAACAGAAGAATAAAAAATGAAGAAAAAAATAATAAACCTATACGAACGTACGAAAACTAACGAAGAAGCAATCCCCGTTCTCTCGTGTGTGTATTAACAATTTTCATAACTAATAATGCTCTCGAGCCGTTCTGTCGCTCGTTGAAAGTCGGACGAGGAAGTATGAAGAGATACAGAGAGAGCCAACAGAACAGCGCTGTTTTAGAGTATAATACGGTCTCCGCTGCGCGTTATACTGCGCCACGGGTGGCCTCTAATTATTTACATAACGTTAAATATTAATGAATATACCATAACGTTAAGTAATTGTGATTCCCATGAGGCTTCGGGAGTTGCGCTCGGGTAACATGATTTACCGTGAATTAAGGTGGACGGGGGTGTGCAGTGGGGAAGTCGTTGGATCTTAGCGAAGGAGTGAAAAGTCATTTCGCGCGATAATGGAATGCAGCAACAGCTGGAAGAACCGGAAACCGCTGCGAGCGAGAGAATGAAAAAAAAAAAAAAAAAAAAAATTAATATATATTATATATTAATGAATAAGAAATGCACGATGCATTCTTATGTAAAGACTCTGCGCCTTTTATATCGCTACGAGAACGAGAGATTCAATTTAGAAAAAAAAATAATAATTAAAATAATAATGCGAGAACTACTCGTGTGTTTTATCAACAGGACTCTCTGCCGTTTTTTTTTTTTTTTTTTTTTTAATTCGCCGCTTCCTTTTCGTTCTCTCTGTAGATAGCGCAGGTTGGCAAAGCGAAGGAGGAATCTTGACAAGCGTTTCTCGCCCGTTTCGCAACGAGGTACATTGCGCGAGGCAGATGTACGTTCGCGCAAATGTAACCAAAGGATTCCGTCAGCCCGCATCGCCCAACTTCGGTTTCCACGTAAGGGAAGAGGGAGAGATCTCGAGTCAGCGCGCGCTATCTCTCGTCTCGTTCTGTGTGAAACGAACGTGCGGCATGTCCTTAAAGTCGACTCTCCGGTGAGTCCTACCTGAATGGCTACGAAAAAAAAAACCTCGGGACCATTTGCTTGCGAGAGTCCGGTACCCATGTGCCATCCTGACGGAGGTTACACGCGGTCTCGAGAATCAACAGAAAGTACATCTCTGGTAGATACACGCATCCCTGGGAATTACGTCGCGGAGTTAATTCGCTAGTATGCGCGGATATTTCATGCTGATTTCTTCCTCGTAGATACATCGTTTGCTTGTTTTTCATTGACCGGACGCCACATCAGAGTTCGCTTTACCGTTATTTTTCGAATCCATGTTAAACTTACGATAGAATCGCTGGACTACTCGAAGGGTTGATTAAAGTTTTCTTGTAAGTAGTTTAACTAATAGATAGATAAGTTTATTTCTTATCTTTTTTTATCTTATTTGTAGTTAACAAATGTATAGATGCATATAGCTAAATAAATGTTTAGTCATTATCAACAAATATAAGTAGAAATAACAATAAATTAATATATTCGAACGACCGAGCGAATGAATAACGCGGGTATTTGGTTTTCGGGCGGATATTATTAATAATAAGAAATGTTAATTATCCCGATCACAAAATGTCACACGTTTGTTCGCTTTAAGAGACCCGTGAAGACTCTTGTCACGACGATCGATTTCGTATCGTCCGCCCATTCGTTCGTCTATTGTGAAACGTAACTAATTTCGTTTGTCTTAACGAATAGTCAGCTGCATATTCACTAAAATATATTTCGCCACATCCGCCTATACATTTTTTAACTACAAATTAACTCTTTTCTCAGAGTTGAGAGTTCAAATGAGCGCCAAGACTCTCCAATATTTCTGTTTTTTTTTTTTTTTTTTTTTTTTTTTTACGGGTGAATGTGCCAACAGGTGAAGATCTTTACGGTAATAACTCGTGTACACTATAGTATCTATGCAATCACCTGTTTCCCTTCCCGAACGTCCGTTCGACGATCTTTATGATTCTGGAATATCGCGACTGAGACCTCTCAACTATGCATACTACATGAGATTCTATAATAAACATCATACGCGTCGTGCGAGTTCTGTGTGTATGTGTGCGTCTCGAGCTCAATGGGATCTCAGGTAATTTCACTGTTCAAACTTGCTGCTACCGCCACGTTATCGTACGTGGACCGATGTGGTGTACGCTGCACAGGTAGATGAGCTTTGTCTAGATATAGTGTGATACCAGCAGCGAGAAAGCGAAGCGAAGGAGAATCCGGAGCAAGCCCCGGGCTACGGGTGTTCTCCGGCCCGGCGCTGACTCCTGAGATTTACAATGAGTTTCCGGTGTACAACGTGGAAGGAAGTTTGCCGGTGCCCGGGTACACACGCCTCGCGGTGACGGGGTGGTCTGCTCTCTCTCTCTCTCTCTATTTCTGTACTCTTGCTTCTCGATGCTACGAAGGAAAGGTGCCGCATGCATGCATATACAATATATATACATTCTGTTGCATATACATGCACCGCCCTGGTGCCTGCATCGTGAACCAGGGTGTTATCTACTCGTATCGCGTTCCCGTATCCCGTAGAACCGCGTGCCCTCTCTCACTTCCGCTTTTGCTTAGTTGGAAAACAGTACGGATGCGGTGGTAAGAGGTTCGAGCCAATGGTAAGCAAAAGCATTCAAATATGGAGGCGAATTGTCGAATGAAATTCTTAGTTTATCGATAACACAGACCGGAAGTTCATAGACATTTTTTTCTAACTCCCAACACCTCGAAATTCGAGTCCTTCCGATTACGAGGATCATTTTTTGACTGCCAATACGCATAATAAACTCTGCTAGAACACCCCTAATGAATTTTATCTTTATTCTTAGGTGAAATTAATCGACGAGATGTCTTTCCTTCGGCGGCTCCATGATTCGTTAATTGTTTCTTGAACAATCGAGTGAACCCTTTATGTCGGTCCACGAGATCGTTTCGCTTGTTTGAGAGGACCGTAAGAAAGGGTGATTTGGAATACGAGACTAGAATCGACTAAAGAGGGGCCTTTTCTTTCCTCGAACAGCGAAGATTTCACCGTTGGTATAGATTCAACTACCCGTGTCGCTACCGCTACGAGAGCAAACACCCCCTCGTTGAATTTTATTGAGCAGAAAAAATAAGACGACTGTTGCTTCGCCTCGCGAAGAAGCTTCGCTGCGATCCTCTCCTCAAATCTTCACTGTGGAAGTAGTAATAATTTTTTTTTCTTTACTCTCTCATACCACACAGCAGTGAAGCAATAAAAAAGGGGTTTCATGCTGAAAAATTTTCCGCGTTAACGTTTTCAATGCCGAACGGCGAATATTTGGTAAATGATAATGCCGGCCGACCTCAATGAAGTAAAAATTGTACGGACTCACGCGGTAACGCGAACTCGAAAATTTGTCGGAGTTATAAATTTCCATCGAAGCGAGAGAGTCCCGCGAAACGGAGAGAGATAGCGAAAAAATTGTTCTCGACAGAGGGTAACCCCCATTGGCGAGAGCTCTCTGATGCCCATTTATCGCGAATCGATGACCCCCGGTGAATTGTTAGTTATTCATTGGCCGATTACAGTTTTATGCAGTGGGACAACAACGAGAGGAGAGCGAGTAACGCGGCGGTACCGGCAACACAACTCTGGGAGGTGCACACGCTGCTGCAACGTTGTGTTATGCATCGAAAGGGGGGTTTCTGCATGCAGCGCGAATTTATGCCGCCGACAAAGGCAACTACTCCCCGGTATTGTAACCGATGGCCACCACCGGTGCAACTATAACGAATAATCAAAATGCCAATACGAACTCTGCATAACGCGCACTACCACCGCACTTTATGGCGTATCATCAAATTGCTGTATCCATTAAAAGATAATTAAAAAAAAAAAAAAAACGGTAGAAAATCATTGGCAGCAATGAAAGCGCACGAAGAGCTCAAAAGCTACAGCACTTCGATGCAGTGGTATCGAAGAAACAGAATTTCTTTTTCCACGTTACGAAAGTCGAGACAGAACGGTTATTAAATTGTAGAGACCTGTCGGAGTACCATCGCGTGCGGATAATCGCTGGTCAAAGCCTCTCGTTATCTTATATCGAGAACAATTTTACATGTAGATGTTTCTACGTAAGATATCATGTCTATCGAATATCGGAAAAGGTCTGAATAATGTATGTTTACTTCTCGAGAAAGTTCTGGAATAACATGAAACGAACGATAGCGTTGATTTGACGAAAAACATAGATAGAGCGATACGTAATTTTGGCCGTAAAGGGGAAAGAAATCGAGAGGAATGGATGGGGACATAAGGAAAAGCTTGTGAAATTTCACGGACGGTCGTACGTCGATGAGATGGGAACTAGATGGGGTACATTGACGACGCGAAACGACGAGCGAAGAAGACGAAGAAACCGTGAATGAGGACGCGTGTCCTGGTGGGACAGATGAGAGAGAGAGCGCTAGAGATGTTGCGAGCTTTTACGAGTAATAAAGTCAGTCGTGCTTCTCACGACCTCCGGCGAAGAAAGAGAGAGGCAAACGCGTACCGAGAGACCGACGATTCTTCTTCTTCCTTTCCTCGAAGATCTCTCACACCCTCAGTGGTTTACCCCCGCCTTCCCCGAGCGGGTAGCAAAAGCAAAGCACGCATCGAGAGGGGCGCATCTTCGGGCGGAACGAACAGGCTGAAGAACACACCGGATAGTACCTAACCCGAGGATCCCGTTCGCTCGCGCCTCCTCTCGGCTAACTGATAATAATGCCACTTTTATTGTACAATAACCCTTAAACGCGGTGATAAAATGGCCCTCTTTACGGCATCAAAAATGAAATAGCCGTGTCTCCGGGTGTGCCTTTCACGAATGTGAGAGGGAAGGAGAAAGATTTCGGAGTAAGAAAACGCAGGATGAAGAAGAAAGGGAGGAAAAGAAGGAAAGCTGCTTGCGGTCCATTTTGTTTGAAGAAAGAGAGAAAACTCTTCTCGATAAAGGGGGGGAAATAAGGGCCAACTAAGATTTCGCGATACGGTATTTCTACCTTCGAGGCTTTTGCCTCGTGAAATTCGTACACGAGGCTACATCTCGTGGCGTTTCCATGAAACTCGAGAACTTCGAAACCCTTTACCGTCCGTGTAGACGGCAGGCGTAAAATAAATTATCCTATATATATATATATATTTTTTTTTTTTTTTACTAACTATTAAACGTGAACGAGTATCATAAATGTTGGGCGTCGTTAACTTTGATCTACTTGCTAATTAAAAGCTGCAATTTTTTTTTTTTTAATGCATAGCATTCGCTACTACGAAGTTTCTACTTATAGACGTGAGAAATAGGTAAATGATTAGCGACCGGGGATGTACCTTATCCATACGTTCGAGGAGAGTCGAGCCACGAGATCGGGAGATCGAGACGGGAACGATTTTTTTTTTTTTTTTTTTTTACTTCTCGCGTCGCGACCGGTAATTTATGCGATAGCTTCGTTAATACGTAATGAATATTAATTATTCGTCGGACGAGCGAGCGTGCCTCACGGCACGGTGTTGCGTTGTAATTTGTAATCTCGGGATAGCTCACTGGCAATGGTAGTTGCGTTATGGTATTCGTTAATTCGTGTTGTTCGTAATATACGCATACATGCGCAACGGGGCAGCGGGAGGACTATTATCGCCTGGAGGTACAAGTAGAGATAGAGAGTAGCGTACAGACTTCTCGACGAGAGAAGCGGTTAGAAAACCCCCATCATGTCCCGTCGTTTTGCATTGATCAACCGCGTCTCGTACGCATTACGGTACGTATGGTACACGACATATCCAATGTGCGTACCGGCGAAGCCACACGAACGCGACTGTATATTCACGTTGACGTTATAATAAGAGCAAAGATTTATGGTAACGACAGAGAGAAAACAATTAGTACCAGCGGGTGAAGGTGAAAATGACTGAGACGGAATAATATACGAACACGTTTTACGGTCCGTGACTCGTGCAGCGTACCGCGGTCTTATCGAACGACCTAATTAACTCGTGGCTGCTTCTCAATTTTCTCGATCTCACACTTTATAAACGCTTTGATATCCGAGACTTAACGGGGGTGATTGCGAGTTCATCAAGTATTTATCAACGAAACCCGAATTTTTTTTTTTTTTTTTCATCTTTCGATTATATCGTACTGTAAGCTTTTGTCTGCGCGAAGAGGCATGAAATTTCGACAATTAAATCGTTAGCAATTATCGAGACAAGGCGGTATACTTTAGGGGCGGAGAAAAGGAAACGCCTCGCCTCCTCTTCTTTCCTCGTACCGAAATCTTCCTTCGCTTTGCTTCTCTCCTTTTTTTTTTATTCTTCTTCTTATTCCTTCAACCCTCTCCTCTCTATCCCGCAGACAGCTATGGAACAGGCATTTCAGTGCCTAAATACTAATCATCGGGCGGGAAGAGAAAAGGAGAGTGCGCGATGGTAGAATAAAAGACGAAAGAAAGATGGAAGAAAGAAAGGATGGGTAAGAGAGAACGAATGAACGAACGAGCACCAGCAGTACGAGGCTGGCAGTTGAAGAACTCAGCTGTATTTTAATTATACCGCAGGCGCCCTTCGAGGCAAGCGAACAAAATAAAAAAAAAATTGAAAAAATAAAAAAAAATTGAAAAAAAAAACGAAACAGTCAAGAGAGGCTTTCGCCCAATCTCGTTTCATCCACGCACCGGGGTTCGCGCTCACTGGCAAACCAGCAGCGAGAGAGCGATTCAGCTCTTCGCGTTTCTCGTGTGCAATGTTCAAAATGAAAACGAAAAAAAATGATTATGAAAATAGAGGTGAAACAAAAAATATAAGTACGAAACTGTGCAGGAAGGGCCGAAGGCTTTGGATTCTTATGGCATCCGTCGGCTCAGCACGCGTTGCGCCCACTGTGCGTTAAGGGCAAAAGGCTCACTCTGCAGCTCGGACCTCTGACCGCGCGCAGTTTCTTTTCTTCTATTATCGTCGCAATTTTTTTTTATCCGTTCTTTCATGAAACGACTTACGAACGAATCGAAGCTTCTGCCACAGGCGCACAATGGAAATATGAAATACACGACTGTAACTTGCCGTCGCATCAGACTCGATTCTCGATAACCTGCGGAGACGTCACCAATCGACGCATATATTATGCACACGCTACATCGTTCCGTTAGCTGAAATACTGTGATCGTAATTCATATCCTTATTTACACGAAATAAAATACTGGAATTATGGAACGATGAGTATAGTCATGAAAAGTTGAAACGGCACCCTCTGCTGTTCCCCTGAAACGCCACTGTTCCCTCCGACTCTCTCTTACACAAGCCTTCCAGACTTCCGTGTCGAATTTTACCAGTGATAAATTTGACTCTCCGAATTCAGAGAAAGAGAGAAAAAAAGAATTTTCAACATCAGACGTTAATTTCGAAGTATAATGGTCTCTCGAGCCGTTGCGACACAAGTGCATCGATTGCACGTTGTGCAGCGATTGCCGCCTTTCCGTCGCACTCTCTTGCCACTTCGGCAATTTATAAACGTTTATAATACGCCAGTATATGCCCTCTGTGTACCATCATCCTCTCACTTTCTCCGGTAATTCGTTAACTCGCTCCCTCGCTTTGCTCTCACCTAATGCGTAGGTGTGGAAATGACTTGTGGTCCCGTAGCGCAGCCGGCAAGCGGGGAACCCCAGGAAAGTGGTACTCTCTCTGTGGTTCTTCTTCTTCTCTATCTATATCTCTTACTATCCCGTAACGATCCACTAAATCATTGGTAGTCGTCCTGATGATACGGCCTGTGCGTTCGAATTATTAACCGATAGCGCAAGTCTTTCCGCGCGTTAAGTATATACATACGTATAGATACGTATATCCGTACAAATCCTACACACTAATAAGTACCATTGGGTTATTATTACAGTGCAGAAAGCAGGCAAACTGGTGGCGAGATAAACTATCCAACGCGATGTTTTCCATTCTCCTGTGAGCTGATAATCCCTCCACATCGAGATATAATTTTCAGCTTCTAAATGAGAGATTAAACGCAATACGGTAGACGATCTTCGATCGAATCTATAATCGACGCCTTCGTAAATTATCTGTCGCCAAGTAAATGCAGCGTTACACGATTTAGCTCTCCGTAATAACGCCGACAAATGGACGAATAAAGCAAAAGTAACAAGGCAATGAGGAATAAAGCGCATTGCGTTATATACAACTCGACGTACTCTCGATGCATACAAAGAATAGGTCATTGTGCTGTTGTCGTTTTTTTTTTTTATTTTTATTTTTTTTTATAATATGCGACTTTAACTCGTTATTTTATTTCATATATTGCGGATTATCGGCTCTCTTTCGTATTTTCATACACCTTAAGCTTCCTTCTCTCCGGTTTCTCTCGTGAATATACCGAGAGATCGCGAGATTCAGCGATTACATTGTAAAATCGCGGTCTCCCCGGTCATTCTCTCGTACATACAACGAAATATAACACGAATATTTCTCGTATACTATCGGCACGTTGTGTGGTTTCTTTGCCGAATCGTTATCGGAGTCGAAATATTTGTGGTCTTATCGCTTCGTTCTCCGTTTACCGGAGTTACAAGTGCGATATTATTGATCAAGGAAGTTCGATAGGCATTGCCGTACGGAATAGCTTGATGCATTTATGCTCTACCTGCGCGCATGAACGGAGCACGTGAGAGAAAGATTGCAGCTCTCGACTCTCGATGTATCGGAGAACGAACGAGAACGAGCGAATACGAATGTGGACTCGACGCTCTTCAGCGGGTGGAACGGGGAATCGGTTTATTTTTCTCGATCCCCGAGAAGCCGCGTATGATCAGGTGCTCCCGCTTTCGCCGTGGTGTTTCTGATGCTGTATATGCGGCATAGAGGCGGCGGGGGATCAAAGATTCCGGACGAACGCGTACGCCGCCCGAGTCGACGAGGGGGCAACCGCACGTGAAGGAAAGAGCACGGCACACGAGGAAGACGAAGAAGAAGAAGAAAAAAATCGAAAATATTATACCGAGACTATACGTGAGCCCCGGGCACTCTATACGTATAACGCGCCCTGAGGGTGAGGCGACAACCCGTGACCAATCTGACACTAAATCAACTGACGCGCGTTTCTCGCCGATCCCCCGCACCACACGCTCGCTCTTTCTCTCTCGCCGTTCGCTATTCCATTCTGTACTGTACTACGCGCTATACTATTCACGCTTGTGGACCCAATGCGAAAAGTACGTCGTAAGGAAATTTTTATAAAAGCCCTTTTCGCTAAGGTGAGCGGAAAGGCCACGTTGAGCACAAATTTAAGTCGCTCCTTCGTTTTTCGTATGTTTTTTTCGTATACTTCACGCGCGTGATGAGCGAAAATATTTGTCGTTTTTTAAGCGCAGGATATAAAAAATAGAACAGTTAGCAAAGTAAAAACAAAAATTTACTTCACTACGGTATGGAAAAGTCTTTCCACACTTTGTGAAGTAAAATCGTATACGATACCCGGCGGAAAAACGTTTTTTTCCCTCGTAACTATAATTCAATAATATCTGAAAATATTTAAAAAAAAAATCATATTTCTAAAAATATTTATCGGTTTTTGAACGCAAATTGAATAGAAAACTGAATTGATAAAATAAAAAAAAAAATTATTATTTTTTTTGTGAATTAACTAAAGGTAAGAAAAATGCGGTAAGCGATGACGAAAAAAGATTCGAAGAAATAACCGCGGCTATCAGTTTAACGACGAAGTTAATACGTTCACTCGTATTATTATTATTTTATCATCAATGTATGTACACACGAGTGAGATTCCGAGAATTGGTTGTATCGACAAGTGCGTGAGAGATCGAAAAAAATATATAAAAAAAAAAAATGAGTAAAATCGTTGATGGCATAACACATTTATACGCACGTGGTTTTTTTTTTTTTTTTTTTCGTCGTTCATGTATTCGAATAGAATACCGAGTGACAAAGAGAACGAGCATCGCTGACTGTGGTTGTCATGCTATATACGCTCTTTCTCGCTTCTTCTCGCTGCTGTTTGCCGCTCGGCGCTGGTGCCGTTGCGTGTCGTGATCGATAGTCGAATAAATTTCGTATCGGAGCCAAGCGCTCTCGGTTGCACACACGCATCATAAATCACGATGGCGATTTCAATTAGCCGACGATCCACGTCGTCGCGAGACTCGAAAACGTAAATAATATCTAATAATTTACCAGGAGCGGAGCATACATACGCACATCGAGCAATTATACAGAGCAGTCGAATAATTTACATTCAACTCTTTTCGGGAGGTACACGTACCCTGATCCCGTTTTTTTTAAAATTCATCGTATAAAAAAAAAAAAAAAAAATTATCGAGTGGAAGAAGAAAACGATTAGTTCAAAAAAATATATATATCGAAGTACGAATGCGCACTCCGTTTCGTACCGGTAGAGTTAGTTATATTTCAGTGTGTACTGTTTCGCTTTTGCTCGGATCGTTTTAACGAACGCGCGCGCCAAAGTCGATCGAGAGAACGCGCGAAAGCGGAGGCTTAAAAAAAAAATGAAAATACGCCTCGCGCAGCGAAAGATCGCGCACGATATTATCTTTCGGATTCCGAAACTCGATAAACAACGTCGGGGATGTCACGGACCGGCGGCCGGGACCCTTCTTCGTTTCCCTCTTATTCCTCTACTCTTCGCAAGCGGCAAAAGGCGCATCGTCTGTTCGTGTACTCGCACTGTGAGAAGTAAGCGGCGAGATATCGCTTCGGCTATCCTCTCTGCCGTACCATCGAGAGCGCGGGAGCCCGGAGTCTCGTAAACATCCCTCTTTATTGCCGCCCCTCTCATTTCCAATCCCTGACGCTTTTTTTTATAATTTCCTTTTTGAAAAATCTCCCCCGTTCCCCCCAAACTGTTCCATTGCTCACGCCCGCTTGGCCGCGTTGATTCGGTTCCCGCAATATTATTCCATCTTCCGAAACCTTCAAAAATCCGACAATACGAACCCACGATATTTTTTTTTCCAAAAACAACGACACGACGTTAAATTCTACAACGAAATTCGGATGCGTGTAAAAAAATACTTTCGGTCTCTATTGTGATACTTTTTATTATAGCCGCAGTATCGACTAACCGATTAGATCGAATATTATTAATATAAGAAGAAAAAAATTTACTCCATATCCGGACCCATCCGATATTTCTTGTCTCGTAAACGAAACTGACTATGTGAAAGAATATTTTTCTTTAATTGGCGCCAAATGCTGCGAGGGCATTTCTCGGTTGTATTTCTCAAGCGGTACTTTGGGGCAACAAAACGACGACCAGACGTTTCTTTTGCTTTGGACGATCGGCTGCTGGTGCTGTTGAGATGCTCGAAGCTTTTGCCTCGGCGAGGCTCCTCTCTATCTCTCTCTCTCTTCGATATATTTCATATTTACGACGAAGAGACCCGGGAGAGAGCGAGTTGAGCTCTTCTGAGCGCATATACTATAACTACGTATATCTCGCGCGGAGTGTTTTCGGCCTCTTAATGACCAAACTGCTCTCGAGGCATATAGTACTATAATATGCTCTGGGATACCCTCATCGTCCTGAGACCCCTCGAAGCTCTTCCTCCCCCTTCACCCCACACCTACCCCTTCAAACAGGGGGATTATTATTATAACCGTATCCACGTGGATTAACATATATTGACGTGGCAAAGGTGAGCATCGTTGCGCGGTCGACCATTTCAAGAATACTATAAGAAACCGAGTTACTAAATCATTCGTCGCGCCAAAGAAACTCTCGCTGAAGACCCTCTATCTCTACCTTCGTGTGTATCGTAGCCATAACAGTTTCTCACCGTGCGCCGCGTTAATATCCAGAATATTATTATAGAACTCAAGATCGTTTTATAGACGTAAGCGACTACCTGACGGCGGATAGATTAAAAAAAAAAAAGAAAGAGAAGAAGCTGAAGGAAAAACGATAACTATGAAATATTTGATCCAATCAAGAGACACGTTGCCAATCGGGCTGTCCGCGAGAGACCTCCGGTTCTCGAGTATATCCTCGATCGTTAGTCCCTCCGCGATCTTTTTTTTTTTTTTTTTTTTTTTTTTTAAGTTCTATTTTTGAATTCTCAATCCCTCTTACGATCGTCCGGTAGACGAGAAAATTTTTCACGAGAGAATTCTGCGAATCGGAGAAATATGAAGCTTTCTGGTACCGCGAAGCGAGTGGCTAATATAGAAGTGTTCAGCAGTCGATGTATAACGAACCAAGCGTGGAATCTACCGTATAGTATACAGAGAGCAGTAGTACGAAGCGCGACGATGAACGAGAAGAGAGCTGCGAGGGTGCGCCGTGAATCCGTGATAAATGATAGGACGAGAACCACAGAGGAGCGCGGGCTCTCGCTCTTCGCGGCCGTAGACCCGAAGACCCACCGACCCACTGTTGGCTCCGCTCAGCTCTCTCTCCTGCGTGGGAGAGAGAGAGAGAGAGTGCGTTGTGTCTTCTCTCACACTCCGATCGTGCATATTATACGCGCTACAAAAACATAGACAACAAAGTCTAATACGCACGAGGTATAGTGCCCATTGGGGAGGGGAAATCCAACGCGCGGAGTATAGAGAAGGGACCTTGTCTTGTCTCGCGGCGCATATTAATGGAGAAACATAATCGCCGCGGCATCGCAGCGGGCAGCCCGAGACCGCAAGGGCCCACGTAGCACACACCGAACACAAAGCTGAAATGCTATGCGCTTGTGGCAGAGGCACCTCTCTACGTGGACGACGAGGCCCGCCAGTTGTTCACTCGTCCCCGAAAGGCAATGTTGCTTGCTTCCTCGAGAAAACGCTTCGTACTTCGAGAAATCTCTTTGCGTAATCGAGACGATAAAATTTTGTCAATCTCCTCAACTGTGACATCGTCGAAATGATAAAAAAAAAAATAAAAAAAAAAAATCGGACGGTATAGCGGAAACATTTTTTTTTTTTCGTGAACACCCGTGACTCGAGGCAAAAAAAGTGTCGCGCGAAATCAAGACTATGCGAAATAAAATTAAATCGAATGACGGTAAAAAAAAAAAATGAAAAAAAAAAAAAAAACCCCCATTGAAAAATACTCATAAATATCGAGATGTAAAAGCGGTAACTCGGTTTACACTGTTCGAGTCAACGAGCTTAATAATCGAGAGATAACATATTCGTGTATATTATATCCAAGTGGTGTTGTGTGTGCGCTTGTTATCAGCTGTCTCGATAGGATCGGTAGATTGGAGGACACGACGGCAAGTGCCGTTTGATTACGTTGTGCCAGGCACCGGAATGAGAATGTATACGACAAAACACCTATACCAACAGTTTATACAGACGGGAGGCACCCGTTCGCTATCAGCCCGCAATAAAACGCGAGGAAGGCGGTGTTAAAGCCGCCTCTCGGATCCGCCCCTGACTCCTGTCGGACTTCTCTCCCCTCCCCCACTCCATATTTTGCGCCACGTCGTGGCCTCTTCGTCGTCGCCTTCGTTGTCGTCCCTTATCCACTGTACTCACGCACACTGCGGGAGGAAAGGGGCGGAGGGGGGACCCTCTTCATTACCGCGGCGCAACAGAACGGGAAGGCAAAGTTGACCGTCGGACACGGAGTGACCGGCAATGAGATTTTCTCGGATCCGACGAACGGCGAGCGGTACCAGCGCACTCACACGATTGCGCCTCGCTTCATGGTACCAGTGAGACCTCTCTGCACACGGGGTGCTCGGAGCTCCGCTCGTGAGTCGTTCACCAACAGGGGGGAGAGGAGGGCCCGCCGAGAGTTCGCGGCACAGAAAATAAGGCCCACCTTCGCGTCGTCGGGAAGCGAACGAGATCGTAAATGAAAGAGAAAGAGCAGCGACTGGCGAAAGCGAGTAAGCATATGAGAAGAGAGAGAGAGAGAGAATGAGAGACGATGAGATATGCGTGCGTGCGAGTGCGTGCAACGCTTGGGGTTTTAATGGTACCAGCTAATGACTATTGGCCAACGGACCTGGGCGGGACTACACGCTCGGCCGGTTTACTCCACACACTCCAGAACCCACTGGCTGCTTCACTATCACCATCATACCTCGCCACTCATACTATCGAGAGCCTCAGAATGATACGCTCGTGTGGATATAACGCAAACTGAGGCCACACGTGGAGTGTACGTCGTAAGACTCTTCGAACTCATATCGCAAACTTTGCTGAACCCACAGAGAAAATGCGAGAGAGAGAGAGAGAGAGAGAGAGAGAGAGAGAGAGAGAGAGAGAGAGAGAGAGAGAGAGAGAGAGAGAGAGAGAGAGAGACTCGCGAAAGATATACGCGTACCTCTTTCATGTAAAATTATCACATCCTTCTTCGTTCTTCAAAGAAGTTCGCGAATGAAGTTTCCGACTACCTGCGGTACGAAATTAAGAAGTACCGGCCCCGGGCTTTTCGGATGGGCGGTAAACACGAGAGATTGGATCGTCCGAAATGAAGTTGAATAGAGAGCGTGCAAGTAACGAACGTAAAGATGACTAAATCACTTGGTAGAAATGCAGATCAAGTATTGTGTTATGAATTATTTCATCATGCGATACCACAGGGAGGGGGACAGTAATTGCAGTATCATAGGGCTGTTTAATCATAGGTCTGCTTGATAATGAAGACGTTGAACTTTATCAACCATCGTTTATGCTGGTAATCGATTATTATCAAGCTGCGAAATTTTATCTTGATGGTCAGACACTTCGATCTGTTGTTTGGGTTAAACTTCTCCATTTTCCCACTGCGATACTTTCCAGTTTCGATTTTTCAAATGCGTCTTAAGAGTAATTAATTTATCGATAAAACGAAAGAGCGATCGATGTCACAGCCTCTTATTTTGCAATTAAATTAGAATCTATCGCAGTGGATAAAAAAAATTGCAGTTTGCCGCTGAAAGTAGAAAAAGCGAATGACGATCAGACGCGCCTGTTGGCGGTCAGTCTTTACTTTTGGTGATGTCCACCTCGAGCTTCTTATCCTTTGGCTGCCTTTCCTTCTTTGTTCTCATCTCTTTCCCTCGTTTTCGCTTATTCTCACGCGATTTGCATAGAATGGGGCGCGCGAGAGTTTCGCATCTCCGCATTAGGAGACCAAGCTGTGCCGAGCCGAGAAGAGAAGCGACAAGAGTGCAGCGAAAAACGCGAGAGAGATACAAAGAGGTGCAACGCAGACTGTAGAAGAACGACACGCGGTATCTGGATATTCGCTGCCCGCCTGTCCTTGCGTACTCGACAGTCTCGTAAGTCAGTTAATGCGGAGCAGAAGTAGACGCGGAGCAGACGCTGAAAACATCCATCACGGCGTGTGCGGCTCGCCTGTTCTCCTCTCTTTTCTCGCTCCAACTTCTTTAACGCTTTTCGCCTTCTCTCCACGACGTTCGAACTGTTCTGTTATTCGTTCTCTCGGGGGCCCCCGTTCGCTATCTTCGAATGCGGATCGCACCGCTTCATAATTACACTCTCGCCACGGTTCTCTCGATCCTTGAGGCTCACGCACCTCGCTGACTCCGAAACAAAAAACTATATATCTAAGAGAAGGACGAAGGGCTGACTCGTTCCGGACTCGCGAAGACAGCAGGGCAGGACTCTCTCGACGTTTCTCCGTTCAACGACGATTCATCGATACGCCTCTGGGATACGTAAATAAAAAAAAGAACCCAAAAATAAATTTAATAAAAAAAAAAATGAAAAAAAAAAAAGATAAAAATTCGAGAAGATCGTCACGGTGTCTCGAGCTGTTCTATCGGATAGAGCGTACAAACGTACCACAGAATACAAAGGTTGAGAAACTTGACGGAAATCGAAAGGTGGAGAATAAAAGATAAGAGAAGTGTCTGGATGAGCGGCGTCTTCGAAAAGTCGCGATTAAATTTTCACCGTTCCAACGACACTGCCAACGAGTTACCGTTTTTGTCTCTCGTGCGGTCGCCGTGGATATACGTCCGGTGGGACATGAAAATTTCAATGGGGTCGAATCTTCGGCGTGACGAAGAAAGAAAAAGGTTTCACGGATAGAACGAATGAATAAATGATTGGTAGAGGAATGCGGAGACACTCGTAGAGGGCAGCGACACGCCAATCGAGTTCATTACCTCTGGTCGCCCCTTCGAGTTTGTAACACACAGGAAGAATCGTTGATTTCTCGTTGAACGACGCGCCGGAGCTACAGACTCGGACCGATCGATTATAAATCGATTAGGTCACCATTGTTGTCGCGAGGGATCATTCATCATTCTTTTCGTACCATCTTGCGTACTGTATACAACATCAGTCCTATATATACAGTAGAGAGTCGTCTATGTGCACTACACTCCTATTCTGCTCCATCGTATGCTATTGTATCTTCGACATCTTTCATCGTCACGATGATTCACCGATCTCGAATTACGACTACTTTTATTCGGGACTCTCGCTTCTGGTCCGACCCCCGCCGATTGTTATCGTTCGAACGGATTCCATCGAATGTCTCGATTGATTTTCCCCCCCAATTATCCGAGACTAATTGCCATCATTTTTATCCTCGCGAGTTCGACACCAGCGACGTACGAACGATCGAATGAATTTCGGATTCTACCGAAATGAAGATTTGACGCGAGTTTCACTTCGAAATAGTAAATGAAACCCTTTTTTATATTAAGGATCAATAATGCTGTTTCTTATGCTTTACTTCAGTAATTACTCGATGTATAGTAACTCCGGCAAAGGATATAGGAAACAATATAGGAAACAGCAAGGTAGACGCGGAGATGATAACAACTCTTTTGTCTTTCGTTATTCTCTTCGTATTTTCTCACAAATATTCTTTTTGTTTCTATCTTTACTTCGTTTCTTTCTTCATTTAGTTCTTCTTTTTTTTTTATTCTTTATTATTACTCCACCGGTGATTTCACCGTAGCGTGAGCGGCAGCCATCGCTGCAGCTCGGGAGAATACTTCGTTGCGAGTAAAGTACACGCCGTTTTCTCGGCTATGGGTTCGGGGGGGCAACATCGGCCAAGACGTCGGTAACTATACGACGGCAATACCGAAGGGGTGCAATTTTTGTATTTGCAGGAATATTTATAGCGGCAGGGTGGATTACCATAAACAACGCAGCGCGGCAGCGAAGAAACTCAAAGATTACTGTATTTAAAGCGCGCGGTGTCTGTGGTGGCCGCGATGCTATGGTGGAGGATATGGAAGAGAAGGCTACACAGCAACACGCGGTGGAAGAAGACGAAGAAGGGGGGAATAATTACCGCGGCGAGCAGCAGCTACCAGAACCGTCGAACGGGGAACAGAAAGGGGCGTGTGTTTTAGCGGCCCAAGGAGCCGCAGTGGCGATACCGCTCAAGAAAATAAGAAAATAACAACCAAAAAACAGTAGAAAAAAAAAAAAAAAAAAAAAAAAAAAAAATTTGAACCTTCGAGTCTCGGAAAGACCGACTAAAAAGAAACCCGAGAAAGTTATCATCCGTATCACTACAATTTTTCAGATTTATATAAATTTTGATCATTTTTTTTTTTTTTTTAATATCTATTTACCTCTTTATCCCGTTCAACAATACGCCAATTTTACGCGTACACGTCATTATATTTTTATAGTTGTATTAATGTAGAAGAAAGAACGGGAGGTTAGCTGCGAGGTTAGCTCGTTGAATTATAAACCTAACGAGCCGGTAGCCGTAAAAACTTACAAAATTTACTTTACGTCGGTCGCATAGTCTGGACGTTGTATTATATCTACTATATGTATATGTATATATATAGTATATGTCGGTATATACGTACTACATGAGCGAACTTGATGATGATGAACTTCCACGGCGGCTCGCTGCCTGCGTACCGCCCTCATTCTTCCTCATTCACGTTCCTCGTTCTACCACCCTTCCACCATCATGTGCAGTTCGCGTAAGCTCCCTCGTAAAGTCGAATTTAATCTGTGCAAAGAAAAAAAAAAAAGTATAAAAGAGAATTATCCGGGTCATCGTCGGAGTACGCGCTCGCGAGAAAGAAGAATTATCCTGGGAGGCCAGCTGCTGCGGCGGCTCCTGCAACTCGATTGTACGTCGACGATAACACGTTCGGGAACCATAACAAAATTTCGTATGGGGTTTATGAGAAAATAAGCAATTTACGATATAACGGTGTGTAAGATCATTGACGATCAGCCTTTCGTACGATAAAATTATAGATGAATACAATGAGAGGTAAAAAATAAATTGTTCGATGATCGATCGTATGTTTCATCGAGCGAAATCAATATATAACGACGGGTTAAAAAAAAAAAAAATAAACGAAAAACGACGAGTATGAGCCGAGCGCGCGGACCCGACATCGAAACTGGCACAGGGTCCATTTGTATCCCCAACAATTGTACGGCAAATTGGTCGTAACGAAATTTTTTTAATTAAAAAAGACAATGGTCGCCGTTGAGGGCGATTATTCACGCGGGCGTCGCGCGTTTCTCGTGAAGTACCGGCGCGCATATTTGCGCACACACGAGGTTCGGGCATCCCGAGTGTACAACCGATGGTCGTACACCGGGGTATATATAGCTGTACAGCTTTGAAAGTATTGCTTTAAACCGGCATGCGGATCGAGAGAGGCGTACACGCGTAGGTACATACGAGTTCTGCATCCACGCGGTGTAAAGTACAACGTTGTTGTACGCGTTCTCGCGTATTCACAACGAACCTCGACGCTACGCTAGACCTACGTGAGCGCGAGTACTTTCAACACACGTTAACGCAACCAATAGAAAATCATAGAGTTTCACAGAAAAAAATGTTTTAAATTGCACTCAATTTTTTTATGATTTAGCAGTAAAAAAGACTCAAAGTCAGAAATAATAAAAATAAAAAAACAAAAAAAAAAAAAAATTTTCAAAAAATGCAGAAGAGTATTCCTCTAAAATTCTATATTTAATATGCATGAGCGATAAAATTGACTCACTACGAAAATTATTTAAAAAAAAAGGAAAATCTCATCCAAAAATGCAACAAAGTAATTCGCAAAAAATCTATTTTTATAAAAAAAAGGCTGTAAAAATGCGATTTCGTTCTGTTTCTATATACTACCGAGCAAGAGAATCATGACTCGCGAGAAAAAAATGTTTTAAATTGCACTCAATTTTTTCATGATTTAGCAATAAAAACGATTCAAAGTCAGAAATAATAAAAATAAAAAAACAAAAGAAAAAAAAAAATTCTTTCAAAAAATACAGAAGAATATTCCTCTAAAATTCTATATTTAATATGAATGAACGATAGAATTGACTCACGACGAAAATGATTAAAAAAAAGGAAAATCTCATCCAAAAATGCAACAGAGTAATTCGCAAAAAATCTATTTTTATTAAAAAACGCCTGTAAAAAATGCGATCTCGTTCCGTTTCTATATACTACCGACCAAGAGAATCATGACTCGCGTCGCAAAATTTACCGGGCAATATGCGTTTCCCGACGGAGCCGAGAGGGAGTCGAAATACGGCGTATCGGCACGAGCGTATCGAATCATATGCCGAAATTACGAACGATTCGAGATCGTCCTGAGTGTACAGCCGCGCGGCGTACGGCTATTCGCGTGTATAAATAATTCGTTTGTCGCGGAAACGTCCGAAACAACGTCATAAAAAATGAATGAGGTCGTTAGTATGTACAAAACTCGCATTAAGTGTGTTACACTCTCAAAATCCCGATCAAGACGGCAATTCATAATGCATAAACCCGTATAAAGCCTTAAATATATACGAAAGATCATTATAATAAAAGATTGAGATTGTTAGTGTGGAACTCACGTTAAGTACGCTGCAGTCTCAGAACCCCAACCATAACAGTTTAATTCATAAGCATTAATCATAAAATGTTTTAACAAGCGTACGTATTAAACTTTTTCCCTTTAATTGCCGCGAAAACATCGCAAATTCAATAAGACTCTATGTTTCGCTATCCTCCGACCGCTTTCGAGAACTGTATCCGGTGTTGCGATCCGTTGATAGGCGATAAGCTCGTAGAGTTAATCTAACTACGCCCACGAACATTGTCGAGGAATCGCGAATTAGAGAGCGAGATATGGACGATGCAATGTTGGTGAAGACGGGTTGATGGGGCGGGGGGGGGGGGGGGGGGGGGGTAGAGAGAGTTTGGAGAGCGGGATAGTCAGGAATGTAATCATAGGATTCCCTCGAGGATATCCTTCGGGATACCGGGTCAGCCATGTTGGATTCTTAGTCTCGTGGCTTCCGCTACGAGAGCTTCTGGTTCTCAACTTCCCGCACCCCGCGCGCACCTTACGCAGCTATATATATATACCAACTATCGCCTATATTGTTCATTAGACGTTGACAACGTGACGTCGCGCGATGTCTCTTGCGTCATGGAGTATTATTACCTCTAAAGTCGTTATCAACACATAGAAAACGGAGGGAATGCTGCTGGATTTTCCGCCGAACGTATCCTTCTCCATGAAAGACTACTCTAACGCCATTTGAACTCTCATTATTCAACGGGAGACAACGTAAAAAAAAATCGCGTGGAGAAAAACTTCTCAGGACACGCGACAAGGCGCCAGCGCCCCGGCGTTACATTTCTCGCGGAATATCTGCACGAGAGTGAAGAGGGCGAAGAACACAGCGTGGGAGAGAGTGAGGTGATACAACGAGTGAAGAACGTACGAGAGAAGGATCGAGTTAGTGAAGAAAAAAAAATGATCGTCGTAAAGAAACGGGCAAATATGCATGAGAATTACACGTGAGATTACGACAACCCTTGGCAGCCTTTCTCGTCGTCCTTATCCTTCTCGTCCTTTGGTTGTCGTCGTCGTCGTCGTCATCGTCGTTCCGCAGTAGGGAAACTAGTATACCTGGCGTGCCTGCACGCTCGAATCTTCGCCGTCGCCCGAGAGTGCTATACTGTGCCATAACTCGAGGGATTTTTGTCGCCGGCTTTCGGTCCCATGCAGCAGCCCGGTCGGCCTCGCGGCGGCACACAACCAGCTTTATGCGAAACCTTAAAATTTCTCGCATAACGAACCGACCCGTTTGTTAACTCTACTATATATATAGATATATATACATAAACATGTATATATACGCACGATATTATACAGCAACTATGTATACGTATATTTTAATACAGTCAGCCGCGGTGGAATGTTCGATGGTTAACGCTCCTGATGTTCGCGTGTTTGAGTCTCTTGCGAATTTTACTACAGACATTTTATAGCGATCGCTTGCTATATGCTACTGCATAAGTATAATACATATCGTCGACATGGACAATAGTGGCACTCGAGACTATTGTCGAAACGATGTTTTCTTCAAATGAGACGATTATTCGTCACGTTTTTCTTTTTTTGTACTTATTGGTTAGTTTTTCAGTGTTCCGAACTTCCGAAAAAAAATTTTTATCAGGGATATTTTTCGAAGTATATTGTATATAATCTGATCGTTGATTGAGTCAAATATTAAAAATATTTATTAATAAAAAAGACGATTATTCGTCACGTTTTTTTTTTTTTTTGTAATTATTGGTTAGTTTTTCAGTGTTCCGAACTTCCGAAAAAAAAATGTTATTAGGGATATTTTTCGAAGTATATTGTATATAATCTGATCGTTGATTGAATCGAATATTAAAAATATTTATTAATAAAAATTAAATCTTGTAAAATAATTTTATTTTATTTCAATATCGACGGTGCCTTCAAATTCCTGGTGTCCATAAGCAAAGTTAAGTCTCTTCCGATTCGTGTCATGAAAAAAAAAAGTGAAACAATTTCTTTTTCACGAACAAAACATCGCGATCACTTTTATCCAAAGATGAGTCACCTTTAACCTTTGGTATCGCTACAATCATTAACAGCGAAGCAATGAACACCGGAAATTTCGTTCGTTGCGACGAGTCACCGTGTATTTAAAAAAAATCCTCGCCGTTACACCGTTAAAAGAAAAAGGAAAATCGAAAAAGCAAAAGCGATATACCGAAGTAAAAAAAAAATAAGCATGCGTCATCGTTTCGCAGAGGTGAGGGTGAGAAGAATGAATGAGACACAAAAGTAAAACAAGTAAAAATAGCAGACACGTGGCTGCCTCGCTGAGTAGACACATCGGGTTCTGGTCGTATCAAGGGATCGCGCAAAAATGTTCGCCTAAGTTTTTTCTCCATTACTCTCATCGGAAGGGTGGGAAGAGAAGATTTTTCCTTTCTCGTAAAATGAGGACTCGAAATGTATGGCCGCGGGACCTATCGCTGGTGCGTAAGAAACAAACACGGATGGAAACTGTGAAAGCGAACAGAAGAGGCCGCGCGATTCATAACGCTGTAACGAGATTAGCTGCCCTCGCGAACGCGCGCGCCCCCATTCAACTCTTATTGTTTACAGTCGCGGGCCTCTTTCGTCTTATCCCCTTTTGTATTAACCATCCCTCGTTAAAAAAAAAAAAAAAAAATCGAGAAGGACGAAAGATCGTAAGAATATTCCCCAACGGCGAGGAGAGGGAGACAGCATCGTGTTTCTTCCTTCAGCACTTTTCGTCTCATCCTCCCGCGTACGTTCTCTTCCCCGACCGCCGATTTTACCCTCCTCTTTGCCCGGCGTGCCTAGCGTTAATTAGTTTCGCCCGAGTTAATGACTTTTTCCCTCATCCTAATCAGGTAATTCCGTATCTCTTTAAAATAATCTCGCCGCCCTTCGCTAATGAAATCCCGAACTCGTTACTTACACTCGCTGCGCGGCCAGTGGGGCCGTGGAACCCGACCACGCGCTATGCCGATATGGTGGTTAGCATGGCGTGTTCGCGGATACCCCTTATACTCCCCCCGCGACTATCGGAAAAGACCTGATCAAGAATCGAGAATCTTTCGCGATTCTCGTCGAAGAGGCTATATTTTCATTGCTATATATCAATTATATTACGCGGAACGATTGAACGGAATGTAAGGCAACTGTCGGAAAGCCTTTAGCTTCGAATTATCCAGCCGGATATTGTGAGCAGGTGAATTAAAAACGTTTCGCGCGTACTGTGCGGTATACGCACGTGAAGTAATTAAGTTCGAGACAAGTATCGGGACCAACAGGAGTAACTAATGGGCAGTACAGTATCGGGATATCTAACGAGCCGATGAAGACTGTAAGACCTCGTAGGTTTTTATGATGTATAGACATAGCCTCTCCCATAAGAGGAGCCGCGCCGGTCTCGTCATTAGTACATCATTATACATATACGAAGCTGTATATGTATGCGAGAGACTATATTAACGATATCTTGATTTAAACAATTTCCAATTAAATGAATTATGATAACAACTGTATCAATTAATACACATGAATTAATGAATTTGAGATCCGACAGACCTGATGAATATTGAATTCGTGTGTCGCCTTCATATTGTCGAGTGTAACTACGTAATTCTATTTTTAGTTGTTTCTCTGTCGCGCATAAGTCGGATAAATACCGGCGAATGCGTGTTAATCGCGCAGGAAAAATTCAATTAATAATTTTTTTGCGTTAACGAGAATTACAGGGTAAAGTGATTGATCAGTATAACGAAGCAATCATTTTATATTTTCTTCCTTGATGAATTCCGACACTAGTAGCATCACGCCGAGTCGGGTGTTCCGAATTATTTTTCAAACGATAATCGGCAAAATTTATTTTATTTTTGGCTTCAGGAACAGATTTTTATATGAAATATTGAACATATCAGTTGCGAAAAAAAGTGACAAAAGGGATCTAAAAGATCGAGCAATGAAAGTTGATTCCAAGAGCGATATATATATATATATTTTTTTTTTTTTAGAAAGTAGCAATTTTCAGTGTTTTTACGTTCTATCGAAATTAGATATGGATAAAACAATTTACTAGGGGTGCGCTGGCAATTTTTTTTTCATCGAATGTTCCACATGATTCAATGTATTTCGCGATGTATTGAGCGCAATTATCAATCGCAACAAACTTTTTTTAAATTCTATACAATGCAACTGAAGTTCCTACTGCGGCAGTAAATAAACATATAAAAACGTTTACAGGAACTATCGATATTTCGAGATTTTTCCTAACATAGAGTTCTGTTAGACAAAATAAGAGAAAAAAAATGAGCTCCGAATTGTAAATTACAGCGAAACTCGAAGGTACACGATAGGGATAGTGGCACGGCGCGATCACGAGAGTCCATAGAAGGGGTAGTTTCCACTCTTCCACCCCTCTCTCCTTACACCATCCTATATTCCCTCTATCTTCCATTCGTGTTTCTCTCCGAGCCGCGATGTACTCCTCTTTGTACACGACGGGAGTGCGCGGGGGTTTGCGTGACTCGGCCGCGTGATCGATACCTCTCGGCTCCTGGTGAACCACCTTCATCGGCCATCGCACGTATTACATTCGTGGGGGATCGTCGAGAGAGCCGCTCGCCGGTTTTGCTTCCTTTGGCTCTCCGGTGTGCGGCTTCTCATTTCGTCTCGTCCGGTTACGAGCGGCAACGCCGACCGTTTATCGCTCAACCATCGTGTACACGAGAGAGTCTCCGTACGTAGTATATACGAAAACGAGCCGCTCAACCAGCGATCGCCATCTTAAACGTAGAAGGGCTATTCCCTCGACTTCCTACCAACGCCCAGGTAGACTTCATTATCTCTGTGTCTATGTACTTTCGCCCAGATGCGGCTTCGCGAGCTCCCACTGCATAACCAATCGGCAGAGAAACTCGCGGGCGTTGATGACCTATCCGGTCAATCCTCCCGGTTTTCCCCCTTTTTTCATCCCTTCACAGCTAACCAACCAAAGTTCGGAGGAAAAAAAATTTACGATATTCTGTTTTTTTTTTTTTTTTCGTATTTATCCCTTCCTTATTTCTCAATCGTCTCAAGTCAGTTCTTACGTCCTTTCCTCGACGTACCTACGTCTCACTCGTAACGCTAGTTATAAAAAAAAAGATCATGTACACAGCTATACATAGGTGTATATCTACTTCTAGCAGTGCGCCCGCAAACCGCACCGGCTGCGAAACGAGGGGCAATAAATACGCGTCCGTCCGGAAAGTGGGTCGTGAAAAAATGAGATTTATGTGACCCGAAACGCTCCGCCGCGGCCGTGCTATATACACCGACGCGCGGCGGCTATACGGTCGCGCGAATTCTTCCGTGATGCATGGCGCGAGCCGGCGGGCCATGACGACGACAACGAGGAAAGGCGAATCGTTCGATATTAGAACGTTTTCTTTCGAGACGTGACCGCGTGTCGACTCTCGCGATTCCGCAAAGCAGCGACTTCGACTTTTCCCCTCGAGGTGAATGGAAAAATTATAAATATGATAAACAATTCAGTTCGGTTTGTATCGACGATTATCGTCAATGAATAGTTCATGACGTCTGTTCTATAAAATATTTGTTAAATAATTCAATCTCATTATCATTATCATTGAAAACGATTTCTCTCGGCAGCGCGATGTCTTCGATCGTCAATAATTTACTCCAAACCAATTACGTGAAAATTTTTTATTCATTTTTTTTTTTTTTTTTTTGTTTTCAAAATATATAGGGATGATAAAGTTTTTATATTCTCGATCCCATACTGACGTTGCCGCGGGCGAAACTCTTACTTCGAATTTTTATAATACGACGATCTCCTGGAATTTCATTCGGTCGAGTCGTTCAATTTGTTAAGTGAATCGTTGGACAGTTTTAAATCGCGATACGGCGCATCAGGAAGCACGTTGATCGGCGACCCGTGTATGTTAGCCAATGATGTCAAACCGGACCACTGCCCAAGACGGTGAATCCCTTTACGACTTGGACGCGCGCGTCTCACATCAAAGACCAATAAAACGAGCGAAGAACCGCCCCGCCTCGGCTTCACCCATCTTACACTCGGGGACATAACATTTTATTAGCTGAGTTTTTCGATAATCCGCGAACGACAACGACGCGCAAGTGAGAGGTGAAGAGAGAGAGAGAGAGAGTAAGCCGGAGAACGAGAGATCCCAAGTTTGTGACTTCATTTCCCCCGCGGGATTTCGCTCACGAGAAAAACTCCGGAGGCTCGTGCCTCTCGTGAACGAGACACCGCGGCGTTACGTTGAGAAGAGAGAAGAACCTCTTACCGAACATTGATTCGGTGAGGACCAGTTTTTAAAAGCGTGGAAGACTCCCGTGATCTCTCTACCTTCGTTTATCCTCTTTCACCAGACTTCGAATGCTGATCGACGAGCGCCCGATACTCATCTCAATCGCAAAAATATCTTCGGGGAGACCTTTCGCTTCCTTTATATTTACTACCATTTTTTTTTTCCTCCTGTACACTCGATCACCGTTCGTACGTTCGAACGGAGCCGCGTGACAATGTTTTGTATAGTCGGAACACACGAGAATCGATTTGTCACTGATACTCAGCGCAGTAGATCAGCAACGAAGCGGATTATCGATCGCAATATCGTTCGTAAGGTTGTAATTATTTATTTTATCCTGTCACCGCGATCTGCATGCGATATTTCTCGAAGCTAAATGATCTCGATAAATCGTGCGAATTGTAGACGACGCGACGATAAGGATCGAATCTTGGAAAAATAAGATCGTTCATCGATGTTAGGATGAAAAAGAGAATGATAATGCCAATGTGTAGAAATATCGTTTCGTTTAGCCGCAGTGACTTCGAATAATATATTTTCTAGTCTATTCACACATATATAACGTGTATAAACAGAGCAGCGAATTAAGATGGAAATGGAATTTGGTTTTAGACGTGCGACGAGGGCGATGGACAACGAAATTCCCCGGAATTCCAAGGAAACGACGCGCGTCACCACTCACGAAGAGACCACTCGTTCCCCATTACATATTTGGCTATCCGTTTCTTCGTGTGCGCGTATATCCCCGTCACACACGTACCCACGTACAGCACGTCTTCCGGAGTAGGAGCGACGCGTGTCCGGAATAACCGTTTACCGTTGCGAAAAGCGTGAAAGCCGAGGGAAACATTCCTGGGTGGGAATGTTACGAGCGTAGAGCTCTCGTGCACCTCTCGGGTCGAGAAAAACTGAGAGGTAAGATCCCACTGCGAAGAACTGAGACCAGCGGTGACCACAAGACGACGACTCTTCGCCCACACGGAGCTTGCAAATTATTTTCGAACGGCGAGTTCACCGAACGAACGCGAGAAATTTCCCAAGGGGTCGTGAGGAGCTTTTTCCGCACGTGCTCGAGGCGTGTGGCACAATACGAGAAACTAGCGATAGAGATATAGCCGAAGAATTCGGAAGTATAGGAGAGCTTTTGAAAACTCTGCGAGATCATTGGCTTTTTCCGGACTTCGTTAACAATTCGATGATAAACTTATCTTTAGAAGAAGAAGAAAAAGGTATATAGTTCTTGCAGCTTTTCAACTTCGCATATAAATCTGATGAACTCAATGATGCATTTTTCAATCATTATTGTACGAAAAAAAAAAATAAAAAAATGGGTAGGGTAGAGGTACCGGTTTTGGCCACTTTAGGTCCGATTGTGGCCATCACATTCGAAGCAATAAAACAAAATATAGTCGAATTAAAAAAAAAATTCGAGTAGATCATTTGGTGAATTTATATGAGAACTTTCGAAGAATCAATATACGATTTTGAAAAAAAAATTATTCGAAGAGTACAATAATAAAAATGGCCACTAACGGTACGTCTATATCTCCAATTACAGGCAAAAATCGTATGTAAAGACAATCTTCAATAGCTTTGTCTTTAGGATTGGATAATTCATAGACAACTAATCAGAAGCCACCAGACGCTGATTGTTCTAAGTCCCTCCAGAAGGACGTTAATGCTTTATGAGGGCATTTAACCTTTTATCACTTAATTCCTAGAAGGGCCGCAATGCTTTTTGAGGACACTTTACATTCAGAAGCCTCGCAAAATAAGTTTTCACATAAAAAATTAATGTTTTTGCTTTCTTGAAGCTTTGCGTTCGTGAAAAAAGATTTAACCCTCTATCGCCGAACGTGTTACATTTATCAGCGCACCCTTCTCTACGGGTCTCTGGTTTACAGGGTTAGAAACGTTGTTCGAAGGTAAGTGCATCGAGCATACAAGTAGGATAACTTTGGTATCCATGTGGCGCCTTATTTATCGTTATAACGTTTTACCGATAAGGGGAAGTAACATTTTTGCATGTATCACGGTAAAGGATATCGCAAAACGATTTAGTTTCCGTGGCGAACGCGCCTGCAGGCTGCGCCCGAAGCCATTCAATCGAGAATGAGAATTAGATCGATATCTTGTTTGAAAAAAAAAAAAAAAAAAAATCAAAATCATCGGAGGCAAAGTTTCGTCCACCATCGGCCAGCAACCGTCCCTGCCTCCTCCCGATATACCCTTTCCCCGTGTTTCTCTTATTCGCCTAGTCGCTGCCACGGTGACGACGGCTTCTCTTCCCGACTTCACCGCTTCCACGTAATATAGTGGCCGAACCGATCGCAATAACTTACTTTGAATAAATGAAACGCGCCGCGCGCCAGCATACCGGACTTTCCGTATAATATACCTTTGCAACTTCGGTCGGGACGAACGGGGCGGATTGTTCGACTCTCCATCCACGAAGAGCTGCGTTCGGTGAGCGCCTGCAAGCGACTCTCTCAACAGGACGACGACGACGATGTTTAGGACTCGGACGGTTCTAAATAAACGACGACGTGGACGAGCCATGAAACGATCGTGACCAGCGCGGGCTCATAGTATTTATTCTCTCGGATATATACGTTTGTACCCTCCGATCCTGTCGTCATTCTCTGTAGCGGCTCTTGAGATCGAAGCTAACAGTCGACAATTCAGAAAGGATTTTCAGAAGCATTTGTATCTATTTTTTTTTTTGGTTTCATTTAATTCGAAACCTCATTCGCTCGTTCCTCATTCTGTTTTATAAATGAATTTGCTCGTCGCAAAACAAAAAAAAATAAAACGCAAATGCGCAATTTTCCATGTGAGTAAAGTAACGTTGTTTCCTATCGGCGTAAGACGTCCATCAATCACGTCGTTTCGTCTTTCTCGTACGTGACGAAATCGTTGTGTGTATCTACTTTACCGGGTTCTGGAGGTCGAAACTACAGGAATATGTATCCAACAGCTATCTTTCCGCATAGGTGAGGATGGGAAAGGGGAAGAGGGATTCGCGAGAAACGGCTGAGACGTACGGAAAGACGGAGAGACGTCCGAAGTAGTAGTAACGGGGGCCGTAACCGGCGCGGGTCCTCCGCCAGCTTGGTGAATTTACGATACGTCGGGGCCATCTTTCACGCCGGGGGAGCAAACTCACCCGTGGATATTCAGCCATTGTATCGCGGTTTCGAGTTGGTCGCGCGAGCGAGCAAAGAGGGCCCTCTCTCCCGCACATCGCGAGGAGAGCAACTGAGGCGAATGGGAGAGTCAACGGCAAGCGACCGAAAGCGTACCTTTGATAAGTCGGAAGCACGCTAACGAACGCCAACGGTGCAGACATTTTTCACTCGGCTTCTTGCCACAAGCTTGTCTTACTCCCCGTATACTTCGGAGTCTCCGAACAGTTCTCGGACAGTCTGTAACATGGAACGATCGACTCTCTTCCACAGTTGGTATTGTATCGAGCGGACAACAAGGGGGGTAATCATCGATACTGTTCGACTCTGGAAGAGTCCCAAAGTGCCCAATGATTCGATTCAAAATCATTCCAACTCCCTATATATTTCAGAGTTTCTTAAGAGAGTCCCTAATACGGAAGATCCACTCTCTGCCACACTGAAAAAAATGATCGATTGGGCGAAAAAAACAACACGTTTTTTTCTAAAAAAAATTGTTGTCTCGACTAACTATTGATTCGTCCATCTCGCATAATTAATTTCAGTGTACAGAGAGTATTTTATTAACCAAAACAAATGAATAATCATCGATACTCTTCGATTTTGATGCATTCTAACGTACCATTGACCCAATTCACGATCATTCGAATATACTGCAGCATAGTATACGATAAATATATCCAAAAATAGTTTATGATAGATCGGGTAAAAAAAAAAAAAATGATATTGAAAGAGAATTCGGTAGCTGACACTGCCACACACGATTCTTATTTGAACGCCCGTCGTAAATACGATACTCGGATCTTTCCTCCCCGTTCACTGATAACCGTCTTCGTCTCTTTAGTACGTATATTATAGTACACGTATATATATATAAGCATTTATATATATGTTCTGTGAACGGCATCGGCGGTATCTATAATCGCGGTACGCTCCGGAGAGAACTGTATGCAACGATTCTCTTCCCTTTTCTTCTTGGTCTTCTTCTTCCTCTTCATCTCTTCCATTGACTCTCATCCCGTCTTTCTCTCTCGTCGTTCGGACTTCGTCGCTAATTATTTTAATTGGCCGGCGTACATTCAAAAGAGATACCCCGGGGGGTGGGGGGGAGGCGGAGTACGCGGTATGAGGATCCGAAGAATAAAAGAGAAACAGGATAAAGGAAACAAAAAAAAAAACGATTCGAGAAGAGAACTCGAGAGAAAGAACGTAGCCAGAGAGTTCTTCTCGGTTTTGCTGGCGGCTCTATACGATCGACGATCATCCACGACTTTTGCCTTCATTCCCTTACCTCTCTCCTTATACCCTTCCTCTCCCCCTGCCTGGCCACTCCCCATCTCGACAGTTATCGCAGAATCCTCTTTCTCTTACTCGGGAGAGACTCTCTTCTTGTACGGACCGAAATCCGCTCGTTAGCATATTGATTGGCGATGACGGGACGCTCCACGGTGGGCCCCGAAGCACCATCAGCGGATATACAACCATCCGTAGCCGGTATATGCAGGAGGAAATTAAAAGGACCTCGCGAATTAATAACCGAGCGAGCACCGGCGCTCGCCCGAGAGATGCTCCGAGCATTCACCATACGCGCAGGATATTCGACCGCTTCGCAACTCCTTATTATTCGCATATACAAGACGCATTCCTTGCCTCTCGTTCCCTGTCCCTCGTTTTTATTATTTCTTCAATTTGTATTTTTTTTTATTTATTTTTTTTCGTCACTTTTTTGCGCATCCACTTGATTCGACGAGAAGAGAGAAAAAAGAACGAAAGAGACAGTCCCGTGGTATCTTATCGCGAGCTAACGATCGAATCGTCGATTTAATCGTCGTGTTTCCTCGTATAATTACGATCTCTCGAGTCTCTCGATTCGCGCCGAAACTCACAGAGAAACCGCCCGGATAAAGAAAACGAATAAAAAACGAGAAGACGTACACGTGCGACGAGAGACGAAAGAAGAAACGATTCAGACCTTCCGCTGGCGTCGAATCGATTCCGATTGATGGATGTCAATCTTTCGCGAATCTCGGCGATCTGGAAGTGCGGGAGTAGAGTGATCTCTCGTCACGCTCCTTTCCAGAACTCGCGGCGTTAAACGCGGAAACAACGGAACAATATACCGCAACCACTGGCTAAGTACGCAACGATTGTGTAATATAAAGTAACAGTCGTGCAACAATGAACGATAAGTAACGCGGTAATAGGATTATAACCCGAGGATTATTACGATTCAGGAATGTCGGGATCCCGGGAAAGCCTGGAAGGCGTGTGTATCGGCTGTTCAGGAACCGAAGGACGTAGGCTAAGCGACCCAACGTGTAAAATGACACAAGATGGTCCCTTCTGCCTCTCGGCAATTGCGTCGGTTGCGGAAGCCGCGATAGTTATAGGGAAGATATCCGAAGGGATAAAGAACGAAAACCGCAAACCGCAAGTTACATCGTCGAAACTGCGCGAGTAAAACGGAGTAGAATAGAGGAAGGAGCTGAAAGGATTGTGGGCAAAGGCACTGTCCCGTCCCAAACGGATCACCGTTATTAGGTGACTGTAGTATTCGCGATAATCTTCCGCGCGAATGCGAACCGAGACGCCGAAGCTCTCTCGCGTATTGTCGTTATTACCGAGCAATTTAACAGTAGTAAACTGAAATTAAAAGGGAACGTGTTATTTCGGTGAGGTTTCTGAAGGATCACGGTTGCCCGACCGGCTGTCCCGAGAGCGCCTGCGGCGGGGAATCCTTCTTACTGATGTAGAAACAGCTCAGCATCTACGCGCTGCTGTATCATATATTATCCATTTTTTTTTTTTTACGACTTTTTTATATTTTCGACGCTTACAAACTGACGGTTTCGATGCATTTACCTTACATTTATTTCGATACCTAAATCCGGTGGTAAGCATCCGTTAAAATCGAATCAAATTTACTTACTTCATGGACCGTTAAACGATCTATCGATATATCTGTTTTCAAATTAACGAACCAATAGATTTTTTTATGAGCGTCGAAAGACGCGAGGGACATGTATATGGGATGTATATCTGTAACGGTAATTTGTAAAATGTAATAGAAATATATATCATCGGGTTTAGATATACGCGCAAAGGCTGTTCTCTAGCAAAAGACTCATATGCATGCATGGATGCACGTGGACACACGTATGCGTGGCACGGTAGCCTCCTTTATATCGTCGTATTCAATCTCTCGCGGCGCAAACGTCTCAACTGGCAAAGGCATAAATCGTGCAACTCGACGCTGTACGGGTAGAACGAAGGCAAGAAGCCGCGGAGATATACTTGGGCGCGAGAGATGCAAAAGCGAAGAGAGAGAGGATTCTTGGTGCATATATACGGAGCGAGACTCTCGCGGGGTTTGCCAGAGAAGTCAAGACGCGGCAGGTAGGTATATCGCAGGTTGGTATATAGAGGAAACACCGCCGACGCCGTCGCCGGTAGCTACGTAGCGAAACATCGGCCTCAGGGCCTCTCTTCCTTCTTTCTTCTTCTTCGTCTTCTTCTTCTTCTTCTTCTTCTCGTCGTGAAGATCCCGAAGCGCTTCCACTTCTCCGTTGAGAGGACGTCGTGGGTGACGGCGGAAGACGGCAGCCCGATGTGCGGCCATCCAAACGCGCAACAGAATACAGAAGCTCTATATACAGCACGAAGAACAACAACAGCATGCGAAACTTCTCTCGATCTACTCGAAGCTTTCGCGAGACGAGAGGGTGAGAGATATTTTGCCTTCGTTCGCGAAAACTGCAGCCTCTCTCGGGAGATGCAGCGATGCAGTTTCGCTCGAAGGAGAAACGACCAATGCAACGAGGGCGGCGAACGACGGACGCAAAGTCGAGCTCCGCCTACGGGTGAACACTCTCGCATCCGTCTTCTTCTTCTTCTTCTTCTTCTTCGTTTACTTCTTCTTATCCTGCTGAGCTGTGCAACTCTGCATCAGTTACCGACTCTGTTTGGCTTTCGATCCTCAATCCCTACTATATAGACTTTTCATCTATTTACTCCGTTCGCTTCGACGGATTCTCCAAAGTTCACATGCTGTTGAAATACCTCTGTGAGGCTTACATAACACCATTTCTTAATCCTCCTTCTTTCGATTTCGTGTCAATTACTGTCCCTCTCGTCGTGCATGCGACCCATTCTTATACAGTATTATAATACCTATGAGACTTATCATCTCTGAATACACTAAATCCCTAAGGATTATAGAATACAAATAAGAAACTCCGAAACTCGAAGGAAAGCGGAGAGAGATTGATGGACCGAAACATCGCTATTTCGCGGTCGCGTCTCACATGCTTTCCGTTTCTACTGTCCGATCTCTCAACCCTCTATCATCTTCACTTATTTTTTCTTCCATTTTTTCGTCATTGTATACCATGTAAAAGTCATCGCAACTCATTGAAATTGGCTGATTATTGGAATAAATGAAAAGATAATAAATATAAATTCAATTTACTATCGCTTACGGAACGAATTTTTCAAACGAATTCTATGATTTTACTTAATTTTTTTTTCTTACGTAAGGTGAATCGAAATAAAAAAAAAATCTTTGCTTCTCAACGGAGAGCGGAAGCGCTTATTTTTTTTCCATTTTTTCGTCATTGTATACTATGTAAAAGTCATCGCAACTCATTGCAATTGGCTGATTATTGGAATAAAATAAAAGATAATAAATATAAATTCAATTTACTATCGCTTACGGAACGAATTTTTCAAACGAATACTATAATTTTACTTCATTTTTTTTTTCTTACGAAAGGTGAATCGAAATTAAAAAAAAAACTTTGCTTCGGCATAACTTGGATTCTCCATGGAATTAACGAGTTAAATTAAGCGTTTTGCTTATATTATTTTCTGAGATGAGGCATCGAAGTAACCGTCGGCTGTCGGGCCGATTAGCTTCTTCGCCCGACTGTCGGAAGTCACCAGGATGAACGACCGTTTAGAAAGTTGTAAGGCAGAGCGTTGAAAGAGAGAAGTCGAAAGAGTTCCCGACGGGCTATAACGGGGGTCACACGCCTTCTCCGTCTCCATGTCGAAGAATCAACGATTTTATTATTGTTTTTTTAACAATATATTACGAATACGTGTGTATATATGCACTCCGCAGAGCATACAGCACACAATAGTGCACTAGAGTCAAGTAGAAAGGTGAAAGAACCGGCAAAAGAGTGAAAAAAAAACGCTCGAGGATTGGCGCTGAAACGCCGCGAGGCAAACGGGTGATCTTCTTCCTCCGATGGCAACAGCCAGCCGGCGGGCAACTGCTACCGATATACTGCCTTCTCTATCCTGTCCACGGAAGCCACGTGTGATTTATACGATTCTGCGTACATAAATTCGCTACAATCTTCGACAACTGTTATACGGTATGTCGAAGTGTACGACGGCGCCGATAGGTGTACACATGCGGAAAGGTACGGAAGTCGTAGTCTCTCGTTAATTGTCACCCCGCATTAAGCCATTTTTCAATCGAACAAACTAATTAAATCATTTTTTTTATTCCATTATAATACGAGGAGTCTAACAGATACCGAAATGATTAAATTTTCGATGTTTTATCGAAAGAATAACCATTAAAATAGCAGTTATTTTCGAGAAGGAAAAAAAAATCACCTACAAGAATCGAAAGGGTTGTTCCTAATTCTCGACTCGATTTATACAGAGATATCACGGTGAGAATAAGAGTAGGTGCTGACTTCGAGTCTGAGGACGCGGTGATTGACGAACGTTTGGCAAACGGTGACAGAAATCTCTTTCGTTCTCTCTATCACTCTTTCTATCCACCCCGCCGCCCCCTTCTATCTCTTAGCTTTCACGTTGTGCCGACGCAAAGAACCCCAGAAGCACCACGGAGCAGCGAAAGAGTAACATTCGTGGATAGGCCCCGGGAGCTAATGAGGCAGTCTGCAGCGCTCCCGTTTGCTCCGAAAGGGCGCTACGAGGAATGGGGGATATAAGGGCGTCAGTCGCTCGGTTATATTTCTCTTTGACGCATCCCCCCTGCGGCTGTCCGAGCTGTCTGTCCATCCATCCGTCCGTTCGCCGCAGGTTTCGCGAATCCACCGTTCGCCGGGCGTACGAAGGAGGGGACAGACGAGACGAAAGATCGAAGAGTCGCGCACAGTCAGCAGCAGCAGCGTGCGGAAGAGAAAGAAAACGATCGCCGAAGAGCAACGGCAGCACCGGAGTGGCAGGGAACACACAGCGTCGAGGAGATTGACGTGGTACGCTGTCCCCGTTGACAAGAATGTGACAAGAACCAAACTGAACTTGCACTTCACATCCCCACCCCAATGATCATTCTCTCTCTAACTCTTTATCTCTTCTCTCATCCCCACCATTTAGTTTTCGCATCGCTCCTGCATAAGCCAAAGATTCGAGAGACCGATTCAAAGTTAGACCTCCATCCCTCCTCCCCCCTCCCAACCCCCCCAAATCTCGTCGTGAAACGTCGTGTCCTTTCGCACATTCCTTGTCAGCGAATCGAAAAATAAATTCTCGACGAATCGAGAACATAAAGTGCGGAGAGGAAAAGAAGAAATAATAAAAACGAGAAGGTATTACGAGGAGAGAAAGAAGGATAAGAAAGAAATCAAGTATTCGATCTCTCGGGCAATAATGCCGAATGCTCGTGGCCGTGAAAAACCGTGTCGTTCCAGCTACGCCAAGCAATCGGTTCGAGAAACGAGAAGACTCGAGAGAAACAGAGAGAAGGATAGTAAAAGATCGGAGAACGAAGCGCGGGCGCACACAGCGCGAAGCTTATACCACCTGCGGCGACGAAGGAGGTGATCGTTTTGCCGGTTTTTCTCGGTTATTAAGAAACGATCAATCTTACTCACCGATCCGATCGGTGCTCGCACCGCGGGATACTTGCCTCGCTGTTGCTCTCACTTGCTTTCATCTTCTCTTCACTTCATATGGAATATATATATATGCCGTTTAAATGTATGTATACGATTTGTAGCTACAGGTATATATATTAATCGTGCCGCGGGAGGAATGAATACCGAAAGCTTTGTTGCATCCCGATCGCTGACTACTCCGAAATTATCTTACGCGCGTCGATACATCACGTTGTCGGAAGTCAAATTTTGACTTCGTTAAAAAAAATATGTGCATTTTTTTTTTTATTTTTAATTGGCAATAACGCCAGTCGATCGAGACGCTGTCGAGGATCGCATCGGTCGCCGAACCGGTTAATCGATCGACGTCAGTTCGCGATCTTTTGGATACTAAATCCGATTGACGAACGAACAACGGGATCGTCACGTCATTGCCGATCTCGTGACGCACTCGTCTAGTTTGACTCGCAGACAGATATGTCGATCTTTCGATATTTTGATGACCGGTTTTACGTACAACACGATTATACGATTATTTCATAACTGTAGTCGCTAAGATAGCATTCGCATGATAATTTACGCATCTGCCGAAATTGGACGCAAGAGTGTAGGGAATAGAAGATCGAGCTTCCGGCTCGTCAGGAATTGATAAATTGGCCATTAAGGCTACAAATTCAAATTTGCACCTTGTCTCGTAGAATTCGCGGATGGGAGCTGCCGTCGTCGTGTCGTACAAGAACCGGTGTCACTTGGGATGATTAATAATAATTGAACGTTGAAAGACTCGATCTGTTCCATTTTTTTTGTATAACCGTAATAAATCGGCAAATCGATGATAACCGAATAAAATTTATCGAGTTAACGATCGGTGGGATATCGATAAAATTATAAGACATAAGTGACTCGCGATATTAACGATTTATGCAAAAAAATTATCGTAAAAATGTATGCGAAGAAATTTTTTAAAAAATCGTTTATCCATTCGAACGCTGTAATATCGCCCTTCAAGTTTTCGCAGGATATTGGCGATAGGCTCAACCGCTTTCAAGCTTCGAGACGAACCATCCAATCGTGATGGTTCCTCGCGAAACGATTACCAAACTCAACCGAGAGGGCTGCCCGATCGTTCATGCTAATTTTCTTTTAACAACAGCCCTTGCGAGCCAATCGGCGAGTGGCTCTCCGAGTAGAGCAGCTCGCGGCAAGCGGTAAACAAAAAATAAAAAAAAAACGAGAAGAGATATGGAGAACGACTGTGAGGTTTAAAAAAAATGGGAAGAGCTCAATGGCTGAACGCCGCAGAATTTTGCTCAATCGTCTACTCTTCCGATCGCATATTTCATTCGAGTTTTCGTATAACAGGGATAAACAGACGTCAGGGAAGATACGCCGATAAAAAATTGCGCGATTTCATTGTTACGCGAAAAGTTGCCATCCCTCGAGTTTACTTTGGTAAAACTCGATCTTTAAAAAAAATTGTTTTTTTTTTTTTTTTTTTTTTTTTTTTCGCCATTCCGAGTGCCTGCAAGCGCCTACCAGTCTCAATCGAAGAGCGTCTCCTCGGACTCACGATATTCTTATTTCAGACGCGAGAGACGGTACCCCGTTGAGACTCTTCATGGGCTCTGAGACTCTCACTCGGCTCACTCTCGGGGTATTAATTTCGTGAGTGAGAGAAAGCGAGTCAGGTACCTTATATACACGCTCCGCGCGGTCGGCCGGCGGTATATAGACGAGTCTATGAGATGAGAAAATAATAATAAAGTGGAAATGAGAGAGTCCGTCCATAAATTGCTGCGCTCCTTGTTAATGGTCTGCGAGAGGCTCGGGACCGGGAACGACCTCGGGCTAAACGCGCCGGCCGTTCTGACCCACCCAGCTTCTCTCATTCCGAGCTTCTCATCTGCTCCTCCTGTTGCTACTCTCGTACAGCTACGGAGAGGGCCCCTTCGAGTATTTCTTTCTCTTTCTCTTCGTTGAATCTCGTTCAACCCGTTCCGTTCGGAACGTCGAAGGGCCTCTCTGGAAAGCGTCGTCCTCGCAGTCTAATGGACGTCTAGCGATGGCCACCGAAGCTCCGATCTGCACACGAGGATGAAATCCTCGGTCAGGAAACAAAGAGAACGGCGGGAGATCCTCGTGATTTGCGAGGGGGTGTGGCTCTTTTCAATCTCTTGTCTTATCCGTTCTCTCGTTCTTCGGATTTTGTTTTTTTTTTTTTTGTTATTTTTTTTTTTTCGCCAACTTCAATGCAATAAGCGAAGGCATCGTTTTACGGCTTATAATCAGAAAAGTGATTGAACAGATGATTTCTTGTTCGATATTTGATTGCTATCATACATCGATCGCATCGTTGCGTATCGCTCGTTTACTGAAACTTCGATATTTTTTTTTTTATTTTTTTTTTATGCGACTATAAAATATTAATTCTTTGCTAATTCGCATTCAGATCTGACGATTTTTATTGCTTCTCAAATGCTATCAAATGCCTCGCGATGGGGTTTTCGCGATACGCGAAAAGCTCGCCAGAGAGCGTCACCTCTCGGAGCGGACGCGTTGCGCCATCTGTTCGAAGAGGCGGGAATCCTAAAGCCGAAAGATCGACAAATAATACGGAATTCAAGATAATATTACCGATCGCCAGCCGCTCAAGATAATCGATCGACAGTAGTTGTGTAGATTTCTACAGATCGCGCGTCTGCAGATCCCTGTAATTCGGGTTATCCTCGTATCCTTCCTTTACCAACGGGAGATAAGAGTCGAATATCGAAAACAGTGCGCATGCGTACTGACCGATTGTAAGTAATTGAAACACCGATTTTATTTTTTTAAACGCGATAAATAGATGATAACAGGACTGTTATTGATTGAGGCGTTGCATGCCGATCGACGGATAGAAAATCGTCAGCGACTGGGCTATTATTTGCTCAACAGTCAAATTGAGATAATACCACAAACATCAAATTACTTATAGCGATTTATTTCGTCATAATTCATATATCAACTACAGTTATACACTGAAAGTTGTCGAAATTCCTTCGTGTTAAGGATTTTTATGCTATGTAATGCCGAGTAAACGTTACGATTTTTAATTACACGCGCAGGGAAAGTGATTGAAAAAAAATTTTATTCACTCCGACGTACGCGACGAACGCTTCGTAAAAAAAAAAAAAAAAATAGCTAATCGTTATCAAACGAGTCTCGAGTTGGAGGGGCGGACCCGACGATCAGACAAAGAGAAACGATACCGTTACTCCGTTTTATTTATTTGTTTTTTTTTTTTTTTTCTCTCATTTTCCAACAGAGTAATTAAGACACCCCGAGCGCACGCGAGGTAATTCCTCGCAGACGCATTAACACGACTCGTAATTTTATATTTCTTTTTTTTTTCGATTTTTTTTATTTTATTCGGCATGTATACTAACTACAGTTATTATACATATAATTCATCGTGAAAGACCCTATATATATATATATTAATATTATACCTCGTACAACACAATAGCAGTGCACAATAGAAAGATGACGATGACGGCTCTCGAAAGCAATAGTGTCTCTCGACATCGGATGGAGGCAAATCATTGTTACATTCTCACAGATTTTTTTTTTTTTTTTTTTTTTTCCGTACCGTTGACAGTGTGTGCCGCTCGCGACAACGATAGTTCACATATCTTTCATATAAAATAGTATGCTTTTATTTTAAGTTTTTTTTTTTTTTTTTTTTTTTTTTGTTTTTCTTTCTTTCTTTTTGTTTTTTTGTTTAGTACAAACTATAGATCCGAGCTGTGTACAAAACGCCTCGTTGTGTTCCATGCCGAGGCTTTTTTTTTTTTTTTCCGGTTATTTTAATAACTATCAAACCAGCCAATCGTTTCGGATGCGCATCGTCAGTCACACGGTTGACGGTAATGCGCGATTCCTCGACTGCGAACAAGAATTAATTTTCCTCTTTTTTTTTTTGTTTTTTATTTTTTTTCTCTATAGCGTAAATTTGCGAAGAAGCACACGACGGGAAAGCATAGCGCGAGTCGATCGGGTTCTCGGCCCTTTGTTTCGCGGAGTTTGAAATCGACGATCTTTAGAACCCGTAAACCAATGCGAAATCGATAAATTCGAAATTCAATTCTTCGGCTCTCGCTACCCGTTAAAAGAAAAAAAGCATTGACGATAAAGAAAAAAACAACGATAACTGATATCCGTTCGGAGAGGGCGTACGAACGAAGATTCAAACGCGGCGGGGAAAGACGGGAGGCGGGCGAGCGGAAGTACAAGTATTATTAAAAAAAAAAAAAAAAAAAAAAATCGGGTTTTCCTCGCCGAGCACCCAGGGGACAGGAGCGCGTGCCGATATATGTATTAAGAAACCTTATGCTGCTTCAGTTACGATGCGTGAGATGAGTAATTAAAAAAAAAAAAAAAAAAAAAAAAGCTATCAACGAAGCTTTCGAAGGCCCGTCGATAATACGCGTACGATGGAATAATAGTAATAATTATTTAAAAAAAAAAATTTTTAAAAAACGAAACAGGGAGAGTAGAGAAATTTTAAGATACTATATATTCGGATGAAAAATATGATTCGCGGCGTCGAGCGTCGAACAAAAAGCTGCGACAGGGGTTGATTGGTTTTTTTTTTTTTTTTCCGGGATGGCATATTCCGCCAGTATAGCTATCTATACATATTACAATTAGGCTAAAAATAAAAGTGCTTATTTTGTTGTTATTATTCTTTTTTTTTTTTCCACAATCATACACGACGTTATTTAGTTTACTTATCAAACTCGAATCACTCTCAATCGCACCTTTTGTTATACACGATCGAATCTCCATTTTTTTTTTTTTTTTTTTTTTTTTTTTTTTTTCCGAGGCTAATGCAATGAATCGTTACTAAACACCGATTCCGATGCTACTTAATTGCAAATTGAATAATTATTTACTCCTCTCGTGCTCTCTTGTCTTTCTCTCTTATATCTCTTTCTCTCGCACGTTCTGTATCACGCGATAATCATCTTTCGTTCTTTTGTCAACTGTCTCTAGCGCTCGAACCCTCCGTTTTCATTTGCATCTTAAACGGCAACTGAAGAATTTTGTACAACCCGGTAACAGAGTTGATGGTCCTTGGGGTGGGTGAGGGTGGGGGGGAGAGGGGCATCGCTCCATATTCTTCGTCGTATATCAACCAAAGAGACATCTGCAATTGTTATAGTTTTTCCCGTACGCCGCGATCGGAGGCGCAGCCAAGGTATGTTGCATGATGATGTTATTCTGCAATATCGAAATAAATCTCAAATAATAATCATGTAATTAATTATGTAATTTTACAATTAAAATAAATTCAGAGATCTTTTCGATCTTTTATAACACATAAATTTACGAAATTACTTAACTTCCACAGATCTCGCGATACTTCGAGTATTACGAAGAAAAAAAAAAAAAAAAATCAATTCATCGCTACTCTAGTAGCGACCGCAGAAAATTCTCTTCTTCTTTAACTCGTTCTCCGCAATTCTTCTCTACAGTCATCACTTGATAATGTTGAACTTTTTGCTCTCACAATAATAAAATAAGAAAACAACTCACTTGGTTAGCTGCGAGTAAACGGTTTCAGCAGCATCCAGATTTAGGGGCGTCAACGTCGCGTCCTTGGGTAATTTTCAGATTGTTCGCCGTTTCGACTCCCGCACCGGATGGCGAGCCGACTCGGGCTTTAATTTCGGCGGCCATCGTCATGAAGGCCTGCTCCACGTTCATCGCATTTTTCGCCGATGTCTCGAGGAACGGAATGTTCAATTGATCCGCGTACTCCTAAAAAAAAAAATTAGAAAAATTAAATACATTAAAAATATTAAAAAAAACATTACAAATTACATTAAAAAGATTAAAAATTATATTACAAAATACATTAAAAAAATAAAAAATTACATTACAAATTACATTAAAAAAATAAAAAATTACATTACAAATTACATTAAAAAAATAAAAAATTACATTACAAATTACATTAAAAAAAAAAAAAATTACATTATAAAATACATAAAAAAAAATAAAAAATTACATTATAAAATACATAAAAAAGAATAAAAAATTACATTATAAAATACGGTAAAAAGATTTAAAAAAAAATAATAAAAATAAAGATCGAATTTTTTTTTTTTTTTTTTTTTTTTTTTTTTTTTCGAAAAAGGAATAACATTGACAAACCTTGGCGACGGGATAATCGACGACTTTCTTGGCTGTAAGATCGCACTTGTTGCCGACTAGCAGTTTATTGACGTTATCACAGGCGTAACGATCGATCTCCTCCAGCCACTGTTTAACATTATTGAACGAATCCTGATCCGTACAATCGTAAACAACTATTATACCGTGAGCTCCTCTGTAGTAAGAACTCGTAATGGTCCTAAATCTCTCTTGTCCCGCGGTATCCCAGATTTGTAGCTTTATCGTTTTCTTGTCCAACTCAATGGTTCTGATTTTGAAATCGACGCCAATGGTGCTGATATAACTCTCCGTATAAGTATCATCGGCGAAACGTAACAACAGACAAGATTTACCAACGCCGGAGTCGCCGATGAGCAGAAGTTTGAATAAATAGTCGCTGTAAGCATGAAAAGAGAAATGAATAATCGTATAATATTCGCCGATAGACGAAAAAGGAATGCGAAAGAGAGCGAAAGCTAAAAGTGTCGAAAGAAAAAAAAAAAAAAAAGTAAAGGGTTGAGGGCCAACAAAGAGTCACAGGATGACTCAACGGGGGACAGTCAGCTGTGGAAGAAAGAACGGAAAAAAACTCGGAAAAAAGTAAAACTATAATAAATCGCGGAGATACAACAAAAATATGGCGTTCGTTGAAAGGAGAGCGTAAAGTCCGGAAATGCACGGACAGCAGCTGGTTGTTCTGACAACGGGCCTTAGGACGTGGAGGGGCGTGTGCGTGTACCTGTGCGTGAACGGGTACGAGAGCGTGCGCGGGCGCGAGAGGTCTACTCACGCGAGCGTGCAAAGGGGCAAGAGATAGGGAGAGAGAGAGAGAGAGAAAGAGTAAAACGAAAAAAAAAAGAAAAAAAGATCGACGAGAAAGACACGAAACATCGGGAGGGACAGAGTCGAGGGAGCGAGAGAGATGATAATAGGGCAAAGTGTGAGACATAGAGAAATCTGTCAGGCAACGAGTCATTTTCACTTTACGCTCGTGTGTCGTGCGATGACACGATGCTTAGGGCACGTCACGGGATTCGTGTTTCGGGGACAGATAGGTAATGCCAGACGTGCTTTATCTCGTGAGATATTCGAAGCGTCCTAATGTGGCCACCTTTGTTGCCACGGGGAGATGTTAAAGTCAAAAGTTCCTCGAGGCGATATATACGCATATAACGAACGTGATATTGTGGGGGGACACGACGACACAACGGGTGCCAGCCGTGATCGCAGGACGATACGTATTTGCCTGCGCGAGAATGATAAAAAAAAAAAAAAAAATCAACGTTTACTTACTATTCGGGATTCATTGTGGACATGCTACGCTGCGGAGGCGTCTCACTTGATTACGCGTATTTTTTTCCTCAACTTTCACGTTTATATCACCGTTTACGATTAGCGCCTTTTAGCTCTCGTAACCAAATACGATTCTTGACGATTCTCTCGCGCGTTTGATCCACGGTGTTACCACGTACCGAAATTGTACGAAAGTGACGAAACAATGGCGGTCGCGCGGTACCTCCTCCCAGACGAACGAACGAGCGATCTCTACCATTGACGTAATGCCAGAATGGCAGGAGGTGACTGTTTCACTCCCTCTCGAAACACCGTGACTCTAGACTAGCACGGTGCAAAACATGATCCACGCGCTTGCGCGTTAAACCCGATATCTACACGAATCGTACAATTCCCGAGACACTTGTCGTTGCGACTTTTGCAATGAGTCGCACGTTTTACACGCACTATACATACGCGCCTCGATAACTCTTCGGGAGATGAGTCATCGATCTACGGTGTACAAAGAATCAATTAGCTCGTCGCCCATCCTATTTCAATATTCGATGAGCCTTTCTTTTATTTGCAGTCAACCTTCGACGTTGATATTTGACCAGACGATCGCGCGGCGCGTGTAGAGTACTGTAATCGACCGCACCGATAGCGAGATAAGTAATTTCCTGCCCAATCTCTCGCTTGCTTTCTGATGAACCAACTGGGCTCGGCAATTACCCAGAGATTCAAACTGATAATCAGAGCTTTGAGAATTGCATTAAGAGATCGTGTATCTATAAAATTTTATTGCGAAGAATCGATGAATATATACGATGATAAATCGACGATTGCATTCATCATCAATTCTTTACTTGTTTTCTCCCCTCTCGTATCCTTATCCATCTTATACTGATGCTAGAACTTTCTTTTTAAGTATTCAGTAAAACATCTTTGATGAGTCTTTTGTAAGATCGTCAAATCACACTGTGGGAGGTGAAAAATATGGTCGTAATAGTACGAGTTCGAGTATCCGCTGGAGTCATTACCCCTTTGTTAATCCGCGAGAATACACACTTCCGGTCGTTAAACAGTACTTGTTACCTCGGTCCGTTTGCTTGCTCCGGATTTCTTGGTAAAATTTCGAGTTGCATCGAAGAAAGGGTTAACGGAGAACGATGGGAAATCGAGGAGTCCTATTGGCTGTCATCCGCGAACTCTCTCGCGCAACTGGACCCTTCCGATGAGCTTTTGCGTCACTAGTGATCGCTAGTGATCACAACTGACAGCAGTAAAGATGCATACAGTGGGCGGTGAATCGTCGGGCATACAGAATAGTTGGTGCTACTATGATATTTATGTAAATGCGAGTGTACAAAGCATATCTATGACAGTTGCGTTAACCTGTAGTGGTGAAATTGAGATATCGTAGCGGATCCACTGCATTCAATTGCAGGATGATAGTTTTATGTCGTTACAAATTATTATTGGAACACAACTATTGTTGCGTATTGTCGCGTAAACACGTCGTTACTGTCGTAATATTGTGAATTAACGACTTATTTTAATTACAATAATAACAAATGGATCGCAATAAATTAGGATTGTCGGTTAAGAATTCGATTATGATGGAGGATCTAAAATGCAAATTCTTGGGTCTCATCAATAAGCAGGTGAGAAACAAATGAACGGCTTTAACAAACTAATTGCAACACAATTGGTGTCGCAATGCTGAATAAATGAATACATCGCGATACTCGACGTGAGTCGTTGAACTTTGCGCTTGAGGTTAGAAGACGCAACGCTGCGCTCCCTTTACAAAATATTGGTTTTCGATGAATTTTTTTTTTTTTTTTTTTTTTTTTTTTTTTCAGAATCAAGCGAAGATTCCGTCGATGGGCCTAAATCCAGATTTGCTGAATCCAATAGAATCTCATAGATGCGACGATGCGCATTCAGAGGCCGGACAATCGACGGAAAGTGAAGCGATAACGGATCAAGATATTTTGGAGGCTATAGAATCGGTTTATTACCAAAACGACGAAAGCTTCGATTCTTGCAGACATGAGTTGGAAAAATTGCCAGAAATTCTCGATTCCAAAGAAATCGAAAGATACTACAAGAGACTCAGACAACAGCAACAAGTAGTTTCCAAAAAGGTGTTGCAGTTGATATTGCAAAAGCAAAGTTCATGTCAGGAGGAGTTTCAGCGTATATTAAAGACGGAGGAACAACTCGGCGATATGCTGGAAATTTGTAGAGCCGGAAGATCAAATTTGAATTTGGCGAAAAAACAATTTACAACTGCGAGTCTCGGTATACTGGCGAATTATCGAAAGAGACAAATAGTACAGGAATTATTGAATAATCTGAACACTGTTAAGACACTGGTAAATATAATCGAAATTTTCGATTTAACGATTTTTTAAATTTTTTCTTAACATCGCGAAAAATTAACAAAAATGAGTTTTTTCCTGATTACGCTAAAATGATCACTTTCCATGCCTGCAACGGGGGTGGAAAGTAGCTAATTCTTGGCTAGCGGAAAGAAAAGTAAATTTGCGGGACGAAGTCAAATTTGCGGGACAAAAAGTTAAATTTCCGAGACGAAAAATAAAATTTGCGGGACAAAAAGTAAATTTACGGGACGAAAAGTAAAATTTGCGGGACGAAAAGTAAATTTCCAGGACGAAAAGTAAAATTTGCGGGACGAAAAGTAAATTTCCAGGACGAAAAATCAAATTTCCAGCACGAAAAGTAAAATTTGCGGGACTAAAAGTAAATTTACGGGACGAAAAGTAAAATTTGCGGGACGAAAAGTAAAATTTGCGGGACGAAAAGTAAATTTCCAGGACGAAAAATCAAATTTCCGGCACGAAAAGTACATTTCCGGGACGAAAAGTCAAATTTCCGGGACGAACAATCAAATTTGCGGGACTAAAAGTAAAATTTCCGGGACGAAAATTAAAATTTCCGGGACGAAAAGTAAATTTCCGGGACGAAAAGTAAATTTGCGGGACGAAAATTAAAATTTGCGGGACAAAAAGTCAAATTTGCGGGATGAAAAATAAATTTCCGGGACAAAAACTAAAATTTGCGGGACGAAAACTAAAATTGGCGGGAAGAAAAGTCAAATTTGCGGGACGAAAAGTCAAATTTGCGGGACTAAAAGTAAATTTGCGGGACGAAAAGTCAAATTTGCGGGACTAAAAGTAAATTTGCGGGACAAAAAGTCAAATTTCCGGGACGAAAAGTAAATTTCCGGGACAAAAATTAAAATTTGCGGGACGAAAAATAATTTAGTGGGAGGAACAAAATTGCAGACTTCCAACATTGCAGGCATAAGAAAGTGTTCATTTTTAGCGTAGTCACAAAAAAAAAATAGCGTATGCGACTCGGGAGGAAGTGCCTTTTCACCCTCCTAGCATAATATACGATTTCTACACGCGCTTCGCCGCTGACGCAACGAAATGCTTAATTTTTTTTTTTTTTTTTTTTTTTTTTTTCGTACAGCAACGCACGGAGGATCGTCTCCAAGAGCTTCTGAACGAGGAGAATTATCCCGGCGCGATATCGCTGCTTCTCGAGTGTCAGAGTGCCGCACAGACGTACAAACACTTTCATTGCGTTGCAGCGTTGAACGGAAAGCTTCAGGATACTCTCGATCAGGTCGAAGAAACTCTCGACGTAACACTCTCGAAAATGTGCGGACAATTTGACGGAAGAACTTACTCAGCGGTTCAGGAGGCATACAAATTGTTAGGAAAAACGCAAACCGCGATGGATCAATTGCACATGCATTTTACCGCCGCTATACACAACAGCGCTTTCACGGTCGTTCACACGTATGCCGGAGGCGATACGAAGAGACAATATAAACAACTCTGTCAGTCCATAAGCCGTGATAATTTTATAACGTGCCTTCTTGATCTCTGCAAATCGCTGTGGCGAATATTAAGTTCGTATTATCAAGTCTTGAATTGGCACAGTTCGAGAGATGAGGAAAAGAATCGCGTCACAAGCGAGGCAACCGGGAATCTCGGCAGAGATCCGGAAATGAGTTTCAACGAGCAATACGTTAAGCAAAAATTAGAGAGCGGCATGGTGCGGATGTGGCACGACGTGGAAATTAAAATATCGACTTTTCTCATTGGTACGGATTTGACTCTTTTCAAGTTCGAGCAATTTGTTCAAGTGCTCGGGACGGTCAACAGGTGAAACTCCCTTTTTTTTCGCAAAAAAAAAAAAAAAAAAAAAAAAAAAAAAAAAAAAAAAAAAATAGGTCACATTGTTGTAACAGCTAATCGTAATGTCGTTACAGATTAACGCAAGTCGGCGACGAGCTGTGCGGCAGCAAATCGGAAATACTTCAAGAATCAATGAGAAAACAATGTCTATCTTATTTTTCTCATTATCACGCGTCGCGATTGGACGAATTAAGGATATTTCTCGAACACGATGGTTGGGAGTTGTGTCCCGTAAAATCGACGTTCGTTGCGAGTCAATTAGAGGAATTCAAATGCCTGAGACCGGCGTTGAATAATTGCAAAAGCGGCGGGAGTAGCGCCGACGGTTCGGGTTTCGCAAGTGAACACGAAAATTCTGTTGTCAGCGGCGGATGGCTTAACAATTATCTCGAGAGTGGGACGTCGCCTTTCGACGTTTCGGCGGATGAGACGATGGATGAGGATATCTTGTCCAGCATCGCGGTACAATTTTATCTATTATTCCATTTCCTCAATTTTTTTTCGTAACCAATGATTGCCGAAAAAAATTGTAAAAAAATATATTTTCGTAGGACGAAGCATCCGGTTACTTCTCCGAAGATTCCGAGGACGATGTTCCGGAAGAATTAAAACGCGAATTCGTCGACGAGACCGGCGGAACGCGATCGTCGAAGAGAAAACTCCGCTCGCGACCTCAACATGGACCGATGGTCACCAACACCACTCTCAGCGTTCTTCGCGTTTGCGGAAGATATTTGCAGATGTCGAGACTTTTACGTTCCATAGCTATAACCGTTATACAAAACATGATCCAGTTCTTCGAGCTTTGCTTCTACGCGATACACGCATTTTTTACCTCCGATCTCGTGAGTAGCGCGCATTTTTTTTTTTTTTTTTTTTTTTCGCCGCGTATATCATATAATGAAATTTAACTTTTCTTTTTTCTTTTTTCTACAATAGCAAATAAACAGCGATTCCCTATACAGTCCAAAGCTCAAATTATGTTTGGCGAGAATCCGAGAAATTCTGATAGTGAATGAAAATTCGGTAAGCGATAACCCGGTAAGCGAGAGATACAAAGTACGTCAGCCGCAGTTATCGTCGATTGTGGATCTGAGTCAATCGTCGAAACTATTCGGCCTGACGGAGCGGGTCGTCGGCGTCGAGTCACTCATATTTCTCGGACATCAGTACGAGTGTCTGAGGCCTTATTTGGAACATCTTACGTCGGCAAACAGCCAACCGGAACAGGGATTCTTACATCAATTCTATACGCAAACAATTGCTTCGGCGGTCGAATTGCGTAAACCGATTTTCATGGCCGTCGCTGCACAGGCGTTCGACGTTGCTGCAGTTTTGAATCTCATGAACAAAGTTAATTGGGAAGTGCGCGACGTGATGTCGCAGCACAGTAGTTACATCGATACGCTGATGATGGTGAGGCAATTCGGTTCGAAATAGCAATTAAAAAAATTCTATTCTCTCGCCAACGTAATTATATTCATTGATGATATATAAATCGAATATTCTTTCAGGAAATACAAGCGGTGAATAGTAAAATGGAAGAGATTTCGAATGTTGTGCCTCTGTCGTCTCAAGTTCGTGCGGCGATTTGGGAAAACGTCGCACATCTGATAACGCATACTTTAGTAGAGGGGTACGTATGCTTCGGTGTCTTTGGATCGAATTAAAAAATAAAAGATAAATTCGGTTACTATTTTTTTTTTTTTTTGCCAGTTTCTCCAACGCTAAGAAGTGTTCCAACGGTGGCAGAGGCCTTATGCAACTCGATTTCACTCAATTGAAATCGAAGTTTGAAAAAATCGCATGCGTGAGACCGATGCCTCACAGCGAATATGTTGAATTGTACATAAAGGCGTATTATATGCCGGAAAATACTTTGGAAGAATGGGTCAAGGAACACAAAGTATGTGAATGCAAAGCTTTTTTTTTACTGATGGAATTATTAATTATCAGTGGACTATAAAAGGTAATTTCTCACTCGCAGGAATATTCCGTGAAACACCTAACAGGTTTGATTTCCTGCGCTTGTCAAAACAACAAGAAGACGCGCCAGAGATTGATAGGAATGGTTGAAGAACAACGTCCGAACAGGTAACATCAGCGGGACGAGTGAATAACAAGATATCATTATACTGTATAGTCGAACGAGTTGAAAAAAAAAACAATCATGAAAAACGTTGAAATTGATATCGAAAAAGTTAACGAGAAAAAGAAAAAAAATAAAAACAAAAATCGAACGATGTGAAAAAAAAAAAAAGAATCATGAAAAACGTTGAAATTGATATCGAAAAAATTAACGAGAAAAGGAAGAAAAACAAAAATCGAATGAATTGAAAAAAAAAATCATGCAAAACGTTGAAATTGATATCGAAAAAATTAACGAGAAAAGGAAGAAAAACAAAAATCGAATGAATTGAAAAAAAAAAATCATGCAAAACGTTGAAATTGATATCGAAAAAATTAACGAGAAAAAGAAGAAAAACAAAAATCGAATGAAGTGAAAAAAAAAAAAAAATCATGAAAAACGCTAAAATTGAAATCGAAAAAATTAACGAAAAAAAGAAAAGAAAAAAAAAACAAAAATCAATGAAGCATCAACGACTGTCTCTATGGAGCTCTCTAAAATCGCGAACGCTAACGGCTTACGGTGATACGAGCGTTGAAATAATGAATTAATTTTTGATTGATACGAAAAACTTGTACCAAAATGGTAATTTATTTTGTCGAGGGCAGTGAATCTCAAAATGAATATAATAATCGTGATATACGGCGTTATTGTAAAAAAAAAAAAAAAAAAAAATAACAAAAACAAAAACAAAAAACGAAAAACGATATCTGTTATACACAAACACACAATGTGATTAATGTGCTTCGTCAACGTTACGACATATCGATATTAATGTTGTATACAAATATCGGGATGTTCGATGCAATAAATGCCTCGAGATGTCTTACAAATTGTATTTCGCTGCATTTCCAACGCCCAAACGTTACGGCCAATCGAGATTAATCGCTGTAACATCGAGCGCCACGATGTCGAAATCGCCACCGAGAATGTCGCAAAGACTCGGCTTCGTTCTTCCGAAATCTCCGTGAACGAACTCTTTAACGTAAGTTCCCGCTTGCGTTTTAACGTCGAGAACAAACAAATCGTCTATGTGCGATATATCCGAAGCACCGGATTTCACAGCGCGTTCGCGTATCTTTTCGAGTTCTTCTTCTCGAAGCCATCGCGATCTCATCGCGTGAATTAGACGAACACGCGGCATAAGCGGCCGTCTGTGAAGTACTCTCGTCGGAGTTTTCTGCACAATTTTTAAGTCTTTCATGTCCTTCAGTTTCTCGAGTTTCACGCAATCCCTCGATGTGTTTTTCAGAGTACAGAGCGAACGATATACCTTCGTTTTTTCATTCTCGCCTTCCTTTAATTTTTTTAGGTCCAATCTAAAAATAAATAAACATAAAGACACGTGAATCTCTCGCGTTTTTTCGTTTATTCCACTATTACTTTTATTTGGAAACTTACGGACACAGAATCTTCAGATTCATCGTTATTTTCACCTGATCCGTTGCATCGTTTATCTCGGAAACAACGCTATCGAGTTGCTCGTCAGATATTACGGTTCTCTTTGGATTCAATAGCTCCACCGCGAACGGTCGGCCCGAATATATGTTTCTCACATCGACGTCCTCGCGACCGGAGGACAAAAATTTTACGGCTGTTGAAAAAAAAACGAGAAAAACGGTCGTTAATTCTATTTCATTATAATTTCATTGTATTATTGTAGAAATAACTTGTATTCAGACTCACAATCGGCCCGCGTGAGTTTTATCATAGGTCCGCAAATCAAATCCTGAACCGAAGTTTCCATCTTCTTCTCGCCGTTTATAAACCACGGCGTTTGACTCAACTCTCTAGAAAACTTGGCGTATCGGCCTGAAATCTACAAGTTTAGTGAAAAGAATACTCCGCGACGTTGTAAAGGTAAATCCCGCAACGCTTCGTCGAGCTGAACGCAACACGGAGAAACAATCGCAAGCGTACAAACCTCCGATAAATATACTCGCGCGCGTGCAAGCGGCTTGCTCCACGGTAACGAATGCTTCCGGCTTCGCGGGCGGACATTTATAACGTTCTTCAAACGCCTCATTCGTCATAACGAGTAGAGTATTTTCCATAGTTTTTCTACTGAATTTCGGCGATTGTTTTTTCTTTCCGTTGTTTTTGGAACTAATAAATTTCGTCAATTAATCCAAAACTTGAAAACAAATTACGCAATAAAATTTTTATCGCATACTTACAAGGAACTCATCTCGCTGTTGTCGTTTAAATACGTAAAAGAAATTTCAACGATAAGAGGAGAAGGAATCGGAGCGGCGAGTAGCCGTTTATCAACGGCGCTTTCAACTTTTCCGAGGACTTTGGATTTCCATATTTCTTTCACATTTTGTGTTCTTAGCTTTAGCGACGTTTGCTGCGATTCCGACAATTGAAATTGCTGCGTTAAGGCAATTTGTACGGAACGCTCTCTCAGCGCAAGGCAAACCGGTAGAGTCAACGCACAAACAAATGTACTATCGTCATAATCTCCGTCTTTTATGGCGGTTATCATCTAAAAAAATTTTTTTTTTTTTTTTTTTTTTTTTTTGGAATACGATTTTTTTATTGAAAAACATACTTTTGTAGTAGCGGCTTGCTGCGTAATATCCTGAAGAAGTCCCAAACAAGCTGTACACGCCGCTGCGTTGTCATCGATAATGCTGTCGCCGTCGGCGAGGTACTTGAGCTATAAAAACGGAAACAACGAATGACGAGCAACTTAATGATTTTTTTTTTCTATTTCTGTCGTAATAATCGTAGATTCGTATTTATTAAAACATTTATTTACCTTTACTGCATTAACTGCCGGTTCGCGAAATGCTTCTAAACTTCGCGTACCAACGAACCTCAAGCTGCAGCTCACGCAACAGCCGATATCCCGAAGATACGCAAACATTTTGCACTCCGTTTCTTGCGATATAAAATCCATTTCGTGTTTTTTACGGTCACTCGTGTTAATATTTATCGGAATTGTATCGAAATATTACGGAAACATGCCTCGCGGAGAGGTTATGTTGCGAGTTTTGTTTCGATAATCTTCAACGCGGGTTATGTTTGGAGCCCTCGGAGAGCAGAAAGTCAGATACTGGACACTAGTGACATAAGCGGAGACAACAGGTACCGCTCGGCGGCCTTGTCGAACTCAGCTGCTCGATCTATCGCTAAAAGATATCCTCCTGCGTCCAGTGTACAGATCGTATATAGATTATGCAAAAGTGCAGTTTTTCTCGAAAAATAGACGTTTAAAAAGTAAACAATTGACCAGCAAAAAAATAATCCCAAGTTTTGTTCAATGGACCAAAGCTATTATGCATTTTTTCCAGTCGCTTTTTATTATAACCCAAAAACGGTAGAGATGTAAATAAACACTGAAAATCGTAGTATTGGCAGTAGAAAACCAAACTGTATCGTCAAACATAACTGATGCATGCGTAATTGAATGATAAAAAAAAACCATTTATATCATCAAAAAAGGGGTTAATAATAATGGCGGGGGGGGGGGGGGGGGGGTGTACGATGTATAGAAATGCAGATAAAATGGTACATATATATATGTATACATGCCTCGAAGGGAATTTGTAGAGGTGCCAATTTTCGGAACACTTCTATTAGAGGAGAATTCTTAATAGAAACTTTGTACAAGATTGGCAGCATCTGCGGGAGTGGGCAGAGACGAAAGAAGAAGAGACACGAAAGTACCGTCGACGGGAATGGGGATGTTAACCGAGAATGGGGCGGGCTGTCGTTTTTCGACCCGGGTAGGGATGCTTCCAAGCCCCCAGACCCCGAGACTGTTCACTGTGTGTTGACGCCTGAAACGCCGACGATCGATCTTCGTCAGACTTGATTTCGCAGCAGTACAATCATCCAACAAATAGAATTGTACCCTACCCTATCCCCGAGTATATCCGCGCGCTCTTTCTCATACGATCCCTCCCCCTTTCCCCCCTTGTGCCACATAGAAAACTTCACAACTGCCGTTCTCGCGTTGTCAACAGTCACCTAGGAGAGTACGCGAGGACTGCGCTTCAACTCAAGAAGATTGTTCTCAATCGCAGACGACAGCCGGATCGACTTGCAGCTCAATTTTTTTTTTTCGTCGCCCTCTTTCCTCTCGATATTTTAATCTCCATTCCTCTCGTCGATCTCTCAATTTTTCATAATTCATTAATAATTTGATTTTACCATCACAATCGGTCCTATTATAACCAATTTCGCGATCGATGTAATAATCGAAATCGAAATAAATATATTTTAAAAAAATAAACCGTATATTCGTATATCGTCGATTACTTGCAATTCTCGAAATAATTAAATTCTTGTAGATAAAAATATATTGTTATTTGTAAAAATTAATTATTTTGGGTGGTGAGCAGTACATGAAAATAAAATATTTTTGTCGACTAATAATCATTAATTTTTATTGAGCGTTGAATAAATTACGTTTATCTACACTGGTGAATTAATATCGAGACGTCAAACTCATTGAAATTTATACTCGAATCTTATTCACGTTACAAAAAGGGGTCTTTATCGCGGGTATCGAATAACAGCGATATGGTAAAGAGGCGCGCAGAGTGTCGAGGCTCTCCCGTCGGAGTATCCGTTACAGAGGCGTTTGACACTCGCAGCGAAAAGCACAAGTCTCGACAGACGAAAAATCCGACACGAGAGAGATCTCAATCGTGTCAGGATCGAACGAGCTGTTTTACAGTTCACACGAGGCGAGAGTGCGATATGATTGATATACGCGCGCACCTTCTTGTCACAGGAACCTCTCGCTGCGCGCGTGTGTGTATGTCGTTAGCATAGTACTCGCTGTCGTTGGCACGCTGCGCTTAATTGACATAAGTTAACATGTATATTTTCATTGCTAATTCTGTTAAAGCTGATAAAGATTTCAAATCTATTTGTAGAATCGGCAAAACTATATATATCGATGTATGCTGACATTTTGGCACCCAAATACGGAGCGGTAACAGACAGCAGGAAGCTGCGACGAAATACGAAGCACGAGAAAGAAGAATCTGTAATGGGGGAGGGGGAGGGGGTGAATATTATGTATAAACGGGAAGGGGAGGTTGGATTGTACAAACGTATATTTCCATTGTTAATTCTGTTAAAGCTGATTAAGATTTATAATCTGTTTGGAGGATCGGAAAAAATATACATCGATATATGGTGCCATTTTAGTGCCGAAATACGCAGCGGTAAAACAGCAGCAAACTGCGACGAAAGAAGAACAAGAAAGAAGAATCTATAAGGAGTAAGGGGGAGGGGGTGAAATAGTATTTATACACGTATATTTTCATTGTTAATTCTGTTAAAGCTGATAAAGGTTTCAAATCTGTTTGGAGGGTAGGAAAATATATATACCGATATATGGTGCCATTTTAGTGCCGAAATACGTAGCGGTAAAGACAGCAGCAAACTGCGAAGAAAGAAGTGTAAAAAAGAAGAATCTATAACAGGAATGGGGGAGGGGGTGAAATAATATGTATACACGTATATTTTCATTGTTAATTCTGTTAAAGCTGATAAGGGTTTCAAATCTGTTTGGAGGATCGGAAAAAATCTATATCGATATATGGTGCCATTTTAGTGCCGAAATACGCAGCGGTAAAACAGCAGCAAACTGCGACGAAAGAAGAACAAGAAAGAAGAATCTATAAGGAGTAAGGGGGAGGGGGTGAAATAGTATTTATACACGTATATTTTCATTGTTAATTCTGTTAAAGCTGATAAAGATTTCAAATCTGTTCGGAGGATCGGAAAACATATATATCGATATATGGTGCCATTTTAGTGCCGAAATACGTAGCGGTAAAGATAGCAGCAAACTGCGAAGAAAGAAGTACAAGAAAGAGTAATCTATAACGTGGAAGGGGGAGGGGGTGAAATAGTATGTTTGCACGTATATTTTCATTGTTAATTCTGTTAAAGCTGATAAGGGTTTCAAATCTGTTTGAAGGATCGGAAAAAATCTATATCGATATATGGTGCCATTTTAGTGCCGAAATACGCAGCGGTAAAGACGGCAGCAAACTGCGACGAAAGAAGCACAAGAAAGAAGAATCTATAACGGGGAAAGGGGAGGGGGTGGAATGAGGAATAGTATGTAAGTGCCTTGTGTGTTACGGAGCAGCGTAACGCATTCTCGACAGTCGAACCGAGCGAGTGAGACAGAATGTCATAGCTAGTTGTTTCTGGCCGAAGGAGGGAGAGACTGACACCTATGTGATGGATCGTTACCGCCCGCCGGCCGTTCTTTGCTCTCCCCGGTAGAGAAACCTCGCACACGCTACCTCATCTCTCTATAACCTTCATATTCCTATGTCTCTCTTTCACCTCTCGTTTTTTCTATCGCGACTTCTGCAGTAGCACATGCTTCCATTTCTCGTATCTTGTCTCGACATCCCCATTGAGACATTTTCGTTTTGACGAATTTCTCGATATAATTAACTTCTGCATCTCTCGTTATAAGTCTCTTTTACTTTTTTCGTAGAAAAATGAGATGTTACGAAAAAATATTGAAAAAAAGAGCCGAGTGGTTCGGCGAATGCGAAAACTATCGATAAGAAACTATAACTGCGCGGAATAGAATTTTTTTCGCCATTACCAATTTTTTGGAGTTCGGAGCTAAACGGCTCTTGAATTCGTGATCAGCGCAAAGAAATATATCGAAACAGATATAACATTATTTCGGATACTTCGATTTGAGGAAATAAAAATAACACGAAATACCCCTTTATCATGCTATGTCACAAATATCATATCGTATACTTTTTAAGTTTTTTTTTTTATCAATATGGCCAGAGATTTAAATAGTCTTTTCGAAAAATCGTTTATAGAAATGTGCGATACATTTTTTCGTCATTTTTCGTTTTGGAATTACGATGATGTATTTTTTTTCTCCACTAATCACGAATCTGCCACTTATTTTGCTTCCAGTTCAATATTTGTTAAGGAAACTCGCGTCGGAAGTAAAAAAAAAAAAAGTCAATCCGGTAGTCATTTCAATTCTATTGCGAAAGTTTCAATCAACTAATATAGAGCCATCTCTTCGAGAGCCCGTCTGCCAGAGCGGTCGAAGAGTTGTGTACTGCGAGATTTTCCATTGGAAGTTTGAATGGAGTCCGCGAGCGACATATATATCCAGCAGACCAAGGGGATGCTGCTGCTGTTGCTGCAGCGGCAGCCGCAGCATCTCGCTGCGGTCCGGCTGGCGGATCGAGAGCGTGCTAATGGCTACTGACACGGAGTTTTGATGGATCGCCCTACTACTACTATACTCTCACGTCTCACTCGACCTATCCTGCCGTCGCAAACCCCAACTCTTATTTTCCATGCACGTTCAATGGCGATTCTCGAAATCTATAGGAATCGTGACGATTTTGCCGATTCTCCGAGATCTATAACACCCCCTCGTCACGAGAAAGCGTATATACTACTTTTTAAATAATTCCGAGCTGCGATTCTATCGACTTTTTTTTTTCACGAATATTATCTCACCATCAGTGAAACTACAAGCAACGAAAAAAAAAAAAAAAATACAATAAATTATCTAATAGTAAAATAAAGCATAAAAAGCTTCCAACGAATGATAGATCGCAATACGCTGGTATTGGATTCCGAGCACCGGAGATATTAGGTGAGACTTTTTTTTTTTTTTTTTTTTTTTTTTTTCGTTGCAAGAAAAAGGGGATAAGGTTTGGACATCGCCGTCCGTTTGCCGTCCATTCACCGGGTTGTTCTCGTGTTCACGTTGACGTATCTGTCCCCGAGGAAAGGATCCACCGGGTTGTACACGTACCGTCGAGCAGCACGTTCCCGCGACGGCTGCCTAAGACTGTACAGTTTAACCCATCTGGGAGTAACCGTAAGGAAAGTCAACAGCTGAGACGACGGAATTCCATCGTCGGGTTGTTTAAACGACGTTAAGCAACAATTTATCGTCGCGATTAGCCATACAATCGCCGGATTATCGATAAATGTAATTTTTGATAATTCTCCATCACTTTAATCTCTCGTTAGTTAATCTCGCCAAATCAACATCAACCCTTAGCGAAAGATAGCCAATTTTTCTCAATCTTCATCATCATTACCGATAGTTTGTGTCATTTTAATAATATTACGAAATTTTTTTTTTTTTTTACATACTATAAAACATTTTTTTTTCAAGCCGCTGTAAGAATCTTCGCAGAGGTTGCAAAGAAACAGAAAAAAAAAAAATGTCGAGGGATTAAACGTGTGTCTTGGGAAGTGAAATCCTCTGGGAGTTCCGGAGAGAGAACAGAAGTTTTACAGAGTGTATACCGCGCGGGGTTTACCGCGGCGCGGTATGTATATGTATTCGAAGGGTGAGAGAGAGTTCGGGAGTGAGTTTCGTCGTTTCTGTGTAACGCTACGGGACGTAGAGAGAGGGATGAGGAACGTCCCCGGGGATGTCTCGTCAGCGTCAATCGTGTCCGTTTTTACCTACCTACCTGCTGACGCGGTCTCGCGAGGTATTTTCATCTCTCGTCGCTCCTTGCGCCGCTCTCTTCACTGCTCTTCCTATACTGGATACCACACTTCGTCAGGGGGCTTCACGAAATTTTTTTTAAAAGATACTCTCACATGATCTAATAGGACGCCTCTCTTCTCACCGTCGTGTAGCCCACGCGGCAGCATCAGCAGGGCACCGAAGAGATAGGGCTGCTGTGCCGATCCCCTTGCGCTCGGGACTACGCTTACAAGAATCAACATTCCAACATCCGAAAGACCTCCAACTTCTCTCGACGTTATCAAGCGAGCCGTCGCAAAACTCGAATCCCGAGAAAACTGAAGGGTCGAAGAGCCGATGCAGTAACCGGCGGTTAAGAAAAAGATGGGAAAGAGTGAACGAGAGACCGTGAGATGCTTCGATTCTGCTCTTCAGCTTCGTTGTTGTTGTTTTTTTTTTTCGTCTTTTTACACTAACTCGGCGCTTTCAGCTCGTTCCCAGTCTATGCTATCGTCTTGACGATGACGTACTCTATAGCTACGTATCGGACTATATATACATATAGTATGCAGGCGTATGATAAATAAAGAAAATAAAGGCATCCACCGATTTTTGGCTTATCTGCTCCTACCCACCCCCCTCCCCCCCACACCCTCTGCTCTAGCGTCCCGCGATGACGACGCAGCCCACGGCCCGTCGATCAAGAATAAATCAACATCTCGTAGATTATTATTCAAATCGAGAGGAGACGAGCAAAATTCCGGTTTCTCGATCGCATGCAGTTTTGTGCGTATAACCCGCGTCCGTTGCTATACGAAACGGGCGGCTCACCACCGATTTATTTTTTAAGAATCTTAAAAAATTATTATGAATTACGAATTACGAATTTATACGAGACGCACTTCTACGTTAATTACTTCATTGCGATTTTTTTTTAATGCCGATAAGACGGCATAATTATCCTCGTGATAATTGCCGGAACAGCGAAAAAACGCTGATGACCCAACAATCTCGTTATCAGTTTACATCTTTTGTCGTTGCATGTCGAGCAAAAAAAATTAAATAAAACGTGAAGTCAATTAAGCAGATTTTTTTTTAAGGCTCTTCAGACTTCGACGGCGATGATAAATTTGTACGAAAGTCAGCTGTGTTATTTTGTTTTATGCTTATTATAGTTATTAACCGACAAAACGCAATTATTTTCGTGATAATTGCCGGAACGGGCCAAAGGGAGAGATACCGACGGACGAGGCTCGTCCTGTTATCAGTTTGCATCTCGCTGTTGCATATTATAGGTACCCCACGAAAGTCTAGAAGGCTTGGTGGTTCCAGCGAAAGAACTTCGGACGAATGACACGGTCACCGACGAAGATGACAGGTACACGGTCTCGATTCTCCGGTTCTCGGGTTCTCTCTCGTCTCTCTAGCGATGTATAGCTATACGGGAGAACGAGGAGAAGACGAGAGTCTCGAAGCGATCGGGATAGAAGCGTATCGCAAGTCGATCTTAACACAAGCCGCGGCCAACATCGGGGAGAGGGTTTTCGTTACTGAAAACCTCTGCGGGGCTGCAGTCAGTCCACTACTCAGTCCCGTTCTACGTTTCCTGGCGACGAACCTCTCCTCTATCTATACCTAACCGAACTTGTATCTTCTCCTGCCAATACCTTCCTGCCTGTCAACACACGTTGCATTCAATTAACTCGAGAAAGAACGCCAACCGGGCAGCGTAATGATGCGGAAATCTGACCGGAGCTGCCTCCGTCCTCTTCCCATCGGCCGATAACGCGAGAAAATATTTTTTTTCAATTTCCTAGTACACCGATAAGTACCAACGTATTTGCGCGTTAACGATAACAGATTCGCGAAATCGCAAAAGCTTCGATTATCGCGGAGAAAAAAAAAAGATTCACGAAACGAGAAAATTACATCGCGATTTCGATGGAGAGAGAGAGAGAGGACCAAAAAAAAATCAGATTTAATTTGTGATAAAAAGATATACGCTACAAATTGTCTGCGCTAAGAACGAAATCTCGTTCGGGCGCCTCGTTATATCTGCGACCAAATTACGCAGCCAAAAATATAATCTATCGCGACTTTTGTACCCGCGATTTATCGTTCATACGAGATGCAGATGAAAATAAAAAAAAAATTAATGATACGAACGACGAGCGACGCGGAATCGAAAATTTTTCGTAGTGGTGACAAACTTTATTTTCTATTTAGGGAAGCAATCGGTTTAGAAGATTATCGGATATATGTTTGTACCTTCGTGTAATCTGCTTGACGATGGTGGAGATTTGGGTCTCGAGAGCGGTACTCGAATACCCACTGTGCCCACCGGTTTGTAAGAGGGTTGGGGAAAACTCTGGCGATAAGGTCTTACATCGGAGATAATGGGTATTAAGCATATATACAATACTCTCAAAGCATATGCACCATTAATAGATTAGTTGTCACGGATATCACAGTTCGTAAAAATATGTAAAAAAAAAAAAATTATTTTTTAATAATTTTTTTTATTACGAAATAACATTAAACGAAATAACGATACAAATAAATAAAAATGCAATTTATAGCTCGATAATAAAGTGCAGTTACAGATGAACACAGCGCTTCTTCTTGATATCTATCTCCGAGACGAATTCCGACGCTGGACACGCACCGCGTTATCGCCGATGGCATTAAAAGCCTAAGGCCTCTTCTCTTGATAATCGCAAGAATCTTTTAAACTTTGTACTTTCGTCTAACATTGGATTCTTCGATCCATTGTGGGATATAAATATAGTTGAAGATTCAGCGATGGATATAGATCACATCATTCTCAGCGAAATAAATGACCGCTGATTTTTCGCGACGCTCTTCTCGGTTGCGTATCTTATGAAAACAAAAAAAAAAAAAAATCATGCGCTTCACGCATGAATTATCTCTCGTTTGCTTGAATAACGTCTAGACGCAGCTGTGTTGTACAGATCTGTGTAATCTTGTGATCATTTTATCGTTTTTTAATTTTTCAATCTCGTATATTCGCGACGAAGATAATATTCCGTTAAATCGAACGAATTTTAATTGACGACAAATTGCGCGGAGTGAAGTAACGAAAATCTTTGAATTTTCAGGGTGTTTCAACCCTCTACCAGGATCAGTGAGGGGGTGTCGTTTGTTAATTTTTCAATCTCGTATATTCGCGACGAAAATAATACTCCGTTAAATCGAACGAATTTTAATTGACGACAAATTGCGCGGAGCGAAGTAACGAAAATCTTCGAATTTCCAGGGTGTTTGAACCCTCTACCAGGATCAGTGAGGGGTCTCTCTGCGTCTAATACTCGAGTAGCGAATAAACTGCTGCCACTGTCGACGAATTAAACGCGAACGTGTTTAGAGAGAACCTTTTGAGGGTTACGGGGTTGGATACAGCACCGGGATATACGGTACCAGGCTGCGCCTCAGCTCGGCTTTCCAACCCCTTGTTCGCCTCCATTCATTAGCACTTCATATCCCGAGCGACGTGCTGGTAACGAGGCTGTCATAATTACCGCGCTAACTTTATTACCTTCGCCCTACCATCGCCGTATTCGACGCCGGCGTCGTTGCTAAACCACCGTCATTCGTATGCTCCCTCACTTGGCCCCCCATACGTATTACGAAGCGCATATGCACATTTTATATACACATATATAAGCAGTACGATTGTTAATGAAACTATTGCAGAAAAATTGATATCGGTATTAAATAATAGCAGTTTCGTCGCAGGGAACCGGATGCGCAGTTGCAAGAGAATGGGGAGGAAATAGTTGTTTATTCCCTACTCTCGGGCGATACCCCCAAAAGCGCAGAAAAAAGAAAAGGCACACGAGGCAAAATAAGACAAGTGTCGGAGTACACGTAAAATTGACGAATGTCGAATGAAAAAAAAAATATAAAAATTAATTTGGTGAGAAAAAAATGCCAGTAAATTTCATGAAAAAACAACAGTGCGGTGCGAAAAAAAATTTTTTGGATGAATCAATTCGGCGTTTTCCGTTCGTTCAAATAAATTTTTGATTTCTACAACACGATGATTAGTTTCTGCAATATCTGTTACTATCAGTAAACAAATATATGTTTGCGGCAACCAAAATGTACGTTTTACCAACAAACGCGAGTGAACGCCGATTTAGTCGAATCAAACATTGTTTTTCTCATTCAATCCCATCATTGCAATGAAAGCCGACGAGATTTCTCAACGACTCACAAGATAATTCGTAAAATTGAATTAGCGTCGAAAAAGTTTTCCGAAACTCGTCACCGAGCGACTTAACGATCGGAGCTTTTCTCGATATACAGGTAAAAAACACCGACAGATTGAAGGATCGGAATAAAAATTTCAATTTTCATTCGGCAATTGCGCCGCAATGATTATATCCACAAGGGTTCGATATATCGCCCTGTGGCGCAATTGCTCGATGGAAAAACTGTCGCGGACATCGCGAAGCAGCACGCGAATAAATACATATATATATATATATATCACATTATACGAGAGTGCGAGTAGTCGGTAGTATTGGATTTGGTATTGGACGCTTTGGTAACGCCGCTGGTGAGTTGGTTGGAACACCAATCGAGAGAGACTCTCGTGCCTGCGAAATGATTGATGACTCCATTGTGCCAGACTCGAGGCTTTTTTTCGACGCAACCCCGCCGCTCTCACCGACAGCAACGCTCACTCTGGTACTCGTACTATTGCTGCTACTAGTAACTCAGCGTACATATTGTATATATATATGCGTATATAAAATATATTTCTATATATATATATATAGAAATATCCTCTCGTTGTATAGAGAGCTATACAGAGGGTAGAATACGCGTGCTGCACGCGGCATTCTCGTTCACGGAATACAAAATGCCTGCCTTATTCCCTTCCACATTCGCGCGCGGCGCCATTCCCAAAATGCGTCGAATTATGGAAAAAATAGGAAAAAAAAAAAAAAGAAATCCTACCGCTGGGCTCGTTGCCGTTTCATGCTTCGCAAGATCGATCGGGTCGTGTGTACGTGGCACTCGTGAAGAAAGCGTGAGAGATCTCAACCATACATACGACCATTCTGCACGCTACACATTTCGCAGCATCTATGTATCTCGAAACGCACACGTATTTTCCTGGTCTCCAGAATTTGGGGCATTGCGTGGAGCAAAAGAAATGCGTAAATGTGCGGAGACTGTGACGATGTATAGAAATAATTTGGAACGCGGAATTGACAAGTTTTCGGAGGGGGAGGGTTGGCAGAGAAGGTGGTAGTCTGCGGCTGCGGCTGCGGATTCCCTCGGGAGCGAAAAACTAGGAGGGCACGGGACAGGAATGGTTTCTCCTCCCACAGTTAAACCTCCCGTACCTTTTGGGTCTTCAATATTTTTGCATAGCCGGTGCTTTTTCCGCTCGTGAATATTCCGCCCAGTCGAGAAAACCAAAGGAAACGAAATAAACTACGAAGTTCATAGCAACGATGCGCCGAGAAGCTCACCGTCGCCAGTATCTTCACTTTCGTATTCTTGCAGTGCGAACATTGCGAAATAGGCGTGTACTTGCGGAAAGTATTGTTATTGCGACTCGATGAATATTAAGCTATAGAGTCAAAATGAAAAAAAAAAAAGCGTTTGTTCGAAGTCCGATTGTGGAACCGTTTGATCGTTATAATAGGGAAAAACATTCAATAAAAGAGAAAATAAAGAATATGAAAGGGTGTCGGACGTCGTCTTCTTGTCTGAAGAACACAGTCTTTCTTGCGTGTAGTTTAGTTTTCTTTTGTAACCGATGTCCGAGTCGGTGGCTGGTGCACACCGACCCGCGTGCGACAATCGCCTGTGTACACCAGTATGCGTATACAACCGAAACGAGGACCACCCGCTGTCGTGTTTTGACGCGTCACTCAATTTTGTGACTTTTGACTTCTGACGTCTCGACGACGATCGAAATGAACGGACGTTGTCTCGAAATCCGACAGGAGGAAATATCGTTTACTTAAACCAATATACGATATACCATATAATCCAATAAGTATCGACTGGAAAATCGTTTTACGAACTCAACACGATGATCGATGTAATTAATTATCCGTTGGTTCTTAGTAAACAGAAACGCATAGAAAAAAAGATCGGTATAATGCCAAAAGTGCTTTGTCACGAAAACTTGAAAAAATGCGTTCACATAATTTTATGTGTTCGTGAATTCTATGGTTTCGGGAGGTCACATTATCGTTTTTTCGACAATACCGATCACCCTATCTACATTATTCGTCTCTTTTTAGAAAAAATCAGAATACCAAATTCCAACTCATCGCGTAGTTTTTTAACTGATGAAATCATCGCGTAATGGAAGGTTAGGTGCGAACGAGACTTACTGCAATCTTTATAAAAGATTTTTTAGATTCGAATAAATTTCGTCACATTTCCAAAATGTTATTTGTTTCAAACAAATCGTTTTTATTAATTAAAGTAACTATGAGAGGCGGAGGGAGGCGTGCAACAACTGTTCGACCTTTTCCATCCCACAAACGTGACATCCGCGCGCCGGAAGCCTGTGCAACTACCCATCAAGTATGCAGTAGTATATAGTAGCAAAAGTATGACGACGACTGACCACAGCCGGGCCATGACAATGCAGGTGACTCGTCCCATGTCAAAACGCAGCGTGGCGCCGGCTGGTCGCTCGACCGTTCGCCTCTGTATCTTCGAAACCGTCTCTCGTCTTTCGCTGTCTTGCGATCCCTCAAGTGCTTCGGAACACCGATCGAGACCACAAGCCGCGAGAGAAAGAGAGAAACGTGTATACCTACATTCGTTGCACCGCACACCACTTGCCCATTCGACGGCTCTGCTCCGCGGGTATTATTCCCAAACCGGGCATAACAACAGCAGCAGCAGCAGCAGCAGCATCAACGGTAGAGGCAATGTTAGTTGTACAAGAAGGCGAACGTGAATCAACGGCATTTACACGCTTATATACCAAAGCCAAAGCCACCAACGGAGAAGCGGCGCAAACATCGTTTAAACGGCATTTTGTATGACCGTAAATCACCATTTAACGAGATGAGGACAAGTAAACTTTAGGGGTTTCACAATAACGGGGATATTTTCTACCGGTTGCTACTTGGTAATCTTTTCTTCAGTTTTACTGTAAGTAGTTTCATTATAAGTGTCGTGGGATCATTAAGTGATCGAGACGAGATCCTCGTCTATACCTTCTGCATGAATGTTATAGCGATTTTAATACGAGTGCATTATAGATAATTGTTTTATTGATGATTCGTCGAAGGAAAGAAGTAATGCGCGCTGATCGTGAAGAAATAGCATCGGGAAATATTAAGGCAGAGGATCATAGTGGCCGGTAGTTATGTAGGTAAATCGTCGGGAACACGTAAGTTAACTCACGCATGATGAGAGAGAGCTGAGAAGATGGATCGTCGCGCGATGTCCATACGGCGTTCGCTGCATACATTTTGAACGTAACGCAACCATATTACGGAATAGGAGACCTAATATTTTTCTGGTTTATTATTAGTATACGAAGTGTGATGCAACGCTGGATAAACGATGATAGCAACGAGTTGTTTGATTGAATTTAATTTTATCAAAGAAACACGAAATTTCGTTGTCTAAATGTTAATTATTTAATTCAATTAATAGAAATGCATCAAAAGTATGGGAACTTTGCGCATTTTTTCAGACTGGGAACTCGTGACTGGATTTTCAAAATGATCCATTTATCGATCATCGATCTCATCTATGGTAATAATGATATAACGGAAATAAAAAACGAACGAAATTTCGTTGTCTAACCGTTCATTATTTAATTCAATTAATAGAAATGCATCAAAAGTATGGGAACTTTGCGCATTTTTTTCTGACTGGGAACTCATGACTGGATTTTCAAAATGATCCATTTATCGATCATCGATCTCATCTATGGTAATAATGATATAACGGAAATAAAAAACGAACGAAATTTCGTTGTCTAATCGTTAATTATTTAATTCAATTAATAGAAATGCATCAAAAGTATGCGAACTTTGCGTATTTTTTTCTGACTGGGAACTCATGACTGGATTTTCAAAATGATCCATTTATCGATCATCGATCTCATCCATGGTAATAATGATAGCACGGAAATAAAAAAAAGTAAAAAAGCAAGTCAACTGCATGATCTCGCGAAGGAATTCATCTTTTCAAATGCAGAATTCTATTCTAATCGTATTGTTAAATGGATGTGCAGTTAACTCGATTTTGCAACTGAACAGTAACGCTTTTCATACTTTTTTGATGATTTTACATTTTCAATAGGGACCGTTTTTATGAACATAGAATGCTTTTCAGGACACTTCCGGTTGCGGGGAACGCAGTAAAGACGAAGGTTTACGCATGTAAAAAAGCAAAATGGTAGAATTTAATGTCAACCGAACTTTCGGCAGATATGAAAGCCGGAAGACTGTTGAGGGGAGCAGGTGATATAAGACACGGTATATGAACCCTCTCAGGTATTAACGAGATAACATTCCCCGGGAAAGGAAGTTGTCGTGGCGAATTGCAAAAAAAAAAAAAAGAAAAAATATATATAAGCGCGGAACCAAAAGGAATTTTTTCTCTCTTTCTCGCGAGTGATACAGCCAGTGTTGGGCTCAAGAGAGTGTGATACCGTAGCTCGACCGAAGGGATAAGAAATGACGAAGGTTGGGTGTTTATACGTAGAGAAGCCCAGGATGATATAACCGTGCACACGGCGATAAGTGTCAACTGCAACGCGGCAGATAAAAGAAATGAAAATAAAATCAAGGAACGATCCATCACGTGAACGGTGAAAACGGCTACTCGTAGTATCGGTCTATTGGCTGGTATACGCCCACACTTGATCACGTGATACTACCGAAGACACGCCCGTTTGCGTGGCGTCGAAGCTTCGGAAGGTATTATAGCACACAAAACCGGGGGTTTACGTTGCCAGGAGTAGCGAGGACTTGCGCGCCAATGCTCGTCCCCGGCAAGCCGGTTGCCCGTAACAAAATCCTCCCCCCTCTCCCAATACTTTTACAACGACGGTACCAGAATCAGCAGCACCAGCAAACGGCAGCCCCCTCGTCAGTGTAGCTCGCGAGCCGGGCAGACACCTCGCGCGAGTCACCAGGTACTCGCCTGAACCGCGAGTCACGCTTGAGTATGCGAATAAATATAATAGTGTCATTCAAATCGCGCATTATTTCTCTTTCGTTTATCGATAATAAAAATTTGTAAAATAAAAAAAAAAACAAAAAAAAAAGAAAAACCAAAACTCGTATCTCGTGCTGCCTGATTAGCTTATCGCGTAAATCGTGTGCGCGGTCCAAGAGTGAAATATATTGATATCGATTAACAGGAAACACAGGGATTGTTTTCTGGTGTGCAATCGCGGGAACAACAGTGTTAATGTGCGGTGCAACCGGATAAAAAGGATAAAAAGAGTCGATAACGATCTCTCGATGTGCGAGTTACGATCGAAGCGCCCTCACGATGAAGAATCATGAGATTCGACGTGAACAAGTTGTTTGTTCATCAACGCGAATCAACCGTATAACGTCGGGTATTGCTTGCGTCGGGGAATCCGCCCAACTGCCCAATCCGCTGTTATCGTCATTTATCGTAAATAAAAAAGAAGCAAAATCGTAGGTCATCGATCTGAAGAATAATCATCGGATCGTAGAAATCCAGAAGTGCGCGGCAGTGCGATAGTCTCGAGGATCGAGATTGGTGCGCCGGCTGGGTTCATGTATCTCTTCGGTGAGGATGATGATGATGGACATGGGAATGTACGGGACCTACGCTAAGGCGGACTCTTATCATGCAAATTATAATTTGTCCGTTCACGGAACGGGAGTTCACGGTATCGAACATGGTTCGAGTTCACCGGAACTCGGACATGTTTCGAACAACAGCGTACCACATTATTATGCGCAGAACGTCGTGGCTCCGTACTCGTCGACGACGACGACAACAGCATCGTCGCCATCGTCGTCTTCAGCGGAAATTGTTTATCTTCAGCAGCAACAGCAGCAGCAGCAGCAGCAGCAGCAGCAGGGCACGGGAACGGAAACAAGTGCCGCGGACAGTTCCGCCACCCCGCCGCCTGGTCTTCAGGCTTTCTATTCACCCTCCGGTGCACTTCTTCACGAAGACACCACACCGATTATCTCGTCGGAGAACGGGCTGAGCTACACGAACCTTGACTACGCAAATTCAACGACGAATTATCCTTCGGGTGTTCCGGTTGTTCAACAGCCCGGTCTCCATCACCACCATCATCATCATCATCCGCATCTTCAGCATGCCAACGCTTCTCACGGACCGAGTATCGGTTATCATCATCTTCAGCATGTTGGATCAGCCAACAATGTGCCCTATTGCGGCAGAGAGGAGAATCTACATTCGCCGGGCGTTCTCTCGATAGCAATATCATCATCGGCTGCGATTCATCCCTCCCCGCAGCATCAACAACTCGCCCAAGTGGCACCGCAAGCCGGTGCTCATGCGTTGTCCCAAGAACACGAACATCTTCACAATCAGCATCAATCTAGTCAAAGTCAACAACACATGGGTCATCAACACGCTCATCACGGTCATTCCCATGCGCACAATCAGCATCGACAGAGTCAAGATGCCGCGGATTACCAAAGTGGTAGCAGTAGTCTAATACCATCTGGTAGCAGTATCGCGACTTCGAATTATCTTCATCAGCATCATTTGGCGACGACGACACCGACCGAGGACTCGTCGTCGCTTCATTACACCGCCGGTCCGACGATGAGATTGTCCAGTGTTTATCCTCATCCACATCCGACGGGTCATTACAAAGATCTCGATGGCAGCGATGTCGCGAACTATCACGCCCTGCAACCGAGTTCCAGTCACACGATTCACGGCGCGAGGATACACGCGGGTCAGCATCCGGCGCATCATCATTCACAGACTCATCATCAGTATCAATCGCAACAACATGGAAATTCTGCACCTACCGCTGTACTCGGTACGATTCAGCATCAAACGAGTCATCATCATCTTCATCAGCAACAGCAACAACAGCAGCAACAACAGATGCAGCAACAACAACAATCCCAAGTTCCAACGTACAAGTGGATGCAGGTCAAGAGGAATGTTCCCAAGCCAGTAGGTAGGGTAACCGTCTAACAAGATATTCATCGGAGGATTACCTACTGATACGCTATTAATTCACGACGATAAGACTCGATACGCGCGCCCGTTGATTGCGGTCTACAGATAGGTCTCCCGTTTGAGTATCAATTTTTTTTTTTTTTTTTTTTTTTTTTTTTTTAACACCAGCGATCTTCGACTCACTTTACGAAGGGGGCTTTTCGGATACGATACAATTTTTGTTGTACCACAGAATATAATACAACTACAGCGCTATGGAATATAAAACAACGCTGGTTCGTGATTGCGTGCCGCAGACGCGCTTATTGTCGTCCCGATGCGTGCGAGACTCCGACCTCGGGAAGCGCGCAGGGGGATTCTTCGTTTGCGAAGCAGCTTAAGCTGCATGGCAAGCATGCGATCGAGCATGACAGATAAAACGCCCGAGTGTGTAGTCAAACCCGTGTATAGACACGAGGGAAGAGAAACCTGAGAATAGATAACTGCGGATGAACGACGAGAACACCGATGCCAGCGGTCGTTTACGCGCAACCCGATTCTTCGCGACCGGCTATAAATCAAACGCGTGAACGGCCAACGGCATGTCTTCCCCCCTCGTGCCCCCCCGTTCCTTGGCCACGTCTGCCGCCGGTCAACTCAGAACCTCTCTATCTCGGCAAACTTTACAATCTCTATGGTTGTGCGGTGTGTATAGCTATCCTCGCGTGCAACCGGCGATACCTGTAGTTGTTACTACTGATATATAGAAACTGTTCTATTTGCTATACCCGGTAATAAACGCTCAACGAATTCTATGCGCCGATGATTTAAAAAAAACCGGCCAAGGACACCGGCGCCTGGTAAATCCTGAATGAAATCTTTCCGAAGTCATATTAACGCGTGAAAAATTAATCCGGAAAAAAACAAATCCATTCGAATTCGGTGATGACGCGGCGATCTTTATGTTTTCTTATCACAAGGACAGGAAAGCGAACACAAACGTCGCAATCTCTCACGGAAACATTCTCTTATCGATATATCCGTATATGCCTTTCGACGGATTTTTTTTTTTTTTTTTTTTTTTTTTTCGTCGATAACTTGTCTTTTACGATAATCAAATATTTTCTCGGTGTTGTACACACGATTTGTGTATAAATAGATATGTAACGATGAGAGAAACAACGGAATTCGAATGGGAAGATAGACTATTTGTTCTTTAGCCGAGAAATTTGTAGACTTTCGTTTGGTGAAGACATACCATGTTATACTGTAACTATAAACTGGGCGGGACATGTTGCGCGAAGCGAGAGGGGTGGAGCGAGATTTCTACGGGATGGTCCACGGTTGGATGGCAGGCGTTACTTCGGAGGAGACGGTAGCTCTCTCGCCGACAAAAGCCCTTCGTCTTTGCTCCATGCCTCTCCGGTTATATGCTCTTTTTTTTCCCTTTCTCGGTCTTCGCAGTTACCAATAGGGGCCCCTTTTGCCCTTAGGGACTCTCCCGACAACGCAAGCGAACGTGTCCTTCAATACAACGCATTTCGGACGTTTCGCATTGATCCTGGTAGCCGGGAGAATAACTATTTCGTTTACATCCGGAAGGTACGAGAGGGGAGGACAGGGATAAGATAGGGTCGACGGGACCACCGGTTTCATGCGAGTCTCCGAATTACGCGAGAGTAATCTCGTGCGTTTCAAGTTCCTCGTCCCCTTTTACCTTCTGTGGCACGAAGCGCACGAGAAGTACGTATGCGCGCGGCATTGGGATGTGCGAGAATCTATATAGCCGCTGCGAAAAGCCTCGCGACTACCCTGTCAACTCCCTCGACCCCGATCTATCATACCCCATACTACTAAACTCGATTTTCTCTGTGTTTTTTTTCCCTCCGCTCCCCTACCACGCGCCTTTTTTTTTTTTTTTTCTCTTTCTCCAATGATCCTCCAATAGCGAGATTGGCGATATATGCCTATACGCCGCGCTTTGAGCCAACATCAGCCGAAATTCCACTTTCATAGAATTCTTTTATATTACCTACTTGTATTGGAGGGTTAGAAGGAAACTCACGGCACGTGTACTTTCTCGAGGCTCTCTCGTCGAATTGATACCGCAGCGAAATTCCTTTATCGCCACTGCCAACATTTTTGTTCGTTTTTTTCTTCTCCTTTTTTTTCTTTTCTTTCATGATCGATCGAATAGCCTTGTATTGCGTGAATCAGATCTTATTGCCACGGTTATCAATGAGTAACGAGTGGGTAGAAGTGATTCTCTCGATTATTAATTACAACGTGCTATATAGCTGTGCATACTAAAGAGTTTATTAGTCTGCCGGTTTGCTTCGCCGATGTATGGGCAATCAGCGTTTGCGTTTGTTACTTTACGATCCCATTCTGCCGATTAGGACGCATTGTTTATAGGGAACACGCATGCCATTTCAACACGATTTTACGACGTCTCTACTCGTCTTATTTCGCAGCTCGCGCCGAGAACGCGTATAATTGCTGTTTCAATTAGGCAGATTATACGAAGAAAAAATGATTAGTTGAGAGAAAAATCGTCAATATGATACGATCAATTTTTTTTTTTTTTTTCGTCGTCTCAACTAACTATTAATTCTTCCAACTCATCATTTTTCATTTCAATCTATAGTTCGTTAAGATATTAAAATTTGTATTCTTGATAAGAAAAAAAAAAAAAAAAACACAAATTATCACCATTATTACAAAAAACACAAATTGTCACCATTATTTCGTGATAATGGACGCAACCTCTGAAAACTCGCTAAACTTCGTAATAATCAAAGTTTCGGCTTTCACGCCGAGAAGGTTTTTGAGTTTTGCTGCGTGGGATGGTAGTGGTCAATAGGTGTGTATATATGTATATAAGAGGTACGAAGAGGAAGGTTCGAGGCTCGTTGGAGCGGCAAGTTGCGAGTTGGCCAGTTATAGTGGCACACGAGGGGCCCTGGAGGCTCACGCGCGCGCCGGTCGACGCGTGAGTGAGCGTCCGATATCTCACGAGGGGATCAGAGGATCGTTGGCGTGTTTCGCGCCCGCCGCTTCTAAAGCCGGGCAGCCACTCCAGTCCACGACAACCCAAGCAACCTGCCATCTACCCTCCTATACCCCTGTACCGTCATACACTCTATATATATCGTATAGTCCAGCGGGAACGGACGTCGACATCAGGAACTAACCCCTGCACTCTGCACCCCCCCGAGGGGGGTCCCACTCCTCCTACACACACCCGTGGCACGTCCACGTGTCTAACGTTGCCTCGAGGGCTCTCGGCCGGCGGCTCGCGCTGATTTTCATTTCCGCGCCGAACAGCACCGGCAATGCAGTCTGCTTCACCTCGATGCAACTTATTAAATACGAATGAGATTACGAATTATTAAATTTACTCAATTAAAAATAAACTTTATCGGCATCGCTCATAAAATTGATCGATTTCGTCGTTTTTCAATTGAAACTCAGATTAATTTTTTATTTTTATTTTCGCGACGAGCGATACTCAAAAAATTGAATTTTTGCAGATAAGAATATATTTTTATCTACAAGAATTCAATTTTTTTGAACGAACGATCACACAATCGGCTTAACTCTGAAATTTATATCGTTCTATAAACTTTGAATAAAAATCGTATTATTACTCGTGAAATTTGCATAAACTGAAAAAAAAAAAAAAAAAAAATTTAGAAAAAAGTATCATTTTGGTAGCGTATCAATCGAAACGATCATACGTTTTATCGGATTTCACTATAACTACCGATTTCGCTCGGAAATCCAAAACAATTTCTTTCTCCCTTTTTTTTCGGCTAATTTCCTGCCTCGTAATGATGGAAAAGTTATAGGCGATTTGAAAAACACCGTACGTTTCGCCAGCGCGCATTGCCGGTGATAAAGGGAATGGCCGGTGATACGGTGGGCAATAATATCGAAGCTGTTTAAGTACCTACGAGAGGCTGGTTGACCCAGCGGCACCGGCTTTTACGAGGGATCATTAAAAGTGCGGTTGATATCCACCGTCGGACTCCTTTTGCACACTCGACTCGCGGCGATTTTCCTTCGTTTCTGACCCCGCGGTCAGCACACAAACTAACCGCGTAGCAGTAACACCGCGAGTTCTCGCAATGACGCTGAACACGGCGAGTTCACGGTGTGCAATAGTGCTGCTAGACACAGCAGCTGTACGTGAATCGTAGAAGGGAACCAGTAGTACACGTACCGATCTGTGGTACACAGCAAAATGGCTATAAGGAGACTACCGAACCCTTCGGAAGAATGAAGTTGACCGGTTCTCCACAATGACTGTCGCTAACACCGCAGCAGAAACTGTAGTAAAACGTAGTCGACTTCACTGTTTCGGAGTCGAGTGTAGTAAGCAAACGGAGGTACATGTGTCCGAGATATATATACATATATATGCACGTAGGAGTCGAGTAGAGAGCTCTGCGTGCCCGTGGCTTTCAGCCCTGTCGCTCAAACCTACCCGATTAAAATCTCAGTCGCCCGCGCTAGCGGCTTAATATTATTATTTTACTCGGCGCTATCTACATAAAGGTACTATATAGATTCATACCAGTATATAGTATACATGGGCGTCGTGTTAGTATGTTGGCACACGCGTCTCTTTCGCCTTTCGACGTACGTTTCCAGTTCTGCTTCGGTTAATATTTAGTATCGACGTTGCGACAGATCGTCCTCCCGTATGTTGTATCGCAGATATAGCTACTCGGAGGTCAAGATCATCGGGGATAAGGGCCGTTCCGTTTGTTTTCAATATTTGACTAAACGAAAAAGAGTTGAGACAATTTTCGAAGGATATTCGATTGGCGAGAAAGCATTCGAGAGTATCGAGTATCGATGGTGACGTAATAATGCGCACGAAAAGCGAAGTATACGAAGAAAGTCGATGCAAACAGGATATGCGGGAAGTCAATCCATTGAGTACACGGGATCATCTGGATTTTGCCGGAATGGTAAAAGGGCCGACGTCGACGCGTTGATACGCATTATGCAATTCAAATATTATTCAAAGGTTAAAAGCCGAGCTTACGGACTCGTGAGCGCAGATGATGCAAGAGTGCACGCGGTCGAGTGGTGCCGAGCGGTGGGGGACACGAAAATAGGGTAGGAAAGTAACGCGAAGTGTTTCGGTATAGTGTTACCGTGTAACCGTTACCTATGTACATAATATGTAATGGTACAGGCGAAGGGTCGTTCCGATGAATTTTTGGAAATGGGAAATTCGGGAGCGCGCGAGTATTTTATTATTTTCGGAGCACAGCGCAGGAAGGGATTGAGTCGTCTGATAAAAATCGTTACCCTATCAAGGAGATAGTGTAACGATTACATTATCGGATAAATTGTTTTTGCATTTTCATTCTGTGCATTAGGACGATCCCCGGTGTGTACTGATTAAACAAATTCATCGAGGTTTCCCGTCTCTGTTTGCCCGCTCTCGATTAGGGGATGATGTAAAAAATGGTAGACGTCGAGCACTTTTTTTTATCCAGCTGTGTTTGACGAATATCGAATTACCGAATTCAATTTTATGCTATAACGCCGACCGAATTCTCGAATACGTTCCGGACAAATATTTGAACGAATACATAGCTATAGCTACTTATGCTATTGGCGATACGATGCCATATGCATGCAGAATAAAAATTTTCCGAGTGGAGATTTACGATTTTTTTATGTTTTATAATGAATGTTGAAAACCGCGTTGGAGGTTTAAAAAAATATTATTTTTTACTCCCGACTGCCCGTTTGCCGAAAGACGGGAGTTGTGCGTTTACCGTGAAAATGTGATTTTTCGTATTTTCTTGATATCGAATATTCTCTTAAACGACGAAAAATGGCTTAACAAAATTTGACACGCGTTTCCGTGTACCGCGATCTTTGTATTTTTCCGGTTTTATTGTGATTCAGTGAAAGTGGGCAGAGATAAAACGGTTAAAAAATAATGCACTTCGATATATCGAAATTTCGTCGATCTATTACGCGATTTTCATTCTAAAAATGAGGAAATAAAAAGGAATTTTACAAGAATTAAAAAGTTCCCAACTGAAAAAAAGTGTAATAAATAAATTATATTAACACAAAATAATAAAATAACAAATCTTCCGACTATAATACGCGAATAATTATTTGTTATTTTACTATTTTGTGTTAATAAAATTTATTTATAATTACATAATTTTTTCGTTCGGGAATTTTTAATTTTTGAAATTTTTTTTTTTTTTTATTCGCCAAGTCTTGAATTATTCTCGATGGTCCTCGTAATAGGTAAATGATGATGGGAATTCTAGAGGTAACCTGTAGTTGAAGGTGCGAAGATTCAGGGTACCGGCGCCTTGCTATAGTTCGTAAACGAGAGATCGCTCACTTACTCCGATAGTCCGGCCAAAAGGCGAAGAAGACAGCGGTTACGGAAGGGCATTAAGCTCGCCAGTCGGCTACCCTCCCCCCCCCCCCCTCCCCCCTCCTCCGTTGCGCCCTTAAATAATGAACTTAGACAAGTTCTATTAAAGCACCGGGACACGGTAGACGCTGACATTACCCGCGACTTTCTTCGCGACACGAGATTCTTATCCTTCTTTCTTCGCTCGTACATCAATTTAGGTAGTAATGTTGGTAATAAGAGGGCGAACCTCAAGAGCCCTCGTGCACCATCGAAGGTACCCTTTTGCCTTCGCGCAGTACCTTTCAACTTTATTTATTTTTTTTCACATCGCTCTATCACTATGATATACCATTACCTGTGCAGTGAGTAATATTATACAGATATAAATGGGATTCTCAATGTCGACTCCTTCTACATATCATCGAGAATACAGATGGAGATTTTCAGAGAAAATGTCTTCGCCACAGATAATATAGTAACGAAAATCTACGATCCCGAATAACTAACTACTTAGAGTCGTAAAATTCCGGGACCATTTTTTTGTCCAATTTTTCGCGCTAACGATAGTTGATTATTTGCATTTCTCTCATTACGTAAAATATATTAAATTTTTTTCTTCGCCGTGAAAAAAAAACGACGTACCAATTTTTTTTTTTTTTTTTTTTTTTCGTCATATAAGACGCATTACGTTAGAGTTTCTAAGAAAAAAGCGGTGGCTCACTCAGGATCCTGACACCCTCTCCTTCCATTACGCAAATTAACTCGAGATTATCACCCCCCAACCCTCTTTCATAGATGATACTTATATCGATGCCTCAGCAAGAGCCGCTCTGACGACAATCTACTTACGACTAATTTTTATAATGTAAATCTACAAAAAAAAAAAAAAACTCCGAAACCTCTTATTTTTTTTTTTTTTGTTCACAGTAGTGCGAAAATAGGCGGAGGTTAATTTTTTTCTTTGGGTAGCTGTCTCCACTGTTCCGTCAGGCGAGGAAAAGTGGACGTGCATAAATGCTGTGTTCCGCGCGATGTATAGTGGAGCGGCCACCCTGGTTTGTGTTGTGTCGCCCGGCGAGTTCAGCTAATTACGTCGTCCGTTGGGCAAAAGCCTATGTGGTTATCACGTATTACTATATAGGTACCTAACAGCGTAGTCGAAGCTAAGGTGCGATCGTCGAACGATTAGATTAAATCGAATTAATGGCTCTTACGGGTGCGCAGAGCGGATTACTCCTGTTGAAAGCGTCGACGCACGAATATACGCCGTTGCTTTCCCTCCCTCCGCTCGTAGCTCTCGGTAACTCAAAGGGGGGAATGACCAAGGAAACTCGTAGCTGCGTGGTGGCTACTGCTACGTGTTATTGCCGCTCGCGAACCGATGCTTCACAAGTCCTTTTCTTTCTTTCGATATATACGAAGCTATCCGCTGCTCCAAAAGCGTTTCGTAAGATTTAGGGAGCATTAGCTTGACCCCGCGCGCCGGACATTGACTTTGTTTGACGGAACTGTGGCACTGACCACTCGTGGCACCATCTGTGTCGGACAACCTATCGATAATCCCCGCGAAAGGCTTAATCCCTATACATTCTTCGTATTAATTCGATATATATCGCATTCTCGCAAAAGATCGAACAGTCAGCTGCTCCAAAAATCTATTGGGGAATACGAGTTTACGACGAAATTAACGACGAAAAAATTTTTTTTTTTATGTTACGAAAATGTTATTTATATTTGGTTAATGCAAATTTTCTGCGATATCCGAGATTTAGATACGTAAATTTATTTTTTATTATACTTATAATATATTTTCGCAATATATTTATAATATCGTAAATAAATTGAAATCGAATAAAAAAAAAATTGAAATTCGAATTGTTGCAGCAGCGAAGAGTAATCAAAACGGTGGCGAATACGTTGGGAACGTTGGTGCCGGAGGCGGACTTTCGATTGGTTTGTCAACGGGATCAGTGACGACGGTATACTCGTCGTCGAGTTCCGTATGCGGTGGCACTACTAACAACGGTGTTATCGGTAGCGACGGTTCGCCGGTCAATTGTCACAGCACCGGTGGATCGAGCGTCGGCGGAATTTCCGGTGCGGCTAATTCGCTTGGTGCGCTAACTTCCGGAGCCTTCAACAACACCGGTCGCACGAACTTTACGAATAAACAACTTACGGAACTCGAGAAGGAGTTTCACTTCAACAAGTACCTCACGAGAGCTCGACGCATAGAAATTGCCTCGGCGTTACAGTTGAACGAGACACAGGTGAAGATATGGTTTCAGAATCGTCGAATGAAACAAAAGAAGAGAATGAAAGAGGGGCTCATTGGGACTTCGAACGATATCGGCGGCGGCGGGGGTGCGGGAGGTATGGTGACGAGCAGCAGCGGCTCAACGCACATGAGTAACATGTGCCGAAGCAGCAGCAGCTCGCCGACGGGTTCGACGAGTCATCTAGAACTCGGAGGACTCGGTGGTAGCGGAATGAATTTTTCTAATGACAATTGTCGGGACTCGCCGCCCGTTGTGCCGAAGCAAGAATGACCCACTGGGAAAACATTGAAATATCAGTCCATCGAAAAACTTCGATAGTCCGATGCGTTACGTATTGATCGGGCAACGAGTTGTTTGTTTTTTTTTTTTTTTTTTTTTTTTACAATACATCGCGCGCGCATCAAAATTGAGATACAAAAAAAATATCGATGATTAAGGCGATTGAGAGGCATCTACTACGGGAAAAAAAAATAAAAAAATGTCGAATATCTATGTCGGGCAAAAATATTCGCGGAGCTATATCAGCTGATATTTTACCTACGTATTACGTTCCTATGCTCTGCGGGCCTACCGACGCGCGGTTAACCGTCGCGTGCTCACTTACTTTTTTTTTTTTGTTCCGACCCCCGTAGTAATTTTTACAGTGTCATCACGCGACCATAATTTAAGGTGTATAGCGTGTGCCCTCAGTTGTAAGGTCCACTGGCTACACCGACTCATTTCACCGCTCGTCTCGTCTTCGCGCATTAATTATTCGTAATGCTAAATTGAGTACTGGTGTTTACTGGTCACAGTTACAGCGCGAAAAGAGCCGAACGGACTCGAGAGAAATTCCAAAATTGTTTGTATCGCATAGTCACATCGCGTATTTTTACGCGTATTATTTATTTAAAAAAAAAATGAAAAAAAAAAAAAAATCATTTCGCATGAACGAAAAAAAATAAAAAAAGGTTGGTGCTGAAAGATCGTAGAATAAATATGGCGATAGGTGAGGAGGAAGTTACTGTTTTTTTTTTTTTTTTTTTTTTTGTAAATACGAGTAGAATAGGTGTTAAACTCACCTACAATGAATAGATATAGTTGTGGATAACGATGTGGCATAGCATAGTCGACGTTAATCGTCCGAAACCAAAAGTTACCAAGTACCTCGCGATTCGTATTAACTATCAAAACTCATAATTGTACTTTAACGTTTAAACTATTCTCGTATTATTACTGATGGATATTACATGCAACAGATGACGCGAAAGAAATCGGTTGCCGAAAAAGTTGCAACAACGACCCCCCCCCCCCCTCCCCCATTCCTCCCTCCCGAACTCGGTGATAATTCAATACGATGTTATGGCATCTTATTGGGTTTTTTTTTTTTGGGATTTATTTTGCGCAGTGAAAGATTACGAATTGATGATGTGTGGAATTCAAGTTCAATATACTTTAAGGTCGTAAGTAGATCGTCCCGTGTACATTATTTGGGCGATGTACGAGTTTATTGTGATAGCGCGATATACATAATAAGTAGCGTATATATATACTATAGTAATATAGTTGAAAAAAAAAAACCATCAATTTCCCCCATCAACCCGAATAATTTGTTGTATTTAAATGTAAATAGGATTCCGTGTAAACGTGTTGACGGATTTTCTTCGATCCGATAACATTTTTTTTTTTTTTTTTTTCAAACTATTAATACTCTACGTTCGGAGCGCGAGGCTTACAACTTCCGGTAAAAAAACGTTTGCCCGGAGAATTTTCGATGGGCGCGTAATTTATTGTCGAGCATTGTTTTCGATAGTCGAGTATATTTATTATATTTTTTTTGCGACTCGGAGTTTTTCCGGGCAAATTAATAGCCTCAGTAAGTTACAACTGTAATTATTTATAAAACATCGAAGAGGTTTGGAAACGAAAATAAATTTAAAAAAAGAAATGAGATAAATAGTCATCGGTTTGAGATAACCGAACGCGGCCGCTCTGTAACCAATAAAAAAAATTCCTACTATCTCATACGAAATGATCATTTGTCGTTAATGACGATCATAATATAGAACTGATATTGTAGAAAGAATAAAAAAATATTATTATAATAAAGTACCAGGAGATATTGAAATTTGTAGTTTCGCTTACCGTTACGATGATCTTGCAGACATTATCGCGTAAACCATTTTTAAATGTAATTCGGTGTCGAGATTGAGCGGCGATCGCAGCGGCACTGGAAAACACTTTTCACATCCTCACACAATTCACAGCACGCAAAAAAAATCACTACACTTGGAATTTCATTTTTGAGCAATTATTGGGCGGTTTAATTATTGAGTCCATTATTTACTGTTCAACTGTCACTTGGATACATCAACGATCTTTGGAGAGAGAGAGAGAGAGAGAGAACGAGAATTATCTCCTGCAATTTCGTGGAGAATCAAGGAATCGACAGGTCGCATAAAATAATACAAACAACGTGTATTTGAAAGTGAAAAGTCGATCGAATGTTGAAAAAAAAACGTAGCATCCCGAAGTCCACACTGCGTTCATCTTGTGCGCATCATAATTTAACGGTTTTTTTTGCAATGCACCATCTTGAATATTCCCTCCCCGCGCGGTCGTACATGTCGATAAACACAATAATTGTCCCATTTTTTAATCGTCGAGTACATTATTTCATGTTAATCAATTTTTAAATGCATCCACGATGTTTGCAAAAAGAGTTGTGAGTTTGAAAAAAAAAACACGTGACGGACGTCGAATGAGCGAAACAACACACGCGGTCTTTAATTTGACACAATAATTTCCGTACCAAATCAATCGCGAATGTACAATCTAAACTATTCAGCAGATTCATGAAGAAACGAGGAATCCATCGGTTGCGTAAAATAATACGATCAACGTGTATTTGCACGAGAAAAGTCAATTGAAAATTGCAAAAAAAACCATAGCGCCTTGCACGAGGTCCACCGCGCGTGCCCCATGTGCGCATACTACTGCACTATCGGTCTTTTTGTTGCCATGCGCTCTTGAATGTCTCCTTCCCTCCCCCCCTCCAGTCAAAACTATCTTAATTTTTTGGCCACGAGATTCATCATTTACTAACAACAATACATATACCATATAAATGGCACGATGTTTCGCAGCAATATGCGTATTATGAGTTATCTACAGGGCTCCAGCGATTCCTACTCCGTGTAAATCCCAATAGAATATTCTGGCGCGGATGCGACTGCGTCGCAAAGCTTCACGCGCAATCGTATGCGAGGGATTACTCCGCGCAATAACCCCCCTCTCTCACGCCGACTCTAATACCGGCTACGATAAAAATATTATTTTTGAAAATCGTTGTTGTCAATGAATCGCGTGCCGAATAACGTGCTGTTTTATGACTTATAAGAACATCAAGTGAAATCGATGGCAGATTTGGAGGCATTGATCTCGTACCAAAGGCATCTGGACGAAGAGGAAGAATATATAACCAAATTACTCGGGCAGATAGATCAACAAATAAACTCGTTACAGGTGCGTAAGAAAATGAAATCACAAACGCCCCAAAAATTACGATTAACACTCCGAATTAATGTTTTCTACAGGTAGAACAGATGGAATTGCAAAGTATGATGTACACGAGTGTGAATACAATGCCAAAGGAGGAAAAAACAAAAACCGAAATTCCCGACAAAAGTTCTCAGCAGTTGGATCTCACTGTGCCAATTAACGTTAAAAACGATATGGAAGAAGAGGACGATGATGACGACGAATTGTAGGGTTAGAAAAATTCGTACAATATATTCCAATACTTGTTATCTATCTATTTATACGATACATTGCAAAAAAAAAACGCGTCACTGTTCTCAATGTCAAATAAATGTTAAACACTGAGACTGATCCACGAGAATTCTAGTTTCTCGTTATAATTTAAAAAAAAAAACATTTTTATTATTACGATTAATCGATTCGCAAATTATCGCTGTAGAGAAGGTTAATTAAATACATAATATATCAACATGAGACATTATTATTATTTTTTTTTTTTCTAAATTTAAGTGTAACTGTACAAATTTATGATACCGTCGTAGAGAACGTTCCGTCGAGGCGATTGAACATTTTTCGCAGGGGGGGGGAGGAAAGGAGAGGTATACAGTCGAGTAACGGTTCGTTTCAATGTTACATCCTAATTTGTGATAAATCTAAATTTTTTTTTTCGTCGTTAAATTTATGATGGATAATTTTGCGGCGGAGGGCCAAGTTGCGATGGATCGTCGACGACGATACTCGCCGGTTTGAATTGTTCCGCCGAAAGACGAGTAAAAAGTATGCCGACTCCTTCAATCAGAGCTAAAAGCATTCCTCCGATTATTGCGCTGCCCGCCATTGCCGGGAGACCGTTTCTCGCCGCCAATATTCCGCCCGTAGCGGCGCCGCTGATTATCGAATTCCAGGGATCTTCCTTTTGTCTGAAGTGCACAAGGGTGCAGTCAATCGTCGAAAACATACCGCCCCACACCGCGAAACTTCCCGCGAGAATCGGCGATCTTTGTTTTATTGCCATTAGACTGCCGGTGAAACGTTTGTTCAATCCGCTCGGCGCGTTGCGAAAGCCCTTTATGCTTTGAAAAACTGCACCTCCTATAGCACCCATCGTAAACGCACCTCCGCAATCGTCGACTATTCTCCACGGACACGGTTCTCTCGCGTATTCCTCCATTGTTCGTTTTTTACTGTGTGCAAACGAACGGTAACGATTTAACGAATTTTTTTACATCGATGTAGTATCGAGGATTTGAGGTTAGAATGATGACATAGGATGTGACAATAGTACGAGAGGGCGAATTTGTTACGTAAAGTGACGCAAGATTAACGGGGGACTAACGATTAATTGAATTTGTGAATAATTTACCAGTTAACAATTCGTTAACGATGTTTGTGTTAACAACGAGCACGTAACGAGTCTTACGGCAAAGGATATGTCCGCTCGAAAGGGTTACGGTTGCGGTGATAACGCGCTAGGCTAGCTGTGTGCTTCTGCTAGTTACTACGCAAGCGCTCCATGTGCCTCTCGCGTGCGGCGGTCAATTGATTTAACTTTATTTATTTTTTCATCGTCATGATTTTAATGCTTTTCGTTGCTTATTTGTAACGAAAGAACAAAAAAAGGAAACGGATTGTCGGAGGTTTCATTAACGGCGCGGAAGAATGAAAGAGTGCGCGATAACAGGGGAATCCAATTTTTATACGGGTTGGCGGCGCATTTGTTTTTTTTTTTCTTTTTTTTTGGAGTACGAGATGAACTTTGTGCCTTTAACTCGATGAATGAACGGCCTATCGCATCCGGCAATTGTTTTTTTCGGTCGATATGTCTCCATACGCAATTTCAGCGATGATGGTTTGAAAACGAAAAATAATATTGAAATATTACGATAGTGAGTAATATTTCTCTTTAGGATATTTACGATATTCCTTGATACCCATAGGATATCGTGCGCGATCACGAACTGCCGGAGAGTGTGGCACACGAATGTTTTAAAATAGAGTGAGGCAGTGATATCTAAAAATAAATCGGACTCCTACTCGGTTTTCGGAGATCCTGGCACTTGGAGCTTTTCAGTTTAGTCGGTATTCGTTATTCACACTTACCGTGTTTCGTGTTTCTCGTGAAAGTAATTAACGTAACTGTAGCGAATAGCCTTAATTCGAACGATACGTTTTTAATAATTTTCTTACGACAAAATCAGTTCGATAATCGATAAAGAAAACATTTTCCAGAAGTTCAGTACTTTTGCAATTAATCGTGTAAAATTATTCGAAAGTGTAATTATAAACCGTATCGGGATATCGCATATTTCAGAATCAATAATTTGCATCAGCTGGAATATAAAAATCGCACGATAATGTCCGACAAAACGGAAACAGGACAAATCTGCGGCGCAGCCGGAGATCCCTGCATCATAGAAAGTATAAAACCGTCCGATGAAGAATCATCTGCATCTGCTGCGTCTAAAGCCGAAGTTCCAGAAATAACATCAATTCCGGAAGTCTCCGTATCATCGAACGTTATTCCATCGGATGATAATAAAATTTCGCCGGTTGCTGCTATAATTGGAGAAGGCGATGTCGCAGTTGAGAATAAGGTATTTACTCCCGATGAAAAAAAGTATTATTGATTCGGCGCGGGCTATTGAATACAATAACTTTTCCTCGAATCGTTATTTCGCAATGGAAAAAAAAAGAAAAAAAAATTGCGCGTCATCGTCCGTAACGTCTCATTCACTGCATTATCTTTCGGTGATTCCCGGTCAGACGGCGGATAAGGTCGCGGCCCCAGAATCGGAAATCACTGCCAAGGTTAACGGTAGCGCCGCGCAAGAGCCCCAAATTACCAATTTACAAGAAGACGTACAGGTATTACAGATTAATGATTTTTCGATGTTTCGCTGGTCCCGCGATGTTATTTGTGTACTACTATAGTTGTGTTGCCCGCCGAGGTACAGAAGAAAACAAACGAACGGGACAATTACGAGAGGAAACTTGCAGACACGGAGAAGAAATTGGCGGCCCTTCAAGCGGCGTACGATGCCGCGACAAGCGGCAAAGGGGATGAAATGAGCCTTCGAAGGGAGTTGGAGGAATTGAGAAACAGCTTAAAACAGACCCAATCAAAGTTAAACGACAGGGGTCGTCTTATGGCTAATCAAGAAAATCAGATCAATGCGCTAACGAAGCAAGTATCGTCCCTGAAGGAGGTCGTTGCTATTACGAAGAATATGCTTGAAATTCGGAATATGGAAGTTAAACACTTGCAGGTCGGCTTTCCCGTTGAATACACATTTAAATTTGCGATATTGAATACCTGAAATTCGGTAATTCTATTTTTATATTTCAGGACGACGTCGATAGCATGGAAAATCGAATAACAGCGGAACGCGATAGGCACAACGCAATGCTAAAAAAAATGGACGCAGCGGCTCGTCTTAACGCCGATCTAAAAATTGAATACGAGACGCAACTGCGCCTCTTCCAAGATTTGAGAGGAAAATACGAGGAGAAGGTGACTCTTCTGACGGCAGAAAACAAAGCCGCGGCATGCGCGTCAGAACAATCCACCGTTCAGCCCGCACTCCAGTAGCTTCCGAAGCTATTATTATTACACGCAAAATATCAGTCACGCATCTACAAAGTGGACGCGCAACGAGGAAAAATCTTCGAGTGAATTTATAACTAACATTAATTATCAATAATGTTATTCTCAATGACACGGGAAAAACGGTTATATTAGCAATCTGGTTCGATAATAAGCGTTAAATTATACTCTCCATGTATGCTTTTCTACTAATACATTTTTTGTGATATTTATCTCATTTTGTGTGTAACGTTTTTTTTTTTTTTTTTTTTTTTTTTTTTTTTTTTTTTTTTTCGACTAAATATTGATTCGGGAAAAGTTTCTTCTTTGCTATTTGGGACATAGTGTTTGACGATATTCAAAGTCATGAAACGTCGTGAAAATCGATAGAGTGATCGGAAATTTCTGAATTCATAACATCGAAATAAGTCATTTTTTTTAGGGGAGATGAACATTTTTAAAAATCCAAGGAATGTAAGTTTGGATCTTATCATGTGCAGAGAAGTTTGTCCGATGGTAAAGTCGATACTTATACGGTGAAAATGGAGTCGTTCGTTCGTTGATAATAAAAGTCTTTTTGAAAATATTTTTTAAATTGAAGAAAATAAATAATAATTATGTAGTGCAGTATTCAATTATAACTTTGCGCGTTTGTCAATATTTTTTTGAAGCACCGATCCATAGTCAAGTAATCTTCTGGCGTAAACGACCGACAAAATTGCAAATACTTCGCGATCGTATGAAAATCTGAAAAAGTTAATGCATTTTCAAGGTACTGAAAAGATTAATTTTACATAATAATAATTCCAAAACGTTATTAACAAAGTAATGAAAAAATTAATTGTTCAACAAATTTTCCGGATACCCAACTTTTTTTTTTAATGAAAATTATTCGTTAATTTTTCTGAATACGAATGATTTTTTTTAGATTTTTGAATTTTGAATTTTTTGTTTTTATATGAAAAAAATGTGTGAAAAATTCCAAAATTAAAAGTAAATTGCAAAATTTGAAAAATGCATACGTATTCAAAAAAATGAATGAATCATTTTCATAAAAAAAAAAAGTTGGATTTCCGGAAAATTTGTTGACCAAGTTATTTTTTCATCAATTTGTTAATAACATTTTGGAATTATTATTAAGCAAAATTAATCTTTTCAGTACCTTTAATATGCATGATTTTTTCCCGATTTTTATACCATCGAGAAGTCTTCGCAATTTTCTCTTATATTTCTCGAACTTATGCAAAATGAACACGAAGCGACATAAGTACCTTAAGAGGCGATGAAATACCGCGGTCGGTATCAAAAACTGTAAACAACTTTTTTCAGGTATAATGGCATCTACAGCTTAAAAAAAGGTCTCATCGCATGCGGATATCTCCATAGCAGGCGATGAGACTCTTTTTTAAGCTGTAAATGCCAGTATGCCTGAAAAAAGTGCTTTACAGTTTTTGATACCGACCGCGGTATTTCACATACCGCTAAGGTAGTTATCGCGCGAACAATCTGACTTCACATAAGTTTCAGAGAAATCAGAGGGAATTGCATAAACTTCTCAGTGGTCTGAAGATCTGAAAAAAATCAAGCATATTGGAGGTGATGAAATTATCGATTTTGCATAATAATAATTTTAAAATGTTATTAACTAATTATTGCAAAATTGAATTTTTCAAAGTGGTCGATTGTTTCCAAATTTCGTGAATGTAAGAATTAGACATTTATCTAACCCTCAAAAAAGTTTGTTCAAAATGGTAAGAAGGATACGTTTACGATGATCGAAAATGTAATCCACCATGTTGTTTGATAGGAAATGCCGAGAATACAGACTTTTTTTAATGATTTTTTTCTCTGGTTCTGAGTGGTAAGTCGAGCTGCAACTTCAGACGTCTATTGAAGACGCATTAAATAATGAATACACAAGAATTGAACAATATCTTAAGAAAAACGGTACCGCGCGATAACTATCTTAATAATTATCATAACATCCATTCGTTTTTATTTACCGACGGAAATTGATCATTATGACCCATAAAACTTGTATGAAGTTATAAACTCAACATAAATCCACGAAGAAAATCCTATTTCGTGCCTAAAAACACCTGAAGTGTTAATAAATGTAATGTGCCGTCGTTGTTGGACACTCTGAATGAAAAAAATGCCACTATCGGACGAGCGATTTTAATTAAAATACATGTGCTGCACACCGTCAGGGATTATTTATTATGGCAAATCTACCGCATTACACGTGCGACAGTAGCCGGCGTGCTATTATTTGTTTATTAGTCAATCGAATGTATAATAGAATGGAACAAAACGCTTTTATATATACTATCCGTGTGCCGTAGATGTTACGGTAATCGTAGAGAGCTGTGCGCATCTTTTTAGTTTCTAATTATTTTTTTCCTTCTTCCTGATATTGTTGTATCTTACATAAGTGCATAATTATGTAGGCGGCTTCTTCTTCTCAGAAAATCATAAAAATTCATAATACAAACGATTATCAGGTATAAAAGAGTTTGGTGGCAGTGGCTGCAGATCATTCATTTGCGATAAGTTTGCAGGAATTTAGTATAATTGACCGGAAGAGATATTCGTAAGGTATGTATTTCTTGGAATAATTTAACTATAACTTCTATATCATCGTTCATCGGAAACACTAATTACACTCATGGTGCAGTAACGAACGACATATATATAGAAAATCAAATATATTTTAGACATCATGAAGCTGTGTATTTTGGCGGCCTTTGCTGTGCTGTTTGCGGTGGTCGTATTTGCCGACCCGGCTGCGCCGTCAGCGTCTTACGTAAGTAACAGTAATCGGTTATTAAATATCTCGTCATCATCATCAATTTTTATTAAACGAAATATCGATTGAAAAAAAATTTGCATATTATGTAGCGTCGTCGCCGCGAAATTGGTGGCGAAGGAAAAGGTGAAGCCGAAGCAAAAGTCGAAGCTGAAGCTAAAGCCGAAGCCGAAGCTAAAGCGGAAGCTGAAGCTAAAGCCGAAGCCGAAGCTAAAGTCGTAGAAGAGAAGGCCGATTCAGATGAATCCATCGAGGAGCCAAGTATCCCACCGGTCGATTCCAGTGAGCCGAATTCACCCGTAAGTACAGAAATGTCATAATTCGATGGCAATGTTCATCATCGACAATAAAATTATATGCGTTAAGTAAAATTGAATATTGAAGAATTTGGATATTCGTTTACAGCGTCATCGCCGTTATGTACCATCTGATAGTAAGGCTTACCTCTAATTTACGAAAACCGGTCGTAAGAATATCGTGAGTACACGAATCTTCTTTAGTATTATTATATAGTGACGTTTATGACAAGTTTCTCAATATTACTTACCGTTGTTCACTGTTATCGATATTTGGAATTGTTAATAACGACTCTTATAATCAACGATAATTATTGTGATTATCATTAATATTTACAGTGTCCTTAAGCTGATATAATTGCAAGTCATCGGAGAATCGCGAGATAGGAAGAGAACCGGAACAACTCGGCAATTATCATCAAAATCCTTATCGGCAATCTACTTATTAATAAACGACGTTCGATTTTAATGCATATAAAATATCCGAAATAAATGTTTCGATTTTCGATTTAAGATCTTCATGTCAAGTATCGATTATCAATAAAATAGTTATCTACTCCAAGCATATTTTCTACTGCACAATCTTAATTTCCTTTTCTCCCTCAATTCCTATACTGTTTCATATTCCTCTGGTGTAACACAACTACTGAATTTCGTAAATTCAATAGGTATATATTTAAATATTATAAAAAACCGAATTTAATGGTCATAAAGAAATTCATATTTTATGCTTGAAATCATTCGAATTGCCATGAAATTCTATTATGTGCTCTCGTTGTTAGACAACGGGAAGAGGTACCGTTTTTGGTCACTTTAGGTCCGATTGTGACCATCACATTTGAAGCAATAAAACAAAATATAATCGAATTAAAAAAAAACTTCGAGTAGATCATTTGGTGAATTTATATGAGAACTTTTGAAGAATCAATATGTAGTTTTGAAAAAAAAAATATTCGAAGAGTACAATAATAAAAATGGCCATAAATGGTACAGCGACCACTAATGGTACGTCTACCCTACCGAAATGAAAAATTCCACTACCGAATGAGGGAATTTAATGCAATGCATGTAGGTATTGCACGCAATTAGAGATCATTTCTCATAGAAAATTTAATGAATTGCACGAGTAGCAATAACTGACGTCGACCAGTCGACCGAATGCATAATGAAATAGTTGAGACGCTTTTGTAAATGATAATATGCGTGCGCGGTAAATTTTACGATAGTGGTGGAGAGGAGTGCGAGATGTTGGCACAGTAGTTTATTAGTTTTCAATAATTCTTTCCTTCTTCGTCGTTGTGTATATCTTATGTAAGCGCATATTAGTGCGCAGTTGGATAACTATACTCCGGAATACATGAAAATGCATTGAACAATCGATCGGAAGGTATAAAAGACTTCCACCGCATTGACCAAACATCAATCCACTTGCAGAAGGCTTGTAGGAAGTTAGTATTGTAAAGTGTATCGTAACTGTTCTGAAGGAATTTTCGTAAGGTATTTCTTCTTTGGTAAACGAAACTACAATTTTTGAGGTGATATTCTTTGAAAATAATGTAGTCGTGTACTCGTGGGACCGAAATGGACGAGAGATAAATAAAATATCGTTTATATTTTAGGCATCATGAAGTTGAGTATTTTGGCGGCGTTTGCAGTGCTCTTAGCGGTGGTCGTATTTGTTGACTCGGCGTCAGTCGCGTCCGTCAACTGCGTAAGTAACAGTATTCGAATGTTACAAATCTTGTTTTGTTATCTAATTTTTATGAAATCAATGCTCGATCGAGAAAAAAATTGTATATTACGTATCGTCGGCAGCGCGAAGGCGGGTCTGAATCGAAGTGTGAAGACAAAGTCAAATCTGAAGTAGATAAGCCGGGTTCCGATGAATCCATCGAGGACCCAATTTCTCCACCGGTTTCTTCAAGTTCGGCAAATCCGCCGGTAACTATACAAACGTTATAATTCGATGACAGTATCCATCATCGACAATGAGCATATTTACGCCAATAGCAATTGAACATCGAAGAACTAAAATATTCGTTTTCAGCGTGTTCGCCGTGATCCAATGTTCGGATTTCCGGCTATATTCTAATCTATGAACATCGATCGTAAAAAACATCGTGAGTACGTGAATCCTTATTCTCTTACTTTTGTCACAATTTCCTTATCATATCGCTTATCATTCTTCATTGTTACTGATATTCGCAATTTTCGATAACGAGATTTACTATTAACAATTGCAGCGACGTTGAGCTGATATAATTGTACGCGGTAGGAGGACAAATGACTGATTCCGCAGTGAGACGCTCTGCGGTTGGGACAAAGTTGGAACTACTGTGCAATTATTGTAAAAAATGCCGATCTTCACAATTAAATAAACGACATACGATCTTCACATGAATAAAATACGTGCAACGAACGTTTCGATTTAAGAGTCGTCACGTAAGATTTCTGTTATCAATAAAATAGTTATCGATTTCAAGTATATTTCATATTCTATAATGTTTATTTTCTTTACATCCTCCAATTCCTTCACCGATTAGCACAAAACTCATCATAATATGGGAGTGAAAGTCATTAAACTTTTTAATGTTCAAAACATAGTTAAATATATAAATCGAACTCGGACGGTATTCGATATATTTTCGGCTTCCGGTGTTTCGTGTTGTTCTGATCAGTGCAACGTAACTACTACATCGCGTGAATTCAGTCGGTACATATTCATTAATCATGTTAGAATCATCGGTAGAATCGGAGTCGTATCGAATCGAATCGAAAAGACAAATGGAATGGGACACCAGGAAAAATCTTCCAGTGAATTTATAGCTTCAGGTAAAGTTGTTGCCGATGTCACGGCCAGAGATGACGCTCCTGCATTATCTACTAAACTCGTTCGATAATTAGTGTCGAAGTACGTCGAAGTACATCCTCTGTGAATGCTTCGTTACTAATGAATCATAATAAAATAGACGGGTTGCTTATGTAAACACTATGAAAACGATAAATATTACGGCACTAGTAGAGAGTTCAGGAAAAAATGGAAAACAATCGGCGTAACTTCTTGTTTTTAAATACTTCTTTCCTTCTTCATCATGCATATCTAATACGTATATACGTATGCATTCGATAATTTGCGGAAATCCATAATGAATTGTCAGGTATAAAAATCTTTGTTCGCAGTCGGTGAGCATCAATCTACTCAGAAAAAGCGTGCGAATAGTTAGTAAAGTCAGTCGAAGCTGAACGGTATAATTACTCGTAAGGTATATTATCTTTTGCAGAACTAAAATGTTATTTTTGAGTCGATACTCTTGGAAAATAATTTTCGTATCCGTAATACACTAAAGAGCAATTGATATACAACATTATTGTGTATATTTTAGCCATCATGAAGGTATATATTATGGCAGTTCTTGTCGTTCTCCTTGTGGCACTCGCAACTGCTGAACCGCCTGTATCGCGCAGAACGCTTAGGCGATCGCCAAACACGCCTAATAAACTCTTCCTTAATCTTGTAAGTTATAAATGTTACGTTACTGTCTTTTCTTCGTCAGCGTCAGTTTACTTTAGATGAACTTTCGATAATGAATAAATCTTCTTTATTACGTAGCGATTTGGTCGCGAAGTTGAAACCGAAGAGGGTGAACCCGATGCACATAATATCATGCAGAAGCCAACGCTTCAGCAAATCGCCATCCATCCGTCTCATTCCGTAAGTATACAAATGTCATGTGTCAATACCATTATTCGTCATCGCCAAAGTATGTAATTGCGTTGAGAATCAGTGATTAATGACAAATTTGTATATGGTACAGCGTCTCCGCCGTCAATCTTCATGGCAAAAGCAATGGTCTTCTTCGTGGTCCAAAACTTGGCGACAACAATCGCCAACCTGGTCGTATCACTGGTCATACTAAATCCCAACCATTTCAAATCTCGTGAGTATACGGATCTTTGACTACAGTTATCCATTTTGTACATACATTTATTTCCATATCTCTTATCATTACCCGTTTTTATCAATATTTGCGGTTGATAATATCGCGAAAGATAGTAGCCAGTTGCAGAGAAGCGCTCCTGGTTACATTATCAACGTTGCGAAGATGATTCTCCTGACGCAGAGCATTACTTGGCGGCACGACACAACCGGAATTATTCTGCAGTTTTGTTCTATTAATAAAACTATCATATCTTCCTTATTAATATGTGCGGCAATCTTGGATCATATTACTGCGAATTACTTCAAATAAATATTTCTACTCGATCTTTCATGAGACTTTGTCACAGCAAATTTTGTATGGTACAATTTCGAAAATTTTATTTTCGTTATTAAATTTTATTTATTTATTGAAAATCTAATACCGAACCGAACATTAACATTAGTTTTAGTGATTAAAGGTGTTTAAAAATAAATCGAATTCCTATCACGGAAAAAAATGCTTGTTTGGCTAAATATTCATTAGTTGGGCATAAATTGGCTGCCACAACTATCTGCTTCGTTGGTTTAAGAACAGGTGCAATCCTTTCCTCCCCACCCGCCCCGAGCTCAATCGGTATCAAAAACTGTAAACAACTTTTCTCGCGCATCCTGGCATTTACAGTAAAATAAAAAGTGTCATTAGCTGCGGAAAAGATCAAAGCAGCTAATGACACTTTTTTTTTGCTGTAGGTGCCAGTAAACGCGAAAAAAGTTGTTTACAGTTTTTATTACCGACCGTCACATTTCACCTCCTCTTAACAATCTACCATTAGTAAATTCTACTATTTATAATTGGTTGAGGTGAATAGTCCCCATAACAAATTCGCTTGGTTGATCTAACTACTAAAATAATGTATAGGATAGTCAACCAATTGTATTGTTAATTTAACCAACTAGATTTGTCAATGCAATGTTGAGGTATACAAACCTTCCGCCCCTCCTTTAGGAACCCAGCCTGTCCCATTGGGGTTTATTATACCCCAAAGCTTCGGTTTAATTTGGTGGTTGAATTCGAAAAGAAATACAAGACTATTTTATAAAATCACAGTGAGCGCGGGAGAAAATATAACTTTCTGGTTTATTAAATAATTGAATTGTTCATTCAAGTTACGTAAAATTTATTATACATATGTGATAAAAAGTATTCTTTGGAAACCTCGAAATATGCACTAAAAGATACATTTTACAAGAAAGCAAGATAAAAAATCGTTTATCACGTTTTTATTAAAAATAATAAATAGAAAAGTATAAAATGTTATTAGCATTATTATTGTTACCGACCGAGTCGAGTATAAAACGAGCGAAAACGGTATGCGCGGAAACAAGGGAGGGTGGCAAGTTGGTTTTTATTTCGAGATCATTTTTGGTTGATTGCGGACTTGGATCAAATGAAAAAATAATAAAAAGCATTGACAAATATTGGTACGTGGAAATTATTTAAAGATATTAGTCGGTATGAGCTCGGTAGCGAGCGCGCGATCGCCGCGGGAGGCGATCCAGGGTGAAATACGAGAGACAACGCCGAACAAATCTTCGTAGTGGCGTAACAATTATTATTACTCAATAATAATAATAATAATAATATTTTAATTTATTTGCATTATTTAAATATAACGCACATATCTGATTAAAAATTGTTTTTAACAATTAGCGGTAATAGTGTAGCGGTAAGGTAATTAGGTTCAATTGCATTAGTTCCGGGATTCGAGCACCGCTCGGTTTTAAGAATTTTAATTTGTAAATATTGTTAAAGCGATAAGTGGCGATAGCAGTCTAATCACGAATAATTAAAATGGAAAAATAATCATGCATTACATTAATCCAGCAAAAGTAATTTATTTTTAACAATTTTTTTTTACTCATTAAATCAGATTTTCTGTCTGCACTTCAAAAAACTTATTAGTTTCATAGTTTCCTCAAGTAAGGAAATTGTTCAAGCAAACAAGAAAATTGGTCAAGCACCGAAGAAAATAGTTAATCCAACCATTTCAGCCTAACTAATAAATTGGTTAGCCCAACGATTACCTATACAATTATCTCAAAATAGATGAACCAACCAATTTATCGTCTGGTGCTGAAAGTACGATGCCAATTCGTTGGCTCAACTGTGTTCTTTGCTATTCCAACTAAGTCGTTTTTTCCGCGTACACGGAGCTCGGCGGTCCCGGAATTTTTATTTTTTTATTTGGTCGCTATTCGATGAACTCGATGCTTAATGTATGCCGAGCTTTCGAGAAAGTAGAGAGGTACATGTAATAATCCTGTTAAGATTAGGCTCTTCAGTAAATAAACGATACCATTGTCAGCAGTTCGGTATTGTGACCCATATTTCATCAGTTACTGAAACAATTGAATTATATCCATTATCTATCAGCGTTTTTATTCATTGCCCACTATCTGTCGCGCTTCGACATATGTACTGAACGAGCCGTTGAGAAAAATCTTCAAGTGAACTCATCGTTACAGATAATGGTATTCCCAATGTCACGGGTAAAAATGATAATAATGTGTTGACGAGTTATCTGCTTTGATAAAGAGCATTCCATTACATTGCTTCGTTTATAGTTTCCTACTGATACATACATATATACATATACATATCACCGTTTGTGTATTTTTTTTATTATGTTATCTCGCAAAAGTCCCGTCCTTATTAGAGTTTTTCCCCGAACCTTCTCTACCACTTGTACAATGTCACTATCGGCGAAATGCGTTTAATTCAATCCATGTGCTGAACACTCTGATCGATGATTGTATTGATATATATTAAAACTACTGAAGCGCGCGGCCTCTGAACCGGCGTTTAATTGCCTACAGTGAACTAAATGCAAAAAAAAATATTCGAGACGCGTGTATCCGTGATGCCAGCTGATTTGATATTACGGTAGTAATGGGAAGACGTGGCAACGACCCCACGCACAGCGCAAGGCGACGAGACTCGAATAGAAAGTCGCGGTGAACCCCCGATGATTCGTGTTTACAAACACTGGTTGCTGTGCCGTCCACTTCGTTGAGCGTATATTATGCAAATGTGTGCAAACGCATATCTATGTTCGGGGATTCACTAAATCCCGTTCAGTGAAGTATATTCTTCAGTATAAAAGCGTTCAACCGCTGTCACCAAGTATCAATCTACTTGCGAAGTTTGCAAGTAGTTAGTAGAGTGGATAAAAGTCGAACGGAGAAGATCGACTTAAGGTATAATATTATTTATAAAGTTATAAATCGCCACTTTTGAGTTGGTGCTCTTATTCGTGATATAGCCAAGGAGAATAGACACATAAAGTTGTTGCATCTATTTTAGGCGTCATGAGGTTGTGCATTTTGGCGGCTTTTGCCGCGTTGTTTGTGGTGGTCGTAGTCGCTGAACCTGCTGCTGATCCAAAAAAGTGGGTCCTACCGTGTTGCCTGGGTAAGCCGAGATCACCACCGCCCAAGCCTCCCGTAAGTAAAAATGTTATGTTGCATTAGAATCTTTTTTATGGATAAACTCCTTGAATTGAACGTGTGATTAAGAAAAAACTGTTGCATATTATATAGCGTTTCCGTCGCGAAGCTGATGCAGAAGCTGACGCAGAAGCTGTAGCAGAGGCCTTCAAGAGGCCAAGTCCGCCCATTGCTCCTCGTCCACCTCATCCTGTAAGTGTTGATATCTCATGTTGCTTTAGTCTACTTATTTGAGTGTACCAATGGATTAACAACTATTTGTTCATCTGCTAGCGTCTTCGTCGCGAAGCCGAAGCTGAAGCAGCCAAGCCCTACAGACCAAGACCGCCCCCAATCAAGCCTCGTCCACCTCATCCCGTAAGTATAAAAATCTAATTTTGCTGACGCCTATTTATTGAAGCTTAGCAATTGATTAACAAATTATTTGTGTATCCTGCAGCGTCTTCGCCGCGAAGCCGAAGCTGAAGCAGCCAAGCCCTACAGGCCAAGACCGCCTCCAATCAAGCCTCGTCCGCCCCATCCCGTAAGTATAAAAATCTAATTATGCTGACGCCTATTTATTGAAGCTTAGCAATTCATTAACAAATTATTTGTGTATCCCGCAGCGTCTTCGCCGCGAAGCCGAAGCTGAAGCAGCCAAGCCCTACAGACCAAGACCGCCCCCAATCAAGCCTCGTCCGCCTCATCCCGTAAGTATAAAAATCTAATTTTGCCTCAGCCTATTTATTGAAGCTTAGCAATTGATTAACAAATTATTTGTGTATCCCGCAGCGTCTTCGCCGCGAAGCCGAAGCTGAAGCAGCCAAGCCCTACAGGCCAAGACCGCCTCCAATTAAGCCTCGTCCACCTCATCCCGTAAGTATAAAAATCTAATTTTGCAACAGCATATTTATTTAAGCTTAGCAATTGATTAACAAATTATTTGTGTATCCCGCAGCGTCTTCGCCGCGAAGCCGAAGCTGAAGCAGCCAAGCCCTACAGGCCAAGACCGCCCCCAATCAAGCCTCGTCCACCTCATCCCGTAAGTATAAAAATCTAATGTTGCTAACGCCTATTTATTGAAGCTTAGCAATTGATTAACAAATTATTTGTGTATCCCGCAGCGTCTTCGCCGCGAAGCCGAAGCTGAAGCAGCGAAACCCTACAGGCCAAGACCGCCCCCAATCAAGCCTCGTCCACCTCATCCCGTAAGTATAAAAATCTAATGTTGCTAACGCCTATTTATTGAAGCTTAGCAATTGATTAACAAATTATTTGTGTATCCCGCAGCGTCTTCGCCGCGAAGCCGAAGCTGAAGCGGCCAAGCCCTACAGGCCAAGACCGCCCCCAATCAAGCCTCGTCCACCTCATCCCGTAAGTATAAAAATCTAATGTTGCTAACGCCTGTTTATTGAAGCTTAGCAATTGATTAACAAATTATTTGTGTATCCCGCAGCGTCTTCGCCGCGAAGCCGAAGCTGAAGCAGCCAAGCCCTACAGGCCAAGACCGCCCCCAATCAAGCCTCGTCCACCTCATCCCGTAAGTATAAAAATCTAATGTTGCTAACGCCTATTTATTGAAGCTTAGCAATTGATTAACAAATTATTTGTGTATCCTGCAGCGTCTTCGCCGCGAAGCCGAAGCTGAAGCAGCCAAGCCCTACAGGCCAAGACCGCCCCCAATCAAGCCTCGTCCACCTCATCCCGTAAGTATAAAAATCTAATGTTGCTGACGCCTATTTATTGAAGCTTAGCAATTGATTAACAAATTATTTGTGTATCCTGCAGCGTCTTCGCCGCGAAGCCGAAGCTGAAGCAGCCAAGCCCTACAGGCCAAGACCGCCCCCAATCAAGCCTCGTCCACCTCATCCCGTAAGTATAAAAATCTAATGTTGCTGACGCCTATTTATTGAAGCTTAGCAATTGATTAACAAATTATTTGTGTATCCTGCAGCGTCTTCGCCGCGAAGCCGAAGCTGAAGCAGCCAAGCCCTACAGGCCAAGACCGCCCCCAATCAAGCCTCGTCCACCTCATCCCGTAAGTATAAAAATCTAATGTTGCTGACGCCTATTTATTGAAGCTTAGCAATTGATTAACAAATTATTTGTGTATCCTGCAGCGTCTTCGCCGCGAAGCCGAAGCTGAAGCAGCCAAGCCCTACAGGCCAAGACCGCCCCCAATCAAGCCTCGTCCACCTCATCCCGTAAGTATATCGACATCCCATGTCGATTCCATAATTCTTCATTGTTAATTTGTTAGTAACGTGATTTATACTTTATAATTCCAGAGAATTTAAGCTGATATCATAGTCACCGGTGCGAGGAAACATTAGTTATTCAGTGTGGTGCTCCAAATTCTGGGGCACATCCGGAACTAGTACTCAGCAATCCTCTTTTATTAATAAAACTGCCATGTATATATAGTCAATCTAATACATAACCGTCGATATACAACTGCCATGAATTACTTTAAACGAATCTTTCTAATGTAAAGTATTCAAAGCAAATCTGTGAAATGAATAAACTGATACTATATAAAATAATAATACTTCATGTTGTACGACTTTTATTCTTTCATACGTGACACTCAGGTTTTTGCAAAAATAGCGTGTTTGTGAAATATATGCGGATATGTAGCAATTTTCCGCATTAACATAGCTATGCGTGTAGCACTAAAAATAAGGAACTAATAAGAAACATACTGCGGCTTAAAATTGCACTAACGTTTTGACACCTCGGATGCACAACAAAACAACCGTATAAAGACGATAAGCAAACATATACGTTGATGAATTCCTATATCCTACTTCCGACCTGTATTCGGATAGATATATAACCAAATATGTAGAAAATATATAGAAATATGTAAAATCGATAAAATTTTACTTTAACAAATGATATTTTATATTAATACAACGTCCACTCTTTTTTTTTTTATTAATGTGTGAGAAACCGTATCATCCCGTGTCTCGCAAAACGTTCACTGTAATGGTAAAATTGATATATTCATACAGGGATAATAATTATAAGGTAAGAACGTTCGTACAACTGTTGCTCAGTGCCTTTGTCTCAAGAATGCCTCATCTGGACCATAGATGAGGCTTCAATCCTTCGACGGCTGCCTTATAGCCGGGGTAAGTAGTGATGGACTCTTCCTGGTGGATCATCAAGAGCCTCTTTGTACCCCTAATATAAACAGTGATGCACTCGCCGGCAGGTGTCGCCTCGCTGTCGCTAGGCGCTTGAATTCAATTTTGCTTGCAAATGACTCATATTTTTGCAGAGATAAAGTGGCCGTGAATTTTATACAGGAAGGTACCCATCTTCTGTGTTCATGTAGATATGTGTATCTCGAATTCCATAAAGGAAAATACTGCCGGTCAAATGGCCTTACTTTTTTAATAACCCGGATGCACTTAATAATATTATAAAAGTCTAATGTGGATATTGAATTCATAGTCGATGTCAACATACTGCTACACCAACTGCAACTGCTGCTGCAACTTAAAGCTATACCAACTATTTAGTATATAAACGTTGAGTGAAAAAAGCTGTCCACGGTGCTCATCGAATGAAAAAGTGAGTACACGAAAAATAAATAAGGGGTCGATAAGGGCAGATACTGTTTGTTAGAGCGTTTTTAATCCAAAAATAGGATGGCAATTTTCCAAATTAACAACATGTGATAATGGACTTGCATCTATTTTCAAATCGTTGTTATTAATAAAGTATACTGAAGATTGGATCAATTTTTCTGATAGGTTTGCGTAGTACGGGCAAGTTTTTTAAAAACATACTGTTATCGCATTCGACGCAAACACCTCGAGATATCAGAGGTGTCGCTATGATTCATATTTTCCATAAATCTTTTAATATCTCACTTAGCTAACCGATGTAACTATTTGTAGAGTACGTTGCCAAAATGTCGGGATGTATTTCGATTACTGCGCACACTAAATTTGAAAGAGAATTCTCATATTTTTTATGCTGTGTATATTTAGCAAATATGTGTAAATGCATAGTAGTATTCAGAGATTCAAAACATCTCGTATTCTTGTATTGTAGGCATCATGAAGCTATGCATTTTTGCGGCTCTTGTCGCGCTGTTTGTGGTCATTGTATATGCGAATCCGGAGGCTGAAGCTGAAAGTAACCCTCGTGAAGCGCCATACAGGCCTCCTCCACCGACTGTGAGTGTGAAAATGCTGGATTGAGATCGTTTTTTTTATGGCGAATTTCTCTCGTTAAATATTTTATTAACAGTAACTACTGTAATTTTATTTTCTTGCAGTAAATATATTGTCGTTTAGAAATTCATTAACAAACTCCTCGTATATCTTGCAGCGTTCATCCCGCGAAGCGGAAGCAGCTTAACTTCGACCGTTCCCGACACTACGACCAGTAAAACCTATTCAACCAGTCAAGCCTCTCATACCCCATCCTGTAAGTATAGAAATGTTATATATTGATATTTACTATTCTTGTTCGTCGCCGTACACGTTCGACTTCAGAACAATAAATTATCGAATGATTTGACTATTATGACGTGCCGTTGTGAATTCGGAAACGCAGTAATTCGAGCAGTCGAGTATATGGCAATCATATACCTCACGAATGTAGATATCATCGATCACAATTACTTATTTCAATCAGAAGTTTATTATCACGTTATTTTTTTTTATATCAAATTCCTCGTACATCTTATAACGTCTGCGCTGAGAAGCGGAAGCAGCTTAAGTTTGGGATGATGCCAAAGAAACATCCAGCTGCTTATTTGTCAACTACCCATACATATTTGGGCATCTAAATAATCTATTACATCTTCAACGTGTACATTATAGTGTAACAACTGAGCGAATAAACAATACGCATATTTGGTTTTGGAATATTTGGTTCACGAATACTATTAAATACAATTATGGCTACTTATCCCGATCACAAGATTTCACACGTCTGTTCCACTTTTAAATTGTGAAATTTTCCTACTTTTGAAATTTTGAAGCACGCTGATTACTATACTGACTTCCGCTTTGTGAAGTTTACACTGCAATATCAAATATGCTACAATACCGAATCAAATTCACTACGAAAATCAATGAATGCTGCATATAATTTGCCTTTCGGTTTTGCCAATGCTATCGCCATTTTTCCGTTTACCCTGAAGATATGTAAGTAAATATATATAAAAGTGTTTCAGTTCGATATTTACTGTTCTTGTTCTTGACTCTTACTTACATGTACTTGACTCTTAATGTATTCAGTGTTTGCAGAGACAATAAAACGTGAGAACTAGTACACTGAAGTATTTTAATCGTCGCGGAGAATAATTGTGAAGTCGGCTATTGTATGAATTGTGGGACATTTCAAGATTATGATTAAGAAACTATATTAGGTTGAATAAATAAAGCCTTCACCAAAATATCTGATTAAACAAAAACAGGAAAAATATTCGGTAAATCGTGATATCTTTGCATCGTAGAAGGCATTCATGCCTCAATGCTTATACCTGTATCTGCAACTGTCCAAACAAAAAATCCCGTTTTATCTCTCGCTTTCGGCAATAAATCGACCAATCGATAAACAATGAAGCCGCGTGAATGAACACTCGTTTCTTAGCAATTCCGAAAAAAGGTGATTAATACGAGAAGGTAATCTATTATGATAACGTCGTATTTGATATTTACCGCGCTCTCGGAATCATTTAATAATCATTGACGGAAGTATGTATAGAGAAAGATATATCTATTTCTCTATGCATATATCTCTCTATATATATAAAGTTACCGCCGCTGTCGCCGCCGCCGCCGCCGCCGCCGTGTCAGGAATCGAGGGGAGGGCAAAAATATTCTAAGTCCCTCTAAGGGGAATCCCCTTAAAACCCATCGAGCAAAAATATTCTAAGTCCCCCTTAGAGGGACTTAGAATATTTTCGGCCGAAGGGGGGGGGAGAGAAAAATATTCTAAGTCCCTCTAAGGGGATTCCCCCTTGGGCACCCCATCGAGAAAAAATATTCTAAGTCCCTCTAAGGGGATTCCCCCTTGGGCACTCCATCGAGCAAAAATATTCTAAGTCCCTCTAAGGGGAATCCCCTTCGAGCCCATCGAGCAAAAATATTCTAAGCAAAAATATTCTAAGTCCCCCTTAGAGAGACTTAGAATATTTTTGCTCGATGTGCTGCCCAATGGGGAATCCCCTTAGAGGGACTTAGAATATTTTCGGTCGAAGGGGGGGGGGGGGGGGAGAGGAAGGCCAAAATATTCTAAGTTCCTCTAAGGGGATTTCGAAGGAGGCAACAGCGGTGGTCGGCGGCGGAGAAAGAAACAAAAATATTCCCGAAATGGGTCTTAACTCAAAATAGTTTACAATTGACGAGCGAGCGCGCGTAGCGCGCGAGCCCGGGGAAACGCTAGTAGATATATATATAAATCTATATACTATTTTCTATCATCTGTTTTTTTTTCACTGAGTGACATTACTTACCTACTATTATCTACGACGCCAGGTGGCATATACGCAATGTCGTTAGCGATGCTTATGACGCTGTTAAAATATTCAACATAATCATTTATTTATTCAACGTTTGGACGCATCAGCTAGGCGTTTAAAAGACGATACTAATAACCATAGTATAATGATTTTTTTTTATCTCGCCGAAAGATTCTTCCCATGCTGGCCGGTTAAAGTTTGTTGCATCTTTTCCCCGACTGGCAACGACTGAGGGACGTTCTGGTTGCCTACAGTGAACAGAACCCAAAGAAATATTGCATACGTATATATACATAGTATTTAGGGAGAAAGATCTTAGGGTCTTAGTTGTCGACCATATTAGTGATTGAAGTAAAATTGTGCCTTCATTTTTTTTTCAAAATAATTGTTTTTATTACGTTACCTGTATCTGATGCGCGCGCTTACATTCTCATAAATTGTTACGTGCATAATAATAAAACATACGACGAGGATACCCGTGGGAATGCTAAGACGTTTTAACGCTACTAATAAATCAATCATTTTCGACGATCGCAAAATGACGAAGATAAACGATCGATTGTTTTGTGCTAAAAGTGCCGATCCAGTACAGTATAGTCAGTATAGTCATTTGTGTGATAAGGTATTTTTTGTACTCCAGACAAGTCAATCGGATATTAACGGCTCAAAAATAATTTAAACACGTTTTGCGAAGGGTGAAATGAATTATGTTGATACCTCGGCTACGTGCTGTTAATCGCCTAGTAAGATAGCCTAAAAAATGCTAGAATCTTCTCTCCATGTAATCCAAGATAGAATGTATAAATCTTGTTGCGAGTTTTGTTTCCAAATATTTTTGTTTATTTCTTTGTGTTCATATGCATATGAACGCTTGCATTTTTATAAGACTTTACGCATGAAACAAAACAGTCTATACATATTTAATAAATTACCGGGTCGTCTTCCTTCTTAATGGTCGAGTATAAAAGAGGTCCAACCGCCCTCATTGAGCATTAGTTAGTTTTTGACAAATCAACAGGTCAGTAAGTACAGTCAGTAAAGAACCTGAACCAGAGTACTAATTTTAAGGTAAAGATCCTCATTTACATACTTTAATTAACGCTTTCAAATAGATTTTCGTCGAAGATAATGTACTCTGGTATATCAGTCCATTGAAAAGACCAAACGATGATATACTATTAACAAATGATATATTTATTTTAGACGCGATGAACTTCAGCATTTTACTTGCCTTTTTCGTGTTCTGCGTGATGATCGCAGTTGATGCGCAGACTGTAAGTACACATTTTATAATACCGCTGATTCATTTTTCAATATTAAACAATTAATTACAAAACTTTTTTCAATCGAATTCATCTCAACCAGACTACACCTAAAACTCCACGGGTGCGTATACATATTACGTTGCTTTTAAATATATAATTCTGCCAATTGACTAAAAAAGTTTTTGTATTAATTAAAACGCAATCTAACATTTCAGCAATCGCCAACGCCGTCACCGACTCCGCCAGGCGCTGTGAGTAAACATGTTACGATATGAATACCTATTTTATAATAACAATTAACTATCAACATATTTATAACATACTTCAACCGCTACAGCCGAAAAAACCACCATCCACGTTAGCTAATCGGACGGGTTAAACTCCGGAAGCCTAAAAACCTCACTACTTGTCCTGTAAGTGTGAATATTACTTTACTACCGATTCTTCAAATAATATTATCAATTGATTAACAAATTATTGACAATATTACCCATGTTTGTTAAGGTTATAGGGTATTATCGATACTATTTTTAACTATAAAAACAATCGTAATAATTTATAACAATACTTACAATAATATATATAAATATTTATAAATAAATAAATGATTGCAGAACTCTGAGCTTCGGAAGTGGTGGGTAGAAAAATCATGGGCCTAGTGAGGTGCTTCAAATCGCATAATCAGATTCACAGAGAGCGGAACTGTCGAGCCGTACAATTCGACAGTTTGGGATATCCTTGATGAATCGATGAAAAATGTATTATCATGCAACAATCAATTTTTAAAAAATTCTACAATAAACGACATTGAACTTTATCCAACATGACATCTTTCACACGGATGTTAAGTCAATAATAAATGATATAATATTAAAACATATATTTCATGTTGTACTCTATCTCAGTGTTTTTTCCTTCCAAATCGTTTTCCCGTCCGCTACAAAACTCATAAGAATATTGAATTGGGGTTTCAACTTGACACTTTTTTTTATATCGCGCAGAATACTTCGAGGCGGTAAGCGAGACGGGACGAAGGTCAAGTGGAACACCCGGCGGGATACTTCTTATATAAAAAATCCTTTTTTCAAGTTACCCGGCTTATGCCCAACATAAATAATTTTTAGTGTGTCGAAGCTCAATGGAAAAAATATTTGTAAGGCACAAATTCTTCCGAAGTTGGATCGTGATACAACGAAAACCGCTCTAGAATGGTCATCGATCAATAGATCTACGAAATCTTTATGTTAGATGAATTTTCAAAAACTTTATTTCATATACCCGTGTACGGCACACATTAAACGAATCTGTCTTCATTAAAGCCTTTACATAAAATAATTAAAATGGTATATAATGGTATAAAATGGTATACATAAATTCGTTGCCGGTTTACCGCTTAAGCTGTAGCCTGATGCCGTAAAATAGTAATGCTTTCTGGAGAACGAAGAACTCGTTCAAACTAAAATAAATCTGAACGAAAGAGTTGTTACTACTTTATGTAGAAAACAAAAAAGTAACAATTAATTTACGAGTAAAAATCCACGGGCATATTTTTACACAGATTTTTTACAATCTCATTTGTAATTTCAGTTCGATATTAACAAAAGAAACCGTAAATATTAAATAAATCGACAATAGTATAGTGCATAAATTAAATGGACCGATCAATCGTTTATTAATATTGTTTTGTTATATTATTACTGTAAAAATATCGTAGCGATCGCAGCGTATTGAACATTAGTTATTATTACAATTAATAATATTTACTTCAAAACCCTAAACCGCGTTCTTGATTCGCTTAGCCATGACAATATATATAATGTGTTTTTATATACGTACAATGTTTACAATGTTTAAAATGTTTGTATTCGACTGATTTGACTGAACCACAAGGACTACTTTATAAAAGATCGAACGGCCGCCACAAATATCGACTGCCCCGAAAAATGCTGTCCTATTGTCTAATGGGTTTGTTACAAACTTTTTTCCGATATCAAAATAAAAATTGCATCTGTGAAGCCGATCATTTAAGAGAAAAAAAGAGTAATATAAGAATTTAAATTTGTTAAATCACATAAATGGCAGGGATAAAAAAGCAATTTATGATATATGTAAGATTTAAGCTATTTATGAAAAGTCTGAATAAAGAATCGATATAAACTAAATCCTGTCATAAGTATATTAGAATTGGAAATGCGTGTAGACGATGATAGGTAAAGTAATGCAGGATAAAATGTATAAAACACCGTCGTCAATGTTGTTTCAAAATATTTTCGTTCATTTCGATGCATTTGCAAAGAGTTTTGCGCACGCAAAAACACGATGTATACATATTCGCTAAACAACCGAGTGGTTTTCCAGCTTTATCGTTCAGTATATGAAAGGTTCAACCGCGTTCATTGAGCATTCATTGAGGCAATTTGTCTGATAACAACAAATTAACGTAAGGATATAGAACCTGAACCAGAGTAATATTCTTAAGGTAACAATGTTCATCTATAAAATTGAACTGTAGCAAATTAATATTCGTGATAGTATACTCTGTTGTATCAGTACATTGAAAAATGAAGCGGTAATGTAGTATTCACAAATGTTATATTTATTTTAGACGCAATGAAGTTCAGCATTATACTTGCCTTTTTCGTGTTCTGCGTGATGGTCGCAGTTGATGCGAAGACTGTAAGTACACATTTTATAATATCGCCGGTCAATTTTTCAATATTAAACAATTAATCACAAAACTTTTTTCAATCGAATTCAACTCAACCAGACTACTACACCTAAAACCCCACGGGTGAGTACAAATATTACGTTTCTCCTAAATATATCATTCTGACAAATTACTAAATAGTATATTACGACCCAAGGGACGAAAAACTTTTTTGTGACGAATGTGAGTTTGCGGCACAAGCCGAAGGCGAGTGTTGCAATCACACAAGCTGAAAAAACGTTTTTCCGCCGAGTATCGTATTATACAATGTTACGTCACAAGGCGAAGAAAGCGAGTTTTCCATGCCGCAGTGACGTAAAAGGTTTTTTTGTGTTAACTAAAACGCAATCTAACATTTCAGCAATCGCCAACGCCACCACCGTCGACGCCGCCAGGCGCTGTGAGTAAACATGTTACGATATGAACGTCTACTGCATAATAACAATTAACTATAAAACTATTTATAACATACTTGGACCATTATAGCCGAAAAAACCACCACCAAAGAAACCTCGGGGAAGCTCTATTAGCTCAGAGCCTATCGACTACTATAATGAGGATGAATAAAAACCTTACTACTTGCCTTGTAAGTGTGAACCGTACTTTACAACCATTTCCTCAAATAATATTACCAATTAATTAACAAATTATTGACAATATTATGATGATGATAATCTTATGTAGCAGCGCTCTTGTATTACAGCAAATCGTGAAATTTTAAAATACTCGAATCACTGAGACTCAAAGAAAACTCATACTCGCCGAATATAAGTGAACGACATGACTTACTCATTTTTATAATGACTCCATGGTATCATTACCATACTATTTATAATTATAAAACCAATTGTAATAATTAATAACCATATGGATAATAAATTATTGCAGAACTCTGATCTTCGGAAGTGGTGGGTGGAAGAATCAAGGGTCCAGTGAAGTGCTTCAAATCGCATATTCACAGAGGGAACAACTCGGCAATTCAACATATTCTTAATAAATCGACGAAAAACGTATTGTGATGCAGCAATCGATTTTCAAAAAATTTACTATGAACGACCTTAAACTTTATCAAACATGACATCTTTTACACGAATGTTAAATTAACAGAAATTTTTTTTATATTAAAACATATATATCATATTATACGATCTCAATGTTTTTTTTACCTCTCAATCCTTTTCCCGCCCGCTACTGAACTCATAGAAATACGGGATTGGGGTTTCGACACGACACCTTTTTGCGTATCACGTAAAATACTTCTAGACGAGGCAATATTCGCGACGGAAAGAAGACCAAGTTGAATTCCCGGTGGATTTGTATTTTTTACACTTATTCTTTTTTGTTACCCTGCTTATGCACAGCATAAATTATTTTTAGTTGCGTTGTAGCCGAATTAAAAATGAATTGTAAGGAAAAAATTATTTTGAAGTTGGATCATGATACAACGAAAATTGTTTTGGAATCGTCGTCGATCAATGGATCGACGAACTCTTTATGTTATATGAATTTTCGGAACTATATTTCATATACCCGCGTGTAAAGCACATAAAACGCGTCTATCTTTATTAAAGTCTTTACATAAAATAGTTGAAATCCATAAAATTATGTTTGATCAAAACTAGTTTCAGTAATCTGGTTTCCTTTTTAAGAGTAGGTGCGACCCCTTTCCCTCCACTCATCCCGGACTCAATCGGTATCAAAAACTGTAAACAACTTTTTTCAGGCATACTGCCATTTACAGCTTAAAAAAGAGTGTCATCCCCTGCTATGATGATGTCTGCAGGGGATGAGACTCTTTTTTAAGCTGTAAATGCCAGATGCCTGAAAAAAGTTGTTTACAGTTTTTGATACCGACTGCGGTATTTCACTGCCTCTTAAGCCTAGAGGTAGCCCTTGCGCTGAGTGGTGCTCAACGCCCTCAAAAGTAAGAATTCAGAGTGATATTTCGAACATTTCTCGACGGGATAAAAATCTGAAAAAAATCATGCATATAGATGATGCTAAAAAGATTAATTTTGCATAAAAATAATTCGAAAATGTTATTAACAAATAGGTGAAAAAAAAATTGTTCACCAACTTAGCCGTCAACCTAACTTTTTTTTCAGATGAAAATTATATGTTAATTTTTCTGAATACCTATGATTTTTTAAAGAATTTTGTGTACTGTTTGAAAATGACGTATTTTTTCATGATTGAGAAAGAAAAATCGTGATTTAAAGTACATTTTTAAAGAAAAAAAATTCCAAAAAACGCAATTTTCAAACAGTACACAAAATTCTGAAAAAATGCATACGTATTCAGAAAAATTAACGTATCATTTTAACCTGAAAAAAAAATTAGGTTGACGGATAATTTGTTGAATAATTGTTTTTTCACCTATTTGTTAAGGACATTTTGGAATTATTTCTATGCGTAATTAATCTTTTCAGCATCTTCTATATGCATGATTTTTTCAGATTTTTATCTCATCGCGAAGTGTTCGAAATATCTCTCTGAATTCTCACTTTTGAGGGCGTTGAGTACCGCTCCGCGCTACGACGACCTTAATCCGTTACTTGTTTAGCGTGTAACCCATAGGGCGATACTGTAAAGTAGTAATGATTGCTGGAGTGGAAGTGAGCACAGGCTAGAAGTAGCTAGTATTAGCGGATATCTAAAGATAAAGTGAACTTTACTTGGCTTTTGGAAATTCCGGCACTCAACCCATGTGGTACATTCGGCTTGTAGGGCTTGTAGGCCAGTGGTACAAACATTTCATTTCACATTTCACTAACATTAAACATTTAAGAATTCATTAACAGATGAACGCGTTTCCGCCATGTTGTTATCAATGACCGGAATGTTCTGTTTGAAATTGCCGTGTGATGGTCTGATTGTCTGTAGGCAATGGAACGCAAAAAATATTCCACATGCATATGAATACAGTATTGATACGGAAATGAAATCCGTACTGATAGTTACATTTCTAAATTAGTTACATCTCATCGTAGTAGTGGTTTATTTGCTTAGACTCATATGGTTGTAGAAAGGAGTTACAATGATTGTCGATACATTACTGGACAATAGTGTGTACGTTCACTTTTTCCTTAGATCGAACTTGCTACATAAGTATTACGATTAATATTACAGTTTTACCAATAAATAATGCAGTTCATCTTTTCCGTGTAATTAGATATAATCCTGAATTGTGTCGGTGTTACCGCCCAGCGTTCTTAGTATATAACTGAAGGGTGAAGTATTTGACTCTTTTGCTGGTGGAGAGCGATCGAATTGAGTGCTTGTACTTACATCATTCATTGAAGGGTGCGGTTTCGGACTGATTTTTAAGTTTCCGCAGCAGAAATATTGCAATCTTTCCATGAGCCATAAAATCGCTAGCCAGCTAAAAATGAAGATAAAAAGCGATACTTTCGCGTGAGAGCGCCCGCACTCTAGTCGCACCGCGTAGTTACATCACATAAATCATAGGGATAAAAAACAAGCTGTAATATATGTAAACTTTAACCTATTTATGAAAAGTCTGAATAAAGAAGAAACGATATAAACTAAATGCTCTCATAAGTATATTAGGATTGGAAATACGTATAGACGATGATAGATACAGTGATGCAAAACAATACGTATAAAATGCCGTGGCGAGTTTTGTTTCTAAATATTGTCGTTCATTTCATTGAGTTTACAAAAGCCTTTGCGCACGCAAAAACACGATATATACATATTTACTAAGCCACCGGGTGATTTTATCCTGCTTTGTTGTCCGGTATATAAGAGATCCAACCGGACTCATTGAGTACTTATTCCCCTCGTTTGTCTGCTATCGACACATTATCATAAGGGTATAGAACCTGAACCGACGGAATACTTTGAAGGTAAAGATATTCATCTACAAAATTTAACTGTAGTTTTCAAATTGATATTCTCCGAAAAGTGTAAACTCTGTTATAACAATACTTTAAAAAGATCAAACGGTGATATAGTATTAACAAATGTTATATTTATTTTAGACGCGATGAAGTTCAGCATTATATTTGCGTTTTTATTATTCTGCGTGCTGCTCGCAGTTGACGCAGTAAGTACACATTTTATAAAACCACCGGTCAATTTTTCAATATTAAACAATTAATTACAAAACTTTTTCCTTCGAAATCAACTTAACCAGAGTCCGGCTAAACCTCCACCGAAAACTCCACCGAAAACTCCACCGAAAACTCCACCGGTGAGTACACATATTACGTTGCTTCGAAATATATTATTCTGACAATTGACTCAAAAAGTTATTGTATTAATTAAAACGCAATCTAACATTTCAGCAATCACCAAAGCCGCCACCGGAACCACCAGGCGCGGTGAGTAAACATGTTATGTTATAAATACCTATTTCATAATAATAATTAACTATAAAACTATTTATAACGTACTTGTTGAACCGTTACAGCCGAAAAAACCACCCCCAATCAAAACATGGCCGCCACCAAAGCCGCCAAAGGGCTAATCTCCGAAGCCTAAAAACCTCACTACTTGTCCCGTAAGTATGACTTTCACTTTACTACCGATTCTTCAATACCTATTGATTAACAAATTATTGACAATGCTATAATGGTGATAATACTATGTAGTGGAATGCCTGTACAGCAGTTCCTGACGGTTTAAAATATAGTACAACCTCCGTATTCTTAACTCCTCTTAACTCAACCGCTCCCTTATTTCAACTCGTTACCATGACAACGAGCCGGGAATAGGGACAATAGAGTATCCGGTCCCGTCGAGTTAAGAATACGGGCGTAGTACTGTGTTCGTATCATAGAGATTCAAAGAAGACTCATACTCCTTGACCCCGTACCAACGACATGACTGTAACCCAAGTTTATAATGACTCCGTGATACCATTACCATGCTTATTAGCGTTATGTGGTATTATCCATCCTATTTTCGACTATAAAAATAATCGTAATAATTAATAACCATATCTATAATGAATAATTGCAGAACTTTGAGTTCCGATCTTCAGAAGTGATGGGTGGAAGAATCATCGGTTCAGTGAGGTGCTTCAAATCAGTCTCAACCAAGTAAACAACTCGACAATTCTGCATATCCTTGATAATTAACGAAAACTGCATCGTGATAAAATAATTCATTTTTTTTTTAAATCTCCTACGAACGACCTTAAACTTTGTCAACCATGACATGTTTCACATGGATGTTCGATCAATAAAAAAATATACTTTATTTAAAACATACGTCTTGTTGTACGATCTGAATTTTTTAGCTTCGTTATAGACGAAGCTTCGTTTTCATGGAATTTTTTTCAATGGAAATGTGCTGAGAACGTTCCAAGCGTCGAAAAATCACAGCATTTTTTTACCTCTAAATACGTTTCCCGTCCTTTTGTCGAATCATGTAAGAAGCTTCTAAATGCGGCGATACACGAGATGGAAGAGAGATCGAGATAAATACCTCGTTAACTTTTTAAAAATATTCAATTTATTATTATGAAACGCTTTATGCACAACATAAAATATATACATATAGAGCATTAAATCAGAATGGAATAAATATTTGAAAAGGAAAAATTCCCTGAAAGTCGGATTGTCACACAACGAAAACAGCTCTGCAATCCTCGTTTATCAATGGATCGACGAACGTTTTATATTGTAACGACCGAGCGAATGAACAACACGCGTATTTGGTTTTGGGGCGGATATTATTACTAATGATAAACGTTAATTATCTCGAATACGAAATGTCACACGTCTGTTCGCTTTTAAAGTCGCGTCCAGACTCTCTTGTCGTGACGATCGATATCATATCGATCGTTCTTACGTTCGTCTATTGTCAATCTAACTAATATCGTGTGTCTTAATAAATGGTCAGCTATATTCGTTACAATATTATATGAATTTTTTTAAACATTAATTCATATACCCATGTATGAGGCACTTCGAACCAATCGTTCTATATTAAAGTCTTTACACGAAGGTCGTGAAATTCATAAAATGATGTTCTATCCAAATGTCTCTTATCAATCTCATTCTTTTTTTTTAGTCTAAATGCGTTGCCTGCGTTCAGATAGAAAGTTCCAATTATTTTTCGAGTTAGGCTCAAAAATTCGTGATAATATAGTCATCCACTCGATCCTCGGTTTCCGCGCCAATTATTTTTGTAGATTCTGTTTGACTGACTGAAACCAAATAAATGAGGTAATTCGTAAAGAACAGACTCAATTAAGCGATCTGTCGTATTATAAAGCGGCTGTGGAAGTTGGCGCTGTGTCGAAAACCGGAGTCAAGGAAAATTGCATTTTTTACAAATTTCGTAATTTCCACGTCACCGAAAATGTTGGGGTAGAGATGATGCACGATTTACTCGAAGGCATATGTCCGTATCATTTGAGCAAAAAATTGAGTCACTTTATTAAGGAACGTAAACTTAAGAACGTTGAAGAACTTAATGATCGCGTATGGGGATTCTACTATGGTCCCGGTGAAAGCAACAATAAACCTGCCGAGATTGTAGAGAGTCAACCTAAAGAAAACAGTCGACTCGCAATGTCTTCTGCTGAAATACTGAATTTCGTAAGGCTTATATGCATGATCTTACACTGCGTAGTAGCCGACGATAATGATTATTGGAAACTACTACGATTGATGAAGATCATTGTAGAAATTGTCGCTAGTTCCTCTGTACTCATGGGTACGCATGAGTATCCGCGAATAATCATCACCGAGTACTTAGAGACGTACAACACGCTGTTCCCTCGCTCAATGAAACCGAAACCTCATTTCCTTATTCATTATCCGCGGATAATGGAGAAGATGTGAGTTCTCTGGAAAATTAGCTCATTCTGATTCGAGAGCAAACACAGAGAAGGCAAAGTAATCGCCAAATCTACAATCAGTCGACTGAATGTATGTCGAACTATTGCTTTGAGGGAGCAGTTCCGCTGCAACTATCGATTTTCATGTATGAAAACTTCAGATCCCAACCATGTGGTAGGCGCGAGAAAACAGCTCATAGAGAGATCAAGTTTGCCCGGTTTCGAACAGTTGCACGACACATTCGCCGCGAAGACTCTCTATAGAGCCAGTGACGTAAAATACTTAGGACATAAAATAATTCGGAACAGTGTTGTACATATCCCCGCGTACAACGAACCTGTTTTTTATCTCATTCATGAGATTCTCGTCGATGATAGCGATATATTCGCTCTAATAGCAAAGAAAATTTTCGACTGCATTCAATGAAAATATCTGTTTCTCAAGGACTTAAAGAGCTGTGATGTAACTCACGTTGATAAGCTGAGCGATGGCTCTTTGTATATAATGAAACGTTGAGTGTGAAAATATATGATTGTTTCAAATAATTATAATTCAAAATGTCGTATTCTTCTATAAAACGATCCCTTCCGTATACTCTAATATGTATCTATTTTCTGAGCTTACAAATAATTAATACTTCAGAACATATACAGACCGATTCGCGCTAAGAAAAAGATTTGGCCAACTGTACATGAAACTTGCAATCGATCGAGCTGATACTTTGAGTGCTACAATGTATGGGAACAGTTCCCAAACTACATAGGATACTTGCATGAAACATTTCCCCCCCAATAGTATGGTAAAATTTTCTATAATGCCGCTTCGTGTTCAGTTTACTATGTTGTTTAGGTATTATTCCCATATTTTTTTAGAGACCATTGCTCGCTAATTCTCTCCGTGTACCACCGAGCAGTAAACTGCGAAAAACGAAATGCGACTCTTCCAACCCCTTCCAACCCGCACTGTAATAGCTACTGAAACAGTGTTTATAAATAATCTACCGTACATCTATTCACTTGACCAATCATCAAAAAAAATCTTAAATTCACGTCATAATTACTGATATTAAAGTTATTGTTGCGATTGTGAGGAAAATTTTATATATATTTCTATTGTTTATTTCCTCAATTTTTAAAAAATATTTTTTCAAATGTTCTCTTCCAATTGCAATGTATTTGGTTATCATATTATGGAATTTAACGCAATGTTACCACAGCTTGTTGAACACGTGCAGGCGAGTGTTAGTATTTACAGCGTTAACCAGAGTGACGTACTAATAGTCTACGATAAAACAGTACATAGACCACGCATCTATGTATCAATACATAGACTATTCGTGTGATCGCGTAGAGGACGAAAATAATATTTCATTTTCAAATATTTCGATTTATTTTATTGCACGTTCCTTCGCGCCCACGCTTGTATTTTCCTAAGTCATATATGCATGGAAATACACGACGCGCACATTTCGAATAAACATGTCAAGCACTCTCTGCTTAATGAAAATGGTCCGGTATATAAGAGATTGGTCCACACTCATGGAATATCAGTTTACTCTCGATAACTCAGCAGGCAAATAGTCAGTGGTGTAGAAGTCGAACAGAAGTAATCTCAAAAGGTTAATATGCTTTTTTAAAAAATTGAAGATTGATACCGTATTAACAAATTGTTTTGTACGTTTTAGACGTCATGAAGTTCACCATTTTGATAGTTTTTTTCGTGCTCTGTTTGACGCTTGTAGTTGATGGCCAATTTGCAATTTGGCGTCGATCATCGACGACTACTGATGTAACTATGAATACTATGATACTACTGATCATTCAACATTAACCGTCGTCCAAAAAATATGATGTATTAATTGAAATTCTATTTGATATTTCAGTCACCAACGATACCCGTCGTAAGTGCAAATCATTTATTATTCGTGCCTATTTAATACTAATTATTGACTACAAACAATTTCTTATCTATTTGAACGTTTATAGCCAGAGCCCCCAAAAAGGGGAGGAAGGACACGCGGACGCGGCGGAGGTGGAGGGGGACGGGGCGGTGGTGGAGGCGGACGGGGCGGTGGTGGACGGGGAGGTGGCGTAGGAAGAGGACGGGGCTAAAGCCAAGAAGTCTCACTACATGCTCTGTATGTATGAATCTCAAGTCAATATTCATTATTTACATATCATTTTATCAATTAATAAATATATTATTGACAATTTTATGTTGCAACCCACCCGTACAGCTGAATGCGATCCTTACAAATAGTCGGATTACTGAAAGAATAAAAAAATCTCTCATACCCCTTACGTACACGTATGGGTATACGTATCGTATCACTGTTATTCACTAACACTGAAAGGAAGGAATATTATGCGTTCGATATTGCCGAGAAGTTCGCCTTGCCATATCCGTTTCTTTCACCATTTAAGCCACTAAACAGATGGCGAAATGCTTTCCAGGGATAATATTCGAAATTTAGTGCTAACTGTGTGTAGCCCGTTGTTAATTAATTTCTTTAGCTGATCGTTCATTAAGTTTTGGTTAAGCACTGATCGCAACGATTTGAACATTGTAACGGAGTAAAAATACAAATAACAAAAAACACACATATATTCAAATTCACTGTTATGCCAGTTGCGCTCTGATATGTCCGTCATAGCCTTTTTAAAAAAATTGACGGAAGGATCAAAAAAATGTCGCGTTAAAAAATTGCGTTCTCTGCACAATTTGTATTCTGCTACTTTTTATTATGATTTCATTTCTAAGCTCATTATTGTTTGGTACATCTAACTATTCTTACTATATTTATCATTTGAATAATATCGGTCGTTGATTACTATATCTGTAATGAACCATTACAGGGCTCTGAACGCCGATCTTCCGCAGCAATCCGAAGAAGAATCACGAGTTCAGTGAAGTGCTTCCATATCCACAGAAAGAACAACCTTGCAATTCTCTATAGTCTCGATATATCGACGAAGTATAATCGACCATATGATAATCAAATTGAAATGATGAATCTTACTATGAACACAAAACGCAACAAAACGAATAATCTTTGTTATTGCACATCTTCGTAGCAAATGCATCCGTGCAATTACTGTCAACAGTATAAAGAAACTGTAATATTTTACAATCGCAATACTTTTTTCCCCTTTGTTCCCATTCTTGTCCTCTGCGAATATCGAATTATTTTTGGAACAGTGTTTATATTCGAAATTTTTGGAATGTTAGTGCAATCGTGCGTCTCTTTATAAACCCACCTAATTGTCTACAATCATTGTCTTATAAGCGAATTAAATTAAATCACAAAAGTACTACGCGGTATTATCGTGACAACAGAAATAACCGGAGCATCAGATATGCCTGTTTATTACGCTGTTTATTATATGCCTGTTTATGACGTGTATTGCTCGTCTTTCATGCATATAAAGCAAAATAAATCGTCGTAACGGTAATGTATACCGTGTGAATGTGTAATAAATATTATTAAATGATACTAAAGAATCACATGCATGTGGATGCCGTACGCGAGTTCGGTAGAATGCAGAAGTGATATTCGGTGTGTTTTGTTTTCAAATATTTATTTCATTTCGGTCGCGCATATGTTATGCACAATCTATTATTATACCAAATACATCGAAACTGAATGAAAAAAACACTTGTAAGGACTTTGGAGTATTTAAAAATAGCGGGATTCAAGTAGGCATTATAGCGACGTCAAATTACTTATTCTTAATGCGAAAATGAAGACGTGCCACCAATGAAAGTTACGCATAAATTATAAGCGCTATTAATGCGCACAAAGAGTAAGAGTCCTATTAAGTAAAGAGTTGAAAAATCGAACCCTGCTAAATCATCTGTACCTGTTGTATTTTCTTTGAAAAATGTGGTTGTAGTTGCCTTTGCAAAGAATCTAACGGATGCCAGCAATATGGAAATCAAAGATCCGCGAAGCGGTCTTAAATTTGAGTGGTGAATTGTTATAACATACATATCACATATTTTTGGCATTTTAGAATGCCGTGAACCGGATGGAGAAAGAGTTCTTCTAGTTAATTCATAGCTACCATAATTAATGTTGACCATTATTTAAGGCCGCAGATCTATGATTTCCTTGACGTCGCGTTTCTATGGATACATTGTCATGATATTTGTTTTATTATTCGTATTTTAATTTTTTATATATAATTCTACGTGTGTCAACTTACTGTCCACGTTAACTACATACCGATTTTTTTTTCCCACCTACAATGTGGCTATCAGATGGCCAAGTTTGGGTTGTTGTTGTTATCACAGCGTGCGAACAGTTGTTACGGTAAATGTGAATGACGCACTAATTACCTATAGTCAATTGAAAATGTATGCTACCTACACGTTAACCCCTCACGTACAAAGGACGTAAATAGCAGTCCGAATATTTCAACCGATCGTTAGCTTCAATTGCCCCGTTTAATTATTAAAAATAGCGAAAAAATTCTGGAAAGAATTGTAAAATAATGTTGAACTGTTGCTTTTCCAATGGTTCAAAGAGATTTGTTTTACGCCCCTGCATATTGTTATTAAGAGCAATCGAAATTAGCGGTCTACTTAACCGGCAAAAAGTCTCCCGTACGTGAAGGGTTAATACATGTGGTATCAGCGTAAATCCAATTTTTTTTCGTCGTAGTATTTCGAACCCTAAGACGAAAAAACAAAACGGGTCTTGATAAACGAGATAGATGAAAGAGTGATTTGATTTTGCATTCTTTTCTATTGCGTTATGCATTTCTTTATGCACAAGACAACATTTTCATAAGCTTCACGCATGCGAAAACACATTATGTACATTTCTGAGAAATGAATGCATGGTTTTCCTGCATAACGAAGATATCTCGGTATAAATAAGTTCATTAACACTCATCGAGCGAATTCATTATTATCAAAGCAGCGGGGGTCAGCCGGGAATATAAAAACTGAACCGAAGTAATATTCGTAAGGTTTTACGCAATTGAAATGGAAATTTCGAATTCGTATGATTTAAAGATAATAAACACTGGTATATCGATGTAGTGAAAAACGATAATGTGATCCAGTATAATATTTTTTTTTCGATAAGCGACCGAACAACGACCGTCTTGATAAACGGTTTTCCCGGTGCAATGATCGATTTTAATTAAATAACACAGGTGGTACACGCCATTCGCGCGATAATAGCAGTAATCGAAGCATCAGGTATGTTTGTTTATTGCACCCTGTGACGTGCATCGCTCGTCTTTAATATAAAATAAAATAAATCGTCATAATGGTCATGAATAGGGTATGCGTGTATGATAAACATTGCTAATTTGTAAAGAAAAGTAAATACTCATTGTGTATTGTTTGCAAATATGTAATTCTTTTTTGTCACGCATATCTTATGTACAATTTATTATTATATTAAATGTATGAAAGCTGAATGGAAAAGATACTTGTAAATTATAAGGCATTGCGAAGCTGTAAGCGACACAACAAGACTATGCAATCTTCGTATGCAATGAATTGAAGAGCTCTTTATCCAATGAATTTTTTAAATATTTTTCTACTTTTACTATGAATTACTTATACAGTTCAAGCTCCGTATTCTTAACTCGACGGGACCGGACCCATTCCCTTTTCTGTATTTCCCCTATCGTCCCTACTCCCGGTCAGTTGCTATGAATAGGGGTAACGAGGGGTAGACGCGTTCGTAGGTACGAACCCACCTTGCACCTGCTGCGCGTCCGCAGTTTACATTTTACGAAATAAGCTCCCCTTGAAGTGGGGCAAACGTACTCAGGGGAAATACAGTTAAGGGAACTCGTTGTCATGGTATCGAGTTAAAATAAAGGATCGGTTAAGTTAAGGGGAGTTAAGAATACGGAGCTTGGACTGTACTGAATTACAAGTAGATATTCCAACGTCCAATGGGTCACTTTAAATCGATACAATCAATAAAATGTGAGTGCGGGGGGATTCTATAATATTTTCTACAAATACATTTCGTGATATTTATTCAATAGTTCGTGTTTAAATTTTTTTTTATTGTTTTATAATCCGATGCAAAGGTACTTTCTACACCCGCAACTTTTCCAAATCGGTTTTCCCACTTGCAGGAATGTTTGTTTGATGATCAAGTTAAAACTGTTATTGTCATCACAGCCGGTAGAACGTTTTCAGGGTAAATCAAAATGACGCGCTCATGGTCACAAGACAACAAAACGCAGGTATGCAGCCTGAACGTTAGTATGTACAGGGATAGCGTAAATTGAATATTTTTGGATTAGCATTGTAGATGCTAAGCTAATACCACCATTTTCATCTTCGAGTAACGAAGTGGATGACTTTAGATAGAATTTTGTTTTAAAATATTCTTTAATATATCATTATGCATTCGTTTTCGCTTACTTTGCGCATACAAAAACATGATGTGTTCATATTCAAGAAAACATTGCATGGTTTTCCTGCTTTGAAAATGTAGCCCGGTATAAAAGAGGAAATTCGCATTTATTACGCATTAATTCGTTTTTAAGAAAGAAGCAGGTAGTCAGCAGAAAGTATAGAAACCGAATCAAAATAATATTCGTGAGTTGAATATACAGTTCTGCGAAGCAAAAATATCAATTACGAATTGATAGTCTTCACAGATGATGTACATTGTGATGGGAACTAGACATTTTAGATCGATACAGTATACAATTGAAAAAACCATATTGTTGTTGTATTAATCCTAGAAAACCACACAGCCTGAAAAAATCATCGTGAATTGATGCTGAAAACAAACGACCGTCTTATGCTAAATCATCGTCGTGTTAACGACTGCAAAATGATCCTCTTGGGCGCCAATAAAGTCGTCGTCTCGATAAACGGCCGAACAACAATCGCAAAGACCCTCCGTCCATGGGTGACAATATGATCATTTTATTTTCAATAATAGAAGAAACACCGACCGTTTCAAAATACGTGTTTTTCGTCCATTGCAGATTCGGTTAACAAAAAATAAGCATATTGTTGTCGCACATGGGTGGTCGGCTTGTGGTCGTGTAAACGGGGCATTTTTGGCACAAAACGGTCGATCATTGTTTCAGATCACTATTCTTTTGTCGAGAATGTTAGCGCAATTGCTTTATTTATTTCAGACGCCATGAGGCTCAGCATTTTAATAACTTTTTCCGCGGTCTGTCTGGTGCTTGTAGCATGTAAAACAGTTCGCAGACCCGTAAGTAAAAATCTTACATCGGCACTGACCATTTATTCAATAATATGGAACGATTAATTGATTACGAAACTCTTTGTTACCTAATCTACCTTAATAGATGCCTCGGCCTTCGCGAATGCCAGCAACTAAAGCTGTAAGTATACATTTTATGTTGCCGGCAATTTGTTTTTAATATTAAATCATTTATTACAAAACTTTTTGCTCCTGATTGAAACCGCTTCAGCCGCCAAGAACTCCGCGGCCTTCAACTCCAACTAAACCTGTAAGTACAAATACTACGTTATTACTAACTAGATAATGTTAATAATTATCCTCAAAACTATTCGTCACGTATTTAAATTTGATCTGATCTTTCAGCCGACGCGCCGGACTCAACCACCAGCTGTAAGTTCAATTCACGTTACTCAGGACTTTTTAATATTGACAATGAACTTCATAAATGTTTTTTCCATATTTGATTGGGTGTAGCCGACGAAACCTACTCGCCCTGTAAGTATAAATCTAATGTCATTGATACTTGTTTTTAATATTAAACAATTAATTACAAAACTTTTTGTTACCGATCAAAACCGGTTCAGACCAAACGACCAACGCGTCCTACAACTCCAACTAGACCTGTGAGTACAAATTATACGTTGTTACTAACTAGATAATATTAACAATTGTCTTCAGAACCTTTCGTTACTTATTTGAATTCGATCTAACTTTTCAGCCAACACGCCGCACTCAACCTCCAGCTGTAAGTTTGAATCACGTTATTGCTGACTTTTAATGTTTAAAATGAACTACATAAATGTTTGTTCCATATTTAATTGGGTGTAGCCGACGAAACCTACTCGCCCTGTAAGTATAAATCTAATGTCATTGATACTTGTTTTTAATATTAAACAATTAATTACAAAACTTTTTGTTACCGATCAAAACCGGTTCAGACCAAACGACCAACGCGTCCTACAACTCCAACTAGACCTGTGAGTACAAATAATACGTTGTTACTAACTAGATAATATTAACAATTGTCTTCAGAACCTTTCGTTACTTATTTGAATTCGATCTAACTTTTCAGCCAACTCGCCGCACTCAACCTCCAGCTGTAAGTTTGAATCACGTTATTGCTGACTTTTTAATGTTTAAAATGAACTACATAAATGTTTGTTCCATATTTGATTGGGTGTAGCCGACGAAACCTACTCGCCCTGTAAGTATAAATCTGATGTTGTCATTGATACTTGTTTTTAATATTAAACAATTAATTACAAAACTTTTTGTTACCGATCAAAACCGGTTCAGACGAAACGACCAACGCGTCCTACAACTCCAACTAGACCTGTGAATACAAATAATACGTTGTTACTAACTAGATAATATTAACAATTGTCTTCAGAACCTTTCGTTACATATTTGAATTCGATCTAACTTTTCAGCCAACACGCCGCACTCAACCTCCAGCTGTAAGTTTGAATCACGTTATTGCTGACTTTTTAATGTTTAAAATGAACTACATAAATGTTTGTTCCATATTTGATTGGGTGTAGCCGACGAAACCTACTCGCCCTGTAAGTATAAATCTAATGTCATTGATACTTGTTTTTAATATTAAACAATTAATTACAAAACTTTTTGTTACCGATCAAAACCGGTTCAGACCAAACGACCAACGCGTCCTACAACTCCAACTAGACCTGTGAGTACAAATTATACGTTGTTACTAACTAGATAATATTAACAATTGTCTTCAGAACCTTTCGTTACTTATTTGAATTCGATCTAACTTTTCAGCCAACACGCCGCACTCAACCTCCAGCTGTAAGTTTGAATCACGTTATTGCTGACTTTTAATGTTTAACATGAACTACATAAATGTTTGTTCCATATTTAATTGGGTGTAGCCGACGAAACCTACTCGCCCTGTAAGTATAAATCTAATGTCTTTGATACTTGTTTTTAATATTAAACAATTAATTACAAAACTTTTTGTTACCGATCAAAACCGGTTCAGACCAAACGACCAACGCGTCCTACAACTCCAACTAGACCTGTCAGTACAAATAATACGTTGTTACTAACTAGATAATATTAACAATTGTCTTCAGAAGCTTTCGTTACTTATTTGAATTCGATCTAACTTTTCAGCCAACACGCCGCACTCAACCTCCAGCTGTAAGTTTGAATCACGTTATTGCTGACTTTTAATGTTTAAAATGAACTACATAAATGTTTGTTCCATATTTAATTGGGTGTAGCCGACGAAACCTACTCGCCCTGTAAGTATAAATCTAATGTCATTGATACTTGTTTTTAATATTAAACAATTAATTACAAAACTTTTTGTTACCGATCAAAACCGGTTCAGACCAAACGACCAACGCGTCCTACAACTCCAACTAGACCTGTGAGTACAAATAATACGTTGTTACTAACTAGATAATATTAACAATTGTCTTCAGAACCTTTCGTTACTTATTTGAATTCGATCTAACTTTTCAGCCAACTCGCCGCACTCAACCTCCAGCTGTAAGTTTGAATCACGTTATTGCTGACTTTTTAATGTTTAAAATGAACTACATAAATGTTTGTTCCATATTTGATTGGGTGTAGCCGACGAAACCTACTCGCCCTGTAAGTATAAATCTAATGTCATTGATACTTGTTTTTAATATTAAACAATTAATTACAAAACTTTTTGTTACCGATCAAAACCGGTTCAGACCAAACGACCAACGCGTCCTACAACTCCAACTAGACCTGTGAGTACAAATTATACGTTGTTACTAACTAGATAATATTAACAATTGTCTTCAGAACCTTTCGTTACTTATTTGAATTCGATCTAACTTTTCAGCCAACACGCCGCACTCAACCTCCAGCTGTAAGTTTGAATCACGTTATTGCTGACTTTTAATGTTTAACATGAACTACATAAATGTTTGTTCCATATTTAATTGGGTGTAGCCGACGAAACCTACTCGCCCTGTAAGTATAAATCTAATGTCATTGATACTTGTTTTTAATATTAAACAATTAATTACAAAACTTTTTGTTACCGATCAAAACCGGTTCAGACCAAACGACCAACGCGTCCTACAACTCCAACTAGACCTGTCAGTACAAATAATACGTTGTTACTAACTAGATAATATTAACAATTGTCTTCAGAAGCTTTCGTTACTTATTTGAATTCGATCTAACTTTTCAGCCAACACGCCGCACTCAACCTCCAGCTGTAAGTTTGAATCACGTTATTGCTGACTTTTAATGTTTAAAATGAACTACATAAATGTTTGTTCCATATTTAATTGGGTGTAGCCGACGAAACCTACTCGCCCTGTAAGTATAAATCTAATGTCATTGATACTTGTTTTTAATATTAAACAATTAATTACAAAACTTTTTGTTACCGATCAAAACCGGTTCAGACCAAACGACCAACGCGTCCTACAACTCCAACTAGACCTGTGAGTACAAATTATACGTTGTTACTAACTAGATAATATTAACAATTGTCTTCAGAACCTTTCGTTACTTATTTGAATTCGATCTAACTTTTCAGCCAACTCGCCGCACTCAACCTCCAGCTGTAAGTTTGAATCACGTTATTGCTGACTTTTTAATGTTTAAAATGAACTACATAAATGTTTGTTCCATATTTGATTGGGTGTAGCCGACGAAACCTACTCGCCCTGTAAGTATAAATCTGATGTTGTCATTGATACTTGTTTTTAATATTAAACAATTAATTACAAAACTTTTTGTTACCGATCAAAACCGGTTCAGACCAAACGACCAACGCGTCCTACAACTCCAACTAGACCTGTCAGTACAAATAATACGTTGTTACTAACTAGATAATATTAACAATTGTCTTCAGAAGCTTTCGTTACTTATTTGAATTCGATCTAACTTTTCAGCCAACACGCCGCACTCAACCTCCAGCTGTAAGTTTGAATCACGTTATTGCTGACTTTTAATGTTTAAAATGAACTACATAAATGTTTGTTCCATATTTAATTGGGTGTAGCCGACGAAACCTACTCGCCCTGTAAGTATAAATCTAATGTCATTGATACTTGTTTTTAATATTAAACAATTAATTACAAAACTTTTTGTTACCGATCAAAACCGGTTCAGACCAAACGACCAACGCGTCCTACAACTCCAACTAGACCTGTGAGTACAAATAATACGTTGTTACTAACTAGATAATATTAACAATTGTCTTCAGAACCTTTCGTTACTTATTTGAATTCGATCTAACTTTTCAGCCAACTCGCCGCACTCAACCTCCAGCTGTAAGTTTGAATCACGTTATTGCTGACTTTTTAATGTTTAAAATGAACTACATAAATGTTTGTTCCATATTTGATTGGGTGTAGCCGACGAAACCTACTCGCCCTGTAAGTATAAATCTAATGTCATTGATACTTGTTTTTAATATTAAACAATTAATTACAAAACTTTTTGTTACCGATCAAAACCGGTTCAGACCAAACGACCAACGCGTCCTACAACTCCAACTAGACCTGTCAGTACAAATAATACGTTGTTACTAACTAGATAATATTAACAATTGTCTTCAGAAGCTTTCGTTACTTATTTGAATTCGATCTAACTTTTCAGCCAACACGCCGCACTCAACCTCCAGCTGTAAGTTTGAATCACGTTATTGCTGACTTTTAATGTTTAAAATGAACTACATAAATGTTTGTTCCATATTTAATTGGGTGTAGCCGACGAAACCTACTCGCCCTGTAAGTATAAATCTAATGTCATTGATACTTGTTTTTAATATTAAACAATTAATTACAAAACTTTTTGTTACCGATCAAAACCGGTTCAGACCAAACGACCAACGCGTCCTACAACTCCAACTAGACCTGTCAGTACAAATAATACGTTGTTACTAACTAGATAATATTAACAATTGTCTTCAGAAGCTTTCGTTACTTATTTGAATTCGATCTAACTTTTCAGCCAACACGCCGCACTCAACCTCCAGCTGTAAGTTTGAATCACGTTATTGCTGACTTTTAATGTTTAAAATGAACTACATAAATGTTTGTTCCATATTTAATTGGGTGTAGCCGACGAAACCTACTCGCCCTGTAAGTATAAATCTAATGTCATTGATACTTGTTTTTAATATTAAACAATTAATTACAAAACTTTTTGTTACCGATCAAAACCGGTTCAGACCAAACGACCAACGCGTCCTACAACTCCAACTAGACCTGTGAGTACAAATAATACGTTGTTACTAACTAGATAATATTAACAATTGTCTTCAGAACCTTTCGTTACTTATTTGAATTCGATCTAACTTTTCAGCCAACTCGCCGCACTCAACCTCCAGCTGTAAGTTTGAATCACGTTATTGCTGACTTTTTAATGTTTAAAATGAACTACATAAATGTTTGTTCCATATTTGATTGGGTGTAGCCGACGAAACCTACTCGCCCTGTAAGTATAAATCTGATGTTGTCATTGATACTTGTTTTTAATATTAAACAATTAATTACAAAACTTTTTGTTACCGATCAAAACCGGTTCAGACGAAACGACCAACGCGTCCTACAACTCCAACTAGACCTGTGAATACAAATAATACGTTGTTACTAACTAGATAATATTAACAATTGTCTTCAGAACCTTTCGTTACATATTTGAATTCGATCTAACTTTTCAGCCAACACGCCGCACTCAACCTCCAGCTGTAAGTTTGAATCACGTTATTGCTGACTTTTTAATGTTTAAAATGAACTACATAAATGTTTGTTCCATATTTGATTGGGTGTAGCCGACGAAACCTACTCGCCCTGTAAGTATAAATCTGATGTTGTCATTGATACTTGTTTTTAATATTAAACAATTAATTACAAAACTTTTTGTTACCGATCAAAACCGGTTCAGACCAAACGACCAACGCGTCCTACAACTCCAACTAGACCTGTGAGTACAAATAATACGTCGTTACTAACTAGATAATATTAACAATTGTCTTCAGAACCTTTCGTTACTTATTTGAATTCGATCTAACTTTTCAGCCAACACGCCGCACTCAACCTCCAGCTGTAAGTTTGAATCACGTTATTGCTGACTTTTTAATGTTTAAAATGAACTACATAAATGTTTGTTCCATATTTGATTGGGTGTAGCCGACGAAACCTACTCGCCCTGTAAGTATAAATCTGATGTTGTCATTGATACTTATTTTTAATATTAAACAATTAATAACAAAACTTTTTGTTACCGATCAAAACCGGTTCAGACCAAACGACCAACGCGTCCTACAACTCCAACTAGACCTGTGAGTACAAATTATACGTTGTTACTAACTAGATAATATTAACAATTGTCTTCAGAACCTTTCGTTACTTATTTGAATTCGATCTAACTTTTCAGCCAACACGCCGCACTCAACCTCCAGCTGTAAGTTTGAATCACGGTATTGCTGACTTTTAATGTTTAAAATGAACTACATAAATGTTTGTTCCATATTTGATTGGGTGTAGCCGACGAAACCTACTCGCCCTGTAAGTATAAATCTAATGTCATTGATACTTGTTTTTAATATTAAACAATTAATTACAAAACTTTTTGTTACCGATCAAAACCGGTTCAGACCAAACGACCAACGCGTCCTACAACTCCAACTAGACCTGTGAGTACAAATAATACGTTGTTACTAACTAGATAATATTAACAATTGTCTTCAGAACCTTTCGTTACTTATTTGAACTCGATCTAACTTTTCAGCCAACTCGCCGCACTCAACCTCCAGCTGTAAGTTTGAATCACGTTATTGCTGACTTTTTAATGTTTAAAATGAACTACATAAATGTTTGTTCCATATTTGATTGGGTGTAGCCGACGAAACCTACTCGCCCTGTAAGTATAAATCTGATGTTGTCATTGATACTTGTTTTTAATATTAAACAATTAATTACAAAACTTTTTGTTACCGATCAAAACCGGTTCAGACCAAACGACCAACGCGTCCTACAACTCCAACTAGACCTGTGAGTACAAATTATACGTTGTTACTAACTAGATAATATTAACAATTGTCTTCAGAACCTTTCGTTACTTATTTGAATTCGATCTAACTTTTCAGCCAACACGCCGCACTCAACCTCCAGCTGTAAGTTTGAATCACGTTATTGCTGACTTTTAATGTTTAAAATGAACTACATAAATGTTTGTTCCATATTTGATTGGGTGTAGCCGACGAAACCTACTCGCCCTGTAAGTATAAATCTAATGTCATTGATACTTGTTTTTAATATTAAACAATTAATTACAAAACTTTTTGTTACCGATCAAAACCGGTTCAGACCAAACGACCAACGCGTCCTACAACTCCAACTAGACCTGTGAGTACAAATAATACGTTGTTACTAACTAGATAATATTAACAATTGTCTTCAGAACCTTTCGTTACTTATTTGAATTCGATCTAACTTTTCAGCCAACACGCCGCACTCAACCTCCAGCTGTAAGTTTGAATCACGTTATTGCTGACTTTTTAATGTTTAAAATTAACTACATAAATGTTTGTTCCATATTTGATTGGGTGTAGCCGACGAAACCTACTCGCCCTGTAAGTATAAATCTGATGTTGTCATTGATACTTATTTTTAATATTAAACAATTAATAACAAAACTTTTTGTTACCGATCAAAACCGGTTCAGACCAAACGACCAACGCGTCCTACAACTCCAACTAGACCTGTGAGTACAAATTATACGTTGTTACTAACTAGATAATATTAACAATTGTCTTCAGAACCTTTCGTTACTTATTTGAATTCGATCTAACTTTTCAGCCAACACGCCGCACTCAACCTCCAGCTGTAAGTTTGAATCACGTTATTGCTGACTTTTAATGTTTAAAATGAACTACATAAATGTTTGTTCCATATTTGATTGGGTGTAGCCGACGAAACCTACTCGCCCTGTAAGTATAAATCTGATGTTGTCATTGATACTTGTTTGTAATATTAAACAATTAATAACAAAACTTTTTGTTACCGATCAAAACCGGTTCAGACCAAACGACCAACGCGTCCTACAACTCCAACTAGACCTGTGAGTACAAATTATACGTTGTTACTAACTAGATAATATTAACAATTGTCTTCAGAACCTTTCGTTACTTATTTGAATTCGATCTAACTTTTCAGCCAACACGCCGCACTCAACCTCCAGCTGTAAGTTTGAATCACGTTATTGCTGACTTTTAATGTTTAAAATGAACTACATAAATGTTTGTTCCATATTTGATTGGGTGTAGCCGACGAAACCTACTCGCCCTGTAAGTATAAATCTAATGTCAATGATACTTGTTTTTAATATTAAACAATTAATTACAAAACTTTTTGTTACCGATCAAAACCGGTTCAGACGAAACGACCAACACGTCCTACAACTCCAACTAGACCTGTGAGTACAAATTATACGTTTTTACTAACTAGATAATATTAACAATTGTCTTCAGAACCTTTCGTTACTGATTTGAATTCGATCTAACTTTTCAGCCAACACGCCGCACTCAACCTCCAGCTGTAAGTTTGAATCACGTTATTGCTGACTTTTTAATATTTAAAATGAACTACATAAATGTTTGTTCCATATTTGATTGGGTGTAGCCGACGAAACCTACTCGCCCTGTAAGTATAAATCTGATGTTGTCATTGATACTTGTTTTTAATATTAAACAATTAATTACAAAACTTTTTGTTACCGATCAAAACCGGTTCAGACCAAACGACCAACGCGTCCTACAACTCCAACTAGACCTGTGAGTACAAATTATACGTTGTTACTAACTAGATAATATTACCAATTGTCTTCAGAATCTTTCGTTACTTATTTCAATTCGATCTAACTTTTCAGCCAACACGCCGCACTCAACCTCCAGCTGTAAGTTTGAATCACGTTATTGCTGACTTTTTAATATTTAAAATGAACTACATAAATGTTTGTTACATATTTGATTGGGTGTAGCCGACGAAACCTACTCGCCCTGTAAGTATAAATCTGATGTTGTCATTGATACTTGTTTTTAATATTAAACAATTAATAACAAAACTTTTTGTTACCGATCAAAACCGGTTCAGACCAAACGACCAACGCGTCCTACAACTCCAACTAGACCTGTGAGTACAAATTATACGTTGTTACTAAATAGATAATATTAATAATTGTCTTCAGAACCTTTCGTTACTTATTTGAATTCGATCTAACTTTTCAGCCAACACGCCGCACTCAACCTCCAGCTGTAAGTTTGAATCACGTTATTGCTGACTTTTAATGTTTAAAATGAACTACATAAATGTTTGTTCCATATTTGATTGGGTGTAGCCGACGAAACCTACTCGCCCTGTAAGTATAAATCTAATGTCATTGATACTTGTTTTTAATATTAAACAATTAATTATAAAACTTTTTGTTACCGATCAAAACCGGTTCAGACGAAACGACCAACACGTCCTACAACTCCAACTAGACCTGTGAGTACAAATTATACGTTGTTACTAACTAGATAATATTAACAATTGTCTTCAGAACCTTTCGTTACTTATTTGAATTCATTCTAACTTTTCAGCCAACACGCCGCACTCAACCTCCAGCTGTAAGTTTGAATCACGTTATTGCTGACTTTTTAATGTTTAAAATGAACTACATAAATGTTTGTTCCATATTTGATTGGGTGTAGCCGACGAAACCTACTCGCCCTGTAAGTATAAATCTGATGTTGTCATTGATACTTGTTTTTAATATTAAACAATTAATTACAAAACTTTTTGTTACCGATCAAAACCGGTTCAGACCAAACGACCAACGCGTCCTACAACTCCAACTAGACCTGTGAGTACAAATTATACGTTGTTACTAACTAGATAATATTAACAATTGTCTTCAGAACCTTTCGTTACTTATTTCAATTCGATCTAACTTTTCAGCCCACACGCCGCACTCAACCTCCAGCCGTAAGTTTGAATCACGTTATTGCTGACTTTTAATGTTTAAAATGAACTACATAAATGTTTGTTCCATATTTGATTGGGTATAGCCGACGAAGCCTACTCGCCCTGTAAGTATAAATCTGATGTTGTCATTGATACTTGTTTTTAATATTAATGAATAAATTACAAAACTTTTTGTTACCAATCAAAACCGGTTCAGACCAAACGACCAACGCGTCCTACAACTCCAACTAGGCCCGTAAGTACAAATTTTGCTCTATTCCTTACTCATTAATATTAATTATTGTCTCCAAAATAATGTTACTTATTTGAATTCGATTTAATCTTTCAGCCAACACGCCGCACTCAACCTCCAGCTGTAAGTTTGAATCACGTTATTGCTGACTTTTTAATATTTAAAATGTACTACATAAATGTTTGTTACATATTTGATTGGGTGTAGCCGACGAAACCTACTCGCCCTGTAAGTATAAATCTGATGTTGTCATTGATACTTGTTTTTAATATTAAACAATTAATAACAAAACTTTTTGTTACCGATCAAAACCGGTTCAGACCAAACGACCAACGCGTCCTACAACTCCAACTAGACCTGTGAGTACAAATTATACGTTGTTACTAAATAGATAATATTAATAATTGTCTTCAGAACCTTTCGTTACTTATTTGAATTCGATCTAACTTTTCAGCCAACACGCCGCACTCAACCTCCAACTGTAAGTTTGAATCACGTTATTGCTGACTTTTTAATGTTTAAAATGAACTACATAAATGTTTGTTACATATTTGATTGGGTGTAGCCGTGGAAACCTACTCGCCCTGTAAGTATAAATCTGATGTTGTTATTGATACTTCTTTTTAATATTAATGAATTAATTACAAAACTTCTTGTTACCGATTAAAACAGGTTCAGACGCAACGACCAACGCGTCCTACAACTCCAACTAGACCTGTGAGTACAGATTATACGTTGTTACTAATTAGATAATATTAACAATTGTCTTCAGAACCTTTCGTTACTTATTTGAATTCGATCTAACTTTTCAGCCAACACGCCGCACTCAACCTCCAGCTGTAAGTTTGAATCACGTTATTGCTGACTTTTTAATATTTAAAATGAACTACATAAATGTTTGTTACATATTTAATTGGGTGTAGCCGACGAAACCCACTCGCCCTGTAAGTATAAATCTGATGTTGTCATTGATACTTGTTTTTAATATTAAACAATTAATAACAAAACTCTTTGTTACCGATCAAAACCGGTTCAGACGAAACGACCAACGCGTCCTACAACTCCAACTAGACCTGTGAGTACAAATTATACGTTGTTACTAAATAGATAATATTAATAATTGTCTTCAGAACCTTTCGTTACTTATTTGAATTCGATCTAACTTTTCAGCCAACACGCCGCACTCAACCTCCAACTGTAAGTTTGAATCACGTTACTGCTGATTTTTTAATGTTTAAAATGAACTACATAAATGTTTGTTACATATTTGATTGGGTGTAGCCGTGGAAACCTACTCGCCCTGTAAGTATAAATCTGATGTTGTCATTGATACTTCTTTTTAATATTAATGAATTAATTACAAAACTTCTTGTTACCGATTAAAACAGGTTCAGACGCAACGACCAACGCGTCCTACAACTCCAACTAGACCTGTGAGTACAGATTATACGTTGTTACTAATTAGATAATATTAACAATTGTCTTCAGAACCTTTCGTTACTTATTTGAATTCGATCTAACTTTTTAGCCAACACGCCGCACTCAACCTCCAGCTGTAAGTTTGAATCACGTTATTGCTGACTTTTTAATATTTAAAATGAACTACATAAATGTTTGTTACATATTTGATTGGGTGTAGCCGACGAAACCTACTCGCCCTGTAAGTATAAATCTGATGTTGTCATTGATACTTGTTTTTAATATTAAACAATTAATAACAAAACTTTTTGTTACCGATCAAAACCGGTTCAGACCAAACGACCAACGCGTCCTACAACTCCAACTAGACCTGTGAGTACAAATTATACGTTGTTACTAAATAGATAATATTAATAATTGTCTTCAGAACCTTTCGTTACTTATTTGAATTCGATCTAACTTTTCAGCCAACACGCCGCACTCAACCTCCAACTGTAAGTTTGAATCACGTTATTGCTGACTTTTTAATGTTTAAAATGAACTACATAAATGTTTGTTACATATTTGATTGGGTGTAGCCGTGGAAACCTACTCGCCCTGTAAGTATAAATCTGATGTTGTCATTGATACTTCTTTTTAATATTAATGAATTAATTACAAAACTTCTCGTTACCGATTAAAACAGGTTCAGACGCAACGACCAACGCGTCCTACAACTCCAACTAGGCCCGTAAGTACAAATTCTACTCTACTCCTTACTCATTAATATTAATTATTGTCTCCAAAATAATGTTACTTATTTTAATTCGATTTAATATTTCAGCCAACACGCCGCACTCAACCTCCAGCTGTAAGTTTAAATCATGTTAGTACGGTCTTCTTAATATTAACCATGGACTACATAAATCTTTGTTACATATTTGATTGGGTGTAGCCGACGAAACCTACTCGCCCTGTAAGTATAAATCTGATGTCACTGATACTTGTTTTTAATATTAAACAATTAATTACAAAACTTTTTGTTACCGATCAAAACCGGTTCAGACCAAACGACCAACGCGTCCTACAACTCCAACTAGACCTGTGAGTACAAATTATACGTTGTTACTAACTAGGTAATATTAACAATTGTCTTCAGAACCTTTCGTTACTTATTTCAATTCGATCTAACTTTTTAGCCAACACGCCGCACTCAACCTCCAGCTGTAAGTTTGAATCACATTATTGCTGACTTTTTAATGTTTAAAATGAACTACATAAATGTTTGTTCCATATTTGATTGGGTGTAGCCGACGAAACCTACTCGCCCTGTAAGTATAAATCTGATGTTGTCATTGATACTTGTTTTTAATATTAAACAATTAATAACAAAACTTTTTGTTACCGATCAAAACCGGTTCAGACGAAACGACCAACGCGTCCTACAAGTCCAACTAGACCTGTGAGTACAAATAATACGTTGTTACTAACTAGATAATATTAACAATTGTCTTCAGAACCTTTCGTTACTTATTTGAATTCGATCTAACTTTTCAGCCAACACGCCGCACTCAACCTCCAGCTGTAAGTTTGAATCACGTTATTGCTGACTTTTAATATTTAAAATGAACTACATAAATGTTTGTTACATATTTGATTGGGTGTAGCCGACGAAAACTACTCGCCCTGTAAGTATAAATCTGATGTCATTGATACTTGTTTTTAATATTAAACAATTAATTACAAAACTTTTTGTTACCGATCAAAACCGGTTCAGACGAAACGACCAACGCGTCCTACAACTCCAACTAGGCCCGTAAGTACAAATTTTACTCTATTCCTTAATCATTAATATTAATTATTGTCTCCAAAATAATGTTACTGATTGGAATTCGATTTAATCTTTCAGCCAACACGCCGCACTCAACCTCCAGCTGTAAGTTTAAATCATGTTTGTACAGTCTTCTTAATATTAACCATGGACTACATAAATCTTTGTTACATATTTGAATGGGTGTAGCCGACGAAACCTACTCGCCCTGTAAGTATAAATTTGATGTTGTCATTGATACTTGTTTTTAATATTAAACAATTAATTACAAAACTTTTTGTTACCGATTGAAACCGGTTTAGACGCCAAGAGGTACGCGGCCTACAACCCCGACTAAGCCCGTAAGTATACATTCTGCTCTACTACTAACTCATTAAATATTAATAATCGTCTCCAAAATTTTGTTACTCATTTGAATTCTTTTCTGACCTTTCAGCCTACACGCCGCACTAAGCCTCCAGCTGTAAGTTCAAATCACGTGACTTCTGACTTTTTTTAATATTAATAATGGACTACAAAATGTTTGTTCCATATTTTCATGGGTGTAGCCGACAAAACGTCCTGTCCCTGTAAGTAGATTTATCTCGCTATTGATTATTTACTTAGTATCTGCCGTCGATTAAAAAACTATTCATTATCTATTTGTCCCGAACAGACACGGCGAAGGGGATAATCTACAGCAGCGAAGTTTTCTAGAACTCGGCCTGTAAGTATAAATCTAAAATTGCTGCTGACCTACACATTTAATGTTTCTAGTTAATTAAATTATCATTGACTTATTGCCTGCCATCGCGCTTGTACATACAGCTGGTCTCAACTTTTTTCAATCCTCGATATACTCGGCATTCAAAAAATGCATACTTTGATATTGTGTCTTCGTTATCACTGTTACCCATATTAATCGTGATTTCGTTACCATTTTCATTATTGTTATTCGTTATTATCGTTAATCACTTTCCGTCAATTAACAACTGTAGAACCTTTGCGCTCGGATTTTCGGCAGCGATGCGAAGAAGAATTACGATAGCCACAAAGGACTTGGCAGTTCTCTATGCTTTTGGCAAATCAACGCCATCTTTATTGTCATACTATACCAACCAGTTTCCAACGAATTGTACTATGAAAAACAACCAATCTTGCAATATTTATAACTTAACATCTTTGCAACAGATATGTGAGACCAATAAAATTACATTCTGTTGAAACATATTTCACATCGTTCTGACTCAGTATTTTTTTTATCATTAATCTTTTCTCCCGCCCACAGTGAAACTCGTAGTAATACTGGAGTAGGATTTGCAAATGACCCATTTTTGGGATTCCCTGTAACTGTTCTCGTTTACGGTTCTGTAAATCTTATCAAGGAAAATGATTCCACATGCACAAATATCATTGCCTGATAAATGATTTTGATTAATTAAATAACACAGATGTCACAATTAACGCGGTAACTTCAGTAAAAGGAATGTCTGGTATGTTGGTTCGCTCCAGCTGATGATAACGTCTGTTACCCACCGTTCACGGAGCGTAATATAAATCTCGTGTATCGTATGCATGCGCAACAAAAATTGTTGCAATAATGTTTGAGGCTCGTATAGATTATAACGCGGTACATTTGTCGAGTAAGAAGCCGAGGTGGCTACCCAGTGCGTTTGCTTTAAAAATATTATATCCTGTTTTGCGCAGTATATTATTGTTTTAAATATATCGACACTGAAAGAAAACTACACTTGTAAGATACGCGATCTTATGGGAATAAATTCTGACACAACAATAACTGAGCCGCAATCCTTGTATTTATTATGAATCACCAAAATTTCAAGTGTCTATTTTTTAAAATATCCGTGAGTTTAGTAAAATTATACTTTATTGATGCGTAAACACCGTAATACTTTATTAATGCGTAAATCACCGTGAACGATTGCCTGCGGACAATTGCCACCGGACGACGACCGGTTGAATGAAAACTTTTTTTTACTTTCACAAACGAATATTATCAAGTAGAGGTTCCCCGGGCTCGCGCGCTCGCATTTCTTTTATCGATATTACAAGAATGCCTCATCGCCGCCACGACTAATAGTTATTGGGAACGTCAATACCCCGGAAATCCCTTAGGTCTTACCGCTCCAGTGTCTTAAAAGGACTTGTAATTTTTACGTTCTGTTTTTTTTTGTGTTACGCGCGCGTACATTGTTTTAAAAGACATTGTTCTTCGCCACTATTATCTTGTATTTTATTTGTATTTTTACTTAGAAAGTCCCCTTTAAAGGGTTGTTGTGGGCCGATAATCGGGGTAATGCAAGGGGAAGAAAAAATATTCTAAGTCCCTCTAAGGGGCACTTACAATATATTCTCGCCGCCGCCGCCGTAATCAAGAATTAACGTGATGTGAAACATATTCTCAGTGTGTCTCTCTCGCTCCGCCGAGAGCACCGATCACGCTATCTCTCTCGCACTTATACAAGTTTCACATCACCTTAAGGGGGGGGGAGTCTCCCGTAGAGGGATTTCGAATATTTTTGGTTTTCAGCCCTTACCCCTTCGACGGAAAATATTCTGTCCCTCTAAGGGGGATTTAGAATATTTCCGAAGGGGTAGGGGTCAAGGGGAGAGAAAAAAAGGCCGAAACAGGCTTAAGGTGATGTGAAGCTTGTATAAGTGCGAGAAAGACAGCGTGATCGGTACTCTCGGCGGAGCGAGAGAGACACACTGACAATATGTTTCACATCACGTTAAGGTGATGTGAAACTTGTATAAGTGCGAGAGAGACAGAGGTACTAGTCAGATCCTTAAATTCTCGGTTACGGTTGGTCTTACGGATAAAAGGTGAGAACGTAGCTCTTCAGAATTGTTTCACGGAGGACAACGTTCTCGTATTTTATGCATAAAACCATCCTGGACAGTGCAATTTGGATTACAGTTTTTGTTACCGACCGAGTAGTATCACCTCACCTAAAAGGAGGCTGAATATTTCCACCTACCCCCACCCCTCAATTCTTGAACACGGCGGCGGCGAGATCTTTTTATAATATAGAAGGAGATTTATACTAAAGCATGCAATCGAATTAGCGATTTCGAAACGGCTTTTCTAGGGACAGTGTTGAATCCAATACATCGTTTCCGTGGTGTAGTGGTTATCACATCCGCCTAACACGCGGAAGGTCCCCGGTTCGATCCCGGGCGGAAACATATTTTTTGAAAATTTTCGTCTTCCCAAAGGTTTCTTACGCTTCTCACACGATGAGAACATTATTTTTTTTTTTTTACTTCCGGCTGAATGAAGTGAATTACAACGAAACCTTTCTTTCCACAGCTTCAGTACGAATGTATTGTAAAACGAAATATACAATTATAGTACATGGTACACCGGTGACGAGAGTATCTTTAATCTATGGATACGACAACCGGAGCTTCGTCCTCCTCCTCCTCCTGTAAATCGCTAAAATCCCAAAGAAATTTGACGGTTAGCCGTTCACGCATTCGACTAGCTTCGGATTTCAAACGGCCGTCGATCTCGGTGTTCATCTCAATATTAGCGAATAACTTTCGCAGACTATGATAGACGAAATTATTATTAGCCACAATGTCGCAGAGAAAATCTTCGGGTACGTGAGTCAATTGGGTTTCCAGAGTTCTGAGAAACTCTACGTAAACCAAACGGCGCCGAGCTATCGCAGTGTCCGCGCCGCATATCAATGCGACCAATTTTTTCCAATGTTCGAATGCGTCGAGACTCTGACCAGCGAGGAAACATACAAAAGCTAATTGGCACTCACCGACTATCTCGATAGGTCTGAAAATACAATTTTTCCAGGAATTTGAATCAATATACATAATATATTTAGGTTTCTCCAAAATGATCTAAGAGTTTCGATCGAATTATCTTACTGTTTGAGTTTCTCTAAGATAGTCTCCAGTGCGTAACTCGTATCCAACGAATGCCTCGTTATTTCCATAGGTGAAGCGCCCTCCGGATAATTTCTGTCCGGCAATTCAGTTAATCGCAACTCAGTTCCGGGTCTCGGCTTCAAATCAGGCAAAAGAAGTTCCTCCTTCGCCTCAACCGAAAGCCCATTGGATCGTTGCCTCTTTTTCCGAACTTCCGAACCCCGTGGCCTCGACGCGTCGTCGCAATTTTCGAGCTCCAATGCCGATCGCACATATCTATAATAGAAAAAAAAAAAAAAAAAAAAAAAAAAAAAAAACAAAGGCGTTAATATTAATTAATTTTCCGCACATAACGAGGAAACTGTTTTTCTGTTACCCACCCACACACGGGACTACACCTCTGTACAACATTATCATCTATATTATTCGTCAATTCTCTCCACTGCTTCCACGTGTCATAGGGATAGGGACCCAAAAATCTGTCTAAATTCTTCAAATTCTCTTTCATCCTCTCAATGGTTTCCTGGTCTACAGCTACAAAACATAACATTTTTTATATAAGAACAAAAATTTCTTATATATTTATTATTGTATTGTTTTTATTATTATTCTTTCTTTTTTTTTTTTTTTTTCGATTTTATTATCTTAAATTGGTAAAATGAATAATTCCAGTGAATACACATACATTCGGATGACACATCCTCCGCCGTTGAATCCCATCGTCTCGCCACCAATTCGCCTTTCAAAAATGTGTGAAAAAAACCAATGCGTGGGGCGAGTTCTCCAAATTTATTAACGGCGCTGTTTGATGAAATAATGCAATTAATTGTAGTAAAAACCTCGTAATTGACATAACGTTGCGATAAAATCATTTTTTGATGATTGAACTAATTACCTGTAATGAACAAAGTGAAAACCTGGCGGTATCATTTTAACGCCCTTGAAATTGTCTCCTGTATTCCAAGACTTCAAATCGATGCCAAAATCTGTGCCGCAAGGAACGTCAGTAATGACAAGAGTTGCTCCTTCGGCTAACAAAAATTCTGCAACCTCCGGAATCATCTCCAGTCTATCATTGGATGACATCATTGTGTTCTGCAATTGATAATCGATCGCAATCACTAACGCGTTAAAACCGAAACTTTGGGAATAAAAAATACGAAGCATAACAGTCCGCGGCAACGAGCGACTATGATATAGACGATGAATCCCTGTTTTGCATATTCACCTTCGAGTTGTTTTCGATCAAATATACTTAATAACGCTTTTAATAATTGTTAAAAACTCGTAGTTTATGCGCATTAGCATCGACAATATTTACTTTTCGCAACAGCCGTCAAATGTTTGGTTATGTTGTTTCGTATAGATTATCAATGTCGCGATGTATTTTTTAGAATCGGAAACGTTTTTTAGTGTTTTTCTTTAACGGCGAGATGCTGCTGGCGTTTTTGCATCGAATTAGAAATTACTTTATCGTAAATGAACAATAACAGTTGATCGGCCGATAAACGGTGTTCGATTAACCGCCGAAATTGCCCCGACGATTATAAACATTTTTTCATTGGTTCACGGTACGCGCGGTACATGCGAACTACACTTTGGATAAGATCGATCGTACAAGATCCTCAAAAGGTATAACTTTTCTTTTTTATTATTCTCGTGGGAAATAAGATGTGCAGTTGAGCCATAAGTACGAAATAATTTTATTAACACCGGAAATCGATAAGATTTATACACTTCATAAGTTTCGTATTCGCGACATAGAAAAATTACACTATACCTTAAGTCAATTAACGAATTTTTTCGACTTTTACATTGCTATAAGTTATAAGTATCCTTAATAAGTATCAGTGCGTTGGGTGTAATAAATTAATGTCATGGTAATGTTATTTGTAACGAAATGATTTAGATAAGGTAATCGTTTTAATCCAGAAGATCGTCATCGTCGTCTGATAGTGCCGGTAATTCTATAGTAGGATCTTTCACGAAGTAATTATCGAGCGGTGCGTCGTCCACGATATCGGAAATCGGCTTAGCGATGTCGGTTATCAGCTCAGGGTCTGAATTATGAAAATAAAATCAATAACATAAATTTTCTTCACTGTGCAACAAATTTCATATTTTTTTGTTGCATATTCTATTCTACATATTCTACATATAGGACTCGTGATTTATATAAGTGTTTTTAGTGATATCGAAAACGTTAAGTTTCTTATTACATTATTTAAAAAATTTTCTTTTTACGTGTACTATTATTATTATAATATATTAAGATTAAGATATTAAGATCGATGTGGAAATTTTGTATTGAGTAAAAGGGTAAGTATATCCCGTAAATAAAATAAATAAATAAATAAATAAATATTAAGTACCCACCAGACTTATATCCTTCATCTTCATATGGTTTGATAGGAGCATTAGTCATCCTCACAAAATCGATAAATTCTCGATCAAGAGAATCGATAACACAATCTAACAAAGTATAAAAAAATCTTTAAAATTTCTGGTGAATTACACAGCCAAAAAAATGTGACTGAAATTTTACCAAAGTATTTTTTCTCGTCATAGTAGTAAGCCATTTTTTCTGGCGGTGGATAACTATTGGCCAGTCTACTGGAAGGCGCTGGCGGTGTGAAAGGTTTTTTGAAGACAATCTCATCCGCTTGTTTTTCCTCGTCTGACGAATCTTTGAAAGTTCTCGTCGAGGCGGCTTTCAATTGCTTGGATCTCATAGCTTCCATCTGGAAAAAAATTGTGTTAAATTTGTATTTTTACGTATTTCTAATAAATTGCTATCGTATCCATTGCGAGTAACTTGTGGGAATACCTTTGAACACATGTCCTTCATGCGGGGTGATAACGGCTTACAAATGCATTCCGTCGATTCTAAGTATCTCTTTGCCATTGCTTTGCTTGGACTCTTCTTTCTAGGCGATTTTTCACCATTGCCGGGTGTTTGAACGACATTGAGTTCGGATCGCGATCGCATAGAAAGACCTTTCGGCTTTGCAGGAGTCAACAAGATATTTTTGCCGGGGGCTGTTGCGGCATTTCCGAAAATCGTCGGTTTCGCGGTCGACTTCATCGCGGAATCATTGGGGCCTGCGACATCGGCGAAAAACGCATTGAAATAATGTTCCGCATGTCATTTTACATCGAATAATAACAACGATGTCGATTTCGACGAATATCGAGTATAACCTGAAAACGAAATCTTACCGAATTGTTGCTTCGCGGCATGGGTTGTTCCTCCGAACAAATTGAATATCCCGGCCATTTCGTCAATCGCTCGGTGTATATTTTATTTTTCAATTGATAAATTATGACCGCTCAAACGTTCGTTTATATAAAAAATTCAATCGAGAAAAACAATCGTAAAATACGGTTCAGTGTCGTTTGTCCGTTGAGATTCTGCTTCTTCTAACCGTTTGTATTGGTTTCCCGATTTTCATTTGGCGCCTTGTCGGCGCTCGAATCGCAACAAGAAGATCAACAAGTGAAAGTAATTCGACTATCGATATTAATATCCGAGTTACAAGGTCGTCGACTTGTTGTTACTTCTCATGCAGCAGCTGGTTACCGATGAAATGATTTTTTTTAATAAATCCTAAAGTAAACTGTAAACGAATTCATACAACGATGGAACATGACAATTATAATAAATAAAGCTATTTTTTATTAATTGATGCCCCTTCTCAAGTATAGCTAAATCCCATTCGCAATTTCTTCTAATCCCGTAGCAGTCTACATTTTTGCATTTACGTTTGCTCGTTCCTCATTGGTCCCTGAATTCCCGCGCTCTCCCAACAGAATTGCGTAACGCGTGTTAACGTAAACAGTAATATTATCGCGTACACAGTGTCACCGACATTCGCAAAAATTATATATCTTACCCTTAAACACGTTATGATTAACGTCGATCAAAGAAGATCCTTGACGCGTGACAGTAACGTTACAACATTGTGATCAACGCAGCAATGGATCTTTCGTCGGACGATGACAGTAGTTCGGACAGTAGTGGCCACGAGTATCTCGTGACGCCGGGGAAGCTAAATCTTGACAGTACGTTTTTTCAACAATCATCGAAATCGAAAACTTCGTCAAACGTCGTAAAAGATGTCGAAAGTTCCGACGAGAGCTCCGACGACGAATTCGTCGTTGACAATGACGAGAAAATCGACTCGATGGCGTTGCTGGCCGAGGTAATGAAAAATCTAGAAAACGCCAACAAATCCGCGAATATCGATGAACGAGAGACCAAAGATTCTTTTTCGAGTCCCGCGCCGATTGAATTATCGCCGAAAAAGGAAAAAAAAAATGTTCTCTCGGACGAAATTACGAATTTGTTGCTTCAAGGAGAATCCGCCGTTTCCTCGTCGACTTTTCAAGCTCCCGAGGAGGACGAGGAAACGTCGGAGGAAAAAAGACCCGCGGAATATACAATTCCCAAGGAAGGCGTCAATATAACGCTGCCGGGAACATCGATGATGATGTTCGGCAGACGCAAGAAAAGAGGCGATAAATTGGAAGACGCGCTGAGAAGACGCATGAATCAGCGTCTCCGTTCCAATCAAATTTATATTCACAAAGTCGGATTAATGTGTTGGATTGCTCACGGCTTTCATCTCAATTCCGCGATAAACGATGCGGAAGTACTTTCGACGGCACTTTCCCTCGTGCCGTCGAGCGCTTATCCAAAAGGACGAGTCGATCTGAAATATTTGGAACAATTCACAAAATGGTTTCGAAATTTATTCAAAATAGAATTTCGAGACTCTGAGAGCGGAGTACGAAGGGAAATTTTGCTGACGAGATTAAAGGAGAAAAAAGTAAATGATCACAGAGAATTGGTTCTTCTCTACTTGGCGACGCTGAGAGCTATCGGCTTGAATTGTCGTCTCGTAGTGTCGTTATGTCCGCCGGCATTGAAACTCAGTAGAGATCAACTTTTTCAAAATCCTTCTGAGACTAAAGAAGAAACGAAAAAATTAGAAAAAAATACGAGCGAAAAGATAAAAAAGGAGGGAAAAGGTAGAGGAGGAAAGAAAAGCAAAAAAACTGAGAAACGATCGGACGAATCGCGATCGAAAATCGTAGCCGAGAACAGCGGTGAAGTTGAAAAAACGGCGAAATTGGATGCGCGAAAAAGAGCGGCGGATGTACTCGCGAAATTTGCGAATAATCGGAGCAAAAAAACAATGAAAATTTCGTTGGAACGAAAAGAAGAGGAGAGGAATGTTGAACTGAGTCCGGAAAAGCTAAGGGACGAGAAGAAAAGTCCGCCGAAGATCAGGCAACTAAGATCGCGAGCGATACCGCAATCTCAGGTAACCGAAGAGAAAAGTAAAAAAATTGATGAAAAGAAAGTCTCGAATGACGATAAATCGCTGGACAAAAGAACGAGAGCGGCGCAAAGTATCAAAAAAGATACTCCTTCCACGAGCACAATAACCGACAGCGATACGGACGAAGAATTCGAAACGAAACTTTCGGTAAAAAAGAAAAAAGTTGATGCCAAAGGTGTCGAGAAAACTTCCGAAGATTTGGTCGTTTCAGGGAATGGAAAATTCGAAAGATCGCCGGGTAAAAGAACGAGAGCGCCGAAGAGTACAAAGGAAGAGACGCCTTCCACAAGCACAATAACCGACAGCGATACGGAAGATGAATTCGAAGCGATACATCCGCAAAAAAAGAAGAAAATCGATGATAAAAATATCGAAAAATCCGAAAGAGGAAAAAAGAAAAATATTGCATGTGGCAAAAGTACGAAGAATAAAGTCGAAACTAACAAAGATTTGGAAAAAGAAACGGAGCATAAATTATCGATAAAAAAGAATAAAACTGTTGCCACGAAAAATACGAAAATAAAAGGCGAGACTATCGATGACGATTCGGACGACGATTTTGAGCCGAAATCACTCGCTAAAAAAAAGAAAAACATTAGTGTGAAAAAAGAGAGTAAAGGCAAATTAACGGAAAGAGATTCCGTCGATAGAAGAGTTTTATCTTCGGACGAAGAACCGGCTGAGTTGGTAGATGCGAAAGGAGCGCAAAATATATGGGTCGAAGTTTTCGTGGAGTCGGAAGAGAGTTGGATAAGCGTCAGCGTTGTCGATGATAAAATTCACTGCGTCAGCGAAATTTATGTGAGAAACCGATTCATTACTAAAAATTTATTTTATTACGAAAGCTTCCGCTGTCCGAAAGCTTTGGAAGTGTAATGTTCAATTATTATTATTATTATTATTATTATTATTACTTTCAGAAAAAAGCTCCGAAACCCGTTCTTTACGTCGTCGCGTGGAATTCCGTGGGAACTTTAAAGGACGTCACGAGAAGATACTGTCCTCACTGGTTAACGGTAACGCGGAAGCAGCGCGTCGACGAAAGTTGGTGGGTCGAGACATTGAGTACATGGGGAGAAAAAAGCACCGCTTTGTCGAGAGCCGAAGACGAGATGCTCTTGCAGCGGTAATAATTCATTATTTCGTCTCATTTAACTTATCTCGTAATTCATTATTTCGTCTTTAAGACATTTTTCGCAGAGAGAAAATTTCCAGTCGTCTGTTTTTAGCTAAAAAAAATACGACTTCGAAGTTCACGAATATTTTTTTTTTTACTATATTTTGTCGATTAAATAACTGCGGTTCATTATTAAATAAAAATCTAAAAGGTTTAGCATCGCAAGTCGAGATGAATGCAAAAAATGAAAAGAAGGCATTCTTGCGGCCGTAATAATTCATTATTTCGTCTCATTTAACTTATTTCGTAATTCATTATTTCGTCTCCAAGAAATTTTTCGCCGAGAGAAAATTTCCACTCGTCTGTTTTTAGCTAAAAGAAATACGACTTCGAAGTTCCCGAATTTTTTTTTCACTATATTTTATCGATTAAATAACAGCGGTTCATTAATAAATGAAAATCTAAAGGGTTTAGCATCGTAAGACGAGATAAATTAAAGAAATGAAAATAAGGCATTCGGCTTGATCGCCTTTTTAAAACGTTTCAGAGAGTTGGAGCAGCCATTGCCGAAAACTGTAGGCGAATGCAAGGGGCATCCGCTGTATGCTTTAGCGAGGCACTTGTTAAAATTCGAAGCCATCTATCCTCCAGAATCCGTTCCTCTGGGACACCTGCGTACCGGCGAAGCGATTTATTCTCGTCACTGCGTGCACACGCTGTGTTCTCGCGAGACATGGATAAAGAAAGCGCGCGTCGTAAAACCCGCGCAGGATCCCTACAAAATCGTCAAATCGATGCCAAAATACGACAAAGTAATTAATTCATAATTCCTTTAGGCAATTATTTTCAACAGTTTAAAAAAGTAATTCAACAATCTTACGAATCTTTAGCTCTCGGGGATTAAATTAGCGGATCAACCGCTCCAGTTGTTTGGAAAATGGCAAACTACTCAATACATTCCACCGGTAGCAAAGGACGGTATTGTGCCGCGAAATGAATATGGAAACGTCGATTTATTCAAACAATGTATGCTGCCCACTGGAACTGTTCACATAAATCGTAAGTTCAACTTTGCCGACAATATAAATAATATAAGATGCGATAAATGTTATTTAATTTTTTTTTTTTCATTTAATTAACATATTGAATATAAATATTGCAGTTCCCGCGTTGAATCGAGTAGCGAGAAAGTTAAACATCGATTGCGTTCCGGCAGTAGTCGGTTTTAATTTCGGTGCTCGCGGCGCGGTGCCGGCCATCGAGGGTTACGTCGTGTGCGAAGAATTTGAGGAAACATTGCGCGCCGCGTGGCAAGAGGATCAGATAGAATCGGCGAAAAGAGCGATGGAAAAACGCGAAAAGCGTATATACGGAAATTGGAAGAAACTGATAAAAGGATTATTTATAAGAGAACGTCTCGCGGCCAGATATGACTTTAATGCTGAAGAAGACGACGACGACGATAAGAAGCCGTCGGCTTCTGCAAAGCGTTCCACCAAAAAAGTTTCGGAACCGAAAAAGATCGGCGGAAAAAAGTCAAAGGCTTCGTGAAACATCTCAGCATCGTTGACGATGCGGGAACCATTTTCATCGTTTATCATCGATTCATCTTGTTCACTTTTCTTTTTTTTTTACGTATTTATTTGATTAAAAAAAAAAATCTCACAATCATCTCCTCAAAGCTCGAAGAATATTGAAGGCAATAATGTACAATAATTAATTGAGAAATTAATAAATAACTCAGTATTTGGTCCAACGGGATCGTAAATTAAGAACAAACTCGATATTTTTTTTATTTCGAACGATAAACATGTATACACACTGTGATCTAAACACATCGATATCTATTCGATAGATTGAAATTATATATTTGATACAGCAAAACCTCCATTATCCATATAACGGTTTAAACGCGTCGAGATTCAATGGTATCCACGTGCGCGCATCGGAAATACAGTGGAAGTTTTGTTGACTCATAACTCGCTTCCCAAAGGTGAGGATAGAATACATCGATATGTTGGGGGAAAAAAAAATCTTTTTTTTTTTTAAATCGATATATTTTTTTCTAAAAAAAATCGATATATTTTCTCCTTTCTACAAAAAATCGATATATTTTTTTTTTCTACAAAAAATCGATATATTTTTTTTTTCTACAAAAAATCGATAAATTTTTTTTTTCTACAAAAAATCGATAAATTTTTTTTTTTTTTTTTTTTCTAAAAAAAGATCGATATTTTTTCTTTTCAGATCACTTCAACCCCCTCAATGCTCCTGCCAGGTCTGCGGTACCGCATATCCCCCGATAATTGAGGTTTTACTGTATTTTTGTCACTATCGGAATTTCCGTATCTTGAATTATTGTATATTATATATATAGTTTTTTTGTTATCTCTCTTATTGAATTAACATTATCGTGTCCGATCTGTTTGGTGTGGCAACAACTACACTTGGCTCTGGAGAACGTATATCGTTTGATGGTGTATCAGATCAATGATTTAACGTCCCCATTACAAGGAATGCAAATTTAAATCCCCGTAAAGTAAAAACGCCGGCAAACATTAATAAATTTTCGCGCGATAACTTTAATATCGAATAAACGTTGAATTGCCTTCGCTTTGCATTCCTTGAATTTGGGATCGTCGTTTTATCTAATATATAAGATTGTCGTAGAATTTTCTAAGAAAAATAATTTATGTACATATTTAATATTTTTCGTTTTTCTTCTATAGTAATAGATGATCTCTATCCATCGATCGCTAATCTAATTCCGGGTTTATATTTCAGTCTATCGTACTCTAGAAAATTGTATTACATATCTTTCGCATTAATGATAACGTGTTTTACCTTTACGCGATCGATTTACAATCGTAAAACTTCCGCGAACGTTGCGTTACGGTGGTATTGTTATTCAATGAAGAAAGTCATTTTGTATGACAACAATAAAGTGTACCGGAGATGAAAATAGTTGAAACGCTACCAGAGACAGAGAGAGACGAATTCTATTGCGTTCAATCAACGTTTATGCGTTGTATAACCGATCGCTAATAATAGATGCACATCTGGAGCTAATGGATCTCAATGTCACGAATGTTTGCGTGCGGAGATACTATTATAAATGTCGATCTGCAAGAGCAAAAAAAAAGTATCCCCGACGGTCGAGGAGCGTCGAGCGTTAGACTCGAAGATCATTAATCTTTGCCGACGTTTGTCTGAGAAATTCGTACGGCGATTCTTTTGTTAATCGCGAAATTCCTAATAATTCGTTTTCTCCATTTTTCAAGATATCGGCAATCGCACGGACTCAACGCCACTTTTTAGTTGTTATCATAGATTTCCTGTAAAAAATATACAATCCGAAGCGTCTTTCGTTAAAAAGAAACTTCTAAATTTCAAATAGATCCTCCGATTTTTTTTTGTTTTTTGTACTGAAGAAGAATTTTCGATTTCTACGATTTTCTAAATAACATACCACTGGCATTGCAGTGTTTTACTTCACGCGCCGCTGAGTCTGTGTCTCAATCCTAACGCTCAATCCTCCTGATTCTCTTCTGTTTTTTTTTTTTACACACGTAACAATGAATAAAAATTCGTTTTTCTACGTTTCTCGTTAAATAACTACTTTTTTTTTTTCTAACGAATGTTTGATGAAATTTTGAGGAACGTTGTCGATAATTTTCGTTCTCTTCGAAAGAAAACAAAAGAAAAATACATTTAATTATTAAAGTTGAGTTTCGTTTGGCCGCATTAATTTTTTATTCTTCGGCGAGTCATTTTTTTTTCGAAGTCAACTTTTCTTAATTAAAGTTTTTTGTTTTTTGCTTTCTACAAACTTTCGCGCATTTCCGGTATCCAAAATATCTCGAAATAGAGGATAGAATTAATTTGAATTATAGCTTTCGTGGTGAAGTTAACATGTTGGAGTATTTTTTTTTGTTTTCTTGTGATATTTATTGTCCATTGATTTTAACAGCGATGTTTTCGTTCGCGTTGCAGTTGACTAGAAGTTCGCACACGCGATCTGTGGCCCATTCAAGTTAATTCTATCTCATCTCCATAATCGTGCGCGATACATTCAATCAGTCTATTGTCGCAGGTCCCCCACCGATCGTATCTCATCTCGCGATTGAGCGCTTATCCTCGACGTTGAGATTTTATCGCGGAAAATTCAACGACGCGCTTTTGAAAAAATTGAGGATTAAGGAAAACTACTGCCCTCTCGGCGTCAAAAAAAAAATTTGATTTCAAAAATTTTGTATTAAAAAATACAAAAATTTCAAAATTTTGGAATTTTGTATTTCAAAATTCATCGAGCAATAAACTAATGTACCCTACTTTGTCCTTGAAAAAAATTCTCGAGCAATGCAACGCAAAATCGACAATACGAAACTTCGCAAAAAAAAAATTGAAAACATTTTTTTTTTTTTAAGTAATCCAATTTTTTTTTTTGCATGTCGTGATTGAGTTTTGTGACCTCGAATTCAATACTTATCTGCGACCGTAGCTTCCTTCTCGTAAACAAAAGAACTAAATAGAAAAAAAAGTAATTATTGTCGATTTCGAGTTGCGTTTTCAAATCGTGAATTTCATTGAAAAAGAGATCATTGAGAATAATTGGCGAAAATCTAGAATTAGGAACGATTTAGGAAAAATTGTTTAACGTGATGTAATATCAATTTAACGTGATTTTCTCGAATTATCGTATATATAGGTATATATATACTTCTGCCCAACGGTAATGGCAGTGTAAAATTTTCGGCGCTAATCGGAATATTGAATTTTTGTTTTTTTTTTTATCGCCTTTCAAAATTGAAAATTGAGTTGATGTAACATTCAACTCGTAGATACGTTGAATCTACAAATATTCGTTTTTTTTACTGCAATAAAAATGATCGGAAAATCGATTCGTTATGTTTTTTTTTTTTTTTTGTTTTACGATATGGAAACGTCTCACCGCTTAGCGAGAGACTTGTTTTTATCTCTCGCGTCGACAGTACTCAAGGCGATACCCAACTGCGCTGCGTAATAGGTTGCCATAATAGTCACCTGCAAGTAAAAAAAAAATTGTGAAATATGATTTATGAAATTGATTTGTACGTACGGTGCATAAGGCTATCATTTGTTATCATACCGTAGCGTAAGGCAGAGGACTGTAGAAATGATGAAATCCTAACAGCGTATCCGATATCGCGAAACTCACGCTACCCATTCCGCTGCATAATTTGGTCCAAGTCCACGGTACCTATAAATCCGAAGATTGCAGTAATAAGATGATAACATTGTTTACCCAACAGGCTATCGTTACTGATTAATTTAATTCGCGACGTCGTAACGTTCATTGAGACAAAATACTCGAACGACTTCGATAGTTTGAAAAATCATAAGACATTTCGATGACTAAATAACGAGTAAAAAAAAAACACTAACGATACTATAGAATGTAATTTGAAATAAGAAAAACTCGAAAATTAACAATTACATTTTTAGATAGAAATTTAAATAAAAAAAAATACTGTAAATAAAAATTTGTTAAAAATATGAATATTTCGAGAAATCGCACATCTTTTCGTACGGATTGCCGCACGTAGAGAATTATTTAAATAAAAAAAAGTTTAGAGAATAATTTAGATGAAAAATTGTAGTTTAGAATTATTTACATAGATTCGCTTGAAAAAATCGCGAGTACAATAAAAAATGGAACGATTTTTTTTCGATCGAATTTTGGGTCAATTTTTTTGGAGTTGAAGGTATTTGTGGGCCATTATTGCAACTTACACCTTCGGACTGAACTCTGGATACCGCGCGCCACGTCATGGTCGCCAGTAGAGCAGTGTAAACGGGAACTCCGATAGCGAGAACGCCGTTGAGACCGGGCATCAGGGTGTATATGACTGCAGGATGAATAAATTTAATAATTTAATACATTTTTTTTTTTCGATTTTTTTTTTTTTTTTTTTTTTTTTTTTTTTTTAAGAGTTACTGTGGCGAAAAATACATAATTATTGATACCTATGCTGCAAACGGCGTATAGCGAAGCCCCGAGCTTTGCGTTCAGAGGAGCGAAACCAAATGCGGTGATATACATTATTTGCGCCAAAGCAAACATTCCCATCCCGGCGAGAAACATAGACGGCCATATTATCAGTGCGTCGCCAAAACAACTGAACACGAGACCCGCCAATATTCTTCTTGAAAAAGTGTACCTTTAAAAAAAAAAAAAAAAAAAAAAATCGTCATTATTATTATTATTTTTTTTTTTCGATTACGAAATATTTTTTTATGAAAAATTCTCACTCTTCGGAGAGGTTCATCCCGTGAAGAAGTACGAAAAATATGAGACTTATTATTGGCAAACATTTTATACAAGCGGTCAGCAAAGACGGCTGCTCAGCGAGTAGAACAAAGTAAACAGAGACGCTCTTGAAGAAAGGAACCAATTTTGGCCCAACGCTCTTCAACTGAAGACAGAAAAAAATATATATACATATGTAAGAGTTATTGTAAATGAATAAAAATTGTGGGATTATTATTAACAATTTTTTTAATGATTTATAAGAAATATGATAGGGCGATGATAGCAAAGCAGTTAATTTGGAATGATAGCTGCAAATGACTCTTATCTGACATCGAATTTATTTATTTGCTTGACCTTTCCTTTTGCAATATTTCGATAATTCGGACAATATGTTTGTCTTTTATATGTTTTTGAAAAAAAAAACATTTTTTGGAACGAATAAAGCGCGCGAGTCGATCGCGTACGCGTTCGAAAAGAAGAAAAAAATGGACTGACCTAGAAATCCTTTGTTTAACTCGAGATTTTTACGCAGCTGTTGTTTTATCGTATCGAGATCAATTCGTGTCTAATCAACAATACGTGTCGTGTTTTTACTTTTACTTTTGAAGTAAGTAACGAAAAAAAACAATTGGTTTTGTCTTTCTTATTTTTTTATGGTAAATAATACGATTGAAGTTGAAAGGACGCCGTTTGGTTGTTGGGGATCGGAAGATTTTTTTTTTTTAATTTAAACAATTGCATACTGACCACTTGGGTTGCAGATGACATACCGCTGTGTTGAAATGATGATAAGCGAATGTGTCGACCGTCAACACTCCGCGAAACACTGCTTGACGCGCTCTAAAACTTTGTGTCTGTCAATAATATACGTCAAATTTGCGTCGTCTGCTAGTAACTCGGTGTCATGCGTGCGCCGCTCGTTCCATAAGTACACTGACCGTGTCGTCGATTGTTTGTTTGGTTTTAAATATTCGTACACGAAAGGCTTCGCATATGACGTTGCTTTTTGTACGCGGCGAGCTTTATATCGTAATGTAAAATAAGATGGGCGCATTTTCTTTGCGTAAGGATATGAAATACGCCTCTCTGATTATAACGACGTAGCGCTCTCCCTCGCGAGTTTCTAGAGCCAATGAAACGCTCGAAGTAAACAAGTGTTGGGCAGTTCATTCTCTGCAAGACGCTCGCTGCAAACTCGCCTGTGCGTTAACTACCGCGGTTATCACGTGTTTTATTTTTTTTTACGAGACATTTTCATCTTTAGTAACGATGATACTGCATCGAAACGTTAACTTATAGTTTCCTAAAAGGCGGTGAGTTCAATCAACCAGCAGTAATATTCATTAGAACTTTTCACACACAATCACATATATCTTCTACAAAATCTTCTACTGTTTCAAAAAGACTGTCGGACAAACTCATTACCAAGTTAAATCTTTTTTATCGGTCGGAACAATCTATCGTTCGTTTTTTTTTGCAATTCATAATCGACCTATCGTCCGCATTTTAACGACAACATTTTGCTCGAGAATTCATCTAATATTCATCTACGATTGAAATTACGCGCATAATACGAAAATATACGGTTATTTGACACTCACAATAAATTCCGGCAATTTCTAATCTCCCCCTCCGCGTCACTAGGACCTTTGACGTCCCCCCAAAACACCACCCGATATTTTCGTATGTACGAGTCGACACGACAGACCGGATTTGTCAACTCCGGAGGTTCATGGACAATCCTTTATTTACTTACCAAAACAGAAGAAATCGTCTATCGAATACGTAACGAAAAAAAAAATTAACTTTCCGACACCGTTCATCGTTACCCGGTGAATAACAACGATGAATTCCGTAAACTCGGCGATATCTCCGTATTTGCAAACCTACAAAGAATGGATACTGACGAAGCCTCAACTGATTGCCGATATCGAAAGCACCGTACGATGTTTATCGTACTTTACGGCCGGTTTGTTTATTAATCTTAATCGTGTTTTTAATTTTTGTAATTTTTTTTTTTTTTTCAATCTTTTAATTTATTCCCGAAATTTCAGGTCGTTTTACCAATTCATCGTTGACCTCGGAGCTCATATATTCCATGCCAAATCTTCTCATTTTACTCAACGATCGATTGATCTACAGCAGTAAATACGCTCATCTGAAATTACCGCAGTTTCAGTCGAAAATCAAAGTTTGGCTTACGGTCATTGAATACACAGAGGCGCTGATTGAAGTATCGGCTAAAAATGTATGGGGAGAGAAAGGAAGATGGATGGTCATAGTATTGGTACAAACGCTCAAGTGAGTCGAGAATTAATATTCAAGGACTCTGTGTAATAGTCTCTGCGACACACTGATTTAAATTTCAAATTTTTTGTGTCGCATTTTTTTTATTTTTGCGTAAACAGTTCTGCGGAGTTTTATTATTCGGTACATTGATATTTAGCATAATTTCTATGGAATACAATGTTTCGCTTGAAAGATTACATCAATGTTTGTCTAACAATTGCTAACAGATCAGAAGCCTCTGAATTGTAGGAAAGAATTTTGAAAATTTATTTTGAAAATCACCGGTATTAATAGATTTATTAATTTCGAAAATCACAGGTAATAATAGATTTATTAATTTTGAAAATCACCGGTAATAATAGATTTATTAATTTTGAAAATCACTGGTAATAATAGATTTATTAATTTTGAAAATCACTGGTAATAATAAATTTATTAATTTTAAAAATCACTGGTAATAATAGATTTATTAATTTTTAAACTCTAATTAGTTTTCGAAAAACGAATTTATTAGTTTTCTTTTGCAAACTTTTGTTACGAAAATTAAAGAGATTATTGCATATAGTGATTTCCAACTATTTTCGAAAAATTTTAATAAATATAAAGAGATAAAAGATCGAAATTCTGTGGTAATTATATTAAATTTTAATAGTGCTAATGGTGCTGTACCTTAATTTACCATTTCGCAGTTTCGTAGAAACGTAAATAATTTTTTTCGTATGCAAAATTACGATCTAAAAATTAAATTAACTGTTTGATTGCATGGAATATGCAGAGCAGTGCTGAGACTGATACTGGTCCATCGTAACAAGGAGCGCATAACGCAGAATCCGGCGATTCCACCTCTGAATCGTGAGAAACTCGGCGATTGCTTCAATGTACAACCCGCGAAGGAAGGTTTTGCTTTGAAACGTTCCGGTACCGTTGTGCGAAACGTCGCCGGAACTGTACCTTTACAATCCCGAATATGGTCACCGCTGACGCCCGTGGAAAATCCGAGTGCCGATCGATTGCAGAATCCGAAGACTGCGAGAAATATGACTCTTGCCGAGGTATCTGAATTACGTCCCTAAAAAAAAAAAAAAAAAAAAAAAAAAGGAATTAAAAATTACTTTGTTGCAAACAAAAACAATTTTCCAATTCGAGATTTTTTTTTTACATCGTTAATTGCGCTGTTTATTTTTTTTTAAATTTCTTATAACAATAATTTGTTTTTCAGACATTATACATAATAAAACCACTCGTCCACCTAAGTTGCCTCTCGGCAAGAGGTCAGAAGAATTGGTTGCCGTGGTCCGTATCCTTAGCAATGGATTTACTAAGTTTGCGTCTCTTCAGTGAAGAATCAAAAAATGCGATTTTCACGAAAGAGGAGAGAGAAGAATTGGTTCGACGACGGATAAGTCTTCTACTGTACATTCTTCGTTCACCGTTTTACGACCAGATAAGCCGACAAAGAATCTTATCGTTGTTGAGCCGAATTTCGAGAAGTGTCCCATTGGCGCGTTTCGTTGCCGAACCCGTCGCCAAGTATTTGCCTCACTGGCAAAACACGTATTTCTACATGTGGTCGAGTTGATCGGCGCGAAGGTTTTTGTAGAATAAGCGATGCATGAGGACGCGTCGGTTATTATCATTTGTTACGATAAATCGAACATTCCTAGTCGACGGGAGGAGCAAAACGAAAAAAATGACAAACATTGCGAGAGAAACAAAATCGTCGAAACACTATTCAGATTTTTTTTCTATCTTAGTTACTATTACTACTGGTGTTAGTGAGTGAAAATATTGTATAGTAATTCTTCTTAAGAGTTTTACCCCTAAAAATTAAACGTTTAACTGATAGAATTTTGAGAAAAATTATTAAATCGATTTCAGTCGAAAATCCTCCGATTATTGCGTGAATAGAAGTATATTTCGCGAATAGAATTTTGAGAAAAAATATTAAATCGATTTCAGTCGAAAATCCTCTGATTATTGCGTGAATAGAAGTATATTTTCCAACGTTAAGGTGTTTATTTTTTAGGGGAAATTCTCGTGGTATGGAATCGTATTTTTATCTGATAAAAAAAATCGATGGATAAAAGAAGATTATGGAAAGATATTGGCGGGTCATAGATTAGACGATTTTTCGATGCAAAGCGCATTATCTGTTATATTAGAGCCTTTTTTTTTTTTAATTCGAATTGTTAAAATAAAATACGTATCTTTATCCTTGGAATGAAAAAAAAATGCTCATCCCTCATCGCGTATAACGTCGAACGGACGTGAAAAAAAAAATTCTCGTATATACCGAATATTCGCTGAGAAGACAATCACAATTGATTGTAATAATTTACAAATATATTACATTCTTAATTCGGAGCTCTGGTGATGGGAAATACATTTTTTTCATCTTTTTTTTTTTAGCAGAAAATACAAATATGGCGTTCCGGGATTAGATATGAGTCTCTTTTGTGTTATTAATTTTACGTATTTTTTTTTTTCCTCTCTTCGGTAATTACAGCTTCTCTGAGAATTATTCGCACATCTGAAGCAACGAGTTGATCGTAACATCTTTCGCTCCGCGATTCGCGTCGTACACCGATTTTATAACTTCTTTGTCGATGTTGGGGAACATTTCGGCGATCTGAAAAGACGGATAGAAATATAGAATTAGAAGTTTTATCGGTTTTAACTCTTTTAAGATTAAGTTTCTGGAAGAAACGTTATCTACAGTCTAAACGGCACAATACGACTTGAAATTATTTCGTCGAGACGCTTTTGCGATTTGTTGACAAATTTTCGACTGCGAAAGATACAATTTTTTTTTTTAATTTGCCGATACTTGCGCTGCTGCCGAATTGCGCAGTTAATCTTAACAAACAATTCTATGGATCACGGAAAAAAAATCCTTTTTATTCATCATCAATGATGAATAAAAAAAAAAAACTATTCCACAGTCGAACCCTATCGCGTTGTGTCTCCGATAATTCTGCAAATATCGATCGGCAAGTTTTACAGAAATGGTATTACATTGTCTACAATCTTTTCAACAAATATGTAAGCATTTTGATGCATTGATTTTTTAAAAACTCTGCACGATGTGCAAATATCGTTGCCGACGATGATATATCAATATCATTACCTGCTTCAGTTCTAATTCCGCATGTGGCAGAGAACTCGGAATTACTGTAACGGGTGGAACTGCGGCTACCGGTGGAGGTGCAGTATATACGTTAACGGGCGCTCTGCCGTACGGAGTTATCGGTCCAAACATCGTTGCCGATGGTACCATCATTACGGGAGCGGTACCTGTGTACGGATTGCATTTTGCCTGCGAAAAAATTGAATATTTTCGATGTTTATTATCGTAATCGGTATATATAAAGTTGGAAGATTAATTTATCAGTTAATTCGCAGTAAAGTTGCGGAAAATTATTATATTTCTTATAAATATATGAGAATCTTATGTTCATTCGATTATCGATTTGCCGCATCTTCGTTATGACTTATTACTATTAGAATTTTTATCGAAATGCCACGAAATTTCGAAGAATTTCATTTACCGTGTAACTCAATACTAAGTTGATCATTCCTTCCTGATTGTCGCCTTGCTTTCCGCTCAACATATACCAATCCTCATGCGTCTCTCCTCGCTGTATCACCTGCGGCGGAATATCTATGTGTCCCCAAGCGATTAACTCGTCCATCGTGAAGGAACACTCGTCATAAATCTCGATGTATATCTGAGTCACTCCGAGAGGCAAATAACTATGTAGAAAAACGAAAAATGATGTAAAAAATTACGAAAAAAAAAAAAAAAAAAACGGTAATACAGTAGCTGAGGAAATTCGTAAAAAAATCTTTGAAATATCTTCGATAACCAATGAAGATATTTTCCTACAAATATCTGCAGTTAACTGTTGGAGAATTTTTTAATACTGCTAATTACTGCTGAAAATTTTCGACAGCAGATTTTTCGGGAATAAATTTTTTTTTTTTTTTTTAATGCAATTTACCATTGTATGTCTTTGTTCCAATGGGGATTTTTTCCACCGTTTGTATCCGTTTGCGTTTCATAAACTGCATGACCAACGCGCAATCGTACATAAGGATCCATTCTGGTCATTCCATAATTTTTTACTAATTTCGCCTGAAAAAAAAAAAAAAAAAAAAAAAAAAAAAAAAAAAAAAAAATTATGATAAAATTTTAAAAATCGCAAAAACTTTTTATGTATCGCATCAATAATTTCTCAATACTCTTACCTGCGCGATTGTGATGCTTAATCTGCCAACGCCACGATCAACCATCTGCGGCGTTCCTTGCAATTGGTGAAGCGCCAGAGCTGCTTGCTGATCGGCCGCTTCTTGTTGCTGCTGTGGTGAATATTCTTCCAATCGCAAAAAGCCTCGAGGCAGAGGACCCAGAAATGCCTTTAAAAAATGGTAATTATTAATTAAGATGCTATTTTCGTAATTCCTGTGTTTTCATTGATTTAATGACAAATCATTTTTCTTAATTAATATTGTATAGCAGCCAATTATTTTTCCACTTTTATTTTTTCCTATATAAGTAAAAAGATTCATTAGTTACTCTCGCGATTGAGAGAAGAAAATGGAGTAATACTTTCCCATTTTTCTTATTTCGTATTAAAGTTAAAAAAAAACAATAAATATATTTGTATTAAAAAAATAGCGAAAAAATTGCCGAAGAAAAATGGGTTTCTTTTTCTTCGTAAGAATTGAGATAAAAGCCGAATGAATAACTTGTCTTTTTTTTGGTTTTTTCGATCAATCACGGTAACAAAACAATCAATATATAGCGGCGTATCATTGCACGTTGTAAACATTGCATTGTTGTGAAAATGTTCGTCCATATTGTTTGTTACTGCGTCGTGAAAATTGCGGTTTTTTTCTTCCACGATCGCAATAAAGAACCGAATGATTCATCATCGGATTATTCAACCATATGAATTCAACTCATTGACACCTGTCTGTGACGTTAGCCGAGCGTTAGATAGAGGAAAATAAAAGATTTACTTACGCGTTTTCTCCATTCTTGGTATTGCTCCGATCGTCCGGCAGCCTCCATGACTACAAAATAGATCGATTTTCTTAAATCCACTACTTCTCTCGTTGAAACGTCGTAACTTCGATAATAAATAGTTGATATGTATCTTGTAATCCGATCGGAACCGTACTGTGGAAACCTCTCAAGAACGTTTGTTCTTTGCGAACGGGGAAGAGGATAACACGATAAGGTATTAGTTACTTTGGTCTCGTTTCGATCGAGTGACAAGACATATTATCAGTAAGCTCATTGCAATACGAGACTTTAAGTCAGCTGTTTCTTCAATTCGATGCGCGCGCAGACGCAACAAAATGTGAAAAAAAAAAACACGAGTCCCTAACCGGCTTTGTAAATAGCAATTTTCTTCGGATTTAAGAGAGTAAAAAGTGGTAACGAAACAGAAAAAAACACAATTTTCTATCGTGGAACGAGCTAAACTAAGCGAAAACAACTCAATAAACAGTCAAATACGAAAAGGAACGTCTTTTTAACCCTCCGGTACAACGCGCGATGGACAGCGACGACAAAGTTTCATTCACAACAGCCGCGGGGTTTTGTCCCGATTGCGGCTCAATATTACCGCTTCTCGGAGATCGTGGCGGTGTAACATGTTACGCCTGTAACAGAAAATGGGGTTCCGACGGTAAGCAATCTTCGCATTTAAATTTTCATACTCCGTTAGTAACGAAAAAATACATTTGAAATTTAAGTCGTCATAACCTCAATCGTGAAATTTTTTTTCGTTAAAAGTTTTCGGCGATATGGCGATGTCATACACAATCGAATTTAATAGCAAAGACACATATGCATCGACGAAAAGTAAAGACAAAACCGACGAGAATGAAGCGGAAGGACCTATCGTCGACAGAAAATGTCCTCAGTGTCCCAACGATAAAATGTCTTATGCAACGTTGCAATTGAGATCCGCTGACGAGGGGCAAACAGTATTTTACACGTGTACCAAATGCAGGTATGTGTTCTTCCAAAACGAAATTTTAAAATTTATGTAGTTTTTGAAATTTTGTTATATGTTTATATCCAATAATTTACTAAAAAAAATTAATTTACATTTACAGATTCAAAGAGACGGAAAATTCGTAAATTTGTTTTTTTATCGATTAAACAGAGCGTTGTATATGATTCATAAAATATTTTGAAACCAAAGGCAAGAAGTAATTTTTCTTTAAAAAATCGCTTACCCATTCATCGTTTAGCGAGGAAATTGAATTTAAAGGTCAGTGATATTTATGTTTCGTAATTTGCTAGCAGTCTTCATAGAGATCCTTTCGTCAAATATCCATTGTTTGCGGACCTTTGATACTCACATATACACTATGTTATGAAAAATTTCTCTATTTGTTTATAAATTATAATTTTAATTCATAGATCTGAACATTCATAAGTATTTAAAAATACAATTTATATTATTTTTTCGAAACATCGCGGAACAGCGGCTAAACATTAAAAATCGAAAATATTTAGAAGTTGCAATCTCAATCAGAAATTGGAAAATTCTAAACGATTTATTACAGAAATTCCATTAGAATTTTTTTTTTTTTTTATATAACAAACAATTTTCACGATATTACAATCACATTTCATTAATAAAACAATAGTTTTTATTAATTTTATTACAATATTAATTTATAATAGAGAATCTGAGATAAAGATGCTAAACATAAATAATATTAATTTCGTTTAATTCTTCGTATTCAATTTATTTCTTATACGTTAGCATATCAATAAAAATAAAGCTATTCAAGTTTTCAATGAGCTCTTTGAGAATTTCAGGAAATTTATTGTATTACTCGGCTTCCGGGATGAAACCATAACTCGCGTTCGTGAGTAAAGTTTTTACTGTTATCAGTGAAATAACGCGAAGTATCGTTTCTATGATTCATTGTATGTATAGTTTTCCAGGTAATAGAATCGCAGCGCTGATAGCAGTTATGATTAACGCGCAGTGACTTAACTTTGCTTTGTCACCGGATCCTACGCCAGGTACGACGTAAATATCGGAAGCCGACTCATTTTTGAATTCTATTTTGAATGGTGCGATACCGTCGCCTTTGTTGCAGAAATCGTTTTCGCAAGAGCGATAATAAGTTCGATGTTCGGGCGAAAGGATTATCGCATTAAGATAGGTCGGCTTATCCTCGCAGGAACGATAGAAGTTTTTAATTTTTCCCACCGGATCCAAGTATTCCTGACGATATATCGTGCAATACTTTTTGTCACAAACGCTCGGCGATCCACCGTCGGAGATGCAATTGCTCGATGCCGAAAAGCTTTGGCAATTGTAACACGAAAGGCCTGCGGAAAACGATTTATCGATTACCGAAGTATTTAACGAAAAAAACTATTCGAATTATCAACAGATTTGAAAAAAAAATTCTACCGAAACTTGCGATGGAAAAACAGCGGATAAATTTTCATTTTACCGAATTTTGATTACAATATTTCTCAAAATTTACACTTTGATACACGAAACCAATTTTGACGAAAAATAAACTATTACTTTATCAAAAAAAAAAAATTTAAGAAAAAAAAACGAAAAAAAAGTTTGACACAAAATTTAAAATAGAGGTATTTAAGAGTATTGAATAAATGCCGATAGAATGTTGCAATATTTTATTAAATCGTGCAAAAGGAACAATAATCAAACTGGTGATTGTGGCGCTTATCAATAAGCTGACAAAAAAATTCTATTCTATTCTATAATACATTGCAATTTTTACGAATTGCAGTGAGATAAAAAATATATCAGCTAATCTTCCGTAACTCTATGTATATCGGATTCCTTACATTTTTTAACTAATTTTCTCGATATAATTACATGAAAATACATTTAACACTTCCCAATGACCATAAACGGCTAACAACATTTAACACTTCCCAATGACCATAAACGGCTAACAATACTCTTTATTTCTGCGGGATTTTCCATGATATAAAAATAAACCACATCTACGAACAATTACGTACCATTTACGAAAAACATCCTTTGCGAAAAAACTATAAAAATTATAACAATGAAAGGCAATTGACGCATATTTATCGATTAAGGAAACTCCGCAAATTGTGAATGAAACTGAGACGCGGTACACCTTTACTTTCGTTTCGCGATGGACGCGATGTCCGCAAATTGCGAATGGAACTGAGACGCGGTACACCTTTACAGTCGTTTCGCGACGGACGCGATGATCGCTATCATTTTATCATTATTATCACTTTGCTATCTACGCTGTCGCGTAGATAATAAAGCGTTTTTAAAAACTTTGTCACCCATCGCTGTAGTGATGCATTATGCATCATATCAGTTGATTCTTTGCTTCAATGCGGTTTGTCAGACAGAGTTTCGCATTAACGCGTCTTTTACCTCGTTAAACTAATTTCTACGGATCCCTTTAATCTTCCAATTGTAACATATTATACATTTCTTAATTCTATAGTTGCCAATAATCCGATTGCGTCAAATAACAAAAGAGATTTGGATTTTCAAAAGACACGAATTAGCGTAGAAAATACGCGGATTGTCCGGATGTTTTTTTTTTTTATTTTGCAATCTTCGCGCAGCTATGCGGATGGAGTTGTTCCCGAGAAATGCGAAAATCGGCTTATTATTCATCGACACCGATATTTTTTCTGCATTGTTGGGGAAAAAAAAACGATCTTTACGCTTTTCGCGGCGCGTTTCGTTTTTTCTTTTTCTTCTTTTCTCGTTCCTGTGGAAAATACCATTATTGCTTTAAGTCGAATTATCGTAATATCAAATCTGAACTTAAAAAAATATGTATTGTAGTGTTTTTTTTTTATTACCGAATAACTTAAATTTAAGAAGATATGCCCCTCCTTGTCGTCTCCTTCTTGGCCACTGAGCGGAAACCAATACCCCCGTGACCGTTTTTTCTGTATTATTGCCGGCGGAATATCTATATCACCCCATGCGATGATCTCGTCCGGCGTAAATGAATTTTGATCCCATACCTCAATGTACATCTCAGTCACTCCGGGGGGCAAGTAACTACGTAAAAAAAAAAAAATCAGTAATTCTTATCTGATATAAATATTTTCGCGAAAAAATAAATTCCCGAATCCCGCAGAATCCCGGGGAATCCCCGTTTTCACAATTTTTTAAATTTATTTATTTTTTAACATTTACCATCGAAGCTCCTGGTCCCAATAGGGAGTCGTTGCGCCATTTGGATTGGTTTTCGTTATATACGTTTGGTTGCCGACTCGCAATTTCACGTAAGGATCCATCCTCACAATACTATAGTTTCTTGCTAATTTCGCCTGAAAAAAAAAAAGATCCGAAACACTATATTATCCGTAACATGTTTATGCGGACATATTGCGAAAATTTTTGGATTTCTTTACTTCCATTACTATGACGCTTAGTGTTCCGACGATATGGGGCGCCGCTTGTTTATCAGCCGTTTCGGGTTGTTTCTGCAACGAATTCGAAATTGTCTGATAAAATTATGATAAATTCATCTCCATTATTATTATTATCGTATTGTGTAGAATTATTTAACATATTGCCGGACATCGGGGGATTAAAATATATCGTAATCCGTTAAAAAAAAAAAATTGAATTTTTTATGCATAAACAGGTAAATTAAATTTAATGTACAATGATGAAAAATAAATATTCTTTTGTTCAGTGAAATTAAAGTAAATTATTGAATTTAAAGTGTCTTTATAGTTAAATCAAAGTAAATAGTAAAGGTAAAGTATCAACAACATTTTTTAATATACAATACGTAAATTTTCCGTCGTAATTTTACATCAAATTGAATGTATCAGTTTATGCATTTAAACTTCCAGTATCGGTACATTGAATTTTCAGTAATTTTTTTTTCTGTAGAATTGTCGGTGTTTCTGTACACTTATCGATCATATCGATCTTTATCATCATTGGTGGAAATTTTGAATTTTACATTACATCGTTAATATATGCGATATTCATATTCGATATGTTACCTGATTTTTATTTGGCTTCTGTTTGCAATCCCATGCCTTGTGCTCCATGCTACCGCACGTGAAACACGAACCTCTTTTCCTCTTCGGCTCTTTGCATTCGTACGTCATGTGTCCAGACGTGTTGCAGTTGAAACAGTGCGCCGGACCGCTTTCTTTTCCTTCAAACTTCTTTTTAAATGCACCACTTGCTTGGACTCCATCTTTCGATTGGACTGCAGCATCCGCATTAATTTTCGGATTTCCTCCGCGATTCGATTTTTCGTATTTCTTCGTATTTTGTTTATTTCCTTGTGGCAACGTAATATCTTCCATTGCCCCGAGAATTTCCATTTCCGTCGTAATTTTCTGAAGACGCAATTGATTCCGTATATTCCCGTTTGGAATTCCGGCGATTAGATAGCTGATGATTTCGGACGGATCGATCGGAACTTTCTCCGCCAAGATTTTCTTGTCGTGATAATATTCCCGAAAAGTTTCGTTCGGATTCCAAGTTCTCGTCTCGAATCTCTTGCGTCTCTCAAGTACGTCGTCCGCGCGTCCGTACATCTTCGTCATCTCGTTTATTAGCTCCTCTAATTCCATATTTACGTGATCCGATTTGGAATGAAACCATCGGTACGCTTTTCCCTTAAGTCTGCTTACCATTATCACCGTTGTTTCCCGTTCGCTTAACTCGTAATTTTCCTTCAATAAACGCACCTGACTTATCCAGGTATCGAAGTACTCGCGATTGCCGTCGAACTTATTCAATAATTCTTGAATATTGTTCAATCCTAAATGTCGTTGCGATACCTTTTCATCCGCTTCCGATTTTTTCAAATCGCGAAGTGTCGGAGTCGCGTTTGAATTTGCCGCGGATCGCAGCCGCTCGATCTCCTCCCGCGCCGCGAGCAACTCGCGTTCCAGAGCTTCGGCATCCCGAGCCGCGGTATCACCTTCAGGTTTCACCGGCTTTGCAATTTCAAGACCATCATCGTCGTCCTCTAAAATATCCGTGGCGTCGCTATCGCTATCGGTGTATTCATCTTCCGAATCCGGAGCTTTTATCCCGCTTTCCGCATTGGCATTTTCGTTTATTCCCATAGTCGATAGACACTGATTTAGATCAGCGACAGCCATTACTTGCGCCACAAAGATCCATCTGCCTGATGGATCGGCACTGTTCAATCGAGAAATTAACTCTTGCTTTGTCCCTTCAACTGATAAATTCATCGATCGCAACACCGCCATCAATGTATTCACTTTAAAATCTTCGGCTTTCGGCGGCATATTTGATGAACGATTTTTACTTCGAGAATTTTTATTTTTTTAACCGCGCACTGCTTTTTCTCAGCGCATCTAATGATGAATGTTTATTTCGACACTTTTGTTTCGAACTTTAGCAACGAAGTAGAATATTAGTTTCGGAGCAGTTATCGATGTATTTCTTTGTTATCTTCCATATTGGATTCTCCTGGAGAGTAATAACTTTTTTAGTTCGTAGCGCAACTGCGAACACAGTTCTGACGATAGTGAAAAGATCGCGGCACTAATCGATCGAAATAATAATTACAATTACAAAGTGTGCGATTGAACAGTCACGTTGGTCTGTCGACATAACTATATCGACAGCCAATCGCTACGAAGTTACTGATAAAGTGCCGGAGAAAGATTAGTACATACTGCGGAAATTCCGTTGGCGCACGTTTTCTGTGTCTAACAGCGTTTACAACTGACTGCATTTGCGTGCACTAAGTGTATCTCAGTTTTTTCTACACGCGAAAATAAAGGCTAAAGGTATATTCAGTGCACACTGATGCAGCCAATTGAAAACGCTATTACATGGAAATGCGGGACGATTTCGGGCAAAAAAAAAAAGTTATATTTTTTAAATGTACAGAAATGTCGTTTTACTGATTTCATTACAATTTTTGAAATTGTTAAAGAGTTCTTATTTTTTGAAAAACAATATTTTTGAAAAGTAATATCTAAAAAAAAATTAAATTCCTTCCACAACGCGTTATATTTGGACTTATGATTTTTTTTTTTAAACAACATTTTTGAAAAGTAATATCTAAAAAAAATTAAATTGCTTCCACAACGCGTTATATTTGGACTTATGATTTTTTTAAATGATCAGAACACCACTTTAAATAAATAATCTCGTGAGATTTTTGATAGAACTTTTTTTTCGCGGATAAAAAAAATAATTAAATATGTTCTTTTTATGTAACATTTCTTAAGGGAATCATTGCAGTATCTGTGACTATATAATTAGTATTCAATTACATAATTTGAGAAAATTTTCGAGTTCCAATATTAAATCGAAAATCTTCATCTATCGCAAATCCGATCCTAAAACTAAAACTACTGAAGATATTTTCACATAGCAGACGATTTTTTTTTAATGTCACTATATCAATTAAAAAAACCATTGCATTGTATTAATAACAACAATTAATAAAAATAAATAAATAAATAACGATAATAATATTTTGTTGTTCGAAAAATCGAATAAGACGACCGACATTTGTTATTTATATTTAACTGTAAACTGGACAAAAATTATGATTAATTCAGTTCACAGGTAAATATAAATAACAAATGTCGGTCATCTTATTCGATTCTTCGAACGATGAAACATTATTATTGTTATTTATTTCGCATTCGTTAGCACTGCGATCTGAAAAAAAATCATATTACCTCTACACTGCGCTCCTTCAGCAAATTCACAAAATCAATTATATCGTTAGTCCTTCGGGGTTAAACCGTGACGCATAATCTCTCGAGCAAATCTCGACCGCCGTGTTAGACGTATTCGTTATAACGCGCAGCATCGTTACGATGATTCATTGGATTTGCCGGGGTAATAAAATCGCGGCGACTGATAAGAGTTATAATTAGGTACTTCACGCTGCCTTAACATTGTTAAGAAGAACAATGCGGCTGGACATTGACAAATTATTTTTAAATTGTATCAGGAATGCCCCGACGCCGTGGTCGGGATTGCGAAAGAAAATCGCTGGTACACGCGCGGCGATGAGCTCAATAATTCGATGTGTTCGTTACGGGCATTGATCGATTTGTCCTCGCAGTAGCAATATAACATTTTTGAATCTTTTTTCCTATGGGTCAGGGTTTTCCTGACATTATTATTGTGCAATAATTTTTTTGTCACGCATCCTCACCGTCCCTCCGTCCGAAATACAAAAGATCGATGACGAAACGCTTTGGCACTTGTAACGCGTGATACCGAATGGCGATAATTTGATTAATTGCGGAAGTATGCTGCGGGAAAATCTATTTAATCCTTCAATTCAATCACGTAATCTTTTATTGAAGCTTTCAAATGAAAAAAAAAAAAAAAAAAAAAAAAAATTCGTAGATATTTTTCTAAAATATTCATCGATCGAGAAAACTTCCAAATCGTAAATGCGACTCCAACGAATCAAATCGTTCTCACGGTCGTGCAGAGAAGGACTCGGTCAACGCTATCACCTTTATCTTTATTGTCAAGTTCCCGTTGTCGTTCGGAAAATAAAACGTATTTAAAAATTGCGTTATTAATTCGTATAGTTATGCGTTAGTATACGTACCGGATATTCATTTAGTTCGTTGCTGCGGTCGGACACGACAATCGGCTTTCCGCATTAATACATCTTTCACCTCGTCATGTTCCTTTCGACTGATCACATTATTCTCTCAATTGCACCATATTATGTATGTATATAGTTTTTTGCTGATCCAAGGTGTGAATAATTCGTTTTTCGCCGAGCAACGCAACAGATGCGGCATACAGCCGACACGTGAAACAGCGTACAAATGTCGCAAATTATGATAGGATGTCATTTGTAGTATTCTTCATGCAGCGACACGACTTACGCTTAGTACTGCGCGGTTCTATGATAGTATTGTTCCAGGGAAATGAGATCCGGGAAGGCCGACTCATTATTCACGGACGCGGATGGATGTCCGACTTAATACACCTCACTGTGTACAACAGTTCATAGGTGCAAAAACAACGATCGCTCTTTCCTCGCCACCCTTTTTTTCGCCTGTTTCAGTGTTACGTATATAAAGCGAGTGATCGCCACCATAGCTAGTTGTACACGTTTAGTAATCGCGTTCGGTTTAGTTTCAACGATAATTCGTGAAATATAACGTTTTTCATTCACGATGTTTGTTTTTTCATTGATAATCGGATTCGCGGCAGTGTTTCCCCAATGGAGTTTAGCGCAATCAAACTCCATAGTTTTTACGAACGCTAACACCGGTAAGACACTTTTTTCATAACTTCAGTGAAAAATTGAAATGTTACGATTTCGAGATTCTAAAAGTTCGATTTTTTTTAATAAAAAAATTTGCGAAATAAAACGTGTAGTCGTAAATATAGGATTAAACGAAAAATCGCACTCACTCAATGAATTCAGCTTCTTGAAAACTTCGTTTTGGTAAAAAAAAAAAAGATTTTTGATTTTAACGAATCGGAATTCAAAGTGTTTAAAAATATTGAAAAATTACATTTGGAAAAACTATTAGTGATATGAATAAACGTTATCGTAAAAAACGAATGTATTCTTCGTTTCTGGCGGTTATTTCGGTATCAAGTGCATCGAATTAGAAATATATTAGGCGACGGATTAGACGACGAGTTATATATTTTTTTGCAAATAACATTTTACGTTTATTTCGATAAATTTAGCAACAACATTTTTTGCTTCTTTCGATATCGCAAATTCGATTAATGAACTGTGCGGTATAAAATTATTTTATTTTGAATTGCGCAGTCCATAATTCATAGTTTGGTTCGTTTTTTTTTATTTTTTATTTTTAATCGTTCGTTTGGATTTTGCATCGTTCGTAATGTAAAAGAATAACAATTCTATTTACGCTTTTGTATGTAAATTTAGCAGCGACAACGTCTACTCCCAGGCAAACTGGTTGTCGTTGCGTCAACGCTGGAACTTGCAATACGAATCCAAGCACCGGATTCGATGTCAGAATCGTCAATCAGGTCAGTCAAACCATTGTTCGAATTAAAACAATCGGCATTGTCGTCACAAATGATTGGAATTATTCCAAATAATATTTTCGGTATTTCGATTAAACTTAATTTTTTTTTACCGCGATTCGCTGAAATAATCGCTGTAATAATATCAATGAAAAATAATAATCCCTGTGAATTTATAGATAAAAATATTATGGCTTTTATTCTTTTGCTTATTTGAATTTTATGATTATGGAAGATGAGTACATTGTAAAAGCGTCAATTCCCATCAAATAAATAAATAAATAAATAAATAAATAAATAAATAAATAAATAAATAAATAAATAAATAAATAAATAAATAAATAAATAAATAAATAAATAAATAAATAAATAAATAAATAAATAAATAAATAAATAAATAAATAAATAAATAAATAAATAAATAAATAAATAAATAAATAAATAAATAAATAAATAAATAATGCCAATTCGAACGTTTTTAGGGAAACACTTGTCCATCAGGACAAACGTGGTGTTGCGGCGAAACGACGCCAATTATCGACGGTACTTGTGGAATGAGAAAAATTACGAATTCGCCGGCACAGCCCACTGGAACAGCGAGATACGGATCGTATCCATGGCAAGCTGCTATCCTGACCCTCGACAATGTTTTCATTGGATCAGGTGTATTGCTCAACAGTAATTATGTGTTAACAGCCGCGCACAAGGTGTTGCCTTATCCGTAAGTTTCTTTAATTTCATTATTACGTAATCGCCAAATAAAAATCTCTCTTTTCCATCCTATTTGCTTCCGTAATTTACGCATAGAATTAGTAAGAAAGTGTGTAAATTCAAAATATACTCATGAATTACTTATCGAATGACATACTCGTCGAGTATATTAACAAGTTAATTTTTTTTTTCTTTTTTTATCTTCCAATTTTTCGTCATAGAAACCGAAATTTCAAAATAAGACTCGGCGAGTGGGACGGCCAACAGACAACGGAACCGAATCCCTATCAAGAATATAATCCCGCGCAAGTGATAACGCATCCGAATTTCATGAATTCCAATCTTCAAAATGACATTGCGCTCATAAGATTGGACCGAGTGGTGCCGATAAGCACGAGTCCGAACATCAATTCCGCTTGTCTCGCGACCGCTGTACCCGCAGCGGGCACCAGGTAAGTTCCGAATTATTGAAAATTTCCGAATCGTAGCAAAAAAAAGAGTCGTTTCATTTTATAAATTTAATTCCATTATAATTCGACTCGATAAATACCGTTTGAATTTGACGACATTAATTTTTGATTTGTGATCGCTAACGAAAGTTTGGAGAAAAGTATAGTTTTTTTCAAGTAAATCGATGGATCGAAAAGCTAAATTTTAGGCGATTTTTTTATCGTATTGTTCTTCCGCTCGTTGAGACTATTTTATATTGTTTCATCTAAAATAACAGTATAATAACAAAGTAGTCTTAGTAAAGGGAAAACTTTCAATAATTGCTTTTCTTATTTTTAAATAGAAATCCATTTAAATATCTATCGGTAAAAATCTATTAATTTTTTTTCAAAATTTCGAAAAATCAATATAAAGGCACGAATTTTGGATATGTTTTCGCAGCAACATTCCACAGAACACTCGCGAAGATTCGTGGCGATTCTACTAAAATTTACGTAACGATAGCGTAAAAAAAAATTCAAAAGCGAGATTTTCAAAAATGTACAAAAACTCTGAAAAAATTCATATAGTTTCTAAAAAATCAAAAGATTCATTTGAAACTAAAAAAAAATTTCACTGGCTATTTTTTTTGCATTGTTATTATGCAAAATCAAAGTTCTTGATGTCTTCAATACGGTTGATTTCTTCCGATTTTTAGACTATCGGTAATGTTTCAAATTCTCGCGAAATTTCATTTTTTACTCGAAAAGTACGTGCGAAGCATCCTTAACTAGCAGTTAGTACGATTAATTAAGTATTTTTTTCAAGTAACGAAGTATTTATTTCAACACTCGCAACCGCCGATTTTTTCGATTGAATCGATTTTTTTTCTCGATCCGTCTTATCTAATCCGTTTTATCCGAAGATGCTGGGTACCCGGTTGGGGTAAGAACGCCTTCGGTCCGACCGGAAACTACCAAAGTATGTTGAAGGAAGTCGATGTACCGATAGTAGCGCAAGCGGAATGTGAGACGCGTCTTCGGAACACGAGACTCGGACAATTTTTCAATCTCGACCGCACGAGTTTCATGTGCGCCGGCGGCGAGACCGGCAAAGACGCCTGCACCGTAACGCATCGCTATTCAATTAAAAATAATCGTTACAGCAGCTTATTCTTCAAGCGCCGAACGTTGATCACATTTCCTTTGCAATTATTTCGACAGGGCGACGGAGGTTCGGCACTCGTTTGCCAAGCGGCCAGTGGTCAGTGGAATGTCGTCGGATTGGTCGCTTGGGGAATCGGTTGCGCCGGTACCGGCGTTCCGGGAGTCTACGTGAACGTTCCCAACTATCGCAATTGGATAATACAACAAATGGTTGTATAAATATCGACGAAAAAACAAATTGCAACCATCGCCTCAACGTTAAGACTGTACAAAATGCTTACTCACGTTTTTTTTTTGCGTATTTAGTTTACATGTAATCAACACGAAACACGAATGTTCCTCTTCACAAAGATTCACTCTGACGCTATTTTTTTAACACCGTAGAAATAATTATACAAATAAATAGACAATAAACCATTGAAAGAAACGACAACAACAATAATTGTAGAAATAAACTGTTTACAATTGAATCCTTTCGCGATCTGTGGAAAATACGTGTTTTTACCTTCCCGTTTTTTTTTTTTTTTTATACTTATTTTTTATTTAAAGTTTTCTCAGTTTTGTTTCCGCGACGACCCATTTCTTTGGGAGTAATAATGATGGTATATGAACTTTTATTGGTATTAATACCAATTCATTCATTCATTCGTATACGATCAGACGGCAGAAAAACAGAAAGCCCTTCCACCGGTTTTTTTTAGAATTCTTTTACCAAAGTTACGATTTGGAGAATCAATCGAAAGAAAATAATGGAATTGTGATGAATAAAATTTAAGGATGTTACACCGATCAGGTAAAATACAAATTATAAATACGAAATTTTTACGTGTTATTGAAATGCATAAAATTTAATTTTTTTTTTTTTTTTTTTAGGTTTACAAAAATTCAGAAAAACGAAATTATTCTGATGGATAAAATTTATATTTCTCCACATAAATTGTAACATTGGCTTATAAATATTTCGTATCTTAAATATGTACACGTGCTTTTCTCATTTACGCGTCGACGTGAAGCGTTCTTTTTCTTTTTGTATGAAAGAAGAGACGGAGAAATAGAGTAGAGAGAAAAAAAAAACAAGACACGTGTCGAGTAACAGGATGAGCCATGAATCAACATGATCGATTATCATTTTTTTTCCTATCCGTTGATATATTACGCGCTACGGTGGCGACGCAAACTGTACAAATATAGAATTCACTATTCGTCACAATGAATCATACAATGCAACTTTTCCTTCTCGTATTTTTCATATTTTTGTTTTTTTTTTTTAATACAAATTTTACATTTTGCTAGAAAGAGTTTGCCAACGGGCCTCTCGCAGCTGGCCGATGCCATATTAAAATTTTTTTTTTTTTTTTTTTTTTTTTTTTCGATTTTTCAAATGTTTTTGGCAGTATTGCTAATCGAGTGTTATTTTTTTTTTACGACAGTCGTCAAGAGGTAGAAGGTAACAATAACGTCCCGTTGATTTTTTTCAATGAAAAAAAAAAAAAAAAAAAAAATAGTAATAATAATAATTTTCGTTATTCGGTGCATCAATAACTATATATCTTACAAATAATACGTTTTTCTGCGACACACACACATTTAAAAATCGTACAAAATATTATAAATATTCGTACAGCGATCCACTAAGTCGCTATACCATATCGAGGTTTTTTTTTGTTTTTTCTTTTTTTTTACAGTATTTTTCAAAAACTTTCACTTAGTGAACTATGTGGATTTTTAGTTTTTTTTTTTTTGCTTGTTAATGCGGGATACGCTTTTTTTTTTAACGATTTCTTGCCACTTCGTCGCTGGAATTCGGTTGACAACGGCAGTTTTTGAAGCATTGCTCTTCAAAGAGGAACGAGAATTACAAACGGTAGTCGCAATTTTTGCGTACAGTTTTCTCATTGTGCGCCTTTTTTTTTTTTTTCTTTTTTTTTTTTTGTGATCATTGCACACGCTTCCGTAAAAACAATTTTCGAATGAGCATTTAGTGCCCAAAGCGTTCTGGAAAACCTCGAGTACACGTAAAAAAACAAAAAAAAAAAAACAAAGCAATGCGGTAAAACTATTATTTAAAGATATTAGTTCGACAATTAACGCGTCAATGAATGAACACACAACTTATCTTGTTAATTAAATAAAGAAATGCAAATCACTTGTTAAAAAAAAAAAAAACCAGTTGCGATGACGTCGAATGCGAAAAAAAATAAATGAAAAACAAAAATCTCAGAATATCGGTATAACGTGACCGACGAATTTGCTTTTTTATTTTCGTTTTTTTATTGACCGTAATGACGCTACGATTTGATTGTTGGTATTCACGATCCATGATAATGGGGAAAAAAATTAAATATATTCAATTTCAATTACAAAAAATTAATTATCGTCTGCGAATTTGTGTTCATTCGTTGACTTCGTTCCATAACTTCGAACTTCATCAGCCCGCGATTCCGTCAATAACGTACTTAATGCAAATACTGGACATTTATATCTTATTAATTATTCATAGAGTTTCTGTGTGCTTCTTAAATTTACTTGTGGTCACATAAAATTTTACATAATTTATACGTGAAAAATAGGTAAAATCACTATTTTCGTCACGGAGAAGCGTGAAAAAAATTGTCTTACTCTCTTTGTGTACAGCTAACTTTCGTAATCGGAAATTCGTAGTCAAAACTCGAAACTTCGATTTTTTTTTTTTTTCATTTTTTCATTTTTCACCAATTTTGTACCTAAATTGACAATGCGGCGCTCGATTGGCTACGAATTTGAAAGTACGAATATTACGTGTCGCGATAAATGATCAATGCTACGTCGGTTATGTTTGCTCTTTTCTTTTTTTTGTATTAATGAAATTGTGAGAGAATAAAGAAAAATCTGATCGAAAATAAAATACGACGTTAGAAAATAAGATACAAACAATGCGCGATCCTCACGAATAGTATCGGAAAAAAAAAAAAAAAAAAAAAAAAAAAAAAAAAAAAAAAAAAACAAATTCTTACGATAAATACGATAAATATACAAAAACTTCTGGGAAGTAAACTTTATCGATGTGTACAATGTTCGTTTTTTTTTTTTTTTTTTTTTTAAATACCACATTTTAGCAGAAAGAGTTGAATTATCTTTGTACAAGCGATAGCGCGACATTCATCGAAGTTTCATCAATCTGTAGATCTTTGAATTTAGTTTTTTTTTAAAGATCATTTTGAATTGTATGAAAATCAATCGTTATTTGATGAATTGAAGACTCACCAGAGTCGAAATGTTATTCGATACGATTTCACGATCTTTGATGTTATAAAAAAAAATTAAAAAGTCTCAGAAACAAAAAAAAACTGCAATTTCGTTCGATAATAACCTGCAACAAGCCGAACCAAGAAAAATTGATCTATAAACGGAGAATTTCGATCTATAAATCGAAAGATAAGACATTTTTTCAATTTTCGAAAGATAAGACAAAAAAAACCTAAATTTTGCTTTTTGAAAGAGTATTCTATTATCTCAAGTCTTCAATGTCATTAGCTGATCGCCTATACAAAACCGAAAAAACTCTCTCTAGCAACGGTTTTTCTTTTATCCACGCGAACGTTAACCGCCGTATCGCTTCCAGAAACAAAAAAAAAACAAAATCAAAATGAAAAAAACGTTCATTTGGTATCTATATGCCTTTGGCAGTCAAAGTTTCAAACGGCTCGTCTAGTCCAGCGAATAAGCGGACGTCATAAGAAAAAAAAAGAAAGAAAGAACAAATTTTCGCTAAAAAAAAAAAAAAAAGCTCTACAAATATTATTTCGACCGATCGTCGAAAATTACAGTTCTCATCTGTACAATAGTTAGACTACCATTTTGCACGATTGAGCGCAAAAAAAAAAACTATGAAACGTTTTCGTTTTTTGTTCTCTTAGAGTAAAATTCTTTGCTCCAATCGCATTGAGAGCCAACAACGCGTCTCTTTTCTACGAAAACGAAAAAAAAAAAAAAGAAAAAAATTGAATAATCTACTGTCGTTACTCGCAGTAGTAGAATGAGATGAGTGCAACGGTTACATTAATTTATTGCGTTTGTACAATAGATTCGTATTCGTGATGCGTGTCGCGTTATAATCGGCTATGGAGGTAGGCATTTTTTTTTTGTTTTTCTTTTTTTCGTGTAGTTTTCTGAGATTTTTCTTTTTCCCTTTCGTTCTTTGATTTTTTTCCGATTCTTTCGTTCTTTGCTTTTTTCCGATTTTTTCGTTCCTAATTTGTCACTTTTTTGTTTTTTTATTCCTTTTGTTTCTTTCAGACCGTCGGGGAGTTTGCGCGCGGATGCGGCAGTTGGACGGAATGATGAGTTGCGGGCGGTGATAGTAGGTGGCCGCGTTCCATCTCGTTGACTTCTTGCTGCTCGGTCTCTACCATCGAACCGGTCGAACGCGCGAGACTGTTGCGCTGACGGCACATGTACGGTGTTTCGCTTGGCGACGGAGTTTCACGACCCTATCGTTCAATTTTTTGCTTTTTATTGTTGTCGCTTTTTTTTATATTTTGCATTAATTTCTTTCCGATACGATTATCTTTAAACATTATAACGGATGGGATACTGGCGGATAAGAGATAAAGGATAATTCAGGAACGGAAACAACAGTACTGATTTTCGAACCGATTTTTTCTGCTATAAATTTCGCGAAAGGAATTTAAAGAGAATTGAGAAAAAATTAGAGAAAAAACTTTACGTTTATCGCGATTATAGGAAAATAAGATACGGAGTATCGATCATCAAAAAAACAAACTGTTCTGTGTATTTCGGTGGTATCGCACTTTTAATTGCTTCGCTACTCAATTGAAAATTCGGAAAATCTCTAAAACTGTATATCGTCTTTCTGTGCGAAGAAATACACGATACCAGGTACTCGGAACTATTTCATCGAGAATCCGTTCAAAAAAATTTCGTAACAACGTCCATGAAGAAAATTTGCCGATTCACTCCTTCGATTTTAATTATTTTCAGCGTGAAAAGTAAAAAAAAATATATATATATCATCGATCGATTGCTTCGTTGTGATCATTAAAGTTTTACCTATTATCGTAGTAGACTCCGACTTGATGCCTTCCAAACAACGTCCGAGACATCGAGCTTTAGGCAACGACGACGGGCTATTTGCCATTCTCTTCAAATAGTACTGTTTTTTTTTTTTTTTTTTTTTTTTTTTTTTTTTTGGAAAGGCGGTAAAGATATTTTTAGGATTGTAGGAGCGAAAAATTTCACGGGACAAACTTATGAAGTTTTGTTTTTCCCCATTCGCTATTACTCACCTGTTTCGATGGTCCGCAGCACGTCGCTTGATTGCAAGGTTTGTCGGTCTTCGGACAGTCGAGTACGCAATCCTCGGTCGGTGTTTCTTTGACTTCGCTGTTCGAGTGATACTGCGACAACGAAAAAACAATAAATATTTCATCCAACGAATTTCACCGCACAGCGATATCGAAACGATAACGATAAGAAATATATCAATGAAAATTTGTCATTGCAAATACAAGTGGAAGAAAAATTCCGTCGTTCTTACTTCGATAAATTCGGGTTGTATAGTCGTCGAATGGATCCCCTCGTTGTGGAAGAACTCCTTCACCTGTTCAGCGATCTTCATGTATTCGGAAAGATTTCGACATCTTATGTGTGCCGAAGCGATAATACGATCGCCGGCCAATTGCCAAACGTGAAATTCGTGAACCGCCAATACGCCGTCAACGTTCTCGAGTAATCGTTGCTGAATCGCGTCGACCTGAGGATCATAATGCGATTATTATATTTTTCCCATTTTTTTACATAAATAAAAAAGGAAAAAAATTATGTTTCTGCATACAAAATAATCGGCGAATAGACTGCGTTGTTATTCAATAAATATTTACGTAACATTTTCTTCAGTAGTCTCTGAACATTCTGAGTTCCAACTTAACGTTTTTCAGGGACACAATGTGGAAAAAGTGTCGCAAAATGATTTTTTTTTCTTTAAAAACAAAAGAAATTTCACGCACCTGTATGTGCGTCGGTACAGTTTGCAAAAGAATAAGTGCCGATTCTTGTAGCAGCGGCCAAACCGATCGCAAGATGAGTAAAACCAACAGAAGGGATAATGCCGGATCGATGTAATACCTGCAAAATCAGAGACATTGTAACAACGGAGTAAAATTGATAAAAGCGTTCAGAGGAATGAATGTAAAAATGTGACTTTGAATTAACCGCAGAGATGCGATCCCTGAACGTTCTTTGTGTTACCGATAACGAGACAATTCGATTAAATTAAAAGATTAATTGATGAAAAACACGTTACGGACAGAGGTATCGTTATCGATTCGCTTCTGAGACGAAACAATGTTGCGCGTTTCGTTTGCGGAGCGAATTATAAAGAAGCGCAGAGCAGTGGTGTGATAAAGGAGCGCAGAATAGTAAAAGCCAAAGATACTTCGATAATATGTAATTACAAGGAACATAAAATTCAAAAGTTCCAAAAATGGTTCACCGGAAACTACTGCTGTAATAGTCAAAAGGTTTAAATAAGTTAACTGAAGTTACGACTAAGTTATCGAAAGTTTTCGATGGGTAAAGGAAATATTGAAGTAAAATAACGAAGTTTGCGGTATATCGAGTAAAGTTTCATCTAAGTTTGGAAATTCTCGATGTAAGCTATTGGAGTTTTAACTTAAACGATGAAATTTGCCGTACTGTAAGTAAAGTTTGATATGTAGTAAAGTTTGTGAAGAGTATTATAGGGGAATTAATAGTTAAATCTCTTACCTGTACTCCCATTCGGTAAGGCAAACTATCAGTGCGGAGACAATTACGATAACGGAACCCAAAGCATCGGAGAGTACGTGAAGGAAGACACCTCTCATATTCATCTGACTAGCATCGTGACTATGTCCGTGCGCCCGCTTCACCGGCGGTGGAGACGGCCGATATGCTTCGTCGTTTTCATTGTCGTCCGTTCCAACTAAAGTACTCAATCTGTTGTGACTGCGGGATATTCCGTGCGAATGCCCGTGAGCGCTTCCGTGTTCTAAAAATTTTAAACAATAAGATATTTAAATTAATTCGTAAAAAAAAAAAAAAAAATTAATTTTCGAAGTTTTTTTTCGATTTTTACGAATGGGAGACTAATCGGTGGATTTTGGATTTTTGTCGTACAAACGTTTTGTTAACTTTTTTTTTTTTTCTTTTTTTTTCTGCAACGTATTTTTAGAGGGCGCTGACCTACATGGGACGTCGTGGGAAGATTGCAAGGAGTACAAGTCGGCGATACTAATTCAACTTCCTCGAGTCTCGGTGTTATTTCGCTTCTCGCGTTACCTGACAAGGAATATTGAAGGGAATGTCTTTCATTCAGCGAACGACGACCATAACGGCCCGTAAGCTTCGACGGTTAACGTGAAAAGTCTCGTTGCTTTGGCAACCGGTTTTTAATTACCATGGAACAGACAGAGTCCAACTAAGTTGACGAGCAATCCAAGCACACCGACCGCCACGAGTAACTTTGGCTCGTGAATTTTTTCGACTTCGATAAACCTCTTGCAAGCCTCGACTGTTATGCTGAAGCACAGAGCCACGAGAAATACCGCGTTTACCAAGGCACCCAAAACTTCGGCTCGCGCCCAACCGAACGTATTTTTCGACCATTTTTTTGGAGACATCTGAAAACAGATAATCGCAAAAATCACTCAATACATACGATTTTTAATAAAAATACATTTAAAAAAATAGCGTCGATCTTCAAATTTTTTTAATTTTCCGTTATTTTTTCGCATTTTTTTTAAATTTTCGGATCGTAATTTATAAACTTCGATACCCTTTCGGAAGCTCCGATCGGGCGATGTAAATTTTCAATTAAACATTTTGACGATCGGAAAAAAAAAAATTACGTTTCTTGGCGAAAAATAAATTACGAGAAGTTATTGTAATTCTTCCATTCCGCTTTTTTTTTTTTTAATTTTCGGATCGTAATTTATAAACTTCGATACCCTTTCGGAAGCTCCGGTCGGGCGATGTAAACTTTCAATTAAACATTTTGACGATCGGGGAAAAAAAAATTTACGTTTCTCGACGAAAAATAAATGACGAGAAGTTATTGTAATTCTTCCTCTTCGTATTTTATAATTAATTTTTAATACATTTTTTTTTTTTTTTTTTTTTTAATTGAGCAAATAATTGATTGAGTATACGATCGAGAAATTCATCGGTCCAACTTTGTTGAAAATGAGATCAGAATCAATATGAAAAAGATACGGAGATACGACGAAGACACGTGAACTCCGATTATACGGTAGTTATCGCCAGCGATCCCATCGCGATCGTCAGATAACTTCGTTTTTTTTTTTCTTTTCGACACGTTTGACGAGATGGAAGCGCCGCGAGACTCACGACATTGTGACGAATCTGGGCTATTGATACAGATAACAGTGGGATACTTATAAATCCCACAAAAGAGAACGATATATGAAAAAAAAATAGAATAACATACAACTTACCTTAACCGACAAAAACGCGACGACCAATGCCGCGACATCGGATAGCATGTGAAAACTATCCGCTATGAGGGCCATTGAGTTTGTCACGTAACCGACTATTATTTCTACCAGGAAGAAAAAAGCTGTTAGCCACAGCATCGTCAATAGGCGGCATTTTTTCCCCGTATAACGCCCCATTGTTTCGGGTTATATCTGTCCGAAGAAACAAAGAAAATTAATTATAAGCGTTACGTTGATATATTACTTATTTTTTTACGATGTATGAATTTACTATTTTTTTTACTATGGATCGTAAAAATGGATGAATGATCGAACGAATGAAGTCGGTTGCCGCGAAGTTTAACTTTTTTTTTTTTTTGACTCCGAAATTTCGAAAATATAAATACATTTTTTTTTTTAAATTATAAATTGATCGATATAAATCCTTTTGATAAAACGCTTTTCTATATATGCTATCGTTATTTTATCCTATGGTTGCGTCTATTTTAAATTATTCTGAGAAATGATTTGTGAAATCTTATCACAATCATCGGAATTGTTTAATAATCGTCTTATCGTCGATCAAATATGCACATTGCGAAAAGTCAGACTGTGCAATCGCAATTAACATCGTTACATAGTAAATCTGCTCGTAATACCAAACAATAATATAAATGAAGTCGTGTTCTGCAGTCTGAAAATTATTTTACGATACTTTCGACAGACGTGAAGATGACTTCGTTTTTCTTTTTTTTTTTCGTCTTATATTATTTTTCTCGATTATTTTTACGATTTAATTGAAACAATAATTGAATTCTTTTATTATTTTGTCGGACATTTTTTTATCGTATTTTTCAAGTTGCTTCCAATGTCGAAAAAATTTTAGAGCATTTTTTTTTTTATCGGTTTTATATAAGTTTTTGCAATGAGCATCACGAGTATCTATGTGTGCATAGGTTCTCGACGGACGTCCAATTGACCGTAATTGAATATCTATTATTGAGGTGAAATAAAAAGATTCTAATCTGCGAGCGCTTTGTTATCTCGTTGTTGATTAGACAAACACGATTGACTCGAACACAAGTTCCCAATTCCATACAATACGAGAGGTACGATAGAGAAATACGCATTTTAATTCACTCGATACCAAGTCTACTCGCAACGCAATATATTTTTCGAACTTTTCGAAACTTTCTTTCGTTAATTTTTTAACACGTCAATTCGCAAAACTTCGTCGAAATGTTTTTCCAATAAATACATCGCGTATTTCGATTAAATGTTAAAGATAATGAATTATCGCTCGTGTCGTAACTCAAACAGATCTGCGATATTATCAACGTATAAGAAAAGTATAGGTCAACAAGATCTTATAAATACATCGCGTCAAAAGTGGTCAATGACTTTAATGCGGAACGTCGTGGAGACGGTACTAACAATGAACTCTGACTCACGGGAAAACGACAAAAACCGATATTATCATTTTAACTTTATTTCTAATTTTTACGATTCCATGCGATCGAATGACGAAATAAAATCGCGAAAAGGTTATGTGATGATTTCGATTTCATATGGAATGGTAAAAAAAGTATAATTAACGTTGAAATTACAAAATATTTAATTGGCAATGTATGAAAATGATTTTTATGAAATCATTGATCGATTTTTTTTTTGTTTTTTTCATTAATTGCAGTCTTTTTATCATAAAATAGCGGAGTTTTTTTGTATCAAAAAATAAACTTATTCACCGCAAAACTATTGAAATTTTTTGAAAATATATGAAATCTTTTGTCACAAAAAAAATCAATGCTTTAAGGGGTTAAAGAACACAATCCTCAGGTCCATTTATGCTGAAGATTATACGCATTCAAATGTATGATAAAAAAGAAAAATAAATAATTTTCATCCCCACAGCAAATACATTGCGTTACGCTACGTTAAGAATGTGAACTTTACATTTACTGTTTTTTGTATGTCAATTACCATGTGTACTCAATAAGTAATAAATTTATTATAGCAAAATGTCAAAAGCGCGTCGCATACTTGAAGCTTCATAGTTTTTTAAAAATAATTTTTAAATAAAAAATTCTGCATAAAAATCAATGTAAATAATTTCCGATGGAAAATTATCTTTTTATAATTCAGGAAAGTTACAGGCAAAAAAAAATCCAAGGACTGTATTCTTGGTATGTCGGTACTTGGAATGTATGGTCTCTACAAAGACGAGTCATTTGGTCATTCATCTATAGAACGAATCATCATCGACGCAACATTCTTTTCATCGAACATTATTAAAGTCTGATGAAAGAAGAAAAATCCCCACCGACCGGTCATTATTATTACGAATTAACTAATCAATGAAATCCTTGAGATCTGTGCGAAGCTCACATAACCAGTTTGCTTAAGGAACTTTGCTATACGAATGAATCATTTGCGTGTAATGCATTCGTGAATAATGTCATAATTCCTGGAATCCGTAAATAACGAAAAATTGGAAAATACGCGACAAGGGAAAAGGAAAGATCTCGAAAAATTTACGAATTTCTCTCGCGACTTCGGTCCTGAAAATAAATGCGTCGCAAATTCGCGAAATCACGTGAATAACCCAGTGAAATTTGAAACCGAATTAAAATCGTGGAAAAATTATTAAACGAAATTCATCACGAGTGTCAAAGTTTTCACAATTGCGTTTCGTCGCAAAATGTATCTCATAAATTCGCGAATTCCGTACTCACCTTTCGATGTAAAAAAAGTGTCCCACACGTTTCTGACTCGTACAAAATAATGCAAAAGAAAAAAGAATGTTTTTTTTTGCTCAATTCTTCGTCGAATGACGATATTGTTGAAAATCTTTGAGCTCGAAAATTAAGCTCATGTCACGCACTCGAGTATCTCACACATATATAAACACACACGCATATATATATAGTATATATTTGGTGTCGCGATTAAAAAAATGTTTGTCAGTTTTCTATTTAGAAAAAAAACGTTCCCTCGTGATATAAATCACAAAAAAATGGACTAAATTAGTTTTGTACTTTTATACACGCACCGTTGTCGATTTATCGAAACGTCGAAGGATAATGCATCACTGGCAACACTGGCAATGCGGATTTTGTCTCTTAACTACACACATAAACCCGTTGCTCTCTTCTCTTCTCTCGCGATCGCGTCTTAATTTACACGAACAAAAAAATTCCAAAGAAAATTTTTCACGTATGAGTGTTTTTTTTCTTATTTTTGCGTTACAAAACTCATCGATGAGTCTCTCGCACGCACTTTTCTCGTCGCACGTCGCGTTCACTGTCTCTAGTGGCCCTCGCGTCGTCGGCCAAGAGCACACTGGGGGTTTTTGTCGACTGGCGATATCTCACGAGAGTTTCAAAGTTACGATCACATCCGCGTGCGGCGCATGGGGAGACTGGATTAACTGATAAAAATGACAAAAGAGTCGCGCGGTCGCGGCGTCGCAGGTAGAGAACTGCGGCAAATCCCAAAGGCTTTATTTTATACACGATTTACTTTCAGGATATAAAATTTAACGTTTATGTTAGCGTATACATATATGCGAATTAATCATTGAAAAAAGTAGTAGGGTCAAGATCATTAAAGCACACACGTTATAGTGATAATGTCAATTGCGAGTTGTGACTAATTATGTCTAAGTATGCGCTCAAGGCTCTGGGTGCTGCAGGTACCGTTTTACAGTGGGGATGCGTGACTCACTGCGCATTCGAGTATATCGGCGATATTGTCGTGGTAAGATTTTAATTATTTTCATACATATTCCCAAACAGTATTTTTGTTATTTTCATGCATTTGAGGTTATTATCGCGATGCGCGACTATTCTGACGTACAAGAATTCGAGGGCAATGCCATCTATGCGGCGGGAGTTTGTACGATAAAAAATGGATTTTGATTTCTGCCGATAAAAGTCGTTTAATTTTTAATATTCAATGCGATATAATTCAAAATTCCGTAGAAAAAGGTTGCACGACTTATTTCTTTCAGTGTACCGGACCCTCAATGGAGCCAACGATATTCAGCAACGATGTATTATTCGCCGAGCACCTATCGCCGCGATTTAAAAATTTCTCCAAAGGCGACATTATCATTGCCAAATGTCCGTCTAACCCTCGACAGCACATATGTAAACGAATAACCGGCTTACCCGGTGACAAAGTTCGCTACGGTTTTACAACATACGTCGTAAGTTCGCGCGTAAATCGCGATACATTTAGTTGTCTTACAGGACAGATACATATATAAATTAAATTGTTCAATTATTTTTTTCGAACGAAAAACAAAGGTGCCTGAAGGACACGTGTGGCTCGAGGGTGACAACAGTAACAGTTCTGCAGATTCTCGAATTTACGGGGCTGTGCCGCAAGGGCTATTGCGCGGTCGCGCAGTCTGCAAAATTTGGCCTTTTAGCGACGTAACTCTATTGACACCGAAACATGTTGAACATGATTAAATTTTATTAATAAATTAAACATTGTAATTTATTGTTATGAAATAAACGCTGTATGAAATTTACTACTATAAAACTACAATATGCAATTTACAAAGTATCGCTTTTAATTTTTTTATTTTCCGTAACTCTGGACTCTTATTAGACGCGGATAAAGTTGGAAATTCGTAAGCGTTATTTAATTTTGTATATTTGAACCCAATTGACCCGTGACGCGCTTTTTCAGCGAGCGGGGGCCTTTATATTTTGTTCGACTGGGAAAAATCATCGGATACCTTCAATTACTCATTTCGATAACTTTCCGATACCTGTATTTTAATTTGCTTTGCGTTATATAGACGCGGGGAAGTTTACGCGCGTCACGGGAGTTTCTTACGTCCTCGATGACTCATCATCAACAACCAGTTTGAGTCTTCCTTTTATAAATCTTCGTGTAATAATTCCGTGAAGCCGTTGCAGTATTTTGTTTTTCTTGAAGTGGTACTGAAAGGATTTTGTGCATTCGAACACCTATATGCCGCACCCCCGGGTCAAACATTATCCCCTCCCTCGCGCATACGGACGCCGTACGGACTTTGACCGTCAGCGCCGGACACACAGTATCTCCAACATCCAAACAACACGTTCGCACACGTTCGTGGATTTTGGCGATCGCGCGTAGAGGCGGACGTGTTTCTTGACGAGGACGGGCGGAAAAAAGTATTCATTTTTTTTTTAATGCATCGCGCACGTTTCAACGCTTTAACGCCCACAAACGATACGACTCCAACCAAATTCTAGGCAACGATCGCGAACGAATAGTAGGAAAAAGTCGCGTCGATCCCAGTGATGATTGTTGGTACGAGTTCGTAACGAAACGAAACGAAAATCAAAAGGTACACACAACACTTTTATGTACAACAAACAAAATCATGCTGTTCGTAATTCCTCTTTTTCCATCAATTATCTTTCGATTTTAGCTTCTTTTCGTTTGCTATTGGTATAAAAAACAAAACACTATTATTCGATCGCGTTAATTTATTTACGTAACGAGCCGACGACGGCCTTGACGATTCAACGAATTCTCCGGTCGAATGGGTTCCTGCATATTTTTACCGTCAATCGTGATTAACACGCTTTTTGTGGGTTTTTATTCGACAAATCTTGGAAATTCGAAATGTTCACTTCGATCTGTTATACTTTAATTTTTTCAAAATTCATTAACGAAATCACAAAATCGCAAATTTGCCGATGCGAAAAATAGCAATTTTCAAAATCCATCAAAATTCTTTGAACTTTGGTTTGAATTTGGAGCGAACGATGCAAAGATTTTCATTGCAAATGTGCGTCGAGGGAATCGCACAATATTACGATAAAGAATTTTTGATAATTTTAGCAATTATTTCAACGGAAAAACGCAACTAATTATTTGTGTCCGCTAACTTTTCTCCGTCAATTTAAAATACAATAAAAAAAAATTCTTTGCGTCGCTTCATTCACCTCTCGTCAAATTTCCAGTTCTTTTGCGTTCTCCAAATAATCAGTGACTTTTTTCTCACATTTCAATATCCAATTTCTAAAACGGTAGAAAAAAGACGACTATAACTTTCGTCTATACTTTTGCCATTTTTCATTTTATTTTTCGTTTTTTGAAATAAATTCTTTTCTTTCCTCTTATTTCCTTCATAAAAAAAAAATCCGAATTTTCGTAATAAAAAAAAAAAAAATCCGAATTTTCGTAATTTTTTTGCAAAACATTTTTAAAGATATTGTCTCATTTTTATTTTTCAGAAATAATGCTCAGCAGTATTACGAAACACGTTCTCCACTGTTGTCTATTAGCAACGGTAATCGTGATATTTGAATATGCGTCGGGTGTATTTCAATGGAATTCCAATCCAAAGAAGAATTTTGATCCTTGGGAGAGATACGGTTACATAGGAGCCGCGACGCTTTACGTGTTGAGACTTTTAACTTTTCTCTCCTTTCCACAAGTTCTGTTCAATTTTGTGGGTTTGACGATTTACAATGCGTTTCCCGACAAAGTTGAGTTGAAAGGTTCGCCGCTTCTTGCGCCGTTTATCTGTATCCGCGTTGTTACGCGCGGCGATTATCCGCAACTCGTTAAAACAAACGTAACGAGAAATTTGAACAAATGCACGGAGGCGGGACTCGAAAATTTTCAGATCGAAGTTGTGAGCGATAAACCGATCGGACTTATGTCCCATCGGCGAATTCGCGAGGTCGTTGTACCGTCGAATTATCGGACGAGTAGCGGTGCCCTTTTCAAGGCGCGAGCGTTGCAATATTGTTTGGAAAATTCGGTCAACGAATTGGCGGATCACGACTGGATAGTCCATCTCGACGAGGAGACGCTTCTCACCGAAAACTCTATTCGCGGTATACTGAATTTCGTTCTCGACGGCAAGCATCAGTTCGGACAAGGATTGATTACGTACGCAAACGAGGATGTTGTTAATTGGATAACGACTCTCGCGGACAGTTTTCGCGTTGCCGACGATATGGGAAAAATCCGATTACAGTTTACGATGTTTCACAAGCCGTTGTTCAGTATGAAAGGATCGTACGTTGTTACTCAGGTAACTAAAAGATTTTGTCTGCTGTAAGAATCTTCTGAATACCTTAAAAACCCGATAATGAAACTGCGAATTATCGAAATTCCGATGCCTCGCAAAAAAATATCTGAGACATTAATTCGATTTAATATGAAATTTCCATTGTCGATATATATTCGTGTACTTTATTTTATTTATTTTTTTATTGAGATTTCGTTATTAATTGAATTATTTAAATTATTAGTTTAAAGGTTCAGCGATGATAGATGGAATTTTATTAATATTTACGCTGCAAATGATGATAATAATTTTAAGATTTCTAGAGAACATTCTTACGGCAATATTTGTCGTGAAATTAACTTTGTTGAATTTATTCCATTGAACTTAAAGAGACTATAAATTCGATGATTATACTTCACGTTTCAAATAATTATATATCACTATCGATTCTCTCTATATATACGTAAAAACGGTGTCTAATTTATCGGAAGGTCGGCGAATAGAACTTTTTTGATAACCGATTATCTTTGGTCTTCGCGCAGATGGCGGCAGAGCGAGACGTCTCCTTTGACAACGGCCTCGACGGGTCCGTCGCTGAAGATTGTTTCTTTGCGATGAAGGCGTTCACGCAAAACTACACGTTCGACTTCATCGACGGTGAGATGTGGGAAAAATCACCGTTTACTCTCTGGGATTTCGTTCAACAACGGAAAAGATGGCTTCAAGGAATTCTACTGGTTGTACATTCGAAAGCCATTCCATTGAGGAAAAAATTGTTTCTCGCTGTTTCGTGTTATTCTTGGGTAACGCTGCCGCTCTCGACGTCGAATATCATTCTCGCCGGTTTGTGTCCAATCGTATGTCCGCCGGTTATAGACTTTTTATGCGCATTCATCGGCGCGGTCAGTATTTACATGTATATCTTCGGTGTCGTTAAATCGTTTTCGTTGTATCGCTTCGGTTTTGGACGCTACCTGATGTGCATCGGTGGCGCACTCGCCACGATACCGTTTAATCTCATTATCGAAAACGTCGCCGTTATATGGGGACTATTCGGTAAAAAACACAAATTTTACGTAGTTAGCAAAGAATACAAAGCGCCGATAACGGTGTAAACGCGAAAAAAAAAAAAAAAAATTCGGGAGAATTTAATTTTCGCGTTAAAATTCCGGTCACCGCTCGCAGTGAAATTAACACTCGAGTTTCCAATGTTCGTATGCACTCAATTAGTACCTGTGACGATGAAAGAGCGAATACTTCGCGAGTCGAGGAAATCCATTACGTATTTTTGATGTGCCGAGGAGACCAATTGAGACGAGATACATTTTTTTTTTTTAATTTTTATTTTTACTTTAGGAGAGAAATCTCCGACGATAAAACCGATATCTGCTGTTAGATATTTTTATTTTTTCACTAATCGACGATATTCGCCGTTTACATTAGACGCGAAAAAAAAATACAGTTTGCGATTCTTTGGGAATCAATTCGAAATTATAATATTCTTTTGGAATCGCGATTTTCCGACTGTTTTATCCTCGGAGATCGCATGACCCTAAAGTACCTTTATTCTCGGATAGACGCGTGACAAATACCTCGAAAACAAAGGTACATCATCTCCTCGTATATATTTAAAAAAATATATATATATTTGTCGTGTTAATGTGGGATTTGAAGATTAATTGTTGAGAATCGGCGAATCTCATTTGTTGATATGACGATTTTTCAAACGTAAGCGTAATAATCAAATTAATGAAAAACAAAAAAAAAAAGAAAAAAAAATCTCGTTAAAATATTTTACAAAGTATGAAATTGAAAAAGACGTCTCCGACGACAATTGTCCAATCTATACAATGTACAGACTGCGTTCGCACCGTTAGAATCTTTCAATTTTCGTCGAATTTTTGCGTATAAGCAACAAATCGACAGGAACATTTCTGAGCTGTGCTCGCGAACGTCGTTATAAATAATGAAAAGAAATGCCGTTGGTACAACGCTGACAAATGGTTTGTCATCGCTTTGGGATAATCGCAAAACGAAACTAATTTGCCAACAAAAATTGTGCAAATCTTGAATCTCATTATCATTTTTTTTTCTTTTTTTTTCTAATTTATCGAGAAACTTCCGTTCTTCCGCGTAGATATTTTTAGTCAATGAAATTTTCTACCGCAACACGACTTCGCGTTGCCGCAACCGCAACGCGTTTCACTAAAGAATTCTCCGACAAACTTTTGTACCGTTCAAAAGGCTTTTCGTACTTTAATAAGCATTATAAACTTCTACCAAAGCTTTAGTGTACATATATATAAATGATATATATATATATATATATATATTCTTTAAAATACATCCAGTGATCCATATTTTTTTTTTTTTTTTTTTTCGGTGAAAGGAGTTTTGCGCTATTAGCGGTAATATATATAATAACGAAGAAAATGTATAACTGAAGCGCGTAAAAGATTTTTTTTTTTTTTTAAGCATCGCGTCGACGACAACCGAAACTTACAAACTTACATCGTACAAAAAATAATCGTCGTTTTAGCATAGATATCCGTGAAACAAAGTTTTCGAATCCGATATGTAAATCGCAAAGATTTCAGAGACACGAGTAAAATTAATTCGATTAATTATTTTGTTCACTATTAATATTATTATTTTTTAAAAAGATTAAACACAATCTAAAAATGTATCTAATTTATCTTTTATTAGCTTATAACTTTTTAACAGCAATGACTCAATAATGTTATTGCGATTATAATTAATCGAATTTATTTTACTCGGTCCATTGACCCGCTGCTGTGTTTATTCATCGGTTCATCGCGAATCATTATAAATAATAGAATCGTCGTACGAATCTCTTAAATTTTGTACCGTACATTTTTTTTTTTTTTTTTTTTTTTTTTTTTTTTTTTTTTTTTCATTTTGAATTTTATTAATGTTTGGAACGAACGAAACGTGTGCAGTCCGTATTGTCAGCAAAAAGAAAATGTTAGTGCAATCGTTTTTTTTTTAAATTTTTTCAATTTCATTGAAAAAAAAAAGAAAAAAAATCGCGTTCACCGCGAACGAAGTTTATTAAAGAGAATGTAAATAGTCGTACGACTATTTTTACATTTTGTATTGTTGCATTGTACTTGAAAGTATTAAAAAGCTGACAAGGCTGTGGCTAGAAATATATTTCATAGTCGAAATAGATTTTATTAAACGTCAATCCCGCCCTCCGCCTTAGGTATTGCTACTTAAAATTTCTATATAATATAAATAGTAAATAAATAGATCTTTTTACCTTTGTTTTTTTTTTCTTGTCAATTCTATAGGTGAAACAAAAAATCTGTCATACTTATAAAAAAAAAAAAAAAAAAAACGACGATCAATGTGTCATTGTGAAAAGAAACGCCATCGACTGAATTTGTTATTCGGTTAATTAAAAAAAAAAAAAAAAAATGTGTAAAAATGCGTCAATAAAAAAAAAGAACAATTATTTGCGACAATTGATTTCTGTATACAAATTTTATTTGATTTTTTTTGTTTTTGATATCCGCAACAAAGTGTTTTTGCGGCGTATTATTGATACGCGAGTTAATTTTTCATTTTACTCGTAAAAAAAAAAACAAAAAAATTATGCTATACAAAAATTTTGAACGTTCGAGTTAAACTGTTAATTATGTACAAAATATTTCAAGTAAAGGAAATCACTTAGTCACCACTCTGAGAGTCTGAGAACACAAACTGATTTTTTCCGACAAATTGACGTGAAATTAAAGTATTTCACGTCAATTTGTTTTTACCGAAGAGGTATAAAATCTTTTAAAACGATGTTTTTGGCTGTTTTCACGTGTTTTCTATTAATCAAGAATTGTTTGAGATCACAGAGTAGAAAGTAACGGATGCAGATGATTCGAATTGACAATAATTAAACGTCCCATCGTCAAAAAAAAAGAAAAGAAAACAAAAACGAAGTATGCAAAAACCAAATCATCAAAGATCGTGAAATGTTGAGGTGTTTTCGACTGCCGCAGTGCAAAAAAAAAAACTTTTTTTACGTTGTTTTATTGTAAGGAAATGGAAATCGCAAACTTCAACCTTCTGTACAATTAGTCATCGTTATCGAGCGGAACAATATTTACAATAAAATAATTACAAGAAACGACAAAAAAAATCTTTAAAAAAAAAAAACAAAAAAAAGAAAAACCGCTCGAGTTCAACGGACCGTAAAAAGAAAATTAAAATTTTAACAATGATTTTCAGATCAAACTTCCAATTAATCTGAAATATATAGTTTACCAGCCTTTTTTTTATGACGGCAATATAGTCTCTTCTGTAATATTCGCTTCAAGGATACTGACGTCGGGTTTCACGTCCTCTTCCTCGTCCGCGGAATATTCGAGTATCACGTCGTCTTCCTCCTCTTCGTATTCGTAATCTTCTTCGCCTTCTTCCTCGTAGGTGTAGTCGTCGTCGTCGTCGGATTCCGCGCTGTAAGGTTCCTCTTTGTTTATCGTCTCCTCAACGTTCATGTAGTCGCTGATCAGTTCCACTTCTTCGAAATTCTGCGGTTCCGAAGGCGACTTTTCGTCGAACATTGTTGTTGTTTAATTATTATGCAAATGAACTCTTAATACCGATACGATACTTATAATAATAAATAAATAAATAATTAATAAACTAATAATTATAAAATTTACAATAAAGTAATAAATAAAAAAAATAATAAAAATAATAAAAAAGTATAATAAAGTAACTAATATGAATAATAACTCTCAATAATTATAAGTGATAATAGAAAAAAAAATAGTTACCTTCGAACTTTCGGCCGAATTTTTCGTCGATAGTCGCGCGTGTTTCAGACTTTTTCGTATTCTCGCCTCTTTCGGACTATAGAAATATCCGGGATACTTCGCTTTGTGTTCCTCGTCGGCCTTTTTCGCTAAACGATAATAAGTTTCCTTCGACTTGATGCTCAATCCTTTCCACATTATACCGAGTTTCACGGAAATCGATGTGTTGCTTTCGGCTGTAAATTAATGGTTTTTTTTTTTTTTTTTAGCATAAAATTTATGAAACGACAACAGAAGCACAGGAAAAAAAGTTCACATTTGTAGGGCACATTTCAGCTCATCTGATAGTATATATCGTAATACAATTTTCATCGATTCCTACTTGGATATTCGACGGCGAGTTTTCTTCTCCATTCGTTGGCGAAAATCATAAAGGCGTTTGGTGGCCGCGGAATTTTCGTCGGTTCTTTCTTATCCTTTATCAACAGTGATTCTTGCGGATGTTTTGATTGTATTTTTATCATAAGCTTTTTCGACTGCAAAAATTAATGAATACAAATGAAAAAACAAAAAAAAAAGATCAGTAAAAAGTATGTAAATATCATTAAGTCGACGACTCACCTCGCTGGCATTCGTGATCTCTTCGATTTCCGTGCTGTCGGAAAGATCCGTGCGTATCGTTATCAAATTTTTGCTCTTTTTCTTCAGTACCGCTTCGTCCGGTTCCAAGAGTACAGTGCCGTGACTCGTGAAAACTGTTTCCCTCGCTAATTCGTTCTGTAAAATGTAAAACAATGTGCAGCTTAACGATTGAATTTTCCAGAGGTAAAGATGTTGAAATCTTCGAGAAGCTGTAGAAAATTGGAATTTTGATTTTCTACCCCTCTGAAGTCTCGAGAAACCAATGATCTTGAAGAAGGTGTATAAAAAACATAAAAAATTAATCGTTCTAATAAATTGAAAATTTAAGTAAAAAGCCATAAATTCAAATTCAAGGATTGCTTTCCTTTGTATATTCTTCGGTTTATCTTGCGAACTAATTAAATAAAAAATGAAAAAAAAAATTTCAGAATTCATAATCGGTAAATCGGCGGCATAATCGGCATAATCGGTAAATCACTGATGTGGCGACCGCGTGAAAAAAATTGAGGCATCAAACAAAATGTGGCAAAAAGAAGTTAAAAGCGAAATAACATACCACTATATGCGAAGTCTTCCGTCTTTTTCGTACTCTCGGTGCTTCCGCTTCCACCGATTTTTTTTCGGTCTCATTATCGACTTTCGTTATCGTACTGTCGTCAGATTGTTCATTATTGCCGCTCGAGACTCGTGTTATTTCCGTAACAGGTTCGCAATTGGTTTTCAGCAGAGTTTTCAAGAAATTTGTATTACCGATTTTCGTTTCCATTTTCTTGGCAATCTTAATGCTATCAACCAATTTGACTTTAGTACTGCGTACCGACCCGCTGTTCATCAAATTTATGGAGGGTGTTGTGAAAGTAATGGGAATTACAGAAGATGCCATAGTCGTTGTACCGCTCGGAGTCGCCGAAAGCGCGGAGAGCGTTAGAGGGGAAGTCGAACTCTTTGTCGCGGATTTCGATGTCGCGGGACGCGGAAGTATCGGGACGACGCTACGAATGCTGTTTACAGCGCCGAGTTTTGGAAGTATCGTTTGCTTACGTGAAACTGTTGGCAGTACAGTCGCGTCACGTGAAACCGTCGGCACAATTGTCGCGATCGCCAGTGCCGGAACCGGTGCGGCGGACGGTCGCGGAGCGATATTAATGTTTTTGTTGGATCCGCTGGACGAAACTCGAGTCAAAGTATTGGCGGAGATCGGCTTCGCGCGAGTCGCTATCGAAGGCGCCGGTGTCGCAATTGCGAGGGCCTTTGCTATGGTGTTCGGCGCACGGGTCGTCGTGGGCGAGAAAAGGGCGACGGTGGCTTTCAGCGAATGTACCGGCGGTGATTCTTCCGTCAACGGCGGAGGGTCCGAATTCTTCCCAATGATTTTCGGCGTCGCCGGCGTCAGAGACGTTATCTCGCCTCTCTCGTACTTACTTCTCACGTTGCTCAGTCCTTTTATCTGAATTTCGTATTGAGAAAACAAATAAAAAATTTAATTTTATTAATCGGCAATCCAATTAATGCGAATGGCGATATCTTAAGTTTCCGAATCATTTTAATTGCACTGTTCGACTGTTTTTCCCGTAACTTATTTTTTATCGTAAAAATGTTTTTTCCAGTGCAATTATCGTTGTAAAATGATAATTGGCAATCTTTTAATAAAAAATGAGAGCAAAATGGAAAAAAGTTCAACTTTTAAATGTTTTTTTTTTTTTGTAATTGTTTTTTGAAAAGTGACGATTAACAAACATTGAGTAAAAAATCAAAGAAAAAATGAAATTTTGGTAGATTTTTTTTTTTTTGAAAAAAGTTTAAATAAATAACGCAGAGAGCATCGCACCTGCAATGTTTCAGCCGCTGCGAGTAGAGCTTCCAATTGCGTCTCTTGCACTCTAATCTCACCGTTGTACATAAATTTTATCATCGACTGCAAATCCTCAAATTTTATTCCGTTTAATATTATTAACGGATTTTTGTCCGTGTGATTGGCAAACACTTCCTGCAAATTAAATAACAGCGTTACGTCAAATTCCATAGTTATTTATGCTGAGGGTAAAAAATTTTTTTTTACTTGAAAATAAGGGCTGCAAGCGGAGAGTATAATTTTGTGGGCCCTGATGAACTTTCCTTCCGACGATAAAGTAACGTCGACCAATGATTCTGACGAGAGATGTTCCAGGAAAACCTGAAAACAGAATCCGTTGATCAACGTGCGGTCGACGCTCCGTTGTAACATAAAAAATAATCGGTTTACCTGAAGGATATTTGTTGTGTGATTGTTCCATCGCAAATTAAACTGCTGCATTCCTACCATATTGTCTGAGTGGTAAATGAAAAAAAATTATATTACGAAAATTATGTTAAAGAAAAAAAAAAACAGTTTTTCGATAAATCGTTGCGCGATATAATTTGAACGAAAATATCGTTTTTCGTCTGTGGCGCCCATTACTAACGTAACAAATGACGATCGAGACGGAGGTCTTCCTGCAACCGTCGGATATTATTGTTGACGCGATCTTTTTGGCAATCGGTCGAAAATTGTGTGCCGAAACGGGATAAACATTACGAAAAGTTGTCGGTAAACTTACTAATGTGAAATTCGACGTCACGGTGAAGCGTTCGCGTCAAAGGAAGTCGATGGGAATAATTATAAAAGCTTTTTTCAAATATTATTTTCTTCGCGATTGTTGAAACGTAGTAAATGTTTTTCTCTCACTTTGTCGTAACAATGGAGACTTCAAGACGCCCTCTGTCACAGGCCGGTAAACTTCAATGACGGAAGTCGCAAAGTACATCGAAACTTTGCGGAGATTGGTTAAAGAATTGAGGGGTTTTATCTCGCGTAGTATATAGATGTCAAAGCGCTATATATAAAAATACGCGGTTTAAAATGTATTATTACTTAAGTCAAGTCTAATAGAGTTTTTATGTTATCCTAATTTTTTCTTGATGCACTTGCAAAAACAAAAGCCATGAGCGCTGAAATAATACGTTGGATTGAATGAAAACAACTGTTCGTTCGTCACTCTTAGCTACCGGAAGTTGGGTCGCAAGTCAAAGGATCAAATAATATCTATAGCCGGTTGAACGATACAACGAGAGAAATATTGATACACATGGAACCTGTCTGCTTTTATTAATGTAATAAGTGATGTGATAAATCAGGAGATAGTCTTTAATAGCGTAGAGAACTTTACAGGGATCGCGTGACACGTGATGTAAAACCGTTTCCGTTTGATTAAAAAATTGAGTATTCAATACCGACTTCCCATGATTGTGAGTAACACAAACGGATATATTCTTGAGACTCTATACCATAAGATTTTGTTTTCCGTACAAATATATTCCATATATTGCGGAGCGCCCCAATGACATCATTAGTTTTTTCTTTTCGTATACACCGTTGATATTTCAATGATCGAGTCGAACATCGAACGAACATATCGGAACAGAAAAAGAAAAATACATGACTGTTGCAACTTTCTAAGAAAATACTTCTTTTGCATCACATAAGCCGACACGTTCTTGCTACTATAAAGTTATAATAAACAACAACACGCTACTCTCGTCGCTAAAACACCGTCAAATTTTTTGGCGCTCTTTGAAAAAAAATTGTCATGTTATCGACAAAAGACAAAACAGTGATTAAAAAAAAAAAAAAATCTTATCGACAGAACGGATTCGTTCGTTTTCCAACTATTGTTGTTCTCCGTTTGAATGAGAGTTTTCATTGAAGTTGAGGACCAAATATCTTCGTATTAATTACAATTGACCAATTTTCATTATAAGTGTTCGCCGTCGATTAATTTGTAGATTTTTTATTGTAAAATACACGATGACATAGCCTCGATTGACACGAAACGTTATCTTGTGTACTTGTGAATGAAACATCGAGGTTACGATAACCTGAAATATGATTGAAGCATCAAACGATTCAAGTTTATAGCGTCAAAAAATATACGATATCAACACAAACAATGAGCGAATTCAAGGTCCATCACCTTATCGTAGCGTTGACCGAATTACTCGAGTAAGTAGAACTTTTTTTACGATCAATTTTTCGATGTATTCAATCTTTTGCTCCAAAAAAAAAAAATCATTACAGAGTTTTAAAAAAATTGCTCATTGGCTGTTCTATCTTCGTCTTTCAACGAAACAAATAATTAAAATCAATAATTTTCGTTTTTAAGTTCGTCAACTCCACCAGCGATACTTGCAGAACAATTGCAAAAATCGCCAGCCGCACTGGATAATGTTCCGACGCACAGTTGTCTCAGATATCTGGTCAAAAATGCTCCCAATCCGGCGGCATTTTTGCAGAAATACGAAGAACTTGAGTCAAAAAAGTATGTTGAAAAATTATTTTAAAAAAATTTGATAAGTTTTTCATATTTTTTTTCTGCTTTTCAGAATCGATGGATTGGGATCCTTCATGCAGTTGCTGTATCATATATCGGCAGACAAGTCTTTGAAGGATTATCTCATGAAGAATGCAACGGCCAGTGCCAGCAATGCTGGTAAAAGTTCAACGATTACTGAGGAAGATTTACCGCTGGTTTGTGATTTATTTTGTATTTCTTAACAGAAAAAAAAAAAAAAAAAAAAAAAAATCGTCAAAAAAACTCGAAAGTTCAGCGGACAATTTTTTTTTTTTTTTTTTTTTTCAGATTCGGAAAAACATCATCAAAGCCGCTGTGGCGGGTGAAAGAAAGTTGAATCAACACTTAGGTGTCCTCGGGAAACGCGACGATTCGAATGCCATGAAACACAACTGGGTAGTGGAAAGACCACGAATATCTTGGGATTTTCACACGGATACGAACGTCGCGTTATTTCAAAGTACGTTCACGAGAAAAACTTATTTAAGGGATCATCTCTGTGTCACGAGCATAAAAATAGCTGATTTTCGTGATTTTTTCGATTGTTTCGATTAATAAAATTCGATAATCGCTCTGATTTTCTTTTTGTTAATTCAAAACGCTCGTGAAAAAAATGTTTAAATCGTTTATTTTTATGTTTTTTTTTACAATGGTTTTGCGATATAGAAAATTATGAAAAATTTCGAAATTGTAAGTTTCGAATTTTAAGCTTTTTTTTTTCGACACTTATTCGTTCAAAAAGATATGAAATACCACGTTAAGGAATGGCGTGAAGAACAATGTGGCGAAATTTCAGACGCATAGCTTGAAAACTCTTCTTTTAGGAGTGTCCACCGTTTTGAAAAACGCGTTTAAAGTTTCGAGTACGTGATTTTTATATTATATGTGTACTACGATCGGCTTTTTTGAACTGCTCATTGTCAGCAGCAAAACGAAAACGACGAAAAAAAACGATTTATTGACAATTTTACATTGAGATGATCCCCTCACACTTCGCAAAGCTTTATCTATCTGAAAATCAGAATTGATCGATGAATTTTCCATTTTTTTGATTTTTGTAAAGCGTTGGGAAGAATTGTAAAAAAAAAAACATAAGAAATCATCACGCAAATCACATCTGCATCACATTTTAACGATAACTTTCTGTACATTCAAAATTTTGCAATTTATTATTTTTTCTCTACTCATTGCAGAAGTCGTTCCACTGGTTTCACAAGAAACCGTATTGCTTTGGGATCTTCTAAACTGCTTGAAAGGAATGAACGGATCTTACATAGTTTCGGAAAAACTTACCGGTCCCTACGAGGCGAAGACATTCAGTATTTCCCCCGATGTCGGCGTGTCGTTTAAGCAATTAGCGCAACAAATATTGCCGCTCGCTTCGTATTACTCGATGACCGTAAGATTCGTCGAGGAAAAAGTATTGCCCGACGATGGACAAGTGAATCACGCTTTGCGCGGTGCGCTCAGCTGCTTACTGAAGGATTATTTGGTACTCGGGATTTGATTATTTACTATTTAAAAGAAAAACTACGGTTTCATTTATAGATTCCCATATTTTAACAATAAATTAACAACGACAAAAATAGATTATTTCCATATTTATACCACTTAAAAGAATGACTTTTATTTTTGTTTTACGAATCAATAACTTGAGAGACTTTTTTTTATTATTTTTCAGTTATTCGTCGTCCAACTGGAAATGGATCATCTGCGTGGCAAACTAAATCTTCAAAAATTGTGGTTTTACATCCAACCAACGATGGCCACGATGTCTATTCTCTCGCAAATTTCTTCGACTGTTTGCAAAGTCGGTTTAGTTTTTTTTTTTTCAATAGTCTCCTTTATTTCTCAGTTTTGTTATCACAATCACTTTTCTGTATCACAGGGAAATGCCAGAGGCGGCAAAGTTTTGAGTCTTCTGCACGATCAAGTAAACAACATGAGCGGAGATGCCAAATGCAAAGAACTCGGATTGTTTCTCATACAGGCAGCCAGCGTTCCATATATGCAAACTCTTGAAAAATGGGTCTACAAAGGTGTTATTTGCGATCCGTATCAAGAGGTATTTTAACAAAATAAATTTACAAAATTTATTCGGTGAAATTTTGATTATAAATTTTGAGTAGAGATGAGTGTCGCATAGTTTACTTTTTATTGATTTACTGAGGAAAATCATATTAACAAAGATAATAACTCCAATAGCGTAAACGCGGATTAAAAAAATTCCCGAAGTCTTTACTTCGACCATTTATTTTAACTTTATAGTCGGTATCTGTGTCTGCATTTCCCGAAAAAATTTACTTCCCGTCGCATTAATTACACTTCAACAGCCTGTATTTTGTTTTATTTCTATCAATAACGTTGATGTTTAGTTTCTCGTCGAGGATAACGAGTTGATACAGCGAGAAGAATTACCGATGGATTATTCCGCGGATTATTGGGAAAAACGTTACACTATGCGACCTGAGAGAATACCAATATTTCTCAAGGAACACGCGCAGACGATACTCAGAACTGGAAAATACTTTAACGTCATTCGTCAATGCGGTAATTGATTTTTCTTTTTTTATGATTCGCAATTAACGAATATCTTTAATACGTTAGTTTTCTTATTCGTTTCGTAGGCAAAACCGTTCAGTGGGGAAAACAAGAGCCGCTCGTTTATCAGCACAGAGAACAAAAATACATCGCGGCGATCGACAGGGCGTATTCCGAGGCGGCGAGAACATTGCTGGAAGTTCTAATAAACGAAAACGATCTCATGGGACGTTTGCGCAGCGTTAAGAATTATTTTCTTCTCGCGCAGGGAGACTTTGTCGTCAGTGAAAATTTTGGTTGATTTTCGTTATCACAACTACGCGTTTTATTGTGGAAAAAAAATGTATTCTTATTTGTTAAAATTACAGGTACAATTTATGAATCTATGCGAATCGGAATTGAGCAAAAATATGTACGACATTGTGATTCATCGATTGGCTTCTCTACTGGAAGTTGCTCTTCGCACGTCTACCGCCGATTCAGATCCTTACAAAGACGATCTCAAACCGGAATTACTGCCGTACGATCTACAATTTCAGATGTTTCGGATACTTTCCATTCAGACGCGCGATGAAAAAGGTATTCTTTTGAATTGCTCTATGTATGCAGAAAAGTATTTCACTGATTTTATTTAAAAATATAGCATTTTGATCCACAATCCGAATTATTAATTTTAATCGATTATCTTCTTTCCGTTTCATCGGTATCGTTAATTCCAAACTAAATGTAATAAACAATATCAACTTTACATTCCTTTATCGGATAATCACTTATCCTCTATGTGATTTTTCTTTTCGAATTTTTTCCAACATTTCTTACAAGAAAAATTGTTTTTGTTTCACTTTATATGAAATTCATACGCGATGGATTTTCTTTGCTTAATTACTCGGTATGTTGCGATAAAATTTGTGCATTTTAGTATTTTTAATTTATTGATGATTTCAGAGTATTGCTTTCAAGCTGAAAAACCGCTGACGGGTCTCGAAGCTTTCGTATTCAATTACGACGTAAAGTGGCCGGTATCGTTGGTAATCAATAGAAAAGCAATAGCGTGTTATCAGATGTTGTTTAGACATCTGTTTTACTGCAAACACGTCGAACGACTTCTCTGCAGGTAAAACAACTCGAAATTTCGTTTTTTTTCCCCATTTTCTCAAAACCCTTCGAAACAACAATAAGTAACAATTGTTTCGCTCCTTTCAGAGTTTGGATAAGCAACAAAATAGCAAAGACTTTCACTCACGAAGCAGCGATGGCTTATAGACAAGCGTTTTCCGTTAGACAACGGATGTTGGATTGCATACAACACTTGGAGTACTATATGATGGTAGAAGTTATCGAACCGAATTGGTTGACTTTTATCAACAAGATGAGCAAAGTAATTAAAAAAATCTTATCAATTCATCATCACAATTAGGAAAACCTTAAACAATTTCTAATTTACTTTCGTCATTCCGAATATTTTGATGTTCTGATGTTTCAAATGTATTTTTTTTTATCGACGCTATTCAGCCACAAAAAAAATTGAAATGTCTATGGAAGACGTCGACGCGGATGCTAATCCATTTAATAGCTTTTTTAATCGAGAAATATTGTAGAAAAACTTTTTTTTATTGTAAATTTCACGTTTATCCAAAGTATTGAATTTAATTTACTTTCGTCATTTCGAATGTTTTGATGTTCTGATATTTCGAATGTATTTTTTCTTTATTGACGCTGTTTAGTCACCAAAAAACTGAAAAGTCTATGGAAGACGTCGACGCGGATGCTAATCCATTTAATAGCTTTTTTAATCGAGAAATATTGTTGAAAAACTTTTTTTTATTGTAAATTTCACGTTTATCTAAAGTATCGAATATTATAAAAATTAATTTCGTTATTCAGGCGAATCTTTCATTTATCTCAGGTTAGCAACGTCGACGACGTTTTAAGCGTTCATCAAGATCTGCAGGACAGTTATTTGAAGGAATGTATGCTAACCGATCCCGATTTGCTCGGCTGCATAACCGGCCTCTGCGCCGTTTGCGTCGAATTCTGTGAATTTATGCAAGTGAGTCATTTTTTTTATTCGATATTAACAGATCTTTCGATCTATTGAGACGCAAATTTTTGAGCTTAAAAATGAAACGAACGGCAACTATATAACTCGAGTGCAGAGATATTCTGACAGAAAATTGAAAATGTGTGTCGATGCGCACGTGACTTTCTTTTTTTTTTATTTTAACACTTAACGTGTTCTTGACGATGTTAAGCACATGAGCCGCTACTTCATTGACGCCGAATTGACTTCGATGATCGGCGCCTACCAAGACGATGGCTATGAGCCCGAGGTACACACGATTTAAAAAAAAAAAACGTTATAAGTATCTTTTATTCATTTTCGTTACATGCATCTCGATATTGTAAAACAGAAACATAAAAAAAAAAAAAACAAAGCTTGACGATCCCATAATTAGCCGTCAAGCGTTATAATAGTCATTATTGCAACATTTTCTTACATATATTTCGTCGCATTTAAAATTTTTTCAAATTTTTCCGTAGTTTTCATCTTTTTTTTTTTCACTACATATGCACGATATCGTTTATTGCTTAATTCGTCATCGACTCTGCATGAATGTAAAACAAAAAAAAACGTATAATTTCTCGCGAGTATCGTAAATTCATCGGACAGTAAAAAAAAATAAAAAGGGTTTAGCATTGTATACATTTTTCTTTTCGCATCGCTCGTTGTTAAATTTGTCATATATTTTCCTTTTGCTCGTCAGAATGTTTCGATTCATGTAATTTTGAAGGTGAAGGTAAGTTTATAGATAAAAAATGAATAGACAAGACATTCATTGATCATTTCTGAACGTATAGTATCTTTTTTCAAGTAGAAAACACAAAGAAACGTTCATTTCATTGGTTGATAACGATAATAAAGAATTCTCATGAAATTTGCAGCAGGAAGGCAACGCGAAACTGAAAACCAATGGCACGAGTTTCGAAGCTACGATCGAATCGTTCGATAATCGTTTCACCGACGTTCTTGTACGGCTTCTCGATCGCATCTGCGATCTCGACTGCGACCACAACAACGAAAAGTTGTTGAATGTCTTGTGCCGGTAAATTGGTTTTTTTTTTTTTTTTTTTTTTTAACACATTAACTTCGATATTTAGGGAAAATATTACATGCATTTCGTTTTTTTTTTTTTCGAAAGATTGGACTTTAATCTATTCTACACGGATATGTTGAGACGTCGAGGAAGAGAAAAAACAGCGTTGCAGCACGATGTCTCGGGATGAAAGAAGAATATCCGAACCATTTAGTGATATCTCAACGATCTAAACCACAAAAAAGCACTGATCCGCAGCTCTCTAAAATGTCTATTTTCAACGAGATCTGATTTTTCACTCGAAACTTCCAATGGTATTAAAAAATCGGCGGATTCCGTGATAATAATGTTCATAAGCTTGTAAAATAATCGTATTCGATCCGTAAATCGAATATTTCTCTTATAAAACGTTATATTATTAACAAAATGCGTCGTACACTCTCAGTCTACAGTAGGAATGATATATAACTGCGAAAGGAAAGTTCCAAACCTTTCAGAGATTCGTTTCACAGCCCACGAGTGGGTTACGCTACGCAAGTATCGACGGCAGCGCCGCCAAATCGGCAACTCTGGGGTAGAAAAATCGACAAAGCGTACAATCTGTGATTTTTTTTACAAAAAAAAAAAAGAAAAAAAAAACCAACGACTAGAATGCATCGAGGTAATTCTGTCGATTATTCCCGACACTGCAACTTTAATATGGCAAAATGCAAAAATAATTAAAGTCTCCGAATTTCCATTTTTTTTACAAAATACCCAAAAAGTCGTGAGAAATCGTCCGATATAAATCGCAGTCGCAAGAGTCGCGCGCCGAAGATATATTTCTAGCGTACAGCTTATATCGCAGTAAATAAATTCCTAAGAACTCTGAACTTTAATCGATATTCGAGAAATCAATATTCATTCTCCGCTGTTAGATTGAATATTATTATTTTGCAAAGCTAATCTCATGCCGTCCATCACAGTTTCGAGTCTCTCGAGTTTTTCCTTTATCGTTCCTAATTCCGCGATCATTTTTTCGTTTTCCGTGATTTCACCGCGACGCGACAAGATTTCTCTCGCGCGGCCGACGATCCACGGATCCATTGACCAATCTCTGCAACTTCTCGTCTTCTTCCTTCTCCCGTAAACGCGTATTTGGTTGCATTTATATGGTTTAACGCCGAGTTTTCCCTGTGGCAGGTATCCGGGAAACAGAAGAATTCTCATAGCGAGAAAACCGAAAGGATTAAATTTCGATCGACGAACGGATCTTTCGCTGCAGCAGTGACCGGTTAGTCTCATCAGTCCGGAGCCCACGGCAACGCTCTCCGCGTAACTAACTAATTTCGCTCGCGATATCAGCCCCACGAGTTCCGATTTGTTCAATATATCGGCAGTATCGCTGACCGCGAGACCGTTGAGTAAATTGAACAAAACAATGGCAATGAGAAACACGAAGAGAACGAAGATGCAGTGACTCAACACAGGATGAGAAACGAACGGTATGTCGTTGGCGTCGAATTCACCGGTGAGCATTATAATCGTCTTGAACAACGAGTGTCCGGGATCAGGAAAATCGTCGCTTTCCGTCGAATTTTTGAAGAGCGTAAAGAACGCGAGTGCAAAGGCGAGAATGAGAAAAGCGTAGAGAATCAAAAATCGTATGAAATTCTTCGTTACAGTTTTGAACATCTCGATGCCGGTGGACATTCGGGGATGTTGACCTATGAGAATAACGAGTTCCCAAGCGGAGAGCAATATAACAACGGCGCCGATCTGAGAATTTGGAGCAGCGATCATCCAAGCGCCGAGAATAATTAGCGCAACTTCAAGCATATTTTCGAAACTCGAGGCGTATCGCCACGGCGATGATACGAGTTGAAGACTCTCGCGGAGCGCAAGAAGAATGAGAAATATTGCGGTGAGACATTGGAGACCGTGAGGTTCTTGGAAAGTCGTTAGAATCGTTTGAGACGTTGAATTTGTTTCGTTTGACGGCGAATCCGACGGATCGACGTCGTAAACGGTGGAAAGTATGTATAAATTTATGAGAACGTAGAAAATTACGTAAAAAATCGTATTGGCGTAGAGAAGGTGGCGAATGCGATACCACTTGAGATATAGGAACGATGATAGCAGTGGATGTTTTAGCAATTGACGAAGCGCTCGATTTTCCGTTATGAAAGTGAATGCTTCCATCTCGGATGAGACGGTGTTATTTTCTTTGATTTCATTCATATGGAACTCTTCGCGATCGTTGTCGAGGCGACGAGTCGTCGCGCTGTGAGGCATTAAGCAACGATAGTCGAACTCTATTTCGTATTCGTCGGTTCGCTCGTTCTCGCCGCGAAGACAATCGTCGAAGAAATCCGATAATGTTCCCGGCGACATGTGCGCCAATGGCGGGACACCGAGAACGTTTCTGTGTCCTATGTAACTTCCTAATCTCAGAAGGAGACCAACCGCCTCGATGGACTCTGCACGGGCCGCGTAGTGCAGCGGAGTGTTTCCTTTGTCTGAAATTTTTTTTAACAAATTTCTTGTATATAAATTGCAGTTTCTTCAAGGCGTATAGGGGAGACGAAACGGGTTTTCGGGGCGAAATGGGCACATAAAAAAAATAATTGAAAAAAAAATAATAATAAAATTGGGAAAAAATTGAAATATAATTTGAAAAAAAAAAAAATGTTTTCTCAATTGAAATTTGAAAAAAGAGATTAAAATTTGTTTTTTTTTTAATGTTTTCTCAAATCGTAATAAATTTTTTTTTTTTTTTCAAAAATCATGTGAAGTAAAAAAAAATTCCATTTTTTGCTTATAACAATTGTACCTATTTTCCCCGCGGATTGAGGTAAATGTAAATTATTAGTGTCCGCGTAATCAATCAAAAAATGCATTGAAATTTTTTGAATATCGACTGAGTCGACTTAAATTTTTTTTTTCAATAATCAAAATTGAAGAAACTGCATATGGTACCCACCGTCCTCGCATCGAACGTCGACATCCGGTTGTTCCAAAATTAATCTGAGACACTTGATGCGATCTTCCGCGTGATTTTCTCCCGGTGTACACGGGACTCCCAATTCTTTGCAAGCCGGAAGTAGAACATCGTTACCGATCTTCGAGTCGATCGCGAAGATTTCTTTGAGAACCGCGTGATGACCGTTTTCCACGGCGATCCTTGCCGCTTCGGTGGTTCGCGGCAAATAATTATCTCGTTGTTGTCTCTTCAATAATTCACCGATCGCCACAGCAAAGTTACGCTCCGCCGCGATTTTGATCAATTTATCGGCGTCGATCGTTCGAAAATCGTCGATTCTTTTCAAATTCTCCAAAAATTCCGTCTCGTCATTTCCGTCGGCGCAAGCGCGACGAAGATCCTCGTTGTCGATTTTTTTTTCGCTCGCAATCGGTAACTCGAGATCGGGAAATTTCGATTGTAAAATTTGTCGCGTCGTGCGTTGGCGAAAATCGTGAAAATCGTCGAGATTCGGTGAAATTTTTGCGTTATTCAGAATTAATTGGACCATTTCGCGATGACCAGCGGTTCCCGCGACGTGGATCGGCGTGAGACCCTTGGAATTCGCGATATTTGGATTCGCGCCGTTTGCCAGGAGAATTCTTGCGCAGTCGATGTAATTTTGACGGGCAGCGATGTGCAGCGCGGTCTGTTGTCCCACTTCGAGATTCGGATTCGTTCGTTTGTCTCTGAAGAGAACTTCGAGAACGTCGGCGTGACCCGCTTCCGCGGCGAAATGTATCGGCGAGCGATTGTGATCGTCGTTCGTACGATTTGGATTCGCGCCGTGTCTCAGAAGTAACTCGACGAAGTTCGCGCGACCCTCGCAACATGCGATCTCCAACGGCGTCTTGTTTAACGGATGCGGATAAACATAATCGACGTCTACGTTGGGATCGACAATAGCGCGTCGCGCGAGTTCCTCGAACGCATCGTTTTGATTCGATCGCAGGTGGTCCAGCAGAAGCGATTGCTCGCGCGGGAGAGCCGATTGCTCGAGATCTCTCGGCTCCATTCTGATACACAAATTCACCGATTTTTATATTCGATTAAAAATTCTTAGCAATTTGAAGAAAATTTATAAAAAAAACGTTGAAAAAAAAAAAAAAAAAAAAAATGGACAATCATTTTTCAACCAATTGTGATTCAGGGAATCGATTACTCGAGATCCCTGCGCTCCATTCCGGGAATAAATAGATCGATATTTATTTTCTTGTAAATTCAATTTTTGGAACTCAAAGAAACTCGTCGAAGACAATTAAGAAGCAATTTTGTGAGAGAAAAACTTGAAAAACGAATGAATAAAAAATTTGGAAATAATTTTTTAACTTATTTCGTCATTTTTTTTAATTGCTTCGACCACTGAAATTCATGAATAATGAGTTTCGTAAAAAAAATTCGTCGAGAATATTATTTCATTACTCCGCGTCACGGATATAACAAAACCGATTCGGGGAAAAAAAAAATTTCAAACGATCTTTTTTTTTTCCGCGAAACTTCGCGACTGTTTTTGGGTCCCCGAAGGTGTACGCATGAGTTACAGTGCGGAGAGAAGATGAAAAGCGTGGGCATCGCGGGGCCGTCTTTATTCGGCCGTAACAGTGATGTCATTTAACTACGTCACTCTTCAAAGTAGGCGGCCGGGAACACGCAGAATACACGGCCTCCGTTCACCGTTTATCCCGCGTCTGGACTATATAAGTACGAAACAAAATCTGACACACCAAATTCGTCTTCTTTCTCGCAGAATAAAGAAAGCAAAAAAAAAAACAATAATATTCAAGCGAAAGTCGAAAGCTCGCGTATGTCCATCATAATAACAAATTAATCATTTGATTCGAAGAACTTGAAGTAGAAAAGAAAACAAATTGCACTTAATCGCTTCCATTTGCACCTGGCGAGATAATAATAGAACGTCGACAGACGACGATACGAGAGATAAAGTACGAGTTACGGACCGTTAGTATTCACGCATCAATTGCATTAAACAATAACACGCGGCCGAGCTGTCTCGCGGAAATTGACTTCCTGCTTGTCTGACGGACCTATAGTCGTCGACCTCGGTTCTCATAATTACGCGAATTTTTATAGACGAAATAAAAAATGACGAAAGACAACGCGGAATATTCGATTATCGTGACATTTATCGATCGTTTTGATATCTTCGATATCTCGAAACTTTTTATTACTTTTTGTTGTTGTGATTTTCGTGAATAATAGTACAGAAAGAATATCGTATTAATTTCGATATCTCGAGAAACAGGTAAGACTTACACGAGAACGTCGAACCGGAGTCTGCGCTATACACCTGTAGCTGTGTTCCGTGTATTTTTCTCTCGATTAATTGTTCGGACAGGAAGAGAGCATTCCTGTATTAGTTGCTATCGGACTGACCAGACTGAGCCACTATGCTGGACATGTAAGCCGCTCTCATCATCGCTCCGAGTCAGCATAACCGGAGAGGGGCACATTGTTAACGAACAAGTGTTGGTGTTGCCGCTCGGAACCGCTGCAACAGCCTCTCTCGCGTGATCGGTATACCTACGCCGTGTTCCTTTAGGTACAGCGTGACGCTCGCGATGTGGCGCGAACTACATTTCTTTTTTCTTATCGCGATGTTATGCCCTTCGAGCGCGAAGTGTCTTTTAAAAACATTGTACGTCACTTTCATGAGTTTTTTTTTTTCGTAAATAAACTCAACCGCTCTTATAAAAAGAAAAAAAAATAACCACAAAACAAACAAAATTCGATGAAATTAAACTTATGAACTTTTATTGCAGCGATTTATTACAGCATGTATAATATGGACTGTGCGATTATTTTGCAGAAACATCATTTCAGTAAAATAACAATAATGAGGCATATCGCTCGCGATGTCTATCGAGAATTTCGTGAACGCCATTTTTTTTTTCTTATCGCGAATTTAAATACTTCGAGTACGAAGTATAGCATCAAAATACTGAGAATCGCATACTCCCGTGTATGTTTTCGTGCCGAATATAAATTGAACAGCCCTTTTTGAAAAGACGAAATGAAAAAATGTATATACAATTAAATCGATGAATTTTTGTAACAGCGATTTTTTTCTCCATGTTAAATGTCGACAGTTACTACTCTTCTGCAGAAACATAATTTCGCAGGATATCGCAGGGGTATTTATGGTAAAGGATGCAGTATATGAGTTCACATCTAAAATCAAGAATAGTACTTACGACGATGGAAAAGGTTTCGCGCCTGCGTTTGGCTCGCACAACGGAATAAGTAGTGACGAGGGAGGGGGGAGTAGACTAGAGTCGAGTACACGCGACTCGTCGCCGAAGCTCTTACCAGTTGTTACTAGCAGTTCTTGGTCACACGACGGATCTTTCGAATTGCGATCGCACTGTCAACGTGCAGTGTCGTCTCGCGTCTCTCCTTTTCTAAAAGATATCATAATTGGATCGTCGAAAAACCTTTCGACGCAATCGTTTCGTATTTTTTTCGTGCAACTTGTGCCGCAGCGGTGACTTCATAATACATCGAACTTGTCTATCGGCGTAAGTAGGAAAAACAATTTTTATAAAACAAATACGGTGCCCTCGTAGTTTTTATATAACTATAGCAAACCGGTGGTCTACTTGTCGCATCACGCGATGAGAGACACCGTTCCGTTTATCCCGCATTCTTTAAGGATACACTGTCAACAAATCGCGTGCGAAATTTTAATAATTCGTATCCTTAGGCGCAATTTAACGATTGTCAATTTTCCTCGTGATTTTACATTTTTCCGTTCGTTTTTACGGGTAAAATATTGAAAATTTAATTTTTGATTTTTTTTTTCGATTGCCAAGTTATTTTTTGCTCCGAAAGGTTTAATACTTATTATTTTTTGCTCGTGATAAAATAATACTATCTGACGCACATTTTTCTTTTCGTAAAAGAAAATAAATAGATAATAAGTTCTCTGTCACCCAAAGTGAAGGATTTTATGACCAAATGAGATACCGACTATATTTGCTTACGAATCGAAACGATTCTTGTTTACTATACCTTCGCTGAGGTCATCGGATAAACACGAATAGAATACGATTCTCATCATTACGGAATCTGCATACCGCTGACTTCATTGCTGCGTTGATCGATTTTTATTTAAAACTCTGACATTCTCAGGACAGTAATGAAGTGTATAAAAAAATACCTCTACTACCTTACTCCGAGGATAACGGACGAGTGTGCGCTTTGTCAACGTTTTTATTTTACGCGCTTTCGTCATTCCCATATTCTGACTAATAACAGGTTATTTCCTTGTGTACACAAATTCTCTACGTGTGTTCGTTCGGGAAGAGCAATTGACAAATCGGTAAAATGATATTTCGCGCGTCCGGTTACGTATGTCACACGTCTGCATAAATACCTATAAGTTTCATTAACGTTCCCAATCGGTCATTTCTTTGCCCATTTTTTTTATTATTTGGGTTCGGAAAGAACATTTGACAAATACGTAAAATTATTATTAAAAAAAAAAAAAAATTCCGTATTGCCGAAACTATCCAAATATCCTGAGGGTATTATTGGTACTCGAAATCCGTTATATCCGCGAAGTATTACGACAATTACGTGCGTTTGAGAAAAAAAAAACTTTTCTGCCCGTATAGTTCGATTCGGCGAGTTTACCGGACTTTTTTTCGATTTCTCGAAATTCTATCCGGATTATTGCTTAACTATGATTTACACGACAGTGGTATTTCTTATTTTGGCCAATGAATTGCGTCTCGTTACATATGATCGCTAAACTCACATTCCTACTTTCATCTCCATTCTCGGATAATTCGATACGACGAGTTTCAGGCGTTCGTATTTACTGCAAAAAAATATCCGGAGCAATTCAACAACTCCTTCAATAAAATCGTTATTGACCCAATGTTATCGAAGATAAAAAAACAAAAATTCTGCTATCGTTATTTCATCTGTAAAAATGTTATCCATAGAAATTTCGATTTCTTTGGAGAAAATTTTCTCCGATAGCGTTTGCTATATTTATCGTTACTGTCGAAAGTCCGTAATTTCTACAGGAAGCATTATATCGCCATAAAATCTCGTCACGCATGTCGCTTGCATGCTGCCGTATCGATTGCACTACCGACAATCAAAAAACTGTATATTTTCCTTCGTCGTGGAGGGAAAGTTGGATTTTTTTACTCAGTAGAGTGATAACTTACGTTGGGTTCGTCAGATTCCTGTATATATGTCATTTTAAGAGAAGAGGACGAGTCATCATTATCAGACGAAAAATCGTATTAAAAAAAAAAAAAAAAAAATCCTTCGATTGATTGTTCGTAACAGTATTCTAATAAAATACAAAAATTCTCCGATCCCAATATAAAAAAATTGAAGAATATCTTCTATTTTTTTTTTTCTACAATATTTTTTAATATTTCCGGTAAAAAAAAAATTAAACAGCTCGTCCAATTTTTATAGTTAATTTATAGAAATTTGATGCATTGTTTGCCCGAAATCGATAGATCCTTCCGCTTAAAATGCCGAAAGCAGTATAACTTCCCACGTTTAATAATTATTCAAATTTTATCAATATATTTCAGTTTTTCCTCTTAGTATAAATCGAAAACTCGATTATAGATCGTTGCATTCATCACAACAAATTTGATAAATAATACCGAAAACTTCGTAAGGTAAAAAAGAAAAACTCGTTGAAATTACGCGGAAAATCGTAATGTACAAATACTCGTATAAAATCGATAATCGATGTCTCCGCGATTGGCCGATAATTCGCATATATTATGTATTATGTCTTCGATCTCAAACGCGGACGTGTATATTTATCGGTTCACCGAAGCGCGCCGTTCGTGTATCCATGATCTTTGCCTTTTTCGGCGTGTACAAGGATCGTACAGTTAACCGATTGAATTGTTTTCTGCTCGACTACGATATGCTCTCTCTATCCCTCGTAGTTGTATACGTACTTCGATAGAAACGATCGGCAACGACGTAGTCGATGTAATTCGGTATTATTAGTCATCCACTCGCCGCTGCGTGAAGCGAGATACAGAAAATAATCGACAACCATATATAAACGATATTAAGAATCGAAAAGGCGTATGTATCGCAATCGAATACCAAAAACGGTATCGTATACGCCGTTTTCATTCTCAACAATCGTCATAGTTTAAAAATGCAAATTATCGTCTGCTAATTCAGTCGTAGTACTCGTCGAAGGAGCGTCTAGTAGTTACGCAACGTTGGTAGTAGATGATCCATAATAGGGTGACGGGCGGTCGATAACATTAATTTATTATTCAGTCTGCGAGAGTTCTGATAAATATACTTTTTTATTTCTTCAAATAAATATAAAATTATATTACATTCAGTTACGTTCATTTTTTATTTAAACTTTAGCAAAAATAAAAAAAAAAAAAAAAAAAAAAAAAAAAAATGAATCATCGGAACTTGAAACTAAAAATATTGGTGAAAGAGCTATGACTTCGAAGTTTCGGACATTGACGTTTAGTCTCGAGAGTTTCATGCGCGCGATCGAAGACACGCGATGGCTTTGAAATCGCCCACCACTTATCCTTCGTCACTGTATGGAAAGACACGCGAAGGTGGACGGCAATTTAAGGGCCGCTGATACGGCGATTCGAGGCATAACTCGCAAGGCCATCGGGAGAGCATTCGAGATTTATTACGACAAATCTGGGTGTTCTACTTATGCTTACGACAATCAGTAGTAATAACGCTTTCTGTACTTTTATTCGCTTCGGAAGCTAATGACTCTTTCTTTGTGACGATTTTTTTTTTTTTTTTCGATCTTTTTTTTTAATTAACCCTTTGAAATCGATGCAAAACATCGGTCCGCACAACTCGCTTCGCGCCCAGTCGGTAACGAAAACTGTAATTAATGCCATTTGGAAATCATAATAATTTGAGAAAAAAATGAAATGGTCTTTTCCCGCGTCGATCTATTGCGCAGAAAACACAATTTTTTTTTTCGCAAATGTTTGTCGTTACGAAAGAAAATTTATTACAGATTTCGTAATATATCGAAATCTTACGATTTAACGTTCGGAATTAATGATGATTCCGGAAAATTAAGAATAATTAAAAGCATTGTTTGTATCGGATGCAGGAAACGAATTCAAAATCGAGTTTCTGTGCTCCGTAATGTGTAGGATAACGACGATAATGAAATTTGCATTTGAATAACGAGAGATCGCTGTGGTACTCGATGAAAGAGCAGGAAGGTTAATTTATACATGTAGAGCTTGTAGCTTCGTACAATTCAAACGGTTTGCGTGAAAGCGATGGATTTGCATAAAAGTCGTCGGCAAAAAAAATCGCGGCCGATCGCTGCCACAGTTCGTTCCCGTTCTCGCACTAGATGATCTCTGAAGATCCGATATACATCGCTTCCACGTTCGTCTGACCACAGACGGCGGTTTCTACTAGTTAGAACCGGAAGCGAAAGCGTCGCTCTCAATTCGCGTTACGGGGACACGAAAAATAAAAATAAAAGAAATAAAAATAAAATAAAATCAATCCTATTAGTTCGATATCGAACTATAGCGCTTCCAAAATCAGAAGGGCGTATTTTGTGATTATAAGAACGTAAGATACAAGAAAAAAAAAAAAAATCCCAAATTTCGTAACGCTTCTGCGACTGTTCCGGTTTACAACACCCAATGCATTATTCCGTTAAAAAAAAAATTCGAAAATAGGATTTCCCCAAAAAAGTCAGAAATTCGATGTAATTAAAATTTTTTTTTTTTTTTAATTGTTATTTTTATTATTATCAATTTTAGTTCATAAAATTACTAATATTATCAAAAGCTTGTAGGGATGTTGTCGAAAAATGAAATAATTCATTGAAGTGAAAGTTTTTTCGTGTCTTGCGTCCGGTAACGATTGTTTTTCGTCATTGTAAATCGGCCAACCTTCGTCCTTCTCGTCGTTGCTGCACATTTAGTTATCGTCTCTCGAAGGTCCTCTGCGCTTTAGCACCGCGCATTTCTGGTGAACGATTCGCTCGCCTCGCACAGGTGACTCAGTACGTTATGTACTCGTTATTTGGACGGGATTCGTAAATATCTCGGGAGATCTGCAACACGCGGGGGGAAGAGAAACGAAGCAAAAAAAAGTGGTGGGCGACGCGAAATCCCGTCATGGGCATCTGCTTATATGGACAGCCATGACTCGGTATCTCTCTGCGTGTGGACACTTAGCGGTTTTCCAGAGTTTCGAGGCCATCCGAGTCTCGACGCCGATCTGCCTTGTCTCGTATTATTACACAATTTGCGACAGAGGTACCTAACAGTCAATAAGCGAATGTCTTGTTTCCTCGGAATTATGCGAAATAAATGAAAAAAAAAAAAAGAAAAAAATGCGATAGCAGAAACGGAGTTTTTTGTTGAGCGCAAACCAACGACGAGGAAACGCTGTGATCGGGTGTGAAATTTCACAGGCGATGAACCAATAGAAATTTAACTCGATAATCTTCTTTACGCTGAGAGAAAAAACTTATAATCAGATGTTTTGTTTCCTTAAACATAATTTTGCAAATATCGTGAAAGTTAATGGAGGCATTTTTAAAAAATCGTTTACATCCTTTATTTTTCATTCTGACGAAAAAATATATCGCATGTTGCGATGTTTATTGGGAAATTCAGACGCGTTTAGTCGCGGAAACAGATGATAACATAATTTTTGTCAGTTTCGTATGTACCGTTTAACTCTGTTTATTAATTCCGTTAATTAATGTTGAATTCGTAATTAAGGGGCGAAAAAATTGTTCTTAAACTCTGACGATTACTTCATCCTCTGTATTTTTTTTCCCGTATCCCGAAAATCGGCAATTTTTTAGTCCGAAAAGTACGTTGCAAAATTGCGTTTGTCACTCGTAGATTCTCTCACTTCTTCCTGCTGATCATAAATAAGCCGCGTAGTTGATGTTGATACACATTTCAATATCATATACAGAAATTTGAAGCGAAAATAATGTTGTTTTTCGTGATTATATTTCTTTAATCGAACGGCAGTCCACGAATTTCTAACATACGCTAAGGTACCATTTTTACACTTCAGGACAATGCTACAAGAATTTGCTATTGAAATTTTACGACACTACAATTACGTTTAATTGAAGTTTTCTCCATTAAAATTTTAATAAATTGAAAAAAAAAAAAAATCGTTCTGGAATCGTTCGACTGTGATGAAGATCCTCTCTAACTGCCTTCGCCTTCGTGGTGCAGCAGTAATTTATCGGAACGAAGTTAATTATTTGTAGCAAAGATTAATTAGCCATTATAACTCAAGTCTCGTATCTTACAGTATATATGTAACATATACGAAACACGAGTTTCAATGTAACGAGAATTCAAAGAGAGGGAGAGATTCAGCTGTACGATCACCGCGTCTTTATATCGGCGCAGTGGTCGTGACCCATTTCCATATTCGATGCATCGTGATTTCTGCGAAATACGCGATCGATTTCTTTTTTTTTCCGCGCATTTACTATTTTTTTTTTCTGCTATTTCGTGCACACAGGACGAAACGTGGGCGATTGATATCGAGGTGGGAAAAAAATTGGAAAAAATAAAATATCGGAAATGGGTGGCATGACACAGCGACCGTGGACCCCTACCAAGAGAAGGGGTCCCATTGCCGCGGAGTACAGCAGTCCCGGACCCGCCTGCGTTACTTTACCGCCTTTAATAGGTAAAAACAATGAAACTCCATTATAATAAATGCCGCTTCGTAGCCGAGAGAAATGAATAAATTAAAATAAGCACTACATTGTGCTCTGTTTCGTAGGAAAAACCGTTCCAGACTCGAAACGAGGGAGAGCCCCGGCGTTCTCATTCGGGAGCAGGTAAAATATATTCGAATTCTTCCGCTTTTTTTTTTTTATTTTCGCACCTTTCTGTAATCTTTACGTAGTGTGTAAGAGATGTTTGAATAATTATTGGAACTGAAAATTGGTGAAATAAATTTTAATGAATGCAATTTCGATCTTTTGAGAAATGCAATTTCCATCTTTTAAGAAATGTAATTTCGATCTTTTAAGAAATGTAATTTCAATCTTTTGAGAAATGTAATTTCGATCTTTTGAGAAATGCATTTTCGATCTTTTGAGAAATGCATTTTTGATCTTTTGAGAAATGCAATTTCGATCTTTTGAAAAACGCATTTTTCGATCTTTTGAGAAATGCATTTTTGATCTTTTGAGAAATGCAATTTCGATCTTTTGAAAAACGCATTTTTCGATCTTTTGAGAAATGCAATTTCGATCTTTTCAGAAATGCAATTTCGATCTTTTGAGAAATGCATTTTCGATCTTTTGAGAAATGCATTTTTGATCTTTTGAGAAATGCAATTTCGATCTTTTGAGAAACGCATTTTTCGATCTTTTGAGAAATGCAATTTCGATCTTTTGAGAAATGCATTTTCGATGTTTTCAGAAATGCAACTTCGATCTTTTGAGAAATGCATTTTCGATCTTTTCAGAAATGTATTTTCGATCTTTTCAGAAATGTAATTTCGATCTTTTGAGAAATGCAATTTCGATCTTTTCAGAAATGCATTTTCGATCTTTTGAGAAATGTAATTTCCGTAATTATATTCAAGAACGATGAATGTATAAAAATGGAATAATCATTTTAGACACTCAAGTAAAAATGAAAGTCCAGGACCCGGTCCCGGTCAGTACAACGTTTCCGGTCTCAGCTCGAAAGGTAAAATTTTACTTTCGTTCCTCAGTTCATCGACGACATATTTTACAACGCGAAAATCGTTACTCGATTCATTGTTTGCTCGAAGCTCCTCGCGAAGGTCACAAAGACAATAAAATACGAATAATTCTCTTCTAAATCATTTCTGATCCTCGGGAATGCAAATACCGAGACTTTCGTTTCTATGCCGCGTGCGTGTTTATCGCGAATGAACGTATCGATCAAACACGGTAGCGACATAACTATAGTCGGAGGGTCTTCGCGGGAATGTCAAGAATTCATAAAAACATCACGGAATTGCGATATTCGTTTGTTACAGAGAATCCATTCAAAGATTTATTTTGTCGAAAGGAATTTCTCGTCGCTCGCGAAATCATTTTTTTTTCTTCGGCACACAGCGCTGAAAAAATTGCGATGTTGAAAAATCCCCGATAATTGATCGATATAATTAGAAAAAAAAATCGTAAATCATAATCGTAAAGTCGTATCGTAATCGTTAAATCGTGGAAATAATTTTTTTTTTCTAGCAATTAAAAAAAATTATAAAAATTAGTTAAAAAATCATATATATTTATTTTGGAAACATAACGAAATTTTCGATTAGTTTTGCGTTTAAATTGAATAAAAATCGTTACAGGAAAGGATAAAGCCCCCGCGTTATCCCTTCACGGTCGAGCGAAGTCTGGAAAGTTGGAATACACACCGGCGCCGGGTGATTACGATCCGCAGAAAGCCGAAAAAATAATTCAGGACAGTTCGCCGAAATATTCGTTCGGTATAAAGCCGCATACCGAGAAAATTAGCACGACTCCCGGTAAGTTTTAAATTTATCGCAACGACGATTTTTCTGTGAATGTCATTTGTCTCACGAAAATAAATTCTTCGAAGATATCAATTATATTTACCTCAGCGATCGATCAATTTAAACTTTCATTTTAATTGAATGCAAAAAAAATAAAAGTGTTAATTATCTTTCAATTAATTAAAAATACCAAAAAAAGTGCTTCGAAGATTTAATTTTCGTGTTCACAAAGTTTTAATAAAAAATCGGCTTCCACGATATCATTGTACATAAAAAAAAAAAAACAATCATCTTGTGTAAAAAAAAATGAACCTATAGCGCCCGGTGACTATATCACGGAAACCGTGAACCTCGACAAAGCCCCGCAATACAGTTTCGGCGTAAAACACGCGCCGGACAAGCCGAGTGATAGTCCTGGTAATTGAATTCATATTCAAAAGTCAATATTCAGTCTCTATTTCTCCTCTGCAATAACCGTATCGCCATATAAAATCTCAAAACGTTGCGAATCGCGTGACTCGAGCTCTTCTAATTGGCAATAATCATAGATAATGTCGACGGAATAAATTTTTCATTCTAACAGTAAAAATAAAACCTTTATAACTTTATTAAAGACAATGTAATTGCTTATCGCGAATTTGTATAACTTGAGTTAATTTTATAGCGGCAATGTATATTTACCGCAATTTTCACTGATTGCGCAAAGGCAATTTTTCCATTAAAAAAAAACGAAAAAAAAAAAACACTTGTGAATCGTTTGATGGAATTAAAAAAAATTGTAACTCAACGTAACAATGGGAATAGCGATTATTCTTGGTAATTAACTTAATAGTTACGTGTCGCTGACTGTAAACGGTATTCTAGACTTCTAGCATGTTGATTGCCGTGAATAATCGATTCTACGGCTCAACGAGGGAAACTGTGATACAAATCGGAGAATCGACGCTAATAAAGGTTTTGGTTATACTATGTGTGTAATAATCGGAGAGCTGCTTGTTATTTGATCGTTTTGTTGTAGCAATGAGTAGAGTAGTAGTTACATATTGTTAGTAATTCTAATTAGCATGCGCTACGCGAAGCATGTGCAGTAAAAAAAGGCAACAAATATACATAATCATTCGCCATAATGCATTTGCGCTGTAGATAGTTGGAATAACCGAATAATAGAAATGATCATTATTGTTAATTGTTTTTTTAGCGCCCGGAACATATTGTCCCGAAAAAGTAAATTTTGATAAAGCGCCGCAGTACAGCTTCGGTCGTCGAACTTCATTGGATAGAGTCGATTATACTCCCGGTAAGTGTTATAATTAAATTATTGATTAGCACGTAGTTTTTTAGTGTATTTTAGTAACGATATGGGATATATTTTTATTCAGCGCCGGGTGCGTATTGTCCTGAGAAAGTAAATCTTCACAAATTGCCACAATACAGCTTCGGTCTGAAGCCACAGAACGAAAAGCCAAGCGATACTCCTGGTAAATTTAGATTTTTTTTGTTGTGTTATGTGTTTATTTAGTACATTTTAGTGTTTTCATTTTTTTCTTATTTGTTGAACTTTGATTTATTTTTAGCACCTGGTGCTTACAGTCCTGAAAAATGTAATCTCCACAAAGGTCCTGAATATAGTTTATACGGTAAAGGATTGGAGCAAAGGCCGAATGATAATCCGGCTCCCGGGACATACAGTCCTGAAAAAACGAATCTTCACAAAGGTCCCGAATACAGTTTATACGGCAAAGGATTGGAGCAAAGGCCAAACGAAAATCCAGCACCAGGGACTTACAGTCCTGAAAAACATAATCTCGATAAAGGTCCCGAATACAGTTTGTACGGTAAAGGATTGGAACAAAAACCAAATGATAATCCAGCTCCGGGCAGCTATAGTCCAGAAAAACACAATCTTAACAAAGGTCCCGAATACAGTTTATACGGAAAAGGACACGAAGAAAAACCGAATGATAATCCAGCACCAGGCACTTACAGTCCTGAAAAACATAATCTCGATAAAGGTCCCGAATACAGTTTATACGGTAAAGGATTGGAGCAAAAACCAAACGACAATCCAGCGCCGGGTGCTTACAGTCCTGAAAAACATAATCTCGACAAAGGTCCTGAATATAGTTTGTACGGAAAGGGATTAGAGCAAAAGCCTAACAACAATCCGGCGCCGGGTGCTTACAGTCCTGAAAAACATAATCTCGACAAAGGACCCGAATACAGTTTATATGGAAAGGGATTGGAGCAAAGGCCAAACGACAATCCAGCGCCGGGTGCTTATAGTCCTGAAAAGCACAATCTCGATAAAGGACCTCAATACAGTTTGTACGGAAAAGGATTGGAGCAAAGGCCAAATGACAATCCAGCGCCGGGTGCTTATAGTCCTGAAAAACATAATCTCGATAAAGGACCTCAATACAGTTTATATGGAAAGGGATTGGAGCAAAGGCCAAACGACAATCCAGCGCCGGGTGCTTATAGTCCTGAGAAACATAATCTCGACAAAGGTCCCGAATATAGTTTGTACGGAAAAGGATTGGAGCAAAGACCAAATGACAATCCAGCGCCGGGTGCTTACAGTCCTGAAAAACATAATCTCGACAAAGGTCCCGAATATAGTTTGTACGGAAAAGGATTGGAGCAAAGGCCAAATGACAATCCAGCACCGGGTGCTTATAGTCCTGAAAAACATAATCTCGACAAAGGTCCCGAATATAGTTTGTACGGAAAAGGATTGGAGCAAAGGCCAAATGACAATCCAGCGCCGGGTGCTTACAGTCCTGAGAAACATAATCTCGATAAAGGACCTCAATACAGTTTGTACGGAAAAGGACACGAAGAAAAACCGAATGATAATCCAGCTCCGGGTACTTACAGTCCTGAAAAACATAATCTCGACAAAGGACCCGAATACAGTTTGTACGGAAAGGGATTAGAGCAAAAGCCCAACAACAATCCAGCGCCGGGTGCTTACAGTCCTGAAAAACATAATCTCAACAAAGGACCCGAATACAGTTTATACGGAAAGGGATTGGAGCAAAGGCCGAACGACAATCCAGCGCCGGGTGCGTACAGTCCTGAAAAACATAATCTCGACAAAGGACCCGAATACAGTTTATACGGAAAGGGATTAGAGCAAAAGCCTAACAACAATCCAGCGCCGGGTGCGTACAGTCCTGAAAAACATAATCTCAACAAAGGTCCCGAGTACAGTTTATACGGAAAAGGACACGAAGAAAAACCGAATGATAATCCAGCTCCGGGTACTTATAGTCCTGAAAAACATAATCTCGACAAAGGACCTCAATACAGTTTGTACGGAAAAGGATTGGAGCAAAGGCCGAATGACAATCCAGCGCCGGGTGCTTACAGTCCTGAAAAACATAATCTCGACAAAGGTCCTGAATATAGTTTGTACGGAAAAGGAGTTGAACAAAAACCGAATGACAATCCAGGTTCGCAGGATTCAAGTACCTTGAAAAAAAAAAAAAAAGAATTAATAAGCTTTTATAAAAAATTAACATAATCTTGACGAAGAACTAATTCGATTAATGAACTCGGTAGGACCTGGTCGCTACTATCCCGAGAAAATAGACAATCTGGAGCATAAACCTTATTACAGCTTTGGTAGTAGAACTCCATTGGTGAAGCCTAGCGATACTCCAGGTAATGGTGTAGACTAATCGTCCGTGGCTAACGTCAATATTAATAAAAAAAAAAAGAAAAAAAAACGCCATTACTACTCCATTAAACTAAACATACTGACGGACATATTATATTGAACTTCGGGTTTGTAACTCTGAAATACGCTTGAAAAAAATGAGTCGCTATAATTTAACAACGAATCAAGCAACATTTTCGGCACCTTTTTCTTTTCACATTTTTTATTAGAAATTTTGCTTTTAGCACCCGGAACCTATTGTCCGGAAAAAGTGAATCTCGATAATTCACCGCAATATAGTTTCGGTATCAAACATTCGCCGGTGAAATCCGACGACATTCCTGGTAAGAAAAATTTCGATTTTATCGTTCAATTATTTTTTTTAAATTTATTTAGTATTTTTCACCAATTTCTTTCGATACTTTTTCACACTCCAGCACCCGGAACTTATTGTCCCGAAAAGTTCAATAGCGACAAAGCACCGCAGTATACTTTTGGTCTCAGAACGCAACTCGAAAAGTTGAGCGATACACCAGGTAAGAAAAAAAAAGTCTATTAATTCCTCAATTATTATTTTACTATTATTATTTTTTTTTCTTTTCACGCCATCGTATCTTTTACAGCACCGGGAGATTATTCTCCAGAAAAGACTAATTTAAATAAGGGTCCCGCGTTCAGTCTCAGTGGGAAGGGAACGCAAGAGAAACCGAACGATATTCCAGGTACGACTGAGTCGCACTAATTTAATCAAAGCGCATCGTAAGTTACGCAATTCATACGTCATACGTTTTCTTTTGTTTTATAATTAATTTTTTAAGGACCCGGAGAGTATAGTCCGGAAAAAGCGATGATGATATGGCAAAAAGCTTTACAATTCACGTTCGGTCTCAGACCGCCAATGGAGAGAAGCAACGATGTACCGGGTAAAGAAAATGACTAAAATTTAACTAAATCGTTGGAAGCCAATTTTTTTTTCTTCTGCGAACGTATTCTCCGAAAAATTGCCCTATCAATTGGAAAGTTTAGTAATTTCGCATTTAAATGTAATTCCACAGCTCCGAACGTGTATACGATTCCATCGGTACTATGCGGAACGAAGGAGGGTAACAAGAAAACAGCGCCGGCGTATTCGATGTCCGGCAGACAAAAAGTATTCACCGACGACAGAGTTTTGGTTCCCGGACCGGGCGCTTACGAGTCCGTAAAAACCGATATAATGAGAGTCAAGAGTGCTGCTTACAGCATGAGCGCGCGATACTCATTGCCCAACGATCACGCGAAGATTCCCGGACCCGGAGCGCACTGTCCCGAAAAAGTAAGCCGACGCAATGTATTTAAAAACAAAAAAAATTATTTGATAAAAAAAAAAAAATTCACATTGTAAATTGCGATATCTCGTTAACAGTTTGTAAATTGTCGACTGGTTTTTCCAATTGTGGCGTCTTGAATTTTATTATTGAGAATTTTTAAAAATGATTTTTCATTCTCGCGAATTTTTTTAATTTCATTCAATTTTTATGTTTCGACGTTATTTTTATCGATAAATTTTGTTGCAGGTGCTCCTCGATATTCCACCGGCGCACACCTTCGGAATCAGACATTCGCCTTACATCTGCAGTCTTAAAGACACAGTGTACTAAACACATACTTTGTTATCGAAAATTCTCTTCCATTACCTCGCTTGTCGAAAGCTCAACGATATACAACGATAGCTTAAAAAAAAAAGCGTTATTAAAACCGTAATAAATTCGCGCAGCTCTTAACGCAACTCGCATTCTAGTTTACGATACTAAGACTCCTTTTTTTTTTATTTATTTTTTTTTTTCAAATAACGAATTCATTTTCTAATATATTTCGTCGTAGACGTAGAAAAAAACATTTTACGAGATGGTGAGGATATGTATCACGTTTTTACACGAGTAAAAATAAATCAATATTTTATAATTGAAATTATATGCTTTAATTCATTTTAATTTTCGTAGAAAATTGCGTGTTTTCAATGCCCTTAGAAATTTTTTTGTGTTATAAAAATTGCTTTGAATACTGCAATTTCGTTGTTTGTATACAATTTTTTGAGATATTATCGATAATTATCAATAGTACGTGAATATACGTTTAAAAAAAATATATACTTTTTTTTTTATATAAAACAGTTTCTGTGCAAATAATCATTCGTATCGACACTATTAAATGCATTTTGGTCTGACAATGTTTTTCGATGTCGAGAGAGAAAAATTGCAAATTTACTTTCCAGCGAAAGATAATGAAAAAAATAAAATAACGAGTGTAAGAAGCCGAAAAGTTTCAAACTCACGACGGGACAAATTTATTTTTCTAAGTAATTAAAAATAAGTATTAACTGTTTTGGACCCAATGTACAATTCGATTGATTATGCGATCGCAAAAAAATGCATTGCCTATATAATTTTCACGGCACGCATTGCTTTTTTTACACTCAAATAAATTCAATTAAAAAATTCGAAAGCTCTGCTCGACGATTTGTATCTAAAGGATTTTGGCTTTTTTTTCGCTGGGATTTGATGAACTCATAGGGCCAAAAGTCTCCATAAGCTTTGGTCAATATGTGAAAATGTAAATAAAATATATGTTTCTGCGAATAGTTACTTTACGGAGATCAAACAGCTTTGTAGACGAGTTCTCCGGCGATCCAAGTGGAAATTACATTTAGATCGTCGTTTAGCATCACGAAGTCAGCATCGGCACCAAAATTAAGGACTCCTTTTCGTGACTCTATCGCGAGCGCAGTGGCCGGATGAAGAGTCGCCGCTTCGAGTGCTTCCACCGTTGAGCATCCTATAAAAAAAAATAAGTTTCGTACGATGTTTCGATAGAATCCAAGAGTACTTCACGAAAAATGTTAAGATTTTTATTTGGTTTATACCTGTTGCTTCTTTGAAATGTCGGACACACGTAGCCATATCTGCGGTACTTCCACAGAGTGTATCGGTGCCCGCGATATAGGCGTAACCTTTCTGAACCTGAATGTCGAGCTGACCGAGGCGATAGGTACCGTCCGCGAAACCCAAAGCGGCTATCGCGTCGGTTACCAATACAAGACCTTGAAAATAATTTTAAAAAAAGTTCCAAGTGTAGTTTATCAAATTTTGTTTCTTATCGCCGACGATACGGACATAATTTTGTTTTTTCGATTTTGCTCTCTCAGATACATAGCTGATTTTCGCATATTTTAGCGATCATTACGAAACTACTTTTATAAGACGTTCGTAAATTAAAAAAAAAATGTTTCGTACAGCAAACTTCGCGAAAGTCATAAAAAAAAGGGAAATCAACGCAGGAATTACACTTTGTTTTTTGTCGGATAAATACTGCGATAAATAATTTTATTTTATCTATTTACCTTTAGGATGAGTTCTATGCGCGATACGCAATGCTGCGGGATGCGTATGTATACCGTCCGCAATTATTCCATAGTGAATAGTTTTTCCCGGTGGTATTTGATCGGACGTCAGCAACCCCACTAATCCGGGATCTCTGTGATGAAACTAAAAATCGAAAAAACTAATTGCATAAAGTCTCAAAAGGGTGTGAAGGCGAATTTTCATTTTTTTCACGTTACAAAGCAATGTAATTTATGATTTAAAGGTTTTTTACATACAGGAAGCATAGCATTGAACAGATGAGTGATGAAAGAAGCTCCGCATTTTACCGCTTCCTCGCCTTCTTTCAAGTTCGCTATAGAATGACCTGAAATAAAAGTTTTCCTTGGAAATCAAAACTCCGTTTATAAAAAAACAAAAAAAAAAACGAATCAAGGGCTCCACTGACCTACAGAAACTTTAATGTTCTTTTTGCACAATTCTTTGATAACTGAACACGAATTTGGTATCTCTGGTGCCAATGTAACATAGCAAACATTTTCCAAACTTCCGTACATTTCAATAACAGAAACGATACCCTGAAACAAAAAATTTTTGCAATCTGAATATCGGTATTAAAAAAAAAAAAGAAAAAAATTAAAACAAAGACGACAGACAACAAAAAACGGAAAAAAAAAAAAAAATTGTATGAAAAAACGAAAATTGATTTTTTTCGTGTTTACCTGATCAAAAATGCGAATACATTTTTCTTGGTGAGCACCTTTTTTGCTGGGGCTGATGAAGGGTCCCTCCACATGAATTCCCAGTACAGTAGCGCCGTGTTTGCCGCCATCTCGTTTTTTTATCTTCGGCAGCACTTGACGATACGTCTCCTTCGGTGATGTGACGACGGTGGGACAAAACGACGTAACGCCGTAAGCCAACAACCCTTTTGCCACAATATCGACGCCTTTCTCAACGTCGTTACGGTTTTCCGAAAAGTCTATGCCAAACCCACCTGAAAAATGGAGTAATTTTCTGGAATTTTTGTATACCTAACGATTTATGGTACTTTATGTACGATTTTGAAAAGTAAAAAAACGAAATAGAGATTAAACATTGTTCTAAAATAGTTCATTCTATGTTTTTTTTCGGAAAAACAAGTAATGACATAAATATTGAAAGTATTAAAAAATAATTCAGATTTTTTTGAAATTCGACTTACCATTGATCTGAACATCGATGAATCCTGGCGAGATGATAGCACCGTGACAATCGATCTCCGTCTGAGCGTCGATTTTTTCATCGTAGAAAACTTTTTCCGGATCAATGATCTTTCCATCGCGAACCCAAAGATCCTCCTCAATGATTTTTCCATCTCTGAGTATTCGACAGTTGCGAAATTGCGTCAAAGAATTCTCTAAACTCGGCATTATTATTCACGAAAAGATGTGAATACGGAATGAACTATTGAATACTTTGGGACGGAAGATTTCAACTCGCACGGCTTGATAACTGAACACTATCTTTTCTTATTCCTTTTTTATAATGTGTTTTTGTTATCGTCATACATTTTATCGGATGAACCGCAACCGTGCGGGATCTCGTGACCACGTCCGGGGAATGTGGCACTCGACTGACCGTGGCAATGAACTTTGAACTTATTTGAACTGAAGTGAGACAGTTTTTTGGGTGATTTCTGATACGATAAGAAAGTCGGTAACATTCTGTTCCCCTCCACCTTTTCATTTTTGGCATTTTTTTTATCAGTCGGTGAAATAAAAAAATAATAAATGAATCCGGTGAAAATTCAGCTTGAGGCGCCACATGAAAAAATTCTGTGTCGGTGAATCAGCTGTGACCGCGATTTAAACACACACGGCTCTCGCTTGTCAAATTTTGTAAACATCGGAAACATTGAACTTGTCATTATTTCGTTGTTATTGACAGTTAGTCATTTCAACAAAACGAGTGAATATAAACGGCGTTTGAAATAATCACAACCAAGTGGCATTAAAAAAATACGATCGATTGCGCGTAAAGTAAATACGACGTTTTGAGGTTACGGTAAATTTTGAATATGTCACTTTTAAATAGAAATAGAAAAAACAATTAATTACGAAACTTTGATATCAATAAATTTATCGTTCTATTATAACTGCACATTTTTTTGCAAACATTTTGTCATAATTTTCTCTTGAACACGTAATTTGATCTAATTTTTTTTTTTATAAGTAATTGTCAATTTAACTGGAAGGTCAACGTCATCTATTACTTACAAACGATGACCTTGAATTCTAAACATTAAAACTGCCTGTTGATTATTTGGTTCAAGTACACCAGTAGTATTTGAAAGTTGTTTTTTTCATTGTGTTCATCGATTCAACGATCCATGGAATACACCTGTGAAATTTTTATCCATTGACGTCGACATCAATTTCAAATTTCATCGCTCAACTTATTTACATTACGCCACAAAAATCCATGTAATTTTTCATTAAATAATTCGACTATTTTGCAGACGGAAAGTTATGAAGAACAATACTTTTATGTAAAAAAAACAGACGATTCGTCAAAAAAACAAAAATAACGAATACCAAGCTATGTGTAGTACGGCATCCGTGGAGTCACTATGTTTAAATTGGAGTCTTACATAACACCGGTAATTCTCAGCTATGTGGAAAAATATGTCAAAAATTTCAAACCTGAGCAATCGCAGGTAAGATAAATTAATAATTAATTAAAATAAATTAGATTAATATTATTATCATTATTATTATACATCAATATTAATATTAATATTTTTATCTGTTTATTCAATTTTTTTTTATATTTCGATTTATAATATGTTTATAGTGACCAAATTTTTTTTTTTTTTTTGTTACATTGGAAAAATATATTGCACTATGAATGATATAAGTTGAAATGAAATTCCTGAAGATATGCGAAATGCATTACCAGAGTTGGTATAATATTGTATAATTTTTAATGATAATCATTATTAATATTTCACAGGTATCTTTGTGGGGCGGAGATGCGTCATTTCAAAATCTGGATCTGCGCCTGGAAGTGCTTGAGGAACAACTCAACCTTCCATTCACATTTGTCAGCGGACATATTCACGAGTTGCTTATACACGTTCCGTGGGTCAAAATCACGTCGGAACCAATTGTCGTCACGATTAACACTATGGGTGGGAGAAAAATTCTGAAACTATTGTAAAACATATCTGATAGGGAAATTATGCGAAAATATTTCACTGTTTTTAAAACCAAATTTTTTTGATGGCTGATTTCCGAAGTTTCGTAACGTTTACAATTTTTGTTTTTTTTTTTTTTTTCAGAATGTATCTTGAATTTGAAGGATCAAGGAACGGCGGAAAGCAGCACAACGATCCCTCATGGCTCGGGGCAACAATCCATACAGTAATTTCCGTTCGCAAAATATATTGTCGTTTTTATTCCGTTTTTATGCGTATAAATAGCACTAATTTTTTCTTAATTTTCGTAGGGAAGAAGCCCCACCGGGATACATAAAGAGCATCGTAGCAAAAGTCATAAATAATATCACAATCAATTGTAATAATTTAATTCTGAAATACGTCGAAGAGGACATCGTTCTCAGCGTCAACGTCAGATTTCTAAGTATGCAAACGGTCAACGACCTTTGGATACCGTCATTCACAGGTATATACGTTATACTACGATGATAAGAAATTTCGACAATTTCACTTTAATGCCTGAAAATTTCAAAGTATCTTTTTCTATTCGTTTATTAAAAAATGAACGTAAAAATAAAATGTTGGTAATCAACTTAATTCTTATTGTTTATCGAGTAACAATACTCGATAAACAATAACGAATCACTGATTTCGCTAATATTCATCTGCAGACGTATCAAGTTACGAAGTAACCCTCAGAAAAATCATAACAGTCGAAGATTTGACTCTCTGTTTGGATAAAATGGATACAGCCGGAAAAATAGAAATATATCAGGTAAAATAAATAGTCGACTACCTTTCCCACGATATTACGCAAGCAGAACTCTGCGTATCATATATTAATGATTTTTTTTTCGCAGGATCCCGTCCTCTATCGTTGCTCTATGGTAATTCGCGCGATGATGAACTATCACAGCAACGTCGCCAAGTGCGCGTCAGTGACGAGATTCGATTTGCACTGTGGAAAGATGGAATTCAGTATGACGGAACAACAATTGCCGATGTTACTTCGTCTGATCGCTTTAATCACCGCACTCCAGACGAAACAATTGGCCGTTCGAAAAGATAAACCTATCGTTTCTTCGGATGAGAGAGGAGAGAGCATTCAAGGTATTCATTTATATAAATTTTCATACATTTTTGTAAAAATAATGCAATACTATTTTTACTTTTCAAATCGTTTAAATCCTTTGGAAAGACTTCATACAATTTCTAATATTGATTCCATTACCTTTTTATAAAAAAAAACAAAATCAAAATTTCGTTACATTTCGTTTGGGTATTGTAAGCCAATTTTATGACAAAAAATTGGGAATTTATGAAAATTTTTTACTTATTCAAAAATCAAACAGACGATGCGGATCAAGTACACGGCGCCGGTCCCGAGGGACCCAGTTGGGGCGGTTGGGCCTGGAATACCGTCACATCGTTTTTACCCGTAAGTTGGGACTCCGACTGGTCGGATGACCAACAAATAGCAACGACCGGTCACATTATTCACGTTGGTGTTTACATAGACGACGCGGTTCTCACCTTCAAGGTATTCTATTTTTTAAAAAATGATTTTTCATAAAATAAAACTAAAAAAAAAAAAATTCGAAAAATGATTTCTTTTTTTTTCTTACAGACTGTCGAAAACCTTCCGGAGCAGCTGTTTTACAAATCTCGAAAAATTAGATACAACTCATTTTTAACATTGCGAGTAACGGGGGCTGTGATGTCGATGTTAATCAAAGGAATGAGTCTTAGTAATGTGAGGTTTGGTCTCGGAACGATCCGTTTGCATCCGCGCGGCGCATGCAGCTGCGGATATCAAGAAGTTGTCGACGGTGTGCAGGTAAAAAGATCGGAGGTTTCCTGCAGAAAAAAAAAAATGAGGAAAAAAAATGCGTCGATTAACTATAATGTATTTCAATAATTATTTTTTTACAGCCACCGCTTTATATGACTGCAGGAACGATTCGGGACGATTATTTGAAGAACTCTCTGTTCGACAAAGATACAGTGGACACGGATTTGAAAAATTACTACCGCGACTACATCGATTACCATTTAGCTGCAGTCAATGGTACGAGATAAATGTTTTTCGGCGTTTTTTTTTTATGACAAATAGTTTTAAACTGTTGAGGCTGTAGTTTAGCTGTAAATAGTATTCAGGCGGTCGAAATTATCTATAAAATTTTAGTTTCATCGATGCTGGAAAGATTCCCAGCATTCGGAATGGATATCGTACATTCGATCGAAATACCGGACGATTTTCCGGTAGAGAAGGTCCTCGAGTTCGGATCAAATTTCGAGTACAGGTACCGAAGAAAAAAAAAAGTTTAAACTTAATTCTTCCCAATTTCTCGCTATTCCAAGTCAAAGAGAACGTATTAAAGTTCTATAAATTTTCAGCAATTTTCCAGAACGCAGGGTAATCCGTTACGTCGTTGGCGATCTAAAAATCCGACTCTGTTCCGGTTTGATGCATCGAATCGACGCGGTAAAACGCGCCGCGAAATACGATCACAACCTCTATGTGGTTAAAAAACACGGTAAGAGGCATTTAGATAAAAAGATACGATACAATAACGAGGAGAATGGCGACGAAACACAACATTTCCAAATTTAATTTGCAAATTACTTTTCCTGACTTTATTAACTCTTTCTGCGAGAAAGCGTTAAGGAAAAAAAAATTAATAACGTTATGTTTCAGAACCGAATTACGAAGAATTGCCTCCCGTTACGGTTGAGGAATACGAAGCTTTGCGGGAAAACGTTTCGGTGATCCAAACCTATTTTAACGTTAATAAACTTGCCGTGCAGTTCCAACTGACCGATCATAGCTCAGCGAGATTACCGGAACAACCGAAAATCGTTGAAGATAATCAATCAACGACGCTGGATCCGGCGTTGTCGGATGATCCGCATTTAAGCGTTGAGATGGATCAGGTCGGCGGAAGTCTCGTTCAGCCGATGTATGCGTTTCGATTGGCGTCTTGCGCGTCGCGACAAGCGGAAATCGCCTCCGACATGCTTAACGACTGCTACAGCGTCGCGGATATCAAAGTAACGTTCATTTTTCGAATTCATTTTTTACTATCTTCGGGGCTTTCGGCCGAACGATTCGGTAGCTGTTTTGTAATACGTAACTTATAATTGCAAATTATCATATTTTGTCATTCAATTTCATTCGAAATTCGTTAATACCGAAAGTACCGAAATATCAAACTACGAATAGTGAGGAAATGTATATCGATATTTTTTTTTTACGATTCTTACAGATTTCCGGAGCCCAAAGTCAGCTGTACTTGACGAAGAATTGTCACACGTTGATTGTAATGCCGTGTAACGCGAAGTTTACCAAAAAATCTCTCGTGTATCCGCAATACTGGCGGAGTACGACTCTGGTTAACGATTTAATGGAACTGGAAATAGACGGCATAACGTTTACCGGAACAAAACCAAAGTTAACAGTCGCAACATCGATAGGTCTTTCTATAAGAGATCCAACAGATATTTCGAACCCACTGTTCTGTTCTTCACTCTTCGCCGACGCATGTAACGAAAAAGGTTTGAATTTACGTGAAATACTTCGAGTTATCTGCGAAAACTTTATATCCGCATATACGCAATTATGAAAAAGAAATATTGTGTTTTTGTTCGTAGATTCGGTTTATCTTGAACTTTCGCTGGAAAATGTTCGTTGCAAACGCCTCAAGTCGTCGTCGACTGTGTCGATGAGGATCAATATCGATTCCATGAAAGCTTTTGCTCTGAAAGACGAACAACAGGCATTTATTCTCTCGGGTCCGGAAACGGAGACTCATGGGTACGGATGTTCCTTCGGTCTTTTCGTAGAAAGAATCATTCTTCACTCTATCATTATTATTATACTTAAATCTATCGATATAATGTATTCGAATCGTTGTCGACTCTTTCATCCGACGAATTCTCGTTTATCGAAAAAAAAAAAAAAAAAATACACGGCAACTTTCGGCATACAATTTTTTCGAGGACTTTCATCCGACGAATTCTCGTTTATCGGAAAAAAAAAAATACACGGCATCTTTCGGCAATTTTTTTGAGGAATTTCATCCGACGAATTCTCGTTTATCGAAAAAAAAAAAAAAAAATACACGGCAACTTTCGGCGTACAATTTTTTTAAGGAATCTTTTTAATTCTAACGGAACAAACCGTTTTCCCCTTTCAAATCGTTCGATAACGCGCTGACAATGCTAATTATGCATAAGATGAGTTCACAAAATGCAAATTCGGAAGTCGTAATTCTATACAAAATTCTTTTGCATTTCAGGGAAATGGAAAATGCAGTCCTGTTGACTGCTGTGCTTCAGTATTCCGAGCCGATTTTGGATCTCGCGCATCCACCGATCTTCTCTTTCCGCGTTGCGGAGATGCGCTGCAGCTTTGATCCGTTGTTACGCGAATGGTTGGAGTATCAATCAATTTCGTACAAATCCGACAGCATCTACAACGCTCGTCCCGGTCTCGAGCAACAAACGATTCCGGAAGAAACATTTTCCGACGTCGGTCCGCGAAGAAAAATGTTTCGTACGCTGCACGATAGTGTGCACAGCGTATCGGACAAAGAGAAAAAAAAGTCAGGTTCGCGCACCGATTGGTCTAAAGGAGTATCCGGCGGCGATGACGTTGAGAAAAATTTACCTGCGAACGACGATATTGCATTAGCGGTATTGTTAATTATTAAACTTCACGTCTTAACACATTTTATATATATTTTTTGTCTTTTTATATTATTATTCTTTTATACCGCTATTATTATTGTATTTTTTAAATGTTGCATTTTCATCGATCTTTTTAGGATCTCCGGAAATCCACGGTTTTCATTACCGTTACCGAGTTGTATCCGCTGTGGCGGAAACTTGTACTGTGCGGATTCGTCGGCCACTTGGTAATTTACATACCTACGACAACGATGAATGGCATTGGTGCAGCGGGTGAGTTTCGAACACTTAATATGAAGATATCGCGTTACCAAAAGCCAACGATGGTACATTAAAGTGACGCTATTTCGCTTTTGATAACACGATATTAGTCGAATTTTTTTTTTTTTTAAGATTACGAGTCACAAATGACACAATTTTTATTCTACAGGTATCGAACTTGCAAAAGACAGAGCGTTGGACGGCGATTCTAATTTGCAAATTTTCGCAATCAAATCACCGACAGTGCTGATCCATTCGGTGAACGTTCAGTTTGAACAATTGTCCCAACATCTCGAACAATTGCCGGCGCATCTTCCGACTTCGATGTGGACACACGGTAAGTGCTAATTAATCAATGAATCGATTGAAATATTAAGTTAATTACCCTATTAACATTTTAACGCAATTAACTCACAAATTGATTTAATAATCAAATTCATTATTTACCTTCGATAATTTAATTGATAAAGTTAAATTGTTGCTGGAAATGTGCGCATTTTTTTCCAGAGTATCACAGTTTTCCGTGGACATTCGGGTTAAATAATCTTCAGTGTTATACGCTTCGAGAGAAATCCCGAAAAAATTTGATTCGCAAAGTCGATTTGACTGCTACTATCGACATCGCTACAAAGCCCGTCGTACCGGAAGTCATCGATGGCTCTTTGGTTGGATTGGGATTGTGCGTTTATGTCGACACTTCCCCTGTAATTATTTCTCTATCCGAGGAACAGGTAAAAAAAAAATGCGCAACGTGTAAAAAAAAATTTAATTTCTCTCACAACTTCTAATAATTCCTTTGAATCTCTTATTTTTCTTTCGCAGGTCTCCTTGCTGAATGAAATTGCATCGGATATCGGGAGGATCGTTAATCTCGTTTATTCTCCTGACAAAAAAATTCCCGATTGCGCGCAAACGGAAGTCGAAGATTTATTCTCCGACATACAAAAGTCTCCGTCGAGTTACACTCAGGTATTCTATGCCGAGGATACTACAACGCCGTCGAGTATTTCTACGGCGAGAGATGATTCGGAAAAAGGTAAATCGTAACGATGGAATTAATTTTCCGTCGACTATATTTCGATTACTGTAACGTAACAATTGGGCAAAGAGTATCGATAAAATCGCTTCTTCTCGATTTCATTTTGATACCCATAAGTCTTTGTATTTTTTTTTTTATTTATTTATGATTCTGCAGAAACCGAAAGCGTTGTGATAACGGCGATGATACAGTGGACCATTATGAAGATCGCTTTAAAGTTATACGTAACGGAAAAAACGACAAACGTATCGACGAAATTAGTTCTCGAATTGGAAGACATTATAACGACTCTGGATTGGCAACCGATTTATCTGAAATTAAAGAATAAAATAACCACCGCCACCGTCTATCACTACGTTAGGTAAATAAAAATCTATGATATTTTGTTTCCATTTTTATTGAAAAATGTAGCGATTACTACTGTGCGTTTACAAGATTGCGAAATAGCATATAAAAAATATCGCGAGTTGTTTCATTTTGGAAGAGAATTTTGTTTTTAATTAGAATTCGCTATTTTTATTACGACAGAACGCGACAAGATCAACATTGGGAATTGGGCGATTACGCTGGTTTAGTGATGTGCGGAAGGGAAAGCAGTCCGGAGATCGAAAATACCGCTTTTTCAAGCGTAACGCTTACGAAAGCTCAGTCCGGAAACGTTCATACCAGATGGGGCGCCCAGAAACATCAGAAATCACAAAAGGTATAATTCACATTTCACACAAATACATATTTATTTAAGGTTTTCATTCGATTTTCCGCCGTAATAAAGGAAATTCGTAATTACATTCGTAAGAAACCAATAAGAAAGAAATTCAATAAGAAAGGAAAAAAAGGGCAAATTCGATTTGCCCCTTTTTTTTCTTATTTTTCCATCAACGAGGAAAAAAAGAAACACTATACGCTACGAGACACGCAATAATGCACACAGTTTCAAATTTCAGACCCACGCGAAGAGAGATCGTCCGTTGTCGAGTCCCGGATATATCACCGAAATCGATGTTAATCTCCAAATGGTTGACGTTATACTTCCGCTCGGTATACTGAACAAGTTTATCCTCCTTACAAAGCCGTTCATCCATACAAATCCGTCCGATAGCAAGCATCGAAATTCCGACGAAAATAAAACTGCATCGTCCTCAATGGAGTGTGAAAACTTTACCAGCAGATCCTTACCTTTGATCTATTTGGAGTTCAAGGGAATGAATCTTATGATACCGATTTTTAGTAGCGCCGATCATGGACTTCGTCACGATCTGTTGATGATGCAGGTGCGTTTTTTAATACAGAAATATCACTTATAAAAACTATTAATAATTTTCGGTAATTTATCGTTTTTCGTTTCGTTTATTAATAATTTTTGTTCGTTTATCGTTTTTCGTTTATTTTTCGTTTTATCTGTAATTTAATGTCTTGTGATTCAAGAGATTTTGATCTGACGACTGAGTCTACGAATTAACGAGACCAAAAAAAAGGTATAATGAGTTTAATAATTGTTTTCCATTAATTTTTTAGTTGGATGGTATCAGTATTACTCCGAGTGCCGAAAATCCTATATGCCGAACGATTATACGTTCGGACATCTATCAGCTCGCCGCTCAATCGAATATTCTTAACGTTCCTGGATCGGCAGTGGAGGATCGTCAGTATCAAGTAAACATTAATGGTATTTGCGCCTATACTACGACGTGGAAGAATTATCAACGAAACGTAACTAAGGTACAGCTTCAGTCGATATAAATACAGTGGAAAATGTTGAGAATCATTAATTTATCATTGTTTTCTGTTTTATGTTTTCTCAGCGAATGTCGCAATCCTATTTGTACACTATGAACGAAAATCCGGCGTTGGAATGGAACAATTTAGTGAACGACAGCAATTTGGAACCGCAGTTCTCCACTTCTCCTGTGTTGTCGAGGTAAAGCTTTCGATTGATGACGATAATTAAAAAATAGATTATGTAGATTTACGGAGAGTTTATCATCGATAAATTTCCATTGATTTTTTGCTTCACACAGATTCGACATCCGATTGATAATCGCCCCGGCGGTGGTGTTGTATCCGTCAAAAGTTGTCTGTGGCAGCGCTTTCGAAGTCACTTGCCTGACGGACATCGACGTGTCGTTAAATTTCGATCAGATTAAATTATTGTGGGTACTGCACAGCGAAACAATTCATGTATTGTCCGATTATTGCGACTCGTCGGCGAACGATAACGAAGCAACAACGGAGGATCAATGTTCAACGCCGGTTGCCACTCCAATGCATCAAATTCAAGGGATTTTGTCGCCGAAGGAACGCGAAATCGATTACGCTGCGGATAGCGGTATCGACTTTGAATCGTCGAGTGTCAATTTCGCAACTACGGTAAGTTTCCTATAAATTTTGTATTCGGTCGCAAATCTATTTTTCGTAAAATGTAACACTATAGATTCAGAGAAAATCGATTAAACACAGAAAAAAAAACTCTCAAAGATTCGATTTCCGATTAAGTGTATAACTATACTGTGTATTTTTTAGAATTTTTTATGTTAATTCAAATTTTTTTCTACTCTCTGCAGACGAAACTAACGTGGCAAGGAAAATCAACGCCTGTCCCATCGGAGATTTTAGTTAATTGCGGAACAGTTACAATTTCGTTGTATTTGGTGACGAAATCGTCGTCGTCTGCAGGAGAAAAAGTCGTAAGTGATATAAGAGTAATTTATCATTTTTCTGCTTCGTTTTCGTTATTTTTACGACTGAAATTCTCTATTCGTATCGATTCTAGGGTACAGCTGGTCCCACGGAAGATGAAAAGAGTTATTCTAAATCTCTTCTTCTGTACGCAACTATGAAAGAGCCAAACGTCTATATATCGCAACTCCATGGAACGGAAAAAGTTCAGGTAAAAGTTGAACGTATTCCTTACACCTTTATGTACCTAAAATAGCGATGCCAATGTATGTAATATCTGTTTTTTTGTCCATCAAATCATTTAGATTGATGTATTCCATTTTTTTACCGGTTCTCAATTTAAGTTTTTAAATTATTATAACAGAAGGAATTCGCCATGTCAGTCCCTTATGCAACGTTTTCCCACTAAAATCTAAAGCTTTTCCTATGAAATTTTTTAGATAAAAAAAAAATTACGTATCATTAATATTCTAATCGTTTGAGAACTGGTAGAAGGCCTTTGCAGAGTCTCGTTCTTCGTTTCAAAATATCGTATACAAAAAAAAAAACTAAGAAAAAAAACAAAAACGGTTTCCGAGCATTGATGAGGTGTAAATATTGTTTTCATCTATCCGTAGATATCTTGTTTCGATGTCGCTGTAGCGCTTGGCAATATAAAGGAAACGGAGTCGTCGTCAGTCGCGAACAAACCGGAAACAAAATTTTGGCTTATAGAGACGAAAAGCGGCGACCCTCATCCGGACACAGGTATTCCTCCTTCATTCGCCGTCGTAAAGTGCGAAAAATCTCTCAACACAAGAACTCAATTATCCGTCGACATGGGTCGTCCAACAAAATTGAATTGTTCTATTCCCGCTTTCAAACACATCGAAACTATCGCCAATAAGGTAAAAAAAAAAAAGAAAAAAAGACGAAACTCTTTTCGATTTTTCTAAAAGCGAAATCCATTAATTTCTCTAATTCTCGTGCCAAAAAATATCTTTTTCTTTTAGATCGCCTCCTGTTTCGTTGACCACAGCACGTCGGACATTGACAATGAAATTCCTCGGAAAATATCGCAGCCATCGAGAAATATCGCTGAAAAAAAGAACCAAAGGTTCGACTCGCCGGATCTAAGTTTCCGAACAAAACAGATAGTGGTCTCTCTGAGTACAAATTCGGGTTCAAAGATACTGCTAAGTGTCGCGAGTTCCTCTGGCAATACTTCGAGAACTACGAAACCCGAGAGAATATACGGAAATTTGTCGTTAAATTCTTTAATAATGTCGGCGAGTCGCGGAAACGAGATGAAAATTTTTCTGAATCCGTGGTGCTGTCACGTGACGGTTTATCTTCTTTGGGAGTCGTGGCAAGACAGCGACGCGGATCCGCAGATACAAATTCAAGCCGACAGCGAAAGCATGTATTTTGAATTTGGACCGCAACAGATGATTATCCTCGAGAAAGCAATGGAAGATTATTATAATTTCGTGGAATACTTGGATTGGCAAAACCCGACGATTCGCGCAGAAGATGACAATAGAAGAGACGACGCAATGACCGAACAACATTACAAAGATGATCTCAAAGCCGGAGCTTTTCAGTTCGTCGAAGGACACGCCGATGAGCTGCCGTTACCCTATCAGGTTTGTCGTTAATTTCATTTTTTTCCGATAACAGTGAAATTATAAGGTAATAGTTAATTTTTTTTTTTCTAATGTTAGGTCGTTTTTTACACGAGTCCAGAGAAGGCTATGGCATGGAGATACCCTCAGCCGAGAGTCATTACGGGACTTCACGTGGCGCCAATACCTTTCGAGGTAAATCCATATAATCTGCAATTTTGTTGCTTTACTCCTCCAGAAAGCTGTCGTAAAAACGTAAATTTTAGATTCTGATGTCGACGTAACTTACAAGTGGTTTATAAAGTGGTGTTTCCGCGGATTGATTTTAATAACATCGATTTTAATAAGAAAAACAAAAAAAAAAAAATGCAAAAAAAGCACCAAAACAAAAAAAAAATGCAAAAATGCAAAATTTATCGCTTTTTGTTCTTTCAGATCACGGAAAACGCAAATGTTCAACTGGATCCCGTGCCTTGCGCCTTGGAATATTGGAGTGAGAGTCACGTATCGTATCGACGTTACGTTGAGTTTTACCTCTCGGAAACCGACGATTACCGTCCCGATCTCCCGGCGACACCTCCGGCGCAAGCTGTAGCCTCAGTGTGGCGTGTGGTTTTGCCTTCTTCGACGATTCCCCGTCACGCAAATACAGTCCTATCGCCGCAAGTTCTCGTCGCCTGTTTGCGCATCGATTCTTATTTCAACGCCGCGATAATTCCTAATCTGCAAGCCGCTCTGAACGTCGGTTCGATTCATCTATCGTTTGTAAATCACGTCGAATCTTCGGCTTATTCGCGTCTACCTTATCCCCTGACGAACTTTCGTCTCAACGGTCTCATACCAGAAGCTCAATGTTTTCTCCAACTGGAGCAAAGCTCGAGTTTGCTGGTCGTCAATCGATGGTCCAGCGGTTCCGTTCTTGTGGATCTTAGTGGCGATCTCAGCGTCAAAGTTCTCGACTATTGTCTGCTGCAGATGCAAGAGATGATTGAGCGTCTCGAGACAAAAGTACAAATATCTCTTGGCGACGAAACTAACGTTTCGATTGAGTGTAATCCATTTTCCGTGAAATTCGCACCGTCGATCGCTCACACTCTCGCGGTATCAACGAACGTATGGCTCGCGGCATTGAATCCGGAGGATAAATCTGTCGCGATACTTACGCGCGTCGTCGTAGCGAACGACAGTAACGTTCCTATACGTTTCGGTCAGAGCGGCTCGGCGGATAATATATTGCTGCACAGTCGCGAATGTTATTTCTACTCGTGGCGTCGTACGAACAATCGCATGCTTCGCGTCGCCATGGAAAGCACCGGTTGGACATGGAGTCAGCCGTTTTCCGTTAAGAACAATGGAAGACAATTAGTTACATTTGGCAATTCGTTGGGAAACGCGGCGGTTCTGTGCGCAAGAGTATCGGCGCTCTCAGCGACGCAGAGACTCATTACTTTTTCCGGATTACTCGTCCTGACGAATCGTTTGGCGGAACATTTCGAGATGAAACTCGTGAGATATCGACTCGAAGAAGGAAACAATAAGGCGATCGTTTCGGATGATCTTCACGAGATTAGAGGGAGCGGGAGATCGCCATCGATTGTTTTGGATAGCAATTTAAATATTGCAATGCGTTTGCGCTTCGCTACGGGAACGAGTCTCTCGTGGACCGGCGATATACCTCTGAAGCCAAATTCTAAATGGGGGCAACCGTGGCTAGTAAAAGGTAAAAACTTCAACCGGAAAAGTGTCGGGGAAAGATTAATCCTAAAGAAAATCATGGAAACCTTTTCTTCATTCTATCAAAGGGCTTTTTTTTCGCGATAATTTTTTTCCTAAAATGAATACAATTTTCCACGATTATAGTTATTGTAATTTGTGTTGCAGTGCCGTTGCAGGAGAGAGGGCAATTTTTAAGCATCTGGGCGCGAATTGTGACCGAAAATATCCACGGAATGACCAGAATTTTGGTAAATTTCTGAATCTCTTATTTCTTTTTAAATTCGCTGAAAAAAAAAAAAAAAACAAAAGAAAATTGCAAATTTAATGTACTGATACTGGAGGTTCTTTTACATAAATTGGTACATCAGATTTAAAGTACAATAGTGATGAAAAATGTATGTACTTTTACAGGAAAATTAAGATAAATTATTAAAAGTAAATTAACTCCGCTGTTTTTAATATATTGTACATTAATTTGTTATCACAATCGTACATTACATTTAATGTACTAATTTATGCATCAAAATTTCTTATATCAGTTCATTCAATTTCCGGAATTTTTTTTTTTTACTGTATTATTTTTACAGTCGACAATAATGAATTTTCTATCATTTATTCCCATCGAAGGCTGTGCTGAGTCCTCTCTACATGATAAAATCGTATTTACCGGTACCAGTTAAGGTGCAAATTGAGACGCCGTCGTTGAAGACGTCTTTGAATGCCACTATAAACGGACGGGGCGAACGCCAGCAATTATACTGTCCGGGAACTTTCGAACATTCGCATCAGTTGACTTTTCAGTTCGAGTGAGTCGTGGATTTTCGGTTTCTTTTCGTTCTCTTTAGGTTTAGAAATGTTTGAAAAACTTTTGGATTAACGACGAAACATTGCAGAGCAGGAATCTCCGCATCGAATCCGTACGTTCCACTGTCCTACAGTTCCGTCGAACAACGAAAATTCTTCAAGAGACCCGAAAACGAGGATATCGACGCGATTTTAGCAGAATTAGAAAATGACGCTGAGGTTTTCCTTTGGCCTTTTCAAGCCAATGATGGAAATACGTGGATACCGGCGCAGCAACCGCATACACACGTTCAGGTGCGGAGTCAGTCTTATCGAATGAGAAATCGATTGCATCGATTTGCCGCTTTGTAAAAACGAATATGAATACTTTTCTTTCGTTTAAAAAATCTCACAGGTGAAGTATCAAGATGCCGGAATGGTTTCAAGCACTTTATTGCTGGAATTGCAACCGTGGTGCTTCATATTGAACTCTTTGGGCTGTGAAGTGACAATAATTGCGGAAGATACCGAACTTTGCCAAGTGCCGCATCACGGAATTATCACGCCGCCGAAACTCGAAGTGAGCAGTTTTCTCGTAACGCGAAAGTATCATTTCGAAATGTTTGCTAAATGAAAAAAAAGGAAATAGAAGAAGTGGATTATTATTGCATTTTACGGATAGAGTTTTCACAATCGCAATTAAGCGTTTTTTTTTCTTCGTTTAATTCGTTTTCTTCGTTTTTATTCTTAGGGAACGTTTCATCTGAAAGTCAACATCGATGAAAATTATTATCCTTCACCGGCGCTGCAATTAGCGCGTCCCGACTGGAGTCAGGGATTTTATATGCCACGGATCAGAGGTCTCATTCCCGTCGAAGGCAATGTCAAGACGACGATCGACTGTGGAGCAAACGTAAGTTTTCGTTTGTCTTCAATTCTCTTTGAAACAAACAATAGTTAATCTTTTTATAAAAAAAAATTCGAACCGAAAAAAAAAAAAACCATAATAAAAAAAAACTAAAAATAAAGAAATCCATCCATCAAAATTCACCGAATTCACTGATTCATGCGAAGTATATATACTTCGCAAGTGACGAAAAAAGATAAAAGAAATTTTTAAACATTGAATTTTACATTTTGTTATATTCGGATGTTATGATGTAAAAAGAAAAGTTATTGTAACATACTATACATCATTTACAGGTTTGCATAGTCAGCATAAACTCCAAGATGCACGAAGATATGAGAGTCGTTCGTATGTCGACGAGTCACGTTATATGCAATTTTACGGTTCATGATATTAACGTTGCGGGTTTAGCTGTGGATGAGACGAGTGTAACCCTCGATCTTCCGACAAATCAAGAATTCTACAATTTCAAAGTCTCGCCGACCAAAGATCGAAGGTAAGGTATTTCCTTATTCGTTAATTCAATTTGCATCGCCGAAATCAAATTTTCGTTTATCCACAACAATGAAAAATGGAAAAATTCTATTTAAGAGATATATAAAAATATTTCAGTCAAGGAATGCCGGTACTTCAGTGGCATAGGGTCGATGCCGAGAATATGACGGAACAAGTTGCACTTTACATTTCCTTGAGCCGCGATAACAAGTGGTCGTGTCCCGTGCGGGTCGATCAGAATATCGGCAGACGATGCATCTCGATATCGGTAATTACTTAATAACAAAAACTTACATTCTATATACCAAAATTCAGTTGAATTAACTAAATAGTTTATGAAATACAATATACCGAAACCTTAACAAATGATTAGCGGTGTCTAAATATCATTAAACTTTTTTTAGGATGACGTTAACGCGATACCTGTAGTTGTAACAGTTCAGGAGGACAAAGGTACGACATACATTTTGATTCACGTCGACGATCATCCGCAATTGTACATAGAGAACTCGTGTCCCTTTCGTTTACTGTTGGGAGAAGCAAACGCCATTGCCGGTGAGTAAAACAGACTTCTGAAAATCATCACCGGTTTGTTACTTCCAATCATATCGATTCCTGCATTCCTTACGGATATATCGGCAGTGTAGTGATGCCGATAGAATTCTGAGTATTCTGTTTCGATTGCATTAATTTGTTCTTTAAAAAAATTCAAAACCGGTAATTTTTTACCCACTTGTCGACCAAAGTTAGTTGATTGGGATCAGTGATTTTCTGGCGGTACTTCGGATCGACAATTAAGAAACAATAATTCTTGCAGAGGGTGCGTGTCAAGAGTCGTCACATTTTTTGTGGAGATGCGAAGTGGAATGTGGCGCCGCATCTTATTATTCACCACCGAGCGTAGGAAGCAGATTGCCGGACGGACAAACGACGGAGCAATTGCCGAAACTGTTGTTATCGGCTCTGCCGCAGAATCACTATGAGAACCAACGAGCAGGTAAATCGAAAGGACCGATCGCAACATCGCTACTTTCGGCGCTCCAACATTCTTCGATAGTCTATTAATATTCATTCTCCTTTCGTTTTATTTTCATGGATCGATTGTGGAAACAGACAAACGAAATGTTTTATGGTCGCGACCCATAAACACGTCGCAGTTAATTAATGGTCGCAGTGAACAATACGTTAGACTTCCGATTTATGGAGACATTAAACTACTGATGGAGAAACGATGCCATACGATTCGTCTTCGAGTTGTTTGCATGTCGCAGGTGCGAGAAAAATGAAAACTAAACAACAATTTAGTTGTTATTGACGTTATCAGTCCTACAAATACCGTTTTCTATGTCTTCTTAACTCGATTTGCCGCAAATCGATACTCCGCTTTCGTTTTTCTTAGTGTTCACTTAATCACATGTATTTCAGGTCGATGTTTCGGCTCGTGATATCAGAAGTCGATTAATCTTCAAAGAGACCAATTTACCAGATGCTAAATCAAGTAGATCGTCGCTCGGTGATGACGCGGAGAGCGTTGTCTCGACATCGAATTTATATGTGAGTTTCTCTTTGATTCCTGATGATTAGCCTATCGATATTGTTTATTTATTGGAAACTATTGATTGTCTTCTTTATTATCTATTCAGAGTTCAGACTACACTCTCCCTACCAATGTTTTATACTTCCGCGACAACGTTTCGGAAGACAAAAGAAAAGAAATGACGTCTCAAGAATCATTGGTCCAATCGGTGGATCAATCCGTTCAGACCGTTAGCCAACGGAAAGGCTCTCTGACCGTTTATATTCGTGGTATCAACGTCACGCTGATACAGGATACGAATGAACGTTCGCAGAGAGTCGAAGTCGCGAGTCTCTGTCTCAGTGATCTCATAGTTACGACTCTCTCGACTCCAAGATGCATCGCTTTGACCGTTTTGATCGGAGATTTTCAACTCGATAATCAAATGTTCGATGTCGGAGGTTTCGACTTTCCCGTTGTACTCATTAATCAACATCCCTATACGTCGCGAGGGCCGCGATTCGCCGCGAATACTTCGTCGAAGCCGAACATCGAAGCGGAGTCGTTGATAGTCGTGGACTGCGCTTGGGAAGTCGACGATGCGCTGTACGGTAAGTCTTCATATTTCTTTTTTATCTTTTAAGGTCGCATACGGTTATTATTATTTAAAGAGGATGTAACGAACATTTTCAGCCGAAAGTGAAATTTGAAGGAAATTTCGAACGCTTTACGATGAGATAAAAATCTGAAAAAATCAATCATACAAAAGGTGTTGAGAACATTAATTTTGCATAATAATAATTCTAAAATGTTCTTAACAAATTAGATTTCAACAAATCATCTGGTAACCTAATGTTGTTTTTATTTTTTCGATTTTTTTTTAATTTAAAAAAAAAACCCGTTTTTTGAAAAATCTTTTATCGATATTTGCGAATACGTTTGATTAATTTCCCGGAAACATTTTGAGTGTAATGCGCAGTGTTTCTCCGAACTTGTATCCAAAATTCGTGACTTTTCATGGGTAAAATAAAAAATAGAAAAATGAAGACAAATTCTAAAAAAATTTGTATGTAATCAGAAAAATTAACTGATTAATTTCTGCGAAAAAAAGTTGGATGACCGGATGATTCGTTGAACAGCATTTTTTAAAACAATTTGATAATAACTTTATGACATTATTGTTATGCAAAATTAATATTCTTAAGACCTCCTGAATCGCTGATTTTTTCAGATTTTTATCCCATTGGAAAATATTCGAAATTCGCTCGATATTTCACTTTTCTCGCGAGACTGTAAAACGATACCTCCTTAAAACATTGAATACCGATTTATGTTAGAAATTTCATCGCAAAGAACATCACAATCGATTTTTTTTCCAAAATAAAACAAACAAAAGCGCAGTTTCCGGACCCGTAATTTCGTTAGTTCGCAAAACACTTCGAATCGATTCGTGAGCCATGATAACAATAATTCTCTTTACGTTGTTTATTCAATAGCATGCAAACACGTGCGCATCAAAATCGGACCGATAAGCGCATACATCGAGGATACGTTTATATCGCAACTATTGGAATACACGACGTCGACGGTACCGCCGTGTTTCACGATATCCGCCGCGCCGAAGTCAAGAAATATAGAACTATTGCCAAACGCCGTTTCCGTTCCGGAATACATAATTTTGGACTCAGCGAATTTGAGATCACCGTTGAGACTGCAGCGCTTCACCATAGAGCCGATATCGGTTTTGTTGAGCGTTCATACTTCCGTACGACTTTACGTTGCTCTCGATCATTCACCGCTGTACTTCGGAACTTTCGAAAGGGACAATCTGTTAACGACGCCGTATAGACTCGGCAATGCGTTGACTATGCACTATCTATCCGGTGCTATATTCGGAGCAGGTAAGACGTCTTTCATCACAAGGCGATAAAATCGATATATCGATAACATTGAAACATTTATTTCGAAAAAATTGCACCTAAATCTTCGTACGTTTCTCATCAATCGCGATTTTCTCATCTTTTCCTTTTTTTTTTTAATGACTATTAGAAATACTTCGGGACGATGTCGCGGATATCAAATTTGACAAATAATCGATCGATAATTCTTATTTTTCAGGATGGGTCGTCGGATCTTTAGAAATTCTCGGCTCACCGGGAGGCTTCGCTCAAGCGTTGGGTTACGGTCTCCGAGACTTCATATCACTGCCAATTCAAGGCTTACTGCAGGGTCCTTGGGGTTTTTTGATCGGCATTACGCACGGCTCCGCCAGTCTTATGAAACATCTCACAGCGGGTAAAACACCGAATCCATAAATTAAAAAAAAAATTCCATAACTTTTATTTTTATTGAAAAAATATCGACTTTCCTTTCAATAACTCAATGTCTCTCAGGTACGGTGAACTCCGTAACGAAATTGGCGTCGAGCGTCGCCCGGAATTTGGATAGACTAACGTTGGACGAGGAGCATCTCCAACGGCAAGAGGAATCCCGAAGAATCCGACCGCAAGGCATGGCGCAGGGCCTCTATCAGGGACTCACCGGTTTCGGGATGAGTCTCCTCGGTAAATAAATATTTTCCTTACAAAAAAAAGGATCCCGAAACCATGAAATTGCGTTGATATTAGAATGAACTCCTCGCGTACGGGAGATTTTTTGCCGGCCAACTAGAACGCTAATTTCGTTTGATCGTAAAATCAATACGCAAAAGCGTAAAACAAATCTATTTGAATCATCGAAAAAATAATAGTTTAGCGTTATTTTACAATTTTTTGTCCGATTTTTTTCGCAATTTTTTTATAGTCAAATGGCAATGGCAATGGCAATTGAAGGTAACGACTGGTCGAAAAATTCGGACGTATATTTATGTCCTTCGTATGCGAAAGATGGTGCGAAGAGAAGCGGATGATTTATTTATTTTGATAATTTATTTACAGCGGCAGTGGCGGGATTGGCGCATCATCCGCTGCAGCAAGTACTCTCCGGAGAGGCAACAACTCGCGGATTGGTTACGGGGGTCGGTCTCGGCATTGTAGGCGCTGTTACGAAACCCTTGAGCGGTGCGGCGGAACTGGTGGCACTCACGGGTCAAGGGCTGCTGGAGGGGACGGGTTGGAATCCTTTACCCGCGGTAAACATAGAATTCATAAATAACACGGCACTCGAAATATTTATGCATTTCCGTAGAACGCGAATCCAGAAATGTCTTTGGCGATAAGTATGCAGTGAATTACAAAATTCAAAAAAAAATGTTCAATTCCAAAAAATTTTTTAGAAATTTTGTGATGATACATGAAATCTTTTTAAAAAAATATAGTAGTGTAATCGACAAAATTAACACGATATAGAAAATATTTTGATAATTTTAAGTTTTAGAGACTTTTTGCTGCTAATATTTTTTTTTTTGTCATTTTGTTATGTTTTATTTTATTTTTTTCTGCAGCCGCGACAAAGAGCAGCCGTTGAATTTTTTGATGAGGCAAACAATTCGTCGGCACAATACGGCTGGAGGCTTCTGCCTTTGTTGGCGAAGAATCGCGACAGCATTTTACATGTCGCCAGTGCAAAGTATTATACGAATGACGGTGCCGATCGCGCGGTTATGCTGATCCTCACCCGACAAACGTTGCTTCTCGTTAACATTGCCGAAGACAGCGTAGAGAAAATCTTTTTTTTGAAAGAATTAACGAGCGCGGAACACACCACGGATCCGACACTTTTGTGTCTTCATTGCCTGCCGACCAAAAAACAACCCGAGAGAAGCTCATCGCCTATCGAATATCCTGAGGTATTTTTTTATTGCTATTATTTTTCTAATAATTTATAATCATTTTTAATAATAAATCGATTGATCAATAAAATAAGCGACAAAAAAAAACAAAATAAAATTAAACAAATAATAAAAAAAAAAAATTGAAATGATAAAGATTGCAATTTTTCGTTCGATTTTTGCAGATGGATCAAGCGATGCGCGCGCGAGTGGAACAATTCGTTCGCGGTAGCAGCACAGGATGCGCGAGTCTCTCAACGAATAGTTACGTACAATCGGAAACGATCGAACCGCCGCAAACTTATCCCGACAATACGCTGACATTCTACGTACGACCCGAACAGCGCAATTATTTGTTATCGCTGTTCGAAGCTGCCAAACGTCAAGGACAAGGAAATGATTTTAATGTTTTATAAAAAAGATGAAAAAAAAAAAAAACAAAAAAAAACAAAAACAAAGAGATATTCCAAGAAAAAATGTACAAAATAAAAATTCCTATTTAATATTTTTTCGTTGTCGATAATGTAATTAAAAAATTCCTCGTCTCCGTTAGTTTGCAGGGAAAGCATTCGCTTGGAGAAGAATTTTTCGTTGTTGGATTGCAATAGGGATGGAAAAGTTAGTGATGTTGGCGGCAAAACGGATCCGGTAAGTTTGCGCTATTGATTGATAGATTTTTAGCAGAGATTATCAACGGATTATTTGATTAATCTGATGAACCATTAAAATTCAAATTTTTGGTATAATATTAACATTTAAAAAAATCATCGACAATTTTTTTTCCTATATTTCGTAATAATTGCGATACTCACTTTTCGTTCGGTTTTCTTGATTTTCTTCAATAATCTGAAACTGGAGAAAAACGACGACTCAAAAGCAGATATTCTTTTCGATATATTTATTATAAAGGACAGCATATCGAGAGACATTTTTTTTTTTTTTTGTTTCATGAAGGTACTTAAGTGGTCTTACAACAGAGGTCCATCCGGTACGAGAGTTACAACATTTTCTTTTCTATTTTTTTTTTTTTTTTTTCATCATTCAACATTTGATTATACAACTCATACAATTTCGTATGGAGTGTCTCACACGCTATCCATCCACCTCCCCTCCTTTATATAATAATCTCATCTTTATTAATCAATATCATCATCTTTATAGTTTTTTTTTTTATCTTTTTTTTTTTTTTTTTTTTAATATATTTATTTTCGGTATTTACAGTCATGGAGAGGGGGTCGCGTTCTCTGTCGCGTTTTGAGTACATAATAATAATAATAAATATCGTATTCTAGCGATTGTATTTTTTTCTCCGTTTCGCATATATACATAAATACGTTTGTATATGCGTCTCTCCTGATGATCGTCCGATTTTTCTTTTTTGTTACATTAGACAGAAAAAGAAAAAAAAAAAAACAACTGTACAAGATTACTTTTTTTTTACGCTCGACGCCGTGTATAATTCTTCGAGCACCGAATTTTTTTTCGGATATAAATATTTCAGTTCTATATATATATATTTATGGCATATTCGAGATCTTTCACGTTCGATATATACATATATTAAAAAAAAATAACAACGATATTCCCGCGTTCACGAACGCAAAATAATTTTTACACATCGGAATTATCGCTTTTGCGAAGTTTTATGCGTGATTTCTTTTTTTTTTTTACGTGAGCTTTCGTTCCTTTCTCCGCCATCGCACGAGTTTTTTTTTTAATTTTTTTTATTTTCATGTATTCATTACGTTTGTAATCGATTGCCCGTGTAGGATAAAAATCTTATTTTCTAGGATTGTGGGTCTTAGTTTACGATGTAATTACGTCATGAAAATCTTTCGTTTCATTGAGCTCTAAAATAATTGCAAATCGTCTGCATTTTATTTGTTTTTTTTTTTTTTCATCAATTTTTTTCTTTGGTTATTCGTTACCTATAATTACGTGTTTTTTTTTTTTTTTATTTACAAAGGAGTATATCGATTTCGGGGGCTGTGAATCTTTCGGAAGCTCGATTCAGATAAAAATTATCGAATTTCGATCTCAAATATCTTTTTCTCCGCGCGCCATATTTGTTTACTTTAAAAAAAATTATTTTCGTAGCAATTGCGTACGATTTTTTTTTTTCGCACAGATCGATCGCCGATTATACAGTGTAATAAATTTAATACACAAAAAAAAATTGAAAAATTAAAAGATTTAATAATACAAATTTTACAATGATAAATGAAAAAATAACATTTCTATATTAATAATTTTTATCTGATTCCGGCGCCTGAAACACGATTTTTTTTTTGCGATACAGAGAGAAGATGCCACTGTTCGACGACTAGTTTCGGTAATACATACCGTATCATTTTCATACATTATATGTCGTATGAATTTTGTGCGAAATCCCGGAAACGCGGTTCACCATCCTTCGCCCGCGAATCTCTCGAGTTTCATATCTCAATATCTCTTCGCGACGAAGGCTGACGTCGGTTAATGTATTGTCGGTTCTTTATTTCTTTTGTGTCTGAATAACATTGGCGATTTCACACTATACATATTCGATTCAAACGAATGTTTCGTTATATTATTGAGAAAAAAAAATGACTTATTATTTTTAATAATTTTTTGTCGTCTTTTTTAACATAAAATTTTTGTGTTAAAAAAAAAGATAAAGACGATTTTCTGAGTCGATATTCATCGGAAACAATGTTATTTCTTGTTTATGGGGAAAATTTATCTTTTAAATATCCAACTAATCATTGAACGAAAAAAAATGAATGCGTTACCGTTCAATTATTTCGATATATATTTCACAACATAAATTGGTTTTTTTTTTTTTATTGAAGTCGGATAAATACATTCGGAAAATATATTTCTCTGAAATGTATGAAAAAAAAGAATGCAACGACCACGAAAAAAAAGCCCTTTTTCGCATTTTCAACAGATAAATTGCGAACGTTTCAGTACTCTCGATATCGAGTTTACCGGATTGAATTCATTAACCAAATGGTATTGATGCGTTTTGTCGTAAATTCATTGTTTCATGAAAATAAAAAAAGTGAAATGTATCACTCATTCTAATTTCGCTGCGTCGCATCGTCATCAAATAATTTTAGACGGGAAATTTTCAATTTGCAAAATTCTTTGCCGCGAGCGAACTTTTTATTTTATTTTTTTGTTTATTAATATTACATCAGTGTCGTCGATTCGTTGCACCCGAGAGTGCCACCGCGCATAATTGAAGGTATACGCGTGTGCAGCGAACGATAATGGAAACAGCTGAGCCGACTGAACTGCAAGGGGGACGCGCGTTGCTCTGAATATTGTTTATTTATCGATTCGAATTCCGCGCGATACGTTCCCTATTCTGTTGTATCCCTGACGAGAATTTTCTCGATACATTAAATGAGTATCGGGTATTAAAAAAACATTCTTTTTCGAAAGAGCGGAAAGAAGAAAATAGTTTTTTCGCATTTCTTTCGTTAACGATATTCGTCATATATATCGCGGAGCGCGTAAACCAAATTACCGGTCGCAAAAAGGGAGTAAATAAGTAAATAAAATTCACGAGTGAAGCAGGAAACGAGAATTTGTTCCGCATGCTAAATAGAATTGGCTGCACAGTGCATATTGGTATACAGTGTTGATATATATACATATATATATATACGCGCACTTTGCGACTTCACGTACAGAGTGTACGTAAAACTTTCGTCCTTCAAAAAAAAAAAAAAAAAAAATTTACCTGATTACGCGCGAAAAATTCAATAAATTTTTTTTTTCCCTCATAACTCGTTTTCTCATGCGTTGTAATTTCGATCGCTTTTATGAAATTATTCCGAGTCGATGAAAAAAAAAAAAAAAAAAAAAACTCAATTTTTTTTTCTGTTTTTCCGCACATCCCGATTTGCCACAAATTAATTCGCCGCACTCGGTTACTCCGCGTTTCCGAGTTTTACGTACACACGGCGATTGATTAAAACGTAAACGCGTTATATTAAATTTCCAGTTTTTTCAAATATTTTCGATATTCCAGAAACATTGCAGATATTACGGAAACAATTAGAAATGAATATTGAGCGGAATGTGGCTACGCGTTCCAATTTCCATTTAAACGTTTCTACGCCGACGGATGAAATGAAACGTCGACGGCAATCAATCGCCAACCGTCTCGTTATTATTTCCGATTTTCCGAAAAGAGTAAAAAAAAAAAGACGGCAAGAAAAATTGCAACGAAAGAACGTGACATATTGTTCACATTCGTACGAAAGGACACGCGACCGATGCTATTTCGGTTTGCGAATCCCCCATGTGGTCCAACAGCAGTGACAAATTTTCTCGATTTTTTTTTTTTTTTTTTTTTCGTTCTTTTTTTGTTCACTTTCAATACTATGACCGCCTATGACCGCCTCATTCTGGTAATATTTATCGGCTCGTGTGTTACATATATAGACATATATACTATCAGTCAGTTGCCGCGAAATTTCTCTCATCCTTCTTTTTTTTTTTTATTCCCGCGCCTCGACATCCTGGTGTCAGCAAAAATTCCGCAACACTCGTCTCGATATTGATTAATATGTCTGCAATCAATTATTCTCCCTCCGTGCCATTTTTTTCGGCTCCGTCCGGATTTATCACCGATTGATTGGGTAAATTCGAAATAATTCGTTTCATTACGTTGACAAACTGAATTTTCTGTGGGAACAAAAAAAAAGGCAATGAAATTTTTATCGTCAGTGAAAAAAAATTGATAATCTTCCGAATTTTAAATGTCCGCTCTGCGAGAAAGAAAGAAATTTCTATGATTCATAGAATTCGAACGGTCGAAATTAATATTACGAAATAATTAAAATCGCAAATTCCGTGCGCGTTGATTGCCAATCTTTGGTTTGTTATTCGCGATACGATCAATAAGAATTTTTCGTAATTCCTTCAACAATAATTGATCTCGAAAATCAGACAACGATAAGTCGAGAAAAGGTTTGTAATTACGAGGTAATTACGAACCGTAATAATTAAATAAATAAGTCGAATCAATTGATTTACTATCTGCAAAATCACCAATGCTACTCTCGTCAGTTTGCCTTTTTCCGTCGCGTTATAAGTATACGAGACAATTATTATTACATTAATAAACACAGATGTGTATAATACAATAATAGAAAACCAACAATAACTCGTTCCGGGTCCCTTTTTGTGTTAATGTTACTATAATACAATCCTCCAGAACTCTTTTAATAAATAAATAAATAAATAAGTAAATAAATAAATAAATAAATAATTATAACAATAAGTATAGTGCATAAAATTACGCATCAATTGTGCCCTCTAAATTAATTGGCAATTTATATATATTATATATATATATATATATATATATTCGAACATTAATTAGAAAATTAGATTTTGATCATTTCTTGTGTGAAGGCATTTTTTTTTTCCTCTGATAAATTAACTTACAATTGTAACGACAAGAGCGTTAAAGAGGGGGCATTTTTTTTTTTTTTTTTCACTGAATTAAAAATTCAATGCATCGAAATTATTTCGTGAAAATTTTGATTTTTTTTTTTTTTTTTTCACGAACTTCGTGTCTCACAGAAATAAGTATCATCGACGGTAGGTGATACTTCCGGTTCGTCGATTGGCTCTTGAGCGTCGCGTTCGCCGTCTTCGTTTTCTTCTTCCGGTATTCCCAAAAGTCTCGAAGCGTCGATTCTTATACGGAACATTTTTCGTTCCTCGATCAATAAATTTCTCGTCTTTTCTCTCGTATTTTTATTGTTTTTCTGTAAGAAGGATATTGCGCGCGTCTCGGTATCAATTTCCGTTGGCGACGCGTCGACGTCCGACTCGTCATATTCGTCCTCCTCTTCCTCGTCGTATTCGTCGTCGTTATCGAGATTCACGTCAACGTCCGCGTCGACGTCGTCGTCTTCGTCGTTTTCGCCCACATCTACTTCCTCCAACACCTACAATCACGTGTCCCGGAAGCGTATTGCACGCTCACGTCGCGGCCCTTGTCTGGGCCCCGCGTGACGTCACATACCCCCCGCCGGTGCACCACTTCCCGCACTGTACGCTCCACCTTCGCTGCTTTGACTGACACTGCTGTAACTCACGCTGCTCGTTTGACCGCCCGTTCCCATTCCCGTTACGTACTGAAAACAGACAGACGAAATGGACTTAATTTTTTTTTTATCCGATTTTATTCGCCCAAAAAAATTGTTCGTGTGACTAAAATCAAAATTTTTCGATTTCTATATCGTGCAATGAATTCGAATTTTTCGATAAAATTGCTAATAACATTTTTTTTTTTTCATCGGACTATATTTTCATTCGAAATTTCAGATATTTCTACTTGTGAAAAATTCTACGTGCGTCTCGTAGATATCGAGAAGTTGCGTAATAAAAAAAAAAAAAATAAACGTATTTTCGAAATTTACGATTTTGCAAACTATTAGTTGCGAGTGTATTTTTCTTAATTAAAAATTGCATGTAACCAAAACTCTCGATCTATTCTCGAATGTTCGTTCACCTCTTTCAAATGTAATTAATCAACATTTTCTGATTTTAGTCATGCGACAGCGCGATAAAATCTCTTTCACACTTGACAATTTCCACGAAACACATTATTTTGCATAATCCGTAGATGTATCAGTGTAATTTATGGGACAACCCATCGTTCATTCCATACACACGTATACGTAAAATAAACGATAACACACAACCATTGTCATTAGTCATTAGCGTTCGCTATTGATGGAGTGTAAAAGCACATTGCATTCACTGAAAGCTGCAATCCACGTCATAAATTTACAGCATAACAAAAACGATAACAAATAACAGAAGTGACGTAGGGATTAAAAAATAAATTCAATTTTTAAATGAGACAAGCGGCGTGTCGTCTTAATGGGCTAATAAAGAAAAAGCCAATAAAATCACGCAGTTGCCTAAAAAAAATTAAAAAGTAGCAGAAAAATAAAAAATAAATCAAAAAGTAGCAAAAAAATATAAAAAATCAAATCAAGAAAAGAATCAAAATATAGCAAAAAAAAAAAAAAATCCATAAATTTTCCAAAAATCAATTATGAAAATCATAATAACGATACATTTTTATTCGATAAACGTGTTTGATGTGTTCGTTAAACAGTGTTTTTGTGTCCCATTTTCTATTTTTTTTTATAATCCTATATTCTTTCGAAGAACGATCCATAATCCATTTTCCTTGAATAATGCAGTTTTAGTTTTTGTATTTTACCTCTACCCTTTGCCCGCGACCTCGCTGTCTTTTTCAGAGATTCCCATTTGTCTCGATATCGCTTGGCTCGCGTGCACTTGAAAAGCAAAGAAAATGAAGAGCCTCGGGAAGCATACTTCGAGAGTCTTGGGGGAGACATGAAAAGTCTGTATATCTACTTCTATACAGTAGTCATAAAATGGTTGATAGTAAAAACGAAGTAAAACCGCGGAAATGCGAAAGAGAAACGTCCGAGCGTTCAAATCGTTCGTAACCGGGGATTTCGCGGAATCTCGAAGTGTAACGTTGTATATAACGTCGAATAACTTGTTTCATCGTTGGTGGCTAACTCTGCGTTTCGCTGGTAAAGCCGATCAAACTATATACAGTTTATATACGGTATGTATAGATACATATATATGTACTGTATAGCAACGACGACGAATTATCTGGGATCGGTACGTCGACAAATGGAGCGTAGCAGTTGAATTGAAGCTCGTCTGGCCGAGTCCGGCACGCGACCCACTTCTACATGGTGCAATCCATTTCCTTCGTCGATGACATTTCGCATTGTCACGTACAGCTGAACCGTGTACGAGTTTTCGCGATCTCAACGTGTTTCTATCACCCTTTCTACGGGAAATACATTGCGGGGTAATGAGGGTCGTTCTTTGGGAGAATCCGCATGTTACTACGATTTTTTTTTTTCGAGAGACTCTCGTTACCTCGTCCTTCCCTTTTACCGGTTTCACTCTTCAATTTTCTTTTTTAAAACGGTTTTTTAGTCGCGAACAGAATGGGCTCATTAAGTTATATTAGGGATATAGGTTTCTAGATCGGTGTGATCGTCGTTATCGTCGGAAGCAAAAAGCGCTCGTTAAGTCCGACCAGCACATGCTATTACTACTGCGGGCGGAGAGTTAGGGCGGCACCTGCTCTTAGGAGCTTTTGGAATTGTTGCAAAAACGCAGTGATACTTTTCTTTGAAATACATGATGATTATTAAGTACCTAAGATATTTTAAGGCTTTTTTACGTCGGTAGGAATTATTCATTTAATAATCGGAGTTTCTTTCGTTTCTATGTTCTAAATTTTCGGACGTAGGATTGATTTTTAGGTTAAACTGAAAAACGTGAATTCGAACGTAATTTCGGACTGAAGACGAATTTCAAGATCGATCTCGAGACCAATTTAAAAATCGAACTTAAGTTCGAGTTTAAAGGCTTTATAGACGAAATTTCTTGTACCAAATTACCCGATTTATCGTTAGTGCAGTGGAAACCGCACGTAATTTCTGATGAGTTTGTAAAGCAGTGCGTAGCGGTCCACATGTGTCTTTCCGGTGCTCTATTTTTTTCCTCCCTTATACCTTTCATAAACTACGAACTTTAAACACTGTGACTGTCGTAAACTACAAAATTTGACATTTTTTTTTTTTTTCGCAGCAAAGCCTTTCAAATCAAATAAAAGTCCGACCATTTTTTGTTGCCATTGTCACTTTTTTACGACGTTTGACGAAATAAAAAAACAAATAATTTGAATGGACAGGAGGATCGAAAGTTTATGCCTTCGAAATTTATCCCACAGCTGGCTAACGGTGAGAGATCGGGAGGGTAAAATTTCGACGGGGTTAGAGAAAGAAAAATATTTCCCGGTTTTTCGTTGGCGCGAGTAGAAAAAGGCAGTGAATGGTTGGACACGAGAAATTACTGCTGGGCTTTTACAATTTCGTATCCCCGTGGGGACAAACCCGTTTCCCGCATTATGAGAGACGAATTTCCCGAGGCTACACCGGTCAGTTCTCGGACCACGCTTCATCTTCTTTTTTTTTTGTTTCTCTTCTCTTTTCTTTACTCTCTTCAATCACCGACAATCCATGGTCTTTGTGGTATTATATATGTGCTCTCGGACGAGTAAATTTTGCGCCCACGCGGCCAGCGCAAGTGGTCGACCTTCGCCGAGGTCGGGACCGTAATTCTGGTACCTTACGATCTATTATTCAATCCACAAATGACGAACAGTGCTCCTTCAGACTACGATGAGATTTTCTTTTCCCAGTCAATTATTCAATCCGTTCGATAATGTTATTTATGCGGTAAAAAAAATTGGTCGCTGTGGGTTATCTAACTCGCGCGCGGAAAATTGCGTATTTTAGCTATCGATGTAATTATTTGTAAAATTATAATAAATCTCATAATAATAATAAAAATAATAATAATTTTGTTGATTTGTGATTTAATTTAATTAATTTATTTTAATTTAAAAAAATATAAATAAACGTGAGTTCGTATTTAATGTTAAAAACGTGTCAAAAATACGCTGTGTTGCTAAAATTTTTGAAAATTTCTGTAAAATTTCTCAAAATTAAGAAGTCAAGTATCAAAGATCATGGGATTGGAAGGTAGAAGCTTCGAACGTGACTTTTCATATAATCCTCAAAGTTTCACAGAGAAGGTATAATATATAGCCCGCGGCTTGAGTCTCTCGCTTCGCCTTCGTCGAAAATTCAAATCTCATCCCTGTATTCCGTAGAGCTCGCGCACGTAAAGCTGCATCCTTGAGAGTAACAGTATAGGATAATAGAGGTAATATAAATATGCCTTGTGCCACTGAACTATACTATCGTATCTCTGGTGGCTTAACGAACGACAGTTTGTAGTTTGCGAGAGAACAGTGTCGGCAAGTAGAGTGCCACGCGAGAGGACGTCAGAAGTTGCGACTATAGGAAACCGGATGTGATAGAGCACATGGAGTTGCGTCTTACATGTATATGGAAATTTCGTATCAACTGCGGTACATCTCGGAAAAGCTTTTGGGAACAAACAGAAACTACAAATTCAACGTTTCGAATAAACAAAAAAAAAAATCTTTTACCATATTTGGTAAATCGTAAATAATAGTTATTTTATAAAAAATGAAAAATAAAAAAATAAAATAGAAAAATAAAATCGTCTGAAATTTATCGGTTTCGAAATGAAGAAATGGCTTGAAAAATCAGGTGGAATCGTAAATGTTTCTTAACATGTCCACTAGCCGACGGTTCTACGCGCAAAAAAAAAATTGCTACCCTAAGCGTCGGAAAATATTCGGGGAGGTATGGTAGAAAAAAATAAACAAGTCGTGAGCAGAAAGTCGTGGGGCGTTGGGGAAGTATCCGACCATATGGTATCTCCATATAGTACGATCGTATATAGCGCCCAGAGTTGTGGAAGGTTCGCTGGAAGAACCTCGTAGAACGGGTTACACAGATGGGTGGGCTGTCGCGCCTTTCGCTCCGAACGAGCTGCGAACCTCCCCATAAGAGCGTAAGAAAAAAAAAAAAAGAGTAATATAAAAAAAAAACCGTAAAGCAATAAACAGAGGTCTGTGAGGTACACACAAAATAAAAAAAAAAGTGAGAGAGGGCCTCGTGAATTACGAGTTTGTCCCGGTACCGGAAGAGATATAAACGTCGGAAACGCAGAGCTAAAGAGAACGAGGGAAAGACTTGCGAATAAACGTATAGTGAGAATGAGTAAAAAAAAAAACAAAAAAAACACGTAGCCAGGAGATAGAGAGAGCTTTGGGTCAGAGAAATGAGCATTGGTGTAGAATAATCTACGGGCTTAGCGTAGGTTGAAAAAAAATTCAAGTCGATGCTCTGTTAACGACAGAAAGCATTACTTCGAAAGTTGCGCTCGATTTTCTCCGAAACGAAGTGATTTAAAAGAAAAATGTTGAAGTATTTTTGTATTTTGTATTTTGTGCCGAGAATATTTTCCTACACAAATAAAATCCTAAGAATTGAAACTGCCGTTGGATGGTCGCTAGAAAAGTCATCAAGTGTTGCTTCGCGCCACGGTACCCCATCGCCTAAAGATTCATTATTCATTTTCACGTAAACCTTTACAGTTAAGAAAAAAGTACCTTAAATCATTTCTCCGCACAATTTCACGCTCTGTGAAAAAGGTCTCTTGTGTAAATATCCTCAGACCGACCGTTAACGAGATACACGCTTATGAACATTCATGAATTTTCGTCGCGATCTGATAAATGCGCGATATTGTAATATTCGCGCCTTTTCCCAGTCCCTTATCCTTCTTATGCCATTATCCTTCTCCCACTCTTTCTCTATACTGTAGTTGCTCGTTATTCGGCCACAGGGATATCGGGGGTCCTTACTGCTCGCTCTTCGCTGCTTGTACGCGAGAGCTGATCGCGAGAGGTTTCGTCGCGCCTCTCGCTGTGGGAATGGAACGACGCTGCTATATCTCTTGCGCGGTATCGGCGGCGATAAAAAGGGTGGAAAAACGAGCAAAAAAAATGAGGATCGCGGATAACACGCGATTTTTATCCATCCTTTTTCTTTCTCCTATCTCATACCTGGTATTCTTCTACCACCTGATCCCACCGACGACCCTTATTTTTCGAAAATTCGAATTGGTAAGCTTACCAGCGAATGCATGTAACCTATTAAACTCGGCAACCATTAACCCCCGACGACCGTATATATTTTTGCATCCATATCTTCGTTCGGATTTTACTTTGTCGAAAATGCATTTTTTTTACCTCATCTTTTTTTTAACTGATCTAAAAAAGTTTGTAAAGCGATCAACAGATTTTTTCTGTCGTAACTCTCGATATTCAATTGACCATCTTGGCTATTCATACCTATAGAAATGCATATATTAAATTAAAACTACATGCCATTCGAGTCCTCTCGACGCAGTTCTCACTCGATTTTTTTTTTTTTTTGTTGCCCACTTCCGCTTCGGCAGCTTTTATTTCTCGAGTGTTCTCTTTCTATCTTTGTCGTCGTTCAAGTGGACATGGCAGTCGGTTCCAAAGAGAGACGTAACGCTATGATGCGGCTCGTGAGGCTGCGACGCAGACGGGATGAGGAAAAAAAAGAATTTCAAAAAACCCTGTTGAATTTTCTCTGCAGCACGAACGAACGCTAAATAAAATCAGACAAGACTCGTCCAGCTCTACATTTCTCGCTCGCTTTCTCTACCTTTTTCTTGTTTTTTCCCCAAAAAAAAATAAAAAATAAAAAAAATAAATAAAAAAGAAGGTAAAGGCAAAACGTAAAGGAAATAAAATGCTTCGCATCCCGTGATACAGCTTGGAAAATTGCCTCCAAAGAATGTCGTTCCATATGTTCCGCTTGGCTTTTTGCCGGTGGTCAGGCGGTTTTGTTTTTCTCATATTCAAGTTCCGCAAGTTCCCTTTTCCACTTTCTTTTTTTGTCTTCTCGTCTTGACGAAGTGACGCAAGAAATTATGACTATACTGCGGCTACACCTTTTCTTTTTTGTAATGAAGAATGCGGATGTCTAACTCACGACTAACTGCTGGTGAAATTTCGCGCTTTTTTTTTTGGTTGGAAGATTTCTTACGAAGCTACGATCAATTTACTTATTCATTGTTTTGAATTGGTAGCTTCGGAAATTGCGTTCCTGGCGCTGCGTCCAGATGCAGATAAACGCAAAACTTCGAGGAACAATTTTAAATTACCGTACGAACTCTGTGTTCGTATTTGCAGGCAAACTTTTAACAACGAAACTTACAATGAGAGAAGAATTTTTTAGGTCCTTTTTGGCTGATTATTATTTTCCTTTCCGATGTCGAAATTAACGATGCGCATAAAAATGGTATAAAAAGGTTATTTTTTTTAGCAACACGTAAATGGGTTCTCTAAAGGGTTAAAACGAACCGTCGTTGAATTACAGTCAACAAAATGTTATCTATATGGTTTATCGCGCTCGAGGGTAAATTTTTGTTTCTCTGGAAATGAGAGAAGAGATTTGAGTAGAAAAGAGCTTCAGATATTGCACACACGAGTTCGCGGCATCGGCGCTCGGGATGCATATGGCGTAATGGAATCTGCTTTTCGGAGAACAGAATTTCATTGTTGCTTACAACTGTACGGATATCATTTTTTTAGGTTGGAAAACATTGATTCACAGAAGGATATCAATTTTCGTAATTATATGCACTTATATTCGATCGATTGTCGGCTCTTTTAGCTAACGGAGTAATACGTTCATACCGAGTTTTTCGAATCGTTAAGAGATCATTTCAGTGTCAAATTTTCAAGAAATCTTTTTACGCTCGGTGTACACGGTTTACACTCTCAAAGGAAGAGTTTTCACGCTATACGTCTCAAATTTTGACACAAGATTCTTCACACTATTCTTTATCTTGTTATGGAAGCTTTTTTTAATTTTTTTAAATCTTCATATTTTTTTTTTAAGGAAAAACTGCCGAAAAAAAGGCGAAATTCGATCTTTTTTTTTCAAATCGCCGCCATTTTGTCAATTTTGATCGAAATAAAAAAAATCCTCCTTAGCAAGATTTCGGCTTTCATACTGATTGATACATTTTTTTTCAAATGTTGTTTTAGACAATATTTACGATTACAGGAGTGTACACCGTCAGGAGTCAATTTTTTTATAAGCCTTTCGTAACCACCCAAAAAAAACGATAAACAAATAAAAATAACCTTTTAAAATTTTTTTTTTCTGTTCTTCATGAATTCTTTGATTTGACATAAAAAAAATCAGACTGAGCGTCTTTTATCAATCGAAAAAAAAAAATCGTGAAAATCAGCTATTTTTTGGACCGTAACACTGTAATCATCCCTTAATGCACGAGTGCACGAGTTCAACGCAATTGTACAGTGCATTACACAAAGTCGTTCCTTTCCTTCCTACAAAGATCGCTAATATTCCACACTATGTACAAGTGCTGCACGTGCGTGTGCATTTCTAAGTGCATAATCGTTTGTTTCTGTATGTATAGGGTGTTTGGTACAATACGTGCGTAAAAGGTGATTGGAAATTCAAACTAAACCTACCGGATACAGGTTTAATGTTTATATACTCGTTTTTTTTTGGATTTATCTCTTTTCCTCGCTTTTTCCAATCGTTCTTTTTTGATTTCACGGGATCGAGCGGCGGACATCGACGACGTTGTCTCTTCCTTCTAAATCCCGTCAATTTATTGAGGTGAGGAATCAGGTCTTACGAGGTCGCCGTAAGTAATTGTCGCACCAGCAAGAAGGTTTCTCGAGGCATGGAGACGGGTAGGCGGGTAGACGGGTTTGATGGGGGCGTTTCAAAGGGGATGATTGAGGGTAGAAGAGTAGAAAAAGTCGAAAAATGAATCTACGTCTCTATTATCGGGATGGGCATTCGATAGAAAAATTTGATACTGGAGATCAAGAAGCAGAAGGACGTAATTCCACGCAATTTTGCATGTTAAATACCGTAGAATACACCCTTATTTTTCTCAAACATGCTGTACGTATATATTACGAATATAAAATTTGATTTAATCAAAATTTCAATATTTTGTGACATAACGAAAATCTAAGAAAAAATTAACTATATCAATAATGATAAAAGGATTAACTTTGGATGATAATCATTTCAAAAAGTTATTATATACAAATTTATCTACGTGAAAAAAAGAAAAAAAAATCTGAGAATTATATTTTTTAGAATTTTTTTTTTTTTATTGGGGAATCTATTGGAAGTTCTCGTTGAATCTCACTTTTGGTTTAAATGTATGTAAACCGCACTTATAACCGTCGATGTAGATATCGTGAACGCAAACGACTGGCAAGCGCACCGAACAATTTTTACGAAGTTTTTATCGTCGATGCAGATGCATGCAAGATATATCGCTAACGCTTCGGTTACTTCGAACGATGTAAAGGAATAAAAATATTGAGAATTTTCTCGAGATATATATGTTATACAGTGGGTTTTTGCGCCCACAGGAGGGAAAATGTATGGAATAAAAAGGAAGCGGGGAACGAGAGAGAGAAAGAGAGAGAGAGAGAAAGAGTCCAAAAGAAGAATCCAGCGAATTCGGTGAAACGCAAAGTAACTCGATTCCGCACGACTTCCGTCGCGTATACGACGACAACGATAAATTCGTCAGTTTGACAAATTCAGGGTACGCAGAGACGACGAATTTTTCCAAAGATGTTGCGTTAAATGTAGGTTTGCTCGCACGAGTTCTCGCGGCTTCTGCGCACTTGCTGATGAAGCGAGTAAGTCGAGTAGTACTTCCCCGAGGAGAATCTCTGGAAAAAAACAATAGCATAGGCGATCGTGTACCGGCCACCGTCTCCACTCGTGTAAAATAATTCTTCTATTATTTTTAAATTTCGTCTTTTTTTCAAGTTTTATCGAAATTTTCATAACAATAAGCAAAGTAATGCAGAATTTTTTTCATCGATTTTGAAATTTTTACGTATTTATCAATTTACCAGGCGGCATGATAAACAATTATTTTTTAATTTATGAATCGTAGTTCGCCCGAATAATCGAATGCAAAGTGATAACTGGTAACCAAAATAATTATTAAAATGATATTTTTTCATAATTGCGGTTAAAAATTATAATTATTAATTGTTTCGCCAATGAAACATAAAAAATGATAGAAATTGCTGATACCTGCAAATTAAGCTGAAAAAGAATACAAATGACGCGTTACCATAATGCGTGAGTATCGATTATTATTATAAAAACGTTCCGTTCATTCTGATCCCGGAAACTTCGTATCGACTGGAAGTACCTGATGTCACTCGTCGATACGAATATATTTTCATAAAACCGCATATCATCTTTTGTACGCCAACCCTATAAAAAGCCCACGCGATTATTGCGTGTAAAGCTTTCCTTTGGCTTGCGAGTTATCTGACGAACGGTATTTTTGTCGTTAGAGGGGTATTACTGCGAAATGAAACGACGCAGTTTCCGGGAGTTACGAGTCAGCGAGCGAGTAAACATCGTTCCATTAAAAACCGCTTTCTCTTCTCTATTCGTTGTCGTCGAATTGAACGCTCTGCCCACTCGTCGGCGGGACTCGAAAAATTTCTATCTTTTTCCCCGTTCGCCATTGCTATTAATTTATTATTTATGTCAAATACTCTCCTCTTCGTTCTTTCAATACCCACTTGTTGGCTCTTCTATTATTTAGCTCTCTTAATATCAGCTTTTATATTTCTTTAGTGCTTTCCTTCGCTTCTTTCTTATATCGAGCAACGAGTTCCACTGATAGCTCTTGTATAAAAAGTTAGAACTGCGAAGCAGTTTGTAGTAAAGAAAATGTCGTTCACCGGCTTACAAAATGAATTATTTATGTTAAAATGACTTATTTATACAAAACTTTGACGGAAAGCCTTTCTTAAGCTCTACAAGTCCACACGCAGGTTTGTGGTGCCGGAAGTACCAGTTTTCGGAGCATCCCGTTGTTATACTTTTCGTTATATTGGTATGGCATCTGCCTGAATGTATCAGATGTGTCCTGTCGTATCGATTTCGCTATAAACGAGTCGAAAAATATTGCTTTCTAACAAAGTAACGCAATAACGAAGAAAAATACGTTGCTGAGTGACAACAGATTCGCAGTAGAAACGGAAGAAACCCATTGATGCGACATTTGTGTTTTTTTTTAAATATTTTTTTATCGTTTGACCAAATTTTTTACCTCTTCACTATTGTCGCGATTTCTTTGTCAATTAAATCAAAACTATCATTAGTTATTTCCGTTCAGCCTGTCATTAGCAACTTTGCTCGTCCGGAGATCTTCCTACGCGATGTTTATTCCAGTAGTTTCGTAACTATGTTCGCCGGTTCTCCCCATCGTCTCTATCCACTTTTGCTTTGAAATCTCGTGCACTGTATCGCTGCGTACGGACTCGTTATCTTTACGGAAATTTCGGACTCTGGAACTATAAGTGAAATGTTTCGCCAGAGCTTACGGAAGTAGCAAAAGCGCGTAGTGAACGGACGCAGGTCAACTATTCAGTTAGAAACTTATCCAAGCCGATTAGTCGGCACGCTATACCGGCGGACAGTCTTCCTCTCTAAGTCCGACAGCTGTGAATTGTTCATTGTTAATCCTTTCGTAGATCATAGATCATTTGAGAATATAATTTTTCATCGTAGAAGACACGAACGTTCCGTTATGTTAATTTATATTTGGCATTATCTCGTCATGAATGATTTTTTTTTTATTCTTTGTGGTTAAATCGATAGGTCAGGAAGCCAGGAAACTGTTTGTCGAATTCCCGTTCACGTAAATAATTAATTATGGGTATCGGAAGTTGAAGAGTCATTTGAACAGTCGTCACACTCTGTACCGGTCTGCTGAAGTGAATTACGCAAATTTTCGAAAAAAAAAAAAAAAAAAACTTTACTTCATTTCTTTCCCTGTTTTCAATTTAGACTTTTCAAATTTATTTTTCATCGTCTTTGTACCGTTATCTTCAGTGTTTATCAACGATATATATTCTTATTTTTCATTAGCTCCATAGTTCGCTACGACGAAAAGCGCGAAAGATCTCGAGGCTGTAAGGTGCAGAATAAGTTTTTTCGAGATTTCGCAGGAGATTGCGAGAATAAAGAATGTTTTTTCTCGAACGAAGAATTCAATCTTTTTCCGAGATTCTCGCCGAGAATTTCCGGTCCCGAGCGTTTTCGAAGTTTTTTTTTTTCTCGACTTCCGAGCGGTGCAACGTAATCGCAGTCATTTTTATCTGTTATGTTTTTTTTTTTTAACGTCCCCCTCATTATTTCTACGCGTGGCCTCTTACCAGAGTAGAAGCTCCGAGTCTTGACTACACGCGCTGAAGTAACTTTTCCCGCGAGAAGTGATTCTCGCTACAGATTTTTTTTCAACTCGGACGGATCTCCGTAATTACATTTTTTTTCTCACTCTTCCAATTATCTCTTCCCCCACTTTTCATTCTATTGCTCTTCCTTTTCGCGCTATCGTTCGTTAAACGGACATTGTATCCCTACGAAAGAAATAAAGATAACGAAATACGCGCAAAGTCAGAATAAGATAATAATAAAGAAACGGTGAAGGGAAACGAAATTGCTTCAGATTCGTATAGGTAACTGGATGCGGATCGATATCAAAAATGGAAAGAAAAGCAGTAAGAGGTGAGAGAATGTGAGGGGAATATGAACTCGAGGAGTAATTGGTGGACGCGCGCGCGTACCCACGAGAGCCAAGAGAGAGAGAGAGAGAGAGAGAGAGAGAGAGAGTCGTTCCTCCCAGAGATAAGAACCGAAGGACGTGACCTCCCGCCGCGATTTACGATTACTTGTGAATGGAGTCTCTCGACCCGGAGATTCTCAAAGAACTCGAGACAAAAATAGCAATAGAGGATTAAATCCTTGGAAGAGATAAAACATTATAATCAGCCTATTTAAAATTTAATGCAAAAAAATCGAAGTATTTTTTTCGAGTATCGAAGTTTTTTGTTATTTTTTAATAAATTTTAATGTCTCATTTATTATTATTATTATTATTACTAAATTATGTTATTATTAACGTGTTTACTTTTCGAATAAATGTTGAAAATGTTGAACATGTAAATACAGTTTTTTTGCGAAGTTGGTACAACGGCTGTTTCGAGACAACAGTTTTGAGATTTCCGTAGTAGCGGTATAATTAAAGTGTAAAAGAAAATGAAATAAAGTCTTTGTATTCTCCGAACAATGCGTGAAAGTCTGCAAGAAAGAAGAACACTAGTCGAGCAAAAATAAAAAAGTCCAATATATACTATTTGCGGAGTAAAAGAGAGCATTATCTCTGTCAGGAGACGCGAGCTTTTTCACCCTATCGTAAAAATCACTGAGAAACAAATTTTTTCTGAAGCGCAAGCAATCCTTCTTTCTCTTTGAAATGCATACTTCTTCGCTACTTTTCCTTCCCTATCGTGACAACCTTCGAAGGCGTCTAATGCCAGAGTCGGTTGCTCAGGTTCACATCAGATCTCCGGGGTTTTCTCACTCCCGAAAGGCAAGGGATACCCGATAGAGACGCTTGTTCCTTTCATCGTCCAAAATTGCGCCCTCGAAGCCGACCAATTTGGCGGGTGCGCCGTCGTAACGCGCCGGTCCGTGATAACATTATCGTGTTTGCTCTGTTCCCTTCACCCTCGACGTCACCAAACCCACCCTCCCCTCCCCCTACACCCTTCCGGAATACCCTTTTCCCATCTCTACCAAGACTCCCCTTTTTTCTACTTCTTTCACTATCCGTCGAGCTTCTCTTCCGTTCTCTCTACTTCCCATGTTCATCCTCCAATCTCGGCGGGTCCATCTACACTCTCTTGCCTCGCTGTTGGCCCGAACCTAATCTCGATTCTTATCCTCGTTCGCCTCGACGGGGAATTCCCCGTCGAGAATAAGAGCCGGCGAGTTTACGCAAAGAGGACGAAAAAAAAAGAAGAGAAACGCGAATCCGGTTAACGTTCTTTTTGTATTTTTTTACCCCTTTTTCGGAGTCTCATTTGTCAGTTAAATCTCTGATAATCTCCGAGAGAATGTACTCTTTACGTAATTTCTCATGTTTCCATTAAAACTGATTTTTATTTATTTTCTGTAATCAAACTTCCTTTCTTTGGGTGGATTTACGGAGATGGATTTGTATGATGGAAGCATATCGAGAAATGTGGATAGGGAAATATGATAATGGCTCACCTGACTCGGTTTGCATCTGAACGCTGGCTGGTACCTCCTTCTCATCCTTCGCGGACAGCACACGCAAAGAATTCTCACGAAGGCTCTGGTAACACAAAGACGAGAAAAACAGATTAGAAAAACAGACGAGAAAAAAACATTTTTTTCAGCTTCGATGATTCATCAGCTTTCAGCTTCAGTTTTTTCACCTTTTATTATTCATCTAAGTCCCGTCATACAATCGATATATCGAATCATGTGCACGTTAGCCAATCGGAACGATGGCAAAACAGTAATAAGACATCCATGAGTCCGTTATAGTAATGATCTATCCTTCCAATTTTTGCAATACAATCTTTTGGTTCCGAGATGTACTCACATTATATAAAAATTTCCGCTTTTATAGTAATTTATTAGACACGAATAATCTTTGTGATACTTCGATAAAAAAAAAATCAATATCACCACATCATCAGGCGAAGGATTCTGAATAAATGTCGCGAGATTCGGTCAAATTTGTTTGACGATTTCTGTCATTCTCCGGCGCCTTACATGGTCCATTCCTTCAGCATTTACAGTTTACGATTCGGTCCTTTCTCAATGCAGTCAACGACGCTGTGGATAGGTACTATACTTCTTAACTTGGTCTGCTGGAGAGGTCGTTAAAGGTCAGTGTTAACGACCGCAGGACGTAACGCGAAGCGCAGTATAAACTATCCTGTCGCTAACCATTTGCAGGATGATCCGTCATTGTGACATTCGTGGACTTCTTATCGCTCCCCAACTTTCGTCGTTAAACGCTTAACAATCTGTGAATGTAACTTTCTTTCTTCTCAACAAAGCCAGTAACTGAATGCCAGTAACTGAATGCCATAAAGCCTGAGACTTAAGTGCCTTTTCAGGTCATTACAATTGAATGCAAAAATGGAGTATCAAAGAATGTTCTATGATTTGCATCTTACTGCTTTCTAATTACGGCTATCAATTGAAAGTAATTAATACAGTTAACGCATTACTTCGATTAAGGTGAATGTCCCAATAATCGATTGTCGTATGCTTTGAGGGGTAACTTGGGGTATACGTGTCCGTAGATACAGAGCCCCGGCGCGAGTCTGCGCGTGCGCAGTTGACATTATTCGCTGATAGTGGGGCGAGCGGACTCAGGGGAAATACAGTTAAGCGAAATCGTTGCCATGGTAACGACTTAAAATAAGCGCGTGGTTGAGTTAAGCGAAGTTAAGAAAAGAGGGGATCCACTGTACTGAATATTCATCGATTCTCGAATCACCGACTTCAACGAATGCGTCTCATTGAAAATATTGCAAGATTAGATTAATCTCGCGTGCATTAAAAATAATAATTTGCACGAAGTACCATAAAGGTCAAGTTCATCGCATGATCCTACCTTAATATTTACCACACGGTTGTCTTCATATCAGCAAAACTGTATACATATGTTGTCTGTCCTATATATTTGTTGGATTTGGCATACCGATGTGGGGCTTGTATCGTAGTTATAGGTACGCAAGTGAGTCTCGCGATAATATTTGCATAGCTGCATTACGATAAAGCATGATACACGTAGCATGCGACGATGACGAGGGCTCACTACATACTCGGGTACGCGAGGCGACAACATTTGTCGCATTCCTAGGCGCATAATAACGATTCCCGGAATAGCTCGTGCGAACAGTTGGAACCCATAAATTTATGGGTTTATGATTGTCGCCTTGGTTGCCTTGAATTAAAACGAAAGAGAGAGAGAGTGAAAAAACAAGATTGCATTCGATCAATGCGAAACGGAGACCTTGTAACAGATTTGTAGCGTTAAAGGAACTCTAAAGGAGAAGTAGATGAGGAAACTTAAAAAAATCACCAGATTTCGGTCGAAATTGAAGCAAATCCAAGTAAAAATTTCAATTGGGATTTCTTTAGGGTATTAAAAACGCATATTCAATTATTCGACAACCCTGACGAAGGGATAAAAAAAATGGGCCTTGGATGGACCTACTAGCCAATCGTTTCTTCGTTGGACTGGAGTTCCAAATCGATGAAAAAAGCGTGTTTGGTGCGTCCAACTGCTCTGATTGGCTGATTCTGTCTGTAAAAAATTAAGATAGAAATGGTCCGTTTTTATTCGGAACTACAGCGATATTCGTGTTCCGTAACTATAAAATTGTTGACATTTGAGCAAAATACACATTCGTGAGTCGCCATGACGTGCTTTCCAATCGCTACCACGATTATATCGTTGCGCTCGAAGTCGCATCCTCGAATTAAAACGTGAAACGAAGTCTGTCTACTTCGTCACGAAAAGATGCTATCGCCGAAACCACGCGAATTAAAATGAACTCAATACGGACTTTTTTTCCAGTCAAACTTTGATCGCGTTAGCGAAAACACTTAAAATGAAGTTTTCACGGTTGAATATTGGTACTTTGACAATGTGGACCATACTATTTGCTGCTGCCATAGCAATAGTAAATGTGAAATTCGCGCTGTCGATAGTAGTGCCAGAAGATTCGGTCCTCCCGATAAAAATCAATGGTAGCCGAGCATTCATCAATCCCAAAGACAGAGAGCTTTATACCGACGAACGTCAATTGAAAAGAACAATACCATGTCTGGTGCAGTTCGTTGACGCGTACTTCAATTTCCAACCTGAACGGATTCCCGTTCTGTTGCCGGAAAACGTAACGGATACTTTGGCTTTCGCGCAACTCTATTTGTCCGCCTTGCAACAAATAACGTCGACTTATGTGGTCAGCGGAGACTTCGATCAGTCTGTTGACAATCCTACTGTGACCACCCTAAATGGTATAATAATGTTCGAAGATTACGACGAGCTGATGTCAATGAAGTCAGGATTGATCAATCTCTGCGGCAGGGACTGCAGGTACCTCGTAGTTCTGACGAGAACCTTTCCGAACGAAGCATCATTCCTTTCGGAGTGTGCCAGGCTGGTCAGCGAACTTTGGAAGCGTCGTATTGCTAATGTGGTTTTTCTTAGTGCAGTTGGACACAAAGTTCTAGTATCGCGAAGCTTGACCTTCCAACCAGATAGCGTTTGCTATCCGGCTGAACCAGTCCTGGTTGGTGAATGCGACGAAAATTCCAAATGGAGCGTATCTGAGTGGAATGCGGTAAGCGAGATGTACTTACCTTTGAGGATGAACAATTGCATCGTGACTATAGCATTTTTCGACTATGAGCCATTCGCAACGAGTAGAAAGGGAAATGTAACTTCGAGCTCCGATATCGATAACTTCGGTAACACAACATCAGCGACAAGCATGGATACAGACGTGCTGGAGATCACGGGAATCGAGGGTGAGATAATTAATACACTTGCTTCTAATCTGAACTTCGTGATATCTGCGAGAGAAGTTCCATGGGTAAATGGAACAAGTATAGCAGAGGAGGTTAACGAGGTACTGTGGGCCACCGAAGAAGTAGACATGGTGCTGGGTGGTCTTATTTGGGCACCGGTGAACGAAACGGTATACACTTTGCCCTACGAGGTCATTCAGATTGTCTGGCTGATACCGATACGCCCACACGTATCGCTTCAAGGGCTTGTTTCACCGTTGACCAACAATGTCTGGTACGCCGTTATTGGAATCATTATTTTTGCCAGTTGCATAGAATTTATCCTATCGCGAAATGTGGCCTTTTTGGAAATCCTTTCCTTAGTCATTGGTGTCGCCTGGCCGAAGCAACCCACAATCTTTTCCGCGAGAATTCGTTTCATGTCTTGGGTCATATTTGGTTATCTTATGACGCAATTCTATTTGGCCTCGTTGGCCGGACAGTTGATGTCGAATGTGGGATGGCCGATTGATACTCTAGCGGAATTAGCAGATTCGAGTTTCAACATCGAAGGCAATAGCGATACGGCCCAACTCTTCGACAATAAAGAGATCGAAAACGACCCCGAAGATATCATAGACAATCAGATCAACAGAATAATCAGTAAGCGGTTCAAGGTAGTGGAGCAAGAGGACTACCAGAAGTCTTTTCATGATTTGATCAATGAAAAAAGGGATAATCTGGCATTGGCCGTCAGGATGAACGTTTCGTCGATGACGCCGAGCTTCGAGGGCAAACGTGTACATCGAATGAAGGAAGCCATTGCCAGTTATCCATTGAGCTTCGCCGTGTGGAGGGGTATGCCGTATCTAAGTGTACTGGACAAGAAAATTTCCAGTCTGACTGAAGGTGGAATTATTGGCTATTGGGCGCGACATATTTCGTTCAAAGATGGCGGATACTTTGACACGGATTCAGGCGACGATGAGAATTTTTTGAACCTACGATCGCTGGTGCCTGGGTTTTTGTTACTCAGTATAGGATATGGATTGGGTGCATTTGCTTTACTAATGGAAATTGCTGTATTCCAATGGCAAAATAGGAAGGCAGCTAAGATCAAGACGTTGAAGAGTAAGGAGAACAAAAAAATGGAACGGATTAAGAGGAAACCACCAGTGACTATGACGGATCGAAAGATTGGAAGAAAATTACCGGATGTAATGGACACCAAAGCTTGGATTGAACTTTTGAATAATCGACAACAATACCAAACTCCAATTAGACGTCAAGCGGAGCGGAAAGAACACTTTCCTTTTGAATTTGTTCATTGAGGACATAATATCGATAACTTGAGGACTTTCAGGTGCGGGATATACGATTTTTTTGCAATTGAAATAAAAATAGAAATGTTCATTAATCGCTATCAATGTGACGAAAATTTTATATAAATTTGGTAATTTTCTTGAACTGTTTAAAAGATATGCAGTGGAGTGCCATTCAATCCTAGAAGGCCTCACATGTAATTTCGCTAAAATAAAAATGTTCTCAGTATAGATAATAAAGTGTGTGTCCTATTTATTTTTAATACCTTATAGGATTTCTGCTATCGCCGGCAGTCTAAAGTTTGCGCTAGATTCGAAGTAATGATATGTTTTTGTTTCTAGATGTTTAACGAATCTGGATTCTCTGCACTCGCTGCTTTTTGTCTTATATATAGTGTTACGGTATTAGAAAAGAACAATGAGGGTTGATCCTAGAGCAACGGAAATGACTTTGCTCAGTGGTACATGTAACTCATAAGAAGTAAGGGCGAGAGCGTGAAACGTTGCTTTGGGATTTGGCACCACAAGGAGTAAAAACAGAAGCTGAGAAGCTGTGCCGTTATATATATCTATATACATATGTACACATATATACATGTACCGGAGCGACGAACATCAGCCGTTTTCCTACATCGTAAAAGGGAATTGCGTTCGGGACTGTAGGTTCTAGCATAGAGAGGGAGATAGAGAGAGAGAGAGAGAAAGAGAGAGTGAGCGAGACGTGGGCAAGGGAGCGCGAGACAAGGATTAGCCTCGTTGGCTCAACGGGATATTGGGTGATATCGGTGAACCGGTTGGCTGAACCGCAAGCCTCATCCAACAACTATATATCGTAGCTTCAAAATCCACGCATTATTTCCCGTGTCTCCTAGTAGAGGTGAACGGATTAACGGACTCACGCGCAGATACCATGTTTTAGCCAATTCCAACGTCAGCCATGTTTAGCCATGTCCAGCCATCGTAAGATTCCTTTGTTCGGGCGAATATGATGAAAAAAAATGGCACGGAACAGTTGCTATTAAGAGTTATAACTAGAACTAGGGACTTTTTCATCACGGGTGTTGCACTCATCAAAAGCTTTATTTGCAAAGTAATGAGGCCATCTCATGGTTCATGTCTTTAAATAAATCATCGCGAACGAGACGACATTTTATTTGGACAGACAGATAAGCAGACAAGCAGCCGTCTTTTTAATCGTCTATCATGCATCAGAGTATAACAATAATTGCAACATACACCTCCTAGATATTGCAAAGAGGCTCCGAACACGTACATAATGTGTTGGTAAAGTCTTTGCCTAGATGTTCGGTTTTACACGAGTTCGCGGTCCTTGCATATGCCCATATGCAGCGTCTATATACACTTATGATTTTTCTTTGGTCTAAAAAAAGGAAAACAACAAAAGTGTCAAATATTAAGTGTGTAAAGGGTGTAAAATATTATTAGTGAACAATTAGTTGGAATTTCATGAAGGATCTTGCATATGACTATTAAGATCGATATCGTGACAATTTAAGGGATCATTCTAGTGTAAAATTTTCAAGAAATCTTTTCACACTCAGTGTACACGGTTTACACTCTCAAAAGAAGAGTTTTCAATTCGTCTCAAATTTTGACACAACATTCTCCACACCATTCTTTATCTTATTGTGGAAGCTTTTTTTTATCTTCATATTTTTTTTAACGAATAACTGGCGAAAAAAAGCTAAATTCGATTCTTTTTTTTCAAATCGCCGCCATTTTGTCAGTTTTGATCGAAAAAAAAAAATCCTCCATAGCGCGATAGCGGCTTTCATACAGATTAATAAACTTTTTTCAAATTTTGTTTTGGACAATATTTACGATTAGAGAAATGTACACAGTCAGGAGATAATTTTTTTAGAAGCCATTTTCAAACGCCCCAAAAAAACTGTAAGAAAAAATAAAAACAAGCATTTAAAATTTTTTTTCTGTTCTTCATGAGTGCTTTGATGTGACATAAAAAATCAGACCGATTAGCGTATTTTATCCATAAAAAAAAATCGTGACAATCAGCTATTTTTTGGTCCGTCACACTAAAATGATCCCTTAATGATAATTTTTAACGTACTGTCACTGTATTCGTAGTTAACACTCTTCGCACACTTAGGGAACATGCCCAAGTGTTCATATCGCTGGGAAGTACAAGTCTGACTCGACATTGGAGTTCCATCGCCAAACTCTTTGCATTTGCCGTCCGAATCGTCACACTCCGCCGTGTAGCACACGATATCTTTCTGGGCTATAAATACATATAAATATAAAATGTGTAAAACGCACAATCAAGTTGATCGGGACGAGTAAGTCCCGATCAACCCCGGTCCCGGTATGTCCCGGTCTTTGTTTTTAGGAAAAGATTTACCTAAACATTCTATGATTACGAAAGCACTCAACACTAACAGGATATATGGAAAGTTCATCTAGGATTTTTTGATTAATTTCTTTCTCTTCTGTACTGTTCGATAAGAGTAGTATGAAGGAAGCGCACAGACTTGAGTAGACAGGAATGGCAGTCGAAATCAAGACTGCGACGAACGGCTGCGATGTATTAACACTCTGTGAGGGCTTCGCGCTACTAAGTTTTCTCACATCAGAACCTTCTTTTATGAGCAAAAAAAAATATGCGGAAGCAATGTGATATCGTATCAGACACGATTGCTATTAATGCGAGGTATCCACGTGTGCAACACTTCCTTATATTTCAAATTTGCATGTCCGCAATCATAAAGTTTTTATTTCCCGTTCGATATGGACGAACTTATGGACTTACTGATCCTAGAAAAATGATATCAAATCAGTCGTTCGTGCGAATCATAAAAAAATGTCGTAGCTGCGACTCTTCGGTGAATTAGGCAGTAAAAGTCGAATTATCTAAAATGAAGACTTATGGATTATAATACTATTCGCATGTTTACGATCGAAAACGCTTTTTTTCTTCGTTACTCGGAAAATCGGGAAATAATGTTCACGCAATGGCAAAACTGTGCATTTGTAGTGCTTCGCGTCCTGATGCAAAATCGTCTCGCAAATTAGGTTTTTGAGTAAATGCTTATATCGAAATAGCTAATGCTTGAAGGAGCCTTAGATTATAACTTTACGTCACACTGCTAAAATGCAATCATTCATTTGAATATAAACGGAGATTCATCAATAAACTCGATTTCTATATAACATATAAAAAAATCATCGATACATCGTGGATAACTGATAACTATAACGATGAAATTTCTGCGAGGACAGTAACATTTTTCTTTCATTTTTGTTGCGTCCGAATCTATATCTTTTCTTGTATACCATTTTTCTTCATATTCTTCTTAATCCTGCCTTTTATAGCTTTATGTAGAATTTTTGGGTCAATCGTCTTACGGTTCAGAGAGTTTGGCCTTTAGCCCAACCCATAGGTCCTTCGTGAATTCCACTTGTTGTATAGTATTAGCAACCGCACAAACCCTATTTGACTTAATAAAATGTAAATTTTATATCCTCTAAGACGCCCTCAACTTCTTTTCAGTTTCCTTATATCCTTTTGTCCTTTTATTGCACTGTGGCAGTCTTTGCTACGACTTTTGCTAAATAGCAAAAGGGCGACCTTCCAATTGTCGATAAAACGCTTCTATATAGCAAAATAGTCTGCAAAGTACATCTTAGAAAATTCTCAAAACTTTTGTAAGTTTTTCTCTGAAAAAGTCATAAGTCACAGTACTATCCCTATCGGGTGTTTGACCATAAAATCGCTATACCCTATAACTATTAACTTGTCTGGTGATCTATCGAAATAGATGGTTCGGTTTTCTTGATATTAACAAAATAAGAGACAAACTCGATGGTTACTTTTTTTTTTTAAAGTTACAGCAAAAAAAAATATCGATTTTAATCTACACGTGCGATAAAAATATTAATAACTATATCGCGACACGATAAAGTTATGAATAGTAATGCGATGATTAAACATAAAATATAAAAAAATACAAAAATGTTGTTTTTTTTTGCTACAATTTGTGGAAATATATTACGAGACCTAATTTGCATGGGAAAAAAATGAACCGGTGATCTAAACGAAGACATATAAGAACATGAGGCGCCATATTCGTAAAATCGTTGAGGAGATATAAACGAAAAAGAAAAGGATAATGCAAGAAAGTGTCGCTTTGCTTGGTGGGTTTTTGGATGATTGCTCTGCTGGCAATAAATCGTGAAGCGAGAGAAGGGCGGTAAACGAATCCATTTTTTCCACACAATCGTTTGTACTCGAAATGACTGGAGGGCGCAATTTTTTTTTTTTCATAACTCTCGACTGTGTAGAGAAACTGCGATGTATGGCAAAATTGCGTCAGAATTTTTATCCACACCAACTTTAGATCTTTTCACATAAAATAAAACCAATTGTAGCAGTGAAGTGGCAGCTTAGGGTGCAAAATGATTTTGAAAGAATAAAAACCTTTTACATCCATCCGAAAGCATTCACGGCGTAAGTCCAAAATGCTACGTTGACATTGTCCCGTATCGGTTGCCGAAACCATATTACTCGATTCTACACACACACACACGTGATGTACATAAAAAAAGTCCGCGTTATCTTCGTCTCGCCAAAGGAATCATAAAATACAGTCCCGAAGTTATATAGTTTACGAGACTACAAGAGAGCAATCGTTCGAACGAACGAAAAACTAACAAAAAAAAAAAATTGTGCAATACCTCATCAGAGTTTATTGCTCTCATGTCTCTTTGACGTTTGTTCGCTGACGTGAACACCCACTGGTTTCCAGAGGCATTGCTGATGCTTCATAAATCCTCTCGTAACACTCACCCTTTCATGGATGCGAAAAAAGGGTTCATACAACTGTGTACACAATTTTATTATCCTCCTTCTAGTACAGTAAAACCTCTGAATTAGTCGAAGCGCTGTTTCTGAACCTCTATAATAGTCCAGAAATAAGCGGAGTAATGATTTCGCGGATAAAAGTGGTCACCCATCCAAGTACTGCCCACGAACAAAGCTGCTTGACTTGGGTGATCACCGGAGCCGCGCGCCAATCACGCATCCACCGTTGTCGGTAATTTACTTTTTTTTTAATATTTTTTTTATGAACAAATAAAGTATATTGAATTGCAAGAATAGATATTTCGGTTCTACAAAAAAATCCTACAATCCGAATTGAACATCAAGCTATATGACATAACGGCAGAAATTTGGATCACGGAGCGGCGCACAGCCGTAAATACAGACGCTAGGATTTGTTTCTTTGCGTCGGTAGCAGGTAAGCAGAGCCTCCAGACTATTAAAGAGGTTCCGTTTGGACTATTGTAGATTTTGGACTAATATAGAGGGGACTATTGCAGAGGTTTTACTGTAGTCTCAATTTGTCGTCTCGTGGGCTTCTCGACCCTCATTATAGCTGTCCACTAACCTCGAAGACAACAAGAGACTGCACGCGAACGATCCTTCCTTTGGCTTCTGACCGAGAAAAATCTCTTTTGTGCTTTCAATTTCACTGTAGACTCTTAGCTTTATTAACCTTTCGAACAGGAAATTTATTAAGCTAAGAAAGAAGTAACTACAATTTTTTAAAAAATTCACGAAACTTTGAATTTATTTTCCAAAAAATCTCAAATATCATACATATTAGCCTACGTTTTTGTGTTCTGAATTCGTTCATAGAAATATTTTTATTATTAGTATTATGTCATTTAAAAAAAAATAAAAAAAAAATTTTATACTTATCATTTATCATTTTATCATTTAATATTAAATGATAAAATGATGATGATGATTTTATGATATTTATCATTTTTATATTTATCATTTTTATTAAATTTGTATCATCCCCCCCCGCTGTTTCGCTGTTTGCACTCAATATATCGCGATCTCTTGAGTACAAACAATTTTTGAAAAATTTCATTTGTAACGCGAAGAAAAAGATTGAGCTTTCAAGTATGTCGCCGAATGTCTTCGTCTCGATCCGAGGATTATACTTTACACCCGTTCTATGTACGGGATGCGGAATACTTTATTGTGTTGCCCTTCCGAGAGACGACAGTGAGGGTTCTTCTCGCTCTTGTCCGCACCGTAAAAACATTCAATTTTGCGAGTTACGAGAGGCGAAGCGGTTCTTCACGGTGGAAGAGGCTTTTCGCGCCGATTCCACCGGGAAAGAAGGACTCCAACATGATGACATTCCAGCATAGCGACGACGAATCGGCTCACCCTTCCAGGGCAATGATAACCGAGTTTTCGCTTCTTTATCACCTCTATCTCTCTCTCTCGACTTTCCCTTTTTAACAGCTTTCGCTATGAGTTTACGTTTATTGTTTGCATAATCTCGTTCGTTAACTATTGTTGCGAACGATCGTTAAAGTCGTACAACTCGGTATGATTTTAATGTAATTCTCAATGCTGCAGCTCTTCTATACTAAATAGCGTAATACAAGACGCGCAGATGTCTGTTGATTAAATAAAATTTCCGGGGAATTCCCTCATTCTATATCCGCTATTGTATTTCTGCCTCTTTGCATCGTTGCCGGTGTTAAATTCGCTATAACAAAAACCTGTTTCCTGCACTCTTAATTTATCTAATTTCTTCCTAATTAAAAAAGCTTTATTTTCATGAAAAAAAAAATGTGATTTTAGTGAACACAGATTCCCGAGATGCTGGACAATCACATTCAGGGATAAGTACCAACTATTGGTTTTCTAAACACCGAGGATTTTCGTGTCCAACATCGGGATTGTTTGTTATAAAAAAAAAAACAATTCTGATCGCTCTTGAAAAAGAAAATCCTTCTGTCAACGGTGATGTTTTTTTTAATTTTTTTTTTTTATTTCTTTCTGTCGATGTTTTTCTTGTATTGAACGTTTCGTCTCCTTGTCACATGCGACATCGGACAATTGAAACGGCTTATCTGACGAATCGACGTTTTTTTCCGGACGAAGTGGAAAGCAACGAAAATAGTTAGACACGCATTTTCTCCACTTTTTCTTCAACCCGACCTCTATTATCGGTTTTTTTCGCTATTGAAACGGTGACCCTTTTTCGATTATCCCCATGTTTTCCACACTTTCGTAGGACAGACGATCGAAAATCCCGAACAAACGATATATACGGCGAGTGATCTGTTGCCAAAAAAAAAAAAGAGGACAAGGAGACTCACAGACGAAGGATTCTTCGATATTGCGCTCAGCGTGAAGCTGAATTTGACAAGACATGTCATGCAATAAATATTTTACCGATTGAGTCTATTTTTTGCTCCGCTTTCTTGTGTGGCAACGATACACAACAAAAATGGAAAGATATGGCAAAAGCGTATATTCCTTTCTTTTGTCTCAAATTTCTTTAATTATCTGCAACGAAAAAAAAAAAAAAAATGTTTTCGTGTAGTCGGAAAAATATAATTTTTTCACAACACGGAGGAAAATTATTTTCTTTTTTTCTTTGATTGCAAAAAACATTGTAGAGTAATTAAAATACGCAGTGGTGGTTTGGTATCCGAGGTGAAACGTTTTTCAAACAACTCATTGAATCCGATAGTTTCGCGTCGAAGGTTCGTTTCCAAGTCGATTACGTTCTATTCTTGTAAAAAACGATCTCATTACTACGTTGAAAATCCGTTAAGTCCGAAATTTTCCGATTTCACACAAGATTCAGTAATTACTACGAGCGCTCGAGAGCCAAAGCTCTTGATACAATCTCCGCTGCGAAAGCACATGAACCAGTTACATAAAATCGGGTTGAATTTAATTCAGCACACACCTTTTCCTTCGTTACGTTCCTTCTCGCTGCGTTTTCTCGCGTTCGCCGCGCACTCGCTCGCCGTGACTTCGTTTAACTTAACAAACCTCATTAGCGCCTTGCAAAGTCAATCGTTCGGGAACGGAAAAAGCAGTTGGACCCTTAAAGTGAGAAAATAGCTTGGTTAACAAGAGAATCTCGAGAACGAAAATCAAGTGGCGACTCTGGATTCCCGACCGCGAGATTCTTGTTCGCCAGGAAGGAGGGCAGCTATTAGTAGCGGTTCTCATATTTGCTCAGAATTTTACGTTTGCAACGATTCATAATTTGTCGACAAAGTATGCCTTGTCGAGTTCGCAAACACTTCAACGCTAAATTAAAAAATTCCCACGACTAACTACCGAGGAGGTTGATTAAGGCGATGGGAATTATATCGATCGATAAGGAACGCTGTAATGAACGCCACATGCACGGATCGCTTATTTAAAACATTAGTTAACTCTTATTAAAAAAGTAGGTTATTCTTATCGGACGTGTTTATCATTTTCTCGTAAAATGACCCTTTGCCTTTTTTCCGAAAAATTCAATTCAAATTTTCATGGTTCGGATCACATCTTTACCGTTATGTCTTCGTCGTTAGGTTATAGTGGCTGAGATTCTCTCTCAGATTCTCTCTCAGAGGCTCTGAGATTTATTGATAAATAAATTATGAATAAGACAGTTTCATCCAATTTTCATATCGCTAAAAAAAAAAAATCTTGGTAGCATTTCCATATCGCGCATAAAATACAAAAAATATAGTGTAATATATACAGTATATAGTATTGTAATACCACATTATTTATCGCTCGGGTCGATTCTATCATCGCCACAGGGATATCCCTGGATTCTCTTTTTCTATTCGACTCCGGTATATGTTAAGGTCGTTTGTATAACTGCGAAGCGAGGGTACTCGGGTCATTTTTTCTCCTCTCTTTTTTTTTCATTATATCCGACGCGGTCCATCGACTGCGAGGAGAAGATCCGCTCGATTCCCGGAGGGGTCTCGAACTCGTGCGCGGATTTTCGGCTATAGGGGAGAAGAGATGTTTCAACGGGTTTCGTGTCCATAGAAAAGTGAGGAGGCAGGCGATATTCGTGTCTACGTCCGAATACCCATTTACCATGCTTCGAGAGGTCGAACTACGATTACGCCTTCTCACCCTCGCAGTCCGAAAATCCACACTCCCGTTGAAATTACAACCTCCGTTGACACAGCAATTCGTAGCCTGTGTTAGGCACATTGCCAGATCGACATCGATACTTCTTGTATCATCGATCGATGTCTTGCATTTCAATCGAAAATGGAATTCATATTTAATTTTTTTTTTTTACAACTCCGTATCAGTAGCGATCTATATTTCGCCAGAATGGCATAAATCTGTATTAAATATATTTTTTAAGGGTTTCTTTCGAATTAATTTGCACGATTATTCTGCACGAAAAATTTGAATAGATTCCTCCAGACACAGTCCGTAAAATGATGATAAAAAATATGTTTTATAAGAATCGTTTAAACCACTAATTGACCGGTTTCTCGAGTACAATAGTCAATATTTCTCGCACAGAAACGACAAATCAAAGATTATTGAAAATCAAACACGATGTTGACAACTTCGTAGCCGCATTGTATCTGCAGCATACGGGAAATCTCTCGCCTTAAATTTTCGGCCTCAAAAGGGAAATAACGGCTTATTCTTGTTTCCCTTTCATATTCCGCTTACAAAGCGGTCCGAACCTATCGTCGCTGATTCCCTGGCCACTCTTTCATTCCACCTCTCCTTCCATTTGTGTATCACGCTCGTTCCGCGTAAAAAGGAAAGCCTTCGAAGCCCCCCAACAACCACGGGGAACGGCGGCAAAAGAAAACCGGAGAACGGGAGAATTCACGAGGGAACTGACGCGCTCTTTGAAATGCGTCCCGATCTTCGCCAAGAAAGGAAATTCGTACGACTCCATTCACGATTTGCGATGAAAAGCTCCTTTTATTCTCCGTCGATGTTTCTTCGCTTTTTTTCTCGCCAGAATTTGTTTTTTTCTGTCACTGTCACTAAGAATTGCACTCACCTCGTTTTTTTACGATGATTTTATGGCTGAAAGGTGTCTCGCTAAGTTAAAGATGAGCAAAAAAAGACAAAACGAGTGCGCTGTGTCGTGCGCCTCTCTTGACGGTTGGTAGCATTGGAAAAATATCTTTTCCTCGAGATGATAAAATCACGAATCTGCTTTTTGTTTCATTTTTAGTTTAATGATAGTTACGCAAACATTTTCCAGCAGCGAACAAAATATTGGTTTTTTACGAAAAAAAAAAAAAAATCTCGAAATGTTCTGTGGAGCGATCAAATGCGATGCAGCCAGTTAAAAAATATCTTCCGCAATCTATGATATAAAAACTCTAAAACGTCTTCATATCTTTTATAAGCAGTTTCAACCTCGTTAACTGTAATAGTATACATTATTCTGCATTACTTACGCATTTAATTGAAGACTTTTTTAATCCGCGTAAGAGTAATCGTTGCCGCCGAAAGGTTCAAGAGAATGGCCCTTGTGCTCGATGCATTTTGAACTTGAGATCGTTGGGTTGAAGAAAACGACGGGGATGGAAGAGGCGGCATAGGAAACGGATGAGAGTGGAGTGAATGCTGCAATATATATATCTATATCTATATATAGACACATATATCCTGAACCTCGTACCATTCACATGCAGATCGTTCCGTTTCGCGGCTTTTCATATAGCATCGCGTGCGCGTTTATGTTCAGCCACGCGAAAGCACGGTATGCGCTTGGCGGAAGAGGCAACGAAGGAAAGAAGAACGAGGAAGAGAAGAGAAACGTGAAGAACGTCGGAGTGCCGGGAAACCAATTTTGCGATTCGATCCTCTGGTCTTTCATCTCTCTCGCAAGCTTTTCCCATTTAATCATATTTCTCGCCTCGAACCCTCACAGATTCGTTCAAATCCCTCGAAATATTATTGCGTTACAACGATATTGCCAGTATGTATACATATGTGTGTATCTATGGGAAGTCCATAGTTATTCGTATTTGAGAAAAAATATATATGGTTATAGAAGTTTTCGCTGCGTGTATCCGACGCAAAATAAGGCACAGACAGCAGCGGGTACACAATTTATGGCTATTATATTCCATTGAGATTTGCAACGGCATTTATAATGAAACTTTATTTTATTTTATGTGCGCCTCGATTTACCGCTCTATCCTTTCACCGTTGTTCAGGTAATTTCATCTCATTCCATATTAAATTTTTTTTTTTTTTTTTTTTCGAAATTCGGTAATCGACTCCATCGTTTGCGCAATACCGCGAATAGCAAAAGTCAAAAGATATTGAATTAATTTTATGATGGGAAGAAGAAGGGAAAGAAAAGTTTGACTTCCGGAACTGATACGTCAAAATCGATGGTTATACGTATAGATAGTCTATATGTATATAGACTTTTGATGCAGCATAGGTCCGCATTTCGCATTTGTTCGTGATCGCTGCCCGGATATCTTGCCAGCTGTTTCCTTCGAACATTGTTTTTTAAATTAAAAAGTTTGTCGATACTTCTCTCCGGTCACCGAGTGCAGTAGACGCTCGTTGACTCGAGTCGAATTTCGAGACAATATACCCGCGATGTTTGCGATAGTGAAAAGAATTATTCCATAAACTTCTGTTCAACCGGAACTTTTTGATCGAAACGAAAGAGATTTGCCGATTTGCAGTTAAGTCGTCTTTAGGTGAATGCAAAAACTTTTTTTCGTATATTAATCTCAAAATGTTCACGTTAATGCGAAACTTTTAATAAGCTAAAATATTTGACTTTAGACTCAAATTTTATAAATACGCCATTGAAAAATCCGGAAAAAATTGGTTTTTATATACTGTTTTATATCCCTTTCCGATTTTCTATACCATACCCTCTTCAACGCTATTTAAGATCGTAAATAATATAATAGCATCCAATTACATTTACCTACTTTACCATTGGAGGACTGTGAGTTAACGGCGAACATACGAGGAAAACGAATTTTTCCACACATTTTATTTTTCGTAGCAAAAGCTCCACGGCGGCACTAACTCACTTACCGGTGTCGCTGATGCGTTGGATCGTTTGCGTTGGCTGTCGCGCGAGTGTTGATGGTCGGTGAGCTTAGAGATTCGAGAGGAGGGGAAATTAGACGTCGCTTTAGAAAGACGTCTGAACAGGATCCTTCCCAGGTAATACCCGGGGCTCGTGACTCGCTGAGGGCCGACCGAAGCGACGCTGATTTAGATACGGGACGAAGGAAAGGGGATGAGAGCTCAAAGATGGTTGAGATCCGGCGAGCGAAGGGTCGCACGTCGCTGCTACTGCTGCATCCCTAATCCTTTTTCTCCGAGGTAACAGGCAATTACCGAATGGTTCGTAGACGAAGAACCCTGTAAATTGCCTTCTTTACTTTTACATCAGATTTCCTCGTGTGAGAAGTACTCGCCGTGCGCCAATTGCAGTACTTATGTCATCAGTAGGAAAGACAGGGATTAGCCTCGGAATTTTTAGATTTTACATTGTAATTTTCGTCGCTTTTACCATCTGATGAATCAGTTTGTCATTTGGCATACATCGAGAGATCAAAAATGAAGTCAAATACCTTCGGCCATATTAATTACATTATTCTCAGCTGGAATAGTTGCCATTTCCCGTGAATCAAATAACTCCGTTTTTCTAACGATTTTAACCTTCGAAAGGTATAGATGATTTTTAGTCATTGTCGTTACCAGAAATTGATTATTCATTAACAGAGTACTGATTGGAACAAAAAGAGAAGACTCCATTATTTGATTCTCGTAAATAAGTATCATATGCCGAAATGCTGGCATCTCGAGACTTTAGGGAGATAGGGAAAGTTCGATTAGACAGCGTACCTACGAATGAAGTCTTCCACGATGGGGTTGATGTGCGAAAGGTATAGATGATTTTTAGTCATTGTCGTTACCAGAAATTGATTATTCATTAACAGAGTACTGATTGGAACAAAAAGAGAAGACTCCATTATTTGATTCTCGTAAATAAGTATCATATGCCGAAATGCTGGCATCTCGGGACTTTAGGGAGATAGGGAAAGTTCGATTAGACAGCGTACCTACGAATGAAGTCTTCCACGACGGGGTTGATGTGCTTTCATCTCTACCTACCGTTGGATTCTTGAGTATCTAATCCACGTGCGACGAAATTCTCTGTCTGACGCGTTGAGTCGCAACACGAGTGCCAAAGATGCGACCCGAGACAGATCCCCGTTAACGGAAGAGACTCTAAAAGCTTCGATGCACAGGAAATTTCTGACTGTCTTCTGATGTCTCCAGTAGAAAATTCGACCCGTGAGAGACGAGAAAATAACAGTAATACTTCGAGTAATAAGGAGATGAAGAGGGTTCAAAACTCTTGGAAACTCCTACACAATATCTCTCGTTATTTCACAACGATTAAATCTCATCAGAGAAAGAGAGAGCTTCTGCTCGTTAACTGACTCTATATCCGACTAGTTAAGTTTAGCTGAAGTTATGCTTTTAACTTCAGTGATTCAAACTTTTTAAGCACTGCCAAGGACAATGGGGGACCAAAAGGAAATACGGATAATAAGGAAATCGATGACATTCATTCGTTAGTGAGGATCATCCCTTATCATGTAAGCACCAGTGTGATCAATGTGTTTTTTCCTTCTAATGTTGGTAAATTTTGTCATACATCAACTTTCGACGAATTTTCATTGGTTAGGCATACATTTGCAAGAACTATTCCAATTTTTATTATCATCTTTGAATGATTTTCTTGCCGATATCGATCGCGTTACATACACCCCGTCTTTCCCATTGTCTGTTAAAAATTGTATTATTTTTTATAAAACGCGCGACGCAATAATAAATAAGTGTAACTGCTACCGCTACATTGAATAAAATCCCAATATATTCTGTTTTATGCACAAGTCTCGATGATATGTATTCCAAGTCGAACACACGAATGCGCATTCACAGACATACCTATTACGCACAGGGAGCGCACCAGAGAATTAACGATTCGCGTAAATTTGGAGCTTCGGCTGTTGTTGATGCATGCCGTTCCAATGCGATTTGTACAAACGCGCAGGTATGAGAGTAATAGCAGGTTTCCCCTCCCCGTTGTAGCAAACGACGTCGACGACGGAATCGAAGCGCGAACACGCGCCGAACAACGGCGCCGAGTCGGGAATCGAATTTGCCATTCCGAAATCAGCAACGTTCAAACCCGTGGGTGTGGGATGAAACGATGTCATTGTCCCCGTTCGTTGATAATGGCACACCAGTGTGGTATAATCTCATTGAGTTACCCGCGACAAGCCATCCTGTTGTATGCCATTTTGGCCATATATATGCAATGGAAACGACACGCATTTGGTGTTTTACTTCTAAAACGAATAATCGAGAAGGTTTTTTCGCTACTGCGCTAAGCGTATTGCGCAATATATTCGCTACTGAATATTTCTATCTATAGACAAACCGGTCAAATTCATCTGGTTTTTGGTTGTTTGTTTCCAATTTCGAAATAGCGGAATCCCTTTAAATCCATTTCCCAATCCTATGAAACCTGACAACCATTAAACGGCAGAATTGACGAGAGCGTTTTGCTTTTTATGACTATCTGAAAACCATGCTTTATCCTCCCTTACTTTCGACCATTTTTTTATATTTTTTTTGTTTTCACGAATGTCCGTACGAAATTCATCGGGTACTGTAACAAATTCGCAGAAAAAACCGGATCATCCGTTGAAACATCGAAAAATAAATTAATACATTTTAATAAAATGAAAAGAAAAGAGTTAATTGAATGAAAATCATGAGAATACAAAGAGGAATTACTGAATATCTCGGCGAATCTGATAAACTGATAAAGCTTGAAGTTTGTAGCTATTCATGCAAATAACTGCTCGTTTGATCAACGAAGTGTCGAAAGTGTTTCTTCTGATCAATCAAATATTTTATTTTGCCGCTCGCCATTACCAGACTATGCAGCGTTCTTTAATTAACGAGCTTTAGGAAAGTTTTATAATGGAAAACAATTACACCATTTGGATACGCGCAGCGAATCTAAAATCCGAATGGCTTTTTCGAGCAGAGAATCGCTCGAAGCTATCTTTTGAGTTAATCATTTCTCTGCCTCTCGGTCCATTTCGGTCACTCGGCAACACTAATCCTCTCAACTCCATAACGCCCTTCACTACCGAGCATTCAACTATTATATCCCGCGTTCCTCTCTGAGCAGAGGAGCCGCTTCCTTATTCAATAAACTCTGCATCAGGCAGAAACAATGATGATTATCCAACGCGAGAAGATGCAAATGCAACCGACAAAACGCGAAACTGAGCTGCTTGCGTGAGGATATTATCACGGTTTTGTAAATTTCATTCTAAGTTAGGCGCGGCTAGTCACTTGGATGCGAAGGCGGTTGTCAGTTGCACGCCATTTCAGCGAATCTGCTATAGATGCAGAAATAGAGTAGAATAGCATTTCAAGCGTCATACGCAAATGAATACGGATTGCATTCAAGTATCTGAACCAGCAATCCATGGTTCCTTAGAGAACGTACGGATGAGATGGCTTTTCGTGATAACAATGGCAACGCAAACATCAACAATGGTGTCGCATTGTTTAATGATAGAGGGAGAATCAGGCAGAGGCTGCTCTTGGGACAAAAGGGGACTGTTTCTCGCTGCAGATCGAAATTTGTGTGATCCAAATGGCAACATCTTACACGTGTCTAAATCTTTGATATACTTGGATAAAAATACTTTACAGAATTTTTTTTTTTTTTTCCAAAATTTTTTCGTCAGATACAATTTTTGATTATAGCATTTGCGGATTATTGGTAAAGCGAATTTGTCTGAGATTAACGTAAGTAGCAGATAACAAAACTTCTCGAAAAAAAGATATAGCAACGACAAGATTTGCAGAAAAAAAAGATGAGACTATATAGCATGTCCCGGAAACATATCCCCATGTTGTTCCTATTTTATGTCATAAATTCAAGAAATAAGATAAAAAGCAACTCATGTGCAATGTACTTTGTTTACGTCCTAATAAAACATTGTCAAGTAAAATAAAACTTTTTTTATGTAAAAATTAAACCATTTTTTAAATTATGATTGAATTTAAAGTACAACTGAAAAGTTGGCTATCCGAGAAAGAAATAAAATTGCAAATTAAATTAATCTAAAAGGCCAATCAGTGAATTCAATTAATTCACAAGTAGATAAGAGTTTGTCTGCAGCTTAATTAAATTCTCTTATTTTTCTTTCTGTGATTAATTAATATAGTCGATCGTAAACCGAGATCTTTTACTTAACTCGTACGGTCAAGTTTACGCCTCGATCGCACGGTTGTCTCGTTTCGCATGGCTTTAATAAAATTAGTTGGTTACGAAGAAACGACCTTTTCGGTAAGGATTTATTTTTTGTCCGCGAAGAAGTAGTAGTAGAAGACGAAGAAGAAGAAGAAGAAGACGAAGAGGTCCTTTTTTCGTATACTTTTTTACTCTCCCTACCTATCCTATTACGTTAATATTGTACAACCGGCCAAAGTCTGTACCGAAGTAGTCTGGATCATTTAACAAGCTGAAAAAGTGATCTCCGAGAATGGTTTGGCCTCTGTAGATTCTCAGACGGATAGAGACAGAAGGGAAAGGAGAAAAAAAGCGCGGCGATAGAATGAAATAAAAGAAAATTCAATGAAAAATAAGAGACGGTGAAAGGTCGAAAGTGAAATGGGGGAGAAAGAAATAGATAAAGAGAGAGAGAGAGAGAGAGAGAGAGAGAGAGAGAGAGAGAGAGAGAGAGAGAGAGAGAGAGATGTGGCCGTACGGCAACGAGGTGTTGGATATTTCAATTTCAATCAATGAAGGCAGAGTCAGAGAGTTCGCACTTTAATAGGCAGAGCTTAACTGCACCCTCTCCTCTCTGTCTTTTTTTTCGTGTTTTTTTCTTCTCTTATTTTCTTTTATCTCCCTTTATCGGCTTACGGAGTGTAGAGATAGAAATTGACCACGTTTTGCGACCAGGACGACGACCCGCTCGATTCTCTCCCACAGGACTACACGACCTGAAGCCCTGATATCGAGCTAATATAATTAAACGAACTTATATACATTCTTTCACAGAAGCAGACTTATACGATTTCTAACATCATTACCGCAAAGCTCCCCAATGGTAAGTGTAGGTAAATTAATAGCTGCTATTTTCCAAGTTAATCGGCGCATTAAGGACTCTGATTCCTTGTGGAATGATTCGCGAAACTCTATTGTATGCGTGTATTAAAAATGATTTCGGAGAATCGGTAAAAAAATCATTGCCGGGGGATTTAAGGAGCAACTGCATCAAAATCGATCTGAATCCGCTAATAAATCGAAAGGGACTTAGGAATCTTACAGACTTTGCTTTCGATTTTTAAAAATGTTCACTTTGAGGTCACGAATGATATCCTAACCATTTATAGAGCGAATTTTGGAAAGGCCTGTATAGCTTATGCCGACTACCCTCCATTCTCTAATCTACTCCTCGTCTAGACTTCGCGCGAAGAGGATGTGTACCGTTTTGCTAACAGCTACAGCAGAACTAAGCGCGGTAGTAGGGTTATGTGTGTGTGTATTCTCTGTTGCCTCAAGAGAGTAAGCTTGGCTATTTCTCAAACGGGGCTTTGCCCTCTTTACTTTCAGTCCCGCACCTCTCCCAATGTTATACCGCACCCCCGTTCACCCTCATCTCTATTAAGTGTGTGTGCACAGTACAGTAACACGTAGGTAGACGTATAAACATATAAAACATGTATTTATACGACATAGTAAAACCATTTTACCACTATAAAGTTGTGTACTCGTACGTTTTTTTTGCAATGTTGCTACTAGAGGGTGAAAGGTTTCGCACTTTATTTTTCTTCTTTTCTCACCTATTCCGTTCTTCGGTTTTTTTTTCTTTCAGATACTCTCCCCTCCTCTTTCTTTTTCTTCTTCTTCTTCTTCTCCGCTCGGCACTTTGCGACCCGGCAAACTTTATCGGCATTTCCGTACAGCCATAGCTCATTGCTGCGGTATCTTACAGGGGTTGAGGGAGACGATAGCGAAGACCGAGATGCCAGATACTTTATGCGCGCCAACTTTTTCACCCCCTCACTGTCCCTCCCCGTCTGTTCACAGTGAACGACGTCATGGAGCAGTTGCGACGAAGAGGAAGAGGCTCCCCTGGGACAACGACGGGACCTCGACTGTTCCGCTTCGCTACGTTGCGTCAAGTTTAGCATACTGAACAAACTACATCCACTACATGTACAGAAGAGCCCAACGTGTCTCTTAAACTTGGGTTCTCAGTCGTGATTTCGTTGTAACGCGGCAAATTTACTTTATTTCTCAGAGAAGTTGCCATTCTACTTTTATTATGGAAAATTACTTTTTTGGTTACATTTACGAATCATTCTTGCTGATGACGAGGATCAACTTTGTTGAACAAAAAAAAAAGTTTGGTAATTTTTTTTCAATAATAAAATGCTATTTTTTTTAAATAAAAAAAAGGCTATTTTTTTTTATTAAAAGAATTAACGAATTCCCATGTCCAGAATTTTTTTGGCACGCAGTTTCCGTAGGAGTGGATTCCCTTTTTTTTTTCTATAATGCTTGTAGTTTAGCGGAACGAATTTATTGACATAGCTGAATGGATCCAACAATAAAGCTCTCGTTTTTTCGTCGATAAATTTTCGCGAACAACGGGATGATACTGAAACAATTTTCCCGTCACATTCTTCTGGTTCTTTATCGATGTCGCTCTCTCACACACACTTCATCTTCCCGCTACCATATTATATCTTCCTTGCAAACCATAAAAGGAACAAAAAAAAAAGCGGAAGAACGGAGCCGGAAACAGAGTTTATGATTTGTTCGACAATTTTTCCAGCGGGCTACGAAAACTTGTAAATTCTCTAACCATTTGCCATATCGGTATAAAGTTTTGACGGATTTCTTGCTTGGATCTTGACGCATTGAGTTCACTAAGCCAAAGAATATTGATTTCCGGTTTAGTGACGCAAGTATAAAATGATAACAGTAAAAAGTGATAAAAGAAGAACGCAGTTGGCGACAAGTTTGAGTTATGGATTACGCAAATTTACATCGCTCTCCCATTCGCGATAATCAAAAAATGATCTTCGAGTCTTCGAATGCAATTTTTCTTCTACCGCAATTTTTTTTCGATAAATCTTCGATTCTCCATCGTATTTTCTCGTAATTCCTTTCTTCACCGCTGTCAAATCCTTCACCTACTTCGACCATTTTTTCCACCATTGATAATAAAATTTAATTTTTTTCGTCCTTATCGTAAAAAAGTCTGCGAGAAACTCTCGGCATGGAGTTACCCTTATCAACGTTGGTTTCACTCCCGTCGACAGTGGCTTATCATTTCACCCTATAGCACGTGAACGCTTTGTGCTCAAGACGTTGCCGAGTAAGGATATCTACTGTATACCAGTAACGATATCTGCTATATGTATATATAACCAACATGACTCGAAGTTGTTTCTCTCGCAAGTTTAAGTTTCTCACCGCTCGCCGAAACTCCAACAAATTTTGCAACCCCCTTCTATCGCTTCTGCTTCTACTGCTTCTGGCCGTTTGATATCTTTGCGGCTGCCGTAGCTCGACCCTCAGCCTATATCGAATTTTATTTATGTATGTATGAATTCTCAATGCTGTAATTTTGACGCCTATTCGGATATTCAAGAACGCTTGTGAAACATCACCTGAGGCGTTTTCACATTCTATCACACAGTTCTTGCTATCGATAAACCGAGTAGAAACCCGAAGCAAATTCTGGTTTAGAGATCCTTGCTTTACGTTGGCTGAACCCAAAATACCCCAAAATATTTACCGAGGATGACATTTTTCTGTTGTCTTTTTAAGGTTCAGCCAATCAATGGTAAAAGGCATTCAGACGGTATACCGATTTAGCGAACCATTTAAAGACAATCTTATGCAAGCCGTTTTATTGCGAGTTCACCAATCTTCCTGTAAATTTAATGTTTCTGCCATTTCGCTGTATCTTCCTACAGGAAAATATAATACTTTCATGCGCCATAGACGTCGGATGGTCAACTAGAACGTTCGAATCTATATACCCAACTCCACTATAAACAGACTTTAGCTTTGATATCGAATTGGGTGGAGTTCGCGGACAGAAGAGCCGAGAAATCGAATTTCTCGGAAGCAGTACAGTGCTAGAAGGGCACCTGACCTCAACATCACCGCTTCAGCACCTCCTGAAAATCCTATTTCCGTTACACGAAAGGTAGAAAATGGACCAAAAACGATGAGAATAGGGAAAAGATATAACCGCCTTGAAGGATAATGTATATGTAACTTTTGGAATTGAAATATATGAAGCGAACAAGAATCAATACTGACAATAATGCAGGAAGAGTACAAATTCGCTGATTCTGATGCCATAAGTCGGCTAATATTTCTATTGGACTTGAATTCACGTGTCGCTAGCAATTAAAACTTTTCCTACGATAACACAGTTAGATGTGATAAATCAAACGAAAAAACCCGAGAGAATTAATTTGATTTGATTCCAAAACTAAGCTAATTGTCCCAAAGACCCGTTGAATCATTTTGGAGTCAAGAGGATCGAAGAGAAATAAAATTTCCGACGTCATAAGTCTGTAAGCGATAAATCGTTGATGCGCCGGTCGCATACTTTTTCCGTAATTAAACCGCTGGCGACTACCCTGTAACTGGAGTCTAACCTTTTCCCCGTCCAATGACGTCACACGCATATGTGATTCAACGAGCGTCGGGAGAGACACGTGTTTGTTTAATGGTTGCATCTCTTTGCGATCCCTCACACGTTGCCATCCCTTTGATACGGCAATAAACGATGCGGTCACCAATCTCGTGTCTCACTCCGTGTTCGCCTCTTCGATTTCCCCGTTCGTTGCTATTGAGCTGCTCTGGTGTACATACGTTGCACCCTTATATAGCCCATGCAGGAGGAGAGGCGACTGTGACGCCAAACCCGCAACCACCCGCCTACGGTTATCGGATTGTCTACCAAACAGGTCCATCAGATTCTAACGCTAACGTAATACTTGATCACAAATGGCTCTACAGGTATTTGGGGGTTGCATCGTCGTCGAGATGTAAAATCATTTGATAATTTGGATTTATTGTTTTACGACGCATCGTATTTCTGGGTGTAAATAAGTAATAGAAGTAGATTAGTAGATCATAAAATGCTATCTACATGTGAAATGGTACTACAGACCTATACGCCCGATAAAAGGCCACGTTACGTCACCGCGCTTCATGAGCAATTTTAAATAACGAGGGAAGTGGTGCGCAAAGTCATTTACATCTTTTATTTCCTTAAACAACATTTTCGACAGGGATATAATGAGGGGATGAAGATGCATTTGAATGGACGCGTCGCCGATTGGAAAGAAGGGTGAAAAAATGTAAAGAAAACTGGCGGAAGGTTTCAAGCCCCGCGTTTTAAACGAAAAGATTATCAATGCGGAAGAGTATATTTAGGCTTTGAATATTCCTTTAATAGGATTATCGACCCGTAACTCTTCCTTTCGTCGTTGGTTTTTATCCTCTTTTTCTTTCATCCACATTTTATCGGAAGCTTGAAGTAAAAATACCAGCGTCTTTACATCCCTAACCACGCGGAACGAACGCCGGCTTCAAACTTCCTCCCTTATTTTCTACATCGGCTCCTTATCGGCGTCGACAAAATTTATCCCTCCCTTTCACCGCAATGTCTGTACTACAAATTCACCCGGAAATCCCGGAAGACCTATCGAATAACCGGGTGAGTCTTTGCTCGAGTGTGAATTCGTTAATACGCGCGTCGCTCTGAATGGAAGAAGATTTATCGCTTGTGACTTAAGGCTGTTGCACAGAATCGGATTCTGAACGTTCGGCAACACGTTCAACATTTTTTCATTACCCGTATTTCATGTATTTTCCTTACGTTTTTCTCGAAGAAAACGATGAACAGCTGGGATTCTCGTAATTTCATCAAAAAGCGAAGATTTTTGTACCAAACTTTTTTTTTTGTAAAAAAAAGTTATTTTCGTGAACTTTAATTGTTTTGGAAGAGCGAAGACAGGTATGAGAAAAATTGAATTTAAGACGTTAGACGTTATTGACGCATCGGAAGCGGTTTGTTTTTCGTTTTTCATGAAGTTACCGCACAATTTCAGGTAAAACTTTGTTGCCGTAGATTGATATTGGCTCGGGATGGAGCGGATAAACCACGACTATCGCGATTTTGCTGCTATTGGCATGAATGGCTTAAACCCATCTTAGGTTCGAGAGGAAAATTAAGTCTCGTGGAAAATAAACTTGACGGTTGTAAAACTTAACGCTTCGGTGTATTAACGCCTTTACTCTCTCTCGAGCACTCTCCGGATTCTCACCTCCGGTCCGCTACCCAAAGGAGCGAAGCTGACGGTAGGAAAAGAAGGGAATAAAACAAAAAAGGAAGGAAAGATAAACGAGAGCTGGCGAAGCGCGAGTTAACAGGTTAAGGAACGAACCGCGTACTGGGATAAAACTTGAAGGGTTTTTTTTTTTTTTTTTTTTCATTTTGTTTTTCAAGTTTTTATAATGACGTTGTTGGAAATCCGTAGTGAGTATTAATAAAAAGTTGGTTAGGGCTTAAGGTACATCGGCGAATTTTATGTTTTCAACGAACGAAAGCTAATATCCGGAGGGAAATCCTTAACCGAAGCTCTGTGGTTGTTAAAGATTTTTTTGCGCGTGGGATACACTTGACTAAAGGTTGTCCCATCGAAAGTTGAGCAATTATTATAACACCTTAAACGATAGACAAGCGTTTGAAAAAACTTCATAATTTCGTAAATCAGTGCATTAATTCGTTGATTTAATTTTTTAAAGGCTCCCGATCTATGGATAAATATAAGTAAGTTAAGTAGTAAGTATAAGAATTGAACACTCATATGATGCAAAAACGATGGGACAGGAGGGCTTAAAGAAAGGGCAAGAGAAAGCGAAACAGAGATTGGTGCTCGTGACGCACGCGAGTGGAAAATCGATGACCGAGTGGCATGCAACCCGTCCACTTTCATTCTACCGGAAATTGCTCCATTCACGCACCTATATTACACACAGAAGCAAAAATAGTACATGTTATGCCATAATGCAAATATATCTGATACGCGCACTAAGGATATACCAGAAAGTCTCGACGAATTACCTTCGTCAACGTTCATTATAAATATATTTCCACAATCCTTCCGTACACCACTTGCACGGCTCATTACCGTCGTCTAATCGGTAAGTTTATAATGAGATATCACATGCAAACTCAGTTTTAGAATAACAATTCTAATGTTTCTCTTCCTTACTGTTTTCGTGTTAAATATTAAACTTGGAGTAACAATGAATTACGAATTCGGCATCGGCGCGGAAAAGCTCATTGCAGCCGATTTTTTTTAACGAACGAATGAATACGACAACATTACTGTTATTCCGGTACACTTCGTGATACATCTTTTTTTGTGGTATGTTACGTAAGAAATCATAGTTAGCGCGGGTCACGGTAGAAACTATAGTAAGCGTTATTACAAACCACAAAAGTCATTTAATGAAAAACGAACAGTGCAAAATCTAAAACACGAAAAAAGCAAAAACGAAACTTTTATTTTGCATCGGACGACTTCATTTCACTTCGATCAAAAGATCGACAATCGTACATTACAGCGAACGATTAGTCCCATCTAAAGCTCAAAAACGATTTCATAATGAGACCGAACTGCAATCGTTAAAGCAACAACTGACGATGCTGATTCGTCCGTTTCCGAAAAAAAATGGAAGGATCGTGCCGTTTCAGCGCACAATTTCAGCGATTATTCAAATTTTCGGCAATCGCAAACAATTATCGTGAATGATTCATCATCCACCTATCACCGTTGGCGCGAACGAAATGAGCACGAGAATGAAGTGAACAGACCGTAAATGAGGAAAATTGAAAACAACGACATACACGGATCCGGATGAAAGGGACACATGAAGCTTGTGTTGGTTCGTTTTCACGGGTTCACGGAAGACCTGTACATCTCGTGCTCTCGTGTTCGTCAGAACGTGATTTCCGGCGGGTCACGAAGCTGGTAGGGAATGAAAGGGTGGGGGGTGTGTGGAATCCATGGCTGATTGGCCAGCCGGTTAGAACACGCGCGGACCTTGGTTATAGGAAGGGAGAAACCAGGATAGCAGCGCAAATGAGGCAGAGTTATCGAGGACCGACAAATTTACGCGTTCTAATGATACCAAAACGTGGCTGGAATGCGTATACCAGTGGAGCTCTTCCACTGTTCGGGTCGTTGGGCGCTACATCGGCTGTCCCCGCGTTCCACGCGAACGAAAGATAACATATATATCATTGGTTATATGCTCCACACGACCTGTTGTCTATGAGTAAAACGTACGAAAATCGATATGTGACCCCAGCTTGCCGGTCATCCCGTCGTAGGCGTTCGGCCTGACGATTTCCGCGTATTTTCTGATTGTACATGAATTGTCCGTTTGCGGAATATTGCTGAATGCGATGCTTGTTGTATAGTTGGAATTTAATAGCGAACTAATGGCAATATGTACCATTGTACTCGTGAACTGTTACGGATGAGTTTGCGACGACTGATGACGACACAAAGCCCTAGAATTAGAGGAGAGGCGAAGCAACAACGAAACTATTCCGGATACGGTACAAATTCGTGAAAAGATCCACCATAACTGACCCGATTTTTATAGAATTTTTTTTTTTTTTTTCGTGTAGTTATCCACTCGGAGCGGTCGAAAAACCGTGCGGAAAAGGCTGCAGATAGATTGCTAGAAAGTAAAGGAGAGTTGGGAGAAAGAGAAATAGGGAAAGCAGACGAGTGGAAAGCGTGGGTCGTTGAATTTATGGGTTAGCCTACAGTGGAATGGTAACGGGATGGCACCACGGGTGAACTCCAGAGGGGTCGGGTGGGAATAGTGGAAGCGGTGGAGATCGGAGGATGAGGAATCCTGAAGCGGGAAAGGATAGAGCAGCGGAGCAATGGGTTAGACAGAGGAAGAAGAGCATAGAGAGGGTGGAGAGAGGGTCGACGAGAAGGGATCGTGGCATTCGGTAGTGCTGCACCACTTTGAGCCGCGTAGATCCGCAGACGTCGCGGCGCCCGGCGTTCCGACTCCGGCTAAATCGAGACCTTGGCGACTATCGACTCTACCCTTCTGCCGTTTCGGTTTTCGGCAACTGCTGGCCCGTAGTTTCTTTCTCATCCCTCTCCGAACCATCCATACCCTCCCCCCACCACCCTCCCCACCACCCTCCTCGCCATCCTCACTGTGCGCACTATTCTTATCTACATACTCGATTCTATTCCGAGGGTTCGTTTTTGGAGGAGGTATGAGTAGCTTTGGATAACGTCCATTCGGACCTCAGAGAAATCGAACGAGGGATGAGTGGGACACAATTTTTGGCCAAGAATAACGTTACCAACGATATTTGGCCCGAATTCCGCTATCGTCACCGCGTTTATACACGTATATCTGGGAGAGGGGGGAGGGGGAGGGGGAAGTGAATTTCATCCGAAATTGCCGGATCGTTTTTAGCCAATGATATTCAACGCCGTAAAATCGTGCGTATCGTTTTTAACGAAGCATTCCGAGAAATATTTTAACGGCTAAATGTTATTGTGGCTGATGTCGTTAAAAAAATGCTGTCGATTTGTGGCCAACGATATTGGAAGGTTCGAGTGGACCGAGTCGTGCTGACGCGTAAACGTTTTTTCACGCTTCTGTGTTGAATAAAACTGATTGTAAGTAACGTTCTACTGTTCTTTCTTTTATTTTTTTTTCGTTTTGGCGGCTTTGCGTACGAATTTTTTTTGGTTGGATAATGTGTGCTGATATTTAGTAACTGTTCGTAAAATTTATTTCGACAACAAAATCACTCGATTTCGCACGAATAGAAAGTTATAAAAAAAAAAAAATGATTTTCAGGGAAACGAATTTTTTTTTTTTGCAAAGTCAGTGAATAATGTTTTTTCTTTAATGTTCGATCGCTAAAAAAATATATATTATTAAGAATCGTTTAATAAAAAAAAAAGACAACGAACGCGGTGGTAAAACCGAAGAATTTGTCGTTGTCAAGGTACAGAAGCGTTTCAAACGGAAAATGTAAGTGTTACGAAAAGTTGCAAAGCTCTCGCGACGAATCTCAGATCCCTCAGGGAGATTGAAACGTCGCGAAACAGTTTATTTGTCTCTCGAGACAAGTCCAGAATGGTATAGTGACATGTTAGCGGCGCGGTAGTAGTAATGTCGAGAGGGGAAATATTCTCTTATACAGAAAAATTTCACCGTCGTGGCGGTACGGGAGGGGTCTCTGACCCACTGAAACCTCCGAGGATTATTCCAGACGGGGTTGGGACTCCGGCATCGCTGCTCGGAGATATATGGCAGCTGAATCGAAACGAATGTAAATTCGAGGGTTTTTTTTGGTTTTTTTTTTTTTTTTTTTTTTTTTCGGGTAGTCAAAACGACCCGTAGCTGGGGGTGTCTGGTGTGCGGCGAACACTTTCCCCTCGGGAGATATATCCGAACCGAGTTATTGTTTGGACTATTCTTTATCTCGTTAGATTTTCCCATCGTACTTTTTTGTTATCCCTATCGCCCTATTCGATATCATTTATTCATTTTTGAACTGTGCTGTTTTTCGCGCCGCAATTTAATTTTTTAACAACAAAATTCGGCGTCTCCTTCATCGGTTGCTTTTGTTTGTACATCGAATTTTCTTATTTATTTATACACACTGTCGTATACACGTATATAGAGAAGATAAAGAGTCGGAAAGTCCGGGAAAATTATCTTTTACTCACGATCACCCTCTTTGCCAAGACGTAATTTACCTTAATGGAGAGCTTTTCCTGGGCAGCGGCACCCCTTTACTTCGAAGTTATCACGACACCGCAGCGTCAAGTTCTTCACCGCATCAGTTTGCAGAAACTTTTCCTTTGAAATTCTAACACTCTTCATCCTTCCTGTCGCGCATTATCGAAAACTTTATCTGATCTTCTACTCTCGACGTTAACGCGATAAAAAAATAAATAAAATAAACGGTCGTAAACAAAACAACGAAATTAACTATTCACACGCAAATTCACAAAATTATAAATAAAACGGATATTGTGAGGGAAAACTTGGAAAATTCCGTTTTCACGTTAAAATGAGTTTACAAACTAATTGATTCTTTTTTAGATCCTATTTTTTTTTTTCGTGAAACTATTTTATTTCGTCTATCGCGAAAAATAGCGTATGCATAAAAATAAATTGATTTTGCCGCAAAAAAAAATCGGTTAACAATGAAATGAAATGGTAGACATTTTTCAACGATTATCCATTTTTTTTTTTTTTTTTTTTTTTTTTTTTTTTTAATTAACGGTCGTAGGAAAATGGTAAAATCGCCTCTGGTTAACACATGCCGGCATCGTGCGTCGCTATATCTCAGGTTACGTTTCCATACTAAAATGTCTCTTTTCTCCGAATGTCACGGTCGTCGTTTTATTTGCACGATCGTTTTCCGGCACAACTTTTGCGTGACTTTCACGTCGACGTGCTTGCCAAAGGCCATATCCTCTCGTTTTCTCTCGCCAAACTCCATTCCACGCTCCTCTCACTATTTCTAACTCTTACTCTCGTTTGTTTCTTCCTCCCACTCGCTTACTTTCTTATAACTATGTGTATCTCTTCGTCTCTTAATAAAGTCGGAGGTCTTGTAATGGGAGAAGTTTTTTCGATTTATTTGTTGTTCGGTAGACACGCGCGCTTCGTCGCAGAAGAAATAAGTTGGAATGGTTAATAAAAAATTTCTCAATACGAGGAATACACGTGTCTCTAAGAACGATAGTTAAAACGACTATAATAAAAAAATGTGAAAAAACCACTGAAAAAAAAAAAGATCTAAAATCTAAGATCTAAAAAAATACGAAGTGGATAAAAAAAAGTAGATACATTTTTAACCCCGAAATTCGGTAATTTTCGTGAATATACGTACAACGAAATAAAAAAAAAAAAATTGATCTAAAACCACAAATTCTAAGCACAAAAATTGTCGATAAACAAACCACGAAGTGAAAAAAAAAAGTAGATAAATGTTTAATCCCGAAATTCGATAATTTTCGTGAATATACGTACAACGAAATCGAAAAAAAAAAAAAAAAAAATTATCTAAAACCACAAATTCTAAGCACAAAAATTGTCGATAAATAAACTACGAAGTGAATAAAAAAAAGTAGATAAATTTTTAACCCCGAAATTCGATAATTTTCGTGAATATACGTATAACGAAACCGAAAAAAAAAAAAAAAAAAAAAAAAAAAAAACCCACGAACGTTGAAAACAGAACTGAAATTTTGAAAGCGTAAAGAAAAAATATGTTGAAGAAAAATAAAGCAGCGAGACTTAAGATAGGGGTCGTTTAACCACGTGCAGCGTGTAATGCCTTCGAGTTTCTGTTTTGCTGTCTTTTTACACCGTGTCTCGCGACTTAACAAGAACGACAGAAACAGCGAAGAACGACAGTGGAATTCCAGACGGAGGATTTGCGCTCCGCCCATCTAATAACGGTACAAACTACTTCCGGAAGACAGAAGGAAAATTGCCAGAGCTCATCTCGTCACACCTTTCGTCGGCTCGAGCTTTCGTCGTGCCGTTGTATTCCTCTTGGGTTCGACTTCGTCGTCTAGTAAACGTTCGATCAAAAAAAGGCGGGAAAGTGACAAAAACGAAAGATATCCGCATTGACCTTCGTCTTCGTCATTTCGCTCGCCCTTTTTTCTCACTTTCTCCCGAAAACGCTTTTGGCGCTTCTGTTTTTTTTCGTTATCATTGCTTTTTTTCCCTTTCGCTTTCACCAATTTCCTTGGTATCAAAACCCCTTAAACTCGTTCATTCCAGACGAACCTTCATTGGCCCGCGCAGGTTTTACCTTTCCGGCTCCCGAACGCTCGTCTCTCATCTCGTCGAGAAAACGTAGGTAACCCGTGAAGGATATACGAACGAGCAGTCGTAAACAACAGGAGACTAACCCGGAGGGTGGAGCATTGCCGGCAGGCGACGAAAATCGTTTCGAAAGGATATTTTTTCAAGAGAATTTATCTTCGTTACAATTTACCTCCGATTATTTTTTTCGACTTCGGATTTCGACAAATCGAAAAATAAAAATAAAAAATTTGCAAAAACTTTTTTTTATCGAAAAAAAAAAAAAAAGTTTGTCGAAAAAAAAAATGTACATTTTTTTTTAATAGTGATTTCTAAAAAAAAATAATAATTGTAAAGCATATAATTTTAATCGATGTCAGAGATAAAATATTAAATATGACTTTTATAAACAGCGTTGCGTGTACGGAGTTCTTTCACGGTAATTCAGATAGTCGCGAAATTGGCTTCATATGTGGGGGATGAAATATGAAAAAGCAATCTCATTTATGCAAGAAGCTGTCCGGCGTGGTCGAGGGAAGTTTTTAATTAAATTTAAACCGTATGCGATTCTCGTCGAGCTTTTATTTTCAATTTTTTTTGGCGGACTTGACGCGCGGCGATGTCCGATGAGATTGATGCTCACTTGGCCGCTGTGATGGTACAGTTACTGCGAATACTCATCGTGCACCATCGTTCGAAAAAAAAAAAAAAAAAAAAAAAAAAAAAATGGAATAATAAACGGATCCATTACTGATAATCCACTTTATCACGAAAGCAACAAATTACGATAAACAGGAGCGAAAGAACGAATCACTTTTTTATGTCTGCAATAAAGTATTTCATGACCAGTTTTGCATTCGATAAAAAACGGCCAGAAAAAAAAAATGAGGTTATGTGGAATGCTTATTTATGTCGCATCATTAGCTTTTCAATGTCCCTTCTACTGCATTGGCTCAGCGAGACTCGTATAAACGTTATGTGTAGAGATATATAACTGTGATACATAAATAAACGTCTCGACGACACTCACGATTTCGATGTTTTCGATGAACCGTACGAATCCCCTTGTTATGTCCGCATAATGCATTGCTAATTGCTCAGAGTTACGAAAATCCATATTTTCACACTTTAACACTCGATTTTCGAAATAACACAATGCGCGATGTATTACATCGTGTTGTAGAGAAAACATTCAGTTTTTTTATCTGTTAACCGATCGAAAGGCAAACAATATTTCCGCGAAAAAGCACTCTTCGAATCGACGATTGTACACGCGGTTCTTGTTCTCATTCCGAATATCTCGAGAACATATATTCGGTGTAATTTTTTCGATCGCGTGCTCGATAAAAATGAAACACGGTTTTTTTTCACTGTTATTATGACTCGATACGTTACTACGCGAGTTAATTTTTTTCTCCCGTGCGATAAAGGTTATGTAGCGTAAACGTAAAAACACTTGGCGAAAATCGCGTAATCGACACATAAAAAATTATTGCGCTTGCAAATTAATAATTCGCAAATGATTTTTGTTTTCAATAAATTCGATTTTTACAGTGATAATTTACGATGTGAACGTAGAGGGGTCTCGTGTAGCGAAATCGCGAACTGTCAGAAAAATTTTGACGAACTATTCACGGTACATCGTTAGATTTATCGCGACACTTCTAATAAAACTACAACGCGCGAAAAGATATAATCAGTTCGGTTCACGCGGACAATATTTTTTTTTCCAACGAACACTTAAGTAATATATAAGTGCGCGCGAAACATCGGGGTCCACCGTAAAACTGACATGTCAGCTGACATAAACCGCGAGAAATCGTCGGTACCTACTGCTTCAATGGCGGATCTTCACGCCCGGCGTCGCAACGATTATTCTCCGGGCCCGTAGTCAACTTCGGTCTACTCGTTGCGTGCAGTTGTTTTTTTGTTCGGGAATGTAAACATCGCGCTTACCGCGTACTTAATGGATTTCAATTGTGTTCCTAGTCGTGTGTATTCACGTCTTTTATGTGCAAAGGTGTTAATAACGGTTAAATTTTTACTTTTCTTACTGCGAGAGTAAAGTTTGCCAGCACCCCGCGTGTCACAGACAGGTTGCATAGTAACAGAATTCGAATATAAAAACACATACCGAAGTGTTTCTTCTTAAATTAAATCAATTACGTCGCGTTTCTGAGTTAATACCAGTGCATTGATGTTCTATAGTGTAGTGATGAATATATTCATAACCTCTTCACTGTATTTCAATGGATCATTCTAACAGACATTCGAAGAAAACAACGAAGTGGTAAGTCGCGTATGATTTTCGTTTCTTATTTTATTCGTTAGAAGAGAAGCTGAGAAGCGACTAATTGGATCATTCTAATGTCAAGTTTTTTCTCGAAAAAAAAAAAAAAAAACGAAAAAAAAATCGCAAAAACTTTGTAGTAACAAAAGGCTTTCTAGAACGGAGCAAAAATGGCGTCTTAACGACCTTTAGAGTATAAGGTGCACCAGCGTCATATTCTGGTTTACATTACACAACTTCGTATTTTCTGCTTAATTATGGATACACTGTAAATTTTTTTGGTTTATTCTCAACGTTGTATATTTTTCCGCGCAGTATCTGATTAAATATTCAATCCTCGTATTATTATTCCTCGTTACATCGCATCCGCGCGGCTGGATTATCGTCGAAACTCACGCGTTATTTACAGCAATGTATGATAATTATTCTCGATGCAATGTTGAATGCACCCTTCAATCACCGATATTTATATCTTTTTACGTGTTTTATTTATCCTGTAGAATCATTGTTTGTTCATTATAGTCCCCGACACACACAATAATTTGATTTATCATTATCCGAAAGGGTCGTGTAATTCCCTTTGTTGATACCTCCATCCCGCGAAAACCGCTCTAATTAATTGATGCCCTTTAATTTGATAGTTCATTTAACGAAATGAGAAACCAATGATTGTTTGATATTGCAACCAAAAAATGTTGTTGTTGTCATTAATTATTGTTATTTGCAAGTTCTCATCTATCGATAGTCGTTCTTTCGCAGTTGCGTATGTGTAGTGCACGCGATACCCTATGTGCGTAAAATTCACAGAATTTAATAAATTCCAAAATTAATTAACCTTTCGACAAATAGGGGTCTTTGATCATTGCATTTTCCTGCGCGCGCCGCGCTGTGTCCCACCTTTCGGATAAACGGATTTTAGAGATAAACAATCAAATCTCTTTAATCGCAATTTTTTTTTTTTTTTTTTTTTTTTTTTTCTTGTCAATTTATCGTGTCGATATATATCGCGTCAGAGAAAATTCGCAGAATGACGCTTGCACTTCGGTAATCTTTTTCTCCTTTACTATCGTTCGCAATTCAGACACAAAACAGTTTGAAACGTTGTGGCGCTGTACTTCCGGAGCACCGCACCCACGTAAAGTCGGAGGAGTGGTCGACGCGGCGAGCCGCAACCTCGAATCCACTTCTCAGTAAAGTGATCCCCGAAATTGCTTGAAGCTGAGACTTTGATCGCGATAACTTCTATCGCAAACTAACAACGGGGTCAGTCTTTTGTCGAAGAAAATCGTTTTTTTGCCGCCAAACACAGCACTCGTTGTTTTCGCTGAAAACATTCTTTTTTTTACGAGTTTTTAATATTCACGCGTAAAATAACTCGCAATTGAAATGAAATTGGGTAAAAAAAATTCGATTTAGAAAATACGAGACTACGTCGCTACCGCGCGTCTTCTCTTTGCATATCCATTCATTCTGCAGAGTGAATTTTCTCCCGAGAGATACGAAACGAATGAATTCGTCGGTTCGTATCTCTCGTATTTAAATACGCGGAAATCAATATTTATCTTTCGAATTGGAAATACATTCGATTAATCGAATAGTCCAGTCTTTCGTTTTCTCACATTAAACCGAAAGTTTTTCGTGGAAACGACGACGACGCGATCGCTTTGAAGTTCACTCTCGTCCTCTACTATTGAAGTATTTTCCGAACCGAAAATCGAGGCACACATAACGATGTAAACAGCAAAAACAGTTAAAAAAAACCCTTTGAATAACTTTTCCGATCGATTGATGGATATTTTCGAGTGGAAAATCGAATAGTATACGAGACTAATAAATTTGAACTTTAAAAATAAATTTCTTTCAAATGAAATAGAAATATCGCATTTAAATAAAATTTATAATGAAAACGATATTATTATTATTATTGTGTATCATGTAATCGATGAAATAATTCGCGTAAACATCATCCACGGGACCAGAAAAGGATTATATGTTTTTAATAAATTATTTCGAATGACAAAAAATATCGAAAATTTATCGATACTTAAAGATTATTTCAACGAAAATAAACACATTTTCTACTTAATGTGAAAGATCGATTTTTTTTTCGATCGAAACTCCCGCTGCGTGAGAGTTCGTGACGTCGGAAAATATGGGTTTCGGGACTTATGATGCAAGAGGAGAGGGGAACTTCGAATCGCGATGCCATAAGAAAAAAAACGCGCGTAGAAGCGTATCAGCGAGTTTTTTCGAAGTTTTTTCATAATGTTTTATTCTGATTCTGTAGAGGAAATTAATTAACTTTTGTTAATGTTTATCGCGGATTATAGTTATTCAATTACTTCATACAGATAAAACATACAGATAATTCGAATAAATACATCTTTTTCGATCGCTAAGGTCTACGAACATCGGATTGCAGCAAATGAAAATGTGAACAAATTTTTTTTTTGACTGTCATACAAAAAAAAAAACGGAATGACGTAAAACGAAGGTATCTGAACGGAATTTGTTTCAAAGCCGTGCTTTGTGTGCTTCATACATGTAACTGCATCGAAAAAAAATACACGTGTATTTAAAAAAAAAAAAAAACGTATATTTTTTTTCGTACTTCTGAATCCGCAATATGATTATAATTTGTGCGGAATGTTTTGAATGTTTCCGCGAATTGTATGGTATACAAAAAATGTTGCGAAACGTCATCCAGTGATGTAAAAAATAAAAAAAAAGTCTATCCGTCAGATATTTTCTCATTCCACGAGAGTCGACTGTGAAGTTTGAAAATTCCGTGTATTGGAAGACTCTTCGTGTCTCTCTTTTTTCGAGGGACCAACGGGTTTTTTTTTTATAAAATAAAAATAATTAATCAGTAGTGACGAGAATTTGTTTCAATGCAGCATTGGATCCAATTGGTGATTGAATTTTTTTTACATACGAAGCATCCGCGTATTTCCAAAAATACGAGGAAATATGTATAATTGAATTAAATCCGTAAAATCTACATTTTACAAGTGCAATACACGATTATAAATCTGAAAAAATTGAATACCGTCGGTAAAATAGAAAATTACGAAAAAAGTGTAAAAACGAAGCATAAAAATATAGTTCAATTTTTTAAAATATTTCGTGACTTAATAATATAGCAACAAATACAATATTATTCTCTTTCATTTTTTTAACTCTACTGCTTAAATTTCTTAATATTTTATATAAAATAAATAGCATTTAGACAAATTTTTTAAATTTTCTTCGTATTTAATTTGGCAACTTGATGACGTTATTAGGCCATCAAAATTTCTCGTAGAAAACGTATCGAATTACCCGATGTACACTTTGCAAAATTATACGATGTTATATATCGGATTTCGAAATAATTCATTACTAATTTGTTCAAAAGCGGTGTCCAGAGACAAGAGGGAACCTCCTACGACCTAAAAACCCCGATTTCGAAGAATTTTTAAATTTTGGAAAACTACCCATCAGAAAAACGGCAATATCTTGGTTTTCCGAGTGTTATACAATGAAAATGAGGCGTCTATCGTGTTGTACGAGAAAAAATACACAAAACAGAGTGACCAGCGAATGGCCGAAGCGTTTATTGATGCCGTTACCTGGTCGGGAAGAACCCAAAACTTTAAATGCGTTTTTCTGCCCTTTCCCCATCGAATTCGACCAAAATGGTCACCAAAATGGGCGGGTATTTGGTTTTAAACAAAACCCAATGAAGTTTCGGTCAGAGTTGAAAATTCTCTTCGTGGACCGTTGTACCTGATGCACGTAGCGAGAGGAAAAGAGTGACAAAGATAAAACGCGTTTTCTCGTTTTCCCGATGGGCAGAAAGAGAAAGATAGGGATGTGGAAAAGGAATAGAGACGCGCACTCATTCAGTTGGCTGTATTAGTTTCGGTGAAGCTTTAGCGGCGAGGGTAGCGCAGACGCCAAATAAAGCCGGTTATCTGGAAAATTACATGGCCTCGTCGTCGTGTTCGGCTTCTCCGTGTCTCGTTTTTCGCGTCTCGCTCTGCGGCCGAGAAATATCAGGTGCAGTTATTGTCGATCAACAATGATTGGACGCTTCATAGTGATTGGCCGATCGATGAGATCGAAAAATTAGGTTATGCAAAAAAAATACGAAACAAATAAAATTTTTTTTTTTTTGTATACTTCGAATAAAGAGATACAGATTTTCAATGTAAAAGCATCTTTAGTGAGGTTTTAGTACGCAACGGTTTGATAGGGAAAGAATCTCTATGGATTTTTCTGCACGTTCGGCAAATATCAAAGATTCTTGCGAGTGACGTGATGTTTGTAATCTCGACGACTGCTGAATCAGGAAAAGAGATTCGCTACGCTCGTTGGTTTGTCCGCAACGATACACCGTACTTACGATCGAGAGAAATCGGTTGTTAGTCAGGAGACATAGAGTTTTCTCCGCGCTTTGAATCATTACTCGTGTTGCGTTGTCGCATAAAATCTTTAAGTATTCGAAGTTAAATTGCGATTTTGTTTCAAGATCTTTGCAGTAAGCGAAGAGTTGCAATGAGCCATTCGAAGAGATAAAGAATTACATGAACGCTGTTTGATTTGAAGTTTATGCAGAGAGCTGTGCAGTGCTTGTAGCTGTGTAAAACTCTAAAAGTCACAAACACACACGTGAGTGATGGACACACCTATTCGTTCGTATAGTTCCGGAGATTACACTCAATGGTATCGCGTGACGGTTCGTTCATTGGCGTATATACATAACTATGTTGCAGCGATTAATATCGGCGAATGACTAAGTCATGTAGCCGACAGTGAAGTGCTGAAAAAACAGACATTACACAAAAAAGAAAATTTAATAAACGTGTCGTTATTCTGATAACAATATCACGCCAAGGAAAAGGTTCTAATTATAAGCAAATTTAAAAAAATATCTTATCGAGATATCGATAACGATAGAGTTATTTTTTAAGTACGGTAGATATAGAGTGTATCTATCCAATAGATTACAATCGGTACATCGAGCTTTGGACTAATACTCAACGTAAACGAGGTTACCGCGAGAGAGAGAGAGAGAGAGAGAGAGAAATTCGTATCGATACACTGTAAGGCTTTAAATTACTAATTAAATTATATATATATATAAATAAATAAATATATCGACGACCTTTTAATTAAAACTGCAATCACCAAAATCTTAAAATTCCTCGGATTATTTTAAGTAAAATTTGTTAATTTATTAACAATGGTCAATCAATCAATTAATTATTACAAATTAATTTTCGTATGCGAATAAATTTGTCGACGAAATTTGCATCGGTACCGAAATCAATAAAATCACAAAATTACTTCATCAATTTTCAATAAAATTAATTAATCAAAGACTAAAAAATGTTACGAATTATTATGAAAAAATTTAATTTTTCGATATATCGATAATAAGGTTTTCGCGGCCTTTTTCGTTGACGAGTGATGAAATATTGATAGACTGCAAAACTGCAAAAAAATATTGAAGAGACTGCAAAAAAAAATGTTACGCATTGACACCCGCTAGATGCGGTATCGATGCTGCGTTGCGGATGTGGTTTTCACACCCAGTAGACTCTGCGAGAGCGACCGGCGCTCTGTCGCTTGACCGTCTGGCGAGTATCATTTGAGTACCAAGAACAACGCAATAAAGTGTCGGAAAGGGTCCCTTGCAGAATAATATATATATTCAATTCATATACGTAACTTTAAATGACTCAGAACCCCTCGAATATAGTTACTGTCAGTTTGCTTCATATACTCAGACGATTCGCAAGTGACTCGGTGGTCGTCGTCTCGAAAAGTATTTCATTACTATTGGAGTGAATGCAACAAAGATTCCTTGTTAAAAAAAAAATAATAACAATATAAAAAATTTCGGCACTTTAAATCGATAATTATGACGCAAAAATTGCAGTTGTGATAAATGAAAGAAAATAAAAACTTATATGCAAAAAAATAATAAAAAACCATAAAAATAGAAAATTGAATTGAAAAATTCGATAAAAAGCACAACATTTTTTCTTAAGGAAAAATTGAACTTTACAATGGCGGAGGGATCAAATTCAAACGACATTGATACATGTGAATTGATCGGATTGATCGACGATTACATCGCTGAGGTCGAGGACATTCGTCAACCGTCAACAGCGTCATCAAGGTCCAAAATCGAACGAATAAGGGATCGGAGTAAAAATGTGAATGAGTTGTGCGGTTTAGATATTTTGTACACCAACATAGATTCGGTGAAAAGGAAGATCCGCGATCTAATATCAATCGTCAACTATTCGAGACCCGATGTGATAATATTAACGGAAACAAAGCTGAAAGCTTCTACCGACGACAGTCAAATAGCCATTTCCGGTTATACGTTGTACAGAAATGATAGACTCGACGGTAACGGAGGCGGTGTGGCGATTTACGTTGCTGAGACGATAAATGCGTCACCGCCGACGATAACATACACGGGACAACGTTGTAAGCTTATCATATCCCCGGATTCAGAGGAATTACGCGGCGTTTGGGAACTTCTATGGATCGACATAAAATTCAACAGCGAATCATCGATCCTGATCGGCGCCGTATACATATCGCAAAAAATCGGCAAACACGCGCACGAAAGATTGTTGGAAAGTCTAAAGAACTCAGTGAGAGACGCGATGAATCGGGAAAACTTTCTTCTACTGGGAAATTTTAATTTTCCCGATATAAAATGGCCACTCACGTTAGTCGAGGATTGTCGACGATCGATGAAGAGTTCGTATGAGAGTTTCTTTCGTGACAGCGGTCTCGTGCAATGCGTCGCGGAACCGACGCGTTTTCGATTGCCGCAAAAGCCCTCGTTGATTGATCTCGTGTTCACCAATGGTTATCCGCTTCCGCGAGTGACAACGGCCGCGCCAGTTGGCAAAAACGATCACGTTGTTGTTAACGTCGCAACGAAGATAATACCGATCGGCGCGAAGGCTCACTGTCAACGCGCGTACTACGAGAGATTGTCAGCGAGATTTCGCAGCGAGAGAATCAACGAGACTGTGAGAGTCGAAGCCATGTGGACGGAACTCGGCAAAATAATATCAGCAGTGGAGCGCCGCGAGACGGAAGAGTGGAACGGTAAAATGAACGTAAAGGACGAAGCGTGGAACAGATACAAAAATGCCGGTTTGGAATATTATCGCATAAGCGGAATTTTGGAAACTGAAATCAATCGAACGGATCACCTCAGCCAAGGAAGTTATATTCTGTGCAATACGATACGAACAACTCTCGGATTAAAATCGAACGACGAGATAACGGAAACCGATGTTGAAACATATTTGTCGCGGTGCGATCCGAATGCACTTTTTTGGCTGCTGAACATAAGATCGAGAATATTGAAAGAATGCGCCAACTCTCTGGCGCCCATGGTGCATAAAATAATCGTCGCAGCCGATAAATTCGGTGATCAATCGATCAATGAATCTTGAAAAAAAAAAAAAAAAAATTGATTTTTTAAATAAAAAACCTAACTTTTTACCTCAATAAATGTAAAACCAAATTATATCCATAATATACATATATGAATTTAAAAAAAAAAATCTGAATACATGTTTTCAACTTCATAAATTAGTATCGTAATTACGTGATTTTTTTATTTCAATTTTCTTACCAATCGTAATTCGCGACCAGTGCATTTTCGCCGGCGTCGTGTTGTCGCGGAGGTTCAACAGTCGAAGAAAAATAAATAGCTTTCCTGCAAATAACGTATTTTGTTGCAAATTATGCCTAATCGCGTAGATGGAGTCGCTTTCGTGATGTGAAGATGTTGAGAATTATCTCCTGTTGTTTTTTCGAGACGAGATACCGTCGCGAAGGTGTAGTTTTATCGGCGATGCGAAAATGCAGAGAATCATTTTTAATTGTTTCCGCTATACGAAGTGTCGTTGCCTGAGTCGTCTTTGGCCCCTCAGACGCGAAGTCGGAAGCCCCTGCAGATCTTACCGACCGCAGACGTCGTTAAATAAAAAAAGATTTTCTCTTCGGCAAAAGCCGCGATGTCTCCGCGCGTCGTGTTACATAAACTAAAATAAAATTGCAGAAATTCATTTGATACTTTAACTCGCTTATCGTGATCTCGAAAAATCGCCAGGGGGCCGATGTCGCGCGTAAGAAAAGTGTACGGAGGTTTCGCGAGCATTTTTCTCCGCGTCGAAAAAATGCCGCGTCACCGAGTAAATAAAGAGTGAGACTAATGGGGAGCAAAGCCTTTGCCTTTACTGGAGTACAGAGTAAAGTTGCTGTAGGCTTCTGTGAAGGGACCTGTAGCCAGCGGTGCTCCGATGAACCTGCAGCTCCGCGACGACTTCAGAGTGAAATCTTTATTTCCTCGGGGCTGATGGCTGATGGGCACTGAAATGTACTTTTTACGCTCCGTCCAGCCGTCCGGCCGTTTTGTCCTCCTGCGGTTCGCCCACTGAGCCAAGGTAACCCGCGAGACCTTCTCGGCGAGAGAATGATACGGAGTAAAATCTGATCCACGAAAAGACACGGATTTCCGGTAAGCCGGTAGTCGCCAATGGCGCTACCGTGAGCACGAAACGAGAATAAAAAAAAGGTATACAGGGGTTGAAGAAGATATAGCACCGTCGTGTGTCCATATCTACTAACCTCGACAAAACGTTATTCCGCTGCTCCATCGTCCCCTTTTTTTCTGTGCTTTATCCACTCTTCTCAGCCTCGTTGCGCCTTGAGATACGCTTGTCTTTTTCGATCGTACGACGAGAAACAATACGTAAATAAATTTTTTATAAACACGGATACGTGATATAAAAAATCATTCTTTGCGATCTCATTTTTAAGGAAACGTTCAATAATTATTTTAGGGTTAACCTCCGATAATGTTTATTCGAATCTTTACAAAGATTTTTTAAAGATTGAGTAACGATTATTATTAAAAAAATCCCAAAGATCGAAATTCGAGCGAAATAAAGAGCGATATCCGATATGATTGGCTTCCCAGCGAAGGAGATTGAAAATTGAATAATTCGTGGGATTTTGGACGATGTTCCCAAATTAAGTGGAAACTATGACACCGATAGTGTATACATACAGATTATACGGTACGGTATGTACGAAGATGCTCTTGATGCTTCGCTCATCCCATCGTTGATAGTAACTCCTCGGTGCGGTGAGAGGTGAGACGAGGGGGAACGGGGTACTAAGGGATGCACTCGGAGATTGGGAGGCTACGTTACGGTGCTCGTCGGCCGAGAGACCGAGGAGGTTGAGGGATGATACCGGCAAGTATTACCTTCCGCTCGATGGGACGGAAGCGATCATATTATCGCTGCGGAACTTTACTCCTGATATTCCCCGAAATTTCTCAACAACAAAAAAAAAAAAAACTCCCAAATTCACTTTCATAGTTTTCGCGCGTCTTATATCAAAGAAAATCATGAATTATTAATTATATTATTCGCCGTTATTAAATCCTAAATAAGTACACCCACTTTTTATTTCCTGTCTTCACTGAAGTATACTTTACCTTACCGCTTAATTTACCTTTTTACCTCACTGAAAATAGACATTTGCCCTTATCCCCCGACCCTTATCCTTAACTTATTACCTTTAGAAAAAGTTATTTTTGACTCGTTGATAATTAATTCGATAAGAAAGTATTTATGCAATCTGCGCGTCAAAATGTTCGTAAAAAAACAGCAATCAACAGCGATTAACGCTTATTAACGTTTATTTATTAAACTCTGTTTACCGGTTTTTATTGCTTTAGTACGATCGGGAAAATCGAAATTAATTTTAGCGGAGAAAAAGGTCATTGAATGTAAAAATGTTTGTATCCTATCGTCAAATCTCTATTCAAAGCCTCAAATGTAAGCGTTTGTCGGTGTAAACGCCTAATTTAAATTTTCCACGTATACTTTATACATCCGATATAGACGAGTTTACCGAGTTTCGGTTGCCGATTGCGTGGCAAAGTTTCAGGGCGATTTTCTTCCTCGATAATTGCAAGTAACATTCCTTCGGCACCGGATCGTGACCTTCTCGAAGTCTCCAGAGCGCCTTCGGATAGCCTTGCGCGACGATTGCGAGTGGAAACGGAGCAGAAACTTGTCGCGTTTTATTTTTCTTCGAAGTTTCCGATGCCAGACGAAGGAAGTTAAAACTGTCGTCGGGCGTTGGTAGGGGACTTGCGCGGGAGTGAGCATTGCGAGGCTTGTCGGAGTTTGGGCGAAGGGTCGAAGTGTAGGTGGAGAACACAGGGACAGGTTTAGAAGGGATGCCGATGGATGGTTTAGAGGTAAAGCCGTATCCGGCAATGCGCACGAGAGGAGAAGACACGACGAAAGAAGAAGAGACGAAAGCGAAGGAGTAGGTAGACGGCCTTTGTACTTAATCGGATCGGAGCGATAGGTATGGGTGAGATGCACTTATCGACGAAGGACACGTTTACTCGAACAAACTTTTAATTGGATCACGCCCTCTCCTCGTCGAGTTGACGCTTTGTAATTTTACCTCAGACTCGTTAGTACGAAGAACGAGAAAAGGGAAAAGTATAAAGCTTTTCCATGTACCCTTTGTCTGACGTTTACCCATTTCCCGCACCTCAGTGGCTGCAAGATTACTCACGTGATTTATACGTTTTGACAGTTTTCGATAATTACATCTCGAAACTCCCCTAAATGGTGCCATTGCGGTGTTAGTTACTAATACGCTACTCTCGACTTCTTTAGCGATCTATACAACTTTATGTTACCTTAAAAAAAGTAACATAAGGAACCAACCGACTTCATAAAATGTCGACTTTTCAAAAATGTATCGTTTGATGTCTTTTTCGAAAGTATGTTATTTTTATACCATTTATTAGGGTTGATTCACCGTTTGTGACCATTTTCATCATAAATCGTTGTCGAATTATTATTTTTTCACATTACAATGCTGATATTCTAAAAGCATTTATATATGTAATTTAAATCATATAATTCCATTTTATTCAGAGTTTAGTACTTTTGAATATAGAGGCTAAAAATGAACTAAAAATAGGGTGGTGCGCCCCTATATCGATATCGTGTCGCGGCCGATATTTCACTTACACATTGGTGCATCGATTTCATTAGAATTGAACTTAAAAATATCGATTTTTGGCGAAGTTTCGCAATGACGAACATATCGGGTTTCACAGTCCTATGTGCGATGTTAATAAGGTGCAAAAATGGTATTTTAGGATCGTAAAATATTATGATTTTTCGTAATTACCGGCATTATTAGTCAATTCATCCGGTAAGCCACTTATATGTATGCTGTTGCAGTTAATTTATTGCAGAATCTTCTTATCGTTTGTTCTATACTGTTTTTTTCGTGTACCTACGATTGCCTGGAATCCCCGATTAGTCGTCGGGGCGTCAGCTTGAATCTCATCTACGTTACTTTCGACCTCGATGAATCGGTGTTATTAATAAACTTGGTCGGCTCGCTCACGTCCGTACAGCTTAACCATCGTCACTGTATAGCCTGTTACTGGTTACAGTAGAGTAACCCCCCCGACCTCGAAGATCCGTACGGTCCGCGAGCTTAGCACCCTTGAGGCGCAGCCTATACGTCCGAACCGCACACAGAACTGAGCGCGAAGCTATTGGCGAGAGCAGGCGACAGAGAACGATGGGAAGGGGCTATCGATTTTGCATTTACCCGGGTAAATATCCGTGAAGCGTGATCGTTACACGTGGGATTGCACGTAGGTGGTTGCCGTTGCCGTTGCTGTTGCTGTCACTGTTGCCACTGCTGTTGCTCGCACACTTCACCACTACAGAATCAAAACGCCGACACCTCGCTACCGATCTGCCATACAGAACCTTTAACAGGCGGGCGATTTGATGCTTTAGATAAATCCCGATCGGCTTTGAATTTATTAGCAAACTGACTCTGAACTGAGCTTTTAATTCTCGTAACTTTGATAATCGGGGGGTTGATAATATCCTAAATCCATCAATACCTTAAGAGGAAGTTTCACGATTGCGATCGTCCGTTTATCCGGTGTTTCGAATCATGTAAAAAAAAAACATGACTCGTACAAAAAACAAAAAATTATGGGAAAATTATAATTTTTTGAGAAATCTAAAAATTTAATTACATCGATGAAAAAATCTGATGCTTTATTTTTTATGCAAAGATTTTTTTTTTTTTCATCTATACATTTTTGTCTTAAAATTTTGCGTTTTATCACTATAATAAGATGAAAGTACTAGTATCGGCACACGTGAGAGTAGAATCCCAATTTTTGATCGTCTGTGAAAAATTGTACTTTCATCTCAATTGCGCGCAATTCTTGTTTCGAAATTGGGACATTCACCTTAGTTAATGATAAATAACTTGACGAGTAGACCTCACGAAGAAATGCTATTTGAATGCAGAACAACGATTTGTCTTTTCTGTCGGTATCGCTACTCCAATATACGCATATCTCTGTGTAGCAAAAATATTGAGGACATATTTTCACGGGAACAGACGAAAAATTGCATCTCTCACAGAGATTGCAGGGCTAAAAGGGAAAAAGGCCGCCGTCTCGCGCGGCACGTGAAAAGTTTCGAGAAAGGAAAAGGAAGTCGAGATGATTTTTCAAACAAACACGCGGACCGACGAAGGCGCGTCTAGACGCTGGCGTCACTGTGCTGTGCTTGCATAGTCATACCGTCATAGGCGGAAGCGGGAGAAAGCGACGAGCCTTGACCCAGTAAAATCGTCGCTTTCATTTATTTTCACTCTATTTCTTGGCGCAAGCTACCAAAATTGCTCGACGCAATTTAACCGGATATCCGGTTACAATGTATTTTCTTCGTCTAAGAAAATAAAACTGAAGGTCAAAGCAAATGTCATTGGACGTTGAATTATTCTTCTACGGAAAACTAACAATAAGATACATTCATTTAATCGAGAAATTCGCTTACGCTGAGAAACAAAATCGGTTGAATGATTACATCGGCGATTGCGGATGAGAAAACAAATATTTCGCACATTGAAAGAAATTGCTAATTGATCGACTATTAGTCGAATAGACCATTTTTTTATTACATACATAACGATTATTTCGGTTATTTATTTGTTTCGCCAACCGCAATCGTCTGTGTAGTCAATTCAACCGATTTTTTTTTTCATTGCGTTCTGCGGTTTTTTTTTAGAGATTTCAAGCACAGGTACCATAAAAAATTCTTGAAAAGGTTTTTTTTTCAATCTGTAATTATTCTTCTTCACTTGATGCCGATAATTTACCGATAATTACGAATAATACATCGAACCGTTGCAATGCGATAATTACAGACGTTCGTTCGTCCGACAGACAGTGGGATAACAGACGTTGTAGAAATGCGATAAATTACGCGATACAAGTTGAAAAAGGAGATGGGCGAAGAGATGCGGGGTGGAGAACTGAAGCTCGGTTAACGTAATTAACGTTGCCTATCACGGTGCGAGTGATAGAGAGATGGGGGATCTGTATAACAGCAGAAACGGTTCGAAAGAGAAGCCACGGGGTTAATTAATTCGGACGAATTAATCCCAGCGGTCCAACGGTCTCGGCTCGAATATAAATAATAGGATGAAATGGGGTGCCATCGTCCACAAGTTCGAGGTACGAGGAGATAGAGGGCGGTATTTTGCCTCTTCCATCTCTTGCAACGCTGTATGTACAACGACAATAATGAACGCTGCGAGCTTCGAGGTTTAATCGAATATCCTCGTCATTGTTGTTGCAATGATACGATGTGGACACTCTAATGGTAAACAATTTGGGTGATTTCGCGAATGATGTTTATCAGTGTTCATTTGATTATTGGATTGTTTCATCTCAGTATAGCAACATTATATATTTGATCATAGATTTTGTAATGAAAGTTTGTTTTCGAAGTATTGAGATCCAGCAAAGTTTTCGAAATTAGCCCGGTGCAGTGCCATTGGACGATCTGCCGATGATTAATAAAAAAATTATTATGTTTATAAAAAATATTATATTATTAAAATATTCATATTAAATTAATATTAATATTAAAATATTTAAAAAAATTATATATGAGATCTATATGTTCACTTCTATATGTTCCAATAGCAAACTTAAGAGAGAGATTACCTTTGCACAGTTTCAAATAAATCGAAAACGTCCAAACGCCGAAAAAATAACAGTTTCATTATTGTTTGTATTCCATTGAATGAATATTTATTTTAGAGAGTGATGAAAAAAATAACACAAAAAAAAGCGATCAAAAACAAGAATTTTACGTACACGTAGAGTATATTTTCCTTGCGCAATCGAGCGTTTTCATATGAAAAAAAATCTCAGTTCAATGAATAACCGGTAAAAATGGAAATGAAAAAAATAAAAAAATCATAGTCCATTCGTTATAAAAATGAAGCCCGTCAGGAGGAAAGTTGATTAAGAACATTAACGTAAATTTTCGTCGGCTCGATAAGAAATTTTACGATCGTAACGGAGAGAGGAAAGTAAAAATGTAACCGCGACGTCATAAAAGATTTTTTTACGTTTTCTAGACGACGGCCATTGTGCTTCGCTTTGTCCTTTTCTTCTCCTAACGCTACATCACAGCCGACCATAACTCGACTCTTACTACATCTTACTTACAGCCTCTTTGGCCGGTAAGTTAAAAAAATATATATATACATAGTACCGTATTTACCTATCCAATCTTCCGAGTAAGAGGAACATTTCCGGTTCGTGATTCTAAGCACCACTTTGCTTTGCTTCCCTTAAACTCCTCGCGAACCCACTACACACTGCAACCTCTGCATCTTCTGAGTACAGTTTGTAATTAACTCAATTATCTTTCGATACAATTTCGATTATTATCGCATGCATCGTCGATAATGCTCTCGGGCCAAAACATCGTGTCGATATTACTAAGTAGTAATCACGAAAAGTAAGTATTTTTGTTTATTTTTTTCACTTGACTCGCGACTTTTTTTACTCCAATACACGGAGAGAACGATCTACTAGAAATTACTATGTCATCTGGTAAAATTCGACGGTGGCGCCACCTATGACGAAAATACTCGATATTATGAGAATTTTTACCGTATTTATGGGGATTTTTACCATATTTTATGGTAAAAATTCGCATAGTTCTCGTAATTTTCAACAGGTGGAGTCATTGATCCCGCATTACCAGACATTTACGATATTTTTTACTAGATATATGGTAAATTGTATACTATCTCTCCGTAGTTCGTAAAGAAACCATCGTAGCCGTAAGGTAGGAATTTCGCAAAAGAATGAGAATGCTTTCTCATCTCCGGTTCCATCAGTTTACGGAAGTCCTTTAGCTCTTTCGGCCACGAGGGCAGAGTGTTTCTCGTCCGACTAGCTGCTGGAATAACGAGAATATAGTGGCCTCGTGTGCAACGAATAACGAGAACGATTTGTTTGTTCTGGGTAATGAATTTCAATGGGACTTTCTCATGGCTCTCCAACGCCGTGGGCGTCTCTAGTCGTGTCAGGGTAGGCGAACACTATCCACCCATTATTTCTCTGGTATTAGTTTACCTTTTGATAAATCCGACGTTTTTTTTTCAATCAACGACACAAACTCGGATTGAATTAATAAAATCTCTGAAGGGGAAAAGACCGGTAGAAATGTAATTACACAATTGATTTCATATCGCAAAAAAAAAAAAAAAAAAATCGTAATTATGTGTGAAACGTTGAACTGTATGCTTCAAAACTAAGCGAACTTTCCTTTTGGAAAAATGTTGAACGACGCATAGTTCCGGAATTATGAGCGATATACCTAAATAAGTTTGCTGCCACTGAGCGATGTTCGACAGTTTGTAACTCGGATGTTCCGTGCCGTAGCGAAATAATGTAAAGATAAAGTTTCTTCACTTTTGAAGAGAAGATACGAATGTACTGTTGCTTTTTTCAACCACATTTGATACAACCTGTACAAACTCGGGTTAAAACTGGTGTGGCACGTTTCATACGGACTGCGAAGCCTTCGGCGGAAAAGATGCAGCACAGCCTGTAGGCGAAGTGACATGGAAATATCGACAATCCATCGAATTGTCGGGACTGAGAGAACACCCGCGAATACTGGGGAACGAACTCTCTTGGATAAATTCGACACTTCGAATTCCAAATTGACGGGAGACTCTTCGTTTTCTCTCGTTCTCTCGCGTTCTTCTTCTTCTTTTTCTTCTTCTTCTTCTTTTTGGGGAGTCGCTCGCTTTGCATCGTGTCGTTACCATAGCGTGTTACGTTCGACATCTCTACCCGACGTTCCCGGGCGCAATTTGACTTGGAGAAACAAACTCGGTCCCGCGGGAGAACGCGTCGGTGTGAGTGAGAAGGCGATAAAATTGAGAGAGAAACCAGATGCAACATCCCATCGATGGCTGCGGTTGTATATCGAAGACATCTACTGACTGCCGGTATACGAATAAATTTGCTAACCCTCCCCTCCTCCAACTCTTGTTAAGTCAACACGAAGATACATCGAAATACAAATGTAATTGGATTTGTATTTACACATGAAATATCGAGAAGTAGTATTTACTGAGCCAATAAATGTCATATTGTTTTCATTCTCTATTCAATCTGTTTGACTCTATAACGGAAGACAATTCTGTTTTTTTTGTTTTTATCGGATTTTTCTCACTAATGTTTTTATTAAAATTTCTAACATCAAAAATACGTTTGTACAAAATTTAAGCCCGACATCTCAAAAAATATGGCGGTTAGAGCGCCACAACCATTTTTTCAAAAAATTCAAAATGGCGTGAAAATTAAATGACTGCATAGAATTTGCCCAAATTCAATACTGATCATTGTTTTATAACAGGCCAACTTTGTACCAAATTGTAGCCCGATATCTCAAAAAATGTGTCAGTTAGAGCGCCAACCCCATTTTTTCAAAAAATTCAAAATGGCGTAAAAACTGAATGACTGCATAGATTTTGCTAAAAATTTGGACAAAGATTAGGACTTAACCCCTCAACATGTGGTGTAAATTTCAGCTTGGTATCTCGAGCCGTTCTCAAATTATGAGGTCGAATGATGAGCACACACACACATACGGACTAAATTTCATTTTTCGACGTTTTAGAACACTCTGAACACGTTTACATGAAAATCTAAAAAAAAAAAAAAAAACTCACGAAAACAAAGCTTCTTGAGGAAGCAAAATTGAAAAAAAAATGGCGACAGAACGTGTTGAATATGAGAATATATGATACGAATTTTATAATGATGATAATTGTAAAATTCTTGACTGTCAACGAGCTGATTGAACGACATGATACATCCACATCAAAATGAAAAAAAAAAAAAAAAAAAAAAAAAAAAAAACGGAAATAACGAATTTAATAATGCTTCGTACATTTTATGAATCACATGTAGAATAGGACTCGAGGAGCCGCTCAATAATTCTATGCCGCTTCATTTCCATCCCACTTTGCGATAATATAATTTTCCTCATCTCTCGTACACCGGCGAGATAATTTCACGAATTACCGAAAGAATTAGCTTCGATCTCGGCAACAATTGCCTTTTCATACCATTATCTCATTCCCGGTTCATCGTCCAATGAACAGGGTGATACAGATAGGTTGTCGGGCGCGCGAGGTTCACAGTGGTATGCTGTTCCGGAGAGAGAGAGGGAGAGAGAAAGAGAGAGAGAGAGAGAGAGGAAGAGAGGGAGAAATCGTTCGGTTCAGGAAATCTGTCGAACGTGCGCGAGGCGCAAGGGGTGTGAATCGACCATTTCGAAGGCTCAAGCGCGAAGCATCGAACGAGAGACGTTGGAGAGAGAATATAATGGGGTAATGTAAGTGGGAAAACGTGAATGGAAAGCAGACGGAGATGGATGCCAGCGGGGCAAAATGGCTCAATCATAAATAAATTATCGAAAAAAAATTTTTAGAAAAACACGACTCGTCTCGTTTTGCCAATAGAACCCGTCGCGACTACGAAAACAGATTTATCTGTTTTAAAAATCGAATTCGTCTGGTCGTAAAAAATGATTTATTCCGTATTAAAGGATCGTTTGGTCTTAAAAACAATTATTCGTCATGTTTTAAATGGAGGGGCCGCGGAAGCAGAGCTATATAGACATTTATCGCACAGGTATGGCCCTCGACCATTCGTTGCCATTTTTCTTCATGGTCCCTTTTGCCCCGCCATTCACTTCCTGAAATCTGTAATACGTATACGAACAGTAGCTTAATTTCCCGTACATTTCGATCGAGTACCGATAACAATGTACGTATGTGCTACAGTCGAGGATATGGAGTATCCCACTATGCGATGAAGTTCCTAGATAACGAGCCGCAGAACGGTACGCGAAAACGCATTGAAATCCACGTTACTCAGAACACAGATATACACTACGACGTGCTTCCCTTATGCATTATTTATGAGAGGAAAAGAGAGAGAGAGAAACGGCGAACATTTATGTAGCACGCTTGGTCGCCCACACACCCGCGTCGCCCGACAAGGGTCTCTTATCCTTCAGTGTATAGCGGTGTATTACAATATGAGTGGCATTAAATTATATTTAATATAATTTAAACATATTTCACAGATTTTTATCTCGCAAGATCTCGCGAACAGTAAAAACTGTTCGCAGTGTCACGAAGCGAGAATATTAAAATTCGACGTAAAATTATATTTCGTGCAAAAAATGTATGGAACACGTTGTTTTAAATGCTTCGTGGAATTAGATGGAAGAAATTAAAATAATTATTTGATTTATTACGAAATTGTAGTGACAAAAGAAAAAACATCGCTGAGCGCAGATTTGCTTTTAGAAATGAAAAATTATTTAGAATTGAAGGTTTTCTGGCGGAATATAGGATTTTATAGTCGGTTATTAGCATTTTTTTTAATTGGGTATTTAACGTATGTAGTATTTAGATGTTGTGATGCTTTTCCTAATAGCGCAGTATATATAACAATTGACTTAGTTTATGGTCCCGAGGTAATCTGTCCAAATTACCAACGCAAACAGACTGACTGACAAACAGCGGTCGATGACCAACTATCTCTCGCCATATTGGTCTCATATCGCACGAACACATGTACCGCATAATCTACTACTATGCGGATCTACGCTCAGTAGATACGTTTAGTCCGGATTACCAGATCTTCTGGTCTAATACGCGATCAACCAAATGCTGGTTTCAATGACCGGCTAATCGATACGTATGCAACGTTCAAATAGATACACATTAATTAGCGCTCGCAGCATGTATAGTTCCTTAATCGTTTACTATACGAATTGTTGAGAGACAGTGCAACAGTTGCAACTCTTATTCGATTTATTTTATAGCGTAGGCTTACAAATTTGTCGTTTCTCGCAACTTTTAACCATAACATATCATCGATAAGAAAAAAACATCGAATATCTACGTATAAAAAAAAAAAAATCTCTACGTCGTCTTTATAAAGAGAAACGAATATATCGATAGATTTTTTTGTAAAAAAATTATATTTTCAACAAAAGGGTTGTTGTTTTATAGAGAAAACATTACAACAGTTACCGGTGCTCATTTCAGCGACAAAATGAAGTAATGCTTAAGGGAGATAAATTTTGTAGTATTTTTAATTTAATAGAGAATGTGTCGACTGTAGAAACATATGAACGCACGCGGGTCCCGAATACGTTATACAGATATATGATACACGTCTATATGTACGTCTAAATTTACATTTATGTTCCACTGTACATAGTATATCATACAGGATATTATAACGCAACGTACGTAATAGCTGTGTGCCGCTTGGCCCATCGAAAATTCACACGCGAATTATTCCGGCAAATGAAGGGCCCACATAGCGCAACAACGTTTAGACTATGAATTTAACGTACCCGACGACAAGAGCAATTAGTTTCTCGGTGCTTGTTTGGCTTTCCAAAATGTTTGCAACTACAACGGGTTGGTGAATTCTCTACGCGCGGATTCGTCCGCGAAGAAGAATCCCAACATTCGGACGAAAGTACTCCGTACCGAGTGTTCGTATTTCGGTGATAACGAGTTTCAGTAAATCCTCTTTGGGAACGATAGCAACTGTGCAACTATTCGCGGGAGGAAAGTCTGTGAACATTTTTTTAAAATATTTCGAACCCATCAATTTTTTTTAAATAATTTGATGAGTTATGTAGGGAGTCAAAGAAGATTTTTTTTTTAAAGTTGACTACCTGACAGTCTTACGATTTTTTCCACCCTACACTCTGCTATGCATTGCCTCACCTTTTCTCGCAAAATTCTCTACACAACTCTTCCACAGGGGGTGAGTGGTTTTTACGCGTCACAGGTCTCTGCAACGCGTAAAAACCACCCACCGTATCTTTAACAGAACAGTACGTGTCGGTTTCCCTTGAATAACGCCCCGGGATGACTTCATCGCCTCGTAGTCTCACCCCTCAACCGAGTAAACCCCGACCTTTGACACTGTTGGAAATCCGTGAATCACCGGCTGTGTTAGACGTGGAATCAACCTATTAGGCCACGAAACGCCGAACCCCTAACAAATTTTTGGGTGAATTGCAATTTCGTCGTGAAAATTTATGTGTTTTTCTCTCTTTACGAAAAACATTTTTTTTCGTGATTTTTTTTTCGTGTTTTTCAATAAAACGAACCCAACATTTGTGAATACAATTGATTAGTGATTTTTTTTTCGATTGAGATTAATGTCCGCAAAAATATGACGAGTAAATAAAATGAAAAGGTTGTTTGCTGTGTTTGCATTCAGATTTTCTTTCTCTACACATTCTATTTCTGCGTGTGCGAAATTGTACTATAGGAGAGTAATCGCTTCCGCATCGTTAAATAATTAGTTGGACGCGGAAAATGCGATTTACATTGGAACAATACATCTGTTCTGTAATCCATTACAACGCGAAACGCGCTTAACAATTTCGCGATTTCGTAACAGAGCGTTATTATTAATGTTTCACCGCCCATGGAATTCAACGCAGCTGTAATTCAATTAGAAAAATCCTTTTACACCGATCGCTAAGTGGAAAAGCTTCCGCCCGGATGTTTATTGTGATTCGAAAAAAAAAAAAAATTGATAAAAACATTTTTATAAAAAAACAAAAAAAAATGTTACCGCGGGTATCGCTGTGTGAAATTGATATCTACGGCCCGACCAATCCTCGCACTTCTATCAACTGAGTTTTAATTGAACGAATTGAACGATCGCTTCGATTACCAGGCCCCGCGTCTCGCGATTATTATGTCATTAGGGGCTAAAACTCTCGAGTTTAAGGATACCGTAGGAGAAGGAGAAAACGGCGAAGACGTTTGGTAACGGCAGGTCGTTATCGGTTGGCCGAGAAAACAAAAAACGATTTGTCTATTGTATAAAAGCGGTTGGATATCCACGATTTGAAGAATAAGATAGAAGTTATCCTTAACCGTGTCGTCTGTAGAGAGAAGGATTTATTGAGGGAGAAAATCTCACGGTCGAGTGGGGTAAAAAAATGGAAATAAAAAGTGCGCGAGACGACGAGAGCGATAGACAGGTGGGGAGGGGGCGATGTCTAATGGAATTCTTATCGAGGCTCCATCTCCAGACCACGGCGTTACTATCGAGAAAAATCTCCGGTCCGTGGTATATATTTAAGCACATAGCAGTTCGTATAATGTTCGTGGGATAGCGAACTGCCAATGAAATTCCGATCAGAGTTTAACGCGAGAATAACAAGGAAAGCAAAACACAAGATACGGTATTTTTCAAATGTACACAATTATCGATTATACACGCTGATCTATTCGTTTTTGAATAATTAAACGAATGTTTAATTTAAAATAAAAAGAAAATTCCGAAGAAAAGTTTTGCCATTGAATTAATCAAATTCCACAACAAAATAAACGCATTAATATAACATAGAATGTGTTTATTTGAGTCAATATAACATGAAAACATCGAATAATAGGCTTCAATGATATAAAACAAACAAACAATTACAATAACGTTTTTCTTTTAACACGCATTGAAATAACAGGCGTGCTTTGCGAGTAGATATGCGCCTTTAGATACACATTTTTACGTATTCAAAGATAAAATAAGATTTTATCTATGCGTGTCGTGTGACGCAAACATTTATCTGGGCTTTTAGGGATTTGAAGCGTTAAATCAGCTTTAGCTTGATAAATACCACGAAAACGTTTCTCTTGTTACCGAAAATGAATAACGTTCAGAAATGGTATCATTACGCGATCTACGCGCACGTTACGAACTTAAATAAAGTAAGCAGTCTCGTTTCGCCGACTCACTCAGTCATTCTCGTGTTTTGTTACGCTTTTCGTCTCGACGGCTTCGCCTACATTCGAAAAGCTCTCGTATCTATGATATAAAAACATTTCCACGTTTTTGATACGCGGCTTTCAACTTGAGAATAGTTGTTCGCGGCCACAGCAGCCCTCAGGGAAATCGTTGGGGAAGCGTTCAAATGGCATACAAATATCGCGCAAAAGAGAATTATTGGTTCATCGGCGCAACTTCGGAGGAAATAAAAAAAATTTACAAAAATAAAAAAACTTCCGATGAAAAAAAGAGTGAAATAACAGTGAATTATTCTCATCTTATAGTCGTGTGATTTCTTCGTCATTGTGTATGGAAATCTCCCGACTATAACATGTGAATAATTAATTGTTATTTCATCCTTTTTCAAGAAGAAACATTTTAATGAGCAGTCGGGAGTTAAAAAATCGGAAAGGAGTTTTTATAAAGTATTTAAATTTTGAACGAATTTTATCAGCAAAGGAATAGGATAAAATTGATAATGAAATCAGTGTTCAGAGACTCAAGAATGGAATTTCTGAAATTCCAGTCCTTAGGCAATGGGTTGCCATGGTGAGCGAACCTGTAAGTATCGTACGGGCGGCATAGTGTACAAAATTAGTTGGAAACTATTCCTTGATTCAATTTGGAGGAATGTGGAATATAGGTAAGGAACGAAGAAGTGAGCGTGAAACGGTGGATGTGACGCAACACGAGACGGGGGGTGAGGATAGGGATAAGGAGGGAAAGAGGCAGATGCACGTGAGAATACCCTTATTCTTCATTGCAGTCGTTCCGCCGTATTCGCTGGTGGCCCTAGCGGTACGGCAAATTTCAATTGTGAAACCTCTGCGCCTCTGCTATAAAAGTTTGATTTCGCTCTGTTTCGAACTTTCGTAATGTGTGCTTCTATTTGCAGATGACGCGGAATCCCGACTTCCCCTGTTTGCCCTTTCCATGCGCACGAAAATCTCGTTCGCAGCTTGAAATTTATTTTCCATCTATCATCATCGTTGCTCTACTTTGTCTAAAGTTGCCATGTTTTCTATTTATTTGCAGGAAAATCGATTGGGCGGAACGTGAGCGACGTGCATGTGGAAGAGGTGCCTTACCGATGCAGCAAATACGGTAAGAATCAGAGAGCCTCTCAGAGTTATTGCCTTCTGTTCAAAAAATGATTTGTTTCGCGCCTTCACCATGCAGCCATTAACCCAATTTGTTTCTACCACTTCGATGTGCCGGATGTGTGTCGTACTGTTTTGAGAAATGAAAAGCTGTTGCTGTTGCATTCTCGTGTTCTCTACTCTTCCGCTATCTCACGTGCTATTCTTCTAACGACAGAGCCTTTTGCATGACTGGGCACTTTTTTTTGCTTGATACCTTCCTTTTTCAACTCATACTTCCGGCTTGTGAAGTCTGGAAGCTCCCGGAAGCTGGAAGGGAGTATCAATGTTACTGGATATCTCATATCCATTTATGTCCTTCCAAATTGGTTTGTCTTCATCGTCATCAGTCGTCAGCATCAGTATTGATTGATCAACGATAGTCCTGAATTGTCCAACTTCAGGGTTTATCAGTTCATCAGATCAAGAAACGTCTACATAGATTACGTACACATTAAGTACTAAACAGACTGAAAATGTCGGCATTTTAGATGTGTAGAGAGACTTTTACATATATATACAGTAGGCGATCACGTATTTCCAACTCAGATAATTCCAACCATCAGGTAAGTTGAAGAAAATACCATCAAGTAAGTTGAATTCCTACCGCTCGCCGGGTCCGTCTACCTGCTCAGCGAGGCAACGGCGCGCTCCTTCCCTTTTCATACCGACCAATAGAATCGTTGCCGCAATTTGTGTGACAGAGAGAGAACGCGGCGGAAAGGGACATTTTCCCGGCGGAAGGGACAGTGGGCAGGTACTCCAGCAGGTATTAGGATATTCAACTTATCTGATGGTACCTAATTGGCTGAGTTCCCGAATCTTCAACTTATCTGATTGCCTACTGTAGTTGACCTCAGAAGCGATTTTAGTGGCATTTGACTACTAGCGGCATATTGGACGCAGAATGTTGAAGCTGTATCGACATTCTCTTTGATCCGTCTTCTAGCATGCAGACAATACTCCGATTGAGTTCTTCGGTTTAAAAATGCATAAAAACCAAATACCATATTTAGATGACGTCCAGCGCTATACCGATTCTCTAATGCCGAATGGTAATCGTATATCGCGGTATCGGTGGTCTAACTGCAGAACGATACATCATATATGATTACGAACTCTCGATTTTAGAACACAGATATACACGTGCAGTATCTGTATCCAATTGATTCAACAACAATCAATAATCAATTGCGTATGATCTCAAAACAGAGTTCCCAAAAAGGCATTTCAAATGTTGTAAATACCCGTTAATCATTGAAATGTTTGTTATCAATTCTACTGATGCAAATATTTCAACAGTATCTCGATATCATAGCAAGAAAGAAATATATATGCATTAATAATCGGCAATACGATTCCATTGCGTAAACCCTCGATGCTCATCATCATTGATGCCTTGCGCTCCGTTAGGGATGAAGGCGTTTTAGCACTGCATTCGCGTATTCTAGGATCGTGTAGTTGGGTGTACATCTGTCTGTATTCGTATAACATGTATCAAACAGATACATTTCGGGTAGTAGCCGACGAGATGATCCTAATAGGAAGTCCCAGAAACTACTCGGAGATCGTGTCTACGGTTGTGCGTTACCATTGCCTTCGCCAGAGTAACGGCATGCGCTACCGGTGCTAACGTATTATCAAACCTCATGCATACATTAATACCGTTCATCTCCGCGTATCGCAGTAATTTCGAAATCGACTCGAAATGCGCTGTTAATGTATGAACGGTATATCCGTACATTCGCAAGGAATTCCATCTAATCGAACATTTATGCACATTTCTACGCCTCATAGCCTCCCCGGCTATGCTGGTCAATCAGTCCTCTCAGTTGCTCTGGCGAAATCAAATTGAAACCTTTTGATGTATTATGGAAAATCTTTTTTTTAACGTTGCCGTGCCATAGAAGAGATGAAGGGACACGTTGCACGCGATTTACCCTTTGAGTTGATAAATGAACGATGAAAAAATGGCCTTTAAAAAAATACGTCGACAGCGAGAGATACGAATTTTTTCAAATGATTTTTTTAATGTATTTTCACATCGGTAGTAACGGGAAATCGTAAAAAATATGATTATTTCGGTGCCATCGAATATTTCATTTTTGGGCAATTTTTTTAAATTTGTGTTAACGAAGAATAAATTAAATTTCGAAGCCTAACGCGGAGTATCTCACTTGTCTCTTTTTTTTTTATTCGTCATCGTTTTACGAGAAATAAGAATTTATGTCTTTCTCGATGAAGATACGAGGGGAGACTTGGAGGGTAATGGCAGCAGCGGGCATCGTTTCGTACCAACTATTAAAGTACACTATAAAATGTAAAATGTTTGATAAAATGTATATCGCGAGGGTTTTCTCGACAGCCATTACACGGGCGCAGATACACCGTGAATACACCCCATGTACAAGAGCTTACGAGCAAATGTCGAACAATACATTTTTTTTTTTTTTTTTTTTCGAACCCCGTAAATTTTCAATCTATAAACCTCGATTTTGTCTCGCGTACCCTTCGAAACAGATCTGATAAAAAGTTTGCCAGCGGCTTATCGAAGATCGTCTTCGTCTCGATGGCTCTGTCGTTTTTTACTTTTTTGTCTTGTCTTTCTTCCTCGTCGCTTTTCACGTCTCCATTGCCCATTATCCACCCACTGTCAAGCGCAGGGAACGTTCGGAGGAGGGAAATATACTTCATAGAATCGAAGTGGTCGATCGTCGTTCGTGTTACTTCGAAACACGAGCCAATCATCTTAGCGCGATTGAAATTTTTTCTTCAAAATAAATTAAACTAAGAAGTTCCGTCTTCCGGAAACCCGAAGAAGTCGTAACCATATGCCAGTTGAACGATTAAAAATTAAGCTTTAGATATATTCGAGAGCAATAATCACGCTGAAATTTTGTTATATGCTAATGAAATGTATCGTTTAATTCAGAGTCCGTTGCTTGTAGTCTCACTGAACGAAATGCTTGAAGTTCTAGAATTCGCGAAGTTTGTGTTTTAATTCGGTAATAACCCGGTGCATGTAGAGTCGTTTCGTCAAATTGAAATCAGTTTGCACAGAAGTTTTATTCGCTGCGAAATAAAGTAACTGCGAGTACAACAATTACCGCAGACACTTCGGTTGTTTCCGTCGAGAAATTTCAGGGAGCTTAACGCTCATCTGGAAAACAGTGTTGATATGGTTTTGGTCGCGTACTCTGGAATATACCTCGACGAATGGGGTGTAGATTTAAGGGTGAGAAATGCAACGAAACGCCCCTCTCGTCTCGTCTCCGTCACTCCTCGCTTGCGCTACACTCGAAACTCACCACTCGAGTTTCCCCGGTTTGTTGAGAGGAAAACCATGTTGCGAGCTGGAAAACGGATTCACCGAGACGTTTTTAGGAGAGGATTCAAAGAGATAGACCCCGAAGTAAAAGGATCCAGATGTAGAAAGAGAAAACAAAAAGCCCGAGTGAAAATTGTCGAGAAGGAGATGAGAAGAAATAGATAGAAAAAGTGCGAAGATGTGGATGAGGAGCGAAGAAAGAGACGAGGGTAAGATTGTCGCGCTCAGGAAAGCTTGGAGTTACTATATGAGCGCCTGAAGAAGAGATTTAGATAAATATATGAGACGCTAGTACGGTCCATTGAGCACGAGTTGCTCGCTTCATCTCCATTCTCTTTCCATAGTTCTTGCGCGCCGGAGCTACCAGTCTCTCCGACCGTTCAGACAATTTATTCGCAAACTAATAGGGTTCACTTTGGTGTTTCGTTCTTTTCTTCATCCACTCCCTTGTACTTCACTTCTTCACAAAGTTCTACCGCTTGATCGTTGTACTTAATGTTACTTACTATTAATTGCGGTAACGTAGAGGAATGTTTCACTGGTATTTGCCAATGAAAGGGTGCAGCAGGCGCCGATATTATTGCGCGGATTCTACTGTACGAATAATCAAATTAGTTGGAACAAGAAATCTACGAAGCGTAACGCGAACGAAAAAGAAGCCATTGGAACGGCAAAATATCAGAAAAAGCGGGTAAAATAACGAGGCAAAAGGGTAGATCCTTTTTTGCGATGGGAGAATAGACGTCGGCACGGAGGGATGAGAGAGGGGAACGCAGGAACGAGCGTGACTGTAATATCCGTTGAGGAATTTGCACGGGTCGTGCACTGCCCGTTGCAGCGGGACGTGGAACGTGAGCCGGAGACCGAGCACCTGCGCCCGTGCTCTGTGTACCCCATCACGTACTCCTTTCGCGCTTGCAAGCGAAAGGCTTCGCAACACGGTTCAGTCATGACATAGAACAGGGTATTGGGCTCATGCAGGTCTTGTGGCTTGACGGTGTTCGATACAGACTCGTTTTAGCTTGATAAAACCTTTGCCCATGTCCTCTACCGACTAATATCGTATTTTATTTTTCGGCACTAAACAGCCTTTCGTATGGAATGTGTTGAGAACCTTTGAACGACAAAAATTAGGTGAATAATTAGTTGTAAAAAACAACTAATTAAAAGCTGCCGCTCCAAAAAACAAATGGCTACAAAATCTTGTTTTCAACAGTTTGTAGGATAGCTTCACATTTTTCAAATAGTGTGTCAGAATTTGTTATGTAAAAATTGCCATAAATAACCATCCGTCTGATGATGTGACGATTTTGTTAGGTTTTCAAAATATTTCGAACTTTCAAAAAATTAAACGTTTCGAACGTAAACTTTCAAACGTAATTTTGGAAACATTTATCGATAAAAATGCAAATTTAAAAAAAAAAAAAAAAAAATGATATCGATTTCGTCGGAGCCTTTAAATCCCCAGTGTGATGGTTATCGTGTAGAAATAATTTTTTACAACGTCATTCATCGTTTCATTTTTTGCACCGAAGTGTTGCCAATTTTTTTTTTTTTTTTATTTCTATATTCCGAACAACGAGTTTATGATCCTTCGCATTGGAAATTATATTTATGTAGTCACATTATTGTAGAAGAGGTATATCGATAGCTTCACATTCAATCAACGTGATTGACGTTGTAGGAGCCAAAAAAATACAAACTCCATGGAATTTCATGGACTGTATGCTTATGTCAAAATAGATAAATATATAAATGGTTATGTGGACATAGTTGAGTTGTTCCTCAAGAGTTTCAAAGTTCTCTTGTTGCTTCCGCCTTGTTGCGTGTTAGCGCTGCGAAAAGGAAGGAGAACCGGAAGTGTAACGCGAATACGAACGCACCGAGCCACGATGAGCGTCTTTCTCGCTCTTTCTAACGAAAGCTCGAGGTAGAATATGGCATAGCGAGCCGCGAGGATGTTTTTCTACCGCATATTTTCTTTTCTGACCCTCGTCACCGCCACTTCCATTCGTTAGCCCCTTCGGTATGTTTTCCCTGTTCTTTTACTCGTTTTTCTTAGTTGGTCGCACGTCTTTCTCGTTGCCTCTGGCTGACGTCGGATCAAAGGCTGAATTTTCCATGACACCATTCCTTCGTACCTTTGCCGCTTATTCTTTTATTTATTTTTTCCTATCTTTACTAGTTCTGCTTTGCGGTATTTACGTTCGTCAATAACGGACTCATTTCTTCGAAAAAATTATTTTGATTTCTCACAATCATATTTTTAAGAGATCTTTCCGATATTGATATTTTCAAAAGCAAAGTCGGTAATACGCCAAAATTTTTTAATAAATTACAAATAATCGATAGGGTAGATGCACCCGTTATAGCCATTTGCTCTAAAAGTTGCTGTCAAATCGTCGTTTGCCGATATTTTGAATTTTCATATTAATATTTTTAAAGTATTTATATGAATAATAATTCATATAATTTTATTATTAATCAATACACCGTCATTTTTTACTCGAATTTATTCCAAAGTCGGTAATACGCCAACAATTTTTAATAAATTACAAATAATCGATAGGGTAGATGCACGCGTTGTAGCCATTTGCTCTAAAAGTTGCTGTCAAATCGTCGTTTGCCGATATTTTGAATTTTCATATTAATATTTTTAAAGTATTTATATGAATAATAATTCATATAATTTTATTATTAATCAATACACCGTCATTTTTTACTCGAATTTATTCCAAATTCGGTAATACGCCAACAATTTTTAATAAATTACAAATAATCGATAGGGTAGATGCACGCGTTGTAGCCATTTGCTCTAAAAATTGCTGTCAAATCGTCGTTTGCCGATATTAATATTTTCATATTAATATTTTTAAAGTATTTATATGAATAATAATTCATATAATTTTATTATTAATCAATACATCGTCATTTTTTATTCGAATTTATTCCGAGGTTCGGCCTGTCGAACTTGGTGGCTAAAAGTGACGAAAGATGGCTGCAATCGGCACTTCTAACCTATTCATTATTCCAAAAGAAGAATTGATCGCATTTTTTTCTTTATCTGCATAGTTTTTTCGTAGCATATTCTTTAAATTCGAATGCTAAACACGCGCAGAGGTTTTCACGTATCCATACGTTGTGGCAAAACACAGGCGCCTCTTGCAGCCTAAATGAAATTTTGTTAAATTTTCAATCATGCAACCGGTCCCTATACACGCCAACGCAGTCGTTCGAAGGGTGTTACTACCCACACGCAGGTGTGTGCCCTTCGCGGTCTTTGCGGCTGGACGACAAAATATTTAACGGTTGTTTCTCGTCTGTGATCAACGCGGGTCAGTCGGTTAGTGATTCTGAACTCTCCTGCGTTTAGGCCACACAAGTGATACGCGAGACACAGAGATACCGTGTAGTAAACCGGGTGCTGGAGAACACCTTTTTGAGTGATCAATTCTGACAATTAAATACAATAAGCCAAACAATTCTCAAGGAGATTTTGGACATTTAAATTGGAGTCTCTTAAAGGTTGACGAGTAAAAAAAATTTTTTAAATAAATGAAAACCGTACGACGTATGAATTACACAGAGATACCGTGTAGTAAACCGGGTGCAGGATAACACCTTTTTGAATGACCAATTCCAATAATTAAATACAATAAGCCAAACAATTCTCAAGGAGATTTTGGGCATTTAAATTGGAGTCTCTTGAAGGTTGACGAGTAAAAAAAAAATTTTAAAAGAAATGAAAACCGTACGACGTATGAATTAATCAACGTATAAATTTACCGTTGGTGACAAGACTGAGAGGTGTTCTACATACTGTAGAGATTTTCGGCACTCGAGTTATCCCACCAATTATTCAGCTATCCCACTCCGCAAAGTTCAGAAATGTTTCACATTTGGAATATTTACCATTTCTCGTTGGTCACCATTGTTGTTGTATTTTATTCTCTATTTTTTTTTTGTACTGTTTTCATTCAGCGTGACGTTTTGAATTAATTGCTTTGCGCCGCTGAGAATAATTCGAAAACAGCCGACGAGAGATTGTCGCTATTTCGAGTGGATGAATAAACCATCATCGTTTCCCGAGAGTATAACGATATTAATTGGTGTTTTTTGTATCCAATCCGACTATGATTCACTGTGTAATTCAGAACCAACAAAAAAAAAATCAACTCGATCGTTGCGGCGCGGAAAATACCGATAAAAAATTCAGTGGAAATGAGGAATTCATTTACTCTGAGTCGAGAGCTCGTTATACATCGAATGAATACACGATAGACACGTAATTTATACGCGATCGGCATTAATCAATTTGAACATTTGTTTCAAGCATCCAAAATATTTATAGCATCGAACTAGCAATACAGTGAAAGTTCGTTCGTATCCTACTTCAACTAGCGTCAGATACAGCTGTAGCAGAAAAAATAAAAAAAATCTTGCGATTGATTTTTTCGTCGAATTGTCGGAATATGAATTTTTGGAAGATCCGTCTGCGAGAGAGTAATTAATACATTTCGGACAAACGTTAACAGGGATATTTAGCAGTGCAAATGTCAATCAATGTCACGAACAATGGGGGCAGTTGAAGTTGCCGAGATAGACTCTCACGCGTGAGAGGTTCGTAACGGCGGCGAGTTCGACACGAGAAATGTTGATTTCAGTACTGCGCTGTAGCGGCGACTGCTGGCTAACATCGTATTTGAGTGATACAGCAAGGCGCGTAGTAGAGTCGAATTGCCAAGCACGGAATACCTATTGGTCCAGGGAATGATTAATCAATCGGAAGGTAGCTATCGGATTGCCCGGGTCAGCTATAGAACGGCTTATCAACTCTCCACGAGAGTTGCTCTCGTCTTCAATCGCATACAGTTCAGTTACTCTCTGCACCCTCATTCTCTAGTTTCGTATGACCACACAGCAACCGGAGGACATGTGAATTCTACACCTGCTGGCAACCTTCATGATGAAGGAAAAATGGGGGAATGCCAATTACTAAGCATTTCTTGAGTTTTTCTGTCCAAAATATCAACTCCCGTATAAGTAATCAGTTTTCATCTAATTAATAGTTATTTATCAAATATCATCCAATTTCCAAATGAGTAATCGCTTTTCCGGGAAGTAACCCCTAAGAAATGCCCAGTGACTGGCATTGTCTACTGACCGTCATTTAGATATTCTCCCCTATAATTCCAAGCATATATAAATGGTTTATTACTATTCAGCTATCACTGATATCGGTAATAATGGTTCTTTTATTTTGAAGAATATGTCACTATCAATGAGATATGCCGGCAATTTTCTGTTTACATATGCTTATCCTATCAAAAAAACGTACTTGGTTATTGCAAACTATACATAGGACGGACAGACGGACGAATTCTAGAAGCTAAAGCTCTGAAAGTTTCTCGTCCGTCAGGCGCATGTGTGGTTTTTTCAAATCCGTTCTTCGTAGTTCAAGGGATCCTTCGGTAAAATGGTATGAAGCCATTGGCAGTGATGACAGAAACAGGAACATTGCTCTTCATCTATCGCCAGGTCAACACGTAAAACGTGTTTGTTTTTTTTTTTGCTTACGTTAGGCTTTTAAAATCGTATAAAACGATCGATCGGAAGTGGATTGGTAGATGGGCTACTTCGTTGGTTGAGCTTCTGGTCGTCTCTTCGTTCGATTTGTCACGAGGTCGAGCACTCTCACCGTACCCGGCTATACCGGCGCCTACACGTTGTCCCAGAATACAGGGAAACCAAGTCAGGAGAACAGAATAGCCACTATACTATCCTCGTATCGTTCCTGTCGCCGGTTGTACATTTACGATCGGAACCCATCGATCGAAGTCTTTTTGTGATGCCAACACTGATGTCCTCGTGTATCTTGGTGTGTATTAAAGTTCAACCCGTACGGTCAGTGCCTCGGGTGCGAAAACATGGAGGTAATGATGCTGTCATTCAAAGCTTGAAACGCTGAAGCCAATGTTCATGTCCAATTCGCATCAGATGAGCCCAAATCCACCAATTACGTTCTCATTAGCATTTACTCCCTTGTGTCAGCTTATTAATTGCTTCACATTGTATCATCTCCGTGATTATAACAGTGAAATTGAAAATTAATGTTTACTTGTTATCTAAACTCAATACGGACATAACTAGAAATCCACATTTATTGAATGATGTTCAGTCTTTAGCGTAACGCTGTACATCGTCCGGAATTAATATTTTTTGATGTTTTGCAGTATAATCAATACGGTAAAATTGAAGCAAAATGTTGATTGAGATTCCATGGTAATGCAATAAATTTCATAAGGTTTACGAGACTCTACACATTAGAATTCGCATTCGGGACACCTAACTATTGTTTTTCAAAGGTCTAAATCTGAATTCTTCAATATTTACCTATACGCGTATCAAAACCATTTATCCAAAGTTTAGGTTGCGACAAATGATAGGGGAGCCCGGAGCAAAGGGGACTATTGAGACTTCATTGTCGGTGGTTTCATATACCCGATGGTTCAAATACCCGTATACCTGCCCCGAGGATACTCAACCAATTGGACAAATAACAGCTCTTATTAATTACACTCTCTCCCAACCACAACCCATTTATAATTACATGAGCTTAATCAACACAATTACGCCATTAATATAACTCGTTCAGCTGAAGCTATACAGAGAAACCACAGTACGTATTATCTGTTGTATACCTCTATTTATAATGGACTTGTGTTAGGGAATTAATGTTTCAACCGCGTGCTACATTAGGACTGCGCTGCGTGTCTCTTCAGTCGGGTAGTTCCACGGATTTAGCCAAATTTAATCCTACATGCCGCAGCTATGCGGCCTGAATCAAGTTAAGTGTTTACCTTGCACGCTCACTTACTCGCCGATACTTTTCCCTCCAATGATCACATTACTTTAGCTATAGCAATCAGAATCTTTTCTCCCAGGACGCCTTCGATCAATTCCAATAATACCCCGAAAACACCTATCCTAGCCGCTTCCATCATTTCTCTTCTTTCATTTAACTCAGCAGCTTAAATTTACAAGGATTTAATCTGCTATATACGAGATAACCAAATCGCGAGAAATTCATGCGTGGTAGAATTTTGATCGCGTCGCATTCGTCGACGACGTTTCTGCTCAGCCAGCACAAGGAGACAATGGTTATGGGTGGCGTTTGCTCGAGAGAATTTTCGTTCCGGACGTTCTTTCTCGCACTTTGAAAGAAGGCACGGATGCAGGACGGAATAAAGGCCACAGAGAGAGGAGGCGGAATAAGTGACGACGAGAGAAGCGGGGAAAGGAGGCTATAGATCCGGACAGCATACGAATCGCCCTGTTTAAGCACTCCGTCGAATTGCCCTGTCCTTGGTGGAAGCGTCCCGTGCTATGCGATCACCCTTCCTTTACCGTTATTCTCGTCCCTCTATTGCATTATCTCTTTTTCGCTTCCTTTCTCGGTATAATAGCTGGTATCATTTCACCAACCCAAATCATCCCCAAACCTTTCGCGTCTTTTGCGTAATCCTGTTCTCATTTGAAACTTCGAGGGAAAAAATTCTATTTTCGTAGATTGCACCGAATCTGCTTCCTGCTAACGGATCATTCGCGTTTCCTTTATGTCGGTCCTGGAAGTCTAATCTTTCTTTTCTTAATCGATTTGTCCCACTTACTCATTCGTATGAATTACGGTTCCGGTAATGGGATTGGATTTCGTCAGAACTTAGCTTATTACTCGATTTCGGCGAATTCGGTTGATTTCGATTGTTCTGGTCATTACAAAAATCGAATTCATAAAAAATGTATGATATTTCTGAATATCGTTGTTTCAAAAAAAAAAAATTTTTTTTTGAAGTTCTGAGACATTGCTTTCGTTCAGACTTTTGTTTCCGAATAAAAAGTGCATGTCGACGTCATAGGGGTGATAATAACAGCTACGCAGCGTCTAATGTATTGAAAGGATCGAAAATCAGGAGAAGAGTGAGCAAAGGGTGGATGAGCTTACATTTCAGAAGTCCCAATGAAGATGTTGCTCCCGACCGGAGTGAACTTCCGATCTGGTAGGTGGTCTCCCTAACCGGAATACCTTTTACCCTCAACTAACTCACTCTCGGTCGGTTTCCCCTTTCCCTCTAGAAGGCGTTCCAACTTTCTCACTCCTGCAGCACTCTGAATTCAACGCGGAGATAGAGAGAATCGTACCCTGATTTTCCACGTCGCGTCTGGTAGGGGAAAACCGTTTTTCCTCTTCACTGCTCGCGAACCACTAGACAAGACAGACCCGTGAGCTCTGCTCTAGCTTTACGTACATAATACGCTCCCTTCACTCGCATCCTCCCCATTTCTCTGATTGGGGCACATTTTCTCGGTCGTTACGTTAGAGTGAAATTAAGACGAGGGTGCGAGATTTCGGGGATTGGAAGATCTCGGAAAGATTTCGAATCCCAATCGCCACCACTTGCAATACAATTGGTACAATCGCACGAGGTCTACGCGGTGTCTCTGATTTGTTGAGAACAAAGGGTTGTGCCATTTAAGATTAATATTTTATGAAGTTTTGCCTTTTTGAAAATCGACGCGCTTTTGTAATTTTTGAGTTATTTAGCCGATAATATTCAGCGAATGAGAACATTAGAATAACACCATTGATCCAATTACAACGCTTGTAACTCGGAATAAAACAAATGCCTAATAAAACCATAAGGCCAAAGTCGCCATTTGTCCAATATTTACCTTATAATTCTACTATTTTGAGTACAAAGTTTTGGACACCCTGTATATGCCAAGACTTACAAGAGGATTTCGTTGGCTAGTTTTTTCGTAGTTGTATTGGACAGAGGTGACCCATTGGAGGCTTCTCTTTCCCGTCTACGAGGTGAAGGGATTACTTAATAATTAAGATTTTTACAAGTATTGGTTCAATAAAATGTCTGGTATATTACCTCGCGAAGTTAACTGAACTGATTACGTTTTTCAAGAAAAATTGTACCTAAAAAAGAACATCTACTAAGGTAGCTAAATTCTGTGATTGTTTTCCCGTCATTTTGATTGGCCGATGTCCTCAATTCGATATATCGATCGTATCGGTAACATAATTTGGTACACCTGTGAAAACACGTCTAGTCGATAGATCAACAACAAACAAGTAACTCACCGTCTGAAGTCACGACTCCAACACGCGTAGATCACAGGATTCATTCCGCTGTTGATCCATCCGAGCCACGTAACAGCCGCGGAAACGATTTCCTCCTGCCATATGCATCTGCTGCAGAATCCGGACCACAGATTAACGACGAAAAATGGTAACCAGCAAACGATAAAAACGCCCATAACAATTCCCAATGTCTTTGCGGCTTTTTTTTCTTTAGCAAATTTTGCCAATTTTCTCGACAATGAGAAATTCTTCCCTAAATGCTGTTTGTTGTTTATTCTTGTGGAGGGCATTCTCGTGAGCCCATTGTTGTGCAACGCTGTGAGCGGTTCCTCAAGATCTTGAAGATCCTCAGGTGTACTCGACGCTGTGCGAAACAGATGCCGCGCATCTGTGTTCGTGGCGCCACCTCGGTGTATCCTCAACGTTAGTTCGAGTTCACCGGAAGCCATCATAACCTGTTTCGTACCGAGTTTCAAGCTCCTCGTTTGTATCACAGCGGCACGATAAATTCTGTAGTACGTGAACACCATTACGAACAATGGTAAATAAAAACTTATCGTTGACGAGAATATTAGATAACCGAGATGTTCGGTAAACGGACATTTGTCTTTGGGCACTTCTTCGGTGCGAACTGCGCGCCACCACGCGATCGCGGGAAAAGATATTGCGCTCGAACATATCCAAACAATGGCAATCAAAATGGCGGCTCTTCTTCTGCTCATTCTCGTTGGATAAGTAAAAGGATCGGTTATCGCCCAATACCGATCCAAACTTATGACGCAAAGATTGAGTATTGATGCCGTCGAGAAAAGGACGTCGAGCGACCGCCAGACGTCGCACCAATCGGTCGTGAATAACCAACGATTTTCGAGTACCTCGTAGATGGCGCTGAATGGCATAACGACCAGACCAACCAGACAATCGGCAAACGCAAGTGACGTTACGAAGTAATTCGTCGCTGTGTGCAAGTAGCGCTCTCTGACTACCGCTAGAATAACGAGCATATTGCCGAACACTGTTGCGATGGAAAATAGAAAAAGTACAACCGCCAGACAAGCGCGATCTCCCGCCAAATCCCAGAGACTGTCGACTGTCCCATTCGCACCGGGATAACTCGAGTTGTAATAAGTTCTGTTCAAGTCGCGACCGATCAACGACGAGTCATCCCAATTCAGGAGATAAATGTCACTCTCGTTGATAGACATGTTCGTCGGTTAAAGTACCGATAAACGTCCGCACCTCTTGTCGGTGAAGCCGCGATTATTTCGCCCTTCTCGACGCCTTCGGCCACCGATTTTCTCGACTTCACTGCCACCTTTGCTGACTTGTCTTTTTTAACGCTTTCCACTTTACCGCGTCTTCTTCTTCTTCCTCTCCGAGATTTTCCACGCCCCCCGCGGGCACTTTCAATGCTTCTTTGACGCCTAACCAACGTTGAGACGCGCATCAGGTCGTTGGACCGACGGAATCTCGGCTCTTCGATCTTCTCCCCTGTCGACGCATCTTTCCTTTCCCTCTCTGGTTTCTCTTTGACGAGTGTTTCTCTACTTCCTGAATAGAAAGATCCACTGATCGAGTTACAAACTTCTTACTTATTCGTATCAGTTTTTTTGTCTGTTTTGTTAAGTTTTCGATCAGTTTCTTGGCTATTTTATCCACTTTTCAAGCGCCTTTGAATTTCGTCTTTACGGTTTCGGAGTTTTTCTTTTTTATTTATTTCCATTGATTCCGACGATTTTTCGCATTGTGCATCGGCGAGCATTGCGGAGTGGTCCACGACGTAGGACGAGATAACAATTGAAAGCTCTGCCATGGATCTCGACCGCTAGCCGGTTCCTCGTCCTCGTGTGGTAATCTCCATTATTTTCGTTGAACCCCAAGAGCGTCCCGTGTCGAGCACGGCGTTAATTAGCGAGGGAGATTGCATTCGAGGTCGACGAGGACAGCCGCGGAATATACATAGGGACCTGCTGCGTTGCCAGATTCTGTTATCCTCTTCTCGGGTCTCCTCTACCCTCGAGTCCTTCCCTTCAAGATTGGAATTCAACGAAACAAACGAGACGATCATAAGCAATAACCAACGAATTCGAAGTCTCTTCGAAAGGTATACGAATCTGATGATTCTGACGATGATTATTTATTAATATCTTAAAGTAGGTGACAATTTCGTCGATTAGTCGTTATTTCACACGATAAAGAATTATTAACACTCCCGATTATTACACCATCGAAAGACACAGACATAACTCACGCATCGTAGACAACACTTGGGTTTTTCATTTATTTAATTTTTTTTTATTGCTGTCGTTATTAAAATTAATCCGACGAGCCTATTATGGTTTATTCACGATTATCGAGTAATGATTTATTAATTTACGAAGGGTAGTGATTAACACCCTTCGACTTGTATATCGGCGGTGGAGTTGAAACAAATGCATCAGGTTACTTCCATCTGCAACAGTAGAAACAAAGAAAAATCGTCGATGAGAAATTTTGAACGATAAATAATTATCCCATTAATTTTAAAACATTGCAAAGAAAATCGTGTTGTGTTACACTATTGATTTATTCATCTGTAAAATTATCGGTTTGTTAGCAAATTCGTAAAATTGTCCGAAAAGTCGAATCGATCGAGGCGATCGGACACAGTAATAAATATTTGGCGAAAATTCTCTCGTGTACCCATTTCATCGTATTTTTCGGGCTTTCGTACTCGAAATTCTTGAATGTTGTAACTGACTATCCGCATTAAATCGCGCATAGCGAAACGATAAAAAAAAATGTGTCCGTTACAATGAGAAATATAAAATGGTAGGGGTGATGGAGCACAAGAGTGAAAACGGCGCTAGTGAACTTTTGAGATGTATGACGTCGGGACACAAAAAGTGGGATGGAAGTGCAATCGCTCAGTACTCCCGGTACGCTCATTGTTTGGGGACGTTTGGCGCAATGTTTTAGTGCATAACTGCCAGACCTCCGACATCGGAACAGCAGCGAACCGGCAGAACGCCGACGGGCCTCAGTATATACGAATAAAGCGAGCGCTCGGCCGTTATCAATCGCAAAAAGCTATGCGATCGGAGCGTACAATCGAATTATCGACAAGGATGGACGACCCTCTCCTCTCACTCCCACTCTCTCTTGTCCTCCCGCGCTTACTCCGTGCATCTGTTCGTTGTTTTTCGTCACTGAGTCTCAAAATATATCGCCAATTTTCAAATTAACCGCTTGAATTTATTATAACATATATATGAACTCGAAATTATCAGAATATATCAGAATTTAGAATTCTGTTATACTCGGTATTATATTTGAAATCATCCATCTATAACACGATGTCAGTGCCGAATAATCAAATTTCGAATTCGCTAAGACGAAAAGCTACTTACGCGTTAATTACAAGTTGCTTTTCAATTGAGAATCCTAATTGAATTTCACGATGTAACTTCCAAAAATAACTTCAAAATACATCGAAAATGAGTTCATATCGTTGGAAAGCACGAAACGATTGAAAATAGTGCACTAAAATGTTCGCTTTGCTCGCGCAAATAAAATAAAGTGTCGAAATGCTTTCGATGTACGCTGGTGATTTATAATATCTCCTTTGACCTTTAACGAAAATGATAATGCTCTTCATCCAAGGGTGCTGAACTTTTAACGATCAAAGGAAATACGATCTCATTGCGTCGGGGTGATACATGTACGCGATCGTATTTCCGTAGGACACCAAAGTTGTAGGGCATTCGGAAAACGAAGCACCGGCATTTTCAGGGAATAGTGTTTTTCTTAAAAATCTGATACTCGATTGAGACCACTCGATTGACTTGTATCAATTCTCAATCCTGAAGGAGGATTAAAATGAGATTCAGAAAGGACAAATTAAAATGGAGATCACCAGCAACAGCTTCTGGCGAATACCTTAACGCTATCAATTTCGACCGACCGAGTGACTAGTGGTGCCAACCGTCGGAGGAATCTGTCGATCTACCCTACTGGTTCGAGGGGTTTGTCAGGGAGAAAATGGCGACTCTTGTGAAACTCTCACAGGTCTCTCGACGGAGGGGTCAGCCTTTCATTCGATGTCCGGTAAAATGTTTACCGTTACTTGATCAAAGCAGATCCGATCGCGAGAGAGCTGTAAGGCCAAATCCTTGTCCTCATCGTACGACACCGATCGGCGACAGTCATACAGCTCTATGCACAGCTTTGAAACATCTTAAACATTCTGTAGCTCTCTGTCAAGAGCCTTTGGCGTGTCACCCGAACCCCTTTCCGTGAACATAATCCTTTAATCATTCTCTCTTTCCGGAAAAAAATTGCATATACGCACTTTTTAACCGTTGAAAAAGTATTTGTTATCAAAGATTATCAAAAAACAAAAATGTAAGCGTTACCATTTTTGTCGACGATTGAATTTATTCCACGATTACCATGCGTAAAAATCCGCTAAAAAAGCAATAAATATGGTAGACTACTGTGGTTTAGAAGTTCTTTTTCTTATATCTTCTTTTATCGGGATGTTTTGCTATCGTATAGATACATTCATCGGTCATTTACCGATGTTACCATTTTTTGGATGACAACTTGAAGACCCTAACGCACAGCGCTGTTTTTTTGCTTGAATGTGATTTTTTTGTTTCCTACACTTTATCGTTATCCCATGTGACAAAAAACGTACGGAAATTTGTCTTCGCGTTCTTCTCGGTACATTCATGCGATAGTTCGCAGAGCTGACCAGTCTGAAAGAATCTCTCTCCCTCGAAGGAGATCAGCAGCGAGTCGAGAGATAGACAAATGGGATCGCGCGCGAGAAGATAAAATGACTTGGGTTGTTTCTTACTCAGCATCTTTTGTTCTCTTTCTACATCACCCCCTCGTTTTTTCCACATTGATCTTATGCGTGTTTCGTTGGAATCGCCGACAGGCGTCGAGTTTCTCTGCGCCCGTCGATATGAGACCCTTTCATCTGTCTTGCAATCTTTTCAACCAGAAATAATTCGCAATGTTGACAAAACGGAAGTCATGGAGCAAAAAATTCTCGACATTCCCGAATTTACCTAAAGGTCTCCAACTACGTCGCCCCTGAATTTTTTTCAGGCATCTCGAATACAAATCGTGAACAATTTTTCAGGAAGATATCTTTTTTTTATTTGTCGAGGAAAAATTACTGAATTACGCGTTCTTTCAGAATTTTAGAAATATGTACCATTTTTATTTTTCCTAATTGTGTAAAACGATGAAATGAAATAGAAATCGTTTCAAGAACTCGGAAAAAGTGTTAAATATTTTTGGCTAATACGACAACGGTGACAAACATCGATCGATGTCATAAACTGTGACTAACATAACATCGAATATCACGATCTGTCGAATGAAATCGGCTTTACGTTTGATCCCTATGTATTTGCGTTTGATCTTACTGATGTATAATCCCCACAATCTAACAAGCGTGTTCCGTTGCGACATCCAGCGTTACTGTGTGTATGACACTAATATCGCCCCAAGATTTGGAGACCTCACAAGGCGATGTGCAACTGTACACAGGAGGTTCTCGGCACACGCCATTCGTCAATGATCGGTAGTTCCGCGGCTATAACTGCAACCGCGCATTGACAAATCTCCGCCATATATATGTATTTGTCAAATTACGAACGACCTACGATATTCGCCAAAGCTTTTGACTAAATTCACAACTTTAAGGGTAATGGTTCACATAATAGTTGCGGTATCATCAGATTTCTTGCGAAAGATGCACTACAGAGAACCCAATGGGGATATCGCGTCTGTCGAGACTTGACCGACGTAGCAACCTATTTCTGTGTAAAGGCGCATTGAAACCCAACCCCCCAGTCGAGGGTAGTTACGTGGGGGTCCCAAGTGGCACGTATCGATATGTATGTTCTCATAGGCGCCTTTAGTAGAGTGACACGCGCGACAAGCAAGCCTCGACCCACGGTTCTGTATTTGCGCGTAGCAATGTCAAGTGCAGTTTCGCCTCCTACGTGGTGCGAGAATGCACTCAGCGACTAAAGCAATTTGCAAATATATATCGAGGGCGGACGAGAGACCTAGCATTTCAAATAGAAACGGAAGACACATCGAGTAGATCCTTTTATATATTTTTTTTTCGTATCGTTCGACCTGTTTGTGGTCAACGGGAATACATTGCAATCATTTCGAAATTTGTGGTCTCGAAATGCTCTTTGAGATCAATGAATATCGAACAACCTTTCTATGTAGAATCGGGATAGCAAATAACTATATGTACCTTTCGTTTTCCGCTCTAACTGCCACATTTTTTGAGATATCGGGCTAAAATTTGGTACAAAGTTGGACTGTTATAAAACAATGATCGTTATTGAATTTGGGCAAAATCTATGCAGTCGTTCAGTTTTTACGCCATTTTGAAGGTTTGAAGAACGGCTCTTTGAGATCAATGAATATCGAACAACCTTTCGATGTAGTATCGGGATAGCAAATAACTATATGTATCTTTCGTATTCCCAAATACGAATTCCCAAAAGACGAAAAAGCAGGGCGTGGTGATCGAAAGAACGGTTTCGTAAACAGCAATACACAGCGCAACTAAAAACAGAGTAAAACGAGGGATCTGCGCATTCTTTCAGCAGTCTTCCGAATTATCTATATGGAGTACGCGTAGGGCGTTTCCAATTTTGGAATTTCGACTCGGGTATAAATAAACCATGGGATACCTTTTTTTTCATTGTTTCCCGTGGGTGTTCGAGGACGAACGATAATCATAGGTGAAAACAAAGTGGTGTGAAAGCTTAGCTCATGCGTTGCGAGCGTCGCGTCGATATGCGTTGTAGACGTACGGTTACCCACATTACGTGGGGAGCTGAATGTGGCCTACACACTCAATCATATTCTCACACTCTCGTTAACTCTCTCACTCTCACCCTCCGGCTATCCATCTATCGAACGGTCGCACGCCCGACCAGGGTCTCTGTAAGGTTATTATTTGATCGCGTTTAACGGCTGAACGGGTATAGCTCCGATGGCCGTTGCTCACCTCTCTCGACGTCCCTGTCCTCTGTCCTCTACCTCTCATCATCCCACTGTCTTTCACCTCGACACAGCCAACTAACTCTCGTTTGCCTACCGCGTCTTGAGTTTGTCCTCCAACGACGGGCTTCCATCCCGTGCACAGCATTCACAACACATTCTTTTCGCAAAACCCCCTTTTTCCTATTATTTTTTTCTGCAATTCATAAGAAAAAAAGAAACCTATATGTACATATATCGAGATAAAAAAAATAGAAGAGAAAATGTTAAATAATTGACGAATCTTTTTAGGGCGCAATTTGTGCATAAAAAACGAATCCATTTGAGGTTATGGCAGATTGCAAATAAGTACCGAAAATTTTAAGAAAATAAATTTTCATAAATGAAGTTTGAGCTCAAATACTGGTGTCGTTTATTTTTGGTTTTTTTGCGGAAATTTTCGTCGTCGACTATTCGCCAACCTTGCGATATCATTAATACGTATTAAGCCGGTAGAAACGATCCTTACGACGTACTAATACTCTGGTCCGTGCAAGTGCGGTGTATGGTTCGGGGTACCGACCAAGTGATATTAAAACCGAACCTTCTCTCGTTACTGCAAGCACAGTTTTCAACGACTTCCTCATTACGTTTTTATGTTCTCTACCTACTGTACTAATTTTTTTTCTCCTCCTACCTTCACTTCGTGCTTTCTGTTCATTTTTTACATCCGCAATTGAGGGCAATCGGGGACAAGCGAGCGAATGATCTTCCAGTAGATAAATTATTGAGAAAAGGAGAAATAGATTCAATCATCGTTTCTTTAATTGTTCTTCTCGAAGTTTTATCCTTTGCATCATATTTATTCTTTTGTAATAACTAATCCAATTTACTTGCTATAGAAGAGAATTGTTATAGCAACGAAATACTCCAATATTTAGCTGCAATTCGTTTTAATAAATAATATATTTTTGCTTTCGCAAGAAGCTTTGTTTTCGTAAAAAACATTTTTTTTTAGATTTTCATGTAAACGTGTTCAGAATGTTCCAAAATATCGAAAAATGTCTGTCCGTATGTGTATGTGTACCCATCATTCGACATAATGATTTGAGAACGGCTTGAGATACCAAGCTAAAATTTACACCATATGTTGAGGGGTTAAGTCCCAATCTTTGGTAAAATTTTTAGCAAAATCTACGCAGTCGTTTTGTTTTTACGCCATTTTAAATCTTTTGAAAAAATGGAAATAGCGCTCTAACTGCCACATTTTTTGAGATATCGGGCTAAAATTTGATACAAAGTTGAACTGTTAAAAAACAATGATCGTTATTGAATTTGGGCAAAATCTATGCAGTCGTTCAATTTTTACGTCATTTTGCATTTTTTTAAAAATGGTAGTGGCGCTCGTATTTTTAAACGTATTTTTTTTATTAAACAAGATTTAGGATACTATTTCAATCGCCGCTCTTTTTCGAAGTTGGTTATGATTTCAACAAAGCTTCTTCAGGAAGCGAAAAGTCCACTGTGTTAAAAGAAAGAGAGGAAGCAATATGCACGATTTTTTATTTTAATAATACTTTGATCAAAGTGCTGTATCTCCTAAACGGCTAATTCAATCATACAGTACTCAACCTCTTCAATATTTTTCCATTGTTTTCTCCAATCTTATCTTTCGTATTTCATTTTTCAAATATTTATTTTTCTCCCGTGTGAACTTACAATATTCTATCGTTGCGGACGCGGCGAATGGTGCCCGAAGCATGGACTTCGTAATTTGTAACAATTACTCCGAGAACGATGAATACACGGGACGAGAAGCTCGGGTATTATTCCAGGCTTTAGCTCTCGCCGCAAAGCTCTGTGTGCTATATACCGCAAGCCAGTAGTATAACTCGACTTTCGGTCCGACATAGAAGAGCCTCCTCTCTACCTCTGAACTCTGTGAGCTCGCCGTTCGCTTCGCCTTCTCTCCAGCGTTGTTGAATCTCACCGCAGACGACCGGTCTCTCTGCTAGTGACCTGTTACGAACCTGTACTGGCTATTATCGGCAAACTATACGGCCGCGACTGCTCTCAAACGTCCTTTGCGCGTGCCACAAAACTTGCACTCCGCCTGTTCAATCGAGAGATACGCGGATATGCAGAGGGCGAAAAAATTGCGAAACTCTTGAAGTGGAGGAAAAGAAAAATTGTATTACAGATAAAGAAAGAATTGACGAAAGAAAGCTTACAAGAGAACCACAATAAAAGTTCACAGAGCGTGTTTAAAAATGTTTTCTCATTTCCATTTCTCGTCGTTGCGCTTTCTTTGAAGACTCGTAAAATTCTCGAAAATATCATTACTTTCTTTTATTTATCACTTTAACATTTCTTTCGTCCGTTGCATTTGAATGCAATTACGTTTTGTTGCTAAAATATAAATCTATTTCTTCGATATTTTTTTTACATTCGTAGCTAATTTTTTTTTCTTTATCACACTTTTGCGAACAATCATTCTTGATGGATACAATTCTTTTTATCGATGAAAAAAAATGTAAAACAGGGAAATTAAGTATCTAATTCGCTCGAGCGCATGCGCAGTTTTTTTTTTTTCGTACATCTTGCGAAAAAGCGCTATATTGGCGACACTTTAGAGTCTCGATAAACGGGGCTTTTCGTGTACTTGTTACGAAAAATATCTGTATTGTTTAACTCCGATAATACCACATGTTTTGCAAATTCATGAAAAAAAAAATCGGAAACTTTAACTCGCGGGAGCCGTGATTTGCATCTACAATACGCGACGTAAGTGGAAAGTTGAAATGACATGAGACAACTTCCGACATTTGCCATAGCGTTATTCCGAAAGTTTGCATATAAGATTCTAAGTAAAACTCATTTTCCGAAATGCATATACCGACGTACTATAACACATACATTATGCAGCCGTGTCGCCCGTGTGCGCTATGGATATCGTGAAATTTACCGCATACCATCGCGCGCTATAGTTGTAATGTAATTTCACGATGGGAAGAACGTTGGGAAGGAACTAATTTGTGCGGCAGCGGCGGTGGCACGTCGTGCACACCTCGACTTTCGTAAATTAGGTAACACAGTAGTCGGAAAAGTGTACGTGCGGTACGGCACTAAGCCAGGAATTTTTATAAGTCGATTCTCATACTCGTTCTACCGGCAGTAGAGCGAGAATCGTCGTGCAAAGATAATTGAGTAGCTTCTGCCATTGACATTACTACTAGTAGTGATACAAAATGAATATTCAAGCCGAAGTTCACCGAACAGAGATAGAAGTCTAATGAAAAATACTCGGAAAATAATTGTTTAAAAAAGCTATTTCCCTTCGCGGAGAAAAAATATTCTGTCCGATATGCGAGATAATTTTCACTTTGATTAGCATACCGAATAATACAGCCAATATTAATTAGCACGTGTTCGCGAAATTTCTTTCTTTTTACCTCGAAACTTTATATTTTGCCAATTTTTCTGTATCCTCCGCGAACGTGACGTCGAGATACGATCCGCGCATTAAAAAGCTTCGTGTTGAAAATACGTTACTCCGATATCACCTGTTGCATTCTGTCGACCGTGAGATACGAGAGACATTTTTGCTCTTTTCTATCGATATAATACCCGGATATATATATATATATATATACGTATATACGATGACGTATCGATATCCATGTAGAGCCGATACGCTTTACCGATACATTTCAATTGCGTACTGCCGTATTGCCGTATTGAACAAGACGAATGCGCATTTGAAAAAATTCTATTCAACGGGATAAAAAAAAGATCTGTATATTGAGATCATTTGTTTTTCGGAGGAATAAATGAGATGACGAGGCGTGTAAGTAAACAAGACCTGTAATGCAGATTTATTTACGCGCCGAAAAAGCGTTTACGCTCGACAAGCGACCCTGGCGCACGCGAGTTACGGTTGCAGAGACAAAGCGCACAAAATATATATATAATAAGCGGTGCGAGTTCTCAAACTCTCTCGACACTGACCCGTGAAGCAAAAGCAAACAACTGACCGGTTCCTGCGACAGTCGGCAGTAATGACTCACCTATTGTCACGCGGGCGACTTTGGATTTCGCCGACTCTGATTTCCGGAAACGATGTCGCTTGCGTGTCAACAGAAGCGCCGCGCGCGCGTACGTCGGAATACAGCTGTCGCGCCGAACCCGCATTTCCACCAATTTTCATGAAACTTCAAAAAAAATAAAAATGTTCCGAAAACAAAGCTTTCTTTATACGAAATGACAAGGAATATTAACAAAGCGAATACTATGTGCTGTCGTAATAAAATTCGCCGTAAAATATCAAATAATTTATTGTAAAAAAAAAATACGTTCTTTTAACACAATTTGTTGAAATTGTGATGAAAAATTTCAGCGTTGAAAGAAAAAACTAAAGCAGGGCGTTAAATTTTAGACCACATTTTACTATCGTCAAAGTTTGACAAATATAGCTATAGCAATAAAGTCGTTAAAAAAATGTAATAAACTAATTACAAGTAATAGCAATAAAAAATAGATGTTTGAAAACACTTTAACGTCCGCCAGAGTTATTCGCGTGCAACGAATGAGAGAGACGAAAAAAAAAGGCAGCAGAGCCGAACGATCGTAAGAACAATTTCAGGACAATGGAGCTTTATCGTGTCGTCTTTTATTGCCACAGAAATGAATGCTAAATTAAAAACGCATCAGGTACACAGCGACCGTAAAAACTACAATGACAAGTTAGGATGAAACATCGGAATAAAATTGATGGAGAAATTATCGTGACACGATCTTAAATAGGTAAACACGAAAGGTTCTCCAAATTCGAATTTTCGCATTTCTGCTACGAACACTCAATCATCTAATTCAATAGTTCAAATAAAGCGATAAATCAATGTTTCATCGATGAATCCCGAAAATTGAGTTTCACAAACATTGATAGTCTTTTCCCTAATAAAAAAAAAATTGATAATCGATCAAATATCAATGCTTAACGTACCGACGACGTAAACATATCTCCGCCATTTTTATCTGCTCATTTACCTTTAAATGGCCGTTTAACTATAAAATATCGTAAAGAAATTCGAAAAAAAATTGTAGAGTAACGTTTTCCAGTGGCGTTTTTTTTTATGCTTCAAAGAGATTCTTTTAACGCATATGCGCGATGTTATTACGAGTAAATGAAAGGAGCGGTGTACGCGGCCGGTAAAAAGTCTCCCGTAAGTGAAGGGTGACAAAAAAATAATAGGCATTTAAAAAAAAATTTGTTCTTTTTTGATGATAATAAAACTAATGAATTACGAGAAAAAAGTACAGGACGCTTGTAGCGATCGCGGAACTAACCTAATCAATTACCGGTCTCTCGTTAAGCGAAAATCTTCCAGAGTGGTCTTGGGTTAATCTTTTGACTGGGTGTAGAGAAGAGACGGAAGAGGAAGAGATAGGGAAGTACTTTATTTGTCGTAACACAACATGAAGAGAGACAACATAGAGAGGGAGAGAATAGAGAGGAAGGATAGACACTACGGAGGGTAGTTATAGAGACCAAGGTTGCAGTATCATCTCCTGTTTCAGCCGGCGACCACTGAGTCTGTTGGCACGGCCTCGTATTTGCGTTAACTCTTGGCCCACCCTGTTCGTTCGACCATTTCGCGTTTATCCCCTTGGCACGATTCGCTCTACTCTTCCGTCTCCTCTTCAACGCCACCCTCGAAACTCTCGTCTACCTCATCCATTCCCCCTTTTGGTCATTCTGGTACGAGGACACCGAGAGCACAATATTTTCTGAAATTTCTTCGGGTTTGTCCGATTTTACGGGTTTTCCAGATCTCGAACAGCATTGCTGACTCTGTGTCGCGAATTATCGAGTTTCTCGATTATCTCGATTTTCAAATAAATTTTTTTTTTCAACTCTTTCCAATAAAAAGTACTCTACTCTACATGTGTACTGATAGCGTATAAATTGCTAGATAAATAATTTACCCCAATATCACCCTTCACACGTTGTAACACAATGTTACATCCGTAAAATCCTTAGTTAATCTATATAACTATGTTTAAAAATTTATTTAAATTTTTTGCCAACGCGTTTTTTCAAAATAATATTCTTTGCATCTTTCAACCACTTCCGGCGAGCATACGAGAACATTTGATCCCCAAAAACGCGTCGTTGATAACGATAAAGTCGATGGGAAATTTTTTTTCCATAACGGCTTGTGTCGCTAAAACGCTACAATCCCCACATCGGCTGCTTTCGAAATATACAATACAACATACGATCACCGGGGGAAAAAATAAAAAAAATTCCAAATTCTCATCGCACCATCGTCGAAACAATGCTCACGTTTTTATCCGCACGTATCGCCACTATACTGAATACTGTACGACGCACTCGAGATATCCCAGATATCCTCGCAAGCGTTTACTATACGTAAATGCACATGCTGCCTGGAATTCGCCCGGTCGTTAGTTATAAGCTTGCGGAGAGCGCAGGGGGGCGGAAACTACAAAAGCGAGCAAGTGAATAGGCGACGGTACAGTAGAGTGTAAAGCGGATAGAGCGAGAGGTAGGATAGCGCGCAGAGAACACAGCTTTACTCTTGTTCCAATTCGGCACGAACAATTCTCGTCCTCGGGGTACGGGTGGTGTCGCAAGGGTGGCCTCTCTCTCTCTCTCGCGCGGCACAGAGAGAACCAATGGATATAGTGCATAAAGTCCCACTTTTAACTTTTAAGGTCATAGGCTATGGAGAGAGCTCGGTCGCGAGAGGAACAGGGGAGACGGAGGGTGAGGGGATGCCGTCGCACCCCCTGTGCTGTACGGTGATATTTATGGTGTTTTCCCGGCGGCAGGCGAGCGCGGATGCTATTTATGGCTGGGCTAACGTTGCGCTCTCACGATGACGCTTATTACCGCTACGGTAACAGCGGTACCGGTGCGAAGAGCAAATCAAGTTCTAACAAAAATTCCTCGCGGGTTGATCATCGACAAGTTTTTTCTCTCGTTCGTCCGATTGAAATTTATTTTTATTTTTTTTTTTTGTGTAAACAGATGATCGATTCTTATCAATGATTTTTAGGGGTTGGTTTTTAAGGTTAATAGTAAAATCGATGAAGCAAATGCTAATAACAGTCGCATGGTCGAGAAATTGAATGTTACTTTGTCTCTTTTTTCGCGACTTTCTTCCTCGAGTAGACGCTTTTCTCATCCGATTTCCGATATCCAACTTGAATACGCTAGCAGCAACGATACGGAACACGAAGGGGATACGAGAAAAGGATTAAAAAAGAAAAAAAAAGGAGGAACGAGGCAAGAGCTTGCAAGGGTGATACGTTGAACTTGAAAGTTCTTCTCACGGTTCAGCGATGCCTTTAGGGGCGCTTCGATACGCGAGCATGTAACACATTATTATTATAGCCTTTTCTAGGTGCACATCATGTATACATCACGTGGCTATAAATGAATACCGCGAACACACGTATTTTGTGATCGATGTAAAAAGAAAAATTTATAGACGCGTGACAGGTGGTCGTAATAGATTATCCATTCCGTTTTTCCTCGTTATTCGTTTTAAACAAAACTTTTTGTCGTAACCGTGAAAATCAGAGAAGCTGTATCAACGCTTGAAACAAGTGGATCCTCCGAGGATCCACGTGGAAAAAAATGTATACCGCAAAGTACATTCATATATGATGCGATTAACATATTTTCGACCGAAAATTGTATATTACGGATATATTTTCGAAATATATTTCCACAAATCTACGTCACGAAATATATATAAAAAATAGTTTAATTATTAAATAAAATAATAATTAATATAATAATATTAATATTATATTAATAATTTTTTTTATATAATTACTATATTAATCATATATGAAAAACGCCGAATTTCATATATTTATACTATATTTTGATTTTATTTAAATTTTTTCGTGTGGATATATGCAGAAAGAACATAAATGTAGGTGAACGTTATAAGCTTCAGCTTTCGGCTGCTAAATAACGATATATTTCATTCCTTGTAGGATAAACTTAGTCATTGGATTATTGTAAATTTATCATCAATAGTTTGTTTTAATTACGCTTAAGCTTTTCGATGCAGTCACTCTATCGATAAATAAGAAGATCTTTACGTCATTACCTAATATATACGTTGACCGGGATCGATGCGCTCAGGCGTTTTCTCCAGTTATAAATCACATATAAGCATAAATCATCGCGCAACCTCGATCGCTCTTCTGGCGGCTATCGCCGACTAGCGATCTTATATCACCCGTGAAATACGATGATCCGTGGCGAAGAGTATACAGAAGATTATGGATGGACAAAAGGTGCGCCCCCGTGATCTTGGATCATCTTCTACTCATTGACGATGTGAAAGAGGAAAGGCCAGCGAAGAGAATCTCTAACCCCCTCGTGATATTTATCATGAACCAGCAACAGCTACGAGCTTCGCTGGGTACAGACCATTAATTTGTTGCATCGATAAAAATAAATTATTATTAATAATTACGAAAGAAAAAAAAAAAAAATTCAAGTAACTATTAACGTTACAATGAAAGTGTAATTCATTCTTTACGTTTTCTTTAAATGCTGATTTTCCGATTGACAATGTTTCGATAAATTTCGATATATTTCTACTTTTATTGAAAAAAAATAAATCGATTTTTTATCCCATTTTTTATGTAACTATCGCCAGGCAGACGAATGTTGTTTTAACAAAAGCAATTGGGGACTCTCTCGACCACAATTTTACGATTGCCAACACACAGTTTATCACGGTATACGTATAAAAGGTTATATATAGTTCAGTGATAAATTGCAGTGGCTTGGGCAGCCGAGGGATGTCGAGAAGTCTGCAGGGCACCGAATCATCTCATCTCCTCCATGCCACGCACTTCCGATGACTCTCGGTTGTAACTTGCAGCTCCTGGAATTTCACCCCCTCTCGATTCGAAATTTATAGTACCTAAAGGAAATAGACGGGAGTTGCGCGACCGCGGGTGCAGTAAATCGTACGGCAATGAACGAATCCTCTTCCACGACGACGACCGAATCACCGCGCACTCTCGGGAAATGTTTTTACGTCCAGTGCCAAAGCGGCATGAAACATCTTTCCTACAATTGCTCGTTTGTTTGTCGAATTATCTCGGTATCTCGTCAATATTTCTTTTTTTTTTTTTTCGATTTTATTTATTTTTATTATTTTTTTTTATATAATTTTAGTTTACAATCGCATGGTTTTTACTTTTCGCTTCGATTTTTTTTTACTCGATTTACTTTAAGTAGCTATGATTTTTTTCCAACTGAATACTTCCCGATGAAACATCAAGATAACGCCTAAGTTTTAATCTTCTTCGACTAGTAACGAAGCTTTAACTTTATATACATTTTCCAATGTCTTCGTATACACTTCCCACGTCTTTCTTCCGCGCTCGCGAGGTCCCCGAGACGCCAACACACAATTAAGCTACGACGATGACGCACGACCGATAATGCGTCTCGAATCCTATTGAAATGAAGAAGAAATGTTTTCGCCCCTTTATATACATACATTGAGTAACGAAGTTTGTAACATATCCTTAACCATCGGCTTTCTTTCGCTCCTATTGTCCTTTAATCTCTATTCTCTCATCACCCTGCTTTGACCACTCGTTTCTCTACCACCGAGCATATTTCTTCCCTCGAGAGATTTATCTCCCCTTGCAAGACTTCTCTTGTGGACTTCCGCAAGCCCTTCATCGTATCCAAAAGCGCGCGTGACCTCGCGCGGGATTATCGGCTACCAGGAAACGACAAGTTCGGTTTCGCGTTCATCGACTTCATTCCGTATCTCATTTCTTTTTCTTTCGTTCGTCTTGGTGCTTCTTTTTGGTCTCTTTTTTTTTTTTCGTCCCACTACTCGCAGTTTCGGGTTCATTCGAGGGCTGCTTCTTGCGGCGACAGTCCCGCGAGAAAACCGACGAATGCGACCGCACGTTCGATGTGAAGATGTAGCAAAGAATTGTCGCAGTGGAACGGAGCCAACGCCTTCGTCTGGCGATGAGACAATTGGTGGATCGCAAAAGTCCCGTCCTGTCGATGATCCTCACGATTGAACTTGGAACTCGATCACTCCAACGTTCTCTTGGGATACGACGAAGGAATTGGAGACAAAGGTGAAAGAACCATATTCGAGCGGAGGGGAGACTGATAGGAGAATTCGCGGACTCGAAGAAGTCAGTGAGACAAAACGAAAGTAGCGAAAAAGGGAAAAGAAACGGATAACGGAAATGGTAAAACCTATGTAAACTGGCGCCCGCGGAACGTCTGGAATTACAATTAATCGTGGTTAATCAACGTGGAAGTGTCACATGTGTTCTCGGACCCGAAAGAGAGACGAACGACGCCAGGAATTTAAACGAATTTTCGTCCGCTCCTCTTGGACTCATCCTTTCTATTGTGTGGTTTTGCACAAATGCCCCGTTTCGTCGCGTTTACTCGAGTGTCCGCGACAGCAGGCAATTGCGAAGCGAATAAATTTTCTCGACAGTTTCTCAGTTTTGCCCGAAGCGCGGTAACTAACTTTTATGTCTTCTCAGGAAATTGTATTTGGCTTGTAAGCGTTCAACTTTCCGAAGACGAAACCCTTTATATAGACGAAGCTTAACCTTTTTATAGCTGACATTGAGACACCGAAAAATTTGATAATTACTGATCAACGATATTTCATGGAATTTCGTTATTAATCGGGGGATTAATCTCGTTAACCCAGTAAAGTTAACCCTACAAAAAACCACACATGAATTTGCTTAACCCCAATTGCTTCAAGAAAATGTCGAATTTTTAACAACTTTTAGGACTTTTTTAAAAGCGTGTAACTTCCATCATTTTCATTGTGTCGATATTTCGCGTTAACAAACACCATCCTTGCATTCTGGCGTTTCGATTTTACTACCCTTAAACTTAAAACTATTGATTTTTGAGAACATTTCGCAAAGATTAGGAAATCGGGTCTCTTAGACCCCAAACAATATATATGGTATTCCAGTGTTAAGACAATAGCTAAAAGTTGTAGATATCTCAACGATTATGTTCATTAAACAGCGGTAGCCATCTGGGTGCGAATGTGTTGTCAAATTTTCGGCGACAATCGAGAATAGTAAAAAAACAAAAAAAGTTGTACGGTTACATATGCACATTCCGTTTCTCTCGATAGGTAAACTTTTCGAAGTCACAAGGTACCTTTTTTGGCGCGAGACGAATCGAATAAAAGTAATAGATTCCAATTGAAGGAAAAGCTCCCATTCGCGACGAATTTGGCGTGTTTCACGTCGAATGCGTAGGAATCGATCAACAAAAGTCACTTCGTCTCGCACGTCGAGCAAACAGAATGCAAATTCACCCTTCCATACACTCGACGTTCAGCACGACCACGAGCTTTAGTTTTCCCACTGTTACGGACTTTACCGTACGAGAAACCGATACGTTGAAGTTGGCAGGCATTTGGCGGAGCTACGATCAGCACGTGCGCCGGCTAAACAAGTCCTACGGTTAGAGTTGCCCGGGTAGTACCGTGTCTGCATAGTATAGTATTATAGCCACGGTAACATGTTACCAGTTGTCTTTCCTCGTTTCTCTTTGAGGGGGGAAAAGCCCCAAACACGGTGGAACACACGAACATCGTCAGCTCGCGATGTCTCGGTATAAGTGCAACGCCCTCTATGCATACCTCAGCTAGTATCTGATACACGTACGTTCCATTCCGTACGCGGATAAGTCCGAAAAGCGCAACCTGCGAGAGAATCGTTGATGACGTTTTTGCTGTTTTTCCTTCGCATAAGCGGCAAACCCAAAGCAAAACTTCCGGGAGAGATTTTTTTTTCCCTACTTTTTTATACTTTCAGGATTTATCTTTTCTTCCACCTTTGGTGTATCCCGTTATTCTTTTTTCGACAATGGGCCAATTGTTATTCAGTTCACGCGCCAAAGATTGTATGACGTCGTTGTCCAGAGTACAGACTCCATTGTGCGGTATAGTTGCACTCGCGGATGCGATGAGGCAAGATATTTTTTTGAAAATACAGAAATGGAAGGGCTCATGGGTAATGATTGCTCTGGGAAAGAAGAAGAGGAGATACGTGCAGCTATAGAATCTTTTTGTGAAGGTTGCGATAGAAAAAGATTGTGCAACGAATACTTGATACAAATCCTTTCAGTGAATCTTGCGTCATGAGCATAGATTTTTATGGACTTAGAGAAAAACCCGGCGACGCTTTTGAAATGCTGTATAAACTCGTTGGTGGTGTCCAACCGCGACATTCGGAGCACCAACAACCGTTGAGGTTCGGAAAACGAGTACCAGAGCCAATACCTTTCAAGGCATGCCACACCGCACCGACGAGCGCCTCTTGATAGTGGCGCTATCGATTATCCCCACTGAGCGCAAATTCGGCCATCGCTACATGGTTTAGGGGCAACGATTGAGGTTCTACTGTATGCAAACTCAAGATAGCTTCGGCTATCGGTGGCACATTGGCAATACGTTTAGCGTGCTGTACTACGAAAAACTTCCAGCATAGAACGCTCTACAGAGATTGAAGGCCATTTTTTCGAACCAATACAGAGTCCTAGAAAACGCCCTGCAATTTGCTACAAAAAATGTTGGACGACGTATCCCGTTCATTTTTTTTCGTACTAAATACGAAATTGATGCTTAATTCATTCTGTGCACTTCAACAACTGTGATACAGGATGTGTTCAAAAATGGAGACAGATGGCTAACTTTGAACTCCGTTCAGTTTTGATTCTTTTGATCACTCCGTCTACATCTACAATGCTCTGGATCATCTTCCTTTCTCAGGGTTTTCTCTTGTCAGAAATCACTTCCATGTAACACGAATGGGGATTCCACGGAGAATTTACTAGGAGAGTCAGTTGAATAATTGTCAAAGCTTACTGGAGCCGACGCCGCGTACAGATTCTCGGTATAATTCTCAAAGTTCACTTCAAAGGACCGAGTCGAACGGAACGACAAACAGCGCCCTAGCAATCATGCTACCATCGGACAACCCACCATTTGCTAACTTCCAATTTGCCTGTATAGTCAATGATACTCAGTTTCAACGTACACCTTCCATTCACCCGTAAATAATATTCGGCTAATATTTATTCGAATATTTGAACGTTTTGTTTACGTAGAACATGTACTCGTGTTCTTTGACGCATTCCGAATATCGTACGCGTATTATTGCCTCGAAGCATCATTGCGCGAATACCCAAACGCCTCCATAAAGTGCACTTGCGTAAGAGCCATATTGGTATTTCCATACTATTTCTATGTATACAGTTAGGTTAGGTATATGTATACACAACTCAAGCTGTTCACTGTTGAATCTCCGTAACTGCTGTTACGGTCGTAACTCTTCATCAACCTCATACGTCAACCCTGGTACCTTTCATTTGGATTCATAGCCTCGTGGACTCATTACGCGGCAGCCCCCTATTGCATTTTTAATGGTCATCAACACAAATTTCTTGTATCCGAACTGAGGACAGTAAAGATCTATGCTCACTTTTTTGTGTTCCATTTACTATCTCGAAGGAAGTAACCTCTCGGAGAATAAACCACTTTTATTTTTTGGATGCTTATAATTTTTTCTAGTAACATTTTACGATAATATGTTACTAGAAAAAAATAAAAAATGGAATTAGAGGTAAAATATGAGACGTGGTATCTACGGCATTCGTATTGAGCTTCTGAAGTATGCAATATTTATACTATTTCCATAAATAGCAAAAAACTTACATCCCGACTGACGCGGCAGTTTTATTGGCCCTATTGCATTTTTAATGGTCATCAATACAAATTTCTTGTATCCGAATTGAGGACAGTAAAGATCTATGCTCACTTTTTTGTGTTCCATTTACTATCTCGAAGGAAGTAACCTCTTGGAGAATAAACTGCTTTTATTTTTTGGATGCTTATAATTTTTTCTAGTAACATTTTACGATAATATGTTACTAGAAAAAAATAAAAAATGGAATTAACGGTAAAATATGAGACGTGGTATCTACGGCATTCGTATTGAGCTTCTGAAGTATGCAATATTTATACTATTTCCATAAATAGCAAAAAACTTACATCCCGACTGACGCGGCAGTTTTATTACCCCCTATTGCATTTTTAATGGTCATCAACACAAATTTCTTGTATCCGAATTGAGGACAGTTAAAATCTATGCTCACTTTTTTGTGTTCAATTTACTATCTCGAAGGAAGTAACCTCTCGGAGAATAAACCGCTTTTATTTTTTGGATGCTTATAATTTTTTCTAGTAACATTTTACGATAATATGTTACTAGAAAAAAATAAAAAATGGAATTGGAGGTAAAATATGACACGTGGTATCTATGGCATTCGTATTGAGATTCTGAAGTATGCAATATTTATACTATTTCCATAAATAGCAAAAAACTTACATCCCGGCTGACGCGTCAGTTTTATTGCCCCCTATTGCATTTTTAATGGTCATCAACACAAATTTCTTGTATCCGAATTGAGGACAGTTAAAATCTATGCTCACTTTTTTGTGTTCAATTTACTATCTCGAAGAAAGTAACCTCTCGGAGAATAAACCGCTTTTATTTTTTGGATGCTTATAATTTTTTCTAGTAACATTTTACGATAATATGTTACTAGAAAAAAATAAAAAATGGAATTGGAGGTAAAATATGACACGTGGTATCTATGGCATTCGTATTGAGATTCTGAAGTATGCAATATTTATACTATTTCCACAAACAGCATAAAACTTACATCCCGACTGACGCGTCACCCCTTATTATTCAACTTCAAGAAAATATATGTCGACTCATGTAAGAGAATATCGTGGAGTCTCTATGGATAGCGACTTTAAAACGCTTTCGAGACATCCTGTCTCTAAATATGTAAAACAAAACCTATCCTCTTTGCGTGAAGCCTTCGCAACTCATGGATTTCGGTGAAGTCAACTTCTATATTCTGCACTGTAAGCACAAAACAACAAACTGCTGTAAGGCTGTACACGTAAACAGAGAAATATTCAACGATGTTTCAACATGAATATGTTATTCTTTTGTTCGAGTTTTGTGTAACAATTGCCCTAACTGAAACCGTGATGACTAAAATGACTTTCGGGATCTTAAAGATTGAATTTAGACTTTATCGACTTCATCAATAAACTTCGAATAAGTTTGCAATATTGCCGCATCACTCTGATCTTTGCATCATCGTCCTTCAACGCGATATTATTTGGCTCGATATCAACGCTTCGGACGGTATATAAACAACATATTTTTTTAAACAATTATTTATCAATTTTATCAATTCCATATTTTTATCAATTTTATCAATTCCATATTTTTATCAATTTTATCAATTCCATATTTTTGCCACTTTTATCAATTCCATATTTTTATCAATTCCACTAAAAAAGTTAAATAAATTAAAACAAACATAATTCAAGGGCATGCGAAGGGCGAAGGTGCAACAAAAAAGCAGTGCGAATCATGAAAAATTTGCTTACATAATTATACAAAAATTCATAGAGATCTCTTAATCCGTAATTTTAAGGATGATACAGAATAAAATGTATTGGCAACGCAAAAAAAATAACTAGGATCATTTTCGCCAAGAATTCTTTTTAACTGCATTAATTATAACATTCATGGAATACAATTTTTTAGTTGGTATTGTTGACACGTGTGAGAATGTTGTTATAGCGGTTTGGGATGCCGCAATAGGCACGTGTGCGTCTTCGCAGACAGGCTGTGAAAACAGTGACTGTGGAGCCGCGCGCACCTTGCCACTCGCGTATGCTCAGCGGTATTATCCCTATGGACTGATTATGCCGCTCTCGTCTTCCCTGTTAAGCACATTTGCACTCGCGAATTAACGCCGCAGGATCATTAGAATATTCTCCTTCACTCATTGCCCCTTCGACAGTCGATGTTGCGGTAGAAAGTCCGACCAATTGTGTCGAGAAATGATCAAGAGTGAAGGTCACGTGACATTCCCTTCTCCTTCGACTGTTCAGGAGCAGAATGAAAATCCGCGAAAAAATTTGATTATATTTTTTAACATTACTAATTTAAAAAAAAAAATTCAAAATCCGGTGTTGAAAATTTATAAACATATCGCCGATACACTTTAACGCAATAATTTCGAAAGAGTTTACCGTATCACTAAGGCATTTGGGTCATCGGTGTGCTTTCACAACGCTGAGAAATGGAATAAAAAACGAAAAAGGAGTTAAGGAATGGAACCGACGAAAAGGCGGTACCGAGCGGTAGGGTAGGCGAGAAAAGATATCCGGCTGTATCCGACTCTGGGCGATATTGCGAATTTAAAGACTTCGGGATGGTTCGCGATACACCAGGAGCAGCAGTATAAAGGATCCATCTGCTGCTACTACTGCAGTAAGCACGGAAAACGAGAATGAGCATTTACGCCAGTGGAAGAAATCCAAAAATTTCTCGAGTTCTCCGGTTCTCCTCTACTCTGATAAAGTACTTAGTGTTGCCGAGAATAACCTTTTTTTTTCCTCAATTTTCGCATGGAGCTATAGGAGGATACAGAATTAAAAAAGAAAATTGATTATCTCGCGAGTCGATGTATTGCGAAAAATGACGGATTGCGCGAACTATCAATTCGCCAAAACACCATCGAACCACCACCATCACCACCATTTTTATTTTTTATAAAGTAATAATAAAGTAGAGTTAAATAACTATTAGTTCTCTCAACTCATAATTTCCGTTCGGTGTAAGAAATTCTTGTTTAATTGTAAAAAAATTGATGCATTTCCTACCCTCCGCGTCTACTCATTACAAGCTATCAGGCCGACAGAAAATGTTAATTTAATTTCATGTCGACATAAATTTACTTGAATATTGATCAAACTTATTTCTATCGATATATCTCAGTATGTACGTTCACATGCGCCAGAAAAACAGGGAGGGAGGAGGGGGGTATTGGGGAGAGAATTTATTTTCGATAGTCGAACGAACCGTGGAATGTACTGTTTCCGGTTGAACAAATACGGAAAAGTACGAGATCGACGGAGCTGCAGTTCCAAGCATGAACTCCATTTCCGACGTGGGTAGGTGTATACATTATACATATATATATATCGTCTTTGCCCGATATATACGAGCATTTAATCCGTTTTGTAGTACAGAGCCGTTGATCCGATAGGGCCGCACGTATATTGTTCACTTCGCCTCTTCATGTTCTCTTTGCCGAGGCAACTTTCCTCTCCTCCCTCTCTCACCCACTACCCTCCGTCTGTTTCTCCATTCGCTGTATTAGTTCGTGCGAGTAAATTTCACTTTACTTATCCTTGGAACTCGTACTATTGTACGATTAAACCTAATCGTCGATGTTGAATCCCACGTAGGTTGGGTTTCAAGACCTTTGTTCAAATTTTGAAGACATGGAAGTAAGGATTGGAAACGTACAGTAGTACGTAGGAGTAGTAGACAAAAGTGCCTCAGCGCAAGAATAAGCGTTTGAAGCTTTATTAGAGGTCTACTTCATGTTCATCAACGTCTTCGTCATTTAAACCGTAAATTAATGACGGAAAGGGCGTATTTTTCCGCAATTTCACTTCTTTTCAAGATCCGTTGCGCGAATCATCGAAATTTTATAGAATTTTGGGTCAGCAATTAATTTCCTGGGAATCGAAGTATACATTCACAATAGTCGTCGGGCGGTGAGGCGTTAAACATTTGAAAATCGCAAAAAATTGTAATTCAAGAGACGACATACCAATACATCAATATGCTTTGATAGATTAAATGTAAGCTGCACATTTGAGATAAAATGATATTGTGGCACATAAAGTGAAAAGCAAATCAAAGAAACGCTAATGGATCTTCGATTATCCACAATTATGGGTGATGGTTCATTGTAGGAAAAATCAATCCTCGAGAATATCGACAGATTAATGTATTATCAATGCCCGAAGTCCCGGTGGAAATAGAAGAAACACGCGGTTTTGCGAGTATTGAAGAGGAAATGAAATTGAGTGCCGTAAGTAGTCGACTCCAATTACAGTCAGACTATGCGCGCGATCGGCTATCGCCGAGGGTCTGCATTCGACGGCTTCAATTTGATGATCGTCCATTGTAACTGTACAGAATCGTTCATCCGCTATCTCTGTAGTTGCATTAAACTTGCGTAATTGTAGAGTGAACATATTTGCAGCATTAGTGAAGCTTTCATCGTTAATTTTCGGAAGGTTGCGTCACAGTAGTCAATTCTCATTGTGGTCAGACAGGATTATAAAACACTGGAAATATTTAAAGAATTATTAAAATTTGGAGATTTTATTTCTTCACTACCACTGTTCGTATACAATGATTATTCTTTTGAGATACGAGTCCATTTTAATTTGCAAATTTTACATCTCTTAAATTTCAATCTACCGTCATAAAAATGTTCAAAAATGTAAATATAAACGTATCGATCAAAAAAATTGGGATTTAATTTATCCCAAAAACGATACAAAGGTCAACGAACCTTCCCATAAAAGAACTCAACAAAAAGAAAATGAGAAAATAACAAACCACATTTGCCCCTACATTACATCTCCGACAATAAATACGTCAGGTAGTAAAGGGACGTTTATTTATTCTTTTCGTCAGACAGAATATCGGGTTAACGCTCCATCAGGCCAATGATGTGATGTCTAATTGAGCAAAAATCGCCGTGGGCCTCCAGCCGTTTTTTTTTTGTTCTACGGTTTAGGAGGCGGAAAGGGGAGTAGAACAGTAGAGAGTTGCGTGACGCGCGAGACAGTGGAAGAGCATTTGGTTCGCGTGACAGTAGTCAATCCCCGAGTATAGTCAGGCGTGACGCACGACGGGCTTTCAAGGACGGTTAGACGCACCATTAAACTCGAAGCGGCATCGTGTCCAATCGCAAAAAGTTTCTGCTATCGCACGTAACGATTCGCAGTTAAGCTCTTCGTCGTTTCACAGAAGAAAGTACGTATAGCATGCAATCATTGTATATATATAACCGTTGCGTAAAAACGGACCAAGTAATGTAACAAAATCTTGATCGCCCTTGCGGCGTTTGTCCCATTAATTATTCTGTCAAATGCCGAAGAGTACACGCTATACGCCTAATGTGCAATTGCATTAGTCCTGCGCGCGTGAACGCATCTTGTTCACTTCTATATTCCCGGATAACCTTAACCAACGCCGCCGCACTATCGATTTCTTTCAAATTCACTAACTCGTTTCTTGCACGAAATTAGCTAAAAAATAAAATTGCACGTGTTAAAGTGCAGCGTTGTACCACGGCCGGTATTGAAAAATGTAGTGCAATTTTTTCCCGAAAGGTGATAAGACTTTCAGTTCCGAAAAAAAAAAAAAAACAGGTTCCTACGTCGAATCTAATATATTCTGGTAGGGGTTCTATTTCCGTTGAACGTCATTAGCTTCAGCACCCTTGCAGGTACCCCGAACATTGGCCATTTTTGTGTACAGCGTTCTTTAAACTGAAAATTATCCTTTTTTTCTCTTTTGTTTAAAGAGATTTAAATTTCGACGGAAATGAACGCCAATACATAAATTGCTAAAATAATCAGCGACTCATGACTCGCTCATCGCGTTTGTTATTACCGTCAAATTATTGCCGTAATACGATGAACGATGTGAACGAAACTTTTGGCATTTCGGGGACTAATTATACTCTACGTTCTCCGGCAAAAATGATAAGTGCCATATCCACTAATTAGAAGCGGTGAGTCAAGCTTCCGCTGCCCGTCGTAGAGGGTAGTTGCAGGGATTGGGGCCATTTTCACTATAAATGGCTATCGAATTGTTGTTTGCCCACTTTTCGATGACAATACTTTGAAAGTACTGTTATAGATCTATAAAATGACTAATCCGCCGTTAACTTAATTTGATTTTATTCGGAGTTGTGTCATTTTTGGTGGTCGAAAATGGACCAAAAGCGATCGGAACCGACACTTCCACAATATCTCTTGTGGTTGGCGTTCATATTCCGTACTATTGCAGACTGTATACCGTAGAACTGCATAACCTTCGTAGGCGTTAGAAGTAAAGTAACAATAATGCAGCGCCGATAAATTCGCATTAGGTCCGCGACATCTGGGTGTCGTCATGCGAGTAAATTTTATGGGCACGCGTGAGAGTGGAAAAGCGACGGAGAATAGGTAGATTAGCTGAGACTGTAAATGATTACCGGTACTTATAGCGGGTTGTGCTCGGCATCGTTCTGTACCGCGCGGGGACGATCGGAAGAGAGAAGTAACGGTACGTGATTCGTAGTAAGCGTTCGGAACGGTGCGGCACCGAGAGCGTGAATTTACGAGGCTCGGGAGGTCGATTGCTGGCGAACCGGCAATTGAAAGATTGGCTGAGATTGCGCGACGCGACGACCAGACGCGCGTCCGCGCGCGCATTCCGACCGGAAGCTGACTAGCTGCCGCCGGCAGACAACGCTAGGATTTCTTTCGTGAGGATAGTCGAGTTAAGAGATCAGCGAATATTGGTCTCATCCCTTTTACTCGGCCTTTTGGCTTGTCGACGATGAATTCAATCTGCCAACGGGGAACGCCAATTTCTCAGGAATATCTTACGCTATTGCTGATTTTATCTTTTAATAACCCTTAGAAAAATGTTTCGTATATGCAATTTCTTTCTACTAAAAAAAAAAAAAAAAAAAAAAAAACCATTTTAAATCTTTCGAAAAATATTTTGAAACGTTGAAAGACAAGTAACAACTGTATTCGAGATATGATTTAAGTCGGTCAATTTATCATTAAACTCTATAAAAAAAATATATAGTATTCCATCATAGAAGGTGAAAAATGATAAATTATCGTAGAGATCGACTTGGTATTATTATTTTTTTTTTCAATTCTTAACTACAAATATCAATCAACAGAACGTGTCATACGAATTGAGTAATATTTCCACGAGTCGTTTAAAACGCATTTTAATAATACAGTACAAGTATGTTATGGAAAAAAAACTGTAATGCATTGAAGAAACAAATCAATAAAAAAGTAATTAATTGCCATGAACACGCGTGACACAAATAGTTGTAGTGCAACTGTAGCACGACCGCGTGATAAATTTGAATTCCCGAGGTAACCCTTTCTCCTTTTTGGTACCCCGAAACGCAATTCCCGAACCCTTTGCCGTCGAAATTCTCCTTCGAATTTTCCACCGATGGATTATTATAGTGTTTGGACGGTACTAGTGACGGCGCGGACGGCGTAGATGGCTCTTTATTAATTTACGCGGGGTTCGAATCAAACGAACCACCGAACCACCACCGAAACACGACCGTTGGGCCTTCGACGATAGACAAGCGCCTCTGATCTCTCTGCGATGCGTTTCGCTCGTGAAACAGCTGACATTAATCTCCGACATAGTTTCGAAACTAATCTAAAACTCGTGCCTCACGCTTCTCTGTCTATCTCAAACGTTTCACGCTATCTCTTATATCTATCTCGCGTTAGCTCGCACCTGTGCACGTACCACACATGTCTGTCGCTCCTGCTGGCCTCCCATGTTCGATCGTCAACACACGTCAACCCCTTCCTTTCCGCTTCTCCTCATCCCTTGCATACGACAGATATTTATAACCCTTTCGCGTGCGTCCTAATAATAACGGTATCCAGCCGATGGATACGATTATAGTCGATCTATTATTAATTAATCATCTTCTTCTTTTTTTTTATAATTTTTTTATTCTTTGAGATATTTCACAGTTTGCTTTAGTTATCTCTGTCTACATTACCAATGAATAGTTCGTTCTCCTCTAAAAGCTTCGCAAATACACAGTGATAAAAATTATCCCAAAAATGATCGATTATATACGGAAAATTTTGAAAAAAGTGTTCCGGCATTTTTGTTTTTTTTAAGAAACATTTTTTTTTTAATGTCAGTATCGTAATTATAATTCGTTAAACTTCAGTCACAAATTAACAAGTCATCCGGATTTAAGGTTTTTTTTTTTCATTATTACTCTAACGAATTTACGGATGAATAATTGAGAAACAGAGTCGGCACGTGTTCTGGTTCATCTGCGGAATGTTATGGTTCACGATCTCTCGTGTATTCTTGTACTATGCATAATGGTAAATTTGCCCCACGAGTCTCTCTTGAACATCGGACAAACACCGAGGACGACCGAAGTTACTCAGACTTTACTAAGTGACTAAATTGCCTCGAAGATTTGACCAAGTGGTCCCTCGGTGGTGCCTTGCTAAGTGGATGCGCCAGAGAGCCTCGCAATATGGACGAACGGTTGTGCAAGCCGTTTCGGACAGACGCAGCTGTTTCGTCCAGGGATCCGACAGGGATCCAAAGGCATTCATCGCTGTTTGCATTCGGCGGCAGTTTCCTCTCGGTTTTCCTCTGAGGACAACCGAGCGAAAGCTTTGCGTTCCTGTTTCTCCAGTTGCTTCGATAGTCAATGCAATCGCTGCCTCGAGGCTTGTATACCAACGATAATTTGAGTGTTAGATCCATTCATTCGCATACTCTGCTTCCCCTTGTTCCCTTTATACTGTTTGGTTAGCTTTGTCTATTCGGTCTCTTCGCTCGAGTTTCTCTCTCACTCTTGTTCTCATCCCCGCATGCAACCCCCGGGACTCTTGACTGTTGTTAGTTCTCTCGGAGCGCAGTAACTATGTGCGTGAATTTTCCGCAAAATCATCGATTCTCTGCATCAATTTAATGATTTCTCTATATATCTTTGAGAGCTTATCGTACAAATTGGAAATTATTCGGAATACAAAAAATCTTATATTTTACCGAATTTTTAAAGAGAAAAAAAGAAAATTGAATGTCATAAAAAAATCAATAAAATATTCACGGAAAAATGGTTTATAATACCGGTATTGGAGGCTTTCATGTACCGTGTAATATATTTCAACCGAACGTGTGTTGAAATTTTAAACAACTTTTTGCAATATAATGAGGAATTTTGGAAATTTTAGCGTCATTTCTTTTACGACGGTTATCTATTTTTTATTTCTCAGTACGTGAGATGTAACATTATTTTTTTAGTGTTGCGAAGACATGGGAACGCGGTATATACTTTTAACGAACTTGAAGCACGTGATCATTTAGATGCTTTAAAAAAAAAATGTACAACTTTCGCAGTATAACGAACGTACAATTGGGCAAAACTGCATGTAGCCATTTTCGTTAACATTAAAAAATAACCGAATGCGCGAAACAAATTGAAAGCAAGTGGCGCTCGCATAACCCAAAAATGTCTCTCTTTTCACGAAACGACGAAATTTCTCCACTGCCATAATACAGTAGAACGTCGAGTTGTTTCTGTTGACGAAGTGCGCCAACGTTTCGCGTTCGCAATCTCGGAATGTCTGCGAGAAACTTAATCTCACTTGTCAGTGGACCAGGCGTTTCGCGAAAATGGAAAGATTCCTTTCCCTCGTGTCGCGCAGTGCGCAGAAAGGAAAACCCACAGATAAACTGGGTGAACGTGAAGGAGGGTACTAGAAAACGGGAGGGAACGAAGGTCGCTAGTGTTACGACGAAAAATGAAGTCAATGCGGCAAATACCGTACTCACGATTTCTGTATGTTGTTGAAGACAAGAGGGATTACTTCGCACAGCTGCAGCGCCATTGTAACAACCGGAACACGTCGCATGCGCTCGACAAACAATGAAAAAGTGTAAAATAAAAGATCGCGTGCTCGATAATTCCCGAAACACGAGAATAAACAACTTCCAGGAATAATAAAAGTACAATATTTAAAATACAACAGAACCGCCAAAAATGAGTTTCTACTGTATCACATATTAGAAAAATCATAGCAACGTTCGCTTCTCCATTCGAAAAGGCTGTTCTGCTTTGACGCTAACAAAAGTATCTCATTCGGACACAAATAAAATAATGACGCAGCAAAGTGAAAGTCGCAGTTCCAGAGACGCATTTTTGGGAAGATTGGTAAATTCTATATATTTTTTTTTGTTACCATGAGAACTTCAATATAGTACGATATAACTGCTGAGCGAAGAAAACAGAACTCGAGTTTTTTTTTTCTTTCGAAAACTTTTAGAACGATTGGTAAACTGCCTTTTCATTTTTTTTAGTACTATATGCATCGTCAACCGTGGCGAACATTATTTTTTTCGTTTATTTGTGACTGAATGAGGTACTTTTGTTAGCGTCAAAGCAGAACACCCTTTTCGAATAGAGAAGCGAACGTTGCTGTTATTCTTCTAATATGTGATACAGGAGAAACTCATTTGTGGCGGTTTTGTTGTATTTTAAGTATTTTTTTACCAACGTTTAAAGTACAGGACGATAAATTTACTTGTGGTTGAAAAGACAATGTCTATAACACATGCTAGTGACTCGTAGTTTCGAAAAATTTGGCTTCTGAAACCTGCAATACACTTTGCCACATCAACACGGCACGACGAAAATGCCGAAGTGTCGCGCTGATATTCTGTCGTATCGATTTTACTACAAATAAGGTACAAATAAAAATTAATTGCGGTTATATAATACCTCGATAGAGATACGAGCGCAGAAGCTCTTTGAGGCTTTTAGTTTTAGTAGGTACAATACGAATGAAAAGTCGTAACAGGTTTAAGGTACAGTCCGGCCAAACGAGGGATAACGAAGGATTCAACGAGAATTTCTGAACACTTCTCAATGCGATAAAAATCTTTAAAAAATCAGGCATATGGAAGGTGCAGTATAGTTTAATTTTGCATAATAATAATAGTAAAATCTTATTAACAAATTAGTGAAAAAATTAATTATTCAACTAATTACCCTGCAACCGAACTTTTTTTGTGAAAATGATTCGTAAACTTTTCTGAATACGTATGAATTTTTTCAGAATTTTGTTAAGATTTTGAAAATTGCGTTTTTCACCCTTCATTTTGTCTAAAAAAACACAATTTTCAACATCTTAATAAAATTCTGAAATGAATCACTAATTTGTTAATAACATTTTAATATTATTATTATGAAAAATTTAATTTTACTCTCTCGTTGAATGAAATTCTCGTTGAATTCTTCGTTATCCCTCATGTCGGCGAACTGTACCGCTCGGAGTACCTTAAGTGAGATAAGTCTAATAAATGTTTGACATTTTCAATATCCGAGACGAATTTCCAATGTTTTTTAAATATGATTCGATATAATTAATCAAACTGCAGGTGATATTCGAACGGACAGAATTTATATTCTACTGTAATTAAGTCAATGTTCGGAAGGAAAGCCAATAGAACAAAATGAGAACTGTTGATCGTTAGGATTACTAGTAGTAATAGTCGTAGTAGTAGTAGTAGCAGCATAAAGCAGACCGAACGCTCATTTCGCGATATTACTCTCGTGACAATGCACTTTTACCGGCCGATCCTTGAGTATGAAATATAATCGAAGCTGTTCAATGCCGAACCTATTTCCGAACGTCTTAAACCCTATATGTTCCACGTGTAAGAACTTTCAATATCAATTGAATCACAAAAGTGTTGAAGAAAAAGATTTTTCTTAAAACTTTCATAAATTCTGAAGTTAATTGAAATTTCATGAGCGATTTTTTAAAAATCTTTTGATCAATTTTTTCTATAATTACATACGAAATTTTGCAATTTCAGATAGAAGCGATTTTTTTAAGAAACATCGATTCTTTTTTTATTTTTGAGGCCTCAAACGTCTATGTTGACCTATTGTCATCAGAACGTTTGTACCGTGACGGGTGTAATTATCGTAAAAGCTGCATTGAATAACTAAATCGTTCTCGAGTAGTTTGCGGTGCTATGTAGTTCAGTCAAACATGGTATAGAGAGTATGTTTAGTCGATGCCAAGAAGCTCTCGAATTATTCTCAAGGCAGAGAGGCCTTTGTAGTTCGATCGTCACAACCGACAATGTGCACACAATTTCTCTGTCATCTTTCTTACTACCTGTTTTTTTTTAACGATTCTACGTTTTCGCAAGATTGTAATTATCGTAAAAGCTGCGGCAAATATCGAGATGCCTTTTAAGCGGTATACCTTTCTTTTTCTTTTGTTCAGCACTGCACTAGCATACTTAGGATGCTTTCCGCTAGAGAATGAAAAATACAATGCTTGGCATAAAAAACCCTTCCAGTTATGTGCATTTCTCAGGCTTTTTAATTTCTTCAAACTTCATGGAACGAATCGCGGTCGGTGGGTTTCTTCTGTATTGTAAAGTTACAAAAAATACTTTATGGAGTTTTTTTTCTTTCACTCGTTCAAGTGGACTGATTTTTTTCGTCTCGTTTCAGAATCTTTTGAGTTGTGGTAAAAGTTGAAAAAATTTTGTCAGTTTTCTTGCAAAATTTTAAATACAAAAGATGTTTTTTTGTTTTTTCACAAATGTAAGAACTTACGCTACGTACTGGAAATGTGTTTCATTTTAAATGAGAAAAATGGAGGAAAAATAACCTCATTAAAAAAATTAACGAAAATCCCTGATATAAATTTTACCTCTGTTTCTCCTTTTAGCTGAATGTCCTTAATTTTCCAACCGCATCAATATTAATCATCTGTTACACTACCACACACGACGTATATTTTTTATTGTGTTTTATTTTAAAAGTGATATTTTTTACAATATCATGTCAAAGTACCGCCAACAATTATCAAAACCGAATTATTTTCACTTGTGTTATTAAACGCAACAACATTTTATCAAGACATCGACATATTATTATATCACTGATAAATTAAATTCATGTTTGTCTTATTGTTGTTTTGGTTTTTTAAAACATTTTTCCATTAAATACTAATTTTTTTTTATATCGTACGATCGATTATATATCTTATTTATACAATATTTCAGCGTATTTTCCCCAAGTTATTAAAGTTTAACCGAACGACAAAAATAATAGATAATTATTATTATTTATTTATATTCTTTAAAGGAAAACGTCTCTTCTTGAAAATTTTTCATTATCGCAAGTATTTAAGACAATGTGCAGTTTTATTACTTAATTGACACTCGAAATTTGTTTTTTATTTCATCGAAGATGTCGAAAATTCAAAGCTCCACCAAAGCCTCCGAGCACTTTCGTTTCGTTCGAGTGATCGCGGTTTCTGGAGCACCCTCTTCTCAACACTGTACTTCGGAGCACTTTCTTTCGCTATTATCCGTGCCAAGCCACTTCCGGCCTTAAAATCTGAAACCCGCTGCCGTGACGCGGGATTTCGGATTTTTTACGAAACGAATCGAATTTTTTCGACCCGAGAGAACCCATTTACCGATGCCTCCTTTTCCGCATCGAACACATCGATCTTCGTTTGGTACGTTTTCGTTTTTTTTTTTTATTATCGTTTATTTTTTTTAACCTCCGCTCAGCGAATTCGTCGAGTAAATTCCACGCCGCGTTCTTTGTTCGATTGAAAATTCCTCTCAATGTTCTTATCGTCTTTTCTCTACGTAGCCTCCCACCCGTCCGCTTTCTGTCTCAACGTTGTGCAGTTTTTTTTTCGGGAATTTTTTTTTTATGTTTCTCGTCATGCGAACTCGTAGTCATTTATTTCACTTAATATTTCAGTCGTTAATGACGTTTATCTGCGAAAAAATACATATATGTCTTTCTCTCGAATGCCGAAATTCATAGTTTGTTTTTTCTCCCCCTTCCCCCCATCTGTATATATTCTGCGTTCATGATATGTCGTTCTATCAATGCGTCGTAAAAGATTGCGGCATACTGCAGATATCAAATTGTTTTTGTCAATTGTCATCTCTAAAACTTTATTGTAGCGATTCTGTTAGTTTTATCAAAATAAAAAAAATTTCGCGAATTTCCGTCCCTTTGTTCTGCCAATAGACGGCAATTTTATTTTTCTCTTCCAAAGTTGGACTGTGCACCGAAGTCACGAAGAAGTCCGCATAACAATTTCAAGTTTCGCAGATTCAGCTTCGCGAAACTCGGCGATATTAACGAGTACTCTTAAAAACGGAGACTCGAGCCGACGAGAGACGATGGTACACGTATATTTTCATCGTTCCCATCATCGTTTGCCACTTCTGGCTTTGCCTCTCGTGTCTTACCGGTCGTAGAAAACGCGTTCGCGGCACAAGAAAGCGTGCGAAAGGAAGTCGCACCAACCCCCGACTTTTACTTCGGCGAGAGTCACGAGAAAAACTTTCCGGCCAACTATTTTCCTCGTTCCGGGTCAGCGGAGCGTGGATAAGAGTAAGAGGAGCCGTAGAAGTGGATCCACCGGCGAAACAGGGTTTCGCAACTTTTTTAATCGTCCAACGAAGGAAAAAACGAACGCTTACCATCTCCGCGTGTGTTACGATGGAGCAGAAACAGCTTTAATCGTAACTATCCACGGCAGAAGGCGAAAGCTCTTTCCCCTCGACTAAACGGACTAGAGAATGGGTATTTTTATGTTCTCGAAAAAAAAAAAAAAAAAAAAAAAATGAATGGCGAAAGATGAACGAGATTCAATTATGAGCGGAGATAAATTAGTAGAAATGAGAAAAAGTTTGATAAGTGTAAAGAAATTTTTTTTATTTTTTTTTTTATAAAGATAACTCGTCATCTTTGACCTCTGGAATCGTTTCAGCTTCATTTTCCATTTTTTTTCGATTAACAATCCCTATTCAAGCAATGATAATTGAAAAGGCGTTCTTAAGTCGCGGATATTTCAAACTTAGCATATCCATCGCGTTCGTATCACCGCACAACCGGACGCTGACTCAATATCGCATTCCTCGGCGTTTTAAACTACTTTAGCTGACACTAACGTCTCAATTTTTTTTTCCGTAATCACATCGTCCTTTGTGAGGAAGCAAAGGGCAGATAACGTCCGTACAACTTTTAATCCCACTTTTGTTCCTTTCGTCGTCACGTAACCCAAGCATCAAAGTATCGCGAAAGTTTCTCTGTCGGAAGCGTAGGAAGGGTAAAAGTAGATAAAATTGACCCGAACGTCCGATTTTTTTTTGTTTTTTTCTCACTTTTGCTCATTCCTTCGGTGGTGTAAGTATATTCCCTGTTTCCCTCGAACTTCCTCGTCGCGGCGTAATTAGGGAATTGAGGAGCCAATTAAGGCGGATAAAGTTTGGAAGCGATGGGACCTCGAACCTTGTATAAGCGATCCCGTAGGGGGATTCTACCCTTGGGTTACAACCTCTTGTTGCCTCATCGAATTCCGAGCACGAATTTAGGGAGCTTTTAATTCAAAAGTCCTCGGCAATAGCCGCGGAATCTATACAACACAGGATGTTTGTCGTCGAAGCCATCGTCTTAATAATTTAATCTTTAGGGGATTTTCAAGTTTTTTCGGAAAAAAAAAAAAAAATTAAAATTTTTATAGCCGAAACTACGATCTAAATATGTGCGCTTACACCGCGGCGAATTCTTCGATCCATAAATAGATAACATAACGATTCATTTTTTTTTCCTTAAATCGATAATTAAATTCAAATTTTAATAAAGCAACTTAATAAATTTAATCAACAATACATTGCTTGGGCGACAAATAAGAAAATTAGTAAAACCATTACAATGGCTTGTTAGCCGCGATTACATATAAAACGAAAATTGATTGGCCGCTGATTGATTGGGGCAAAAAACCGACAAGAGATCTCTGAAAATTCTAACGAATCGTTATCGAGCTCCTGCCTGATGTCGCGGAGTTAATTTTCAATAAGAACGAAATAATAATAATAATCCCGATAACAAGAGAGAATGGTAGTTAATTATTGTGCGGTTTAACTGGTTAGGCATTCCGTATCAAATTTCAACAGGAACCTCATAGCGATGTGGCAAGAAGAGTAGAGGGGGGACGCGTTAATGGACGGCGCGAATTACAATGGTTTAACCAACAATATATATATATATAAATTGCGAATACACGAGAAAACAATGGGAGGGTCTGATGATGTACCGAATATGCGTTTCCACGAAGCGACACGCTTTTCCAATTATCGGCTCAAATTAAATTAACCTGATGGAATGAGAGTCAGAAATAAATGACAAAATGAAAAAGATGAAATGCCTAGAAACTCAGGTAGAATAGAATTCTTCAGATAAATAGGGATTCATCTATTGATGGGTAAACTTCAGAAGACGAACCACCGATTAATTTATCCTGCAAAATCATACATATTACCGCCTTTCCTTCGTCGGAGGGTTATTTCAGTGATAATCAATGTTTTTTTTATCTTATTCATCCATTCATCCATAAAAAAATGCCCCTATCGTCGTGTCTGCGGGAACGTCTATTAAGAAGTTTATCTATCATCGTGTCGTCGTAACGTTGTAAAATACTCTCTTTTTCTCCGCTTTAGTAAAATTCATCGCCGCAAGCAAATTTTGCGGTTTTGACAACAAAAAAAAAAAACTAAACGGATACGAACCCTTCTAAACTTTGAAACCCTCCAGTTTCGTCACATAACCACAAACCGTTTTTTTCCCCTGCGGCAAAGACCTTTGGAGTTCATAGGCACGAAGTAAATTAGGGTCAGCGCAGTGTATGAGCGTAAAAATGCAGTTTAGGGAGTAAATCTTTGTAGGGGAAAAAAAATAGTGTTGAACCCCAAACGTCTTTTTACGACTCTACCCTGTCATCCCATGTCTACTACCGTTGACGCTGCTTTTGCTTCTGCTCGACAGTATTATAGGTATGTTATCTTGATGACATGACTTCTCGTACGACTCGTTTCTCATGAATCCTACAACACGAACTCCCATCCCTCGTATGCGGTTATCGTATAGCGGTTTCGAGATTCCAGCGCCACCCCCTCCCCCTTTTTTTGTTATCCCCATTCGTAACCATGCTAGCTATTTGCGGCTTTCTCAGTGCTCCTTCACCCTCCAGCGCTCGTGTTTCCTTTTGCGAAAATTCCTACAGCTTGCGGATAGATAAATACAATAAGTCCATCTGTACCGATGAAATCAGAAATGCGACGAAGAAGAAAAATAGCAAGAAGGATCTCGGCAAGTTTATGGACTCTAATGGAGCAGGAATTTCGTTTGGTACTCGGTATGTGGCACGTAGAACTCCCGAGTGAATTATTGGTACACATACTATAGTTTTTTTCGATTTATTTGGCTTTTCGAGAAAATAAAAAAATAATCGTCAGCGCTCGTCATAACAAAAGTCCCGTATCAATCTGAATGCCCCTTTCTTTTTTCACCCAAAATAGTCAATTAACTGTTCGTTTATTAAAAATACGAAGTCGTTAGACTTTTTTTTTTAATACGCGCGCATTTTTTTTTTTTTTTTTTTTTTTTTTTTTTTTTTTCATATATTCCTAATATTAGATCGAATAAAATGTTTTTTTTTTGTACGGCCAAAACTTTGTTGAAATGGAAGTTTCGTCTCAGCGGCAGAGCAAACATGATTGTAGCATCCTGCGAACTTTGAACAAACTTTATACCCGTATTATGCAACAGTTGATAACACTACTCAGGCTGCAATAATAATATACCCGGTGACTAAGAAACTCAAAGCGCATGCAATCTTCGATCGTCCGGACGCTGGCAAATTCACACAATTTCAAACGCTGCACCGACATTCTCGACCGTTTGAATCTCATCTTCTGCTTTCTCTCTCACAGCCAACAGAAATCGATCGGTGAAAAGTCTTTAACAACATTGCAAATAATTTGTAACAGTTGTCAACTTTTTTCTCTTCTGTAATCGTAATTTCACATATATTTGTTTCTTCTACACACGAATTTAATAACACATGCATCCGGAGGTAAAAAAAAAATGTGTGCTTTTTTTTTCCGCACGCGAGTGTTGTCTTTCGCGAATGAATTTTAGCCTCACGTAACAGTTCACGAAATAAATTTTTAAAAAGTCAGCAATACATCTTTCCGTCGTTTAGCGAAACGTTCACTTTTATAAAAAAAAAAAAAAACAGAAAAATATGGCTACTTTTATCGTCTTCATCCGGAATATATCGTACTTCATCCGGTCTGTTGCCATAAACTATTTGTACATATATTCGAAGATCTAACTGGGTCAGCGTATTGCTCGAGTGAAAAAAGCGTTTTAAGTGTTCGGCCATTTCACGGATATCCCTTTATCAATGCATACTACTCCGGACGATTAAACAGATAGAAGCTACGAACTTTCGAGGATCCGGTGCTTCTCATATACTATATCTGCATTCGTTACTGGAGAGAAGGGGTGCAATGGGGTGGGAAGGGGTTGCTTTTAATAACCGAGATTTATCGGGTACTAAAAAGTTTGTTCCTATGTATGTATTCACGTATATATAGACATTCCCTGGACGACAATATCCTACGTTGACGAGCTGCAACAACACGCAGGGGGACTTCCGCTCGTGCATCACAGTCGCCGCCCCAACCCAAGCAATTTGGTCGCGGCAACCCGCTCATCTACGTGTGTACGATTAACCGCGAAGATAAGCGAAAGAGACACGCGTTTCAACCCTATATATATGCTCATCAAATCGCGTGCACTAACCCCTTACCCCCGGCGGCCCCCACCCGCGCACGCTTATTCCAGTACTCATCGTGTTATCACCTAACACCGCTTGATGACGGTAACGCACTAAAATATTTTAACAACTCCCTCGGGGGATGGTTTGTCGTGTTTTCTTAAAAATAAAAAACAGAAAGGGGTAAAAGAAATTTTCGCAAAATGGTGAATTTAAGGACGTTTTGCATTAACAACGGGAATTAAAAAAAAAAATCACTGTCAATTATATCGATGCATTTTGTTACTTTGGTTTTTCTTTTTTTTTTTTCTTAGTAAATTAATTATGAAAATAATAATTGTTAAAAGTGCAATTTTCAATTGTTTTAATGATACAAATGCTGCAAATTTAATTTGCATACCACATCATCGCTGTGTGGAATTGCGGAAAAATAAATTAAAGCGCAATAAGCAAATTTCACATACACCCTTTTTTTATAGATCGCAATTTTTCAGTAATACGAAAAAGATTATTCAACTCTGCTCTGTCTGCGAGAGAACATTTCCTCGATATTTTATCCCCAAAAAATAATAAATTCTCAATGACGAATGACAAAAACACAAATCATCCGCTAAACTGATTCTTCCACTATATAATTTTCAACTGAATATTTCTTTCGGAATATTTCTTTTTCTTTGACGAACTAAAAATCTGAACATTGAGAGAAAGTCACACTTTAAATTTCGCAGTACCTTCGGCAATTCCAAATAATTACATTAACGTTGTTTTGTCCGTTTTTTTTTTATTTCACGCTCGTCGTCTCAAACGTTGCAGATTTTTGCACAGATGATCGAGAAACCTTGAGCTTTCATTCGTCGCATCACTCCACCCGCGCACACTATTTTAATACGAAAATGATTATTTTATCATCGTATTTGTAAAAAAAATAAATAAATAAATAAATTATAGAGATGAAACGGAAATATATTAAAGTTACCACACTTTAGGGTCTTACGAAAAGACCCCCCGATACCAGCCGACGGAGACGCGGCTCCTTTTCGCGTTAAATGTTATATATTCCTCACCCGCTCGTCCGTGGAGGGCAGAGAGGAGGCGGGAGTTTCGCGGTTTGAGAGAGACTGCCGCCGCGTGGCTCGAAAGCTCCGCTCGTTCGCGCGCGCTTGCGCTCTTTCGCGTCCCTTTCGGCGCGCGCCCACATTCGTCCCGTGAGACCCTAAGCCACTTGTCTCGTTCTCCAGTCATTCGTTTGGAGAAGCGTGTAACTCGTTGCGGTGTTCTTGTAAACCCGAAAAAATGAGTGTTTCGCTCAATTATTCTTCACGCACAAACAGCTCGTAAACAAAATTTGGTTTCTTAGCATTTCTCTCGGTACAAAATAATGGATTTTTTTATTTCGTAATTTCATACATAAAAAAATGTTTTTAAACAATATTTACGATGATAGCAAAAAAATAAATTGAAAAATCGATTTTTTTTTAACCCTCTAATTTTTACGCAGCAAAAACGCGTTTTTTTTTTCTTTTCGATGCCCTCGTATGGTGGCGATCGAAAATTTATTCGTCCGAAACTTTGAAACGATTTGAATAATGAGATTTTGAAGAGCAAAAAATTTTTACGGATTCACAGAATGTGTAGTTTCGTTTATGGTGCAGAAAAAAAATAAATTGAAAACATCCATTGCTGTTCGCATAAAATAGTCTCGGGTACGTGAGAGGTTAATCCTTCGGTAGGCGCGATAGATTCCATAGCATCGAGGTATATACCGTAGAAGATATTTTATCGAATATTTTATCGCTCAATCGAGTACAGCATAAATTAATATCTGTATACCAACAGCTTGATTTCATTTAATTAACTTTTCTTTAATTAAAAAATGTTAAAAATACTCATATAAAATATCGAATATTCAGGAAAACCTCATTATGACGCATCTAACAACGCGTCATAACGAAATTGGAACACAGAAAAAATGTTATTTCTTCTCCCATATTATCCTCGAACACGACGCATTTTTCTAAACATCGTAAAAAAAATTCACTCGCGGATTATTCAAGTCAACAGTCCGAATTTCGTATTGAAAGTTCGGGACGAAAAGACACATACAAGTACGTGCTGATCAGCTGGAAAACTTCGAGATGTACATATAGCATATAACAGGGTATAGTAGATACGTATGTATAGTAGATACATACGCGTCTACGTATATACTGCTTTGGGACATTCTGCTGATTCGATACACCCGAATCGATTCCACTGCTTCGAGATAAACGAGGGTCGTCGCGTCGCGACGCATTGACGGTAGTCTTTCCCCTATGAGGAGCGCCGATCGTAAATGCCGACTACGCTACTTCGCGGGAACGGGTATATCGAGGGACTGAGAATAAAGACAGGTCAATCGCGAAACTCCCGAAACTACCTCACGAAAATTTAATGGAACTCTGTCGAAGTTATTCAACTTGAAACCCGTCATCTTCGATAATAATAATTAGCATAACCGGGAGCTCACGTTTTACCACGAGATATTGGGTCACGTATGATAGTAATATCTCAGGAATTTTTTTTGGGAAAATATAAATTCTTTTTATAAGAAAATAAAAAAAATTAAAAAAATCTTCGTATCTCTTTAAACCCTTCAAGCGTTTTTCGTAGACAATTACGATATAGGTATACATATTTACTAAAGAATTTCGGAGTTCGTAGAAATTTTTATACAAAACTTTTTTGAAATCGTGTGAAACACGATTTCGGAGTTCCTCGGCGTGCATTGAAGTGAAAAAAATAAAATTCCAGGGCGCACTGTAAATAAGTGATATTCTCCGTCTCTGCTTGCGCCGGCGGCCGCGAGAGAGTTGGCGCTCATGCAGTTCGTTCGTTCGCTCGTTGTATCTCTACACCACGACACCTTCCCCACCTTCCCTCCCTACTTCTCGTAGCCGTCGAGGTCGCATTTGCAACCCTCTCACGCGCGCCGCGTATCCCATACCTCGCGAGGCCACACACCAGTCGCGGTGTGATGTCCGACAGCTTTTCGACACTGGATTCCTACTCGCATTCGCAACACGAAATATACCGCCCGCGCTGCTCGCGTGTTTCATTCATTTACCGGATAAACTTTGAAATCCGATAGCACCTTTCACCTTCCGCGCGAACTTGTGAATTCTGTGACCATCGTCTGTACTCTCTGTTCCTAAACTTCACTTCGTTCGTTCGTTTTGTCAGCGGTAATTCAATCTCCGCGAATTAAATCATTCGCAGTTACAATTAACTTTCAGCAATCAATGAAATTTATAATCGACGCCGTTCGATCGTTTTCCTTGGAAAGGAAATAATAAAGTGAAGAGCTTTTATCGAGAAAAAAAAAAACAGTGAATGAATCGATTTTTTTTTAAATTTTTCCCATCGCCTTAATCACGTTTATCTTTAGCTGTAAACGATCAGTTGTAGAAAAGACATGTGTCTTGGCGCCTGTACGGTGCTCGAGGACCTTTATCCTGGAAAAATGTCATCACCGTAAACAGGAAACGCATGACTTTCACATTAGTAGCTGAAGTTTGGCAATTTTCCAATGAAAACTTATTTTAACTGTAAACAATAAACATCGTAAAAAAAACAAATCCGGTATATGGAATTTACCTTCTCGGTATTTGCAGTCTTTCGTAGTTTTCTCAAAATATCCTCTTCTAGTCCTGCTTCACCCTCAACCCCTTTCTCTTCACCACCGACCCTCTATCATCGCTAACCGGTTAAAGGACTCAATTAAAACGGAACTCGGTTATGTGCTTTCGCCCCATTCTTCGTCTACAGTTCGCCCCGTCTACATTATGTATGTATGCAACGCGACCCCTCTCAACCCCCACTTTCTCCTCCCTCTTTCAGTGCCGCCAAGAATCTTTAGTAAAACAAAGAGAAATTAATCGTGAGTTTCAATGAAATTGACGCTCGACACGAAACTTTGTCCGGAGGTCTTATTAAATATGCATTTTTATTTCCTCTTTCCCTTAAATTCCCTTAAATTCATCTATCTACTCTCCCCATCATCGGCTCTTTTTCTAATCCACTGACTTTTCATCCCCTCGAATCTCTTTCGCAACTTCTTAAATTCCCTCAACGTATGATATTTTACTATTTCTTACCTTTTTCACGTTTAACGACGAAAACCTTTACGATTTCGTCGCGCGTTTTATGTTCCTATGGCTGTGAAAATCTTTATTGGGGTATGAAATAAAAAAAAATAAAATGGAAAAAAAAAAAAAAATACATATATATACCACGTCGCGGATGAACGAAGAAGAGGTCGGACGTACATCGTTATTACAGCAGCAATAGCACTTTATTATTATCTCGATGTATAATAATAATAATAACAATAATACGAGTTGGTGAAATGTGTGATGAGTATCCGCGGAGCTCCGGAGAATAAGAGGGACCGTATAGAAACGTGAAAGATAGTTTTACCTTGGAATTCTCCACTGACTGGAATAATAGACGCCTCTAGTCTATTCCCGTTCCGGAGCAAAGCCGCGGCTGCCACGTTTGCGCAATTATAGCTGCACACCATACCCCGCGCCCCTCAAGTGTTAATGTCCACGAGTTTTCTCCCTGTGTATATATATCTGTCGTGTTCTCGGACGCGTTTATATCACTCTCTCATTGCTTCATTCTCTCGACGGTAGTGAGAATGTAACTGTTGACTAAACTCGAGATATAACCCTTTAAACGTTTATGACTTTGCACCCTTTCTACGGGTCGCCATCGTTTGTCGGGAAACGGACGGGCAATTTAACGGAGCGAAACCATGGGACAACGATTCGTTTGTCGGGAAATGGCTTGTAAGGTTTTCTGCGAAGGACGGAGAACACGGAAGAAGTTTTGTAAGGACGGCAGTAGTAGCGGCCGGATTAGACCAGACCAATTCGAGTAGGAAACACATTAAGTGGTGACGGTAAACAAGTAGTCAGACAAACGAATAAAAGGAAGATGTATCGCTTCAGCGTAAATCTGGAGAAAATATACTGTATAACTTTTTCGTCCTCAACGTTATACTGTACTTTCACTCGCAAACAACTATTTAAAGGGCCCAATAAGTTACGGTATAATAATTATAATATTTGATGAAAACAACTGTATTAAAACGGCAGCTACACCCGAACTAATATACTGTAAATTATAGAAGTTCGATTACCAACACTTGAATCATTTTTTTTTTATCATTATACATATCTAAATAAATTTATTCGCGAAAAAGTGATCGAATATTAAAAATAAATGGTATGAAATTAAAAAAATAATGAGTGAATTTCGCAATTAAAAAATTAGATTAAAAATTTTTAAATACAACTTTTAAAGTTTTTCAACATATCTGTTTACATAGTTGAAATTTTGTTTCACTGTATTTTCCTGTAATATTTTTGTAACCGGTACATGTCGCTTGTTTACCTTAGCTGCCTCGTCATTATTTAACGATCGCATCTATTTATTTCTCATTTCCCCCAATCGTTCTTCGCGTCGTTTATTCAACGAATAAAATCCTCGTCCGTAAAATCCGAAACACCATTAAATCTCGAAGGTAGAAGCTCGCAGCAATAATTACTCTATCGCAATCCGGAAATGTCTTCGTCGCTACGTTTTCCCGTTCGCATCGTTTTCTCATTTCCATCGTTCCTCCATCCTTCCTATCGCTGTTCCTGGTTTATCCTTCTCACTTTTATTTCCATCAAATCTTCTGAAACCCTTTCATCGATAACCGTCGACGAATTGTTTTGCAGAGAAAATTGATCGAGACACGTGGAATTCTTTTTTTTTTTCTCTATCCGCGTTTTTTTACGATATTTTTCACGCTCCGACGAAGTTTCGTCTCCTTTATCTTCCCACCAGTCGATCCTGATTACAACGCGCATTAATCGAGCGTTCGAAGAAAACCTCATTCCCCGACTTAAGCATTATCCAGATTTATCGATTTCTCTTGACTTCCCGAAAGCGCGAATGCACACTCCCGGTAATTATTATTTTTTGCGCTCACTTCTCCATTGAAAATTTTTAAATTCATGACTTTTTTTCGATCTTTTTTTTTTTCGATCAACTTCCATTGTCTATGATTCCTTCAGTCTTAGAGACCCGATTTGGCGACGTATCGAATTCTCGATTAATATTGAAATTTTATTCTCCTAAATTTGTCTCGAGTCTTCACTGTCGGTGTCGTCGTCCCTACAATTGCCGCCGAAACACTTCGGCTCGACGATCGGTGTACAGGGAAGATTTCTCATCATTGCCGGACACACTATGAAATTGAAGACAATGTACATCTCGTTAATATCTCAATTATCGATAACTTGATATCGAAAAAATTCTAAAGTGACCTTTAAGAAACATCTACTTGCCTCCTGTTCTGGGAGTCGATCCCTCGATACCACACGGTACAGTCATTCCGTTCGTAACGTAACCCGCATTGCAATTGTAATCCGACCGACCGTCTAGTTGTCCGGATTGAGGGTAACCCGAGGGACCACCAACGTTGTCAGGTCGGTACATCGACTTCGGGTACTGTGGCGGCTGTGATTGTCGAACCGTTTCAGTCGGTTGTCGCATCCCGCAACAAGGTGAATTCGAAATCATGCAGTCGCAGCACCCGCCACCGCAACAAGTCTTCTTCCACTGCACACAGCATTTTTCATCGACAATCGAATTTTCCGATCTGAATAGACAGAATCGATCAATCGAATGAAAATCAAACTGTTGGCGCTTCTCGTCGACTGTGAAAAAGCTCTTTTTAACGTTATACAATGGAAAGCAGACATTGTAGAAATCGATTGAACTATAGAACAGAAAACTCACCGCTGCAATCTCGGATTTGTCGTTGATGGATTTTCTCTATAGTGAAAAGATGAATATCAAATACGACCTCATTTTTCAACAGGAAGTGAGACTGCTATTAATGAATACAGAATGAAAATAAAAACTGCATGTAAGGCAAAGTGAAACTCCTCGGTCGGTAACAAAAACTGTAATCCAAAATTCTCCGAGATGATTTATTTTTCGGAAAAAGATACGACAACGCGTAACTCCGCCTACTGATTCTGCAGAAATCTTTTCTTAGCGTTTTCCTCGGAAATCAGCGGTTTATGAGATTTTTGGATTAGGAAATGGCAGATATTTTTCTCGCACCTGTAGCGGTTTTGTAACGCATAGTAAACCCTTAAGTAAAGGAAAAAATAATGAAGGAAGAATGGAGGACGAAGAAAATCGAGTCGTGCATCGATTTGTGTCCGCGTGGCTGAAAATCGCCGCAAGATGCTATTACCGATAACTGATAACTTACTGAGATTTGGCGAAAACCACAGCTTTTTCATTAACCCCCGTCATTCCGTTCCCCTTTCGCGCCGACCTAAGGTTTTGATGAATTAAGGTTATGGAAAAAATTGTAATGAGTAAACTTTTCCGGAGTAAAATCAATTCTACAGATTATTCACCTGCAATGATCGCACATCGTGACGTTTTTTAGTTTTTCGATTCTCAATAAAATTAAATTTGGAAAAATGAATTTTGACACGAAATTGTATGTTACTTTTTTAGCCAAAATATGTCAATTTTCAATGATGATACATGAATAGAGCTGCAGAACCACTTTTTTATATTCAGCCGTCAATTTTTTTCCGTCGTAATGTATTTTTTCGCCCTTTGCATTTTATTTTTTATATAATAAATACATTTATTCGGAGTTTAAAAAATAAAACTTTTAATAATAAAGTTGGCAAATTTTATTAAATCTTTACATTTCGTGTAAAATGTGAAAGAATATTATGTTAGGTAAATGTTATATGATATATGATGAGATTGAAGAGCCACTGCCAGATATCACGAGTTCCGTTGGCACGTGGAGGCGAAGGGGTTATTACTTTGGCGATGCGGCACCCGCGGTATTGCTATTCTTTCTGCTACTCTTTTCATTTTCTTTATTTCCAACATCCTTCTTCTCCTTTCCATCCTTGCAACAGCCGGATTGACAGCAACCGCCGGCAGCTTCTCTTGCTCTACAATCATATTATATCGTGATTCGTGAGTAATAAAAGAAAATATACGAAGAATAATGAATAACAATTAAATTATTCTTTTCAACCCATCGTTGCCGATTTTTTTGTAATTAAAATCTGAATGCATTTTTCAATTTTTTATCCATCATTCGCATTTTTTGTCTCAGCAAAAGCAATTTTTTTCATTTTTCACTTTTTATTTAGCTAAATTAGAATTTTTGTTTTATTTGTCGTTCCTTGTTCAGCACTCAAACACTTGCGAAATGAATGAATAACATAAATAAATTTAAAAAAAAAGGTGGTAGATACAGCGAAATCATTATTTTATTCATACATAGTTTACGTCGATTTTGTTAAAATGGCCGCCGGCCCTTGTTATTAAAAAAAATTGTCAACTTTTATCTTCCCATCGCAATTTTTATCTCTGCAAATCCTTCCGTTATATATAAATCTTTAAATATTTTCTTTATTTATTCCTGTTTTACGTTTTTTTTTTTTTTTTCAATGTCAACGGCTCGAAACGTTCTGTATCGATAATCAATGATTACCCACTTTAAATCTATCGGGGTGCACAGCAACTTTTCTTTCCGGCGTTCTTCGAATTTGCTGGCGCACCACCGCTGCAACATCCCCCAGTTTCCTCCTTCGTACCCGCGCAGCACTTAGATCCGCAACATCCACCCGTTGCATTCTGCTTTTTCCCGCTGTACACAATCATTCGAGGATCGTTGTTAAATTCTTCATGCGAATTGTTTTTTTCTTTATTGAAACTTAAAAAAAGATCCTAATGCCGAGAACACAATTCGAAACTATTGGAAGGAATATCCCGGGACTCTCTTATATCTTCGAAGATATTTTTATCATCCACTAATTTATTAATTTTTCCCACGGCACTTGTTCCCGACTTCCATCGCCTCTTTGCCCACTTTTTTTCAGCTTTTTCGAGCTTTTATTTCACAAACATGTTATAGAGCTTCGCGCCGGCGGCCAAATATAAAAATTATTTAAAAAAAAAAGTAAAAAAATTGCAAAAAAAAATATAAAAATATAAAAAATATTTTTAACAAGTGTATCCATAGAAGTTTAAAGTTTTTAATTCGTAAGGTTAGAATATAATTATCTCCATACTTTTTACTGCAACAGCCGCCGTAATCCTTCTCCTTATCCTTCTCCCTCTCGCGATCTTCCAGCTTTTTCTCGCCGCTGTAAAAAAATACATTGGCTTTCCATTAATTGCATCTGAACGAATAGATATTTATTCCGCTGTTAGAGTAATAGAATATTAATGGAATTCTTGTCCGGCATATTAATATTGTTTACTCACTGCTCACATTTGCAGGTCACTTGTCCACCGTATCCTTTCTGACCGGTAACTTTTCTGTAATTTTGACAGAAAAAAAAATACAATATCAGAATTAATCACTCACTGACGTGTGTAGTTCACAGTCACTGATAACAAAAATAGCAGAAAAAAATAAAACAAAAATAGAAATAGTGAATAAATACTTTAATTTTTATTAGATTATACAAAAACGATCCAAAAAAGTGTCCCACACATACATCAAAAAACCTCAAAAAACCTTAAAAAAAACGTGACGAGAAATTAATAAAAAATTCATCGTTATTTGAATTTTAATGATGTAAAACCGAATAGAAAAACAGGTGTAGCAAATTATCGACAAAAACTTACGAGCAATGATCGCACATACTGACGATGACGATTCTTCAGATTTGCAAAAAATTTCTCAACGACAACTAATGAATTTTTCTCGAAATTCGGTTCGTTTCGTACTTATCGTCGCAATGATTCTACACGAGTTAAATTTGTATGCTGATAATCAAAAATATTTGTAAGTACGAAAAATTATGATGGCCCGTCAACGCCTAAAATTCTTGTTGACTGAACGACCTGATACGGCCGACAGCTGAATGTCTCACGATTCGCAAGCATTTGTCTTAATATTTTTTTCATCGAATTCTACTTCCTTTACCCTCACTATTATTATTATTATAAAAAAAAACATTTTTTTCGGTCATTACATCCCTCATATTTATTGGTAATTTTTTTCGTCTTCACGGTAAAACTTTCCTCGTAAAAAAATCTATATATAGAAGAAAAAAAACAAGTTGCAAATTTCCTGCCGATAAGTTTCTTCCCGACGTGAATATATCGTTGAAACAGAGAATGAAAGTAAAACGGAAATACGGTCAGGAAGTAACGGGAAGCTTACTTCGTAGTTTTTTTTTCTTTTCGCGGTGACTTGGCGAGGAGGTAAAAGTCGTAAGTCGTATATTTACTGGGTGTACGTGACCAGTTTGGTATCGGATGATCCCTTGTGAATAAAGCCTACACGAGACATTCGACACCTTGCTGGCAGAGAGGGTGCTAACGTCCCTTCGCCTCGTTTCATCCCTCGCGACCGAGAAAACGCGTTTAACTGGTGGCCATCCGCTCGTACTGCACTCCAGAGAGGTCGTTCTTCGAATACCTACAGATATATACTTACACTCCTCGCACAAGCGGATAGCAACGATACAAGTTGCTTCGTCCTACGGGTCCTGTATTTCCGACATGGAACATTCCGCGCACTGAACGGAAAAACCTTACATATGGGTCATTCCATGCATTGAAGGAAAAACCTTCAATATAAATCATCTCACGTAGTGCATGAAAAATGTCTGAGTTGCGGCTACATTTCTGCGCGGAATAAAATTCAGTACCCCGGAAATAATTTTTTTTTTTTTTTTTTATAAAAAAAGAAACAGAAATTCTCTATCCGTTAATTTTTTCGCGAAATCAATTGGTAAGTTTAAAAAAAAAATTATAAATTGAAGATTTTACTGACGAGCGCTAACTCTTACGATGTTTCGTTGACAAAAAAATCAACGATACGTGTTTAAGTCTGAAATAATTTACAAAATCGGGATAATTGCCATGGAATGGCCCTTATATATGTAACAAATGAATGAAAGTCGCACTGCCATGAATAATCGACGAACAGGGAACGAAGGGATCACCGAATAGGCAAATCTCTGAATTTTGAGGGAGAAACGCGCTTGTCACCTTCTCCGCCGGTAAACGCAACAGAATTCGGAAAAGCATTGGTGTGGTAACTTCCAGAGACGAGGGACAAGCGAGGAAGCGAAAGCCTTCGAGTAATTCCATTGAAACTTCGCACTAAAACGGACAGACTGGACTGAGTTATAACCCGAGCGGAAAATACCGGTATGCGGTAAATACATAGGGCGGGGGAAACAAGCGGTAAGCTGCGAAGTGGAGCACAGAGTTCGAATCCGAGTGTTCATTCAACTATGTCCAGTCCCATCGGCACTGTTACGAACTACTTTCAGCTTGAAGTATGGCCTCTCGTCCCTTTACAAAACCCATGAAATGCAAACAAATTTCGAAATGAAAGGAAAAACAAAGTCCTCGAATCGCAAAACGTTGACTCCGGACAATTCGAAAAATGTTTTGTCATCTATGCCCTCGATATGGCTAAACTTTGCGAAAACAAATATTTTTTTTCGATCTTTTGGTGTGAAATCAATACGACAAAATCTACGCGTACATATGCGGAGCTCTCACGGCGATTCGGAAAATACTGGAGGATCTATTAGCTATTTCGCGTGTAAAACTTTTTTTTTTGCATTGAAAAATATTTTTTTGCATTGAAAAATATTTTTTTTGTATCAAAATATTAACCTATAGCCTGTTTGCCCGTTCGCCACGGACAAACGGCGCTCGTATCCGGCTGTAAGGGGTACACCAGGGGCGGTACATGTACCGCACCGTTCGAAAACGGTTCGGTTTCGGCAGCGTATTTCCACACCAGCGAATCTTTATTGCCGGGGCGACGTCATGTAAATTACAGGTACGTTTTGCGGACCAACCATGGCTCGCGGTAACCTCCTATACATCGATGAGCAATGTGTGTGTATATATATAATATATACTCCGTGCTTTTTCGGTTCGCTCGAGGGCTGCGATGCTACTCGATTGCCAGCAGCTTGCATACCGTTTTGTTCCGAACTCCAACCACTCGACGCGATCGAACGCTCGTGCGAAGATTTTTCATTCTCTACTGTACAACGATTGTCGGGTTAAATAGGTCCGTTCCGACGAAATGCTGGCATTTCCCGACAATAGAAATCCATATATAGGAATAGTAACAGACATTCGGCATTCTCGTCGAAAACACCTATAGGACAAAGTTGTACGGTACACTAATTACTAAGTATAGGAATGTTGTGAAAATATGCAAATCTTCGAATAATTTTGAATCCGAATTGAATACGAGTAATTCTGTTCGAATACTGGAATCGCATAGTTTTGTTCGTTTCGATTCGCCCGCATTTAGCTCGTCTCTTTTACAAACGAATTCAATTAAAAAAATTAAAAATCTTTTAAAAATTGAACGCCTCTGTTAATGTTAACCAAATTCAATCCAAATCATATATATACTCCATATCGTTATATTTGTGTGCAGAATGTCCAGTGATTACGAAAAATGTTAATCTCGTAAAATCGGACAAAATGGACTATTATATTTTCCATTTTGTCCGATTTTACGAGATTAACAGTTTTTCATAATTTTTATTTAAATACGATAAACTGTATTTAGTATGAAAAATTGCAATAATTGACATTGTTTCAGGAATAAATTACGACTAAGATTTACAGAAAAGGTTTACAGAGGATTATGGGTATTAATTATGAAACAATCGGTTTTGATTCATCATACGAAAAATATTATTAATTCGATATAAACGTGGAAAATATCACAAGTATTTAAGCATTCGTATGCACTCGATGCATGAAATGCTTAAAAAATTTCATTATTATAGGATTTATTATAGAATACAAAAAAGAAAACTCAAAATCACTTTCAACATCTTCGTTATTCATTCTCAGAGTCTTTTTGTGTTCTCATTTTACGTAAGACGTTAGTCTTTCGTAGCTTTTTTTTTCTGTGCCAATTCCGCGAACAGTTCAGTTGTCAGATGTGGAAATGATTTGACGATAGTTTTGAAACTTTCAGTACGCATGACGGCCGTTGTGAACTCCGATATAAAATAGATCGCGGAGCGTTTCAACTCATCGCAGCAATAAAGATCGGCTAATATTAAAATATCCGCCGCATTCTCTTCCGTAATATTGTTTTTCAATGTCATTGCACACATTTTCTTCAGCGGTTTAAGATCATATTTTTCCGCTGCCACAAGCAGGCGATCCGCGAATTTCTTGATATTTTTTACTTCGCCGGTATAGATGTAACGCAACATCTCGTAAACAGTTTCGTAATCTATGTCGATTATATCGACGCGTTGTTGTATCTCCTCCATCATGTTGTGTTCAAACATCGCTGAGAAAACTGAACTTCGAGCACCAAGAATCGTTTTGTGCGCAGGTAACTCGCGACCCAAAACATTTAACGTGATATCGGCCGATTTTTCATTTTCGAACAATTGCGCGAGATCGCTGAGCAAATGGCGCTCCGCAACTTTTGTCTTTTTAAATACAACGTTGTACATCATGTCGATTTCGCACAATATCTCGAGCGTGTCATCGACCACGAAACCGTTGGCTTCGTTCAAAAACGTGTCTCCGTCGATTATAATTTTAAACGCGTACGCATCGCCGGGCGTATAGTTGTACATTGTATTAGCCATGCAGTCGCTACTGAGGACTTTTATTCCGTGGATATTAAGAATGTGACAACTTGCCGTTGCCATTAATTCCGCGTCCTCGGTGTTCTTTAAGAGTCTAACATAAATCGAAATAAGGTCTTTGCTTTTCGAGTCCTTAACGTAGGGATAAGTTTCTAGACGCCATTTCTGGACTATTCCGCTATCTTTTGTCCAAAATTCTGGCGATAAGATTCGCCCGCCTTTCTTTATCGCGCGCGATGTGTAATTATCGATCTTCCATGTGTAGGCAAATCGAAAAACTTCAACTGCCCGCTTGTCAGTGTATAATTTATGAAGCGTGGCGGATGATTCCTCCAAATCGCCTGGTGGCGTAGCCATTCTTTTTACGCCCTTTGTTCGCGGGGACACCGATGCTGTGCACGTTATTGATCAATCAACTTATTTTCCTTTCTCCTCGGATATTCACCGAAATAGCCGGATTATCGTCCAGACGCCGTCCGAATCACTTGACAGCGTGTTACTTGCGTCTTCTATGTCGTTTTTAATGCGTTTGGACACTCCGCGCTATCAAACTCTCCGTTTTGTAGCGTTACAGTCAAACCACTGTGTGTCGACGCGTCAAGGCTGCACAACGCGAAGTTTCTACTTATTACTCACAGTAGACGAACTGACGCGTCCGATAACAAGGAGTGGACAAGAAATGGCGCAATAACGGAAGCCGAGCAACTCAAGCTTAATTTTCATGAAGCGTCAAGTTGCGTATCGCGTAGGGAAGAGTGGGGTACAGTATATCGCGGGGAACAGTGAGCCACGCGGATTCTCGCGTGGATGCGCACGCGAGCGGGCAAGATGATTGGTGCGACGGCGCGGCACGCGCATGCTTCGTGCGCAATGCATCATCGAACGCGTTGATCTATTATCGATCTATGCTGCTCGGCGGGTATATGATAAAAAAAAAAAATTCGGTCGTCTTTCGTCAAATTTAGTTCGATAAATAATTATTTTTCGTTAAAAACTTTGGTTACTCCCAGTGGAGTACAATGTGTCACTGAAACTTGAGGTTCAATGAGCCACCGAGCGTCGTATGCAACGTTACCATCGGCCGTGGGGCACAGTGTGTCACAGGCACCGTGTGCAATAAAAAATTGACATAGTTCCGAGGAGCGTAAGTGGTTTTATTTGTTTTGTGAATTTTGTTGGACGCGATGAAAGTTTCATGAGAGCTCGTGAATAATTATAAAAAATTATCATTCGTGAATATTTCAAATTTCATTCATTTCGTGAATATTTCGAATTTCATTCATTTCGTGAATATTTCGAATTTCATTAATTTCGTGAATATTTTGAATTTCATTAATTTCGTGAATATTTTGAATTTCATTAATTTCGTGAATATTTTGAATTTCATTAATTTCGTGAATATTTTGAATTTCATTAATTTCGTGAATATTTTGAATTTCATTAATTTCGTGAATATTTCGAATTTCATTAATTTCGTGAATTTTTCGAATTTCATTCATTTTGTGAATATTTCGAATTTCATTCATTTCGTGAATATTTCGAATTTCATTCATTTCGTGAATATTACGAATTTCATTCATTTCGCGAATCAATTACGAATTTGTGAAATAATTGTTTAGTCGCGATAAAAAAATAAAAGCCGCAGCATCTATTTTGTGGAGAAAATGTTAAAAGCTCAGGTCGCAAATTATCATCGAACAGTAGTCGGTCGATGATTGAGCCGAAGTCCCACGCGCTTTTGATCGAAGCGTCGGCGTTCCGGGGATTGTTTCGAAACAATCGAAATATTGTTATTTATAACCGAATTAACTATCGCTCGTAATAAACAAATAAATATCGGGCGGTACTAAATCGGCGTTGAAATTCGTATCGTAGTCTCGTTAATCGAGCGCGCGTGCATAAATTACCCCGCAGCGAGACCAATGTATTACGTGCCGTACGCACGTTCGAACTTCCGCGACTCTGGTTCGATGCTCGACGCATATCACAATGTAGGCTCAGTACGCGCGCGAGCAATGATCTCGTCGTTGACAAGGGTGCGCTACATTAATGCACTGTGTAAACCCGTAGGGAGCTTCAAACAAGCGATATATATAGTACGCATTAACGTACCGGAATCTCGTGGTACTCACGTTGTGTGTAGTACATACGCAACGGGATTTACCACTGAATTACGAACATGAGAATAGAAGGGATAGAGAAATTCAGTCGGATCAGCGAACTGGGTGCACAACTCGAGGCAACGTTACCTCATACAGGACACGCAGCTTTACACGCTCTGTCTCTTTTCTCGCGCGTCCGCAATGGATTGAGAATAAGCCTCATGAGTATCGTTATTACATTCGTGGCATGATAGATACATCGAGGATATCCTCCGCTCTTGAGAGTCGACCAGAGATGCACGTTCTTTCGAAAGCTTTTGGACGTCGCAAGAGTCGTGCGCGTGAAAAACATTTCATTCTTATTTTCCGTGCCGATAAGTTTTGCTATCGTAAAAAAAAAAAAAAAAAAAAAAAAAAACGAGTTTTTTATTAAAGAAAAATCTTATTTTAATTATTCCGTCGAAAAAAACGTTTAAAAAATGTTTAAACATATGTGTAACAAGTTAAAAAAACAAACCTGAATCTCTGCGATTCGAAAACGCTTCGAGCTATGAAACTACATGATTTATTGCGCAGAGCGGTCAATAATCGCTTCTTGTAAATTTTGACAACATATTTGCCGCAATTTTTATTTTTTTTTGTGTACGTAAAACACGTTTTAATTACACGTACATATACGTAATGACATGACTACAGTGCCATAGAAATGTAAATACCTAATACGTGGTAAAGGACCGAAGGTATCGATCGGATTCTATGTCCATTCGCACTGTGCCTCGATATTGCGTGAATGTCCCTGCAATCCTATGATTGTGTCATACTACGTATTGCGTAGTTGCGTATTGCATTTACGTAGTATGATATTACGCAATTCTACGTATTGCGTAGTATAACCATTGGGAAATGGACGCTGGAGCATCGGACGTAATATCAGCTTAGAACTCCGCTCGGTTATCATTCAAATTCTGATTCATCGACCGCACAAGAGGCTCGGGCCAAGAACATCATCCGACTACCCCATTCAACGCATCAAGACGACTATCCACTTACCGATTGGCGTCGTCTCACTGCCCTCTTCTGAATGTACTCTCTCCGCTGACCCTAATCAGCTCGATGGGCATTTACATCGAGAACTACGCGGAAGTAGTTATATACGAGATTTTTTTTTTTTTTTTTTCGCGGAAAGCAAACTGTCTAATAAACAGAAACAGCGAAACAGTATATCGAGAAAACGAGATCCACTGTCATTTTACGAGAATTTGAAATTTTTGAAAAATTTTATACGAAAAGTAAAGCGATGAAGAATACTATTGCATGTACTGATCTCAAGGTTTTCGCAGCTTTTAGGATGTTTTCTTTTGCCTTTTTTTTTTTTTATTTCGGTCAATAAAACGTCCCAAATGGTGGGAAACCCGTCGTGCCAACGAATCCGTGCTATTACCGCGGCGAAAACATCCCGGTAGCGGGTTATATAGCAGGGGGAGAGGCTATAACCCACCTAATATTATACGTAGAATTGGTGGAGGTTTCCTCGTCGTCGCTTCCGACCGATTTATTGTTCTGCAAAAAGCGCGAACACGTCGTTGGAAAACGGCCAGCTTCCCCCGATGAACCATATCGGTCGCTCTACTGGATACGTGTCACGTCGTATACCTGCGTACCACCTTTCACGTTTTATTGGCGAAGATGAAAAGTCGATCAACCGTTCTCGACTGTTCGCTTTCTTTAAATCGTATTGCGTTGCTACTGCGATCATTTTTTAAATATAACTTTTGACTGATTTCATCGCAATATTTCCGAAACCCGTGGCGCTTCCCTTTTTTCGCGAAGTATTTATCTACAGATGAAAATATAATTTTTTTTTTCGCCATATATTTTTTAATTTAACATTTTTTTTTATATCGATATGTTTCGCGCTGCGGCGACGCTGTGTGTGAAATTTAACGAGTGGATATTGTCTGTAGAACTCGACGCAATTATTTAACTTTTTTTCACATTTGTTTTTTTTTTTTTTTGTTTTTCATTCAATTTGCGCCGAGAGAAAAAATGAAATTGAAACTTTTTTCCGTCGATCATACGTGTGGAACTTAATACCGCGAGTTGTCGACAAATTGGGTCACATCGTTTCTTTTTACGCTCACAGTCGCTTATTACAACCCCCGTCACATTTTCATCTCACATTCTTTAATCCTGCATTCCTTTTTATTTATTTTTTTTTCTCCCTGAAAGGTGGGATTCTCGACGATGAAACTCCGGACAGCAATAGGCGCATATTAAGCGAATTTTTAGAGACGTATTTTCGAAGCAATGTCTCCATTATTAGCTTAAATTTCCGTACAATGAGTCATTTTTAATGTACTTGTAGAGAAATTGATACGAAAGAATGCGAACAAAATGTTATTTAAAATGCGATACCAATATAGCAATTTGTAAAACAACTAATTGCTTCGGAAGCTAAATAAAGTTTCCTTCTCAAGATTCACCCTAAAAGCTCATAAATGTCGTATAATTTTCATTATCTTCGCAAATCTTTGCCAAAAATATGTATTTTTAAAGATTAGTAATGAAATCGATATGAATCGATAGAAACTTGTATAGCAGTCGGAGACTCCGAAGGAAAAACTGTTTTTGTAGCGCGTTTATTTCGATTATTCTACAGGATTTGTTTGAAGTAAATGTTACACTATTCGTAACAGTAACGTTTTTTTTTTCTATTCTCTCTGCCAAAGTGTGATTTTCCATTTGATCATAAAAACCTTCGATATTCTTTCGCTCTTCTCGAAATCTCAAGTGAAATCCCTCTCTGGATATCTCTTGCGATCGCTCGGATTCCTAACGTTAATAAATTTATTTCCAAGTCGGTGCCTTCGCTGCCAAGGGGATTTTCCGGGATAAAGAAGAAGCTTCTTTCCTTCGGTCCTTTGGTTCACCTTCTCAATCTTGCGCACACGGCTCACACGAACGCGACGCGCTTTAGAATCTGTAAAACGGACAAAAAAGAAAGGTCTCTGAGTAGAGTTGAGTAAAAGACAAGAATAGTGGAGTAAAGGACGCGGGTCGTTACTATTTTAACGTAGAATAAGACGCTTTAACTGTTTATTCTTTTTTTTTGTACCTCTGGCTGAGACTTGAAGTAACATTTAGCTATCTGGAAGGCCTTGTCGCATGCGTCTTTGCTGGCTAAACCAATACATCGAAATTCATTTTAATTTTTATTAGACATTTATTAATTTTTACGCATAAAAAAAAGCTTTAGGTAATTTCTTTTTACTTACGCGTGTCTTTGCATTTTACGAGTACTCTTCTCGAGGACTCCTGTAAGCTTTGAGGCAAATGACGAAGTGTCTTTTCCACATCGACATCGTTATCGGACCCAATAATACCGTTTTTCATCATAAAACATCGCAGGTAACATTTCAGCTTGCCATCATCCTGGTTGAAGTTTCCAGACTTGAGCTTTTTTAAAGCAGCTGAAATGTTCGAAATATTATGAAAAAAAAAAAAAAAAAAAATCCGATAAAAAATAGTTATTTCCAGCGAAATAATATCAACTTTGTTTGTTAATTAAAACTTTGCACGAAACTCAGTGATAACGATAAAGCCATTTAGTTTCAATACTCACACCATGAAACATTGGTTTGTTTTCTACAATCTTTTCGAATATCGGCGCGTGCGTATGTCTAAAAAAAAATGCGTGAATTACTTTAACCGAATAAATCAATGGCGTCGATGATTACGAGAAAAAATGTTTCAACTCACGAAAATAATAATAAATATTGATAAAACAAGAATAAGACGTTGAAAAAACTTCATTTTTCGAGGAGTTAAATGCGATCTAAGGATACGTATTTGGGTTGGTGACGTTTACCTCGCTGGTAGAGAGACTGAATTTTTCCAATAGCCGGAAACTGATTGCCTGCCTAATCGCAATCCTAATCGATCACGTGTTTCGTCGTAAAAATTAAGTTCGATTTATGCCATTCATATCGTCATAGCTACGTCTAAATCCGACTTTTAATGATATACATACAGATTCAAGGCGCTTGCAGCGAGGAAATATTGAAGTGTAAAAAAATCGAAATAAATTCATGGAATTCGGAAACCACAATTTAGCAAAAATATTTGTTAATCTTATGGAACGACAATATATATATATATATATTTCAAAAATCGATATTACGAAGTAGTTGAAAATTAAAAAATGTTTTCGTTAATTACCAAAGTTCCGGTTGGCTATTGTGGTCGGAACGTTGTTTTTCACCTTTTGCATAAAAAAAACATCGAAAAAAAAAAATATATATATATAAATAAATTCCAAGACCTCCATTGTCGCACCATTGTGGTGCAATCGATCCACTTCTTTCAGTAATTATTATTTATAACTAATACATTAATTAGTTACTTATCGTTTCGTATTATTCAATTTATCGATTCGACTTTTATTTTTTTCGCCGATTGCCCCTGTACTCGAGAAGATTCCGATCTGTATTTCTCGGAAAATAGAAACTATCACGATGCAAAAACGGAGAATCTCAAAATTGGCTTAAAATTGCAAGAGATTCGATTTCCGTGCACGTCTCCCAAGCGAGTAATCAGAAACTCTTCGACGGAGTCTTGGAGTTGAAATCGACTGTGCTACGCGAACGTTGCTTCGTGCGTGACGTCAGGTAAATTCCACAGAGACTCCAGAAAGAGAATAAAAATATCGAATGCGAGACTTCGATCCAATTTTTGAGACTTTAGCAATTTTATTTTGTACTGCTATATAGTATACAGAAAAGATTCACATTGAAATACATCGAAGTGCATAAGGCGTTTTTTTTAATGCATTTAGTTTTAAGGAATTTGTAAAAACGATCGACTATATGGTGTAATTACGCTGTGTCGCATTCAGTATTTGCGACCTGCCGGCGGTCTCCCAAAAATGCCCAATTTGTCAAAGGTCTGTGAAATAAGTTCGGAAAAAAAAAAATCAAAATTATTTTACGAACACGCGACTGATAAGGTGTTTATTAATTTTTTTTTACCGATATTCACTCACATCCGGTATCTTTTGTCGGAAACACTCTACGAAATAAAAACTCGATTCACATGAATCTTCGATATCTTTAACTAAAAAAGAAACACAACTTCAGTACCGTTACAGTTGCGCGGTATAAGATATAAAATTTGTAGAAAAGAAAAATTCTCGTTGAACTTACCATCTTCGATACAGGAATAGATCGTTGATTCCGATTCTTCGCGAATGTCCTCACCGATTACCTCGAGAAACTTTTCCGGATACATAACACCATCTGGAGACATCTTTAATGAAAAATAATAATAATAATGTGTATCATAATGTTACGAAATATTCTAAATTTCATTCGCAATCAGTGATTATTAAAGATGGATTCTCAACCCTTACAATGCCAACGTCTAGGAAGAGACAATTCAAATAACAGCTTAAATCCGGTTGAGGGCCCTTTGTTCCTTTCATTGTCTCGTCTACAGGAAAACATTTTTTAAATGCATACAGTTTTTTATTTACAAATGTATTTCATTAAATTCTCTCATCGAAAAAAACGCATAACGCTGTTGATAATGTTCCGGAAACTAATGTATTCCGAAACCCAAAATTTAATAAAATTTTTAGTTTTTTTAACTTTTTTTTTAAAAGAAATCGAAATATGATCGGTAAAACGTACCCTCAGTCAAACCGAACTCAGCTCGGCACTTCGCTCTCGTAATTTCGTGAGGGTCGTCACCACGTCCCATCTTCAAAAAAAAAATGGTCTATAATCACATTGTTCGACGCTAAAAATTGATCAATACTTTCGCGTAATCGACTTGTTTTAAAAATACGAAAATCCTAGTAGAAACGCGCGTTTGATACAGCAAAAAACTTACATGAACGACAAAAAGAAACGCAAGAGCGAGAGTTTCAGCGAAGAACTTCATGTTGCAAATTATTCGCTGTTTATACTTCTGTTCGAACCATGCAATTCCATGTTCTTTATATAGGACATAAAAAATGATAGAATTACGCAACAACATGCACTATTATTTTAAATAACGTAGCTGTATCCGTTCGAAATGCGGCGATCATTTGGTCGCTGTGCATCCGGTCGGAAAGTGGATTGATCTTGAAAATGTAAGTACGTTGAATAGCGCGTACACGTTTATTTGCCTACAGCAGTCGGTCAATATTAATAGAATATCGAATCGATTATATCTATTTTAAATAATAAGCGTTCGAAATAATTATTGTGTGAATTGCCAAAGCTGTCTTCCGCAACCGAAGCTTTTGCTGTCGAATGCAACGTTACGAGAGATTCAGAATATCGGACATAAAAAAATTATAATCAGCGATCGGTAACTCAGTATTGGTATCAAATCAGCGCTTGTGATGGCTATAAAAATTTGCGGGAGAGATATAGCTTACATTTTTTTAAAAATTATATTCTTGACGTCGCTATACCACGTCTCTTGATATTTGCGCTGTAATGTTTGATTTACAGAAACTTCCGATAGTTTCAAATTTTTTAATTTACGAGGCACACAAAAACTGTAAATTCAATTTACTAGTACCGGAAGTTTTCATGCATAAACTCGTATATTAAATTTAATGTACCATTATGATAAACCATTAAAATACGGTATATTAAAAACCGCAGAGATGCGTGACTTTTAATAATTTACCTTAATCAATGATTCACCTTAATTTCGCTGTAAAATTACATTAATTTTTCATCTCTACAGTGCATTAAATCAGATTTAATGCAATGCGTGTCCAGTTAATGCATACAAACTTCTAGTAACAGTGCATTAAACTTACTATTTTTTTTTACAGTGCAGCGATGCTTAATTCGTTTTTCACTATCCATTTTTAGGGGTTGCGACGGTGTATATGTTTTCATTTCGCTGCAGAAACTGTATGTGAATTAACAAATATTAATTTTTTGTGTTTATAATTCATTCCCATGTGAAATATATTTATACGTGACATATATCAGAATAAAAATAATAAACTATATCTATAGAAAGACCGTCGCGTCGTCTCTCGCATCATCGCGAAGGCCGATAACGCATTACCTGCATGTAAAAAAGCACCCTTACTGAAAAAAAAAATCCTTAAGGAATGCAATGTATTGTTATTATTATCGACGGAGTTATTATCATTGATCCCTTTCTTTTTAAATTAAACCGCAACGAACATTGGTGAATATCGTTATATCGATAATAATAATCGATTATCGAAGTTTCTCCTGTGGCGGCCGCGGCGGCGGCGCTCTCCTCCGCGCCGCCGCCGCTGCGCACGATGTTACTGCTAACTTCAGACTGTCTCGTTTATTTTATTTTTTTTTTCCTCGATCGCCCATAACCAACGCACACGCGCGCAAAAATTTCCATATGCACACAACGTTGTCGGTATCGTGTCCCCTTGGAGTCGATGAGCGCAAAAGGCCGGGAAAATGCCAAAAAAACGAAAGATATTGAGCGTCAATGATAAATGTCGCGTATGCCTCGGCGACGATGGATGCATGGGCGATATATTCGCCGAAGATCTTAGACCGAAAATCAACGATCTCGCCGAATGTACCTCGATTCACGTATGTTTACACGATATAAAAATCGTCAAATCAACTTTTTCTTCGAGGTTATGTTCGATATACGCAAAGTGATTCTTTTTTTTTCGCGTATCAAATAACATTTTTGTTCGTTACGAATCTATTTGTTCTTTTTTCCGCTCGATAGATCAACGATGACGACAATTTTCCACGGAAAATATGTCACGTGTGCCTCTATAAACTCGATATGTGGATCGACTTTAAAAAACAATTCGTTAGATCCAACGTTATGCTGCGGGAGCATTTGGAGCTCAGCGAACTTTCCGACAATGCGGTGAGTAAACGCTGCGCACAACACTGCCGCAAACTTGACATAGATGGCAATTGTAGCGAATCGTAAAAAAAAAAAAAAAAAATTCCGACGTGCATCCCAATGGAAAATATTTACAAATTTCTCAGCAAAGATTATGCATTTTTTTTCGTATTCACAGGCATCGGCGACGAAAAGAAAATTCAGCGAACTGCAAGAATGCGCGATAGATGAGCCGAGCGAAGGTGGCAGTGAGGTACCGCATCATTTTTTAATTTTCGCGGCGATCGGTGATCGTTGCATCGTCTATTGCATTGTAATGGGAAATAATGATTTTTATAGCAGAAAAAATTGAAATCAGAGGTATCGGCGTCTACCGCAGTGAGTTGCAAGAGTCCGGAACGCGAAACCACAGAAACGAAGCCCTCCACTGCCATTGCTGAGTCGGTTACAAATGAGGAATCTTCAGAAAAAGTTTGTATCGGTTTTACGTTTTATCAATTAATGAAAATTTTCGCAAATTATCAGACAATAACGTTACATATCCTTTTATCATCGATTTTCTATTATTTATCACCTCTTACCATTGAATAGACCGTTTTTCCCGATTTTTCAATCTTTCATTTGATTTTTTTTATATTCGATGTTTACGTTACGTAACGTTTTTTACGTTTTCTTTTTTTTTAACTTTTTTTTTATTTCCACAGAAAATTCCGGAAGCCATTCCTCCGGATGACGCTAAAGAAATATCGGGAAATACATCGGACGCCGTACCTCCCGTTGCTTCGTCGTCCCCAAAAGTAAAGCAAATAATCGGAAGACGTGCCAAAACAACAGAGAGGCGAAAAGCCTCGACGAAGCGTTGGGTTGCGCGAAAAAAAGCATTGCTCGCGGCAACCGGCGAAAACGATACGGATTCGGATTCTATGAGTTCCGACGATCCACAACTATCACCGGTCCAAAAAGCTCGAGCGAAGTGCAACGCCGATAAAGTAGCTGAGACGAATCGTCGAATATCGAAAGCTTTGCAATCGAATCTCGACAGTAATATATCCGGTTATTACGGAACAAACGCCGACAGCGACAGTAACGTAGTCGGCGAGACGGACTCCGAAAACAAATTAAAGAAAAACGATGCGGAAAAATCTCGCGAAACGCCGACGAACGGATCGTCGCAAAATCGTTTATCGCCAAACAACAGCGTGGATGAAAAAATTGCCAAAAATTCGTTATCTTCCGGAGCGACGCAACACGACGAGAGAAACAATTCCAACGTCGCCGATGATTTTCTTCCGAATTCCGTGAGATCCGAACTTATCGTCGACGACGCGACTTTCGTCGTTACCTCGACTCTCATTCTTTCCGATCCTCATTGCCCGAGTTCCGCGCAACCAAACGATGCAACGAACGCACCACCTTCCGAGGACAATCGTGAAAGAAACACCGATATAATCGACGCCGTTCAGTTGCGTCGCGTTTCGCCCAAAACGCACGAGAAGCGCGACAAAAAATTCATCGAATCGTGTCTCAATATTGAAGTCGAAGGTACGGAATTGGATGCGCTGCAGAGAGTGCAGAAGGATCTCGCGAATTTCGTCGAAAACGATATGAAACACAAATTGTCTCGTGACGGTCCGTGCGACGTGATAAAAGCCGAAAACGCGAAAGAATCGTTTCCGACTCTCGATCGACAATTACGAACGATCGTCGAGAAGGCGATAAAGAAGAATCTCGAGAATACGCAAAACATAATCAACAATCGCGGCGACAAAACTTTCACAAGCGAATTCGTCCGCGCGGCGCTGAGATCGAAAATCTTTCAGCCTCGCGTTCTCCTGCTGCGTCTCGACGTCGAGAGTATGCGTGAGAATGAAAAAAAATCGGCGATTCTCAACGCAAAAAATTCGAAAATAATTGAGAATAATTCGCTCAAAGAATCCGTGTCGGTGACGCGTGGTAAGCGACGCTGCGGACAACCGAAGAAATTCGCGGATTACGACACTTCGCCGGGCATCTCGGAGCTCGACGACGCGCGCGAAACCAGCGTCGCCGAGGAAGAAGCAAAAATCGTCGGATCTCCCGGTCCGAAAAGCAGTAAAGTAAAGACTTACGGACCGGCGTCGGCGAAGCAAATTTTGCCGACGGTAACTCAGCGCGAAACTCAGAGAACTAAAAGTATCACGCAAACGGCAAAAATTTCGCCGATGGCGAGTAACGAAAATACAATAAAAAATTCGCCCGCCAACGACGAGGCGTCGATTGGCGAGAAACACATATGCGGCGTTTGCGGCGATTCGTTTTCAACGCGACGGGAGGTTGAGATTCATTTCTCGAGCCACAAAAATTCCATTCCTATAGTCGCAAAGCAAACGAAACAAAAGATGATGAGATGCAAGAGATGCCACGAGATCGTCGAGGCGCGTAACGTCAAGTTGCATGTATGCCGAGCACTTCGAAGTATCTACAAGTGTTACTCGTGCAATTCGAGTTTCAAAACGGAGAAAATGCTGGCGAGACATTTGGCGTCTCACAGCTTCGACGATCGCGACGGAAAGATCGATCTCGTGCCGCGTAAAGATACGAAGAGCAAAGTTAAGAACGAGCGATTTGTCGATGAGGCGGAAACCGATGGCGCGACGAATGAACGAAACAATTCGCAGCCACAACAGCTTCAAGTCGTTGCTGGAGCAACGAGAGAGAGTTACACGTGTTTCGTTTGCGATAAAACATTTACAGACGAAGAAATTCTTAAGGATCACTTGCAGCAACACTGCGACGACATGAGTGACGATCAGCGCAGCAATGGCAAAGATTATCAATGCGCGATATGCGGCGAATCTTTGGATAACGAAGACGCGCTTGAGACACACGTCGAAAAGCATCTTTTCGATGACGAAGACGATAATCCGAATTTGATAAGCATAGGAGTTAATAATGAAGACGAGAAGATCGAAAAAATTACGTCAATCGAAAGCGTACGCTGCGGACAATGCGCTGAGGTGTTTGACTCGGAAATGCTACTTATGTTACATATGCAGGCGCACGACGAGGAAGTCGCGATTGCCGAGTGGGAACGACGAGGGATCGACAGTAGTCAACACATTTGTGTTATTTGCGACGACGTATTCGCGACGGAAATCGAACTTTCCGATCATTTGGATATTCACAATGGCAATGCGCACATTTGCCAATTGTGCGACAAACCATTTCTCACACTCGAGGAATTGCAGTGTCACGTTAACACTCACTGATACGCGTAGAGGTAATCGAGTCTCCGCTGTTACGGTTTTTCATGTTCTTGTTTTTCGAGAGGTTTTCGAAGAAACGGTAGAGATTTCGATGATTGTTTTTACGGATTTATCGAAGGGAAATGCTGGATAAATATTTGAATTCGAGAGAAATAAGTCAGTTTAGGACGATAAATCGCGACGCATTTTTCTTTCGATTTTCACAGATTGTGAATAATAATTCGCGTCTTTAGCGATACGTTGAAATTCTTAAATTTCTTGAGATTCCGTAAAATTTAATTATCACCGATTCTCAGGTGTATTTATGTTTATCGTGAGTTTCTCGAATATAAACTAATGTACGATTGTTAAGTACGCGTTTTCAAGAATTTTGATAATTTTGCGATTTCTTTCGAGTGGCGAGTATTTAAAAAAAAAATTATTAAGATTTATTAACATTTTTCATCTTAATTCTCGTTTTTTCGAAGATTTTTCGACTACGATATCTTAATTATTGGTCGACTAAAAGTGCCGAAAACACGACGGATATTTTATTGGCACGAAATAATTTTTTTTTTTTTCAAAATTTATCGTACGCCTGTTATTTCTATGCTGAGTGGATACTCTCCGAACTATTAATATTTGCATGAGTGTCTCTTCGATAAATATGTGCAGTAGAAACAATTTTTCGAAATCTCAGTCATCGACAAATCCGATTGCTATACTCCCAAAAGCTCCTTAAAAGAGAACCGTAACACGTGACGAAACTAATGATTGTGGTCTCGAGAATTTATGATTTTTACGTTGTAATGCGAAAACGTATATCGAAGATCAATATTGTCAGATTTTTACTCTTAGAACTTTGTTATTATTACGATATTGTGTATCATACTACAGCTAATAGAATGATAAAAAAAAAAATAAAAAAAAAGACGGCTTGTTTAGCACGAGTTTCTGATGTATCTGAAACTAAGAAATGACTTTTTTTTTTGAGGAATGAGACAAGAAGATGCTGTCAAAGCTTCGAATTTTTTTTTTTTTTTTTTTTCATTAATGAAGTTTTACGTAATTTCGTTAATAAAACAGTTTTTTCGAGACTTAAAAAAATTGTATAATTCCAATTCGCGTTAATCAATTTCAGATGAAATTCTTGAAAAAGTCTAAGAAATAAATTAAAAAATGGTCAACAATTTGTTTATTTTTGGCGAAAGGTATTTTCCGTATTCCGTTGAAAAAAAAAAATCGATAAGTCGAATACTCCAATAATAATTAGGTAAATCGATGAAAATTGTCTCGTCGCGAAAGTCGTCTTTGGGTTCATTTCTTCAATTTTCGGATAATATTTTATCGAAATTTGTGAAAGTTCGTTATCGGCAATAATTTTCGAAGAATTGAGAGAGTAACTTGATAGCAATGTGTGGAAAATACGGTAAAATGAGTGAATGAGCAGTTCTGCGGTATATAAAGACTTTTCAGTGATTAATGTGCGTTGGAAATAACACCTAATCACTGCATCCCCTCGTATACTTAACTATTTGGTCATCAGTGACATCATTAGTCGGGGAAAGTCGCAGCAAGAACTTTGGTCGCGAAGTACGTCTGTTATCGGACGTCAATAATCGATCGAACGATCGTTCGGCTGCTTTCAAAAAGTATCGGAAATGTGATGTATTTATCGCATCGATGGCCATTTTTTTTTAATATCGTCATAACGCATAACTTTCAGTTCTTTTACATTATCTTTCGTGTCGAAACATCCAGTGCTCTCCTTCCCGATAAAAGTCGATAAAAACGTACAGTACGGCGAAGCTGCTGCTTGTTGAATTTTTATTAACCAAACTATACGATAACCGTATCATTTAAATTTTCCGAATAGAAAACAAACCGCTTGAAAAAAAAAAAACGACAATTTATTGAGTTCACGTATCGATGAATTTAATTTGTTTTTTTCAAATACGAATTTCGTTAATTCGATGAAACGAAGTAAAAAAAATGAGTGGATGAGAAAAGTTGTGTTAACTATAAATTTGCATCGATCCAATATCCCTTTCGTAATTTATTAGAATGGCTATTTTTATCAATTTAAAATTCGAAATTGCCGTTTGCTTATTTTATTTGAAGCAATTTTCTTCGTTTTTTTTTTATCCTCGTACTTCCGCTATTCCTCTAAAAAAAAATAGAATTTCCCTTTTCTATCCTTCATTACAAAGGCAAAAAAATATGTTGATAAAATTCGGAAAAAATTCGCTGGTTTATAGCGACTCCGTTGTCGAGTATTTGAATCTGAAAATAAATGTTTACGGTACACAAATGTATAGTTACGGTAGGTCGTTTATTAGATATTATATATAATAATAATAATAATAATTTTATACACAAACTAAAGTCTACATAACAACATTATGGAATCGTTTTATACTCTTCCCTGAAAAGTAATTTGGAAAGAACTAACAGAGTAAATGATTACAAAGAAAAAAAAATCGAAAAAAAAAAAAAAATTATAATAATAAAGAATCTGTTTGCAAGTCACTGACTCGAAAGTCCTATTGCATTCTAATTTGTTTTTTTCTCTTTTTTCCTTTTTTTTTTTATTTACATTTCGTCGATGCGTATTTATGAACATCGATTACACACACAATTTATTCACAAGGAACAGTTCGCGTTTTTTTTTTTTTTTTTTTTTTTTTTTTTTTTTTTTTCGTTTTGTTTCCGACAAATCGGGCTAATATTTGGATACTGCTCACAATATGATGGGTACGTAGTACGGGATCCTATAATTGCGTTGGTTTTTTTTTTTTTTTTTTTTAACGCACAGCATTCGAAGACACATGTCTACAAAAATATTCGTAAATGTTTGACGGGAAAATCGTTATCGCGATCGTGAATCGTTTTTTTTTTTTTTTTTTAATTATTATTATTATTCCGATTCGACCGATCGATCTCGAAGTTCTTTCGATGTAACTTATTTTCTTTTATAATTTCAAAATGATAAAAACAAAATTTATGTTTGATAAAAAAAAAAATTACGCGAACGATTTTCCAATTTTTAACAAATTTTAAATGACGTTAAATAATTTTGCGTCGCGCTTTTTTCATATTAAAAAAAAAACAAACTAATTGCGCACCGTAATAACATCAGCGTAAACTCCGTCCAACGGAAAAAATAAATTAACAATCGTTAACTAACGTGTCGTAACAATTAAATTTCCAAAGATTCTTCTAAATTTTTATAGCTCGCGATACGATGATTCAGTCGTGAGTGTCCCCCGTGCATTAAAAAAAGATAATAATAAAAAAAAAAAAAAAAAAAAAAAAAACAACTAAATATTTACATCGAAGAAAACATTTAGCTCGGCGAGTCCAATCCTTTTGTTTTTTCATAAACTTTCAATAAGGAAAAAATAAAAAAAGTATTTTTTTTTTTTCTTGTTTTATCAAAAAAGTCGCCGATTGTACTTTGTTCGAAAAAATCTTCAAGATTTCGTTTAGAAAAAGACGTCTGTTTGTTTGTTTTGTTTTGTTTTTTAATCTTTTTTTGGGTCCCAGCGTTGCTTACTCACGATAAAAGATTTATTTCGGGTGTACGTCGCCTTGGATCTCATTCTTCGTATGTCGCGCACACCTGACGCGCGTGTTTTCTTTTTTTTCTTTATAATTTAATATTACGTAAACGCGATAATCAGCAATATCGACATCGATATAATTCGTTAAACGTTCAGCTATAACTCAACGCATCGCTACACCACTTTTGTTTTAATACTATTATTTACAATGACACCATTTATATAGACGTTAGATTTGCTTTTTCAATGTTATATATACCATTTTTTGTTTTTTTTTTTCGTTTTTTTTTTTCATTCTGTTGATTTTTTTTTCTTTCCTCATTATTATTTTTTTTGTTTTTTCTTATTATTATTTCATCGACTTAATAACAATAAATTAAATAGAATTCTTCATTGTTTATCAGCCAAACAAACAGACACTTATATCGATATAACAATATATATTCATGAGAGAGAGAGTCGCGAAACTGTATGACTGTACATTATTCAAAAAATCTTGACATACACACGTGGTTTTTGTTTTTTTAGCATCATCCATTATCATACTTATTCTTCTTCTTCTTTTCATTCTCTATAGACGCTAACGATACATTTGCTTACATTATCTCCCCAGTTTTTGTGTTGTCGTTATTTTTCTTTTTTTCACGAAACTTGACGCGTACATTCGTCGGATTCACAGTTAAATCCATTAACCGTTGAGCAATAAAGCCCTTAGATCTGTTTTCTGATTCTCGTGTCTATGTTTCGTTTTTTTTAATCATTCGTGCGCCGATTTCTTCTTTTAATTTGATTTTTGAAACGAAAAAAAAAAAATTAGCTATTTGCCTCTTGACGAACTTCCAGATATTTTGTTTTACTGTTGAAAGTTCGATAATATTTCAATGAATTCAAAGAATGACGCATGAAAAAAAAAATCAGTTACAAAGGAATGGGATTTTTCGTTACTGTTTGGTTTTTTGTTTTTTTTTTTTTCTTTTCTTTTTTCGTTTTGTTTGTAATTATCGTTAAGTTAGCTGTTTTCCTCGGGATTAACGAGCGAAACAGCTGCAGGTGCTTATTGGATTTGGCTTTACATTTTTGTTTCTTTTATTTTATGTTTCTTTATGATTTACTACTGCGAAACAACGTCGACGTAATTCGCTGGGTAGAGGCCGACTCTGCCGTCCTTTCTGCCTTTGCACCATCCCTGTTCGTCCTCATCTTCCAGCTTCTCGAATATTTCACCTGTAACATCGAACGCTTAATTGGGCGGATCGTCGATTGTTAATACGATTGTCATAAATACACGAAAAAAAAAACGAAATAACAATTTTTACTTTTTTTCTTGTCGTTTATGACAATCATCTGGAGACTTGCGATTTTTTTTATATACCATCATTGAAATTTCAATTTTTTAAAAATCATTCCTTCATTTTTTTCAACTATTTTCGATTCTATTTTATTTTTTTTTTATTATCTAATGATTTTTAATAATTTAATGATTTTTGAATTTACATTGTTGAATAGATAAAGAAAAAATCATTCCTTCATTTTTCTCAACTATTTTCTATTCTATTTTTTTTTTATTATTTAATGATTTTTAATAATTTCATGATTTTTGAATTTACATTGTTGAATAGATAAAGAAAAAACAATACCTTGTTTAAAGCTCAACTCGTCAGCCTCGGCGCCTTCGTAATCGTACAAAGCTCTGACGGGAACGCCAGGTTCGCCCGTATCAACGAGTGCCTCGCCACCGTCTTCGTCCCACTCTTCCTCGTCGAAAGGATTGGATTCCTGCTTCGCGTTCGTTCCGTTCCTGAAAATAACAACGATAAAAAAAATGAAAAAAAATAAATAAAAATAAAGGGAAACAATATCTTAATTTTTCATTTTTTGTCAAATGTTTAAAAAACTTACGTAATTGTTGAATTTCGATTAACCGAATTGCCATCGTGATTATTCTTTTCCGACGAATGTTTCGTAGAATCGATACTGTCGGTTTTACTATCGCCGTGATCACTGTCGGCAGATATAACCCGCGCTGCGGGCTTCGCTTTTGCTTTGTGATTGACCGGTGGGAATTCCTGTTCCAATTTTTCCTTAACGTTAGAAAGATTAAGAATTTCAGCGCCTCCGATCGCGAACGTGTATACTTTTTTGTTTTTGTTGTTTTACAATTTACATTATCACAATATATAAATATATTCGAATCGTGCAAAATCTATATAGCGTCGTATTGAGAATATTAAATTTTTATTTCCTTTTTAATTTTTCAAAATTTTTAACCAGATAATCAATTTTCTTTTTTTATTTACTTGAAACTGCGAAAGAAATACCAAAGATTATAAATTCTCAATTTTGACGCACAAATTCGATAGAATAATCGAAAGAAGATATGAATACTAAAAAAAACATCGTGAATGAAACTTCTAGGGTTTCATGCGATCTGATATGTATATCGAGCTAAAATTCGTCTCAAGCTTTTCCTACGAAAAAAAAAAAAAAAAAAAAAAAAAAAAAAAAAAAAAAAAAAAAACAAGAATTGTATAAAACATTCGCAAGACGTTCTCTGAATTTTCCTATTTTAATTTTCTTTTCTGGACACTTAATCGAGAAAATATTTTTCTACGCGTGCTGATTATAAAAGAAAAACAAAAGTATTATTTCAAATAGCAAACACGATCGCAACGTTAGTATAAAATATTTCACACGAGAAAGAAAAAAAAAAAAAGAAAATCCGCGTTATTTAGTTTTATAGATAGAAAACCAATTTGCAATTATCAAAACATCGTGTTAGCTGTTTTGTTTTGTGTTTAAGTAAAATTATAACAAAACTTTACATGCAGATCCTCGCCGACAGGTCGCTGATTGATGAGAGTGATGGATCCCGCCGGCAGCGCTTCCTTGGATTTCGAACCTTTGGTGATGTCGCGAAATTCCTCGGCGTAATCCTGCGCGATATAAAAATAGCAACGATCCACAACAGTCACATGCGCGGCATTCACGAATCGGCTAATGTCTTTACGTTAATAAATAAAAATGCATTAAGTATCGCAAAAGCTGCGACGCAATGGTTACGTTGCGTCGAAGCTTTTCGAGAAACATATCTATTTCGAGACTATTTCTCGCACTATGGAAATTATCGACACAACGAATCCGATTAAAAAAAAATAGAATTTGTTGAAAAATTTTAAAAATCGATTTTTATCGAGTTTTACTGTGAAAAATTTATTGTTTTTATCTTTTTTCCTTTAAGACTGAGAATTATATTAAATTTGACGAAAAATTTCCGTCGCCCATTCGATTTACTCGATTCGCAAAGAATTTTTTATGAAATATTGCGGCTGAGCATTTGCGGCAATAAAAATTCAAATAAAATGAAACGGATTCATGAATTTTTATCTACGAACACGAACTCTACTTTTAAGAACAATTAGATATATCCAATCATTAGCAGTTATTTATAATCATGCGATCGTTCTCGTCTAACGAAGCGATGCATTGAAATTCTCTGTTACCTCGAATTGCGGCCAATTCATCGCCATGTTTACTCCGTGATTATTCGACCACCACTTCAGGTCCTTTTCGTGATCGGCGTTGTTTATCGTGTGATAGAATTCTTCGTAGATTTGTGGAAGTCTGAGAAATTTCAATTTTTTTAATTAAAAAAAAATTATAATAAAAAAAATTATTAACTAATACTAAGTAATAATTTTTTTTTATTAACATTTTTTAATTTTGGGGGATTTTTATTTTTTTTATAAAAAAAAAACATTAATTTGCGCGTTTAAGAGTGACTAACGTTGAACTTCAGTTTTACGTTAAACTAATTGCTCACATTTTTCGTATGACACTAATAAACAACGGGAAAAAAATTCATTGAGGCGGCGATTGCGTAATAAAGGAAAAGATGGTATATAGTTACACTGGATCCTGCGAAATATTGAGACACTTGTGAATTCCGAACAGCACATCCTTGAAAAATTGAAGTCTCTGCGCCTCCATCTCCTGACACTTTTCGAAGACTTGTGTCATGTCCTCCATGTACTTAGGATTGTACTGATTAATTTCCTGAAGCGCAGCTTCGTATTTTTCTTTAGCCCTTTGAACTTCTTCCTTCGTCTTCTGTACCCTGTCCTGCATTTTTTTTACCTGTCGAATAGAAACGAAAAATATAGTTTCTCGATTGGGTCGTTGACGGGTTGAACGATAATATTATCACGATGCGGCTAAAAGGAGAAGTAAAAAGTTTACCGATTCTTACGGAATTATGAAATTCAGAGAAATTTTTTATATAAATAACATCGATTTATTATCGATTCGATTTATTTATTTACACGATATTTTTTTTCGTCTCTTTTTAAAGGTTCAAAAAAAAAAATTGCAATTTTCGAGACATAATGGCATTAAGCCAAATTAAAGTTAAAAAAAGATTTTTTTTATTTCAACTAAACTGCGAAAGTAATGCAAAATAAATGTTTTTTATAAAAAAAAATCGGTAAATTTTTTTCTCCTCGAAAGTTGCGAAAACCTCTTCGTGCACATTATGGTCTCAGGACGTTTCGCAATTTTTCTAGCAAATTATAAAAAAGAGAAAAAATTAATTAACTGTGATTATATTTGATAAAATTTCGTGCTACAGATTTATAAATTAAGAAGAACGAGGAAAATATACGAAATTTACTATGCGTGCCTCAGTGCTACGGAATCGCAAAATTATCGATATCGATGCTACAATTTCGAAGTTTAAGCCGCGAAGTCTATAATTCTTTTTTGCACCCCTAAGTCTTCCTCCGGTCGATGTATAATATTTTTTTACTCATTCGTAGCAAAATTGAGGCGTCAGTATGTAAACAACGTGTCTATCGAAGCGCCATGCAAATGATGTAAAAATTTCAAACGAATCCGCAGCGTTTTATTAACAAAAGCAAAAGCTTCGCATTTGTCGAAAAAAAAAAATCGAAAAAAAAAAAAAAAACGGAAATTCAAATTATTTTAAACATTACGTAAAATATTGTCTTCCGAATAATAAAACTTTGAAATCCCTTTTTTTTTTAATCAAATTTAAAAATCGATCGATTTTAACAATTAATTTGTCGATAAACAATTATTCACGATTTTAATGCAAAGCGTAATGCCAACATTTTTATTAATTGCCTTTTACATTATAATTCGCAGAATATTGAATATTTCTTTTGCAAGAAAAAAATAACTGGAATAGAAAACCTATTCTTACGATTTGTCGATTTAGGAATTATGCCAAAGCGCGTAAACGCGCAATTGTAGGGAATGTATCGATGTGCGATACTTCAACAGACACATTGCTTACATCCTATCGTTTCAAATTCACTATCATCGCAATTAAAAATTGATTTTTGGTTAAAGATCTCCGTTTTTCGGCACTCATATGTGGTGTTAAACATGCGAGTGCTGTTCTAAAAGATTCGCGGATTATTCGCTTACCGTCAGAGCTTTCTGTGTTCGGATAAATAGTAGGAAAAAAAAAAGAGAAAAGAAAACAAAGATACGAATTAGTAATGCATGCAACATGCTACAACGTATACATACAAGCTGAACGTCGCCTATCTTAGTATTCCTAATGGTTTTTCGAACTCTTTGGCTCCATGCACCACATCCACCACAATTTGTCATCTAAAAAGGTCGTTACGCAAGTCTTAGGCCTCAACGGCGAGTCTTTCGCCAAAATAGTTGAACAAATTTTGTAATGTCTGTCGAATGATTAATTTTGGTTTTGCGTATTCGTGGCAAAGGACGAGAGACAAAAGAGCTTTTCAATTCCGTTTTCCTTTTTTTTTTTTTTTTTTTTATCAAAGAATACTAATTACTAATGACTATCGGGGAAATCATTGCATGCATTTCTTTACATAGAATCGAAATTTATATTTCGATTTTATGTAAAAAGAATTTCAAAGAATTTCGATTTGAAAAAAAAAAAAAAAAATCACTCGTGAGGCGTGGAAATCGTGAGAGAAGTATATTTGATATTATCGGTTGTTTCTGCAACTAAAAAAAATCGTAAAAAAAGTTTGTAAAAAATGAAAAAAATTTCGAAGAATGTTTTTTTTTTTTTTTTTTCATTAAATTGTTCATCAACAACCAACAACTCGAAAAAAAGTCACCCGTCGATGAAAAAACGTAAAAACAAAATCAAAAATAATTCCGTCGATTTTCACGCCAATTATTGATAGTATAGTAATTACAGGTTTACAAATTATTCCAAAGGGTAAGAATTTTACTTGAAAGACATGCGACATTAAAAAGTCATTTCAATTATCCGAAACAAGACTCGAGTTTATTGTTCAACATACGCTATCGGAGCCTCGGGCCATCTATAAAATAATTCTTGCTAAAAAAAACACTCGTAACTGCGATATTAACCCCTTGAAACAGTGGACTATATTCCTTAAGCCATAATAGCGTTATCGCTGGCAATGTTTCTCAAGGGGTTAATTATTATTTCCGAGTTGCATCAACCTTCCCGTTATTAGTATTATTACGTGTGCAATACACACAAAAACACATTTCATTGATCTCAACGTGCTGTGCGCAACTCCCTTCGATTTTTTGCTTATTATTATTATTATTATTCAGGTCAACGATTTCGTTGAAACAAATTAACGAAATTATTGAGCTGAAGTCCTCCGGTGCGTTTTATAAAACGATTTTTTTTTTTTTATAAGTTTGTATAGTTTTAGAAAATATTTATCACAGTAATGAATAAATTTATCACCCGAATTTTTTTTAAATTTTGATTATCATTCGAATTACCGAATATATTAATATTCAGCAAATTCGATTTAATTTTTAATGATGTTACGTATCATTATTTATATTATAATTAGTATGAGTTGAATTGTGAATACATTCGTAGAATCTGTAATAATATTGTAAGAAAAAATAATTACCTGATCAGGTGAGAGCGAACTATCGGCCGAAGCGTTTCTCTCCACATTAGCGGCGGTGCGTTCCGTCTTACAGCTATTGTGAAAATCCGATTTTGCTTTTTCGACTTTCTGCAATAATTTTCCCCATGGTTTTTGCGCCTTTTTGAACGCGTCTTCCATTTCTTTACGCTCTTTCAGAGTCATCATTGACTGAAAAACGGAAAAAACGAGAAGTGGATGAATCGGTATAATTTAATCGGATCGTTAAACATTTTTTTGGCGATTCCTCCATTTTTAACATATATAAATAATAATAATAAAATCAATAATTATCAATAAAAACACTTAAATTAAATTATTATTATCATTATTATTATTATTATTATTAAAAACGCGCATCGAGAAAATAATGGAATTCGAATTAATAAGTCTAATGAGTGTTTCTTGTTAGCCGACTGCATTAATAAGGGAATAAAAAAAAGTGAAATAAATTAATGAATTACCTTGTGATAGGTATCTTTTTGCCACGTTTTAACCTGTTGTATAATATCGTTGCATAAATTCTCCTTCACCCTGAGATGAAGATCGCAGAGTCTGTCGGATTCGACGAGAACGCCTTTCCACGCCGCTTCCGTCGTTCCGTATTCCGGTCCCTTTTCGATCTTTTCGTTCCAATTTTTCGACCATCCCTTCAATGCCTTCGCGTAATTCTTCTCGATCTCGGCGCGTTCCTGAACGAGAGCTATCAGACTATCGCACAACTTGTGACCGTCTTCGATCCTTTTTGTCGTACGCTTGTAGTTACCCGGCTCCCAGAAGGAGTCCGTGGTAGCTATGAGCATATTGTCGTCGCTGTGATGTGACATCTTCTTAACCTAAGATGAGAAACTCCTTTCTCCTAAAAAAAAAAAAAAAAAAAAAAAAAAAAAAAAAAAAAAAAAGTTGAAACACACATTTTTGGTATCGATAAGAATATTTTTGACGAACGCAATGCCGACAATAATGTTTACATAATTGTTGAAAAACGAAAATTATTAGGTCGACTCGAGCATTGAATTGGACGAAGAGTTTAGGAGTTAATTTTAGGTTTTTAAATAACCAAAAAAATGAAAATCGGATTAAATGTGAAGTTATCTAAAGCTGTGTATCGGTTTTTTTGTTGCATCAAAATTGTAGGCTACTCTACTCGAACGTTACACCTTTGTCGTCGCTGTGATGTAACATTTTCTTAACCTAAGATGAGAAACTCCTTTCTCCGAAAAAAAAAAAAAAAAAAAAAAAAAATGTTGAAACACACGTTTTCGTACCAATAAGAATATTTTTTACTAAAGCAATGCCGACAACAATATTAACATAACTGTTAAAAAAAAAAAATGCTTACGCCGGTTCGAACATAGAATTAGACGACAAGTTTAGGAGTTAATTTTACGTTTTTAAATGGCCAAAAAAATTAAAATCGAATTTAATGTGAAGTTATCGAAAGCTATGTATCGGTTTTTTTGCGTCATCAGAATTGTAGGCTACTCCACTTGAACGTTAAACCTTTATTCATACTTTCGCAACATTTTACCGAGAAGCGGATAATTGTAAGAAATGTGTAACGATGAAGTTGATCTCCGGTGTTTCAGTGGTATACAGGTGCGAGTTGCGCGCGTCGCGCGGCGCACCGCAGAAAGCGGGACAAACTCGACTTTTCTCTTGCGACGAGTTTACTATGTATGTATGTATGTGAGGCCATTTACGTGAAGCACTTTAATTCCACGCTGCACACTTTCTTTGCCAATATTTTTCCGGGAGGCTATAAAATAGCGTTCGCGGAAGAGGCGAAAGAAGTGTAAAAGGCGAATAATTAGTTTGAGATTATATATAAAAAAAGCGATTGAAAAAAAAAGGAAAAACCGCTTCTTACTAATTATTTTTCATACATAACCAGTCTTTCTTAGAGATTTTGAATAAATAACTTTTAAACATAATGAATAGATATATATATATATATATATATAAGTAACGCTGACATACGAATTGCGGTATACAGGTAGCGGATGGATATTAGGTACAGACTACGACGTGAACGTCGCTTATTGAGTTACAGTCACCGGGGAATCCCCCTTTTCTATCATCGATCGTCCCAATTTACCGAAGCCATTACAAATCAAATCCAATGCGGCAGATTTAAAAGATAAGGATGTAACTAGATGTGTGTAGAATATTTAACAGCGAATACGTAAATCTCATCGAGACACGTGTGCGTCCATTGATTATTTTTGTAATACCGTTTAAGGGGTTCCAGACGACTGCCTTCTTACGGGATTTTTTTTTAAATCTCAAAAAAATTATTTTTTAATAATAATAATCGATTCCTAAGGGTCAGAATCCGTTTAGTATTTAGATGCGCACAAAAGTGTATCCATTACACTCGGAAAAAAATCGTTTTTTCGTATTTTTTTTTTCATCATAAAATTGTTGTTATTAGATATTTAGCTAAAATAGTATCGAAGTCTCCCGATTTCTATTTGCTATGTGGTTTTTTAATAAAAAAAAAAATGTTTAAAAAATTCAAAAAATTGATGTATCAAATTTCAATACGATTCCTTGAACCCTTCGCTGGTGAGTTTATCTCAAGCAAAAGATCAACTAATATTTCTCGCATACATATGATTATTGTCGTTCTCATTGCTGCGATTGCCTTTTTTTGCGCGGTTTTTGCTGCCATTTCTCTTCTCATTGTTGAAGATGAGCCGCGCGTTCCTACATTTCGCACCCCCGGTAAACGCATCAGCGGTCTCTCACGATAGGTACACCGAGATATTCAGTATCCGATGAAATTTCTCATACATCGACTATCGATTCGACGATCGAACGCGGCGGCCGGATAATGAAACTGCGAATCTCACGGAATATCGACGTTCTTGCGTACACCTCTGTGTGTACTCTCCATATACACGACGGAGATATACACCGCAATACCGAGTCATGGATACCTATCTCTACCGCACACTTGGAGCTCCGAAGCGCAGGCATGCAGCGCCGGTCAGCATGGAATGAAAATTGGCTCTACGAAAGGGTCGGTGAAACGGGCATCACGTGATGACCCCGCGAAAGTCCGCAGTCTCCAGCATCCCACGGGATATTTATAGCAGTTGATAAAACGGAAGCATTAGCAACTGATTACAATTTACAAAACACGACTATTCGCTTCATATTTTCCGAAATCTGATAATATCAGCCATTTTGTAAATACGCAAAAATTATTATTATTTTTTTTTTTATTATTTGACTAAACAATTGAATTTAGGCGGACGATTATAGCGGAAAATGTATGTCGTTACGAAGGGGTAAGTTGACTGACCTACGAAGGTAAATCTCGTGCTTTATGGAGAGTGAAATTGAAACTCCGGCACCTCGTAATACATAATGCTGCATAACATACTCGTCTACCATCGTATATCAACTATATATATATCGCGAACGTTGAAAAAACAGAACGGCATATCCGGCGTTCGTTTGCATTAAGAATGACGTTAGATACGACCTTTTGGTTCTTAGTAATCGATGTATGCGATACTTCCACTATCTTCGGTTTAGCTAACGACGACAGGATCTGTTCCGCACATAACGTTCGAGATAATAGACGATCGAGGTCGCGGTTTCGCCACGTTAATATACGCGAACAGACTATATATCGCTCCATATGCAGATGACGCGATTCTGTGTGCGAACTTAATATTATTCTCACCTACAGCACGTGTGCAGGTATACTGTATACATATATGTATCTTCTATCGTGTCGCTATACTATTTACCACGCTATATACTCGCGAAACGATCCACACGTAGCGCTCGACCTGTGTATTATATTTACGCAAAGCCTAAGTATAGGGATACTGTATATATTAACAGCTGTAGTATTAGTACGATGTATTATCAGCTTTGCAATGTCTTCAAACTCCCGCGAACGAGACCTGTACCTGCATTTAATGAATGACGCGCTCGAGACGTATTATTCTCATTAACAACAAACGGGTTTGCCAACGACCTTAATCGATTAATAAATCACCAGTCGGTAATAAACGCCTTTATTAAAAAACAAAAAAAAAAAAAACGAGAGCTGATATTTTGCATTTCTGGATAATACGGCTTTTTGTTCTTTTTCATAGGGGTTTGGAGCAAAAATTGCGGTATTTTAATTGGTCTTCGCAAGAGGCTTTAGAATTTTTTATCGTCGATTTAATGGCTCAAGGGTTAAGTATTATGGACAAAATGACGTTCATTTTCGATATTTATATACTGAAATTAATTATTAGTTGTTAGCGCGAAGAATTTATTGAGAGAAATAATATTTCATTGGTAGAATATATGTTGTTCTTGAAAAGTCATTTTGCCAATTCATTTTTTTTTTTTTTTTTTTTCGGTAAAAAATCGGATTTTTTGCAGTTATTGAGTACACATTTCTTGTGAAAAATGTTTATTTAAAAAAAATTAATTTGGATGTCGACTGAAATAATGAGTGCATTAACCGCGTTTTTCTCGAAACAGCATTTTATACTAGTTTTGCCACGATAACTTAAAAACGATTTAAGATATCGGCTCGTTTTTTTTTTTTAATTAAAGCTATCAACTTTCTCTACAAAGTGAACCTGAAACTATGTAAAAAAATAAAATTTATTATTATTGTTATTACAACAAACGTCATCCGTTTTTCGATGTTTTTCGAATTTTAGCCGCCATTTCTGTCATTTTCATGGTTTTTAAAAAAATTTAGATTCAATCCGTAGAGGAACATCTCCCGAAGAGAATGGCATTGGAAAATTGCCCAAAACTTGAAATGGCCACTTGGAATCGTGGCAACAAGAGAGCAGTGCGTGTGACGCGTGGCCATCTTTATACAGTCGTATCTCCGTTAAATATTCATGTTTTTGAAGCTACAGCCTCTGAATTTAATAGCCAACATTTTAATAAAAACGTTACAAAAAAGAAAATGTATGTATGTTGTTTCGTTTCTTTACAAATGCCATTTGAATTTTATCCCATTTTTGGCCCGTTTTCGCTGCCTATTCGCCTTAATGAAATTAGTTACGGCAATGTCGCGAAATGAGTTGTCACAGGTTTTTGTCACTGTGCCGAAGATTGAGTATCGCCCGAAGGTAGCAGACGGTTTTGTCAGTGATATTATAGAAGAGTAACGAACAAAGGATCGTCCGGGATACCCACCTTCATACGAGCTGTAGAAACGTCGTGACAATGAGAATTCGCAGAAATTCACGAAACCTTGTGATACGCGAAGCTCTGTGTCGGCATTGCCTCAGGGGGTTGAAATTTTCGTTAAAGAGAAGAATATCCAAACGTCACAGAGACTAATAGAGACGAGATAGTCGCCTTAATGTATGCATTCACAGATATATGAGAAAGAATATCAAACTTTTTTATAAGAAAATATCGTTGAAAAACGTCGAAAAATAGAACGAAAAAAAAAAAAATCGGTTAAACCGACAAAATCGGCACTTCAACAGCAAACATTGCTCTTCAAACATTTCAATATATCTCTTTATAATCACGAGCACTCTATGATCGTTCCGCTTGACGGCTAATAATTTGGGGAAAAAGGTACTTAGGAAAAAAAAAAAACGCAATAACTGTAACTTATGGGAGACGCGCGCCAACCGCGCATCCACCGTTGTCGGTATCCCATAGCGATGTTATTTAATGTTTTTTTTTCTTCACAAACACAGCACTCGATTGAATTAGAGACGATTGATAAAACGTGGAGAAAAGTTCAGAGAAACGACGTGACTTGTGACGCAAGGGCTCGGAGTCGATATGTAGCGACACAATGGCCGATGCCCGGAGCGCATGAGACACAATTGAGAGTGTGAGACGTGTGATGTTAACCAAAAGCATCACGTTTCGATACGTAGTTGAGAGACACGATCGATCGTTAGGCATACGAGAGCGTACAGTGGTTGCGGAGGAAAAGCTGAATGCACGTGGCAGTAGCATACACTGTGAAATTGACCCGTCACGGGGTCTCTTGTGTCTCGAATACAATACCAATTGTTACAATAGAGACGTTCGTTGCTCGAGGCAAAAGCCACGTGACGACAGGCTAATAATAAAGAAGTGATCCCCGAGATGCGAGTCTCAGTTAACTTCATAGAAACTCGAACCGGACTGTTTTTTTTAATCTTAAAACAAAGAGATGAATGAATCGCGTACTCTGATATAATGCCATTTCCACGATTTTTCGTCCAACAACGACGTCAATATTTTTTTACGCGAGAACTTCTACTCTGTATAATGAGTATCGAGTAATGAGAAAATCTATGATATATCCAATATTTTTTCCACGGAAAATTCGATATTAGGGATATCTTTTGGAATATATTTCTGCAAATATATGTCACTAAAGACATCGTAAGATCGATATATTAATTATAAAAAATCGCAGAATTTCTTGTATTTTCAATACATATTTTTCTATGCGGAACATTTGGACAAACGGTTGACAATGATTACTATAAAAAAGTGCAACAAACAGAACGGGAAATATCGGTGACGGAAAAAAATCGAATGTGGTTCAGTAGACGTTAACGCTATAAGACGATGAAGAAGATGAGAGAACCAACGGCATTGGAGTGGCCACGAGAGTCGAGGAATGCCGCCAGTCCAGAAACGCACAGGCAATGGTCAGTGACTACGATATCATCTATAGATATACCGAAGTCTCATAGAACTCACGCTAAAGGATGCGGAGGTGTTTACGGAGGGGAGAAGGTCGGGAAAAGATGCCGAAAGAAAGTGGCGATGGGCCGAGGAGTGGCTGGTTTTCGGTGTTCCTCGGCACACAGGTGAATCCACAATGTCTACAGAATCACCAGCAACGCCGGCCTTTCGAATGAATTTCATCCCCAATGAGTTTTTTTTATTTTTTTATTTTTTATTGCTAATTCTTCGGTTCTTCACCGTTAACGCATCATTATTACTCTACACTCTTAAAAAATCGTAAAAAAAATTAATATACTTAAAAAAAAGTTATTCTTGATGCGAAATTAAAAAAGAAATGTTCACTCTGTGAGCTCTGATCCTTTTTGGATCCCTCGTAATAGCAATGAATCTCATTATTCATTGACCCGTATAACCCCCGACGTTTTTCGCGGATGATATATTACTGAAAAGGCGCAGGTATGTCGAGCGCCCTGGTGTCAGAGAGCGTCATCGCCCACGTTCGTCCTCGACGAAACCGTACGATGAAACTCGTTACGTTAATGACACGCTTCCTTCAGCGTTTGCGTGTTCACTTCAGTAACGTTTCTCTGCCTCATACAGTTTCCATGCGATTATAATGCCAAACGATATACATGTATGCCACCCATAGGCGATAACATACCAATTCGCAGAGGCCGACGTTACGTTTACGCGGACTATAAGTGAGTACGGTCAGTTTTTACCTCGAATGCTGCCTCTCGGGGCGATTCACAGTTCGAGGAAGTTGCATCCAAGATTGAGCTATTCGACGCTTCGGAATGTGTTTATTACGTTTCGAGTGGTTTATAACGATGCGAAACGCGAAAAATCGTAGTTCGCGGTATTGACGGCTTCACCGAAACCAAAAGGAGGCAAAGACGCGGAGATACGTGAACATAGAAAGGCAACATCCAGGATGAAGAGTTCGGAAACTACAATTTTCCTTTTTTCGAAAAAACAAAAAAAACTTTTGATTTTTTATTTTATGAAGAATCTTGCGAAGTAATTCCTAAATAACATATATTACGCGATGTATTCGAATGTTGAGAAAATTACGGAAAAATAAATAAATGCGGCAGACATTGAGATGTACGTTAAGTACGAACGATGTATTCCAATCGATTAAATTCAAGAAAATATTTTCAGTGTCGAGGAAATAACGCAAATACCGATGCAATACTTTAAGTGAGAGTAAAAGAAAGAAAGAAAAAAGAAAGGACTAAATTACATCGAGATATTTTCACTGCGTGTTTGAACTCTCTGTATCGTACAACTTCCACGATAATTCTATAGCTCTCTACACTCTTTGCAGACCTGTGCGAAGAGTAATTATGTAATCGTAACGCCTCGCAGTTGCTCCCCGTATTACGGAGTACGACCGTGACCAGTTGTAACATCCGTTCGTTTGCGCCTTCGTGTTATGTACCTACATGCGCGCACGTATCTCACCGGTAGCCGAGACCAATAGGGAACTCCGACTGTAAGACCCCTACAACCAGTTTCTGCTGTGTACCCGTTCAGTCGATTCGACATCAGCGAAGAAAAAAATTGATACTCGTGTTTATCAATCTCGAGAATCGTTGAAAAAAAAAAAGACGTTTCCTACTATTATCGATCGAAAAATTAAAAAATTGCCAAAACAGATATGTTTATTTTATTCACAAAATTTTATTATTTTCATCGATAAAAATAGAATTTCTACAAAATCAATTTGCATCTCGTAGATGATGGACCAATTTTTTTTTTTTTTTTTTCAATGTTACGCGATTTGAAAAATACATAGTGGAGAATAGTATATAATAAAACTTTTCAAAGTATTACATTTCTCCAAAGTGATTTTTGATGCCACGGACTCAACGCATTTTTCTTCGGAAGATATCTGACGAAAGTACTCGAACGGTAAAACAGATATCTAGAATTTTAGTTTTTTCATTATTCCCGATTTGGGTTCGTCGTATGCGTAAAATCGAATTACTTGACTTGAAAAAAATCAAATTATGCTTTGCACAGGGCGTGCACCTTTGAATTTGAAAATTTATAAAAATTCAAATCTCGCAACTGTTTTACCTTCCAACGATAAAATATAGTTTAGACTTTAATTTCTTTACTTCCTGCTGTAAAAAATGTCTCATACTCGGCATCGAAAACTCCAAATTGATATAAATTTCCTTCCGAGTTTCCAAACAAAATTATTTCGCTTGAATTGTAAAAAAGAAAAAGAGCAAAAATCGGTCTGAATTCCGATTTGATTAATATTAATAATATTGACACGAGATATGTAAAGTCATACAAAAGTATCAGAGATCATTGATAGCGAGAGTCGCAAACAAAAGTGATTCATAAATCGCTTAGCAGGCGCGAGTTTCAACGCAGCAAGTATCACATGATGATAATTATTAGTGAGTCGAGTTTCAGCGGAGAGTTGACGCGAAGAGCGACAGCATTGAAAAAAAAAAAAAAAAAAATATGGATAGAATTACACGGCACCCCGCTGCATAACTATTAATCTACAATCGGCAAATTCCTCTGTCGATTATTTTGTTACAGTATTATTACAAGGGATTACGGTCACTCAAGTCGTCGTGTCGTTATAATTCTCGTCGCGGTCTGTCGACTGGTTTACTATAGTTATTAAAGAAAATCTCCAGGATCCGTTAATCTGGAGGTAAGGAGATTAAGTGCTCTCGCCAACAGTGCAAATACCTTAATGGCAGCCACACGAACGAGAATCAACGCAACTATATTCATTAATAACGTGGTTTACCCGCCTATGAATACTGTGTTCGCCGCATACATGCATTTCTTTGATTATAAGACATGTTTATTAATTAATTTCGTAATGCTTTGAATATATATCGTTGGTCTGTAAAGTCAGAGTGGCGAATAATCTATTTTCATAGAAATTTCAACCGATATTTCAATGTGACGATAAGTTATTGGTATAATCGACGACATAGCAATAAAGACGATAAGTGTATAGAAGCAAATTAAATGGCGCCGCAACAAAGGCCCGAAAATCGGTACAAAAGTTTGCCTCTCTCTACAAGTGGATTTCTATGTTGTATTGTTTCGGAGTTATTCAAGGCAACTGTATCGCGTGAATTCGAAAGAAGAAAAGAATGATAGAATCGCGTGTTCGCGAAGCACCGCATTTCTCTCGTTTCCCAGGCGGCAATTAGGCCAAGTTGACTCCGATGGCCTTGGAAGAGAGCTCGTTAATTTGCGCGTCAATCAGAACCCTTAAGGGAATACACCCCATTTGCCTTTTTTTCCTTTTCGAACTGAAAATTCCAGGCGTTATGAAATAATCAATGATTTTAGTTTACCTTGAGATACGTTTTTTTAATGTGGTCAGTTCAGTCGGTAAATAAGTTCACAGTACGGGTTATTTATCCTTAAAACCTCTTAAATCCCTTTTTCCATTTCTCTCACTTGGATTATTCGTTTTTTTGCTTTGTTTCTGAGGACAGCGGACGAGTCAAAAGCCTTAAAATACATCGCTAAATATAACCATTTAAAATTATGTTTGTCTTACGCGGCGCACGTTTACGAAATTGCTTCACTACACGTTAAAAATCGATTGTCAATTTTTTTTTTTTTGAATGAATGAAAAATACTTGTTTTTTATTCCGCTCCAACTTCCACAGATGTTTCCAAAATTCTATTTGATTTAAGTTTACAACACATATTTTTGCCTTCGCGCTTATCACACGTGAATCCCGGAATGCTGTAAATCCGTTAATTGTGATCTCGTAATTTTATCGGAGATAAAGCAGCTTATCAAACCCGTACTTAACTTTGACTTACTTATTTTATTAAATTTTCCATAACATCGGGTAATTATTTCACGAAATTTATCACCGTATGAAATTCTGCGATGAAAGCGCTCATCTTAGATTAAAAGTTCCTAAAGTAGTTTTCATCTTATGCTATCTTTTGTTGTAAATTATCCAACGTTTATATTATTATACTACATAATTCAAACATGTATAGCATACGTATAGGTATAGAGACCTTTGAAGCACATAGTATCTCAGGAGATACGCCTCTTTGAATGCAGAAAAAATGCATTAATTACCAATCGATCTATTTGAAACTTCGTACTTCGTGGTATTTTGGATCGCAGAATTCGAATTTGAGTTCAAGATTTCCAAATTCAAAATGGCGGATTTTATATCGATTTCTTTAACCGCCAGGTAAATCGTATATAAGGAAAAATATATGTCTCAAAGGGTTAACAAATCACCGAATCAGGTCGCCATTGCATTTACGAGTAAAGTAAATCGAAGTTTATCGATTTGTCGCGAGATTATTCCAGAATTTTATCTCTCGGTTATTGTAAAAAATATTGGCACGAGGTCGATGAAACGAGTGGTATCGAGATAGCGGAATAAACACAATATCTCGTTTACTAACGGTACGGTAATTCGTTAACCGGGCGCACATAAACGGTATTTCTGTGTGACGACGATGACACACACGCGGTTATAGCTATCGTCACATTTATTTGTCTTTTGTGACGCACAAACGAACTCGTCTCGGCATTGTGGAACGTCGTCAACAAGGTATATCGTACTTACAAAAGGAACGTCATACCGCGTTAAACACGCCGGAGATACGAGTGAAGGTGTGCTGATCGTTCTACTCGCAGAAAACGCGAAGATCGCGAATCGCATTAACATTTTCATTGACATAATTATTTCCATTCGTTGTTCAACACCGATGGCAGATTAGATGATAGAAATGAGAGATAAATCAATATCTATCGCGTCATCGCAAAATTGAAAAACGAAGTCACGTCGATAAGAAGTTATGCCACAACATCGTTGATTCATTTCAGCACTAGAAAATCACACATGGGTCACAGATATAGACGTAAACCATTGCAAAAAAATGTCCATTCTTTCCTAATTTGTATTTTTAGGTCTCATTGAAAAACGTATAACTTCTGGAATTTTTACTAATGTCAATATTAAGGTGTAATAGACATATTTTTTTCATCCGGGTGTTTCGATTTCCCAACAAATAAACTTCAAAGTATCGATGTTTGATAAGCTTTCGCAACGGTAAAAATATCGGGTCACATAGATCCATGTGTGGCATCAACGAAGTATAGAAGTACGTGTGGCGTTTTAAGGTCAACTCTTTTCAAAGAATTACATTTATTGCCACGTCATCCTTCAATGTGAAATATGAAAAAATATATATACATCTTTGTGTTTCCTGGCAAAAAAGTTGCCTCAATTCTCTCAATTTCCGGCAATTCCGCGTAAAGGAAGGGTTAAAGCTCGATAGCAAGAGCTTTTGTAGGCTTCACGGTACGACATTGATACATTACCGGCACTCGACGAAACTCTGCACAAGCGGTGTGCAGAGAATTGTCTCTGTACGTGAAGCGCGCACACGTAACGACGGACTTCCGCGTAACACGAACTGCTCACGACGAAGTGAGCAGAGGAGAAATAGCGAGAGGGGTTTAGTCAGTGTGCTTGGAATTTCAACGGCGAATTTATGCTCGGAAAATCTGGGTTACTATTCCAACAACCCCGTCGGAAGTGTGGTATGCGCGAAGGGGTGGAAGGGGCGGTTGGCTCTCGCTAAGGAGGAAGCCAGGAGGTTCTCGTCTGGGTCGTTGGTTCGGATAAATGAACGTGCCATTTTTCTTTCTATCCCTCGTTTCATTCTTTCTTTTAAGTAGAACGGGCTTTTCCGATGCCAGAGCCCATGCAGAGACCTCGGTGCATTCAACGGGCTGAAATTCACATCCGCTCATTCGTATTTCGTCCCGTGTTTCGTATTCAACGATTCTCTCTATGAAAAGTTCCCTTTTCAGAGAATACGTCTTTTTTTTTCACGTATGCTCTCGTAATTTGGGTTTTACAGTTGTTATTTTTTTTTTGTTCCTTTGTTTTTCGTGGTTTTTTTTAATATCGAAAGCTGTGACTTTACTAATATTTCGAGTGGGTAGAGTCAGAGGAGGCTATTGGAAGGTATGATGAACCGAAAAGGTATGTCACATTTCTTTCTTTTTTTTTTTGTACGCTATTGTTTAGAAAGTAAGTGATGAAAATTTAAAGGTAAATCTCTGAAATCTCTGAAATCCGAAGAATAAAAAAAAATACAATGGATAATTTGGTAATTTTGTATTATAATTTTTATATCGGGTTGGAATGTTATCAGCGTGAATATAATTGGGGGTTTGGCATAGACGTCGTTACGCCGGTTCACCGGATGAAGGCATTCCTTCCGGTATCTGCTCTTCGCGTGGGCAGATATCTCTTCCGGTCAGACGCTTTCGCGCGTCTTTTTTGAGATAATATGTCAAATGACGTGCGACTGATTGCCGAAAAACATTCGTGACACTCCACCGCCTCTTCGATTTTATTTATAATAAGAATGACCAGACGGGAGAATCGTCAGACGGCGTTGAAGCTGCCGTTGTACACAGTAAACTGCTCTCTAACAGAGTGGAAGCAATAGACCCGGTAATCATGAAGTCCGACAAGAATTTGTAAGTTTTTGTAGAATAATAAAGAATAATTGTATACAACAATAACGCGCGTGTGCATCGTCTTCATTTGATAGTCACTTTTGTACGGATTCATCGAATACGTCAAATACCTTCCGATCATTTCGATATATATCGGGACAAAGGTTTTATAAGGGTAAAGACAATAACAGGATCTGCTGCGATTACAGATTTTTTTTTGCAATCGTTGCTGCAATATTCCTTACGATCTCAAGCGCAGCATCACTGTGGATCGATCAGTGGGATGATAACGATGATGACAAATGGATTCAAAATTTCATCATAAACTTAAACTTTTCACATGTCTACAACGAGCCTTGCTTCACCAGTGAATGCTATCAAGTCGGTAAGTCTGTAATGTTTATCGATATAACTGCGAAATCCCCATAACTAATCATTTTTAAAAAACATTCCGCTAATCATCAACTTCACAGCCAATAGCATCCTCCAATCTATGGACAGATCCATCAATCCGTGTGACAACTTTTACCGATTTACGTGCGGCAAATGGGAAAATAGTCATCCATTAGACAGGAATGGTAAACCGCAGACGGAACATGATGTGTATCAGTCGCTGGTTTATCGGCGAATAAGAGGCGAGTGGACACCCTTAACTTCCCTAATTGCAGGTCGCAACATGCGCAACAAACAGCAATGGATTGATGATTTCATATTTTATAGATATCTTGAAGGAGGACTCGGATGCCAATGATATTCTGCCCGTGAGACAAGCAAAGAAGTTGTACCGTTCGTGTACCGATAAAGGTAACGATAAGACGACTTGATGATGTCGGTAAAATTTTTACAAATTTGTGATCAGTATTTTGTTTAATCTGTAGAAAGTCGGGAGAGAAGAGGATTGAAACCTCTCCTTAAAATTGTTAAGCAAGCTGGTGGTTGGCCGCTGGCAATGAACGGAAACGATTGGAAATATGGAGACCCTTCTTGGCAAGAAGTTGAACGTCATTACGCTCGATTGACCGGTCACAATGCTTTTTATGACGTGACTAGTCAATCATTGGGTTACTCTATACCCAGTATAACGGTAATCTTTTTATATTATATTAGTACATTTCATTTTATATCAATGTCTACATAAATCACAACAATACGTTGTAATGTATAGTTCCTAATTTATTTTTGTTATTATTATTATTATTATTATTTTTATTTAATTTTAGATTGTTCCATCACGTCTCCTCGAAGCCAGAATACCGTGGGAATATCGTGCCTATTTTATACCCCGTATAATCGCGGCATATATACGCTACAATGGGGCTAATGTGGCATTAGCAACGTTTCAGTCGGAAGTTAGGAAACTTATGGAATTTCAGGAAGAGTTGATTCAGGTATATTGCAATCATTTAAAGGTATATGCATGCGCGGAGTTCTTATTCAACAAGATAACCAAATATTTTAATCTATTATTCGTTTATAAATGAAAATAGGGACGGAAAATATAGAAAAATGTTATTAACACGAACCTTATAGTGTTTTTTTTTTTTTTTCGGCATCAAATCAAATGTAATTTTAAAGACTATGTAATATTGTCGTTTTCTTGCGGCAGCTATATACGACAATGAAAATGGTAATACCGCTCAGAGTTGCGCATTTTGAAGACCTGAACGGGAGAAACATTAACAGACATGGGGTGAGCGAGATTATTGGTTTTACTTCGGACAACGAACCGAATGTTATCACATTATTTTTTCTTCATATACACTGCTACTGTTGACATGAAATTATAGATCGATTGGAAGTCCGGAATTCAGAACTCGTTCGATCTTCTCAACATCACAGTTCACCCAAAGACCCACGTGTGGGGCTTGGAATACGCGCAAGAACTCACGAGACTTTTGGAAAAAACGCCATTGCGAACAATCGGTAAGCAAAAACGTGTTAAATATTCTTAAAATTATTTACTTTACTTGATACTAACGATTTGCTTTACACTAACAGTAAACTACGTCCACTGGAATTTCATTTCTTCGATGTTAATGTATACGACGGAAGCTATGATGCAAGAACTTAATTCGGTTACAAAAGGAACTTCGGAGGTACCAAGGTATCACATTACGACTATACAACATTTCTATTGCATTATCCGATCGCTAATTATGTTTTCCAATAATTATCGAAGGTGGAAAGAATGCGTAGATGCGGTCAAACACACAATGAAGTACGCTGTTAACTACCTTTTCGAGAAAAAGTATTATCCGAAATCAACGCAGAGCGCTGTAAGTCGAAAGCCCTTATTTTTTCAATGTTCATTTGTAATCAGTTCGCGTTCCACACTTTTTTCAGGTTTCAAAAATGATAAAAAATATAAAAATCGCCCTTGAGAACAACATTGATAATTCCAATTGGCTCGATGATGATTCGAAGACTGAGGCTAAAGAGCTACTCGGAGAAGTGTCTGTATTGAGCGATAATGTAAAATGGTACAGAAACAGAACGGCACTCACAAATTTCTACGAAGGAGTAAGAAACTACAATTATCATTATTATATGAACGATTTTTATTTTAATTGTCTTCCGATTAATGTAAGTAATTGGATTTTTCAGTTTAAAGTTGGGGCACAATACTTCGAGAACTCTTATAATTTCTTGAGGTTCCAGAGGAAAGGAGAATTAATGTCGGAGTGGATGTTTATGTCCCAACTTGACGAGTAAGTAATATTGCTTCAAATTCAACATCGAATATTATGATTATTGCCACAGCAGGTTGTAATCAGCGGCATTGATTTACAGTAGATATCAAGATCCTTTGGAAATGAATGCTATGTTCATTGAAAGGATGAATAATACGCACTTTGAGAGGTTTCTAGGTAAGTTTTTCACCCATTTCCATACGATTATGTTAATGCCTAAAGCATTCGTTTTTTTTGTTGTTTGGACACAAATGCTGTGCTATGAAAGATTCAGAGATTAATGTTTATATCTGATAGATTACTAATTTATCTGCACCAGATATCTCACCAGCCATTTTGCAGCCGCCTCTTTTCGTACCGGAGCTTCCTGAGTAAGTGGAATTAGATTACAGTGGAACCTCCTGCATTTGACGCTCTCGTATTTGACGAGAGCCCTGTCTACTGGCTACTGCCTTGCAAGGGCGGTGTGGAGAGGGAAACTGCTGGCTAAGCGATTGGCGCGCCACCGCGTCGTTTCGTGCACCTGATTGGACACCCGTGTTTGACTATGTCTTCCAATTGCGTCAAATACGGGAAGTTCCACTGTATTCGCAATTTACACATGTAGTGTTCATAATTACAGTACAACCCCCTTATTCTTAACTGCTCTTAACTCAACGGCTCTCTCATTTCAACTCGTTACCATGGCAACCATTTCTCCTAACTGCATTTCTCCTGAGTCCGTTGCCCCCACCCCAAGCGGGCTGCGCATGCGCAGCGGTTACAAAAGGTGGCTTCGTATCTACGGACATGAATACCCCTTGTTACCCCTAATCGCAGCAACTGATCGGGAGTAGGGATGGTAGGGGAAATGCAGAAACGGGAGGGTGTCCGATCCCGTCGAGTTAAGGATACGGGGGTTCTACTGTATCTTAAAAATTATCTTTTTTCAGGAGCGTCAACTATGGACATGCCGGTGTCACTATCGGTCATGAATTGGGTCACGGTTTTGATTATAAAGGTCAGAGTTAGAACTTGCAATCGTAAATGTAACCTATACACGCAATAAATGCTTTCGATCAAGTAGAAGGTACTGTCATGCGATACGCCATTGATTGCCGCGCCTTCTACCCATCTAAACCGCATTCCACATCATAGCATTGTTCACCATTGATTTCAACAAGCAACTGCTACAAATTGCCATTGTTAACTACATATTTTCCAGAATTTCGAGTTTCTTCTAACATAATAATGAAGAATTATTACCAGAAAGCGCGTTGTTTCATTGACCAATTTGATAACTACTTTGGCGTTGAGAAATCATTGGAAGACAAAGAGGTGAGTGGGGCTATTTATAATCGTTTGAAAGACAAAGAAACCGCACTATTTGGATGTGTGAAATATGCCTTCAATGATACTCCACAGACTCGGGAAAGTAGCAGAGGCTTCAGGACGGTATCGGAAAACATAGCTGATTCAACCGGACTTCAAGCGGTCTTCCAGGCTTATAAAAATCTAAAGGAGACGAAAGGATCGGAAGAGCGGAGACTTCCGGGACTCGAAAGTTTCACAAGCGATCAGATGTTTTTTATTAGCTATGGCGCTGTAAGTAGATCAACGCTTCTCTATTATCAAGACGAGGGATGCGCATTGAACATCATTTTGACGAATGGTATATTTTGTTTTTTCAGCGTCGATGCCAGAGATTGTCGCTGCAGATGGAGAGAACATTCCTGAACGATACGCACACTCCTGAACCATTTAGGCTCATCGGATCAGTTTCGAATACAGACGATTTCGCTAAGGTTTTCAACTGCCCAATTGGAAGTCCGATGAATCCCCTCGACAAGTGTAACATTTGGAAACAAGCTGATGCAACACTGAAAAACTACGAGTCAACGGATTGAAGGGAAATGTCGGCTCATCTGGAAACTGTTGTGTTTCAAAAATCGCCGATCTTATACCACCAAACTGCAGCAACTTGAATACATTACATTGAAATCCTGTTTTCTATTTTCCGATCAAATGCATTCCGGATTTTGTTCTGAATTATTCATATTAAGGAATTCAGAATTTCGGAAAACTACGTACATCGCGATAAGAAAAAAAGGTCGTTATGTATGTACAATCGGATGTTTCCACTGGTTAATTCGTAAAAAAAAACTGCCGGATGAAAAATACATGAGATCGGTATGTATTTCGTTTGGAAACTATCAATCGAAAGTCGAATAATTCTGCGATCGATTCTCTGTTACCGCTGCACGGTTGCGCTCTCAACGTTCATTCGTTTCCGCGAAGGGCAACACGGCAATGTGGGGGAATTGCCATCGACGACGACGACGAGATCGAACGAGAACTCGTCGGTTGGTATGGGATCGCGTAACTCGCTGGAACGTTGCGATTCGAAGAACGCTTGTTTACAGGCGAGAATTGCGGTAACTCCTCGGACGAAGCGATAACCACGACGTGTTCTCGGTAAATCTATGACGTTAGGTGGAGATAGTTTGCGATGAAAGAGACAAGTAAAACAGATTGCAAGCCGTAAGAAGAGAAAACAGAGATAATATTCGTTGCGGTGCGCTCCCGTTACGTGTTTAATGTAGATATGTATATCGATAAAGTTCTGCGAGGAGATTGCAATTGATAGGCGACGATAACGCGCGTCTTTCAAAGCTTCCAATCGAAAATTCATTAAATCGCTCGCGAGTCGTTAGAAGTAAAACGATACATTAAAATGTATCGAGCCTTTGGTGTCTATCGGAAATTTCAAGTAATAATTATTATTAATTATTCGACCTATTTGAGACCTATTGGATTTTATGATCCGCGATTGTCGACTTGTCTACAAAGGAGTACAGCGTTCGTTAATGAATGGCGACACTCTGCATAGTCTTTCATCTGTCTACTATAATTCTGAATACAACTTTGAACCGCAACCTCGGGGACGACACAGGAGCTCCAAAGTACCTAAATTCATTACAGTCCTCAAAGACTTAAAGCAAACCGAGTCAAGTGCTATGTCGTTCTTGCGTAATGTGTTACGGTAAAGTTACATAGCATTAGGAATTCACGAAGTTTGCATGTCTTGCTGAATTCGTAATTTTGGACGCGTGAAGGCGAACGCATCACGAAATAGTTTACAGTGGAGGGAAATGTTGAGGCGAATAAAAGCTTAAGGTAGCTGCAGCGCGTGGTGTCCATTTCGCCTAAATTCGACGAAATGGAGAATTAATTGCAGACACTTCTCGATAGTATAAAAATCTGAGAAAATTCATGCATATTATAGGTATTGAAAAGATTAAATTGGCATAATAATAATTGCAAAATGTTATTAACAAATTGATGAAAAAAAAAGATATTCAACAAATTTATGGTAACTTAACTTTTTTTTTTTTAATGAAAATGATTCGTTCATTTTTTTGAATACGACTGAATTTTTTCAGATTTTTATCTTCGGTTTGAATTTCGTCTTTTTCTACACATTTTTTCCATATAAAAAAAAAAAATTCAAACCAAAGATAAAAATCTGAAAAAATTCATCCGTATTCAGAAAAATGAACGAATCATTTTTGTAAAAAAAAAGTTAAGTTACCATAAATTTGTTGAACAATTTTTTTTTTTTCATCAATTTGTTAATAACATTTTGCAATTATTATTGTGCAAAATTAATCTTTTCAATACCGAAAATATGCGTGAATTTTTTTAGATTTTTATACTATCGGGAAGTGATTGCAATTCCCTCTCTATTTCGTCGAATTTAGGCGAAATGGTCACCACGCGCTGTAGCTACCTTAAGCTCGAAGCTTTTTCGATCGGTAATATCAGCTCTCATCCTATTCTCGCTTCCCTTCTTCTTCCACATTCGCGATGACCCGAGTTCATCGTCGTTCGCGTTATAGAGGGACAGTCCGTGGGCTTCTTGGCGCCGAAAGTGCCTCGAAGATCTCGAGTAGTCGAGCCTCAGATTGAGGAGCTTCACTCCTTCTCCTCTACCATACATTTAACATGCAACTACTATACGTATAGGGATAAGAATTGAGGACTCTCCGCTCCCATTGACGAAATCTCGTCGACGTGAGCGGAAGCTCGCGAGACATAACCCACCCAAAGCACCCTTCGTTCTCGCGCGCTCTCCTTCGACTCGTCTACTCGATAATAACACTCGAGGATGCAAAATAAAGAGGATCAGAGGCTACGGACCTATCTCCGCTCCAGCAGCTTAGGCACGCGAGGTCTCGTGACCCCGACAATAACTTCGTGACTTTAATTCTTGATGTGTAAAAATTACCGTTTTTTCAAACATCAATAAAATGAATGTAAAATGTAAATATAAATTTTTTCAAAAAATATCAACTAATTTATATAGTTTATCAAAAACATTATACTGTTATTACAAAAAAGGTAAAATTTCAGTTATCATATAGATATTTAAAAATTGATAAGTAATTAATATCCTTAATGTTGAATTTATATATCGATGTTATTAAATTTTTTTTTCATATTATAGTAATTAATTCTATACTATTACTGAATAGAAATATTTTTTTTAAAGGCAAATCTTTTATCGGTGCGCAGCCGCTGAAATTACGCGGAGAGAAAATTGAATCAACAGACCATTAAAATTTGAATCCTATATACACCTATTTTTATTGTAAATTAAAGATCGCTTTGCTTTTCGGATTTTTTTTTTTTCGTTTTTTTTCCGCCCAATTCCCTTGAACGATCGTGACTGAGCGATGTTTGATTAGGGCGAATGGTATTTGCCGCATAATTTTGCCACAGTTCGCCCCTTTCGTCGAGTAGGGGAGAGCGTCGTGTGTACCGATTACATCGACCTTAATCGAATGAAACGTGGTACTGGGTCAGGTCAAGGTTAATTGACGTACGTAAGAGTCGAGATAGATGAATCTTGGCGTCCCTCATCGATTGAACCCCAACGCTGAACTGCTCTCGTTTGCTCGCGTAATGAATCGCCGTTTAATAGCATCGAAAATTCACGTTACATCGACAAAGCGATATAGGGTCGTGAACACCGGTCGCCGACGTGAAATATGGGCGATTAAAATGTACTATCGATGTAGGTTCGGTTAGGTAGTGTTTCCCCTTATTCCGCTGTATACCCTTTCGGGTTTTTACGGTTTCCACCCCTCCTAACATTCCCTACACGCACTCAGCTAATCTACCGAACCTTTCGTGTGCGTCCGCTGCTGACTTAGCTACTCTGTACCGGCATTTCCCGGAGACACGGAAAAACTGCGGAAAACCCGTCGTACAGACGGCCTTATTATACTGATTCTTCGGTATTTAAGTGCTGATTCTTCGGTAAAGCTGTCACCCATCCAACTATTGCCAGCGAAGAAAGCTGCTTGACTTGGGTGATCACCGGAGCCGCGCGCGATCGATATGTACTATCGATGTATTTTTTTTTTTTAGACCAATTTTTTCATTTTTTTTTTCATAGCTATTGTTAAATTAGCTGATTATATTCACATCCGCGTTACACCGATACATGACGATTTAAAATTCATGATTGATATAAACTAAAAAAAAATTTATTAATTTTATCCAATATCGCGTCGGCTATCGAAACTAAATATTTTTTTATTAAAAAATACTATGCAGTGCACATGTTTACGATCCCTGCAGTGTTGTAGATTTCTCACTTAATCGGCGTCTCATTAAGAAAAAAAAAAAAAAAAAAAAAAAAAAAAAAAATGGACTCGCATCAATTTATCGTCCGAGAGAATCCGACGATATAGCGAAGGACACGTTACTCGTTCGCCATGCGAAGCGACCGATATAGGACGCAAACCAGTTGCATAATATCGTTCGTATTATCTGGCCATTGACACCGAATTTCGAGCTCGTAGAAGAAGGCCTTTCTCTCTTGGCTGCCGATGACTTTTGGCTTACGAGAGAAAGAGAGAGAGAGAGAGAACGCGCCTCTCGAAAGTTTTATTTTAGTTGCCAGTTGTGTGTCCTCTATCCACGCTGACGGGATTTATTTATAAAGTCTACGACTCCTATTCGGCGCTTCCACGGCAATACGTTTTGGTTGGCGGATGAAGTCGCGAAAAAAAAAAAAAAAAAAAAAAAAAAAACGCGACTTGTATAAATTTTCGACGATTCCAGCGGAGAAAATGTACTCTCGAAAAACTCCGATTTTTTTCGAAATAATTTTTAAATTTAATATTATGAACAGAAAAATCGTAGACCCGTTATGCAAGGTGTACGGGATGTTCTATACAGTGATTCACTATATTATAGATGAGATTAAAGGTTTCGGTTGGCCGGACCCCCTCGAGTATTTACGCGCCTAGTTCTCCTTTCGGTTGCACGTTCTGCACCCTCGCGCACTTCGCGGTTTATAATGCCTCCTTCACTGTCCACAATACGCTATATAGTATACGCTATATAATAGTATATCTATTCCGCGTTCATCGCCAGTTCGTGCCGCAACTACAGCGCAGACACCGTCTTACGAGACTTCCTTCACAATTATCACTAATTACGAGTGTACGAGATTCATTAAGGACTCTTAACATCCAACGTACGACCATAGAACGACACAATACGCTGTATGACGAAGAATAATTCGCCAAAGGAAAAATATAGCTTTCAGTAATCGAATAAAAAAAAAATTAAAAAAAATCGAATATAAAATAATATAATCTCCATATATTAATTTTAATTAAACAAAATATATTTGATAAAAAAAAAAATAAAAAAAAAATTGAAATGGTTTTATGCCGCTTATTGGTCGAAATTTTAATTTTTTCGAACCGAAATAATTTTTAATGATTAATAAAATGATCGCATAAAATTCGTTTAGTTACTAATTGTATTACGATGAAAAATGAGAGAATGAAGGAATTTAAGGGATATATATATACATATATATATGTTGGGGAAGGTATTGCAGAATAGCTTGACTTACCGAGCCTCGGCTATTAATCTCGCGGAAGTAGAGTCGCGGTATCGCTCGAGACAGCCTCACTTGGGGGTACGAGTAGTGTTTCGCCTGTGTCTGGCGTGCAGTGTGTCTCCTTGTCTCTACCGATTAAGCGAGCGGCCGTTGGGCACGTAACACAAGGGAGTTGCTGCCGGCTTCCCCGAGTCCGGCATTACAGCCTGACTGTGATGTACGTGCCGCTGGGAGTTCACAGGGAGGCCTTACCGGTGTCGAATCCTGTTATAAATCATGCGATAATCATGTACCTCGTTAAAAAAAAAAAAATCGCTGGAAAATCTTTGTATATTACATACAATTCGTGATAATGGTACCGAATAAATGTTTAGAAACTAAAAAAAAAAAATTCAAAACATCGATGAAAAAAAAGGGTATAACTAAATAATGTTTTTTTCTATCAGTTTAGATATTCATTTTTACCGATCAGATTTTTTTTTTTTTTTTTTTAATTAGTAACCAATACTTTTATTGTGAAATTACGAAATCCAGTATCGTAGTGATAAGAAAAACTTGAGAAATTTATAGATCGAAGTTGAAGAAATATTTTACGAGATTAAAATAAAGAGAAACGCGTGGGATACCTTTCGGTCAATCGTTCCATTGAAATTTGTGTCGTTATATGGGTCTCGGGATCATTATAGGCAATAATAAATGCAAATTAGCTTTGATTAGACTAACAAGGATGTGCCGAGAGTGTCCGCACGGATAACGCCGGGATTACGGGACTTCGAATGCATACGCGAGTAAAGGTATACGAAAAAAAATTCTTCGTAAATTTTTGTAAAATTTATAAATTCATATATACAAACGGAAACATTCAAATGCCATTAAGAAATTGAGTTTCTCTTCGTTTCAAACTTATTTTACGTACTCCGAGACTAACATCACAATTTTTTTCTTTTTGCTCCGAAAATATAAATTTCTCTATGTGAAAGCAAAATTGCTGACATCGTTGCATCGAAAATATGACAACACGTTTTGCTACCGATAAAAATTCTGCTACATAGTCATCGCCGATGACTTAATAAAACATCGTACGATGTGTAAGTAAGTCGTATGTGTTCTCGCGGATAAGTTTTTGCACGCAGCGCCGGTTGTTCGCGTAGTAAATACGCACTTTTCGCGTTCGTAAGAGTAAACCGGGGAATCTCGCGAACGCGTTAGACTCAACGTTTTCTCTCGTTGTAACGGTAATAGTTTCGCTCGAATTCGCTCGTGGGAACCGGAGAATGAAGATTTGCCGTTCCCCCCATCTCCCCCCGCGAGATTCCGTCCACGTCGACGTCGTCGTCATTGTTTTCTCGTTTCCTAAGCAAATTATACGCTTAATGGAAACGCGACGAGAATGAGACTTTACGTCGCTCGGACGTTTTTCGATCTACGACTTTGTCCCTTTATTTTTCAAATATGACAAATAACGAAAAAAATTTAAATTAATAAAAATAAAAAAATTTCTTAAATTGCAACACAATTTTCATTATTTGAAAATGTAAAAAATTCCTTTTCCCCCTTTTATTGCTCAATTTTCTACAGTTAGAATAATAAAAAAAATGTGGAAAAAAAAATTCCGTAAAAATTCATATGTGGATTTTAAATATAATGAATTTTGTCACCAAAAAAAAAAATTATAATTTTTCTTATAGTTTTAACGACTTAAAGAGGGAGGGGGTGAGGGGGCGAAACGGTCGAGAAAAGGTCTTCTGTATTGAGGAAACTTTGGTAAACGATTTTTCTTGCGTTTAAATTTTTCACCGACTGCTTAGGCAGCCGAATGTGCAGTACGCGCCATTTATCTATTTTCCTGAAGCTTATTTATTGCACGATCGTCGGAGCAGACATAAGAGACATACATTTGCTTTTGCCGACACTCGTCGAGTGTCTTCAAGGTCGTTGCACCGTCTGTATGGTTTCCAGCAGCATGCGAGAAGGAAAAGGAAACCGGATGTCGGTGCGACGAGCTCAACAAAACTATCCCGCAGGGTGCGAAACGCAGCGGCGGAGACTCACGACGATACTTCGCGCGCAGATTAACACGAGAGATATTATGCAGATCCGCGGAGTCAGGGGAGAGAAGAGGCAAAGAGTTGTTGGAAGATCGATGAGCTCTTTACTTGTATTGTAAGACCAATGAATGTCGTTCTTGTCACGCGAGCCGATGCGTCTCCACACGCTATAGAATACGCGGTAATTTATTTTCGTGACGAAAATTATGGGGAATTTTATAACTCTCTTATTTCTATAACATCGAAGAAATACTTTAAATTTAAACTATCCATGTAAATTTTTCATTGAATAAACATTTTTTTATTTATTGATATTTGAGTAATCATTTGAAAGTTTGAACATAAAATGAGTTTTTTCAGAATTAATATAACACGTCTCGACGAAACTTCGACAATACGTACGAAATATTTTTTCTATTTTTTTTTTTTTTTTTTTTTTTTTAGCGCGTCAAAAATGGTGTTCCCCACTTTATTGGCGGTGGTGAAAAAAAAAATGGCTTAACGCGACCCGAGAAGTTTGATCGTAAACCTTCATTCGCAGTTTCGACCCTTATATTCAACGCAAAGTTTCGTGTCGTTGGCGTTATACGAGAGGACATAAAATTCTTCGGTCCCTCGAAGTTTCGACGTAAGAAACGAAAAAAAAAGTGATAAAGGCGCACGGAACAATTCAATGGGAGTGCGAGAGATGCGATAAAGAGTATCTACATGCATAACTTGTAGATGGAAGGACGCGGTGAATCTATTCTCTTATACTGATGGGGCAGTTGACCATATAATACACATTTGCGATATCAGCGAGTGTTCCGGACGAAGGGAAGCATATAGCACGGGTTGGGTACACGAGGAAAGTCGAAAACTGGGTTACGAGACTCGGAGAGATTTCTCGGATAGCGGATAAACGTATTCAAGCATCGAGAGAAGATTTCAAGCTGCACAGTTATGAACGAAAGGAATTTTTACTATCTCGAGATCCACAATCTTACATTTTATAGTCGGGATTTCGTTTTTCTACGAAACCACAACGAGTTGACACGATTTTTTTTCTCTACCGCACGACCAGAAGTACCGACGAAATAACCGATTTTTAATGAAATTTTCTCGAAAAAAAAAAAAAAAAAAATGAAAGTAGAGATTTTTTTTTTAATCTCCGAATTGAAAATTCGAGACTAAGCTGATTAACGCTCGTTGGCGCGAATTACGAAACTCAGAGCGTCCGTAGACGTCTACGACTTTAGTAATTGGATAAAATATGACGAGGCGTGCCGAGAGCAACGTCTGGCTTCTTAATTGCATTCATAAACGATCCAGACGGAGAATTCTTCTATTTAGACGCGGTATTAAACGGTATTGTGTATATACGTTTAGTAGTCTATAGAGGCTGTGTATCGCGACAAACGCGAGAGCTCTCTGGCAATAGCGCTCTTTGGATTTAATCATCCGGACGCTCACAAAAACCCTTCATTGTTCGTCAACTTCCGGCTTCTCGGACGCAATACGATTCGTTAACGAAAAAACATTTCGGCATTCGAAGTCTTTGCCCTCTCGTATTTCCGGAGGTATAGACATTGTCTCTTTCAATTATTTCGTCGCATTGCGCGGATGCAAAAAAAAAATCGCGTACGTTTCTTTTTTGCGTGTATCTATCGTCTCCATTTTTTTTGCCATTAAAAAGCATATAAAAAAAAAAATTCAATATTCCATGTAATTTGTACGCTACACGATTTTCCAAAATGAATTATCGCGTCGTCTTTCCTCACGAAGAAAAAAAATCAGAACCGACTAAATCGGCGTTTGCGATTTGCGAAACAAACGATCGGTTGCTTAAAACAAATAATTGTCATCGTAAGGAAAGAAATAGTTAATTTAACTAACATTTAGTACGGTCTACTAGGTGTTTCTTTCAGTTAATGAAATACGGGTTTCGCCACCCGCGAACGCTGATTTTGCCGATTCAATCGATTTTTTTTCTCAATGCTCCTACTTCTCGACTTATTTTTACGTAATTCTTGCGGTTTCCGATTAAATACATTTATTTTCTGAATTACAGTTTTTCGTTTGAATTTCTTGGATTTAAACAAAAAAAAAAGCACACAAAACGATAATTGCAATTTTATTCATTTTTTCCGCTCATCATCGCGAAACATCGCGAGAATAATGTAATACCGAGTTCCAGGAGATGGGTTCAAGAGAGAAATGCGTTGTGCGTGCGCCAAACCGGCTGTGACAATTAAGATGCATCGAGAAGCATTGCAGTGGCGCGAAGGAGGATGAACTAATATAAAGTAGTAGTATTTCATCGCGTTATATAGTATATATATAAGCCGGTAAAGTGAACGTTCGAGATGCACCAGCTGCACGATCATCAACAGAGGAAGCGGAGTCTTGTTTAATCGCTTGTTGAATCACGAGCGTGAAGCATCGCGGAGAGGAACCGTGACTCTCGGAGTAGAAGAGAGTCGACCGTGACGAGAACGATTCGATTTGCCTCTTTAATCTTTTTTTTTTTTTTTTCTACGAACTCAAAAAAAAAAAGAAGAATTTCAACTCCGTAATTCTTACTATCAGTATTATAGCGTAAAAAAAAAGTTATCGAACAGTAATCGCTCGATGGATAGGAAGTTCGCTACTCCATTTTTTTTTATTATTATCCCGAAAAACATCGCATAGTACTCCGATAGATATGCCGCATTTAACTTCACTTTAACAACCACATTACCATATCTATTTAATTTGTATCGTGCTGATAGCAATGCTAAAAAAATGTGATCTTTTGAGGTTAAAATTGAAAAAAAAAACCACTGCTCCAAAAAAAAAATCGTATCTTTTTTTTGTTAAAAATGTATTTATTATCTCTTGTAGACTATAGCTACAAATGCTGCTAATGCGCCGCGTATGGTATACCTGTTTTCAATCGCAGCATCGCGAGAAGAGAATAGAGAAACCGCGAGAGAGCCCCTCGGCAGACGCGATCTTATAAAAAAAAAATTAAAAAAAAAAGTCGGAATACAAGAGTGAACCTGAAAGAGAAGAAGGCTTACAGACTTTCCAAACATGGATTAACCACGTAGGGTTCCGGCGCGTATCTCTTTCTCGGGAAGAGTCAGCGAGGAGAGAGGGCGAGTAGTTTACAGGCAGAAAAGTGCCGGGAAGCTGAAACGGCAACCGGAGGAGAGTCCGAAGGTGGACGGCGGACAGTGCAACAGAGGTAACAACTATAACGTAGGGTTTGTGCAGTAGCGACAGCGATAGAGGAACGGCGGGAAAAGAGACCCTAGGCGAGTATAAAACGGTGAGCACCTCACCGACTCGTTCCATAAACGTCCGAGACACGACGCCGGAATGCGATCGACCCTATCTTCTCCCTTCTCCCCCTCGCCCCTCTATCTTCCTATCGAATAAAAAAGACCGCGAAGTCGTCGTTCATTTTTTTTTGCGAACGCTTTACCCCATTTCTTTGGTTTTACAGCTTTCAGCAACCATTGGATCGATCAATAAAAATGTATCGTTTTTTTATCGCTTTTCTTCGAAGGCTATTGGATAAATAAAAAATCTCTCAAATGATGAAACGTTTGATTTTTTAATTCATATAATAATAATCATTTTTTAAAAATTAACATTCATTTCAAAATCGATCGAGAAATCGATAGAATGAACATATAGTGCAATGAATATCTACGTGTCTCTTTGCTCATGTTGAATATATATTGAAATGTATTTAGTTTATCGAAAAAATAGTGTCTATTACCATCAGTGTCGTATTTGTTTTTTAAAGACAGCACGACGGTCAAAGTACATTGATAGATTGCGCTGTGTGTAACTTCGACTTTCTATAATCTCCTCCTCCTTCTCTTCCTCCTCCTGTGTCCATACCGAACGGCACAGAATACAGATAATGTATACAGTGCTTATATAGTGCGTATATCGGAATGCACTCTGGAATTAATTCCGAGTACTGGATTCTCCGAGGCAACGAGAGAGGTTGGGAGCGCGTCGGGGCTCAGGAGGACATAAGCGACAAGCGGGAACGCGACAGAGAGCGATACGGGTCATCGATTCGCGATATCGAGATCGAAGCTCACCCAAGGGGAGTAGAGCAATCAAATGAGAACGAACGTGTTAGGGACAGAGACGATCGGTTTACCACCCTCCAAATCCACGATCGAGTAGCTCCGAGCGTTCCAATGTGGTTACGATCGACCGGTACCTTCACGTTTCTCGGCTCTGATATCCAATATTTGTGTGGTCCATCGATAGCGAAGTCATACGTGGAAAACGCAAAAAATAAATCGAAAAACGCTAATATTTTGTTTGACTAAAGAAAAATACCGTTTGATACATCTTCAGCGCGAGAAAATGTATGGAAATATGCGGTTTTAAATGGCTTTTGAAAGGCTTCGATTATTACGCTAATAATTGCGCGGAGCCCTCAAAGGCCTCCTTTTGGGGGATATAAGTTGAAAAGTGAACGAAAAAAAAGGTTTTCCATCCATAAAGCTTTTTTTTTTTTATGTATTCCGTGGTGAAAAGACACCTTACAATCGTCAATCAAACGCATTCGTATGTACAAAGCACGACGCGTCGTAGAATTCCGATTAACCAATGGATGGTTGATTACATAAGTGCATAAATGTCGATATATGTTATATACGATAACCGGTATACATAGATTGAAGAGTATGCGATAAAATTCAGACTCAGCTATCCGACACGTATGAATATTACGTGAACGTCGTCGGTTTCGATTGGTATTTAGTTATAGAAATTGTATGCATTTTTTGCATTGAAAAAAGGATAAAAATGCAATCGGAACAAAAAATTTGATAAGCCATAATTTTTAACAATGCAAAAAAAAAAATGTTGCCTCATTAAAACTCATTGCAAGATTCGATGTGTTTAATTTCTGTTTTTTTTAGTATTTTCAACACATGAAGAGATAAATTTGCATGTATTTAATTTCCGATGTTTTTTTTTTTTTTTTTCTTCGAAACCTTTATCAAGTTTTTCTAATTGTGATCCGTTAATTTAATCAATTGTATGAGGAATACTTTTAGTTCGATGAAAAAAAAAATCTCATCTGTATTTCAAAGCCGCCGATACTGCTGGTAAACGTGGAAGGGGGGGAGGGGGGGGGGCTAATGTTTCCGACGTATCGAGGGCACACGTCAGTACCGCGCTGTGCTAAACTAAATGCGCTCTCACCCACCGACGACGTCGTTGTACTCCGTGTGGTACGGTCGCTGATGGGCTCAGCACGTGTGGCTGCGGCATAGCAATAATGAGAGTGCGGTATATAGCGGCTATATAGAGCACTATTGAGGCATCCACGCCTCACCGAATCGGAACTCTCTTGACGCTATTGCCACGTCAAACTAACGTGACGTTTTCTATAGCACGAAATCAAACGAACGGATCGATACGCTATTACACGCAGCTCTGTGTAGTATATCTACAGCGTTTATCGAAAAAAAAAAAAAAAAAATGTTCTTTAAAATTTCCGAAAAAAAAAAAAAAAAAAAACTATTATAAAAAAGTACGATTTATATATACATCAATAGCTCTACCATGAATTTTAATAGTTACAAGTATTGGATACATTTTGCGTCTTAACCCTTTAATACTTTTTTTTAACCCTTTTCTCAATAAAATACGAAAAATTGTGGAGAACATTTTTTTTTTTCAGAAAGACGTGTCAAACCACTGAATGTATCGTAGAAATAAGGTAATTAAAAAAAACGATCGTTTGAATCAAATAGAAATTAAATCGCTTAAAAAATACGATTCTTTAACGAAGCAACCGAGAAGATTGCGCTTCGGAGTGTTAATTGTTCCCTCAATAAGAAATAATTGAATAAAAAAAATATCGATAAGGTGCAGCCGAGAGGGAAAAAAAAAAAAAACTCGTATTTTTTATCGGGAAAACAATAAGAGAGAACGAAAGCAATTTACTGGCGTTCTTGAAATGGAATTTATGTCTTCGACACTGGAGGATTAATATACGAGAGGAAATAATGCGAATTTGCGAGACCCAAAGACATAAAACGCGACGCTCTTTCTCTCTATCTGATGCGTTTATGCGTTTTGTGAGCGGATCGCGAGAGTTTGCAAGAGGTATGTGCATTCTCGCGTCTAACCACTTACTTCGCGCAGCGGTATAAACTCGCTGACCCATTTCGCTCGAATGGTCGACTCGACTGTTTGTGTTTGTATCTCGTCGTCATCTATTTCCCGACGACGATTTATCAAGCGGTGAAACAAGGACATTTCTTTTTTATCGAATCTTTCCAGTCAATTTTATTGATATTTTCGTAATAAAAAAGGCTTTCAGTATAAAATACAACATCCAATATTTCCGTCCTATCGCCGCGGTTTGTCTAAAGTTGTAATCTGTCGCAAATGAAGCACTTGTTATATCAAAGCGACAAGAAAAAATACTTTTCTTCGTAGATAACAATTATCTACACTCTTCTTTTCTAATCTTCTATCTCTTTATTTCTTATCAGACCGTTAGAGACAATGCATAGAGTAATATTCCGTGTTGTATTCGTTAGACAGATATTTGTCGCGATCTCTTCGTCAGTTGCGGCTTTCGAGGGATCATTTTTTTTTTTTTTTTCGACCGGAGATCCAATCTTACGATTATTTTTTTTTTAAACCGATTTTTCGTTATTTTTTATTTATCATTTTTTTTTTTTTATTTATTAATGAATTTTTATCTATTTTTGAATAAATCAAAAAAGGCAATAAAGTCGGAACGGGTTTTTTTCACTCCTCGGATACTTGTAGATTAAACAGTTATAGGTATATGTAAGTTGCAAAGTTTTCTCGTTTATACAGTTTATTATTGATGAGAAGTTAAATTTCACGAAGTTGTGGTTTATTCGCACGCGCGCGCGATGTTAATTCGTCGGTGGTAAAGGAAGTCCGCGTCGATGACGCGTTTCGATTTCCGTTCGGACTCTACCGATTTATCGACAATCCTTTCTGTCGCACGCCCACACGCATACACGCGCGCGCTATGCATATAAACATCGTGTGACACACGTTTACTTTATTTCAGAAGCATCGACGCCTCTCATTTTCACGTCACAGAATTTCCAATAACATCACGATAGCTTTTCGTTTTCTTTCAAACGCGAAGTGCAAAATGGTGGACAGGCGGTCGTAGTAAACTCATCCGATAATTATTGATTTAAAAATCATAAAAAAAGAAAACATCGCGTAACATTCGTATTTCACGACAATTTTTCGGCAACGAAATATAATTTTTTGATGTACACGCAAAGTTGAACACCGTACGATAATGAAGAGAAATAAAAAAAGAAAGCACCGAGAAGACAAGGCGGTGCATTTCTCCGCGATTATAGATGCGGATCGATTTCGCGATGCGAAAGTCCCCGTAGTACACGTGACTTAGTACGTGTCGGACAATCGCGATGTGATGTATACGAAATTTGCAGACGAAACGCGTATTGATACGAAACGAATTGAATTTAATGTAAAGCGTATCGAAACGAGTGCCGACTGAATTCGGAAGAGTCTACGATCGATCTACGCTCTGAATACGGGAACGATGCATTTTACGGTCGACGCATTTCCGATGATGGAAGTTTAACGTCTCATCGAATGCTGAATACTTTTTTTTTTATTTGTTTTTTCATTTTTGATTTATCGATTTTTTTTTTTTTTTAACGAAAAAAGATTTTACCAGTGTTACGTCTGCGTAAATATCCAACCGAAGTGGAGTATATATAGTGTTATATTTTCCTAAAGAGTCGCGCAACGGTTTAGCTGCCGACTCGTTTCAGACTCGTTTACCGAGGTGTAGTTCAAGCAGTCGCTTTTCACGCTTGTCGGAGTGACTAGCGGCTGACTTTTTTCACGAAGGTCCGGGTTTTTATTTTTTAAATTGTGTATACAGCGATCACCAACCACCACGAACTGGACGTGCGCTCCGCGTATACTTTTAAATTTACGCTCGAGAAAACATTTTCGGTGAAATGTTTGCTTCATGAATATTAACTATATATTTATATATATTATTGTATAAATGCTCTTTTGTTTTTTTTTTTTTTTTTTTTTTTTCAACCACATAGAAACTCATAGCGTACCGAGAATAATTATACATTTATATTACCCCGAGTTTAATTTTTGGAGCGCAAAAAACGTGAATTATGTATTAGAAGAATAAACATTTATCTTTTAACCAATTTTCGGATTAAGGACATCAAATTAACAACAAATAAAAAAACTGTTTTCTGTTGAAAAAAAAAAATCGAACCAAAATTCAGAAATATTAAGTTAAAAAATATTTGAAAAATAATTTTTTATTTTTACGGAGTAAAATTTAGAATAAAAAAATAACAGGAAAATTGATGCCGAAAGAAGGAAAATGAATAGAAAAAAGAGATTATATGTAAAAAAAAAGATAAACCCCCATTTCGAAAAATGCTTAAAATAATTGTAAAATAAATTTAACCAACGATTACGTGTGCGAAAAAATACCTGTTATCAAAATACAAAATTATTACGTGAAAAGCTTATACCTGTAGTATACAATCCGTAGGTAAAGTACATAGACTCGTAGTGTTACAATAGAAAATTGCAGTACGAAGACACGCGCGCCGATCGCCAGCGCTTACACTCTCATTATCATACGCGACTAACGATCGGCGATATCTTCAGTTAAACAGTCATCGCATGAGTCATAATCCTCTGTATATCTATTGCAACTTTTATCTACACTGCGGTAAAGAAAGGGGGAAAAACTTTGTTCCGATTCGTTATTTCAGACACTTCGCGACTTCAAGAAAATATCGATATGTTCGAAAAATTACTAATTATACTAATTCAAAGCAAAATGTATTTAAAAAAACAATTTTTTACAAAGTTCCAAATATAATTCACGTATTATTTTTTGATATTTTATAATCCCTTAAAAAATTTGCCCCGTATGAAAAAAATCGATGACTAAATGTTTGTTTTCCTCATTAACGAAATGTTGTTAAAAAAACCGTAAAATTCGAGAAAACAATGTGGAAAAAACGTTTAGCGAGACTTTCCTTTAGTGAAACGGAATCTACAGGTAACTTCTAAAAATTGATTTAATGCTATTGGTTCCCGCGATATGCGTTGCCATTGTTCCGTAATGATTTTCTTCGGGAATCGACTCACACAGAAATTCTTTTTACATGTGTTTTTTTTTCCAGGAATGATATCGAACGTCTACGACTCTAAGTATATGCTGACATTTTCATGCACATTGCAATACAAGTTCCGAGGGTCGCTATAAGTTGGAGCGCAAAATTGTAGGGGTAAAAATCGCAAGCGGGTGCTCCGGTTCGTCTATTCTCACGAGTATATATAGTAAAAAAAATAAATAAGTATAATAGCAGTAGTCACGAAGAGCCGCGAGAGTGTCCGCGTGCTGCAGCTCGAGTACACGGAAAGGGTAGTTCCGTAGGTATTCTCAACCCCCTACCCTAGTGGCCCACAAAACTCGAGGAGCTTAGCTGAGGCTACTAACAGCGCTGGAGCGCCTCTGGGGGCGACTCGCGATATCGATTTCCGGTCCAAGGTTGTGCTACTCGAAATATAAAGCGCGGAAATGTCGTGGTTGACGTCGACACGTTCCGAAAGTAAATTACAAAAATTACCATTTTTATTTAAATTTATTATTACTGGAAAATTAACGATGATTTCGTGTAAAATAACGATTTACACCTGCGAAACATAGTTAATAAACTTGAAATTGTTCGTTTAGTCACAAAAACGCTAAAAAAAAATTAAAAAAAAATGTTTTTAATTGGAAAAAAAAAATTATTTCGAAATATTCCGATTATTTTTACAAGATAAAAAAATGACAAATGGATTAGTTTTTTTTAAATGTAATTAATAAAATTTGCGGTAATCAGTCGAAATTAAAGTCGTTAATACGAACTTTGCGATTTCATCGAATCGAATAGAAATCACGCGACGCTCGTCGAAGTTTATAAATATCACACCGTTGCGAGTTTTTAATTAATGTAAAAGTTGATTTGTTGGTAAAACAGGAAAGTTCGGTCAAAGAAATTGTTATTGCCAAACGACTATTAAAGTATCAGGAAGTTGGTCGCAAAAATGTCATTTCGTTGATAACCGAACAGGCTTTTGATTTTGCTTTCGAAGACTAGTGGCTCTGTTCAGTTCCGCGTTAGTCTGCATCGGCAGATAACGGATAACGCGACATACCATTCGTCGCGAGTCACGAAAGATTTGTGCGGTCGTTCGATCGACTTAAATTGGCTTAGAAGCCCTTATCAAGCATCCAGATGTTTTAGTTATGCGCGCGTGTTATATATACTCCTAATTATCCGTCTATTCGCGTCGGTTTCGCTATTGCCGTTGCTCTCGGCAGTCAGGTGGATCGGAGTCTCAACTCCATGTATATCTTATTAAAACGACGAAACGCGAAGAGACACGAATAGTCGCACAAAAATAAAGAAAATTACATGAATTCAATGAAATCATAATTCCCGAAAAAAAAAAAAAAAAAAGATCGTTCTTTTGCGATCTATAATCGATCTATTTTCACCGTACGAACACTAAAAACGATTTTTTTTCAAACGCCTTCCTTTTAGTTTTTATAATAAATAAAACAATTTGAAAAAGAAAAAAAAAATTATAACGGTGTCTCGAAATATAATTTTTTCGATGGCAATGAAAAAAAAGAAAAATTACGAATATTTGTATAGTTTTTTTCGCTAAAAGAAAGCAAAGCATTGTCATGCATCTTCGTGTTGCAGTATACGGATATAAAGTCATTCATAATAATACAATATATGATATTAATTCAGCGTTAAAGCAGTCTGCGAACTCGTCGTAGGGTCGTGCTGCAGATAAACGATTTTGTCTATTGTTCTTCGGGGCAAAAGGCAAAACTCAAGCACGACGAAGGTGATAGCAAATATAACAATAGCGGCAGATGCACGCAATGTTCTCGAGTTCTCGACCCGACATCGGCAGAACCCCCGACAAGGTCGTCTTTGTAACAATATAATATACGCGTATAGTACAGCACGTTGGATATATCACTATAAAACGGACGGACGAGTAACGTTGAGCATAAAGAGACGATACATAGGAGGTATGCATCGATCAACAATGCACGTCGACGTATAACTCCTGGTATGCGGTGTACGACGCGAAATATCTATATCTCCACAGTGACGATCGATTTATGTCATCGGACGTAAAAAGCGTCGATTGCGTTATACATCGTCGCGCAATACGCAAAGATCGTATCGCGCGGAATTTCCGTATTTCCGTTGCGAAAAAAATGACGCGTTCAATTTCACGCTGTTTAGTCACAATTATGTACAGAAAAAAATCGCGTAACAGTTTTCCGATCGATACAAAAATGAATTGACGATCAATAATCACGAAAACAACGACGATAAAAAATTCGGAAAATTCAATTTTTTGCATAAATCGATTTTTGTTTTTTTTTTTTCGTAAATATTGAACAGCGTTGATGGTTACGAAATAATGAAAAATTATTGATATTTGTTATCATTCAATGAAAAAAAAATGTCGCGCGACTTTTTTTTTACGGGGAAATAAATAAATTAATAATCACCGAAGATTTAGTTAACTTCGGCGCGAATTAATAATGAAATCGATTTACTGACGATAGAATATCTGCAGTAAGCAAAACTTTTTGTAATTGAAAGTTTTCTTTTTCAAGGGATGCGGTAAAAAAGGAACGAAGATAAGAGAGAATAAATTATAGTTTCAATGTAATACGAACTTTATAATTCGAACGCTCGCTGACAGTACGTAATTTATTGCCCGCTCCCCTTAGCACGGTAGGTTTACCGTACATTCTCCGGGGAATTCGAAAATCCGTGTATTAGAAACGAGTGATTCACGGGGGAATGATGAAAACGTTACGGATCGCGACTAAATAAGTATCACGTGAACGAGATAAGGAATCTTAAGGCGATATAACATGATAGTGCGGATTTTACATATAGATATATAGATATGAGCAGATAATTCCCCTCAAAAGGCTTTCAATACTTCCGACGAAAGTTCTACGGGTACATTTTTCGTTAATAAATCATTGCAAATAATTCGAAATCGTTGATTTTATTTTTTTTCACCAAAATCAATTTTTATCATTTTAATAGCATTTCAAGAAGAGAACGTTGTCAATTGTAAAAAAAACAATTTTTTTTTTTTTTTTCGGTGCCATAGAATTCCTACGCAACAATTTCCGGTTTAGGAAACTTATCTCGAAGTTTTTAAAATAAATACGATTTACTGCAATAATTTAATATCGAATGCGAAGATAACATTTTTGGAAATAATTTCAATTATTTTCTCTCGAAGCGTTCAATTTTTTGCCACAGTTTCAGTTCATTGAGAGCCGCAAAGCGAAGAAAGAAAGAAACTGGAGTTTCGTCGTACCATAGCGAAATGTTCGGACAGTGGCCGCCGCGTGTTGGTTCGCTGCTTCCAGAGAATAGAAGAAGAACAACAATAACAACAAACAACGCGAACGAAGCGAATAGCTTTGCGGTGGATATCGCCTCCCGATATAGCGGTCGGCATAGAGCTCCCAGTGACCCATTCGTATCTATTTCACATACTATATGCACTATCCACGGTAACAGTACGTACTATTGTAGACGTATCGCGTGGAATTCCATATGAACACAAAGCGATTACAATAATCTCAAGAATAAACCGCGCAAAAATGAAAATATCGGAATTTCTATGAAAATAGCCGCCCGAGGAAACGAATCTCGAAGTATTATAAAAAAAAAAAATTACTTCGCTCCGATTTTTACGAAATTTTCTGAGACAAGATTAATAGCCCAATTGCTGACTATGTAAGGAAAATATCTCTCATTAACAGTATAAATTCATATTTATTTATATGAATTATTATTATAATTTTTAAAATTTTTTATTAACAATATAAATTCATATTTATTTATATGAATAAATAAATGTTAATGAGAAATATTTGACTTACATAGTCAGCAATTGGGCCATTAATCTTGTCTCAGAAAATTTCGTACAAATCGGAGCGAAGTAATTTTTTTTTTTTTTAATAATACTTCGAGATTCGTTTCCTCGGGCGCCTATTTTCATAGAAATTCTGATATTTTTCAGTTTTGCACGGTTTACTCTTGAGATTATTGTAATCGCTTTGTGTACACGAGTACTAAAATTCAGCCATTTGTTTCGGAAAATAAGCTTCAAGAAATGGTCAGTAATTAAGACACTAACCGGTAATTGTACCATTTAAGTTACTTAACTTTTTTTTCAATTCTGCGTATATTTACTGCAAATCTGATTTAAAAATAATAATAATAATAATATTCTTTCTAAGTCCGAAGGACTTTCGCTGGAGACACGTAATGGTGAGAATATTATTTTCCTCTACGTGTGTAATTATTGCGAATAATAGAATTCTCTGGTTGTGGAAGCAAACGGCGTACAAGAGAACGACGACGACGCGCGACGAGGTTTGCATACATTCCATTATGCATTAAGGTGACTTTAAAATCAATTTGCGCTTGAAACGGAGAGGCAACGAGAGTCTGCAGCTTTGTCAGCTATGTATCGTGAAGAATGAAGGGCCGGCATCCCGGGAGGTCGCGGGGAAGTGCAATGGAAAGAAGTGTGAAAAGAGAGGAAGTTGGTCGCCGTGAGAGTAGTACTACCGAGAGCCATCCAAGTAGACACACTTCAACTGCTAGTAGCCACGCTGTTGGCTTATCGTTTCTATTCTTTGCAGTTTTTTTCCCTTACTTTTTTTTTTTATAATATAGTTATAATAATATTTGTATAGTAGGAAGCGGCTAATTGGATGCTGCGAAGCATCGACCAAAATATCACACGGTTACATCTTTCTTCTTCCTCTTTTTCTTTTTCCTCAAAAAAGTTTTTTTTTTTTGCAAATATTTTTTTGATACTATTTATTATTTTGCATATATTATTTAAAAAAAAAATTCGTCATACATTTTGCCATTTAACCGAAATGTTTGCTTAAAGTTATTATGAAGAGTCGCAGATTTCTGTTTTATCGACGTAACATCATTGAATAAATAAATACTTTTAGATAAAAAAAATGTGACTTTCGCGGCTCTTGAACTTCTTCGGTTAATCTCGTAAGAATTCCCGGAGGAAGACACTTCGTTTTATTATCGCAACGTGTAGGGTACGAAGTTTCGTACCTAACCACGTGGTTTTTTTACATTCCATGCGGTTTGTAACAGTCTTAAGTATACATATATATACCAATCCGCGTTTCCACTACTCCAGCATTGCTATGGTGAATAGCTTTTGGCGAAAAAAAAAAAAAAAAAAAAAATTGTTCGCACGTTCGTATTTCCTCCGATTGTTATTTTCTACCGTTCGCGAGAGACTCCGGATGACGTTAACAGGTCTCTCTTCTCTATTATATATCCTTTCCTCGCATCTGCATCGTGTATTCCGACGAGATAGCGACTATTTGCATGAATTTATGATCGAAACATTTACGAGGTCGCGACAAAAATTGCTCTCTCCATAATTATCTCGAGTCCCCGTTAAACAATACGAAAAATTAATTGATACAAAAAAAGTCGGTCGATTCGTATTAATTTGATGTAATCAAATAAAATTTATGCAACGCGTTCTATTTTACTCCGAATCTTATTGTCGTCTTCTCATCTATTCAATGTCAATCGTCCGATAAAAATTGAGTTACAATGACCCGATTGTTCGGAGTTTATATAATCCAGAGGAAAAATAGGTCAAGAAGACGGTGAAGAGATGCCTACTTGACCCGCGAAAAAAAAAAAAAAATGAATAATTCCAAAGAGCTCTCATTCATTGCTTGAATTATAAAATTGATTAATAAATAGCTACTGAAAGCTAAAGGCAAAAAAAGTCTCTTCAATTGTCTCTGTTATACGAATATTCGCTGACGATATAAAAAAAATCGTTAGATTCAAAGGAATTCATTTGGAAGATGTAAATTTCAACTGAAACCAAATAAATTATTTTTTTCATCGTATTCGTCCTGTCGTCGCCTTCGTCGTTTCTTTCAATGCCGACTCTCGGATAAAAATTCAATCACCAAACCTGATCGCTAGATATTTATACAATTCGAAGAAAAATGTGTCAAGGCGCTGAAAATACTCGTTTGATCCGTAAAAAAAAAAAAAAAAAAAGAGAAATAAAAATAAAGAAAAATTGAGAATTCTAGCGAATCGCATTTTATCGTTTGTAATTGAAAAAATCTATTTATAAATAGTTACTAAGGGCTCAAGATGAATAACATTTATTTATACCGTATTGCAAGATATATGCAACGATTGGTATCGTCAATGAACCGATATAAACATATGTCACGACTCTCACACCAGAGGTATGCGTCGGATCGATGTATCGATCTATAGAAAGTATAATGAATTACCGATGAGCACACAGATGATATTATCGTATGAAATGGAAGACCTCTACTCTAAGAAGCTTCTTTACTCTGACCATTAAGTTCATAACGTGTTAACCTACTTTCGGCAAAACCTCTAACCCTTTCGAATGTAACGCATGAAATATTATAATCACGTTTAGTCAATGAATCTTACAACCGCCAATAACTATCGAATTAAAAAATATATAGTATATATAAAACTCCAAAACACAAATTTTCGATATCAGACGATCGATAACGTACTTTAAGTACTTTAATTAGAAATCGTTAACTTTCGCGTAGAACTTTAAATATTTTTTTTTAAATTAAGAATTTTAACGTTCCGTCAATGAATCTCACAGATTTCAATATTTATCGAAATAAAAAATATATAGTGTATAAAATTCTTGAAAATTCATTTCCGTTTTTATACGGCGGATAACGGATTCGAAACGTTAAGGAGGATCAATTGCTGAGAGTTCATTTCGCATAAGTTCGAGAAAAATGAGAGAGAATTGCAATTACTTGTCGATGATATAAAAATCGGAAAAAATTCAGGCATATTTAAGGTACTGAAAAGATTAATTTTGCATAATAATAATTACAAAAAATTATTAACAAATTGATGAAAAACAAACTTGTTAAACAAATTAACGGTAACTCAACTTTATTTTTTAATGAAAATGATTCTTTCATTTTTCTGAACATGAAATTCTGAATCTTCTCCTTCTTCTTCTTTTTTTTTTCTGAATTTTTTCAGATTTTTATCTTGGGTTTGAATTTTTTCTTTTTTTACACAATTTTTCCATATAAAAAAAAATTTTATACCATCGAGAAGTAGTTGCAATTCTCTCTCATTTTTCACGAACTTATGCGAAATGAACTCTCAGTAACCGACCCTCCTTAAAATTAAAAATATTTAATTCTCAGGCAAAATTTCAACTTTGCCGACTCGATCCCTTATGCATACGTAATCAATTTTAAATAACTAAAAAAAAACGTTGCATTGCATACGTTTTTTCGAGTTCAAAGTACATTATTAAATTTTTAGCGTTCGTCGAAGCGCAATAATTTTTTTACCTATCGTCTTGTGGATCGTGTAGATCGTCAATTAAATTTATGCCGGTAGGATTAGCGTGCATAACATATCGCTTTAAAAGCGGCCAAATGATTAACATTCTACAGAACGCTGCCGTTTCATAGATTCTCATCGGTTACACGTCCGATGAATGAGAAAATGAATAATTGACTTTCGTTAGTTCGCGGATTGGCGGTGGTTATGGATAACGTTAAGAAGAGAAGAAGAGGCGCTCTCCTCTTCGAGACTTCGAGACTGTCTCACCGTCTTTAGATAGGCTTCGGCGAGTAGGTACCGGGAGAACGTAATTAATGATTATCCTGAAGCGCGGCGTCGTGACCGAGCGGAGGGGAAGGAAACTCCGGCAACTAGCTGAACGGTCACCGGAAACTGGTGAGGAGGATAGGCTTCGCGGACTGGCAAGCGGTAACGCGTGCTGCACGCTCAACTAGCTGTACGAGTTGGTAAAAGGATACTAACCTATAGCCCATCCATAGATATTTCATAGTTCATACGTAGAGATAGATATATACATATATATACCATAAACCCATAAAAGATCGCGGCTATTCGGCTGTATATTTAGTACCTAATTATACCACTGAATCTTTCAAAGCCGAATAATTACAGTATTTCTCGATTTTCACGTATCAGATATGCATGTTTAACATTTTTTTCATGATTCTAAACTCTCTTTTTGATAATATGAAATTTAAAAAATTTACTCCGAAAAAATTGTGAAAAAGTACATTACGATAAAAAATTTAACTTCGCAATGCGTGAAATAGGAGTTTTATGTATAAAAGATCATTTTACGCACAGAGCGAAAAAAAAAAATTTATTCACATTTTTTTGTTATTCGAAATATTGAAAAATCTCGAATATCGTCGTAAATAAATCGTATAAAATTTATGAATTTCGTTTTACGCGGATATATCCGGTATTATATAAAGTATTATACCCGGTGTCATGAGAGCGCAAAAAAATATATATATTTTGAGAAACGATGATATTTACGGGATATAATGAGAGAATAATTGCATACGGGAGGGTCTTTGAATTTAAGTGATGGTAGAGACTTTGCCGCGTATTAGGAGTACTCTATACACCTCGCGGCGTCATCATTCATATATGGTACGTACATAGTACCTAATGCGTCGAGGGATGTTGCAAACTACTTGCGCTATACACGTAATACCGCTAATTTGTCTAATCGTGTCGCGTACGAGGGTCGTATAGACGTCTCGCGCGACGACCAAAACGATCGTACCGCGAGGTACAGCGAAGTTTAATAACTAAATACTTCGAATAAAATTTTTTTAAAAATTGTAACCCGTGTATATAGAACTGTATAAATTTATGAAAAAATATTTTTTTAAAAATGCTGTAAATAAATAAAAATTTGAAAACGCAAAAAAAATACATTTTTTCCACGATTTCTCGTTGTGATACGTCGTCCGCGACGACCAAAACGATCGTACCGTGATATACAGCGAAGTTAAATAACTAAATACTTCGAATAAAAATTCAAAAAAAATGTAACCCGTGTATATAGAACTGTATAAATTTATGAATTTTTTTTTTTTTTATGCTGTAAAATATATAAAAATTTGAAAATACAAAAAAAAACATTTTTTCCACGATTTCTCGAGCGAATCGTTAGACACGGTAGAAGGACGAATAGTTTAGATCTCAGATACCGCTCCCGGTAACTCGGCAGGTATAAAATCCGCCCACGCTGGCGGTGAACTGGTTCTCTCACCTACGTGCCGGCGTTCCTCGCGCTACGGGGGAGCTATTGCACCTGATCTCTTCCACGACCTCATTCGGTCTATCGGGGCGCCGTTTTAAATTCGTTCAGACATTATACCGCACCATATATATATATACATCGTCCGCGAAAATAATAGGAATCACGAAGTGGAAATTTCAACCCTTTGAAAAACTCTACGCCCCCGCAATATCATAAAACTTGTGCGCATCTTTTTCATAACCTTAAAAAACCATTATTTCAAAAGATGAACCGACTAAATCGGCGCTTGCGGGTAGCGAAACAAATAATCGGTTGCTTAAAAAAAAATCCCGTAGTATCGAAAGAAATAGTCAATTGAACAAGCAATTAGTATGATTTCCTAAATATTTCTTTCAGTGAATGAAATATTTGTTTCGCCACCCGCAAGCGCCGATTTTCTCGATTCCACCGATTTTTTTTCTCAGCGTAAAAAATATCTGTATTATTATAATAAATGAAATGTATTATTATTATTATTTATTTTATTTGTGAAATTTGATTTATTTTTGTACGAAAATAAATAACGGATAGAAAAAAAAGTGAACGTTAAAAAATCGAAAAAAAAAATAGTGTAAAAAATCATCGAACTATTCACGAAAAGCTTTGGGTTAACTATTCCTACGTATATATTATTATTATTATTTATTTTATTTATGAAATTTGATATTTTTTTTGTACGAAAATAAATAACGAATAGAAAAAAAAGTGAACGTTAAAAAATCGAAAAACAAATAGTGAAAAAAATCATCGAAGTATTCGTGGAAAGCTTTTGGTTAACTATTCCGACGTATATATTATTATTATTATTTATTTTATTTATGAAATTTGATTTTTTTTTTTACGAAAATAAATAACGGATAGAAAAAAAAGTGAACGTTAAAAAATAGAAAAAACAAATAGTGTAAAAAATCATCGAAGTATTCGTGGAAAGCTTTTGGTTAACTATTCCGACGTGCCTCGCCTATTCTGCACTCCGTTCCCCCAACTATAGAAAAGTTTCTTGTAAAGAATAGATAGCTACGTTTTAAACGAGAGACGCCAGCGAAGCCGGTGCACACGCGTGTGCACACCAGCGCCCGAGAGCCCCCGCGAGAACACGCGTGAGCCGGTAGGGCGTTCACGTTGGAATGTGATAGCGCTCGCGCGCGCGCGGCCGTAGGAGTGCGCGGGGTCGTTCTCTTGGCAGAGTGAACGACTTCGCCTGTGAGAGCCGCGTAGAGTCGAGAAAGATAGAACGGAGAAGGAGAGAAGGAGAGAAAGAGAGCGAAAGAGAGGGAGAGAGCGATACATAGGAGAGAGGAAACTAAAGGAGCAGAGGGAATGCCGCGGCGTGAGAGAACGGAAAATGTATGAAACGAGAACAAGTGAGAAGGTTATAGTTGGACAGCCGCCAATTTGTAGCACATCGAGGGACGAGGAGAGGGAAACGAAGAGAGGAGCCCGGCGCACTCCAAGAACGTAAACGAATAGGACTTTGCACCGAGTGATGCTCTACGCCCGCGTGAGAGTTCCTCGACTTATCTGACGCGCGTCGTCGTCGTCGTCGCCAAATAAACCGTTCAACAGCCACCGAAGATCCTGAGTATCCGACCTCGATAAGCATAATACACGATCTGATTCACGAATCGATCGATTCTCACTACGAGATCCACTGACTGAATTACATTTTTCATTATATATATATATACTATATATTATTTATTTAGCCTCAATGATCCATCGCGATCTCTGATTCACACATCGATCAAATTTACGTCGTGTCATACTGACGGAGTTATTTTTTACTATTTATTTTACGCCGCATTTACGCGACGTTCATTACTCAGGGATAACGCGTAAGTATATAAGGATTGTTAGCGAATCATCCGAAATAATCATAAATCATTTTAATTTTAAATACTGGCAAAGAATACATCGAATATGGGTGATGAAAGGAGATAAATTCACGTTGGAACGATATCGGAGTCGACTCCGTTTTTTTTTTTTTTTTTTTTTTTTTTAGAAAATGAGATCGAAACGAAATTTGAAGGTTTCATTGATGAATTAATAATTATTTCTATTTAAGTAACTATCGAAATAATTTTTTTTTTTTTTGTAATTAATTTGTAATTAATTTTTCTAGTTTTAGATGAATTGAGATGTATAAATGAAATTTATGATTTTTGAATGTATATTTAAATTTTTTATTAAAAAAAAAATAATAAAAAAAATAAAATAAAATACGACTCACAGGTGGCAAAATTTTGTTTAATCGCAAGTGAGCCAAGGTCGACCGGCGATGGCCTCAACCGAACAGTCTGACGCTTCGTCTACTCCTAACACCGTTCTAACGACTATTCATCGATGTGGAATCCCATAACGAGTCTGGTGGAACGGCGTGGGAGTTTAGTTACCGCGAACATAACCGTTATACCCGCGATTTTTATCGTCTTCAAATATAATATACACTAAGGTAGCAGTAAAATACCAAACTCATTAAATGGTCATAACGTAATTACAGTGTACACATCGTAGTTAAATATGAGAATATATTCACTTATAAGCGCCATTCTTACGTGGGAAAGAGCGCAGTGGGCCTCCATTTTTTTTTACTTTTTTTTTCTCTCTCACTTCACGCGTAATAATTTATTTCGTGAAATTAACAATTGTCAAAAGCTATTACTTTTATCTCAAATTACGCGAAATTTCATTAATCACTCGGTAGAGCAGAGAATATTCCTTTGACAAAATCGGACTAAAATTATTAATAATTTTTAAATAAAATGCCGAATCCGATAAAAAACGAAATTCGAAATTAAATTAATTCGTCCGTAAAATCGGTTCTATTTCGATATTACTTCGGTATATTTCGTAATAAGGGCGATAATTCGGTAATAAAATAAAAAATATAATCTTCGTGAAAAAAATATACAAAAATAATAAAAATATATATAAAAAAAAATGAAAAAAAAAAAAAAACAGGTAATGAATTAGTCAACACCTTCCGTGCAGTTCACAATTAGGCATATCGTTGCACCCAATTTTTTACGATATCGTAATTGCCACTGCGCTATCTGACGTAAGATCCGGCGCAGCACGTGCCTGAAAACTCCGACAAGGTTGACGAAAAAAAAAAAAAAAAAAAAAAACATGAAACGTGTGATCTTTAGAGCAGAACGATCAATGGAAACTTGAGATCGATTCTACCTAATGTATACTTTGATCCAACCTCTGTTTTGCCTCGATGTTCCTACGATATATATATGTCTATATATCTAGAAATTGCGTCAGGCGTGTCGAGTGTAAACCACACAGAGACGCGTTACACATCGCGAAGCATTTTTTTTTTGAACCGTTCGATATCTATAGAACAAACGCGATATGTACAGTAAAAACATCGAAAACTCTCGTAATACTCGACTTCGAGACTTTATACGCGAATACATCGACAGCGAGTGGTTGTTGAACGACGATGACGAAGTCACTGCTGTTCGATCGAAACAGTCGGAAGAGTTGCTGCTACTAAGACTTTTACCAACTCTTACTATACATTAGAGAGACGATGGGGACTTCTAGTCTCGATATAGAGTGCGGATGAACGCCGACGACGACGACGTCGAGAAGGACGAAGACAACGCGAAGAGAAACAAGTAGAGACGATGAGATGTGCCGGTTGGCGCGGCACCGAGAGATATACTCTGCTCCGGTGTGGACTCTCCTCGAGCGAAGAGAACCGCGACGAGTGCCCGACGGCCGCGGCCTGTTCTGGCAAAACGCGTCGAGCGAAACGAAAGTTCGACGTGAAACTATCGACTTCTCGTCGTCGAAACATCGCGGCTTGGCAGCCGTGTGACTGAGAGAGAAGGAGAACGAGAGAGAAAGAGGCTCGATGCCAGTATGAATTTCCGCATTCCCGTACGTGCCGCGTGGCCTCACCGGATGGTAGAGAACCCAACAGTGAGAATTTCACGTTGTAGGATTTAAAAAAAAAAAAAAAAAAAATAAAAATAAAAAGAGAGAGAGAAAGAGAGGTGCTTCGCGAGAATATCGAAACTTTTTCGATCTCAGATAAATTCATGCCTCGGTAGACTCGGGGAAATTCTACATGTGTTTCGAGAAAGCAGACGAGAATATTCCGAGAATCCCGAAAGTCCGGAAGTTTATGTAGGCGAGAGAAGGGCGCGGAAGGGGGCGAAGGGGGCGAAGGGGGGGGGGGGGGGGGGGGGGGGGGGGAATCAAAGCTCAAAATAACTAAGTTTCGGAGTCGAGATTTCGCGACTTTTTTATATTTATATTATATTACGGAAGAAAAATCTGATGGTGACATCAGAAGTACGAATTATGTGTTAAACCGGAAATAGTCGAATTTTTACGAAACTTACTATAGACGATTTAAAATTTTTCGAAATCTGCATTAATGCGAAGGAAAGTTAATCCGAAAACCATAAAAATAACTAATATGACATTAAACACGTATAATAATAACAATAGAAGAGTAATCAAGATACGAGTTTCCGAACTTTGAGGTTAGAAACCGATCGTTATTCTTTGGGTAAATGCAGGTATCTTATTACAGTATCATAGATCAATAACAGTTGAGTTCGATGTTAGAATAAGAAAATCTCATGGAAACTAAATTTTAATTCGATATCCTCGACAAACTATCGATATATCTTCGTCTCGCGTACATATAATTTTTCAAGTGTCGAAACGAATGTATTGATTTTTGTTATTTTTTTAAATTGAATATAAATCGCGATATGAATGTAACCTTGCGATTATTGAAATACGCAGTGCTTGCATCACTACCTATAAAAAGCATAATTATATTCCCCCACCGTTGAGTCACAAAGCCGCGACTGGGGCGACTCGCGATCTTTCGTAAACAAGAATGAGTCTCGTCTCCTCCAGCCTCACAGCCGGCAATCCCGTCCATCGTAAAATCCCGACAATGACACCGATTTTCAAGTTCAACATTTCCACGATTATTAACTTTTGAGAATATGTCGCGCGTTATTAAAAACAAAAAAACATATTTCCCGTACACGAGCGCATAAAATACGTTATTCTAGTGTGTGTCACGTACGCGACACTGTTACGTAAATAAATCCGATTAACGCTCCGAAAAATTTGTAATGCAAAACCGACCGAAAATTCCACTCTCAATAATATTATCTTTCGTGTGTCGATATTACGCGCGAATCTAAAGTTACACACAATTCTGAACGCCACGAAACACCCAAAATAAAAACAGGTGGGTGTAGTGACGTTCACGGGCCTCTCGAGACTCTCGGAGCCTCGAACGATGCACGAACGAACGATATGTCTATTAGTTACAGTTATCGAACCGTTTATCTCAATTTTTCACGATCACAACGTTTTGTATATAAAACTTCTGACACTCGTATATCATTCTATTTAGCTGAATTAATAAAAATCGCAAAAAAATCCCCGCCGTTTATCCGACTGTCAAAAAAAAAAACGAACGAAAATCTAAAATAAAAACAAGTGGGTGTAGTGACGCCACAAGCTACACACTCTCCCCATCTTGACAACTCTGATTCGTATTTATGATGAAAAAAATTTGTTATTCGATATTCCTAACCGTCTAATCGGCGTAATGATTTTTTTTTAAATTCATTTTTTTTTTTTCACATTCATCGTGACATTCGTCTGCAACCTTCGACACTTGCAAAACGTTTTTCTTGTCGAGTCGACTAAAATCGAAACAAAAAAATTCGCCGCGATGTATTTGACTGTCAAAAAAAATGTACACCGTGCAGATTCTATCCATCTATCAAGCCAAACGGCGACATAGTATTAGAATTCTTCGAAAAAGAACGCGAATTTGACGTAATATTAAAAAAAATGAAACCGAGCTACACGTAACTTGCCGGTTGCACTATAGTCTAGACGCAAACACACACACACACACATTCGCATATATATACGTATACATATCCATAGTTTGTACTCACCGAAAGTAATTCCCCGATGTGGAAGAAGGCACGCGCGTTAGAGTATCCTTTCCGACAACGACGACGACGATAAAACAACGATTTAACCAATAACTCATACACGTGGGATTTTTAAACGAAATCCATTTGGCACTTTGATAATTCACTATTTAAGCACTAAAACACGATCAACGCGCGAGTGCCCGGTGGGACACTCCTTTATCACGGTCAAACGAATAAACGAGGAACTCTTTTCCGTTTTCCCCGTCTTTTTTTTCGCCACGGATTACGTGGTCGCTGCGGCTCTTCAAGAAACTGTACGAGCAGCGCTCATGTTGGTTGCTCCACGGTGAATTACCAGCTTCCCTCTCTGATGCCTACACCACCGATGGGCGTGGTTTACCTAGCGAGATTTTACGAGAATTGCCGAAGCGAACTAAGTGACGACGATTCGCCGTGGAATTTTTATTTAGTCACGCCTCTAGCGGTGAAATGTCGCGGCTCTGGTACTAAGCGATGCATTCAGATGCCGCGAGCATACGGGTACAGATTTGTCGGCAAGGATGCAAGTGATTACATTATGATAATTAGATAGAGTACCGGGTAAAAATTACCGGAAGAGAGTTGTGGGTTATGTTAGAAAAGCATTGTAGTTTTTGACATTTTTACGATCAATACAGACTCTCATATATTGTCTGCGTAGCTACCGGGTGCCGACTAGTGGAGGAAATCTGTGATTTTGCGGGAAGGAGTATAGCACACCGCGACGGTTTTGGTACTAAGCGGTGCAGCGGGGAATGCAGGTGGCGCGAGCTTAAAGTTTAAAATTTGTCGGCAATGATCCAAGTGATACAATAATTAAGTAGGCTACCAATTTAAAATTAAGGTGAACAAGTCGTGTATCATTTTATGACGGTATAGGAGATTCTTTTAAAGTTTTATGAGCAACGCTGACACACAGGCGTTACCTGCATGGCGGCCGTGCGCCGACTGACGCACACAGACACGCGAGCCGTGTGTATAGCAACTGGAAGAGGGAGTGGGGGCAACACACCGCGCTGCCTTTGAACATTATATTCATAAAGTTGGTGTATCAAACGACTAAATATTTTATTCACCACTTACAATCGCCTATTCGGTAATTTTCTTATCCCCCTTCATATTTTGAAATATTAAAACAATGCATTATTGATTACTTTTGTGGAGCAATGCTTTAGGCATGATGAGCCATTCCACTTCAAGCGCCACAAAGGTGTTGAAAACTCGGTCTACGTTTTACGATCACGGAAAAATGACAATACATCTTTAATACTATTGAGTATTATTGATAAAAATTTAACAACGCGTCAATCTTCGTAAAAATACCGAAAGCGAGTCGCGCAGTATGTACTTTCCATTTGGAACTCATCCATGTTACTCAATGTAAACGCATCAATAAAATACCTTTTTTAATTAATTCTTGAATAACATTTGAAAACTGCTAGAAGCTGATTTAGTTATTCTTCAACAACCAGAAATACAAATGCTAACTGTACTCGTAAAAAAAAGTTAGTCACCAATGAATTTGATTGATAAACACGACCACTTTTGATTTTCGATTCATTCGTCTCATCGCACATTCGAAAAGTCCGGAAAAACTGTAAAAGTTGTTTTTGCTATTAAGTCTCGAAGCTCGTGAATAAAAAAAACCCGTTCTATATAGCATTAGTCGTCGTTTGTTCTCACACAGGCTTGTCGTCGTGGCAGTCGGCAGTGGTCGAGGGCATCGAGTGCGTCTGCCGCATGATGACAGTAGCGCACTGCTACTAAACCATTATGGAATAACCGATTTGTACATATATATCGTATTATACTTTGATTGCTCGCGTTAAAAAGAATAAACTAAACACGATCAAACATGGATATAGCCGCCGAATTGCAAGCGATGCCAAATAAGGTACATAAAATATCCAATTTCTCGTTTTGTCTCTCGTAATGGAGTGCGTGAAACACGAAAAACTAACGTTAACCTCTAAGACCGAAAAATGTTACGTGTTTTGACGCGTCTGCAGACAAACACGATAACGAACGAAGTTCACGAAGATTCGTTGCTCTCGCAAATTTTTCATAGCAATATTAACTTCTTTCATATTTTCACTTTTCATTTAATTTTTCGCGTAACGAACTCATGAATTTGTGTTACAGAGCGAAGCTGACATGACGCCGGAGGAAAGATGGAGGTAATTTAAATCTGTATAAAAGTGATCGCTACACCGCAGTCGAGTCGTTGTACAAAAATACAAATAACAATAGCAAATTACGCAAGCGTAACAGGCGTTCGAAGTTTACAAGTATATCGTCAAACAAACGCTTGTTGTGCGCCTTACGATTTTACTTTCATGGTTTTTTCTTTCATTGCGCATCCAATTGAATTTTTTTTGTTTTTTAATCTTTCGAAAATGCAATTCCAAATTTTCAGAATGGAACACATAAAAATGCATCGGAAACACGAAGGTCATGAATCTATGCACGCGGAAATGTTAATCGTAATGCTGGTTACGCTGCTGGTAGCACAATTTATATTGGTGGAATGGAAGAGACGACATTCGTCATCATATCAGGTATTTTTATAATTCCACTTTTTTTTTTTTTAGTTTTTATCGATATACAATAAGTTGCTTGAGGTTTTAATGTACAATTGAATTTTATTAAAAAAATTTGAAAATTGGAATAAAAAAATTGAATTTTATTGATTGATTGGTTTAAATTGAAATTTGAACATTTTACTTATTTTTTCATTTGATACAAATTGCTTAGGGGTTTGAAATACAATAAAAATTTATTTTTAATTTTTTAGCTCGCAACTTTATTCGCCATGTGGTTAATACCGCTGGGGGTGAGCCTCAGAAACTACTGGTGGAGATTTGTATTCATTTGGCTTGTATTTTCGTGTATAACGGGTCTTGTCGTCAGGAAAGCTATACAAAAACCCATACAAGGCACCACTCCCAGGTGAGAAACTCGATTTTAAACGTTACATTTACTGTTTCATGAGGAATAAACAAAAAAAAAAAATTTTTTAATACCGTCGTTTGTTCTCTAAAAAAAATTCGTTGCCAATTCAATATATCGATATTGGAAATTTTAATTCTTAAGGAGAGTCTATCGCCGTGTATTTCCAAAGAGTGAAAGCGAAGCGATTCGCAGCGAATTTCAAATACTTCCGAATTTTAAAGAAATCTGTAAAAAATCAACCATACAGAATCTGTTAAGAAGATTAATTTTCGATAATAGTAATTCGCAAAGTTATTAACAAATTAGTAAAGAAAAATTATTGTTTAACAAATTACCCAGTAACTTAATTTTTTCTATAACCGAAATTTATTCACGATTTTTATTTTTAATATTTATGATTTTTTTGAATTTTTTTTCTAATTTTCGTAAATTCGTGATTTTTTCATCCATAATAAAAATCAAAAAATTTTGTTTTCAAAAATTAGAAAAAAATGTCAAACATTCATAAGTATTTAAAAAAATTATCGAATAAATTTCGGCTAAAGAAAAAGTTAGAGTACCGGATAGTTCGTCAAACAATGATTTTTTTCACAAATTTGTTAATAACTTTTTCAAATTATTATTATGTAAAATTAATCTTTTTAGCATCTTCTGTATGGTTGATATTTTTTAGATTTTTATTCCACCAGAAAATTGTCAAAATTCTCTCTAAATTTCACGCGAATCGCACTCTTTGGTAATACGCAGCGATACACCCTTCTTAAAGTGGTATATTAAATTTAATGTAGAAATTATGATAGAAAATTATTGTAGAAAATATTAAAAACAATTGTCAATACTTTACTCGAATAATTGAAACTTTTTTTAACTTTTAATAATTAAAACCATAAATTCGATAATTTACTTTAAATTTACAATAAAAGTCTTAAATGTAATAATTTACTTCAATTTCACTATACAAAAGTACATTTATTTTTCATCGCTATTGTACATTTTAAGTTTTGTATACTCGTTTAAGCATAAAAAATGACCATTTTTTAATTTAATTAATTTTTAAAATTTTTTTACAGATTAGTCTACAAATGGTTTTATTTCCTGTATAAACTGAGCTATGTTCTCGGTATAATCGGGTATGTGATAGGACTCGCAACGTTCTTTGGACTGAATTTAGTATTCGACGTAAAAGCCCACGTATGGATGGACTATGCATTACTGTTCCTATGTTATGGTATTTATTTCGGTGTATTGGCGAGAGACATGGCGGAAATTTGCGCGGACACGATGGCTTCGCACATAGGTGTAAGTTTTTCTTCATTTTCGATACCATTCCAATTATTTTTGTTCCATTTCGCATGGCAATTAACATTTTTAACGTTCTTTGTCCAGTATTACGCGCCGGGAAAAATGCCGACGAGAACGTTGGAGCCAAACGTCTGTGCGGTATGCGGCAATCCGCTACTGGTGTCCGAACACGAGGAAGGAGTTCTCGAAAACACATATAAACTGAGCTGTGAACATGTGTTTCACGAATTTTGCATCAGAGGCTGGTGTATCGTTGGGAAAAAGCAGACGTGTCCTTACTGCAAGGAAAAAGTAGATCTCAAGAAGATGTTTCGCAATCCGTATCCTTTTACGAAAAAAAAGAAATACAAATCCCGCGATTTATTGAATTTCGAGTAAAAAAATTGCATTTACGAATTCGTTTGGATTACAGAGAAAAAAAATTATCATTTACTTTCGGGTTCGTGGAAAAAGAATTTCTTAGTAAAAAAGCTGAATAGTAATTGTCTCTTACGATCAAATTATATTCTTTTTTCTTTCATTGATAAATTGAGTAAAATAAAGCGTTCTTACAGAATTTATAAAATTGTATGAAAGAAATACAAATCCCGCGATTCATTGAATTTCGAGTTAAAAAAATTGAATTTACGAATTCGTTTGGATTACAGAGAAAAAAAAATGATCATTTACTTTCGGGTTCGCGAAAAAAAAATTTCTTAGTAAAAAAGCTGAATAGTAATTGTCTCTTACGATCAAATTATATTCTTTTTTCTTTCATTGATAAATTGAGTAAAATAAAGCGTTCTTACAAAATTTATAAAATTGTATGAAAGCTATTCGCTTGAATAACAAAGAAAAAAAAATGATAATTTACTTTCGGTTGCGGGAAAAAAAAAAAATTCTAAGTAAACAAAGATAAATAGTAATTGTCTCTTACGATCAAATTATATTCTTTTTCTCTCATTGATAAATTGAGTAAAATAACGCGTTTTTACAGAATGAATAAAATTCGCTATTCGCTTGGATTACAGAGGAAAAAAAACAATAATAATTTACTTTCGGGTTCGCGGAAAAAAAAATTCTAAGTAAAAAAGCTAAATACTAATTGTCTCTTACGATCAAATTATATTCTTTTCTCTCATTGATAAATTGAGTAAAAAAACGAATTTTTACAAAATTTATAAAATTGTATGAAATCTAAATCTGCGCGTCTCAATACTGCATGCTGTTGCATAACACATTTCACAAGTTGCCTTCAATGGAAACTGAATTGAATAATTGTAATAACATGAACCTTAACCCAAATCTTCATTAGATGGGAACGACCGCACGTATTGTACGGTCAATTGCTCGATTGGATAAGGTGGCTGGTAGCTTGGCAGCCACTGATAATGCTTCTCGTTCAAGGGATCAATTGGGCGTTAGGCCTCGAGTAAGTAATCGCAGTATAACGCTAAAGATAAATTCGCGAAACCGCTTCGGCCGATTCGTGCCGTCAATAATAAAAATAAAAAAAAAAAAAAACAATTAAAAAAAAAACAATCCATCAAAAAAAAAAAAAAAATCTACGAATTCATCTACGGCAACGGGTGTTTATATTTTTGTATATATACAATCTATATACGAATTATCCTTTACGATAATTAATAGTAAACGTTGCGAATGCTAAATACAATGAATGTTCACAAGTGGTCGAAGTCCCAACCCCCGTTAACCCCTCCGTTTCCTTTGTTAACAACGGTAGGACCGTTCAGTTTCGAAGAAAATGATGTCTTAGATGAATTTTTAAATTGCACTCATTTCGCAGGATAATTGTTTAATAAATTGAATATTAAAAAAAAAATTCATTATATGTTGTAACAATCGAAAAATTCGGTCTCAATGTCTCGTGCCATGTGTATTACAAATTTTCGTATAAACTGTAAATTTAACGTTTTCTTCTTTTTTTTTTTTTTTTTTTTTCTTTCTTTTTTTTTGGAATGATGTGTGTTGGTGCTCGTTGGGTATTGAGTCACCGTAAGCTCGTACTTTTGTACGGATAAATACGATATATGTATCGGTATTCGTTATTGCATTCCCAAAGGTGACTCCGTCATTGCTTTCTTTCGACTAGTCAACGATTCGACAAATGAATATTGAGGTTTGTTAAGCATAGAAATAAAGTATGGAGTGTCGAAATTATTCGGTATGTTTCATAGATCGATGACAAACGCGCGACAGTCTGTAGAGGAAGATAACCATTTTTTTTTTCTTCTTCTAGGTAACTCTGCAGAGTTCGTTAAAAATGTCTCAATTTTTCTACACATAGGTTTTCGTACTTTTATTCCTCTTTATTTAACAATTACGCGTCGTTGAATAATTATTACGCGTATTCGGCAATGAATTACGATAAACGGCGCATTACGACTGTGTCGTCAGTGATAACTAATTACTTACTTTTTCGCCCCTCGCACCCCCCCATCGATACGCCGTTACCGAGCCAATCTAATTGTTTAGTTTAGAAAAAGCAAAACGACAAAACCTTATGAACTGTAAATAAGTTGTAAACAAAATGAATCGTATTTAATTGTATAAGACGACGCGATAATCGCGCGTCGACGACTTCCTTACGATTGTAAAGAGAAAAAATAAAAAAACAAAATACTGTGCAGTATTCACTAAACGAATTTTTGAGAAGTTGTAACTTTCTTTCGTATGATTTTTATTATCTTTTTTTTTTTAATTTGCAAAATCCTCCAATCCTTTCCATTGGCGTTGTTATTAATGAAAAATCACTTTGATTCCGCGGATGAAAAAGTGCGACTAATCGCGAATTTTCGATAAAATGTGTGATACGCGTCACGCGATTTGTGGCGATTAATCAATGGCTGATAAATTACAACCTTTGAAAAACGACGAAAAAAAAAATAGCAAAGGACGCGATTTTTTTCAATTTCATATACGATTTTCGAGGAATAATAATAAGTATAACGATACTTACCGTTGCCGACAATCGATAATTTCTTCTCGAGTCGCTAATATCCGTTATGAGTTGACAAATAATAAAAAAAACATTATATTACTTCACATTGAGTGAAAAACGAATGAAAAATTATGGAAAAAGGGATAAAAATAGATCGACGATCGAAAGAGGAAATACTATTATCTAACGGAATGATGACGAGATTCGGTCGATGACTAAAAAAAGTCCTTTAATTAAACTTTTTCCATTCTTTCTCTTATATCACAACACGTTTCTTAGGTACCACTTCTAAATTCTTCAACAATCAATTATTTATTGACACGCAATTGGGCGTTGGCGATCGTTCGTCGTGTATTGACGAGTTTAAAAAAATGTGATTTAGGGAAACGGAGTTTCGTGGAAAAATGGATTCCACGTTCGTTCAGAGAAGTTCAATGATTTTTATTTTCGTTATCATCAAAATCACTATTTCGTTATCGTAAACTAATCAACGATCGATTATCGATCAAATTTTTTACATTCGCGTTTAATTTTCGTCTGAATTTCGATGAGTTTCGAAATTTTTAACGTTCGATGAAAAAATTTTCGGGAGAAAATATAATTCAAAAAACTTCTCTCTGAAACATTTAACGGTCAACGATTGGACAGATAATCGGACAATAGGATTTTTTTGGTGTTTTTTTTTTTTTTTTTTTTTTTCGATCTAAAAAAATTGGTTCTCTGTTACGATCCGAAGACGCAACGACACGCAGACAAGTTTTACGGGGACATGAAGAACACGAGGAATTTGGACGAAAACCGGGGAAGACATACACAAACACGGGGACATTTTATAGATATATTTATTGAGTAACTTAGCGTGTAAGAGTATAGAATATGTATACTTATTATTTAAGTATATTTTTGTTTGTTTTTTTTTTTTTTTTTTTCTTGTTTTCTTTTACGTGGTAATATAATGATGTAGTCATTAAAATAAACCTCGCGTGTCATGTTCGTGTTATATGTTTGTGGTTTCGTTTTTTTTTTTCATGTTTTTTTTTTTGTGTATACAATATGATACGAGTTATTTACATAATCATAATACGATATTTACAAGTTTACGACTTTTTTTCCCTTTCTTCATTCTTCATTTTTTCCATTTTTAATTCATTTGCGATAAAAAAAAAATTCATAATAACGAACTCATCCGTGGTGTACACACGTACGCATCTCCCTTCGCTAAATCTTTGCGATATTACGCGAAGAGATTTCGAGAATTAAAAAAAAAAGTGTTAATTATTCGATTAATAATCGTACACACGATTTACCTCGTTGTTCTCAATTCAGGGGACTGCGGTTCTTCGCGCCTTTTTTCGATCGACGAAGATCAACGGAAAAATCATTTCGCGTTCGTAATTATTTCTTCATCATTAATTTTCTTTATTTTTTGAGCCATTAATTTCGATCTTCGTCGTCGTACTCGAGGTTTCACCGCTTTCGGCATTTTTCTCTATCCGCACCATTGCAATCGATACACGACGATTAAATTTCTCTATTGACTCAAAAATTAATAATAGCGGTAATAATAATAATAATAATAATAATAATAATAATTTTATGTACAAAAGTCTATGGCGATCGAGAGTTCGAGAAAAAAAAATACATTTCTCATCGTCTCATTGCAGATTCATCATTCTTTCTTTTTCAAATAATTCTTCACTCAATTTAAAAAAAAAACGTAAAAAAAATGGACGAAAAAATTTCGAGCGAAAATCTATCGTCGACACACAACGGCATATATTAATTTTTTTATTTTTTTATTTAGTATTTGTCCGATGTCGCATACTCGCATACACGATTGAAATATTTCAATTCTTCTCACATACGCACGATCGTTCTATGCTTTTTCTTTTTGGACACTATTCGGCTATATCTCGTTCGTAATGCGCGCACAGTATAATAGTTTTTGCCGCACGGACACCGAAGACACAAGCACGCACACCGAGGGTTTTTTTTTTCTCTTATTTTGCGTTCTACTGGATATCGTTACGTACTTGGAATTCAATATCTTCTTTCCTTTTATTTTTTCATTTTCTTCAGTCATTCGTTCGTTGAAAAAATTCAGCTTTACACTCGCATACACACATCTATCTCGCCAGGTAGCGTTTTTCCATTCGCACAACTTTACGTTACGAAGTATTGCTTTTCTCATGCACATAGCACGCTACGTTTTTTTTTTTTTTTTATCTTCCGTCTAAATTTCATTACCGTCACTTTCATCACGAAACGGAAAAATGAAAAATTAAATCGAAGGTAAGTGTTTAATTGCGATCTTCGCAATGGTAATAATAATATGAACAATAATAATAATAATAATGATGATGTCAATATATCGAACTCTAAGAAAGTTTCGTGAGCGTCGCGTCTCGAATATGAACCGATATTTCAAGCCTATAGGATAATTAATATCTGCGTACGAGACTATAACTTTTCATCCTTCTGTTAGTGTTTTTTGTTTTGTTTGTTTGTTTATTTTCTTTTTATTTTTAACAAGCTTTTTCTCTCTCCCTTTATTTACGTATTCGTTTCGTGTATGTAAGCCCCGAGATTTATGCGCGAATTGATCGAGCAGATTTTTCACCCCTCTTCCGATTATGTGCAATTCTCACCTCGATAAATCGATTCCAGAACTGTAATTCTTTTGTATCGCATTTTTTTTGCTCGTCCCTCATTCGATCCAAAGTAGAAAATCAGAGTAAAAAAAATGATTGAAAACAAAAAAGGCATTCAATGCGAATTTCGGCGTGTTTTTCGTATAGTTGATAAAAAAAATAATCTCGTCGTTATAATTCCGATAACCAATAAATTCAATATTCATAAAAAAAAAAATTTGTTTCGTGTTATTTTAAATAAAAGTAATTATTTATTCGCTGAGCGATAATTTTATGCCGAATCTCATTCGATCGCAATATTGACATTGGGATTGAATATTTGTCCGAAAAATTGAGGTTAACACGCCATTGTAAAGAAAGAAAAATAAAAATATACTTCCCAATTCGCTCAACCCGTCGATCTCGAATTTACCGTACCATCGACGTTACAATGATTAACATACTTACACCTGTCTACGATTTCCCAGATCCACATTTTCCGTCTTGCAATATCAATGAAGTTGTATAAAAGAAAGTAAAACAGAGCGTTAAAGAACGGGACGAGGCTACTCTGATTTTGTCGACACCGCGAACAAATATTTACAGCGAATTTTTTTATTGCCCGATTAAAAGTCATATTTCGCGTTTTTTTTTTTTTTCATTACCCACATTGCGTCTAAAATCTTTGTTTTTTTTTTTATATTTTTTTTTATCTCACTCATTCTCTCGTCGACTATTACGTACTTTGCAGTTTTTTTTTATGATTATGTATCCATTAAGTTTCATGTTCATATTTTTTTTTTTTTCATCAATATCGTGTATTTTTTTTTTAATGTGTTGTTTTTTTTTTCTCGTATCGCTCGAGCTACGTGTAGTAGAGAGTCCATAAGACGTTCTATACGTTTTTTTTCTCGTTCGTTCCGTGTCACGTATGCCGTAGCGCTTCCGTAGCGTCCGCGTCTTTTTTTCTTGTTTTCTTTTTTTTTTTATTTCGTTTATACTTTCTATCGGTTTCTTTTTTTTATTCGATCCAATCCAATGAGGTTCGAGATCTACTTGCAATATCTAAACACCGACAAATTCACTTATCAATCTATCGTTTTATGGGAGAGACAGGGCGGTAGGAGGTTAGGAACGGGGAGGTTCGCGGGTTTCTCGGGAATCGCGGGAACATTTTTGTTTTCGATTAAATAGGAGATTCCTCTGACGGCACAATTCAAAAAATAATTTGTTTTTTTTTTGTTGCTTATTTTTTTTAGTAGAAAGATAGGCGGGGCATATTATTTAATTATTAATATTATTATTATTTTCATTTATCTTCCTTCTTTCCAATCGTCCGCCTCGTCGCGTCTCCCGTACATCACTAATATTAATCTTCCTCTTGGACATTTTTCATTATCTGTGTGTGTATTTCAGTGTTCATGTTTTTTTTTTTTTCTTTATTTATTACCGCTGTTTTTTATTTAAATATTTATATATATATATATACGTTCATCATCTCATCGCGCACGCGATACCTATCGTTACATATACGGACTTTCCGCCTGAAAAAATCGGGTTGTTTTTTTTTTTTGCGTACTTTTTTTTTACTCTCCGTTTTTCACATTTCTTTTTTAAATATTATTCTATGTTTTTTTTTTTCTTTCTTCCGCGAACTTTTCGACGCACCGGGTACGCATTACATACGACACGTATATTTGTTAAATTAAACAAATTGTTGTTCTTTTTCATTGTTATTATTATGCAATTATTATTTACAAGTGTCTACGACAGGGGGAGCAGGAGATCGAGAAAAAAAAACGTTTTTTTTTTTTTTTTTTTCTCTCCTTACGATTTATGCGACTCGTTATTTATTTATTTATTTATATATATATATGTATATCATGTACACTAGTACACCGACGCGCTCGCGCAACGCACACATCATTGCAGAGAATTTTTCACAAATAAATCGGCGAAAAAGGATGTTTTGTTTGGCTTCAAAGTTCCTTCTGCGTCGATCGAACACGGAAATAAATTAAAAAATTCGGGATATCTCGCTATTGGAATTCATTCGAATAAAATAATTATTCTATCTTCGTAATCGTAAAAAAATTTTTTTTTACGCTTTTCTCGAAGTCTTGTGAAATTTTAACGAACAAATAAAATTTTTGATACGCAATTAAATTCGCGTCAAGTCGAATAAAGTTATAATTTGATGTTTCTGATTGTAAAAAAAAAAGGGATTGCGTTATTATTTGTGTCACATTGTGAAATAAACTTTGCGAAACGCGTTCATTGACCATATAATTCACGCGGCTTAAACTACGTATCCACTATAACGATTACAGTGTTTCCGTTTAGCTTCGTCTCTCCAGTGTACGTGACTGTGTACTATTTCTTTCTTTTTTTTTTCTTCTCTATATATATATACTTTTTTTTTTAATCGTCTCCTCTCGTCTCACCGTTTTATTAATCTCATTTTACCATTTGCGTGTCCGAGCATACAGCGGTCCGTGTATACATATAAAAAAGCGACATATCGACAGTGTATCCGCGATATATATTTTGTTTTGTTTTTTCTTTTTTTTTTCTTCATCCATCGATAATCGTGTTACAATTATTATCTACAATTATTACCATATTAATTCATAGGTTTAGTTCGTATTTACAAGAAAAATAAAATAAAAAATATTTCAAAGAAAAAAAAAAAAGAAAAAAAAAAAAAAAAACGAAAAAAAATACAGTAAAAAGAAATATTTCATCTTTACCGTTTACGTTTTATGTTAAAAATATTTGCAGCTCACACGGCTACTTGCCCTGTCCGCAGATCATTTTTCATCTTTTTTAAATTATTTTTTTTTTTTTCTTTTTTTTTTCATTAAATTTCAACGGTGCGCAATATTCGCACAGCTCGTCTATTTCTTTCTTTCTTTTTGTTTGTTTGTTTTTTTTTTTTTGTTGGACGTACACACGCGTCGAGTACATATATCTCTCGACGCCATACCAGTAGAGTTCGACGATTATTCGATCATTCCGAAAGCTCGTCTTTTGTTTTTTGTTTTTTTTTTTTCTTTAATTACGTACACGCGTCCTCAGACCCTGTTAATGCGTCAACTATCACCGACGACGATGCATTTTACTATTTTTTTTTCATCTCGTGATCGTTAGAAACAAAAAAAAAAGCCCCCGAAAAACTTTTTTTTTTTTTTTTTTTTTTTAGTCTTAGGTCGCGCGTCGGGCACAGCCTCTTTCGTGGATTCGCTAAATTCGCGATTCGTCAAAACTTCGTCGTGTTTATTATTTAATTTTTATTTTTTTTTCAAAGTCTACGCACAGCGCAATCACGCACCATCACTAAAATTCTCTCATCGTAGTGTCTCTTCCATACGAAAAAAAAAGCAAAAAAAAAACAAAAAAGAAATCTCTTCAGAGTTCATCGTAATCGTTTTTTTCTTTTCTCCATCTTCATCTTCTTCCTATAAAATAATCACTTCATAACAAGCTTTATATTCTCGGTATCGTTAATATAGGCGACTAGCTTAATTTTGACACTTCACGGATCATCACTAAAAGTTCGTGGATCCACTTCGCACATTTTTTTCCGTTTTTTTGGTTTTTTTTTTTTTTTTTTTTTTTTTTTTTTTTCGCACAGACCGCCTCGTCTTTCAATCTCTGGCGAGTGTATAAAAAAAATAACCCGAAAAAAAAAGAATAACAAAAAAAAAATCTCAAAACCGTTCGATAAATAAAAAAATCGAGTTTCTCGATTTTTAAAATTTATTTATCATTTTTTAAAAAAATCATCGACGATTTTTTAATTGATTTTTTTTTCACGGTCTCGTACTGGTGAAATTATTAATTTCATCGACGTATCTTTCCGTTGTGTAGTAGTAATCCGTTGTCTCAGCGACGCTCGTCGTGCTCGTCGTTGTCGTGTAATCAACGTACGATCCGACGCAACGATCGCATCACGAGTCGTGTCGATGAATTCTGTTTCTTCGATTGCCGCTCTTGCGACGTTTTCTCTTTGTGTCCCGAGTGAACGCGACGTTACCGGGATCGTCGGCGAGTTGGGGATACCTGTGAACGCTGTGAATATCGACGCCTTCGTAACCATCGACGGTACCGCGAGCGACGAGTTCATCCTTTTCCTCTTTGGACCAATCGCCTCTTCCCTGAAAACCAGCGACGACAAGCTGTTTCTCGATTTCCCAAGCCCTCTCGACGGCTCTCTTGTGCGCGTGTTTCAGTATTCTGTGCCTTTCCTGTTCCGGATCGGCGCCGTACTTGATGACAACAGCAGCGTCGGGATTGTGAAGTCTCAGCTCCTTCCACGTTCCAGCGCCGTGTTCGGTAGTCTCGTGCGTAGAAACATTGAACATACTGCCCAATCTTCGCAGTTCCTCCATATCGTCGCGTATCTTCAACGCGTTATCCTTCACGAAGTAAAAAACGTCCTGATCGTGAACGCTGAAGTGTAGCGGCAGGAAGTACGAGTTATTGAATACCGAGGTAACGACATCCTGTACGACGCTATTAACACCATCAACGACGCTGACGAGCGCTCGACCACCGACGCGAGAGACGAGAATTCCTTCGCCGAAAACGGCGCGTCGATGAGCGACTCGTGGCAAAAGATTTCGCGTCTTTGGCTCGAGTTTCAGAAGGGGTTTCGGGACGAATCCGAGATCGGAGAATTTCTCGTGAACGCGATTGACGATACACTGGAGACCCGACATGACACCGAAATCGGGAGTTAGTTGAGGCGATGTAATAGTAGCGCTCGGCTGATATATCATATTCTTCGTGTACTCGGAGCCGAGCATCGACGGTATATCGTAACCGTAGAGCTTAAGCCACGAGGTGAGATCCGTCATGTATTCGACGTTTTGCTTGAGATTTATCGGATCGTTATTTCGGAAACGATAGATAAATATGTCTGTTGGTGTCGTAAGTTCGTTCGCCATTTGTTCCCACGCCGGGGTCATCCACTGTCCGACAGTCGGATCATACAGACGTTTATCGAGATAAACGAGTTTCGTGTTCGGGTCGAAGAGGCCGCCGTGGAAATCTATCGGTAGATAGAAATCGGGATTCGTGTCTTTGATTATCTTGCCGAAGGGTGTGCGACGCATTTCCTTCACAAGATTGCCGTTGGTGTCGAAAAGCGCGAGTGGCGAACCGTTCTGATCGGTCGCCACGTAGAAACGTTGTTCCGATGTCTCGACGGTCATCAGAAAGTCGCGGGAGTCGTACAGGAAACGGAAGGTCTTCGACGATTTCGGGAAATGCACGTGAGTTATCAGATCCGGTGTTTTCGGATTGGCGTAGAAAAATTGGGTGATGTTTTCCCGATCGTCGTTCCACGATACGAGGCGTCCGCGATCGTCGTAGAAATACCAAATCTGGAACTTCTTATGCTCCGACGCGTGAATCAGTTGACCGCGAGAATTGTATCTGCGAAAAAGCGATAGAGAATTTGTTAATGATGAGCAAAAAAAAAGCCGAACTTTGTATTGAAAAAGTAAAGAAAAAAGGGAAAAAGGTGCAAAGGGTCTTCAAGGTAAAAAAAAATAATTAAATGGTTGGAAATGTATTTTAAAAATCTTGAAAAATAGATAACCGCTGAAGATGTGACTAAACTTATTTTACCAAATCTTCGATAATTCCTAAGAAAAAAAAAAAAAAAAGAATCTTTACCTGTATTTGTGTTCACCGCGTATAACAACGAATCCTCGTCCATCGTAGGAATTGAATTCGACATCGCCGTACTGCACGACCCGATCGCCGCTGTCGTATCCCAAAGTAATTTTCTCGCTGTGTTCCGTAACTCCGATAACATTGCCATTCTCGTCGTATGCGTATTGCCAATTGTTATCGGTATCAGCGACTTCCAATACATGTCCATCGGCGTTGTAAGTAATTTTGTCCATTCTTGACCATTCCTTCTTCTCCATCGCTTCCTTGCCGATCGTCAATTTCCTCATTTTTATACGATTTCGATTATCGTATTCGAGTTCCATGCGGAAAACATCCATCGATCGTATATTCGTCAGAATAGTCTTAACCCTTCCGTGTTCGTCGTAATCCGTAACGGTGAAGAATTGTTTGCTGCTGTCTTGCATAACCGAGCGATTGAATGTGTTGCGATAGATTCTAAGATCGCCAACGCCCTCCAGTAATCCCAAATTTTGATTGTACTTCAGTCTCAATTGCGGCAATTGTTTGCCATTAACGTCGACTTCGATACCCGATATTCTCGCGTTTCCATCGTACTGATAACGATAATGAGCGTTCGCCATGCCGCTCTTGCTGCCGAATTTGATTTTCTCGTCTTTAACGATACCCGCGTGATACTTGTACTCAATTCTCATTTCGAAATTCGGTTCGTTTATATCGATACTACGAACGAGGCTCGTGGTCTCCTGATAGGTATAATGAATCGACGACAATCCAGCGAGAGTAGTTTCCAACTTTCCTGTGTGATCGTAGACATAGGCAACTTTGCCGCTCTGATGGGGATAAACTTTGGCCAATATTTGCCCGTCGTCGTTGTAGAGAATTTCGTACGGATGCCGATTCATCGGAGAGTAGTACTGATACTTGTAGAAACCGAGTGAAGTTTGAAGTGAAAAAGCGTGTATGTGTCCGCGCGGTGTGGTTAAAGATTGAAGTGCACCGGCCTCGTCGTACTGTAGTAAGTAGTCGCTGCCGCGGGGCGTCGTCACCTTGAGCGGTAGGCTGCTGAACATGTCTTTGAAGGCGTAAACCATGGATGTGCCATCGCTGTATTTAATTTCGTACAATCGTCCCGCGCGATCGAAGCCATAAGTTTCGCTTATGTCGCCCCACGTCCAGCTGGTCAATCGACTGAATCTATCGTATTCGAGATCAACTCCCGCGAAGATACCGTTGCGTGGTCCCCACTTGAGAGGTCTCGCGTTTCTGTCGTAAGTTACGTTCAACAGTTCGACTCTGTCGTCGATAAAAACGGCAACAGTATTGCTTTCGCGATCGTATTCAAGCGACAAGAGAACATCGCCGTTAACGCGCAGTTTTCTTCCAACCTGTGCTATGGCTTTGGAGTTGCCGCGATTATTTTTGTTACCCTGAACCTTCCGAAGGAAATAACGCCATTCGAATCTGTTCGCGAGATCGCCAGCTATCTCGGTGCGCTGTTTCGCCGGTACGGGATAAGATTCGCCGAGGAGAGGTTCGATCTCCGCGAGAATCGCGTAAGGCATCGTATCCGTGCTGACGGTATGGGCCCACGGCGTCACGCGACCAACGCTTCCATCCCCGACGACCGTTGTTCTCTGCTCCGCGTCGCCGATCTTCGTGACGACCGAAGAACCTTTGATTAACATTGATACGGGTTTCCGGCTGTTCTGCCCGACCTTCACCGTCGCGCCTTTGAGACTGAGATCGAAGGTGAGACTGATGACTTTTCCCGTTGGCGTTACTGCGCTCGTCAATCTACCGAATTCGTCGTAATTGTAGACGTAACTTCGTCCCGTACTGTCCAATTTTGTTTTCAACAGACCGGTGGGTCCGTGATAGTCAAACGTAACGTTGTAATTGTCCGGTGTACTGAGTTCGTGAAGCATTTTCATTCTCGACATTCGCAATCGGCATTTCTGTCCCTTCGTGTTCTCAATAGAATTCACTTGACTGCTGTAGTCGCGAAGAAGGAAAACTTTGTTGCCCGCAGCGTCGGTTACGGTGCTTAGCTTTCCATTGCTGGTGTTAACGTTGTAAGTGAAGAGATAGAAAGTTTCACCGGTGAGAATGTTCTTCGTCGCTATATGCTGACCGAAGCGATTGAAGACATAGATCTCTTGGGTGTCGGGAGAGTAAATTTCGTACTCTCGAGCACCGCTCGCATCGGGAATACTCGCCATTACCGAACGTATGCGATAGTTCGCTTGATCGCCGATGTGAACGACACCGTCAGGCGACACTGCCACCGCGGAGATTGTGTTGAATTTCGATGTTGACGCGAGATAGTGATCGGCTTCGAAACAATCGCAACCGCGTTCGAGACAATTGCATTTTGATTCGGCACCGGCGTACGGCGAAATTTTTCCATCCGTACCGATCACTCGGATACGATTTATTCGTTGAGAATCGCTTTCAGCTATGTAGAGATTTCCCGACGGTCCGAATGCGATACTCTGCGGCATAACGAGGGTTGCGTGAGTCGCGAGTTCGGTGTCGAAAGTCGACGAGGGACTCGCGCAGTGCAGCGGACGTCCCGCTACCACTTTGACACGACCGTCCGGCGCCAACTGGAGAACCATATGATCGTCGATCATGTGAAGCGAATTGTCGAGAGGATTTATCGCCAGCTCTGTCGGCCAGCGTAGATGAACCTCCTCGACGTTGAGGGTTCCCTCGCATGGTATCGGTTTCCAGTGTGACTTGTGCATATGATTGCCGATTACGGTAGTTATTATGCCGTCGCGATCGACCATACGGATGTTTGTGCCGTCGGCGAAGTACAGAACGTTGTCCGCCGATACGGCGACTCCTTTTGGATAGGCGAGCTTCGCGTCCCGCGCCAATGCGCCATCGCCGCAGTGAGCCTCGTCACCCGGAAGACAACGCTCGCCAGAACCTACGACTGTTTCCCAATTATGCTCGGGATCGGTTGTGTCATTCGTATCGCGCACGCGGATTATTTGATGAGATTCCGGATCGGAAATGTAGAGAACACCATCCAAGGGACTCAGAGCGATGTGGTAACGGTAAGAGACTCTTGTGGCGCTGAAAATCAAAAATCACGAATTTATAGTCGAAATTTCGGAAAAATCGGATGAAAGGACAGAGTTTTTTGTTTTTAGATGTGAGAAGGAGTACATAATTTTTTTTATTTTTATTATTATTATTGTCGGAATACTAAGGTAATATTGGATTTATTTTCCTGAATTAGCTATACGAATTATTTCACTTCACATTTTCTCCATTTTTACTATCAATCGAATGATTTACGGGCTGCTAATTTTTTTTGCATTTTTAATAATCGAGAAAATCAATTTTTTTTTGTGAAATCAATCAATGTGTATCAATGAGAAATAATTTTTTTTTTCGACTTACTTGAGACGAACGATAGTCTTGACGGTGCCGTCGACAAAGATTTTTCTCACGAGATTGAAGTCACCGACGAATATTGAGCCGTCGGGCGATGTGGCGAGTGCGACGGGCGCCAAGAGCCGTTGTTTCGATGCTTGACCGTCGCAATCGAAGCAATCCAAGGGCCTCTGATGTCCGTCGCCCATAGTCGTCAGAATAACTCGCGGTTTGTGTTTCAGATATATATTCGATCCGTCGCCCTTCTGCAGTATTCCTTCGTGGAAATTGTATCGATGATGAATATCGAGATTCCAACCGCCGACTTCCGATATCGACATATCGTGACCGCTAAGTTTCGTCGTTTGTACGTCCCATATAACGTCTTTGCAGTCGCTGTACTCGTAGCCGACTTTAACCATCGCTGTCGTAACGCCGTAAACTCGTTGACGATAGACGTTCAACCGATTCCACGCGTACGTGAATTTTATCACGGGATCGGCTTCGAAAGTCTTCTCGAATAGAATTCCCTCGATCGTTATTCGCAGATGGATGAGATTCAACGTCGGCGGTATTGTTTCCGGTGTGAGTTGCAATTGTATCGTCGAGAGATAACCGGCAGCTCGCGAACTGTGGTAAACGAGATTCAAACCCGTTCCCGGTATCTGAAGACTCTCTTGAATGACTTGCGACTCCGCGAGAATCGCACTTTTGTCGGGACATGCACCTTGGAATCCGTGCTTCCAAGTTGCGAGGACAACGGGTTTCATCAGATCGTAATCGTGGGCAGCGCAAGCGTGAGGCATGTGGATCGGTAATTTTTCGTCGACTGTACTCATCACTATTCGATCGATTATCACCACCTGAGAGAGAGAAAAAAATAGAAAAAAATATTCGTGAGTTTCATTTTGAATGTTTAAGGGAAATATTGAGAAATTTTCGTTTTATCGTTATTTTTCACGATTTTTTTTTGCGTCGGTATATAGATCGCGATTTTTGGAAATTTTTTTAGAAAAAGATCGACGGGGGTCGGTGATGTCTGGTAAATCTATTCGATGTTTGTTTACCTCGTTCCAAGGCACGAAGACGATGTGACTCTGCGGTTTGAATGGCGATCTACCGAATTGCAATGTAACAGCACCGCCGCCGTTAACGAGAAGATCGAACCAACCGTCGTCCCTCGTCAATGTGAATCCCTCGAGCGATGTACTCGTGCCGACTCGTACCCCCATCAGTCCGGTTCCCAGCGACGTGACGACACGTCCGCGTACAACTGCTGATCGGCTATACAGCGAAGAAAATCAATCGACGATTAGTACACATTTTTTCTTTTTTTTTTTCTTCGATAAAATTTTTATTTGGAATTCTTTTTTTTTTTTTTTTTTCTAATGAACTCTCTACATTGTCAGGCTGCGAAACTTGACTTTAACTACGAAATAAGCGAATATTCTATGATTCTATGATACCAAACCATAAATCACGACGATATCAATTTTGCGAATTTAATTTCATTCTTTTTTTTTTTCATTGTAGAAAATGATCGAAATTTTAGATTTTTTTCTCGTAGCGCACTCGTTGCGATTGATTTTTTAAATGTTATATCCTGTAGTTTATTTTTTTTTATATTGACAAGTTCGACGCGTCGATCGGTTGATAGAAATTCGTCGAGGACGATAACAACGTCGTACACATAGTAACAATTACCTATCTTAAGACGATGCGACAGATTCAACGACAGTAAAACCGTTATTTGTCTCTTAATGATTCGAATTATTGACAAAACCGCGAAAGAAAATGTTTATTGAAAAGGAAATTACATTGAAAAAGTTCTCATTTAACCGACGAATCATCGATAAATATTCGATATTTCTCGATTAATCGGAGAAATTAATACTTCGATTTCTTGAAATTACGAAAAATAAAAAATGTCTTAAAATTTTTTTTTTTTTTTTTTGTACATCGTTAAAATTTCAAAACGTAAAGGTAATTTGTATTTTACTGAACGAAATTGGTGAAAAAACGTTTTATCAACGATAAGAATATCCAGAGACAAAAAAAAAACTGTTTTATCATCGAAGCATCGGTGCCATCGTCTTAAACACAATTAACACAAAGTCTGAAGCTCAAGGTAAAATTCACGTAACACAACGTAGGAGATAATAAGATAAATTAACCATGCAACGATAACGTGTAAACACAAGACACTGGTGGTGACGACGGGCGACAATTTTTATAGCACGAGTGCACAGACATATAGACGTTTGGACTTTTCTTCGAGAGTAAAAAAAAAAAAATCATTTTCTTCTAAAAAAAAAGTTCAATTTTTTTTTTTTTTAGAAAAATATGTGTTTTTTTTTCATTCTCGATAATAATCCCGGTGATTTGGTACAGACACATAGACACAGGCGAGAGATAGAAAGACATACGAAGAGGCGGACACGAGCGGTTCGTGTGCTGACTCTCGATTTTTTGCAAACACACACACCATACGGCCTAATTTTTTACTATCTTTTTTTTTTCATTTTTTTTTTTTTTCTTTTCATTTTTTTTTATCATCGTCTAGAATTTTTTTTATTTTTTTTTAATTTCATATATATATTCTTGTTATCAATATTTCTTTTCTTCATTTTTACTTCTCATCGGGGATGCAGAAATAACACGAATAATGCAAAAAGCCGTAAACGCGGTTGCATCTCTACCAATATAAGAAATAACAAAGAAAAAAAACCGCTCAAACTCTACGAGAGACGGCTCGGTTCATTAAAAAGTATAATTCGTCGTTTCGTGTCCTCGGAGTTTTTCGTCCTTTCGTCCTTTTCGAGAAAAGGATCTCGTTGTTACGTTTTTTTTTTTCTTACCTTGTGTTGAAGTGATTCCAGAACACACTGATCGAGCAGCACGGATAAAACAGAGCCGAGTTAAATTGTGGTATTTTTTTTTTGTTTTTTTTTTTACGATTCTTTCAATTGTTATTGTTTTTTCATCCCGAATTTATTGAGAATAATAATAGAAATAAATAATTAAATAAATAATAGGGGGATTTGCAATGAATAAAAAGAAGATTTTGTCTCATTTTATCTATTGCTCTGGCAGTGTCGCTCGAGATTTTTGTTCAGCGGCGGATCTTTCGATACTTTTTTTTTTTTTTTTGTTTGTTTGTCGATGTTTGTCCGAACGATATCTCGTTTTTTTCTTCTTCTTGTTTTATTATTACTTTCGTCTATTTATCTACCGAGCGTTTGGACATACGAAGCGAGGGTTCTTCTCTTCTCAGACATTCACGCAAGCGCCACTCGGACGGACAATAGAATAAAGTAGATATTTTCGTATTAGTGAAATAATCAAAGAGATTAGGCAAATGGGTGTCGGAGAGAAGTAAATATATTATGGAGATTAAACGGACATATGTGGAAACATAATTGGTAAGAAAGGTACGGATAACGAAAAGGTCGATGTATCGGGAGAAAGATAAACGAAAAAAACGATTTTTTTCTTTTGGGTTTTTAAGGGATATTCGGGTGCATTGGGGGAACACACTCGCGCACACTTACATACAAAACATATGTACAAAACTGTTGGGATGTGATTTCACACGGGTCACAACAACGCAGTAGTATAGTTAAGTATATAGTATTTTCGTTGTATAAACTGAGGAAACAACAAAAATTATTCAAAAATCAATGAAATGTTTTTTTCTTTTTTTTTTTTCGCAATTATTGTCGCAACATATTTTCATTGGTGTGAATTTGAAAATTTCAGCGAAGTTTATTTAACGCTATTACTTCGTCACGCCGAAGAAATATGTTGTGAAAAAGTAAAAGAAAAAATCATTTTTATCGATTTTTGTCAATAATTTTTTGTTTCTCAGCGTAGTATATCGTGTAACGTCAGTATGTATTGTTTGACTTTTTTTTTTTTTTTTTTTTTTTTACGATGCCGCTACATAACGCGCGAATGCGTTACGCAGCATGTTTTATGCTTCGAATTTTATTATGTCGTGATACATGATAGTGTACACACATTCTCGTGTACCCGGAAAAAATAAGACACGCATATCTCCGACGGAAAGTAACGAGAGACATCTTCGTCTTTTTTTTTTTTTTTTTTTTAGATTTTGAGAAAAGATTTTTCATAGGCAAAAGGTTTGACGAATTTGGTATCGCGGTTATGTTAAGATACTTTTGTCACGAATGAAAAATATTGAATTTTGATCGCGAGATTTAAAAAATTGATTTTTTTTTTTTTTTTTTTTTTCAGTATTAAAGTATACAATTTTTTCCGTGGAAGATTGTCGTTGATATAATGTACGTGTTTCCTAACGACTGTATAAACATCGAACGTATAGTCCGTAATTTTTTTTTATACTTAAAGACGCCACTGCACGCAACATCGAGTCGGGACGGACATTGTTTTTGTAATAAATATATATTAATGATAAATACCGCTATGATAATTATTCGAATTTCTTCGTTAATCATTGACAATCGCGTCTCGGCAATTTCCGAGTCAATAACTTTCAACGCAATAATTATAAATATATATATAAATAGATAGATATAGAATGAAAAATGATTTTTTGTTTTGTTTTCTCAAAAGCTTACCTCTCGTTGAACGTCTCTTGTTTGGCATAATTCTGCAGACTACCTTCGTCGATAAGGAACTTCATTCTCTCGAAGAACGAGGCGGTTATCGCCGGTGGTTGTTTTCGTAGCAGTATATCGATGGGTTTTGGTGCCGATACGCAAAGTTGACTCGTGCGACAGGCGTGATTGGCGCAACACTCGGGATCGGCGCAATCGACAAGACCGTCTGAATGAACCAATCATTCATTAGTTTACAATCGAAATCAATAAAAAAGAATTTCTAATCATAATTTTTTCTTAAAAACAAAGTCTAAACTATATTTCCTGTAAGATATATCTTGTTAAACCAAATAATACCGATAAACCGAATACTCAATTAATCGAAGTAACTCGGTAAATTCTTATTTTCAGTTATTTCTTGAGATCAAATTTTGTTGAAAATTGTACGTTTAAGATTTTTAAATTTCGTTGACAAAAAAAATTGACAATTGACAATTTGTTGAAAAAAAAAAAAATGTCGAAAAAAGATAAAAATGATTTTTCTTTATATTTTATGGAAGTTGTGGTTTAGGATAATTCTGAAAGTTTCCGTGAAAAAGGATTTTGTATTTTTCTCGAAAGATGTCGTATTCGAAGATTCACCTTTGTCGTTGTCCCTTCCGTCGTTGCAATTCTGTTCCAGCAGAACGCTGCAGTCCTTTCCATCCCAACCATCGTAGCATCGACATTCCCATTGGGCGTCGGCGTTGACCCTGCATTGTCCGTGTCCCGAACAAGAATTCGGACAGCCCTCCATCGTGCAATGACGTCCATTCCAACCGGTTACGCATAGACACGTACCGTTCTTGCACTGTCCGTGTTCGTTACATCGCGGATCGCACTGCTTGAGATTACAGAGATCGCCGGACCATCCCGGCATGCAATCGCAGGCGTTGTCGACGCAGTGACCATGCGGTCCGCAATCCAAATCGCACAATTCTGTAATAACGTAATGAGAACAATGTTCCGCATCAGCAAAGTGTATACAAGAATTTCTCATGGCGAAAAAACGAAAGTTGATCATTAATCGAAAGTCTTAAAATCGTCAATCCAAAGATCGCATGTAAACTGAATAAATTCTAAAAATGAATTATTAAACTCAAGTTAATTTTTCAAAGCATCGAGTTACATAGAAGCATTCGAAAAGCAATACGGAGTTATTATCGGAAACGTTATGAAAAGTCGAAAGATTACGATGGCAATGAGTGAAAAGCAATTTTCGTCGGAAATGAAGTGATAAATTGAAATCCTTATACCTGTAAAATAGTTTATTATTAAGCAATATATTTATCTTCGTATTTTTTATTTAACTATTTATTTTTTTTTTTTTTCAATTTTTTAAATACCTTTGGAGCAATCGTCGCCGGACCACATGGGTTCGCAATGGCAAGTCTGCGTCTCGAGATCAAAGTTTCCGTGTCCACTGCAGTCGGGCAAACATTGGAGTGCTTCTTTGTCCATTTGACTGCAGTCCGCTCCTTTCCAACCTTTTTTACAAATGCACGTTCCCTCCGCGCAAAATCCATGTCCCGAACATGTAGGATGCGGGCAGTCCGCTTCCTCGCAGAATTTTCCCTTGTAGCTTCGTACGCAGTTGCATTTTCCGTTCGTGCAATGCCCGTGACCGTTGCAATCGGGAACTTCACACTCGTCGTGGCGAAGAGAGCATTCCTTACCCTTCCATCCGGGATTACATTGACACTCGCCGTTTATATATTCGCCCCGTTGACTGCAGAGAACCGGACAAACGCTTTCGCTGCAATCCTCACCGCCAAAACCGGGATTGCATTGACAATGACCGAGAAGACACTCTCCTTTGCCGCTACAACCGTTCGGACAATTGTGCGTCATATCCTCAGCTATTACAGCGATAAACGCGACCTCCTGGGGATCACCGTCGTCGTTGTAGAGAGACAGGAACCAGTGACCCGGTTCCATGTAATGCGTTACTTCCTTCTTTATCGAGGGCTGTTTTTTTTATTTAAAAAAAAAAAAAACATTCGTCATTTCTTTTTTCTCGAGACTAATTTTGTATTACTTATTGAAAGAAAAAAACCGCAGAAAAAAAAATTTCTTGAAATACGAGGGATTAATTGATTAGTATCAGAATCGATTATTATCGGAATAGAAGTGATTTAATCAGTAATAATAATAGTGAGAGGCGTTTTTTTTTTTTTTTTTGGAAATTTCTTTTTTTTTTTGCGGTTTTTTTTTTCATAGACATCGAGTGGGAAAAAAAAAAGATAAAAATTGAAGATTGGAGGATCAACGAGGTTATTTACATTTTGGAGAGAAATAATAAAAAAAATGGGATCACCCCGCACACATACAATGACACTAACATGTGACGCCCGGGTTGTTCGAGCCTTGAAGCCGCTGAGTACTTCGAGAAGATCGTATTGCGTGTGGGTCGGCAGCGCGTTTCTTCGTGCGTAAACTCCGATACTCGCGCCTCGCGGTATGTTGTAATCGAAACGTACGTACGCCGGTTCGGATTGATAAAATTGCATGTTCCAATAGCTGTAAGGCGGAATTTCTTTGCTTAGCCGCTGACCGAGACCGACCTGAGCGAACGTCGTGCCGTCCGGTGGGAAAGATCTCGCTGGGAATGTTCTCGCGCCTGTGAGAGGAAAAAAAAAACAAAAATCACCAAATATTAATAAACATTCGAGAGATATTCGACGGAAAAGAAATAAAAAATTTAAAAAGAGTCAACGATCTTCTCAAAAAACAAAAAAAGCAAATTGATTTTGATGGAAAATCATGTTTTAGTAGCGCCGAGTAATGTAGTTATCTTTACGAATGATTTGCATTTTTTTTTATTTTATTTTTTTTTTTAAGAAAGAGAAGATCGGAATGATTTTGCCAAAGATGATAAGCGCTTTTTGAATAATCAGCTGAAATTTGGACGCCTAAATGCGAATCAGCGGTTTTTTTTTTTTTTTTTTTTTACGATTTTTTTTTGTTAAACTATTTTTTTTTTTTTGTAAAAATACTATACGAATATCGATCAGATACGTTTTTAGATGAAAATATACGACGAGAATTATATATTAATATATTTAGTAGTCACCTTTCACCGACGAGTTTTCGGGGTAATATTCACACAGTGCACAAAAAACAACAACAACAACATTCGTGATCTACTAAAATGTATTAATCTACTCTCAGCAACCGGATGTAAAGCATTCTACTATCGTACAGTGAGGATAAAACACACAAAAAAACTTGAGTAATAAAACTAAGGGGTCGTCTCGTGAGACGATGAAACTAACAGGCGTACAGCATTGGCAATAAAAGCGGATAGTAAAAGTAAAGTTATAAAGGTTCGGATAACTGTGATGAAAGACAGTCGAAGCGGATCGTAAGTAGATAAAAGAAATAAAAAAAAAAAACAAGAATATCGTTATAAAAAAAATCGATTCGTTTAGAGATGTCTGATTTTTTTTTTCGTAATTATTATTGTTAAAAATAGAATTGAATTGAAGATTTATGAAAAATTAATGATTAAAGATTTTTTTATTATAGTAACCAAAAACCAATTAGATCGATTGAAACTCACTGATACATCTGCCGGGTGATCGGCATATCGGCGGAATCGATTTTTTTTTTTTTTTCAATTCTCAAATTGAAAAAGTTGAACGAAAACAACAGGCAAACGATAGGCCTCACCTTCGAGAATAAGTATAGTGGGCTCTGGGGGAAGCGGAGTCGTTCCCGAGCACCACGACGAATCGGTAGTAGAGCTGCTCGTCTCGGGATCGTAACTCGACGTCGATGCCTCGAAATTCGTAGATTCTTCCGTGACATCGGTATAATCGATCGACGATGACGAGTAATCGTTCGAAGCCGTTTCATTGCCTAACAAACCTTCCGTCATCGTTGACGCTGTTTCTTCCACTTTATTCGGTTTCGTGAAATTGCGAAGATCGTCGCGATCTTTCGCAAGTGCGGGTTCGATGTCCAGGAGTTCCTGTTCGATCATTGAGCGTTCGTCGTTTGCTGAAAAGTTGTCCCATTCGTCAGACGACGATTCCATACACGGACACGAGCATTCGCACTCACCGCCGCCCCACGCGGGAGGCGGTGGAGACGCAGGCGGACGAGGCGGCGGTGGCAATGGCACTTCGACCATTTCATACGGCAGCGAATGCGGCGATTCTTTCGAATACGATGAATTCGCGGACGCCGATGGCATTGCAACCGAAGCCTGAAGCTGCGCCGGACCAATGTTAATCTGTGGCATGAAGCTGTTAGGATCTTTTGGATTGCCACCGGGAACGGAAACGGACAACGTGTAAAGCGGTCGCGCGCCCGACGACGACGAAGAATCCTCAGTTGAGATCGTCACGTTGACCAAAACTCGATGGGAGTCCTGATACGCTTCCGATCCAACTGGATCTTTGCGCTCGTCGATCGGTACTTTGACGACCTGAACTCTATCGGTCAGCGGCACACGAGAAATTTCATTGTTTCTGTTAGTATCGATCGTCGATCGTGTGTTAGGCGATTCATGCAATCCGTATTCAGGATCATTGTCGATCGTTGTCGATGATGATGATGACGATGATGATGACGGCGATGATGAAAATTGATGCTTACGACCGCGAAAACGTTTCTCGAACTCTCGAAGAAATTCTTCGTCGGTACCCTCGCGCATTAACTTTCGCAGATCTTCCTTTGATCGCTCGTCGATGTCTTCATCGTACGATTCCGGTTCCGGAAACTCCACCGTGCGAACGTCGTTCTGAATTATTGCCGATCGCGGTTTGGGATTCTTCTCGAGACTCGACTCGAACCGCTGCAGATCGTAGATCGCCTTTGACTTCGAAATGGTAGTCGATTTTTCTTGATTCAACTTAACGATTTCGATCTCCTCGCGATCGTAGCTGTAGATCGGTGGATAATCGCGCTGAGGTTCTTCCGGAACTTTTTCAATGGATTTTGGAAAATTTGACTCGATATTAAGCGGAATTTCGGGGGATGGATCTTCGATGGAGAGTTCTCGAGTGATTTTCAGGACTGACGACGAGTTTGTTGCATCTTCGGGATCGTCAATGATTTTTTTAATGCTTTGGTCGATCGGAGGGGTGGTTGAGCTGTTTAAATACAATTCTGCTGCCGGCAAAACCGTCTCGTAGGTGAGGAGAGAATCGTTTTTACTTACATCAAAGCCGATTTCAATGAGATTAGACTTTGAAGATTCCGTCGAAGAATCATCGGTAGTCGCAAGATTTCCATCGCTCTGAGAATTAATATTTCCGACTGTAGTCTCGAGAGAATCTATCGGATGAATCTTCGAAGTCACAATGGTAGATTCTCGGTAATTGATCATTGGAGATTTGGAAAAATCGGTCGCGTCGACAAAAGTTTGAGGAACTGCGGTGATTTCGTCGCTAATCGTAACTTCGCCGATTTCTTCAATATTTTTTGATACTTCTTTCTGCATATCGGATTCCGTGATTTTCCAAGATTTCGTAACATACTCTTTGCTTTGCAAATTATCATCGATGTATAGTTTTTCAGTGTTTCCGACGGCATCGTTCAAAAGAACATCCGAATCCGATTTCATTGCCCGAACTTCAGATGTTAGATTGTCCCTCAATCCCTCAAAAACGTTTTGATCAATTTTTTCGACGGCATCTTTCGGAAAAGTTACCGTTTCACCTCCTTCCGAATTCTCCACAAAATTCGTCCCTTCGGCATTAACAAGATTTGGGGGAATTTCCAAGTTTTCATTGTTCAATGTGATTTTATCGGAAGTCCCGTTGGCTACTGTGTTTCTTTCTTCAGCCGGTAGACCATCAAGTTGCGACGAGGACGACGAAGCGGTAGTCGCAAAATTTTCGTAATGATTATGAGAGACGGACGAGAGATCATTGGATTTCGAACTAATGGTTTTAGCGTCGGAAGAGATAGAAAAGGAAGACGAGACAGAAGTAGGAAACGTAGAAGAAGAATAAGTAGATGACGAAGAGGAAGTTGAGGATTCCATTACCGGTCCATTGTTACTGTGATCAGCGTTAACATTTTCCTGCACATTGTTTATGCTTTTCGCGGACACAACAGCCACTTGTTCGTCAACATTGTTAACATGCACACCAAACATATCGGTACGAACCTCGTCATGCGGATTACCGACGATCGCAAAACCATTATTCCCATCATCAGCACGATCGTCGTTAGAACTTTGGAAACTTTCGATCGTCGAAGATTCGGTATCGCGTACAGTGTTACTAGCGGTGATATTTCGGTGCGACACTGGGACATGCTGGTTAACCGTGTCTCTACGTTTGCGGCTGTATACACTCTCTAAAATGATATCGAGACCAGTCATACCTCCGGCGGATGATTGCTGACGCGTTCTGCCGCCCGATGATGACGATGTCGTCGACGAGGAGGACGACGTCTTGTTTGCTTCGGTTGTCGACAATTTTGCATCGGAATTCTCGCCCACCAGCACCGTACAAGCCTTCGTTCGTTGATACGACCAATTCATAATGTTCGAAGCTACGAAATCATTAAGATTTTAGGTATTAATGTTTTTTTTTTTTTTCATAACTACGGATTGTTGCTTTCCGATGAAAAGTTGCAATTTTCTTGGAGACGATTGGATTTGGGGAAAAAATGGATGAATAGCTTTATTCTACAGGATTGTGGGTTCTGCAAAAATGAATTTAAAATATCAGATTCTTACCAGCAACGTATGTGAGCGCTGCTGCGAGACACAATGACACCATAGTTACGACAATGGCAATCTGTTTCCAGCTGCACCAGTCCATTCCTTTGCGGAAATGGCATCTTATGCTTTGTCTTCTCATTGGGATCATCGATGGGTTGTGCCCGTAAGGGAGAGGTACTCTGGAAACATTATTATCGGTATTATCACCGCTTAATCACTCGTAATCCCTAATGAAAATAATGTTTTAAGTGCTCAGCCCTTTAACATTCGAAATTTCTATCGGCCGACACATGTTCAACGCGACTGTAACACATCTCCGGCACTTTCTGGTGTTCTCTATGAGATAAATTGATATTCCAAGCCTCCCGAGGATCACTCGAAGGATCGCTCACTGGCGCATTTTTCTTTGATGCTTGAGGCATCGCCATTGGCTCTCAATAGCGCTTAACAGTCTCGAATAATCCGACCAGACCTCGCAGATGGTAGTTGTTACTCACGAACAGAGGCGCACGTGTGTCGTTCGTGTTTTAGGGGTCCAGAATCCCCTCGAATGGAGATTATACATGAAAATTTGACATTATCGCCGCTCGATAGGAAAAAATATGGAAAAAAAGGGGCCGATGCTGTGATTTTTTTTTTTTTTTTTTTTTTTTTTTAGAGGGGTCCATTGGAATTCGTTGCGAGGGCGTCGTCGAGAGAAACCGGAGAGTGTCTCACGATACTTGGGCCGAGAAATATTTTTCCAGTCCTACGGCAGATACACAACGGCACCAAAGTACGACTCTTCGGTTCCAAGAGATGAAAAAATAGGCTCTTTGGATTTTTCGTGTCTCTCTGCCTAACGAGAAGAAGGGAGAGACAAGTGTTTACACTGGGGAAACCCGCGAGCGAATCCTGTTACTTACGAGTGTCTAACCATAATATTTGAACGAAATAGACAGATTCTCAGAGGCGCGAGAAGAGGAAAGTGCGGATGAGAAAGGTGGACGCGTTTGCTTATAGCGTTTGCTACCGAACACTCTCGACGATGACGGGTACCAGAAGCATCTTCAGGGAGGTCTTCGACAAGCGAACGAGTCTTTTCATCATGAATTTTGCTTTTGGTCATTTTGCGGCAAGTTGAAAGGCAAAGTTAGAAGAAACGATCGCGGATGAGAAAATACCAGAATAACGAAAACCAAAAAAAAGAATCTATAAGATTTTGGCGAATATCTCGGTTCCGATTGATTTTAGAGAAAAAAGTGTAAAATTCGAAATTAAAGCGAACAAAATTTTCTTCAAAAGAAGTCCTTACAAATTTATCGTTAGAAACGATAGTTTCAAAGTTACAGAGCTGGAAAATCAATAAACCCGAAAAAATCGTATGGCGCAGGGATTTTTTTTTAAGAATATCAGTACACATGGGACAATTGTCCCTCGGCGTCTAAACGAAGGTAAAAGAGACTTTTTCTCCATTATCGTGTCTGAAGTGCCGCATTCTCAAGGGTCCCTCTCGACGAGGTTCGGTTGTTGTAAAGACAAGTATCGAATAGGACCGTCGATTTTCCACGGTAAACTCGACTTTACGGATGAGAATCCACCGCTCAAACATTGACCCATTGTCCGCTACTGTTCGCTCGCGTGCGAATGGATGATTCATGGAGAGGGGCTAAGTTCATTCACTACTGTATGCTTCGCTGTTCTGTTCGCTGCGTAAAAAGAAGAGCGCAGAAACGAACGTAAGCAAAGGGGATGAAACTTTTGTTGCTACAAAAGTGACGAAAGCTTCGAACTTTTTTTTTTTTTTTTTTCTTTTTGCGAAATTGTCTACTTTTTTTCACTTTCATTTCTTTCTTATCGCTTGTGCGGAATTCATGTATAGTAAAAAGTCTTAGACAGGGGTTGATCGATAGATTGCCCCGGACCCTCACTTCCCTTCCTCTTTCACGCTCAACAGCATCAATCTTACCTGTCCATGTTGTTCTGAAGTTCGACCTTTATTGGACTGTTACCCGTCGACTGATTCTTGTTGTTGTATTCATTCTTCGGTATCTCTGAAACGAATAATAACAGTAACATTGATATTAATGAAACATTGTCAGCGGATATTTGTCATTGTGAAAAATTGAGGCTCGCGAAATGTTTCGCGATGAAATTTATCGCACGAAAGCAAATGTATGGCTTGCAGAATTAAATATAATAAATTTAATTTGCATGGTCGCGGAGAATTTTTTTTATGATTATTTATAGTTCGAAATATAGTGTAAATTTGTAATTTTTTTTCTAGCTTTTTCGATTTTTTTTGTTTCAATTCGATAGGTGTGAAAAATGCGTGAGAAAAACATGTAGAATAGCAAATTGTCGGAAGAAATTCTGTTGAATCGATAAGTGTAGCATCGATGATTCATCGTTCTCGGGGGTTTGAATTTCAAGGCAGTGCAGTGTCGAGCGTCTGCGTTCACCAAAACACGATGCGAAGGGTGAGTCAGTTAAAAAAAAGGGAAATAAATAAGGATATTATATGTAGGTATAGAGAGAGGAGAGAGAGAGAGTAATGATGCGTGTGCGAGAGTATCAAAAGGCCCACCCTGCAAGTTTGAAACCAGACGCGCGTATACCGCAGTGTTGCAGGCATCGAGCGAAAAGGGCTTTCGGCTCTCCGGGGGCTTTGGCGCTCTATCTCATTGCAATTACGAAAGGGTTCGTCTCGTGTAATGCAGTCTACGGTATATAGTTTAGTCGTAAACAGGTACTCTATAGTGGTTAGTGCCGGATACGTAAAGTACACTTCCGTAATGCGCTTGTTTTCTCCTGACTGTCGGTCGATAGACCTCGAAGGGCTTTGTCTCGAACTCGAGGATTTCTTGCCTCATATTCTCTGACCAAAGGATATATAACTATTGTATCACAAGAATACGATGAAATTGACTGCTTCAACGAAAGAAAAACATTCTTATGCATAGCAATGCATATTTCTTTTTAATTGATGAAATGATGGAATCGAATTTCTAATCAATGAAAACATTTTTTTTTTTTTTTTTTTTTCGGAAAAATACAGACGATTATTGGAAAAAATAATTATCATCTCCGATTTTTTCAAAATTCTTTGATATGGATTTTGATGGAATTTAATTGTAGAAATTATCGATTTAACTAAAAAAAAAACTTTTCTCTGACATTTCGATCACTTTAACAGAGCGATCGACCCTTCGTTCGCAAAACCGGGCGTGGGAAGCTCATGCAATGGCTGGTTCGCTAATTGCGGGTGTCGGTGGAGAATCGAGTCGGCTGCCCCGTCCGGGTCAGAGCAAAGGGAGAATAAGGGCACAGGGAGGATAGTAGATATATAGGTAAGGGAATGAAAAGAGTGCTGCGCGCTGATTATGGCGTTTACGACGATGTCCGTGATCTGGACGTTTAGGAACTCACGAAACTCTTTCGCATTCTATTTCACTCTTCTTAATGTTTTTTTTCTATAATTTTTTTTCTGTTTCCTTTTTTCGTTTACGGGGCAAAAATTGCCTCGAGAGTCCGAGAATCAAATTAGTCGAAAGCTATTGGTCGGTCAGAATTTTGGTAGCGTGCAATCTTGGAAACGACGATGAAATTACGATGCAGTTAAGATGATATGAAAATTTATAAAGAGAATTGGTTTTGACTCGCTGCACCGAGTATCGATCGATATTAATCGAAAATAATAGCAACCATCGGCGGGAATGATTTGTTTTAACGAATCAACGGTTTTGATTATTAATCGTAGTGAAAATCAAAATAAAAAATTTAATTGTTACTTTCGGTAGAATATTTCGATTTTTCTCAATGGCCTCAATTTTATTTTATTTTTATTATTTTTACATATCGGAAACGTCGACTGAATTAAAATGCTCAACGATGAAAAAAATTTAACTTATAAATTGGGTAAATTAAAACAAAATCACGAAATGGATACCCGTTTGTTTCCAATTCGCTAATGAAAAGAGGGGATACTTCGGCCGAAAAACCATCGGCCATTGGTCGATTCTTCGTTGTGCCGATGTTCAAAGTATCGAAAGGAGATCCTTCACACCGAAGAAACTTAATCGAGTACGTGGCTGAAGGAAAATGAAAAAAAACAAAATAGAAGACCGATGTGACTTAGAAATGTAAACGGAGTTTGAAGCAAGAAGCAGGACAATACATTATGCACGCGGGGGTGTCGTAAGAGTCGGGTAGTGTCATAACGGAAAGTCAATAGCTCGAGGGGTCGTAAATCACAGCTCTGTCGCTAGTGCTCGTCCTGTATACGTGACTTTTTGATACAAAGCTTTGGGAAAGATTTTCGCTCTCGTCGATCGGTGACGAATAGAATGGCTGAATAGAAAACAAACGCTATTGAGCCAAAAATTTTGCACTTGCGGAAGAACCGAACGAAGCCGAAGGAATCAATGAGAAAACGGATACTCTGTGTATTCTATTTCGGCAGATGCTATGACGTCCGGAAATATGTTCAATAACGGCGCCTGGGAGTTTCGAAGAATCGAATTCCTCTAAATTTCAGATTTTTTTTTTCCGCGATGTCCTGTCGATGTTTACAATTTTTTTTTGTTGTGATTTCTTAAATCGAAGAATTTTTTTTTTTTTCTTTTTCAAAGTAAAAGAAAATAATTTCGTAGCGTAAAAGTAATTTCAATTTACGTGCCTGAAACTCGCGTGTGAATGAATGACGTTCGCGAAAAAAAAAAAAAGAAAAAATCCCAAAACTATAATAGCTCTTGCATACCAAACGATTTGCCGAGGAAGAGATATATTTTTAAAGATCTCTCTTTATCTCGAGAATCCCACGATATCTCAACGAGTTCGTTTAGCTGTATTTAACGTTCCAAGAAACTCCCTTTAGCTTCTGGTTGCACTTCATATGAGTCGGAGAAAAAAAAAAAACAGAGACCGTCACGAACTTTGAAAATTGAGATCCGAGTAAAGCTTTCCGTGCTATTCTCGCTCTCGATGCGAGAGACTTTGACCAGTGGACTCTTCTTCTTTATACTTGCAATGGCTATATATGCGCGAACGAGTCTCGGAGATAAGATAGCGCGAAAGACCGAAAAGATTTTCGAGATGTAAAGGAAAATAAGAGAAAGAAGAATAATAGACGACTAGGATGGTAGTATATAGGAAAGAGAACATCAGCAGCAAACTCGAGATCCCTTAAATTCTTTTCTCTTGCTGTCTATGTCTATGCGCGTGTGTAACAGTGAGAGAGAACTCCGCCCACCGATCGCGAACTCGAACCCTCGTCAAAGTCTCTCCGGTTACCCTCACTGTACGTTTCAGAGAATCTTCCCTCTGCATTAGTTTGTGTTTTATTCTTCTTCTTACCAACGAAAAGTCTCGTTCGTTCTCCAATGAAGTCTCGAAGTCTTTTCTAGCGTTACTTTTACCTATATATGTGTATACAACTGCTTAGAAGCAGATAGACGTATTCGACATCGTTTTATGTATCAACTGATGTGAGTTACGCCATTCCTTTCCTTGGCATTCGATATAAAAATGTATAGGTGAACTTCGCTACGCAATCTTCTCTCTTTACTATAGAAAATGCTATATCTATATATATATGTGTGCGTTTTTTTTTATCGATATTTTTCCCCACGTCTACCTGCTGTTGCCTAAACGATTTAATATCGCGCGCTTCGAAAAAAATCTCAAGATAAATTCACCGGTCGACTTCTTCACCAAAGCCACTCCCACGTGTCAGAGATTTTTCTTCGTTTCTTTTCTCTCCATTATTCTCGATGTAACATTAAGGGATAATAGAAGAAGCATATTATCGACCGCACAACGAGAAAAAGAATTTTTCGTAAGGGTGCATTTTCACAAATCGCTTCACTTTGGTTGGAATTCTATCGGTTTTGTGGTTTTCATTGTTGCGTTTAGTTAAGAGAATATTTCCGAAGTCATTCTTGACTCGAGGACGCAATAGTGAAAATTGTGTGTTAATCTATTGAATGGTTTTTTTTTTTTATGACTTCGAAATTTTAGAGATCTGTCGAATAATCGATTTTTGGAGCAATTATGGTTCCGCGATGTATTGGTAAAGTTTTAGATCTTTTATGGCTCAATGAATTAATGGACATTTTGGACGACATCTTTAGTCGGGTATTTTGTAAAGATTTTCATCGGAATTTTAAAGAATTTTTTTTTTTTTTTCAGAGGTTTACTCACTTCCAATATTGTAGAAGTTCCCGGACGGTGTGCGCACGAGACAGGATGGCTCGAGATCGGGATCGCGTTCGTGATCGCTTGCTCCGTGACTTCCTGGCAATCTTCCGTTAAGACGGCTCATTGTGGGATTACGGGGTGGCACATCGGGCGGTCCCCGTGGTGCCGTGTTGTCCAATAAACACCCTGTAAAAAATGAATAAAAAAACTGCATTAAAAAAAAAATGTTTTGAAATTTTACGCAATCATAGAGCAGTCGAACGATTCTCCATCGTAATTATAACAACGACTATAGCGAATGAAAATCCAGTTTTCCACCCTTTACTCTCCGCGTTGACCATTCAAAAAAGAATGACAAAAAAATCTATCATTCACAGACGAGTTCGTCCATTATATCCCCTAATCTCTCGACCAGATGTCCCGCGGCTCGAAAAATTTCACAGACTTCCAAAGGGCATAGCGATCTAATGCGATTAAAGGTCGATCTACGCTTCCGACAAAGCGTACAAAAAGAAGTCCTTGCATTTCGAGTTCAACGACACCTCGAGAATAAATTTGTCCGACAATCTGCTTCCATTTTTTTCGATAAATTATTCATAACCTTACGATGCACGCACTTCACAACTGATGATCTCGAAAGAAAGAGAAAAAAATTCGAGTTCAACGGACAAAAAAAGTCTCCGCAACTCGTTTCATTTCCAGTTTAACGATACGACAATAAACTTGACTTCCGGTTTATTTTTCACTCCGATAAATTCTCGATAAATAATTTATAAGTATTGAATTCCCGGATTTCATGGATGCATAATTAAAAAAAGGAAATGTAACTCATCGCGTCGAAAGGAAGTGAGAAAACGCATATAGCTAAGCGACACTCGAAGTGTCCTCTCGAAAAATGTATGAACGTTAGTAACGCATGCAGCGCAGGAGAGGAAGAGGGGGAGGGGGCGCGCAAGAAAAGCCGAAAATTTAAAGGTCCGAGTCAAAGGTACTCGAAGCTGGCAGCTTGGAGTGGAATCATTCATAGTCGAGGAGTTTCAGTGTCAAAAGAAAACCATTCGGTTTACGAGGCAAGTTATAAATTTCACGCTGCGCGTAACTGTCCCGACGAGGTGAAGCAAAGAGAGTAGTATCCCTCGTGGAGTGGAGACCGTGAAATTTTGTGTTTTTCATTGTTTTTTTTTGTTCATGAAAAACGGTCATTTATTCGAGTTTTCCCAAGTGGCGCGGTTCGAGTGGAATCCTCTGTTGAATCTCCAAAAACCGTCTCGGAGTCTTGAGAAGAGAGTCGAGTACTTGAGAGGCTCGCGGACCATTGTAGTTGTATCGTTGAGGACAAGAACCAGAAGCGCGTTTGTGTATAACGCTTCTTCGTGAAAGTATGACGAAAGAGGCGTAAGAAATTCGAGGTAATTTTTCACTTCGGTCTCAAGTGTTCTCTGCACCGGTCAATGAAGTGGCTGTGCAACGGATTTCGTCCTTGAAAAATGTTGTTTTTTTTTCGTTCCTCTGCATAAGCGAAACTCTTGACATTCGGACACAGGAATAATGGGGGGCATTCGAAGTTTCGTCGCGTTTGGTGTTTTCGGGAATAGAAACTTTGAACCGGCGGTACGGAAGGCAAGAATCAAAGGATGAATGGAACGAGCAGACGCGGCGTCTTACGAGGGTGAATCACGATGTATCGAGTTCTCGTCTAAATGGTTTCTATGCTTTTACCCTCGAGATACATCTTGATGGGGGGCATCGGCCTTTGGTTCAACTTTTTTCGATCTTTTAGTTGGTTTTTTTTTTTTTTTTTTTTTTTTTTAGGGACATTCGGTATCGAGATAGTTGCACTTGAATGCATCTTTTGCATCGTAAGAAAAATAAAAATTAAACAACGTTTTTCTTCCATGAAAAATAACAACGAACACAGTTTGAACGTTTTGGAAATTATTTTCTTTACTGCGTCGATTTTTTTCTCAAACTGCGTGTTTTACACACTTCGGAAATGATAATAAAATACTGCCGTTACTATCTCGAGGGTTCGCGCGCGAGGCATGCTTCTGGTTTCTTGTGGCACAAGTATCATTGGTACAAACTGTATATAGTTTCGAGTTGAAGAAGTGGTGAGGGTGATAGAGGCACTGGCCAAATGCACTTACGATCTTTTTTTACGATCGAACTTTTCGAACAAATTTCAGGGAACGTTACGCGCGTGTTACCGAGAAGTCTGGAGTTTTTCGAGTGATGGCAGACTGTACGGAGGGCGGTGTATAACTATATCCGGAATCGTTTCGTCCATCCGGATTCGTTCAAACGAACGAGAAAAATAAGAAATGCCGAACCGCAAATGGATAATCTTTGCGAACGAAAAATTCAACTATACGAACGTTTAAAGATACATTTTCATCTATGTAATTGTATTACCTTTAGATTTATCGACACATCGAGAAAATTTCGAACAATTTTCGATTTTTCCCCCTAAACTCGTTTGTCTAACTTTGCGTCTAAATTCTTTTCAAAATCGTGAATTGCCAAGCGATCGGAAGCTGCAAAAGATCGCGGAACTTCGCTAATGCCAAAGTGAAGTACATATATCAGAGAAAGGAAAGTAAAGAATAGCCGGCAAAGTCGATATCACGTTTAAAGTCTATGTATCAAATTCTTCGGCATCGTCGGCCGTTATATGTCGAAGAAAAACTTCGAGAAGCCGAAGCTTTTTCGTTTATTTTTTTTTCTCTCATTTCATTCCATTTTAATCTTCGAAACGTTTCCTATCCCGGCGAAGTAAGAGTCTAGAATTTCGTTTCCATTTCCGAAGTTCCTCAGTCGTACATTTTTAATAAATTATTTATCAACTCGATTATTTTTATTTAAAGCATTTAAAGTGCTCCAACTTCGAGATTTTCGTTGATGGGGATTTACTCGAATTTCGCTTTTTTATCGTTGGCTTCGTTGACCGCCCGGAAAGGAAATTGGAAGCCGTAGGTCGACGCGTTCCCGTTAGCGAGAGGCGTATGTATATCCCATATATCCGAGAGGTTGCGGATTCGTGCCGTAAGGTCGTCATGGAAGCCCGGAAAGAAAGAACTGTAAGTATATGAAAGGCCGCGAAGCGAAGAGAAGAAGGAGAGGGGCTTTCGTCGATGTAACAATATCCCGAGCCATATTTTTCTTAAAATTAAAGGGACGTGAATTAATAAGATGTCCTTAAGAGATGCACCGAAGCTTGAAGGATACGCCAAAGGAACAATAATTATAAAAAAAAAAAATAACGTAAAAAAAAAAAAGGAAAACCCCGCTGCGTGGCTCCTTTTTCAAGAAATTGGAGCCTTCGCAGAGGCTCTTTTGCGCTTCTTCTCCAGAGGGTTAAACGAGGCGGAAGGAGCATAGCTCGAGCGGTGGAGCGCATTCGCCGCGTCGTTATTCTTATTAATAGGTCAGCAGGGGGTGGCATTTTATATTAAAGTATCCTATACGTATATAACAACGGCCTATTAGGCCATTATAAACGTAGCCATCTTTCAAAAAGATAATGCATACTTTGCGAACAAAAGTTTTTCGAAAAATCACACCAAGAGATAGTTGAAAGTCGATAATTTTTTTTTACAATTAAAATTTTAAAGAAAAGTAACCCTTAATAAAAATATATATAGAAATATCTACGCGTGTCGTAATTTTGTAGAAAATAAATTCAGTAAGCATATAGCTTCCTTCTGTCGCTGAATTTCATCTATTCACCGAATTCGAATGACTCGACACAAAGGGGAAGTTATTCGTCGTGTTGTCATCTATTAGGTAAAATGGCGAAGGCGCTCTCAGCCGGTAAGCATTCGATCTTTTCTCATGTATATATAGAAAAATACGAAGAAGAAGAGCTCTGAAAGTGAGACTGCAGCGTTACGAAAACGCAGCCCCCCAAAAGCGAAGGGCATTAGAACGAAGAAGAGTCCCGGGGTTTTACGCTCGAGAAGAACGACAAAGGGAAAAGAGCGATCCTCGCTGTCGAATTTCAAGAGCAGAGACGAGCCAAAGGATCGAATTATCTTCGGATGGTTTGGTTTCTCTCTTTCTCATCTCGGAGCATCGAAAATTCGAAGGTACAGCGAGTTCTCCACTGCGAAAACAGAGCGAAAGAAAGAGAGATTCCATTTCGGGTTTACGATGCGTTCGCGTGAATGAAACTTGGGTCGATTTTCGTACTCCATCTTTTTTTTTTTCTTTTTCATCTTCGCTCGAATACCTTCGAACTGCTCGGGTACCTAGTAGCGATGATAGGGAGGGAGCGCTGTGCCTATAGTTCGCTCTCGTTGTTGTCGCACCCGGCAACGTAATTGATGACGTTCGCCCATTGAGACTCGAAGCCAGCAAAAGGATCACGTCGAAAAACCTCACCCAGGGTAACATAATATCCTCGAAGGTCCTCGAGATCCGCGCGCACATAGATATCCCCATAGCTAATGGAATTTATTAGAGAGGGCCGTGTCGGAAATATAACAGGTAACAGAGCTTTTTTTTTTTCGTTGTCAAGAGATTTCTCTCAAAGTAAAGGACTCGAGGGTTCGTTGTGTATACGATGTGCATTTTTTTTTTTTTTTTTTTCGAGACTCAAATGTTCATTTTTGCAGCATCCTGGCGATGAAGCATTTTTTCGGTAAGCATACTTCGTAGGTATTGCCTCACGGTAACAGGATTACCGTGAGGCAAAATGAAACAGATTGACTAATCGAAACGAATATCGAAGTTTCGATACATCGATTTCTGAAAAGCAAAGTTCAGTTTTTTGCAATTGTTCTTTTACGCTGTGAATCTTCGAGTAATATACGATCCATGGATCATATCCGATCGATTATTGACGCCGATCGATCAATGAACAAGAAGCTCTGTTCTCACCGGGTAAATCGTGACGGCGCGTATAAAATGAGAAAAATCGACTTAAAGTGCGCCTCTGGTAGATCCATTGAGAGATGAAAAAAAAGCTCGTGTCGCATCGCAACTGCATCCACGACTAATCGATATATATAAAAGCGCGAACTCTTCGCGCTCTTCTTCTCACCCTCTTTAGCCACGACTCGGATTTTTCTCATGTACCAACGGTGTGACATTGCGCTCTCGATCTTGAGGATTTCTCACTTCTTTTTTTCCTCCTTCTTTTTCTTTTATTCTCGAGAGTCCCTCTCGTAAAACGCTTTATGTGTAGCGCCTCTCCCCCTCTCCCCCGTCCATCTACACACGCGCGGTGAGCTCTCATCGTGTGTTTACCGAACTCTCGAGGATCCCGTACGAGGCGAAGGGAGAGGAGGCCTCTTGATTCTCGCGAGCGTTGGAGAAACGAACGAGAGAGACTGATGCGCGCACGTGAAAAAGAGCGAAGAACTAGAGCGCGAGGACAGGGTGGCGGAGTGAGACGAGAAGAGCGCGTCGGCGACTACTGAAAGATTTCAAAGGGAAAGAGGGAATATAAGCGGGGAAAACGGCATCTAGTTTACTATATAAAAACAAAAAAAAACCTCGTGGGCACTGATATATGTTCACACTAACTGACTGTAAGATATCCGCTGTGAAATCATTAATTATCGAAGATACGAACAAAAAAAAATGATGCGATGATCATTTTTTTTTATTTTTCTGAAAATTGTATACCGAAATTTTATTTTATTATTTATAAATTTATTATCACAAAATTTTACTACGTCTTTTACTACGAAGAAAAGAAAAAAATTATTTTATTTTATATCATTTTTAACTCTAATTAGAACGCAATTTTGATCTATCAACACCGGAAGCCTATTAGTCTGCCGATTCCCTTTGTCATTTATTCCTTTTTTCTCGAAGGTTTCTCACAGAGTTTTCAACATTTTTCTTTCACTAATTCATTCTACATAAAGCTCCGACATACTTGTAGTAAGAAGAAAAAAAAAAAAGCACAAGTACGTTCGGAAAGATTTGCCTTTTGACCCCCGGGAACAGGTCGCTTTGGCTTATTTTCTCGGTTAGGTATCTCGTTAGGAAATTTTTCGTCGTCGAGTGGTTTGCCGCTTCGCTGCCCGGGCATCGGGATGGGGAAAAAAAAGCGAGAGGAGAGCCCGAACTTCTTGAGAAAGTCGTCCACTCGACGGGCGAAGGTTTTCTAACTACCCTTCCGCTCGATCCGCCGTGTTGTCGTGGCATCGGAGGGAAATCTTGAAAATCGACTGAGAAAAGACTTCGAGACTTCCCTCGCGAAAGATGGGAATAACAAAAAAAATAAAAAAACGTGAAAGGAAAAAAATGGAAAAGGGGAGAAATGTTTTTAATTGGAAGTCGCGAAATGATGGTGGATGTGAATCGGAAGTGCACACCAGCGATCATTTAGTACTTTTTTCATTGGATCCGATGAGTGAAATGCACCCTCTGCGCGATTGGTTCTTGAGTTCCTGAACATAACTACCCCTACGATGGGAATTCATTTGATGATTTATCGTGAAGAAAAATGAGTGCCTTCGCTTATGGATAATTACAATTTTTCCTCCGCAGCGAGAATTATAGTAAATAATGTTATCGGAAAAAAAAAAAAAAAAATCGCAAGAATGGGGTAAAAAAAATTACAGTGTATTATAGTTTGAGCAGCAAATACGTTAAAAAATGGAAAGATTGAATGAAGTTTCTTGATAAAAAAAAAAAATGTTGCGTTTACGCGAACGATGAATGTGCGAAGCTCTTTTTTTTTTTCTATTCACTCGCGGCCTCTGTCAAGTCTGAGGGTATAATATTGCATCGCGGTGGGCTTAAGACTCTGTGGATTGAGGGCTCTTGACGTACAGGCCGTTTCTCAAGATGATCTCCGAAGGATTATGGACCTCTCACACGATTGAGATCGACGTTCCCGTTTGTTCGACGTTGTAAAGTTTACTGCACGGTTACAAAGAGAAAAAAAAACAAAAAAGAAAGTCGTTGGTGGGCCTCTTTTTGTCACATTTACAAATGCAAGTAAACAAGTAAATAATTCACAAAATAATACAAGTAAAATTTGAATAAAAATTTCCGTAATATATTCAGCAAGTAAAGTATCAATTTAAGTCGCAAAAACTATCTTCATTGTGTTTTTGTTGTCGTAAATTTGCCAAAAGAAAGAAAGAATTCCGCGAATAAGAAAAAAAAAAAATCCGCCGGTAAACAAAATTCCGTCGCGGCAAATATAGCTCTTTACGGTAAAACACGATTGGCACACACAGATCGCGAGATGCCCGCGTGGGAGTCTTAAAACGCCTTTCCAGGTATCACCGCGACGATAATTGGTGCCCTAAGGGTCCTTCGCTTCTCCGTCGCGTTTCATTCTTCGCGAACCACGCAAACGCAGCACGCACGCTGCACACATTCTCTCTTTTGCTTTCTTTACCTGCAAGGTGCAACGTGTGGGATATCACGTGTGAGAAAGGCGCGTACGTTTCGCGCCCACGTGGATACCAAAGTCGAAGACAAAACGGTGTTAAAGTAAAAAAAATTGGCAAAAAAAAAAAGAAAAAAATTGAAGAAAAGATCGAACATTGCTCTCCTCGAAGTAACCGCATAATGCTAGAGAGGTGCGTGCGCTCCGCCCTGAGAATTTACTAAAGCAAATCGAGATGTACGAAATAAAAATAAAAAAAATTAAAAATCTTAAATGTATTCTGCACGGAAACGCAAACGACGTTCGGAATAAGAAGAGGATGAGACCACAGAGAGATATTCGCCCACGCGTGTGTTTCTCATTCTTCCTTTCCCCCTCCTTATCTCGTTCTTTCTTGCGACGCTTTATATATAATACCACGAGAAGCGCGCTGCTCCATTGTAAGAGAACACCGATTGAGGCTCTTTCATTCGTTGAATTTCTTCGTATCGAAGTACGCGATCACCTCGCTAGAGGCCTTCTTATATAGAAATCCACATACACAACGTACGTGTATATCCCCATAGCATTATAGGGGGCGAGAGCTATAGAAATGCTATATAATAAAGTAAAAGGATAAAAAATTTCGTGTGGGCGATATAAACTCGCGATCGTTGACTACGGACTACGGATCGGTAAAATTGTACCTGTATCGACTTATCGGAATGAAAAGGGCGTAACCGACGTCGTTTTACATGGAAAAGAACGTTCTAAACGTCTTTTTCATTCTCAGCAATTGATATACGCGACCTATTTGTTTTTTATAGTAGATTTTCACGCACGTGTATCTGTGTTTTCATGAATGGTGGATAAATACAGGTACAGAGAACGTGAAAGAATTATACAACGACGAAACGAAATAAATATGGTAAGGAAAACCGTGAAAGAAAGATAGAATCGCTCGTATGCGAGAGTCCGTACACACTCATCGCCCAGTGCAACGGATACCAAAGAAACTTTTAACGCCCACGTGTTAATTGAATGAATTATATTCCGCGTGGACTGTGTCGAGATCTCATCGCTACGAAGATAAAAAAAATGAATACGCACGCACGTGTGTGCCTCGGTAGCTTTTGAAATACGAAAGTGTTTTTATCTTAGGTGGGACGTGCCGACGAGAGGATTACGAACTCCGAAGAGAAAAATTTCTATTTCGAAGATGGAGTAATGATATTACCGCGAGTGTTGTCGAATTTTCAAAAAGAGGTTATGAACATTTTTTTTTACGATAAAAAAAATTTAAATCAACGAGTACACGGTATTTGTGATCGTTTAGAAAATTATTCGCAAATTTGCCGATTATTCTCAGATATGAAAAAAAAAAAAAAAAAAAAACGAGAATAAAAAATTGTCGATACGATTTTTTATTGGAGAAATGAGAGATAATATTTCAGATAAACATTATTATTTCTATCGATTCGTTTTCGACGATTCAATAATACAAAAGATCGCTGGCTGATTGAGATAAGTTTTTTTTACATTTTTTGAGAGGATTGGTGAGATATTTTGCAGAAGAATTGAATATCACTGATAATCGAGTGAAAAAAAAAAAAAAAAAAATTGATGGTAAAAATACGCGATACTCGAACATCTGCGAAGTCGGCGGTGGTAAATTGTGTTGACGATGAATACGAAAGAGGTGCGGCTCGGAGGGACAGTGAGTAGTCCATACGTAGGTGGGTCATAATAACGACTGTCGGACCAGACGCATTTCTCCCCATCGAAAAGACTTTTAATTAATAGCTTTCGGCTTATCCCGGGGATCCTAATCGACAGATAGATACGGAGAGATTAAATTTCTTTTTTTTTTTATCTCGTTTTGCTTCCTGCACACAGGGAGATCGACGAATGCGGCATCATAGGACGGATAATCGGAATACTATGAGTATATATATAGCACTGTTAGTTAGTACTCCTATGGGTAACGGCGATAGTTAGTGGACATATCTCGAGGAGGACGCTTGACGATAACTATCGACTTTTAATATCCTCGATTAACGCCACGGATTCCCTCCGAGATATCTCGACGACGAGATCTTTCCGGGTGTATGTACCACGTGCTATATACAATATACCGAGGGGACGGGACGGAGAGATGTGACAAAATGGACCACTAAAAAAAATTTGAAAAAATCCATTCGCCGATTCATAGCATAACGATAAATGACGTTGCTAATTCAAGTTTGACGGGATTTTCACTTTCTGATTTGCTATTTTATAGATATTTACGAAGTTTTTGCTACGAGACAGTTGACATCTTTTTTATAAAGGGTGAGTTGCAAAAATCGAAAAAAAATTGTGAAACAAAGTTTAAATAATATTTTTTTAGAGACGAACATTTTTTTTAATACAAATTGTTCGATAATTTATTTATAATAGTCCATTTCGCACGTTGGTCCATCTTACCCCACTGTCCCTTATAAAAGGCTCAACTGTATCCCGCGTGTCTCGTTATCTTCGACTCCGCCTCCCTTTGCGCCATTAAATAAATCCGCTATTCCATCCCTCGTTCACACATCGGTCACTTTCATTTCTCTGAACGTCTCTCTCTCTCTCTCTCTCTCTCTTTCTATCTTTTCTCGTATGTAAGCGGATAAATCTATAAATCTATCGAGTCCTGTAAAGATGAGCCGTCTACATTGCCTCAGTTTATCAGGAAAATCCAATCCAATCTCTTCGAAGCTAACGGCGCTCTCAGATTTGTCCCACAGCATCCCAGTTACATCGCAATCAAGTATAACGAGAAAATATACTTTCTTCATTGATCAATAAATGATACGTAGGAAGATGCGCATCGATATTATTTTAACATACAAAATTTACAAACAAATAAACAAAAATACTGTTTTCATTTAAAAACGAAATATCTTCGAAAATTCTCGAGTATTAAATATTATAAAATTTGTATAAAATTTTCAGTAAGATAATTAACACTCTCCGCGATTTTTTTTCATATTCACGAGGTTACGAATTTTTATTTCTCCGCTGATATTCGGTTGAAACTCTGTAAATTTTTATCCTATAAAAGCGTCGATAAACTACGACCAATTTTGTACGAAATTCTCGAAGGATTAATTCACGAATGGAGTCATGAATAATAACACGAAAAACTTCGTTTGAAATTTTGTCGTTCGATGCAGAGATATAGACCGTTAAGTCTCATAGATTAAATACCATTATTTATACAGCTAATCCATGAACTAAAATCCCTCCATATGACGCCGAAATAGTAGACTCGAGTGACTGTAACTTATCTTGAGCTCTTGTAATAAGAAAAAAAAGAAAAAAAAAAGAAAATAAAAAATAATAAAATGAAAGACATGTTCCCGCGACAGAAGCTAATATCGTACGAGTCCGAGTTATCCCATAGTTTATCGTTGCTATCGTTGCGAGGAAAGGAAAACACATTTCGGATGATGAGTCGTTCGGGGTCAAGGAGGGTCAGAGAGCGGCAGATACGGCAAAGTATAAAGTGTTAGTTATATATATATATATAATAAATATAGTATAGAAGTAGTAACGGCAGTAGGTATAGCCGGAGAAACGCGACCGTCGCGCTCGTGAAATCCCGATTATTAATCGCGCCTCTCATTAATCAGCGGGACGAACGTTTCGTCCCCTTCGTGGGGGAGGGGGATCACGAATAATCCGCTTTAATTCCGAGGATTAACTTTGGGCCGCGGGCCGGCGAGCCGCGCCGGCGGCTATACGACGGCAAACGTATCAACGACCGACCGAATCTATGCGAGAAATGGAAGAGTGTTATTTTTTCGTACCCGACTCCGAAATAGCAGGGGTCATCGAAATATTTCTTCCGAATTCACTGTTTTTGCAGTTGCAGTTACGAAATTAACGAGTTTTCGAAATCGATAAAAAAAAAAAGCAATCGAAACAGATTGAGTTCGTTTTTATCCGTAGTCATCATTTTTTAAAGCTGCAGTTCCAATAATTACTTGAATTTCAGTACAAATTAACGAGAACCAAAAACTACTTTAATCGAAAGTTGTGTCACGGATTTTCGAGGTGTAAGTTACACAGCATCCGTTACCACGGTATCCTGACCGTCTCTCGGACGAAATCTCCCGGTTTTCTTCGTCTGGAATAAATCCGTTGAGCCACGTCTTAAGATCGATGCGGGCGCCGACGCTGGTGAAATCCGTCGAAGACCTTCGGGACGACGGAGCGAAAAAGGTAGTAGAGGGGAGGAGGGGTGCCAGGGGGCGGGGGGGAGGGAGGGCGAGAGAAGGAGCGATGCAGAGGGGTATAAACGACTCCCTCCCATAAAACAGAGCGCGAGCCTTATAGAAACTCGAAAGAAGATAACCAAGGAGAGCCCTATAGCCAAGCAACCCCCGTAGGTAACTGCGAAAGACTTCGAAAAAAAAAAAAAAAAAAAAGATGAAACGACCGAGCGTCCTGAATTTGGCAGTTCGCGGATATTGGAGTGTGGGGAGAGTGAACGAAGTCTATCCGAGTCTGTCTCCGAGGTTGCGCGCCCCCACGGTATGTAGTACAGTCTCGGGGTCGTTCGTCGCGTTTCGTCGTTCGCCCTTCCGTGTCGACGAGGGTTCCAACTTTCCTACTTTCTCTGTTTCCCCCTCCTATTCCGAACTTTCCCCACTTCTCTACAACCCCCTTACTCTCCTCTTCCCCTCGTTTTCGTCGTTCCTACGTTTCTCTATCCGTACCAACCCCCTCCTTCGCGTCCTTTCCGCATAGGGAGTAGAGAGTGAAGTAGAGGGGGTGGAAGCATACTTGCTTCGCATCTATACCCAAGAAACTCTCCGGGACACGAGTTGGCAGCAATTAGATCTCAGGTCGGGTCCGCCGGTAGGTATAGAGCTCGGAAGAGGGTAGTAGAGCTACATAGCTACATAGCTCTCACTCCAATTCTCTGTCGGTTATATCTCTCGGCATGGCAGAGCGAACGAGAGAACGACAGAGAGAGAGAGGGAGAGCAGAGCAATCGATAACCACGCACGTGCCCCTAATGAGAATCGGAGCAACGTACGGAACCCGTAATATTGCCACTGGTGTGTTTCACCCAGTCGACGCGCCGCGTGTCCGTTCGTTAGTTACGTTCCTTCGTCGCAGGATTCCCCGCTCCCTCCCGGAACCTCCTGCAGCCACCCCGTGCGGTCCATACGGTATATAGTGAATTTCTGTACCGTAGAGAAACGGCACACAGCTCCGTTAGTATATGTCGATATATAGATATATATGTATATGTAATACTACATCGGGTTACACATACCAAGACAATTCGCATGAATTGTGCAGAGATATATCTATGTATGTGGGACGATACACGTCGTGATTTAAGTAACGGCATATACGGATTTCCGGTCAGTATTTCGAGATCTCGCAGTGAGTCGAATTCGTAATTGAGGGATTGTCGTTACGATTGCAATGGTATGGGAAATACGATTAGAAAAAAAAAAAAATGGAGCAATGTGAAAAGATTATATAGCAACTGAGTGTAATTTTTTTATTCGTGAATCAGAAATACTGTTATTTTCGATTTTCTTTTTTTTAATATCATAAATTCATTTTTATGGTTTCTTTTTTGATATTTGAAAATATTTATAATCGTAAGCTTATTTCACGATTTTTTTTTTTATCACGTGCCTCGAAGTATTTCTTCGTTTTAATTCTTCTCGCATTAACGATTGACTAGATCTTCGCACAGCGATAATACGCAGTAACGGAGGGTACTTAGCGACGAGTAATATCGGACGCAGTGCGAGAAAAAAAGATGACCATTAAAGGCGACGCCAATTACGTGCCATTTTTGGCGCGAGTATAACTCTAACGTTCCAATTTTGGAGATCGAGTGAAATTTGCCGCCCCATCGCAATATTCCAAGAGTCGTTACGCGGCACTTCGTAGGGTTTTTTTTTTTCTTCTTTATTTTGTTTTCTTTTATACTATTATAAGTATAAAAGCGAACGAACACTCGGCGCGGCTGTCCGTTGCGCAACGACAGGTGGACGCGCGCCGGTCCGCCGGTAGTCAGCGAAAGACGAAGACGACGAGAGAGTGTGTACGTTGCTTATGTGCCGATGCTTGCCGCTAACTATATCTCATTCCTGTGTACAACAGCACGTGTAACCACGCGGTATAACGTTTCAAGAAGTCGCACACGTTGTAAGCTTTGCCACAGCGAAAGAGCGAAAGAGAGTGCGAACGGGTGTTGGGTTTTCTTCTCGTAATAAATATACAAGGTATACGAAGAAACGACGAAGAGGAAGATTACGACTGTCTTTTTTTTTCTCTCGTTCTCGTGCTCTGTGAGTTCGTCCCACCGGAAGTTCTACGTTTACGCTGCGGGCTACGGGAATTAGGCAGCCGGAAAAATATGGCAATTTGAAGACCGGAAGTTCGATGAAAAAAAAACCCTTTTACTTGCGTAATAATGGGGTTTGTAACGGCTACGGTCACGGGAATTATTATTGACGGGTTGAAAATTCGTTCGTTGCATACAGATAAAACGATCTATTGGACAAAAGTTCGCAAACTCATATTTGAAAAATGTCCCATAAAATAGTCGTAAAAATCGTACGAAAAAGTGATATTTGTCAAAAAAAAAAAAAAAAAAAAGATCGATAAAATAAACATTTTTATTTTCTCATTTTTTTGAATTTTGAAGATAGAAAAATAAAATCATCGAATCAATACGATTTGACAACTCATAGAGAAAGTTTCGTATTTTTTTTCTCACATTTGTCGTTACTGTAGTTCAACTGTCGTAACTTCTAGGATTGACATATAAGGCGCCGAATCAAATCTCGAACCGTTTCACAACAATTTCTCAACAATTCGCAGTGAAGAAAACTCGGACACTTCGAAACTATTAGATTTATAACTTCGGAACAACGCAACGTTTTCGCACAACTACTACCGCCTATTTTAAACTCTGCTTTCCCGGTATTTTCTTCTTATACTGCGGAATTACTTCGCCGATATTAAAGTTGAGTGAACTGGTATAACCGAAGTGTTAGGTATCGTTGAGACGAACGGTGAGCTCAACTGTGCTCCGGGGGTATCTAAAAAAACCTCTGTCGTTTCTACATAACTCGCCGTGCCCAGGGGTAGTTCTTGCATTAGAGCTTCAACCCCCTCCCCCATCCTAGAGAGCACGCGATCTTTTATTATGCAGATTTAATATCGGTCGTGACGTCACGCGGCAATATAAGCTCGTCGGATCGTCGGAGGGGATGTGTAGACTGCGCGAGAAACGTGAGGGTGAATATATATACCCGGACTATACATCGTACGCAGGTAAAAAAAAAAAAAAAAAAAAAATCACGCCTATATTTTATTATATTTCGCGTAAAATGTTTTTCTCGTCACGACATTCGCGAAAGCCGCGTGAAAAATTGTTTCGCCGAAAGGCCGAAGAATACATCATTTTTATCGATGTTTCGTAAAATTTGCGAACATTTTTTTTTACGATTTCGATCTCTGAAATTGTGATGAAAAAAAAATGTTTTCGAAGTTATTGAAATTGATGCGTATTTCACAGATCGAGGCAATCGAGGAAGAAAATTCGTTTCCGGAATCGAATTCGTAAAATCGGAACCGGAAATTCGATAGATACACATTTGTACCAAAGATACATATTTAATGTACTTCGGCGAGAATTGTGTCCGTCTGTCAACCCGAAGTGTTTAAATTTACCGCATTAATATTCAGAGATCTTGACAGCCGCTTTTCTTCGTTCTGCATTAATTAATAGCTTCGCGATGATTCACACAATCGCCTTATAATAACTCATAAATGTTAATCATTTAATCAAATTATACCATTTTTTCACCCGATGTGGGAGAATAATCTCGCAAAAGATTTTTGGAGTTAAAATACGAAAAAAAATAGAAATAAATACGAAAAACAATATGTCACGGAAATATTAGGCTCGAGACACTCGAAATCGAAAATTTACGAACAAATAATTCGCACAACTCGATGCACACCTTTCTTCAAGTTCGAAGTATTTACGATGTATTTGCGAAAAAAAAAAAAAACTGACAACAATTTTTTCAAATTATTTGAAAGATCGAAAATATTTATTTTTCACGCACTTATGTTTCGTAATCAAGTTATTTTTCGTGAACTCGACGCGATCGATATTTTTTTTAGTGAATTTAGAAACTTTTTTCATTTTTTTTTTAAAGATTTTTTTCCGTTCGCGATAAATCGATTGGTTTGTAATAGTTTTTAATTTCTTTGCTTTACGCACCTCGACCACCACCGTAGCAGTACGTGTAATCGTTGTAATCCATGTTGGGCCTTTTGAACAATCCTTCGCCTGGCACTACAACCGAGTCAGCCGGCTGCGATTCGCACATTTATAGGTTAACATACATTTTATCACAAAAATCGTTTCACGATCATTTTATTTATCGTTGTTTTTTTTTAATTAAATTTCGAATCGATCAAATTTACGCACGAAAAACAGTTTTTTTTTCGTCGATATTTTTTTTTCACAATACTTTACGCGATGTATTACTCGGGTTTTATCTGTCGATAAAAAAAATAGCTTCAAGCGTTTTCACGTCGTTTTACGTTTTACTTTCTTTATTGGTTCAAAATTTCACTTCGCACACCTGCTCGACACTTTTCTCAACACTTCGCCTGCACTCTTCACTTTCTTTCCAAATCGAGAGTCTCCGTCGTTCACTCCGAAGAGAATATATATATTTATATTTTTCTCGATCTTTACGCGAAAAATATGAAATTTTCAACCTTTTCACAGCGTTTTTTTCTCCACTTGATTTTAATTGCGGGTCGTTCACTTCTCCTCCTAAGTTTCGATTACTTTTCGATTAATCGATAATTCGACGAAAATAACGATTGGCGAACGAAAAATTTTTCAAGAAATTTCGTTTATCTTTTTTTTATGAAAATTCAAATTTACGTAATTACGGAGCGAAAGTTTTCGATTCGAGTGTCTCGAGCCTTTTATTTTTCTCATTAGTTTCGAATGAGAAATAACGAGATAAATTTGTCAGAAAAAATAATTGTTAAAAAAGGAAAAAAAAAAATCATCGACGACAAGTACGCGCGATAATTCACTTACGATGATTTCGGTATCCAGAATCCGGCAGTATATCCGGAGGAAGCATCGACGTGTATTCAACTTGTAAATATTTTTTCGGTTTTTCTCTCACGCGCGCACTCACGCATACACAATCAGCTCTATCGGACACTTATAACTTCACAAAACGTCGTTTTTTTTTTAACCCAAAAAAAAAAGAAAAAAAAGTTTCTTCGAGCGAAACTATCCGAAAACACGTTTAAAACACTCAACCATCTATCCCAACGATCACTTCAGTTCATTTCGTTTTTTTTTTCTCACTCGTGTGTAAAAACAAAAAACAACACGAACGATGTAAACAAATCGATTGTGAGAAAAAATGTAATATTTCGTTTCGTCGAAACACTCGTATACATCGATCGCGATGAACACAAACGAAATAAAAAAAATAACGATTAAAAACGAAAAAAAAAAAAGATCGAAGTTCACGTTAGGAAGTGTTACCGAGCTGAAGGAACGATCCGCACGATAGCGCGGTCGACGGCGGACTGAGGTTGAAGGGGCGACGATTCCTCGACATAGAGCCTTTGCCTGTGGTGTCCGTGCAATGCAGCATCGTCAACCGGTGCTGCCCCTACGGGCTCTGCGGAGGTTTTCGGTGGTGGGGAACGAAGAGAAGAGAGCAGCAGCAGCAGCAGCAGCGGCGAAGGAGAGATACTGCGTGCGGTGGATGATGAGACGGAGCAAAATTGTTTGGAGGGGGATATCCAGTGTGTACGAACGAAAGACGAGGGTGAGAGATTCTCGACGGCTGGTAGGGAGTCGCGGAGCGAGGGTACGACAGAGAACAGCGGCGGTACTACGAGGATCGGGTATTCTGAGCTCTCGCAGTCGCGGCGCGGATGCTGACGGCTCGTGCACCGCGACTGTCAAACACGACTCAAATTTTTATCATTTTTTATTTCTGTATCAATTCCTTACGACTCATATTCAAATTTGTTATAATAAATTCTCAACTAATAAATTCTTTAAGAACTGTTTAATTTTTTTTTTATCATTCGTGGAGTTAATACGAATAAATAGGCATTATTAGAAATTTGTCCACCGGTTGGAGAAATACATCGAAAAAAATGCAACATTTAAAAAATTTTCTTATTAAAATTTTTTTTTATCATTCGTAGAGTTGATATGTCAATAAATTGACATTGTCACGAATATAATTGTTCACCAAAGCATTCATAAAAAAAAAATGCAAATATCGAGAAGTCCTCGCAGCGAAAAAACGGTATGCGAAACCATTTTTACGCCTTCGAGCGTTGGAATTAACAACGATCTGCCGCAAGTCCTAACTAAAACTCTCGCATGAACACTCAATTTCCAACAGCAATCATTTCATCACACATTCATCGTGTATAATATGATGTTTACACGTATGATTTATACATTTTTGCAAAAATATCTAATTTCGAAAGTGACGAGAAAAAAAAAATTTTTTTTTTTTTTTTTTTTACGAAATGGAGAAAACATGGAAAGCCAGAGGCCAAAAAAAAAGACGGAGGTTTGCATACGTGCGGCACCAACAGCTAAGAAGCTGAAGGGCTGATATCGCAACGTTTTACGTATTAAGTTCCATGAGATACGGCCTTCTGTTTCGCAAAAATCGATATATGAATACCACAGACTGATGTACGTAATAGTGCTATGCACCGTGAAGAAACGGACAGACGGACGCGCGCTCGTTCACGGCAAGGGTCATCGCCGTAAGGGTAGCAATTTGCGAGGCTATCATCCGCGTGAACGTATATATACGTATATATGTATATACATTTAGTATGCAGCGATGTAACGAGCCCGCGTGCGGATAGAGCCTCGGGGATCTTTCCCCATTGCTTTCCCCCTTCAACGTTCTCACTTAAACTCGTTTCTCATCCCTCTGTGTGTTCTCTCTATCTCAATGCACGAACCTTTGCCACACGCCCCCGCGAAAGCGGTGGGCTGCAATATTTTATTTCCTTCTTTTTTATATTCTTTTTATTACTTCTGTAACAGCTGAATGAAAAGAAGAGTCGAAGAAAAAAAAAAAAAAACTCCGAAATAAGTACGTCGTGTCAAAAAAATCGAAAAAAAATGATTCGATCAAATATTATCTTTAAAGTTGACCCAATTTTTCATAATTGTCGTAGAATGAAATTGATGAAAATATTTCGAAGATTCAAAAAAAAAATCACAAAAAAAATTAAAATAGTAAATAATTAAACAATTTATTATTTAAAAAAAAAATGTATTAAAAAAAAACTGAACTGTGAAGAGTTGGAGTTTTATTTATTTCATTGATGATTTAATTTAAAAAACTCACGGATAGGAATGATTGTCATAAAAACTTTAATGAGATCGATAAAAATTAGATTAAAAAAATATACACTCGCAAATATACACGTGCATCACCTGCACAGCCTCGATCGCGTCTTTTAGCCACGAGAGACTTCGAACTGTGCACATACACGTCCGAGGCATTCGAATTAACAAGCCTCCAAGGTATGCCAGTTGTGGACCCACACAGGATTGAGAGATATCTTATGAATACATTAAAAATCACGCAGATGTTCTTCTACTATGCACCTGCGCAGTATCCCCCGTTTTTCTTTCGCATCATTAAAAATAAAAATAAATAAACATTTTATAAATTCTATACGCGTAGTCCTTTTACCACGTATTAGCGTACAAATGTACAGTTAATTCTACGAGACCACACGCGTTTTTGCATCCCTCTGTGTTTTTCTGAATATTTAGGTCACAAGTGTTTTTTTCCCCCTTTTTTTTTCACTGAAATCAACACCTCGGGCTCCGCAATGTGTATACGTCTCCGAAACATTTCAAATTACGTTTATTATACGGCATTGCGAAGACAAAAAAAAGGTTTTACGTTCCATTTTATTTTTTCGCGTAATCGATTAATGTGGTTAGCGGTACTTACGAGAAATTCAATTTGATTAAATTGGATGCCATTGCATGAAAAAGTTATCTAAAATTGTGTCTGTTATTTGAAATTTGCGATCACTATTTGGATTAAAACGTTCGCTCTATCGTACTTGTGACCTTTCGGAGTCCATCTATAATACGCACTAAAGTATTACGTCGATGTTCATTCAATCCGAATACCAACTAATAGTCTCCTCCCTGCAAAGCCGAACGATGCATAAACTTTGAAAGGTGTCGCTGGTCCGGGGGACAGTGAAAATATCTTTAAAATTCGATCATTCCTACCGATAGGTTCGATGGTTTCGGCTTCTCATGAATGAACGAATAGACGGCTCCATCGAACCCGGGAACGACGAAAGAACGAACGTAGGTGAGAAAACGAAGAACAGAAAACGCACAGAATCTTACGAAAAAGACGAAGAAAATACAGAAATTCTCACCGTCGATTGGAAACCATTCTTGTTTTACGTGAACGTGTTGAACTCCATTCGGAACAACAGCACAGAGATGAAGAGATAGAGATTGGTGCATACAAAGGTCGGTGGAAAAAAAGACGAAGAAGAAAACGGACGGAGGAAGAAAGGGGGCGAAGAAAAAAAAACTAAGTTGGTATCGACCAGATGGCAGGCGCGTCCGAGAGACGAACTTGGTTAATCCTTCGACGGAACACGCGTGCATATATGCGCACACGCACGAGATATATAGGTATACAACGAACGAAATTCGCACAGGTATTAGGTGCTGCAGGGAGACGAGCGTTTTTCGCGTATGTCGTTTGTTTGGGTTCGCGTGGTCCACGCGACTCGAGAGAGTTGCGAAGACGAAAATAAATTTAAGTCAACAGAATATATATAAAATTCGATTAATTTGTAAATTGAAAAGTAGTAGTAAATAGCCAATTTTCAAAGAATTTTTAAAATTTTTTCGACGCTCGGTATTATTTTTAAAAATGTATATCTGTCGATCTACTTGTCATGAAATGCTCCATTTTTTACACGTCGATGTTGGTGCGTGCGGGATGGCGGGGTTAAATTTCTAAAAAAAAAGGGGAGAGCCGGGAGTTCGTGTGGGAGTTTCTTTCATCCGTCCGGTCAATGGGTTCTTCTTTTCTCGTAGGTATACTGCACAACCCGACCGAAGTTCGGACGAACCTCTCTTTCTTCTCTTTCTCGCTTTCTCCTTTGAAATTTTTTTTCCTGTTCTCGTCTTTCTCGCGTTCGTGGATCGAAGAGCGCCAGGTCGTGACCGCGGCGTAGGGACACACAGTTCGCTTTGTAAAGGGAGCCGAAAAAAAAAAAAAATTCTGGTCCGACACACCCTTTCCTCCTTTCGAGCGGCCGGGGTGCGCGACCGCGACGATAATCAAAAAGGTTGAGAAGCTTTTTTTTTTACTTCTTCGAACGGATAAACTATATCCCGGTAGATGTATCGACGGCAGAAACGGAAGGACCTGAATCGCAACGTTTAACATGGTAAACGATATAAGATTCGCCCTTCTGCTTCTCGGCAGTCAACGCACATTTTACTCGATAAAAAAAATAATCGAAGCAGGAAATCGAATGAACCTTTGAATCGTGTAGTAACGATAATATGATCCAGAAAAAAAAAGAGTTCAGAACTCTCTTTTATCCACCCCTTCAGGTGTCGATCCATCCAGCAACGACATAAAAGTAATCGAAATAAAGATATCGTGCGCAGTGGAAGGTCTTGCAGGCCTTTGTCGAACGATATAAATATAATAATAGTTGTATTCAGAAGCACTATAACCTATAACGCTACAATTGCGACACGCAACAGAGTCTCAAGGGTCGTAAACTCAATAATTCGTATTCTTTTGTAGTTACGATTTATTTTATCGATCTATTATCCCTGTAACGTCGACTGAAAAAACTGTTAAAAAAAAAACTCAATTTTGTTCTATCGATGTATTTGAAACATTCTTTAGATAATAATTATTCATTTTTCACACATATTTCTAAAGAAAATCCTTTAAAATTTTCATTTAAACTTAAAAAAAAAGCTAAATCCATCAAAAAATTCCAACGACGAAGTGTTTCTCTAATTTATCAAATTTCAGGTAATAATGATTTGAAACATTTATTTATCATGTAAAAAAAAAAAAAAAGTAAAACGTCTTTGTTCCGAAAAAGAGTAAAAATTTCAGCGAAAAAGCTGCATCGCTATGCGCAAAGGTTCCGCGAGTGTGTGGGGGTTATAATGGTCGATGAAATATAAGCAAGAAAGCCTGCGGGCTTTGCACTCCCCGGCTTCATAAATCGAGAACGAGTGTTATATTAATACACCTCGGACTCACGCTTCTGCGTGACCGCGAGGTTAGCACCCAGCGCACGACCCCTTCAACTTGTGCAACCATTGGCATGCCACCCCCGCTTGCATCAACAGTATATAATACTGTGTATCACATTAAACAAAAACTGTAGTAGTGCGGTACACGATACGTGTTCTATATATATGAAATACAATATACTATATATATATATAGATATATATATTATATTGTATTATATATATATAGATATATATATATAGTACGAAGTATCGTGACGACCTGTTTCGTTGCTGGACGAGAAAACTACTCTCGAGTTTTGCCTCGAGCTTCAGAAACGACCAGAGGAGATATCCGACGAGTTACCTACGCTGTCAGTATATTACATATATACATATTCCATACATCTATATGCATATAGAGATAATGTACTCTATACGTCTAATACACAGGACTGATGGTCGTAAATCCTTGACGGTACGGGTCATGTTGTATTATGCTGATAGACAGGGGTTGAATGTTCTGTACAGGATCGGCTTAGACGTCCGTACAGGGATCTCATGGAGGATTAGCTTTAGAGGTGTTTGCCTATGTATATTTATCACTTTACTCGGAGTAATTAGATGGGATGAGATGGATAAAGATAGTACGGGTGAAATAGGGTCAGAAGGTTAATCGGATCATTAGAAGAAATAAAAATGTTGCCATTCGGTTAAAAATATACGATTTTTTTCTCGAAAATGTATACCACGATTACGCGAAACCTTCACTCCGTATTGTGAACCGGAAACGATTTTTTTTTACTTGCGTTTCTTGTTATGAAAATTATCAACAGATTTAGTAGAAATTTTGTTTTTTCATTGTTTTTTGGTTTTTATATTTGTTATTTTTTGGTTGGTTTCGGTTGCAATACGAGGTTTTACATCATTTTCTTACGCGGATGCACTTCCGCTACACGGTTGGTCGTCGTAGATTTTTATCTCTCCTTTCGTTCTCTCGCACGGGGATTCTCGGGGTCTGCTATCTTCCGGACCTCGGGAGAAGGACGAACGGAACGAGTTTTTCTTCACCCTTATCTCTCCACTGTGTAAGGGTGAGAGATAGAAGATAGAAGGGAAGAATAGGGAAACGCCTCGAGGCCAGTTCCGGCAATCCTACCAAGTTTCTCGACGGGGGAGAAGAAGAACGCGTAAGAGAGGGGAAACCAACTTTTCGAGATAGTCACGAAAACGGAGAAAGTGGAGAAATAAAGAATCGAAAATGGTGAGTACGAAGGAAAGTAAGAAAGAACGAGATTACCATCAGCTGCTTTCTCAATTATCGCGAAAGAATAAAGGAAAATCTCGATAAAATTTGGGGAAAAAAAGGTGTGCAAATAAATGAGCTTCCGGCGAGGCTTCCGGTCAATTTGAAAATTGGAATCTGGTTTTTTTTCATTGTACGAAGGAATTGCAATCTTGTGCCGAATTAAAGTTGCTTTCGCATCGGAAATCTTGGAAAAATGAAATTTGTATATTTCGGGAAAAAATTAACATATGTATTATAAAAAAAAAGTTGCATTCGTGTTTTTTTTTTATTACTTCGAATCTAAAGTAATGAATAAATCGTCAATTTTTTTTTTTTTTTTCCTTTATAAAATGGCTTTAGGTGTCTAAAAATTGTGCCACAATACGTTGAATTACGATAGAGCGCGCCGGGCGACTTCGGCTTCGGGTGTGGTACCTTCATCGACTTCCCTTCTGGCTATTCTTTCTTCGCTTCGAGGCTGTGGGGGTTCACCTCTCCCATGCATATTCGATTGCCGGACTCCCCTGCGTCGCCGCATGCCGCACACGCGACTGGAAGAAGCTCGTTGGCTCGTAACTCGCGAGTGCCAGATAGTCGAGAGACGCGAGAGAGGAAAAGACGTCACTGGCCAAAGAGGGGAAAAAGGCAGGAAAACAAAAAAGACGAAATAAAAAAATAAAATAAAAGAGCTGCACGCTTGAATCGTAAACTTTATCGACCTGTCGGGTCCGATGAGTCGCTCTCAACCGAACTCTAGTAGGCAAATCACGTATGCTGTTCACGCGCGCGCGCGGACACAAAAGCAAAAGTAACGAAAGGCAAAGAGACAGAGGCGAGCAATGTGTATTTCTCGGAGTGACACACGAGAGGCGAGAGAGGATAAGGAGGACTGTATAAGATAGTATACGAGGATGAAGTCTCGACATTTCCTGTCGAATTCGACGATTCCATGCGACACGAGAGGAAGCAAACTAACGCATAAACTATCGAACACGGTGTTCGGCAATCGAATGTTAAAATAGAAAAACTGAAAATATATATGCATATGAAGGACACACTCTGTATATAAAAATACGAACAATGATGAGATTTGACAAAGGGATGAGATTAATTAACGAGTCTATGGCTCGATGACATTTATGCGCGAGAAGATACGACCGGAAGGTCCGATGAATTACATTGAATAAAAACGTGAAGAGATTTTTCAATTTTTTACCTTTGTATTTATGTCTTCGGTGAATGAAAAGTCCGCAGGATTTGAATGGAACAAATAGTTTTTTAATTGACTATGAAAATGTTTTGAATATTCGATTTCTTGAATACGATTTAAATTTCATTCGTAACGAAAACGTGAAGATCGGAGAGATTTAATGGGGTCTCATCAATTCAGTATATTACGGGGAATTTTCGGTTACCGCGAACGTGAGATAATGAACGTGTCGATAAGCTTCGACTCTGCGAATATTTAATAAAAAAACCGACAACATCACGCGACGTTTGAAAGTCGATATCTACATCCGGTTGCAGCGCGATCTATAAGTAGATCCGTTTCGCGAGTCATGGATTTCGCGGATTGTGCAAACGATCCGCTTTATTCATGTAATATCGTTATAATTTACAGGATGTTAATATTTAATGTAAAATTCTATCGGAGAGGTCGAGAAGTAATTTCATTAACGGAAAAATGTATCATTAATTGAATGATCCAATGTTCCGAAACGCTGCAGCGTCATTTCGTAAGATTGTTTATTAAACGTGTGCATCCGTACGACGCGCGTTAAAATATACATTATGCCATTTCCGGTCGATCGAAAATTCAATTTATCGGTTAAATTTTTTAAAAGATTTGAACTCTTAAAATATAAATTCGAAAATAATTATTAACCTCCATTCAAATTTAATATAATTCTCTCAAACGACATGCATACTGACAATCAATTTTATATATTTCTTAATACGCGGATATATAACTACATCGCTTCGCACCGCCTTCTGTAAACCATTATTTACATAAATTGTATTTGTTTTAATTAAATTACATCGAATAAACACGAATGAGATACAGATTTATATGTTATGAAAAATCGTTTATATATCACTTCATAATTTGTTTTTTAATTACGATCGTCAGGATCGCGGGATAAGAATAAAAATTTAAGAAATAGCGAAATAAGCGCTAAATAAAAAAATATTCTTAATAACGATGGAAAAAAAACTTGCGAAAGGTCAACGAAAAAAAAAAACATCGAAACGAGTAGTAAAAAAAAAATCAAGTGGGGTGACGAAAGGTCGATTCAGACCACCGAGGGTGAGAATCCGAATGCACCGAGAGTTCACGCGAAAGCGGCTATCAAGAAGAAAGGTGTTGTCGAGGTTGTTCGAGATATATAGTTCGATATGCTCAACAGCCATATATATACATATATCCACGTATATACCGTGAAAGGCGTTGCGAAGGTTTAGTTTAGCTTCAGGGTGTGCGCAGTCCACGGGATCGATAAGGATCTACCTGCTGTGGCGGTTGTGGGCAACGATGAGAGATGCTGGAACCGAGTCGAAAAACAGAGTCGAGTCTTGGTCGACTGTATCGAATGTTAAGAATCATAAGGGCGTCTCCCATACCATTTGCCGCGGAAAAAACTGTACGACATGGACCCTTACGTTCTTCAACAGTCGATACAGTATTATAGCTGCTATACGCAAGCTGCACAACAGCCGGAGGATTCACCGTGCGTTAAAGGGAAGGGAACAGGCAGGAGTTTCGATGTTGTCGAAGTAAAGGTAGTAGGCGTGAGAAAAAATCAAGTGGGTGGATATGCGAGAGGTGCCTTGCATCGGGGAAGAAGGCCAAGAAGAACGGAGATCCGATAAGTCGATCGAGAGAGTGAAAGTGACGAAAAAAAAAAAAAAAAAATGAAAAGAGTGGAGAAAAAACGACGAAGCAGAGGAAAGAAGAGAACGTTCGATGAACCATAAACTGTTGGAGCAAATGCACCGAAAGTTCGATCCAAAATCTTATAAAGAGTTGCGCTGCACGAGAGCGGCACAAGACGACGAGAGTCACGCCAGTTTTTAGTTACCGGTCATTCTACCCGTCGTATCCGGTGGTCTTGCGACGACGATCGAAGGATACGAGAAGAAAATAAAAATCGGAAATTCCGATCGTCCTGTTGACGGTGGTCTCGCGAGATTTAGTAGCATTTTTAGTGAAGTCGATGGCAAGGATCGTTGTAAAGGTTTGTTTAGATCTGTTTTTAAGGGTGTAGATTCGCTTTGATTTTTACGAGTCACGAGAATATCTGGTATTGTCATTTTTATTTTTATTACGGTACAATGAATTCATTTGTTCTTTGGCAAAAATTAAGAAATAGTTTTGTTTTATCGATTTTAAAAATATCCGATATATATATACTATACTTTTTATTAGTTGTTATAGTCTAAAGCATTATGTTGCCGAGTACCGGATTTCCACAAAAGTCTCTTCCATTCCGATTTTTATTTCCAATATAAAAAAAAAAATTAAGCAAAATTCGTGCGCTAACAATATCTGCTGCAACGCAGCGTAAAGGATGCAAAAGTATCGTAACATAATATTACGGAGGACTCGTACGATATCGTGGGCGGATGCGATTAGCATAATCGGGCAGACCAGCTGCGGGTTTTCATATGCAAAAAAATTCGGAGATGGAGAAAAAGAGCAAAGTAAGAGATCGATGAAAGGAACGAAAAGGAAGAATACAACGCGTAGCAGGTATGGGAGGCAGAAGAAGGAGACACAGAGCAGGTTGACCGGAGAACAAACGGAAGAGTATTCTCGCATTTATTTCCTATCTTTATTTCTTTTTCATTTTTTTTTTTGTTTCTCCTTTTCGTCCAAAAACGAGAGACACACGCGAAAGAGAAACCGCGTAGAAGCTTTTATACTCACTTGGCTCTGGAGTCACCGCGATCGCAAGATTTCTCTCTCGGAAAGACATTAGAAGATATAGGAGGACCAAATCTCCCGCCGTTTCGCCGAAGGGAGTGAGATACTGGCAGCGTGTATAGAACTTAAAGATTAGCATCTTCATGACCGTAAACGACTCGGAAGGGCCCGACAACGCCGAGAGAACGAGAAAGAGGAGACTCTCTCGCTTATATATTTCCTCTTTCTTCGGCTTTCTTACGATCCGTATCAGTCCCCCTTTTGTTTTACCGGCGTCGTTAATTATCGTCGCGACGAACCAAAGAACACGAAGTGAAGAGAAAGAAGAATAAAAGAAGGAAAATAACCGTTCCGGAGACGATGCAATGGTTCTTCGTTGTTATTTCAAAACCTACAGAGAAAGAAACCCAAAACAACGCAAACTTCGAAAACAAAACAGATTTTGTCGTAACTATCATTGAATGAATCAATTTTCCGTGGTGAAGTACCACGTGAAACGTTCGTAGAAAAAAAAAAAAGTTCAATCGTCGATGTATTTGCATTTTTTTTTTTTTTTTCGGAATTTTGTATTCGGCGAGTTATTTACATTGCGATTAATATATTTTCAACGACAAAGGGAAAAATTTGGATTAAATTTTTTTTGGAAATTCCGAATTGCAATTTGCATTAAGTTTAATTTGTTTTTTATTTAAATGTTGTAACGGCAGATATAAGCGAAAAAAATGGCTAAAAATGGCGGAATTAATGAAATTTGTTGTCTGTTATACGTTTCTATTGACTTGTGGTTATAATTCGTAAAAAAAAAAAAAATGTTTTGCCTGAAAAATGCAATACAAATTTTTAAAAATATGAATGGACGATATTATTCATAAGGCGTGACCGCGTGTGATCGCGAATCTAGGGACGTCACTTCTCGTTCCATTCTCTCGCGGTTCGGGAGGCGCATTCTCGCATCCGCAAACACGGGTTTTCGGTGTTATTCGGTTGTCGAGAGATGCGCGGACACGTACGCACGGAAGCTGCGAAATGGGGAGGCGTTCGTCGTCGGATGGGTTAGCGAAAGAGAGAAATCCAACGACTACGACGACGATGCCATGACTATGACTATAGCGGAGAAGGTATACGCTTCGTTCACGTTCATTCTCGCGGGTTCACGAGCCCGCAACTGCCATTTAACAAATTTCGCACGTGAGCCACGTGGCAAGCGTGGAATTATCCGGCTAACGCGGGGGTGCCACGAAGAATGCGCTCGCTGTGAACGACCGTGTGGAATCGGTCTTTCGACCCGAACACATTTTTTTCTTTTAACTCTATATACATATATACAGAGCTATATCTACATATATACACGTCGATCTCTACCTTTCACGATTATTCTCCATTCCGACGATTCTTTTTAGCGCAGGAGCGCCTATTACGAAGCTTTTTGCTTTCCCCACCGTTCTTTACGCGTTTCAACACAAAAATTTTGCGGAAAAATAATTGCAGACGAAAAAAATGTTTTGTTCATTAATTAATTTGTTATTATCCGTCTTGTCGAATTTTTCAATATTTCTAAGTTTACCTGAGTGAAGATGAATCTGAACTTTGTAAAAGTGTCTCGGGACTCACCTGTAACGAAAAGAAAAAAAAAATTGGATCGATTAGTACATTGAAATGCGAGAAATTTTGAAAATTGCATTATCCGCTTTGTTTTTAGAATGTACGAGAAACTTTGCTTTGCGAAAATGTAGCGAGAGTATTGATCCCAACAATAATATGTGGAATAATTTTTATGAATGGTTAATAGTAAACATTTTTATAATTTTTTTCAATCAATTCTACGGCTATATTACGCCATTTTTTTAAATTAAATAAGTGTATTCGTAAAATCGTAAAAAAAAAAAATTAATTCTGTTAAAACTTCGGGAACCTCGTGAGTTATTTCACACAAATTACATTCAATATAAAATTGAGACTAAAACATCTTAATTAATAAAATTAGTCGTTTTCGGATCGAGTTGCATCAATTTTTCCGAACGCCTGTAGACTCCGTTAACAACGAAAAAAAAAATTCTCCATGTATACACGACATTGTTGAATCGAATTTTTGTTGTTCATCGTCTATCAACATATGAAATCTACAGAGATACACAGAGAAACGAGAAAAAAAAAAACGAGTGCCATTAATCCAATTTCATATTCCGGCGGTACGCTATACCGATGTAGATCGCTATAGCGCGTTGTTGGTTGTACGATATGCTGCATACGTTGGTATACACAGTGCTCAGTGGCCGAGGAAGCGGAATGGGTGGGTGTGGGTGGGGGTTGGATCTATGCTTCCGGGTGCTGGTTTAGTACGCTCGTCGAATTCACAAAACAGCCACATCAAACGAAATCGACGAGCCCTCCTCCCCCTTGCGCTCGTACCCGCTGGGGGATTCGTTCAGCGAATCGAAACGGCAAACGAACCAACGATACACACCGAGCCGCGGGACCAGTAAAATCCATATCATCACCCAAAGAAACATTTGGTGTAAAAAAAAAAAAAAAAAAAAAAAAAAAAAAAAAAACAGCAAAATTTCGAAAAGCCTTAAAATCAAAATTTTTCTCAAAAATCGAAAGAAATGATTACGAATAAAAGCAGGTCGTTCAACTTTTCGAGACTGTTGAACTGTTTTTTTTTTTTTCGTCGAATTATGACGCTGTCGCCCCGTTGCGATGTGATCAAATTTTCTTTCTGTTTGCATTGGTCCTCGACGCATAGGTCAGAAGCACGTTGATGGGTCTGGTCTCGTGTATAGGTGCCTAGGGAATAGTGTACCGCACGAGTAGCTCGTGTATTTCCCCCCGTATGCGCGCGTGGAGAGCAAAAGCACGTATAGAAGAACTGAGCGGCGAGTAAGAGAATAAAAGTGCGCATGGGTCCTCGTCGTTGGATGACGAATGGACGACGAACACGGGTCGGGCGGTTGCCGTCGTCGTCGGTGCAGACCTTTCAAGTTCTTCCAACGAGAGAATAAACGAAAGTGAGAACGGGAATGTGAAGAGAGAGAGAGAGAGAGAGATGAGAAGAGTTGGGAGAAGCAGAAAGAGTAGTATTAACCCTCCGACTGTCCCTCGGTGATTATCTAATACGAGTACACGACCGTGATACACATTGTGTCTCTGTCATATAGAAGAACTACTATAACATGCCGTACCATATACACGTTCCATTGGGATGTACATATAGTGTCAATGGTACCAGAGGCAAACCGATGACACGACGGCAAACCGTTCCAATGAATAGCTACCGTCCGGGATTGGGGTGATGATTCGCAGCAAAGTACACACGTACGCGAGTACAAAGTACAAACCGTAAATAGTATACCGAACAAGAGGGAAGGGATAAAAAAAAAACTTTCAACGGACCGATACAACTTCATTGGAACGAATGGATGAATAGTACGATTATTTATACAGTTACGCTGTTTTATAAAATTTCCATCATTTTGATATCACAGAGAAACAAAAAAAAAACGTACCGATATTTTACGAAATTCAAATCGCGCAATCATTCCCCGACTAAAAAACGTCCCATTTTTTACGGCGGCGGGGAGTTGGGGGTTGAAAAGGAAATTAAATCAAAACGATTACAGTTTTGAAAGTTTTAGGTTATTGCTGTTTTTTTTTTAAATTTATTTTTGAAAAATGGAGTTGATCGGCCGTAAATTTGATTGGGCGTTCAATATTAACATTGACGATCTCTCAGCCCGAATTCGTAAATGGAACAGATCACCCACAGCACCTTTGCGCAGACTACGCTTCTTAACTGTACAACGAAAGGTCAGCCGATATTAGCATATCCGTATGACTTTTCCATTGAATGGAAATTGCGGATCCCCAATTACCATGCGATAACACGCGGGTCGATGATCAACGATCGTTTTGTCAATCTAGTCTTTCCCGTTTTGTCGCATCCTCCCGTTTTTCCTGCACCCTTCGCGCCGTATCTTGGGCCTTTTCTTTCTCCGCAACCCTCGAACGACCGCACGAGCTTATCCCGAGCCTAGTAGCATCGGGCAAAGCCACGTACGACGACATACGGCGGCCGAACGGGGTTGGATTCAAAGAGCCAACAAAAAAAAACCAACCCTTTCTACGACTGCCGCCATTTATAACGTGTCGCGACGTCCCAACACACGATATACACGGAAAAAAAATATGGAGAGAGAGAGAGAAAGAGAGAGAAAGAGCAAGTGAGATGGAACTCAATCGGGTTCGCCTTTTTCCGGAGGGGTTTCGCCTCTTGCCCCGGTCTCGCATATGAGAAACCGAAAAAGGAAGGCGAAGGGCGGTGAATTTCAGGGGGTCTCTACAAATTGCTGGCCTGCCACTCAAATTGGCCCGACAACGAACAATCGCTCCTATTACGTCGCATTTGTCGGTTCCCCGGTCGCCTCTCCTCAACCCGTCTCTCTCCGCTAACCAATTCTTCTCTCGCTCGTTCATATCCGTTTCTCTCTCTTTATCACCCCTCGTATGTATACCGATCTCGTGTTACTCTTTCATACACGCGAGGGACCTTTCGACTGGGTGCTCTATAGCCATGTCGTATATTCGGTACATCCACCTATAGTTGTACCTATGCAGACTTTTATAGGGGGGGTTACGGTGGACAACTATTCGGGGGTTGTTTCGGGGTTGCGGAAGTGCGCTGTTATGCCTGCGATGGCTTATGCTCAGAGAGTTCATAATCGTTTTCAGCTCGAGTGTTCCGTTTATTGTGGACACATTCTGACCGGTGAGGTCCGAGTGTTTTCAATGACGCAGTTGGTGCCACGAGCAAACAGAGGACTGGGTGGTCCATATTGTCCCGACGAGTCATTTTGGTTTTAGTTTGAAATACACTCCCAAATATGGATCCCCACAGAAGAGAACAGAAGCTTGAATACGATAATTACTCGAATTATCGCGATGCGTTGTGAAACGCTGTTGATGGACTTTCCGGAATCGAATGACTCAGCTGGAAACTGTGAAAATTTCACCCCATGGAACTTAATCGTCTACTGATGCATTTTTAATTGCTTGTTTTGGAAAAAAACAGAGCAACTATGGCGCATGAAACACACGGAGGAGGCATTAGATGGGACTTTGTATAGACAAACAGACAGACAGGCAAACAGACGATTAAAAAAATTCTGTAAAGGGACGAGTGACGAGGCTAAAATTTGAAGAAGGATTCTTGAAAAGTTGCTCAATCCTGCGGAGACTGAAACGACCCGTAATGACTGCCTTTTTGGCTTCTTGGTGGAGTCCGATATGCACCAGACGCTCCGCTGGGATATCTGCGAGGATCGGGAACAGGCGAGAAACGAAGAGGGTCTTCTGTTTCCGACGCTTCTAATGCCTTAGCTTCTGCTTCTGACTATGCCACGTTGATCCTTCGTGTTGCTGATGACCAGAACAGGGAGGAGGAGTCGTTTTACCGAAGTACAGAATACACGCATGCAGTGAGTCGAATACCAGATGTGACTGAGTGTTAAGAATCAGAGACGAGTAAACGAAAGAAAGAGAGACTCGTAAGGAAACGCTGTTATGGGTATTACTATTTGTTTTTCTAACCACTTGGAACGAGCGTGAAGGCGCCTTGTTTTTCGTATCATCAACCCTCTGCCGTTGCCGCGTGTCCCTCCTACTCGGCATGTTTCATAATTACTGACCTCCCGAAACTTTACGATGATGTGCACATGTTTTACTTACGATTGAGAAAAACATTGAGACAGACAAATCACAGTGGAGCTTTTAGGTTTCATGGCTGTTTTTGCTTCGACCCTAAGGAAGCTTTAAACAACGGAATTTTTACATCTTTTTTTTTTTTGAGATTGTAGCTTTGGGGGAATCCGAAATAGTGTTAAATTTGTCGTCAATCGTGTCTTCTAATTTGTTGAGTATCTGACATTTCTTTGATTTACAAAAAGAGGCAAATTTTTTCGTAAGAAATAATTTTATATTTTAACCAAAAAACTTTAACTCAATTAAAATAAATTAAAAAAAATTCAAATCGATCAAAAAAAAATTCAATTTTTGTTTTGTTTAAATAAGTAAATAACTTTACGAAATTTTGGCAACGGCTCGATAAAATAACGATCTAAAGAAATGAAATAAGAACGAAGAATTCGAAAGTAAAGTCGAAAGAACATTGCTGACCGTACGCGTTGCAAACGGATGAACGGACTCGAGAAAACCGAAGCTTAGGACCGCTTTGATATCAAACGATAAATATACGCGCGCGATTCTTCTTGCTCCTGTTTGGTTGCGGCGCAGCTTTGAGGAAGACTCTCCTCTCCCTTTCTGCCTCTCTCCGCTGAGGAGGCTTCGTCGAAACTTTACGATCTTCCACATGCATGCCGCCTATTCTCTTCTCGTCTTCGCGTCTATCTTATTCTCTCATCTGTATCCCTGTCAAACCGTCTTTTTCTCTCCATCCCGCTGCGGTTTCTCTTCTTAGCTTTGTTTTTCCATTTGTTTTTTCATCTTCCATCCGTAGTTCAATCCTTCCGCCGATTGTTTTCTTTTTTTTTATCTATACTTTCTTTTTATTTCATCGTTATTCAACGATGCGAATGCTCGCAACGACATCACCCCGACGAAACTTGACTAACAATCGAACTCCAGCAACACATCGGTCTATTCTAACTTCTCCTTTTTAATGTCCATTCGCAGAAACTGCGCAGAAGGACGTTTAGGCAATGGCGAAAAAAACGAAAAATTCATGGCGTTTGGACGCAATTTATTTTTATAAATCTAAAACACCACATGAATATTCGTTAAATCTGAGCAATTTAGAGAAAATTTTGATTTTTTTTTATTACCGATTTTTCAATTTACGTATTTTTCTAAAGCTTGTAACTTCTATAATATTAAGTTTATCGTCATCCTTATCTCAATCCATCGGATTCGAGGTTTCAAATAACTCGGCAGAAATGTATAATCCGTATTTTTGGGAAAGCAAAGCTGACATTGACTCTCGTAAAGTTTTAAACTGTTGGATCGTTTTCCCGTTCTTCGGCAAATCCAAAAAATTCGATCGTCGATTTTTTTTTTTTTTTTTTTTTCGTCGCGGACTATAGAAAAATCCTCGACGGATAAGAGACGTGTCCGGACGAGAATCGCGGCTCACAGATTGTAGGAAAGTGCCTAATCAAGCGTGCTGTTCCATCTCTGCGAGTCGGGTGAGAAAGTTTCTCGCCCAAGATATCCGCCGAAAGATTCTTTCGGAGGGTCGCGCCCATCTTGCCCTTTGACGATGGTGCTTCTCCATTCTGAGCGAAGCTACCGAGATGAGGGAGGATGTCTCCGTCAACGCCGAAACTTGAGGGAAAATCGATTCGGGTTCTTTTATCACTAAGACCTTTTTTTTTGCGGCGCTTGTGTGTGACGCTGTTTTTACACGCAGAACGATCGGGTCGTGTATTTGTGGACTACGGCTGTACGGATTTTATCTTCGACCAAAGGAGGTCACAGTCCTTCGCGGAAGTCGATCCCTTTCCGGCTCATTCACGACAGAAATTGTCGGTAACAATATTATCGGAAGAAAACGAAGAAAGAACCGTAAAACAGAATGGAGAATATCTTTCCGAAAAAAAAAAAAAAAAAAAAAAAAAAAACCACTGATAAGGGTGGCAACGGTAAACGTACGACCGCAGAATTACGATTATTCATAAATATGTAAGTAATGTTTCCTTCGAAAGACTTTTCAGATAACTGCTTAAAAAAAAACTCATACCGATCCCGATTTTCCAAAACTTAAAGTCGAAAGCATCTATAATACTGTAATGTGTGTTTCAAATGAATCGTTGATTGATTAATTAACGAATTTCCATTTATTTGACCGCTGACCAAAATTTAATGGAATTTACATCGTTTATGTAATTAACTGGAATAACTATTTATTACTTCTCGTGTTTAAAAAAAAATCTGTAAATCAATTACAAAATAAGACAAGAATTGGAGGTTTAAGAAAAAAATGATCTTACGAACTCTCGTACACCAGCCGGAGAAAGCACGTAGGGTAAAGGGAGTAGAGCAACAGCTAGACGAGAAACTTGGGATAATAATAACGTCTTTTAACAGTTCACGGGGTCCGATTTAGCGGCTCGGATGGACGGGTCCAGACGGAATGCTTTTACAGCAACACGGCTTCCCACTATACCACTCTAATTATCGAACGTGCTGTATGCCGAGAGGGTACAGCACGTTGTAGCCATATATACACACTAATATATGTATATACATATATACATAGCTTTACATTACTGATACGCCTTAAACGTAGTGGCTACTCGTGAGTTTCTCTAGTCTCAGTCTCCTGATTCTATATCCATTCCACGTCTTCTTCCCTCTCGTATTAGCACCCTTGACTCTGATCGTCTTTGGTAATTCCCGTGTGCGGCAAGGCAAGGGATTGAACCGAAACCACATGAAGATCTCGAACGACAATTTCTCGGCAAATGACGAACAGAGAACTCGAACAACGTAGTAACTACGTAAGCGTCGTAGTAAAGATGTAATGCTAATAATGAGTTATCGGGGGGTTGCGAACGTTCGCAATAATTCCGAAAGATGATCTAAAGACCGAGAGATTACTTTATGGAGAATTTTTTTCCAGGACTACGGGATCTTAAGCCTTTTTTTCGCTGAATAAAAATAATTAAACAATCGACAAATTATATTTTGCCAGTGATTTTATTGTTTCTGGTCGAATTATTAGGTTTGTAAATCGTCAAGTAGGGAAACCCGCGGTCTATATACTTCTTTCTTTTCGATACTCGGGTTTCATCCAACTGATACGTACAGCGCATTCTCATACGAGAGATCGAGGAAGAAAGATAAGAAAAGGATATGAACGAACGAGAGAGGAGAGTGAGGATACGGAGAGAGGGTATGAGACACCGTAGAAATCCAATCGACGTTATTGGATCCTTATTTCACTGCAGACTTTGCCCTCTCGAGAAAAAAAATGCTCGTATCAGCACGCACCCCGGGCAGATGTGGGTATAGCTCCGGTGCTCGCTTATTGACCATAGCCCAGCAGCGCCCGTAGCAGCCCTTTCGACCGCTATCCGCGCGGCCTTCCGTGACGTCTTTGTCCAACACATTTCCTTTTTTCTCTTTCCTACTATCTTCGACGAGCTTCTCGCGCTATCTCACAGTATTCTGACCCTTTCACGTTCACGTGTTCTCCTTTTGTCGATTTTCCCTCTTTTCCTCTCTCCGATGTTTGCTTATTGACTGAGGGACAGCACTCCGACTTGTCCATTTCTCTTCCGGGCATTTCGATCTTTTTTGTTTTTTCTTTGTTTTTTTTTCTTTTTTTTTTCGTTTTTCTCCCTTCGCTCACTTGTCTTCTTCCTCGAGAAATTACTAGACTGTAATATTTACCGAGAGACTTGGAACTATTGCCGAGGAAGTATCGACAGAGGAAAAAAAAAGACTTTCGCCAAATACCTTCTCTCGAGTGCGGCGCTATATATTCGCTTTAGAAAGTCGTTTCCAAATTTCAAGAATATTGAGAAATTATTTATGACTTGTAAGATTACGATTAATATAAAAATATCAGTATCAAAGTTATCACCTTTTTTTTTTACGAAAAATCGCGAATCATAGAAAATTTTTCAATTGGGTATTCAATATTTTTTTCCGGCGAATGTTATCGCCACAAAAATAATTATGTATCCACGCTTTTTTAAAATAATTTTTCTGATCTTCGAAACGAAGAAAAAACTGTTCCAAAAAAGAAGTCAAGAAGTTGAAAAAATTCGAGAATTTTTTTTTATATCGCTGAAGACAAATTTTTCCTTTTCCAATAATTATCGCTAAAAATCTATATCGTTGACTTTGCATTGAATAGAATGTAGTCTCGTCGTCCTGAGTACAATGAATTGGTTGCAAGAGTTCCTCTCATCATTTCTTCTTCGCGTCTACGTTACATCACAGTAGCAGTTGTAAGAACTTCAACGATACCAAGTTTGTGACGCTCGTGCGATTTTCAATAGAAAAATCGGCGACTACCGAGAGCCCCGAGGACGATGAGGTTACGTGCCGAAAGGGAGAGAGGATATTCGGTATACCTATACGCCGAGAATACAAAGAAGATTCTCTGAGCCTTTTAAAGACCATTCGAGCGTACGGAGTCGAGTCGAACGGGGGGCGCTTTGGCTCCGAAAGCAGCGCGATACATAGTTCTCGCGAATAACGTAATTATATTACAGCGACGAGCAATAGTCCTCTCGTGCCGTTTCCGCCAATGTTTTTTGTTTTTCTTACGATCGAATACGCGCGCGAGACGATTGAGAAAAATAAAAAAAAAAAACATTCACTGTATTTTCGAGAGATTGCGAAGAATATTGCGAAGGAGAGAAAATTCGCGGAGCACAATCCGAAGAGAGGCTGTGGAGTGCTGAGGGTGGAAAAAGGGAAATGAAGGCAAAGCCGTAAAGGTACTCTCCGAGGATCGTCGAAATGTTCGATTATTCTCCGGAGACTTCAAACGATTCGCCGAGTACAGACGAGAGGCTGCTGCGTGTACTTAGAGTTCCTTTTCACTGAAACACTTCATTTTCTTTCATAGCTCTCTCACTTACTTTAGTTTTCTTCTTGGATTGTTGCATTATCTTATTGCAACGCTATAAGTTAAATTAGTTTTATGGAAGATCATCGCCTTGGATACATTTGTAGCGGAGATCTCGAAGTATCGATTTCACTCCGAATAAGCGAAAAAATATTGATTCCGGACAATTTTGCGATACGACAAAGACGAGAATGCGAAAATCGGATCTATATAAAATCTTTCCAAACGGCAACTTTTAAACAATTTAAATACTAAAAAAAAAATTCTCGGAAATATTTAAAATTGTAGTGGAGAAAAAAAAAATTTACTCGTTAAAGTCGACATAAATGAAAAATAATTTCTACATCCTTCCCAATGAAAGTTGATGGATATTTACCCTCCTCAGGCTTAACAGAAATGGACGGAGCATAAGGAAAGTTAATCGAACGAATAAACATATTCATACATATTCCACGAGACGAAAAGGGGATAGATATACGAGTCTTGGAAATTCTTCATTCAAGCTTCACGAGAATTTCGACGCGGTCGTTCTAATTGCTACGAAACCTGTCACGCGGCAAGCACACGCGGGTATATCACCTCACCGCTGGAGGCCTCAGAGAAAGATGATTAATGGACGTTATTATATTCGTACCGAAAGTTGAGAGAGTGTGTGCCACGCTAGCGTTCTCCGGTTAAACTAAACAGTGAAAAGTATCCTCCGGGGAACGATCTATTCATCCGGTGACACGACGCTTCTGCTTTTGCTGACGATCCTCCTCCCGTACGTTTTTACGTTCGAGACACTGGTCAAGTTTTTTTCATAGATGAATTTATTTCATTTTTATCTATTCATAGCACGAAAATATTATACATTAACGCGTCTTTGACTCTTTCTTTACGGATCAACAAAGGTTGTCAGACTTTTGGGTACACAGTAGATGGATCTACGGATGCATGAATGTCATGAATGGATAATGAATTTAGACAATAGAATGAAGAAGACAACAGTTCGGCCGAATAGTAGAAATTTGAATTTTTCGGAGTTAAGCTTCAACCAAATTTCGAAGTTGGTACGGAAATTTTCTTTCTGTTGGGAGTTGAACGCGTTCTCTTATTTACATTAAATAGTTATTTCAAAAAAATAATAATGTACGTCAAGTACTTAAAAAATCGTTTCGAAAAGAATGTATATTAGTGACTAAAAAAAAAAAAAAAAAAAAAAATTACGACATTAATTTATTATTCGAACTTTTTGAAAATTCATTCAAATTTTCGTTCAAATTAAATTTACGAACGATTAAAAATTGGGGTCTTAAGGTTTTAGAGTTGATATGTGAAGAAAATATGTATATTAACCCTTTTCCTGCGCGCATTTTTGCCTCTCGTTTTTCTTGTTTCATCATATGCCTCATTTCTTTTCTTCTCCCTTATCTTCACACTCGTGTTTTTCGATACTCGCGTCTCAAATATTTATTCAATGAATTTCAAATATTCGATACAGACGTATCTGCATGATCTTCGATGTTTCATCTAACTTTGCCTTTCCCTTATGCTAAATGCCAGTTGAATAATCGTATGGTATTTTCTATTCTAAATAAGTTAAGTTTATCTTATCTCAAGAGCGGAGCCATGTGTACCGCACAACCGAAGTTCTGCGTTCCGCCCGGTCAGAGATAATAGTACGAGCCGTGTACGAGGCAAGTGTTTCCGGTCGCATTTCTCCGGCCCAATAATCTTTACCGATCTTGAGACCCTCTCGGTGCGTGTGCCACCCACGCGAAACGAGATAAACATGAGAATCGAGAGACCGCCTGTGCCGTTTATTCTCCGCCTAACACAACAAAAACGGCCACAGACCTCCTTTACATACGTTACGATTTCCTCGTACTTTTACTCATCGTCGCTTTCTCTTATTATTTCTATCTGAACATTTGCGCACATTCTCAACAATAAAAACACGAAATACATGACGGAGAAACTTTTTTTTTTTTTTACTTAAATTTTCAGGAAATAAATTTCGAAAAAAAAAAAAATGCCAACAATTAACATTTTTGATTTAAAAAAATGAGTAATTGATTGCAGATGTACGTAATCTACGTAAATTATTACCCGAAGCATAACGTCTGTTTTCCAGGTGTATCAGCATCAATTTTCTCGATCTTCTCTTTCTGTTTCACTTTCGTTCAAATGTGTGTGTTTTTTTTTTTTCAATTTTTATTGCCGGAGTTCAATTCTTTGCCAAGAACGTGCCATTTCTGGCATCCAGATTAGTCTCCATCTGTGTCGGATCGAAAGATCGAAGGGAAAAAAAAGGTACGTGACACGAAGAGTGTCTCGTCTCGTTTCGTCTAACAATTCACGCTTCTTTCGTTCGCATCTGTCCGACGGCCGGAGTTGTTCACCAGAGAACGCGAAAGATCGACTGAGATTCGTGCGTCGATTGTTCTTCGTCACGTTTCGAAAACTATAGCTCTCGCTATCCTTCGCTTCTCTTGTTCGCCTTCGGATTTAGCGCGGCTACGGTGTCTTTCCCTTTGACGAGATTTCTTCGTGTCTGTGGCTTCTTCCACTGCTGCCGAACACGCGGGACGCAAAATTTTCAATGTCCAGACGTTCTTTATAAGAAAGAGAACCGGTGGGTGCTGCCGAAGAGCACAGAGATCGTGTCTCGAAGACACGTGGTTCGCAATCCTCGATACTCAATGACCACAGAAGAGAGTCACAGAGCAAAAGTCTGTTTGTCCGTTCGTTTGTCTCGAACTTTTACGAATACACGTGTGCTGCACGAGTCTTAGAAAGCAGATTCTACCTAAACAATGCTTTTACGACGCTCGAGTACCTTTATTACTAAACTTTCATCGTTTCTAAAAGGGTTTTTTTTTAATAAAATTCTTCACGAAAAAAAAAAAAAAAAACGGAAAAATTATTTTCGCAAAGAATCAAACTTTAAAGAACAGATAAACATAAAGAGGAGACGTACTTAAAAATAGCCAATAGAGTGACAAAATAAATGAAGCGAAAAAAATACGTAAAAAAAAAAAAAAAATGCTGTCTTTGCATTTTTTAATAATTATACACTAAAATTAATGATTTTTCAAATTTTTTATATTTCATTAATACGATACATGAGTAAAAAATTAATATTGGCAGAATTTTTATCCTGTTCGATAATAAACGCAACGCTAATACAAGTTTTTTCACTGATGAAATATTTCATCAAACTTTCAAAATATTTATTTTTTACGTACGGCTAAGTAATGCATTGAGGAAACTCCTCGACACGCGGTGTGACGAAATTTAGTGATAACGTTATGATTTTTTTTTTTTTTTCTCGTTGACATTCAAAGGTCGGAGTCATCTTTACCGTGCGAAGTTGTTTTATATAAAATGTATAAGATACATAGAAACGTCGGTCCGGTGACCGCATGCGGAACGTCGAAGCGTCTCTTGGGACTGCCTGGGGATCGCGTAGAACGGGACACTACGGGCAATAAAAGAAAGAGAGAGAGAAAGAGATATCGGAGCATCTGAGAGATCGCACGCGGTGCGGTGTCTGTTGCGCACGTTGCAAACAGAAACGACTAGGAAAAGAAGGTTGTAAGGACTGAGCCGAGTTTAGCGACTGGCGTCTCGGGGTGAAAAAGCCACCCAGAGCGCAGGGAGAAAACTTGCGACGTCCTTCTATTGGCCGCAGAGTCGTTGGCCTGCGGCGTCTCGAAGCATTTTGCCGACCAGAATCGCGGCTATCCTGAGACGCACGACAAAACATTAACCGATACCCAAACCTAATATGGTTTTCTGCCCAAATTTTTTCGTTGTTCGTAAATGCAAACTTTTCGTAAAAATACCATTTTCGGAATCGAAAAAAAATTATTTTTCGTTATTCGATTAAAATCTTAAAATTTATTCCATTGTAAAAAATCGATACATTTTGATGTCTTCAAATTCAATAAAAACTATTTAAAAAATTGTAAATAGTCGAGCTCTGCGCATAAAAATCCCGGATGGGCTTTTTTAATCGCAAAAATCGGATTACAACGAATTTTCGAAATACATAAAATTTCACGAAAACTTACGAAAAACAGAAAATACCGACGAAAAAAAGAAGAATTTAATCACCGAGCGGCAAAGGCTTGTCGTTAATTGTTCGTTAAAAAATGTCGCGGAAGCTTGGCAAACGGTAATTCGAGATCGTTAACGAGTATATACGCGGAGGACCCCGGAGACAGAATCACAGGATGAGAGAATGAATCGTAGAAAGCAACTCACATTGGAACACACAGAGCAAACATACTCGTCGCTGTTTATTTTCCCAATTTTCCGGAACCAGGTAAACGGGCCGTAACCTTGTCGGTTAAAAGCGAAGCTTGTGGGACTACGTGTCCGTGTAAATGTATGTGTGTGTGTGCAGAGTTAAGGCTGTCTGCGGGGACCATGACGCCATGGTCTCCTGCAATGCCGGTAAGAGAAGCTAATTGTTCCCACCGAGGGAAATTAGGATAGTCGGAGAGTACACAAAACAACCCCTCGAAAGCATCGGTGTAACAGCAGAAAGGACGAAAGAAGGATATATACTGTAGATATCTGCACAGCGAGAGGTAGTAGCAGTTTTACTAGTCGTAGTAAGGGCTGTGTGCAGTCTTCTATTGTGCGTATAATTCCCGTTTTGCTGTAAAAACATTTGGTAAAGATCGTAAAGACCCTCTCGGACGTTTTTCAACGAGGCAAAGGAGCAAAGAGCTCCGATAGCTCGAGCTCTGTGGAGCTCCGGACCACCATCGTGATTCGTAGATCCTCTGGCGATGTTTCAAGGGTCCGAAAGACTAAAGAAAAAAAAAAAAAAAAATGGCCACCCAGTCGGAGGTCTGCAGTGTCGTTGATGGTGCCCAGAAGTCGGGCCTACAGCATTGTTATCGGACGTCTGCGTCTTCATTCGTTTTCAACCAAAGTAGCGACAGAATAAAAAAAGTAAAATGAAAACCTGCGTCGCTTCGCATAAGTGAGAAATCAGATTTTATCTCGAAAGAAGGGTTGAATAAATTTGCATCTACCATTCGCGATCTATTTAGACATTTTTTTAACCCGACTAAAAATTAATTTTCAGGCGAAGTTCCTAAAAAAAACTTCGAAGGTTGTAAAAAAAAAAAAGAAAAAAATTAGCTTGTACCCCTTGGGGTGGTCCGATAGCATCCGCTTCTCTAGCCAAATTTTAGAAAGAAAATGTAAATTCTTCGACGGATAGTATTGAGGACCTTTCAAGAGATAAAGATCTCGTTTTCCCTTTTCCTTATACCAATTCAGTGTCCCTCGTCGAACGAGCTACCGATGCCTTTTTCCGTTGGTTTCTTTGAACCCCCGTGGCTATTAATGCCTCGTTAAGCGTTCCATCGAACAAGGCCCACCCTCGTACTGTTCAGGTAATATCTTTTCCGATTCTTCGAAAAATTCTCGGAGCTATTTGGTCGCCTTTTTCTTTACTGACCCAATGAAACACAGACGAACGCAACGCAAAATCAAGAGGCCTCATTCTTTCTCTTATCATCTATTCGTCATGGGTATTCATTCCATCCAATTTGCTCGATCTATTCGTCATTTATTTTTTTTTACTCGTGAAAATTTTTGACAATACTGTGAAATATTCTATGAATCGCTGTCCTAACCAAATAATCGTTTTATTACCATTAGAATCATTACAATAGCGTGACTAATTCGAACTCTGCTCCCCACGAAGAATACGAAAAACGATAGAAATTCTTTTCGATCGTAAAATGCTTATTTCTCTTTTTTTTTTCCTTCTATTCAGAGAAACGGCAGAGGAACTGTTTGGACTTACAGAAATTACTAAATGTTGAAAAAACAAAGTTATTGTCGCGTGGCTCGTGGCTGTTTTCGAATTTCAATTTTTTTCGAGCACAAAAGATGCGAGTGAAAAATTCCCGCGGGACGAGAAGAGGGATGAAGAAATTTTTGGTCCGACGTGCCGGAGCAGTTAGAATAATAATTTAGGAAACGAATGACGAACGGCTGGGGGCTGCAAAAAGGGTGCCTTTCGACCCTCGAGGAAGAAACCCTTCGTATTCTGTTCTCGCGGCTCTTTTCTACTGTGCCGTGGAGACGTTTAGGAGTTCATTGAAAATTAGAAAAATAAACAGGAAATATAGTAGCGAAGCTCTATGCTGTACCTTGAGACGCTAAGGGACGCGGTGGATGAGAAAATTCTACGCGACATATATTGTCGAGGAAAGGGACTCGGGGATTGCAGTCAGCGGGTCGCCAAGTGGCTGAACAAACGAAAAGTTTTTTCAGGAGGCAAACGTCTGTCGTCGGAATGAAACCGTCAAGGGTGCGGGCGTCCGCGCAAAAATTTGTTGGGGTAGTCTCAACGTATTTGTCAATTCGCTCGAGTTACATTTTTTTTTTATTTTCGGAAGAATTTATTCAAGATTATTATATCCGAACGAAAAAAAAAAAAAAAAAAATTCGCTCATTTTAGATGGGAATCGATTATCGATCGTTGAATTCTCAAGATGAAACACGAGGAAGCTGATGGAAAAATCGTTTCTTAGCGAAAAAAAAAAAAAATGCCTCAACGTCCTTACCATTGGGATGTTCTTGACGAATCGCGCAATCACGTCGTTATTATTTTCACGTTATTATTTTTCGCATTATTAAATAACACGGTGCATGATGTATCAAAACGCGTTACGGCGAAAACATTTTTCTACACGTGGTTTTTGTAGGTTATGTCGAATGAATTTATTAATTTGAAAGAGTAATCCGCGCGGCAAGAAAAAAAAAATCGCGTCCAGTGACATCGACCATATCGTAGTTGATAAATCATTTTTTTTTCTCGATAACTTTGACATTTTTATTTCGTTAATTGTTAACAAGAACTCGACGCAGAGCCAAATAACCGTCAATATTACACGAATTCGTCTGCGCGGCGCGTGTGTCATAAACAGGTTAAGTCTTTCAAACAGCTCGGCTCCGCGATGTATTCGCAGCAATGGAGTAATGTTTTTTTAATGTGGAGATGATTATATTTAAGATCTTTACAGTTCCAAGTGTTACAGTGTATATTTCGCGAAGTTTTCTATGGAATGTATACCATCAAACTTTCGGAGAAAACATCGAAGTAGTAAGTCATCGTTTTCACAATTTTACACACTTCGAGATATACTTAGTATCGATTCACGATATGTATCTATTTGCTTAGTTTTTTCTTCCGAGAATAAATCGACTTGTTTTATTTTTTAACTAAAACAATGAAACGAAATGCGGATTTTTATCGTACATTTTATTGTCTTTTGTCGTAGAAAAGGAATACATGCATTACGGTCGCACTGCGTTTTTTTTGTTTTTACGCGTTTTTACCGCATTTTGATACTATTTGCACCGCTTTAGTATTGTCGACTTCTTTCGTAGACTTTGGCTTTTTTTTTAAATTTTCTTCGTGTACTCTTTGGATCGTTCGCTCTAGTTTTCTGTTATCCTCGAACTCGTTCGTGTCGGGATTTAAACGAATTTTTCGTTCTCGTGTATCACAAAAGCCAGAAGAGAAAAATAGAATAAGCGATGAAAGAAACGGTACGACAGCTCTTGAAATAATAAAATCGCTCGACGGCAAGCAGACCTCCTACATTTCTCTTGCTTCTCCGCCCACTTTGAGCAACTGCTACGATGGTTATAAGCCGCGCATCCTGGCAATGTTGCACCGAAGGAAAGAGCCCAGCGGCAGTTTTCACGAGGATTCGGGAAAAAAAGGCTCGAATTCCTTTGGGCTCACGCCCTGCCGCGTTGAACTAATAAACTCTCTGTCGAGTCTCAAGAAACCTTTTCGAAGTTCGAATTGTCGCATGCTGTTTCCTGTAGAGTTCTAATTTCGAAACAGTTGTGCTAATAGATTTATTCCAGTGTGACCCGACAAAATCGTTTTACGAAATAAAAAAAAGAATTGATGAATGGTACATTTACATCGCGCGGAAAGCCGTAATAGTTTAAATGAATCTTTGGGCAGATAACTGACACACTAATTATTTCTTCAAGGTCTTTACACTGTTTACTCGCGTATTTTAGTAAAAAAAAAAAAATCTTCAATTTTTTTTTAATCGATTCCGCAAAATAATTTTTTTTTCCAAAAAACAAAATATTTGACTTACTGATTTCGAGTTTTCAATGTAACGGCTTAAAAAAAAAAAAAAAAAAAAACACTTGATGAAACGGCATTCATGATTTCGTCGGTTCGCCGCATGCCAGCACGCGTTCCTCTCTCGATTATATTCTTTCACGTCGGTAATAACGACGAATAAGCGGTTTCTATTGTAACCCGATTTCCAAAAAAAAAATCACCGCTGCTCATTGGGCCAATTTATAAACAAAAACAGGTAGAAAAACGAGTTGCTCTTCGCTGGCTGAGAGTTGTAGGGTTACCCGGCGAGGTATTAAATGGTGAACAGATGCTGCGAGGAAGGAGATAAAGAGGGGGGGGGGGGGGGGGGGGGGGACAAAACAGAGGGAGGATACACGGCAGGTTGTAGGCCCAGAGAATCTTTCTTTCCACTCTTTCCTTTTGCGCTTCATCCTTCGAGAACTCTCGCATGCTTACTTCAGTCCATCCGAGTCACCGTGAGCTTCGCCTTTTCGGAGCGTTCGCTTATTTCCCTTCTCGCCTTCCGTATGTCGTCTTACCGCAGTCATCGGGTTACAAGCTACGAATTATGGGTCATTTTTTTTATTATTTTGGATCTTCAACACCGCACGCCTACTCCTTCGATCTTTTTTCTTATCAAAACGCCTTCAGGGTCGCATACCAGATCCTCAGCTGACGGGACACGGGTTTTTTTTTTTGGAACTTTTAATCTTGCGAAAAATTTGGTTATCTTATACCTCGTTATTTTCATGGGTGGAGATGGGGATAATATTCAATTTTTCGATACTTTGGAATAATTTGTTTCCTGAGGCTATGATTTTTATTTTTATTTTTTGGATCTTCTGCACATCGTTTTTTTTTTTTTTTATGGTCGTATCGATTGTAGGGTCCCATATCAATCTCTCGGCAGACGAAGCGCAGTTTGTTATTTTCGTAGCCTACATTACGATTTTATAAATTTATAAACTTGTATCTTGTTATCTTTAAGTATCTGCAGAGGTGGGGATAATATTCAATTTTACGAAATTTCGGAAGATTTTTTTTCGTCCAGTTGCCGTATAGTTGTGTATACTTCCGGTGTGAGAAAAGATTCTCAGGCTCTGTTATGCCTGTGACTCTCGTAGGATCGTAGGATCGTTAAATGAGAAGGGCGGTACTTCCGGCCGGTAGAATAACTCGCCATAAGGTTCTCTATTACTTCAGACTGATTCGTATCTCTATAGTTTTTTTTTACTAGGTATTGAAATCTATATATATATCCTTACGTATAGGTATCGATGTAAAAAAAATTACATAAGGATATATTCCGAAGATTTATCCATTGATCATGAACCAAATATATATGTCAAATACATGAAAATTGGTGCTAAAAAAAGAAACTTTATCTACGTACGTTTCTCGATCCATTGAAAAAACAAAGCCAATCGTTACTCTCTTACGTACCTGAAACAGACAGAAATAAAATCGTCATTATAGATTTTTTGAAAACGTAACATGAAAAAAAAAAAAAATATCGAACATAATTTTCAAAAAATCAGTGTCCGAATACATTTTTGTATTACATGTTTTTCATTTAATGCCAAAATCAGTTAAAATCGTGAGACACGCGTATTTGACCGCCGTAATAAATATTCCATGTTATACCACCTTTGATTATCGTGCACTTGTCAAACGACCGTTTATCCTGAGCCACGCCTTCCCCCTCCTCTAGTGAGTTTTCCCACTGTTAGTTATAATAACACGTCGTGATACCTGACAATATGACTAACCCTCCCCGATTGTTTCTTCGAACTAATTTTCACGGTGATACACCGATGCGTGTCCGAGAGCCCTATATCACGGTACCGGAAGACCCTTTGCCCTCCCGTTGGACTCACACCGCGAACTCGAATTGTGGCGTGCGTGCAAGTGGTGACGGCCGAGAGGGTGGCGACGCGCTCGTCACGTGAGAGCGCAAATGAAACGAGGTGCAGAGAAAAAACAAAAAATAAACGAGAAAAAAAAAAGAAAGCCATAGAACACCCCCAGTGCGAACTTTAAAAGCTTTCGACTTTCCTCGCGGTGACAAGAGAAGAGCATTGTGGGGATGACTTGCAGTAGCGAGGCGCAAATCTACCCCTTCGGCCACCCCTTTGCATCGAAACACCGTAGGGGGTGTCGCTATCAATCTTCGGGGACGACGACCGGTGTATCGAGAGATCCCTTCGCGATATATACATATATATAGAAAACTCGAACCCCTATCCGCGACCCTCTTGGAAATATTTTTCGCTCTTTCTACAAAGTAGTTTTCGGATAAAGGATACAGTTATTGGCACTTTAAAGAAAATTATAGAATCTGTTTTCGATACGACGCAACATTTTTAGGTTTTTTATATTTCCGATAAAATTCAATTTTTTTTTAATGAACAACATTTTTAAATACATATTTTGTGTAATGATTCGATTTTTTCGTAGCTATATGTACTGACAAATTTCGTCGATACATCGATTCTCGATCGCCGATATTTTTATTGACGTAAAAAAAAATATAAGGAGAATTTTTTTTTTGGAATTTTAAAAAAATTTTTTTTGCAAGATGAGTTTTGTTCTTATGGACTAAGAGGGCTAATCATTGTAACGCGGCAATTGGCCAATAACTCCATCCATAATCGTTCATATTTAGTAGACTTGTTCCGTCGATACTAACGCAAGGTGACGCGTAACCCACCCTTCGCAAATGGTTCGTCGACATGGGAACCCTCCAATTTTTTTCGCTACCATATTAAAACTCACCCCCTATTCGATCGCATGCGTGCCCCGGTAATGTCGTAATATGTAACGGGGATCCACGAAGTTGTATCCAGAAGTTACACTCCATTCAGCTATTTACAACACAGCTTTGGCTAAGTAATACCATTACAGTGAAAAACGTCGTCGCGATGACTCGTCCATATTTTAAATCGGTTTCTTCTCATTCTGTAGATTTTTTTTCAATTTCATTATATAACTATTCCCGATTATGAATAATTTTTATTATTATTTTGGGATCGTGTAATTTGCAATTTAGAGTACACATTTCCACCACTCTAATAAATTTCTTTTTCCTTCGTTCAAGAATTCGCCAATGAATATATTCATATTTTACGATTTTCTTTTTCTTCTGAAACCCAAATTTTTCTCGCTTTCACGAGTTCAATGCTGCGGAATTTCGTCGAATTATTATTCATTTTATTAAACTCGATTACACTTCGGCTGCAAAACTTCGATCAATAAAGACGGTTGTAAAATTTTATCGTTGGCGTGTTCGGCGCTTCACAATGAGGACGATGAGTCATTGGACTGCCGCCGATTGTGACGAAGCAAGTAAAGAGACCGGAGAAGCTACTGGTGCTGCATGGGAAATGGATTTTCGAAAAGTACATTTACCATTGGACCGATGATTCAGAGTTTGACGCCTGGAATGCCAATTACTCGAGGCGCTTTTGACGATCGCGATGTCATTAGTCGTCGGTTCCATTGTTATTATTTCAACACGGACGGGTAATCGAATATGATGAAGTCGATGGCGAAATGAGACTGATTCATCGCGCCATTGAGCTGCATTAAGCCGAAATAAAATACGAAGAGTCACTGCTGGTTTTCTTCATCGACGACCGCAACTCTGAGTAACGAATTATATCGAATTATTTGACTGCCTTAAGGGGTTCAGTGACGCCGTTGTCGATTTTGGTCACGAAAAATGTATGCGATCCACGTATCGATGGTTCGATCGGAGACAACTTTGATGCGTTGTCTTCCAAATACCGAACCACGTTTCTCAGCAAAAACTAAATGTTATTTTACAGAAAAAAAAAAGAAGAAAATGCTGAAACGTGGATATGATACTCCAATAACCTCGTGAAAATTCGTTAAAGATTTATCGAGCTGTTTAAAAAATAATGGTACTTTAGAGAGGCAGTCGCAAAAATTAAAATTACGACACGAAATAATGTCGAAAAATTTCGAAAAAAATCTCAAAATTAGGTATCAATCCTCCAAGGATGTCGTTAAAATTTCATAACATTCCGACAAGTTGTTCGAAAGGGATAAATAATTTAATCAGACCACAGTTGTCACGAGTAACCTATTTTTTTAGTTTTAAGATTAGTTTAAAGAGATCCAAAGATCATTGCAAGAGCACTTAAAGATTTTTTGTTTGAAGCTCAGTATCGTCCCACACGTGCATCAAAACACCTAACATCTTTCATAAATCATCGTTAATTCTTGCTACAAACTATATAAATTTTGATTAATCATCGATCGATAAAAGGCAATTCGAGGAAACACTATTCTTCACTATCGTTTGAGGCCATTTTATCGCGATGCGTCTTAGCTCTCTGTTATCGCATTCGTCTTACGTAGGCTATATACTGTCTCTCTGTCTCCTGTGCGCGTGAGTTATGGTTCCTCGTTCCCATTGACGAGCTCTCCCACGCCTCGGGAGGCACCAACGACGGTAGCGGCATCAGCTCAGAGGCTCTCTTCTCTCTTCGCTATCTCCGATTCTCCCGGACCCACCCCTTTTCTTTTAAAGCGATAAGTCGACCGCGATCACGAAGCGTCTAAGTGGAAAAATGGCTTCTTCAGGGTTCGCCCGCTGACGACATTGAGCCTCGATTAGGGACCGTGAACAGAGAGACCGAGAATAATCGCGAAGCTGAGAGAGAAACCAACGGCGACTTGACCATTGTACGCGGGAGGAACGTTTATTCGTTGCTTCCTCTGATTTTTCATTCGTCAATTGTCATACATACGCTCTTAAAATAATTCGCCAAAAAAATACCTCTGCATTATTTTAGTCACGATAACTAAAAAGCTCGTTGCTGAATTAACCAAATATTCTGTAATTACTGAATACTGCGTCGTCGTTAAAGTTGTCGTTACTTACGAACGGCTCGATAATTTCTTTTAATATTTCCAATCGCTTATTTGCATCTATTATTAAATATTCGATGCATTGATTATTCATAGAGAACAAATGAAGAAATATTAATGAATTCCCATCGAATTATTATATTGGATCGTTAAAATCTTAATCGGTGACAAACGCGATTTTTATTTACAGGAGTGTAGTAAATAATTAGCGACCACCCAAGTGGTAAGTTGCGTCGCGTTAATAGATGGGTAGAAAAGTAAAAATAAAATAAAAAGTGCAGACAGACGAGTGCAGAGCAGAGTCAAGGACTACGAGAGTGCATTGTGAATGGTGCAGTTTCGGTCGGAGGGTATATACAGTATGATGTATACATATATAGTATATATACGAGAGGTTGTCAATAAGACTCGTTAAACTCGGCGTTGTTGGCCTTCGGTCCGGCGTCGAATTAACGTCGATTAGTATGACCATTAGGCAGACGTTGAACCTTCGACGAGGTAATACGGACTCTCTACCAGTCGTTCGTATGCGGAGCAAGAATCAGAACGAACGAATAAACCGAGTGACGGAGAATGAGAACAGTATCACTCGACGTATGTATCACCGGCCGGTAAAAAAAAAAAAGAATAGCTGTTGCAATCTGCAGCCAAAAAACTGCATTCCGCCATTAAATTTTGGAATAACCAAACAATTAAGTTTGATTATTGCGTTGATGATTCATTCGTCAGGTTCAACGTTTAGCCAAAGTTTTCCTGTCTTCAACCTTAGAACAGTTTCAACAGGAAGAAAATTAAGGGGAAGAATTTTGAAAAAAAAAAAAAATCATAGACACTCGAAGGATTGATTTTTTGATAAATCAGGAAGAGAATTTGATTCCAATCACCGATATCGTAATATCGAAAAAAAAAAAGGCAACGCAATTTTCTCCCAATAACTATTGCGCGAACTGTTTTTCGTCTATCAATCAATCCATCACTTTTACTCGATATATCTAACGTACTCCCCTTCGGGTTCGCGAACTTTCGTATCTAGAGCGACAGATTAGTTTCCATTAGAAGGCCACTCGACGTCCTCAACGTTTCGATCTCTTTTTTTTCATCTTCTTTCTCCCATTGTGCGGATTTTACGTCATCGTAAAATCGATCGCGCTTCGTGGAGATCCCTTGAATCGCCTGTCGAAGGATCTCTTTTACGACAATGAGAAATTGGTTTTACTTTCGTACGAGTTTGACGAAAAATCCATAGGGAGGATGGCCTGTGTACAGATGAGAAAGACTTTTACGCTCGAAATGTCGTGTCTATGTGAACGCGCAACGTGTGGCCTCCGGGTTAGCTGCTCCTTGTCCCTGTCTTCCTTTTTTTTTTCTTTCAAGTTCGGAACACACGAACTTGGCTCGAGGTATGACTAAATGGATTCGTGGTCCATTGGTACGATCCGAGACGGAATGGTATATCTAAAAGGCATTGTTGCGGCATGTTGCAGAGTACGAGGATCGCACGGAGGGAAGGGACTTTTTGCAAGGATTAAGGAACGCTTGGATGGCTTTGGAAGTCTTCATCTTTGTACTCGCTACTCGTCGATCGCTTGAGCGCGTTTTCCGCTTTTCTCCTGTCTACTTTGACGTCGTTATTTTCCTAAGTATGCGAGACCGGAGGTCGTAACTTGGTTCACCTACTTCTGTGTAGAAGAACGTCACGAATAAACTCGGGAATACGTGTGTTCACGCGAACGGATAAGCATTTGCCGCGAAGAAATTGCGATAAATTGATGATATTGTGAAAGAAAAAAATATTAGATTCGTCTCTGAAAGTCAATAATTTTTATAGTATTAGTTAAGTTAATGTAAAAAGAAGTTACATATTTATTTACTCTTTTATTGTGTCAATATTTGCTACAAACGGGTCAGGAAATATTTATTTTTCGCGCAATAATTCAACGATAAAGATACTAAGTGCGCTAAATCGACGAAAAAAATGGATCATTCGGTTTTTCAATTTTTAAAATTTTTTACGTACATAGCTAACCTTCGATGTGTTTGAAAGGAATGCGCGACAAAAAAATTAAATGAAGTATCAAAAATTGGTTGACTAAACCTGCGGCTGTTTTCTCGCCGCTTGCTATTAATCGCAATCTTTATTCGAACGTTACTTTGATAAATTTTCGTTAGCGTCGTATCCTCAGGCTTTCGTCGTATATTCAAATTACCGTCGGCGAGATTTTTCCATTCTCAGCGGTAAGAAAAAGGGTAAAATTGTACACATTTCGAAGAGGAAGAACCCACGATATAGCAGGCGAGATATAAGCCATCAACTCGGAAAGTTATTCCTCCTCCAATTCTAGTGTTCCCTGGATGCTCGTTCGACGTTTAACCCGAGCATCGCGCGAGTTCAACGTGTCTCATAACACACAATTTCCAGAAATAAAAATACGTATGAGAGGCAACGAAGCGGTAAGGAGGAGAGGAGACGAGTGGTTGACTCCGTTAACGTTGTACGCGTGTCTCAACCCTTTTTGTTTTCTTTTTTCATTCTTTTCCAGCGACAGTCATTCAGACTATATAAGATATATTCACTAAGAATCAGAAGGACCTATTTCAACGAATTTAACACGTAAAAAATACGGTTTACGCCCTTCTGTTCCTAAGTATTCAATATACAGTCCAAACGGCAATTCGGGTTCTTCACAGAGTCCGCAGTTCGTCGATCCCGCAAACGTTTTTCTCTCCGCGACCTTTTTCCCGATGGTTCTCGACCCTTCAATTTTCTCCTTAGGCTATACCTACAAATGCCGGAGTTAGGGATAGAGGAAGAGAGTCGTAGAGACGAAGAATACAACAACGAGGGACACGAAACGTCGTCGGGAGCGACAGTGCGAGAGAGGTAGCCAAGCGCCGGAGAAACTCGCGGAGACACGACAACCGTGTGCTCCATTTGCACCGCTCGTTTTCCGTAAATAGCTAATGGCTCGAGTTCGTCGGATCCACGTAGGTGTCGTATTTCTAGCACGAGGAAACACCCTCAGTCCAAAACGTAGGGTACCAGGGAACTCCGAGACTCCGTACAATGTTGTCGGACATATTTTTCCATCTTTTTCTATGCCGTACGGGGTTTTTCTTTCGTCTGTCTCCCTTTCATAATTTCGTGCTACCGATGTGTGTTTATAGTCCATACGGGCAATCTGTCGCTCTCAATTTTCTGGGGCAAAGCAGTTGCTATCGGTCACACGGGTTACCGCGGCATTTTTCGGGGGGAAGGTACACATCCGATGTGAATTCGGCACGTTTCGAAAACAGACGGACTTGAAGCTACAGAGGTGAACTCTATATGTTTCCATAACTATTAGTTGTTTATTCCCAAAGTTTGTCTGCGGAGTTACCTTTCAGAAAAAATTCCGTAAAGTAAAAAAATTAATAAACAAAAAAACCAAAAAAAAAAAAAAATCGTCACTGGTGATTTAATTTTTTTTTTTTTTGCACATGCGATAGTTGTAAAGTGGGTCAACGAACGATAAAAAAAGCTCCATAAAAAGTACGAATCGCTTCATCTTTCAGTGAGAGTATCGTTCACGAGAGTGAGAAGAAAAAAATAGAAATGTGCAAGAAATGCGAGGAGATTTTCACGTGGATAACCGTGAAGGCAGATGCTCTTTTTTTTTAACTCGTCGGAGAGATTAAAAGAAGGGTAAAAATCTGTATCAGACTCCAAAGAGCGAAGAAGATAGAAGAACGGTAGAGGGACGGAGAACTATATATACAGAGTACAGTATACAGAGGATATCATATCGCGCGAGAATATCGCTCTCAAAGATTCAATCGCAGATAAGAGTCGGAGTCTGAGAGATAGAAAAAAACGATAGTACCTATACCCTCCAAGGAGAGTGCACCTCTTTCACTATAGAAGCGAGAGTGCAATGCGAATTATTACGAATGGTGGACCAAAAGAAGAAAAAAAACGCGTGGGTCATGGTGAAACCGAAGCGGAAAGGTTGAACGAAGAAAGGGATTGAGCGAGATGAACGTCGAGGAAAAAGAGAACGGAGAGCCAGGTGCTCGACAAAAAGGCATCAAAGAGATCGTGAACGGTGATTCACGAATTTCTTGCATTCGGATGATGGGCGCAACCCGCTCCTGTGTGAGTCCAGCAAGGAACACAGGCGCTTTAACCCCTGCGCGGGACAACCTACCCGAATAAATCGCGGCCTTCAAAGACGTTTGTTCGGGATATATGTATTAAAAAAATGCTAAAGAATAAAAAACAGGGGAATCAAAGAAAGTATCGTTGTGATCTGCTGGATTGCCGATTGTTATTCTTATCCTACAATTCTCGAGCTTCAACTTCGAAGGAACAATAAAAACTCATCCCACGACCCCTTAAGCTTACGTCAGAGGCTATAAATCGGTACGACGTGAGAAATCGGTTTGCTGAAACAAGATTTGTAGCGCAATCGTTCGGCTACTTGATGCGAATTTCATACGAAGTCCCGGAGTTGCATCGATGCATAAAGAGATCGTTTCTCGATTTTTTTTTTAACCTCTCGCCGATCTACTCCGCTTGCCTCCATTGTCATTTTATTAAAAGTTTCTGGAAACTGTGAGCCGACATTATTCGTTCGCTCTCTTTGTTCTCAGTTCGTTGACACTTCGCCTTATGGCGCCGTACGGTGAGGGAAACGCTCGAGGTGATTAATGACTTTTTAATTCAATACAACGAGCGACAGGAAATTAATAGGAATTTACGCCCGTACTATCACTCATTTCCTTCGTATATCTAGAGCTATATATCGCAGCTCAATTTTTTTCTCATTGTTTGTCACTTCAATTGCTGTATACTTTTATAATATCGTGAAAAATGGAAAAAAGTGAAAAATCAGGTGTCGCAATAAACGCGATCTCGATGTTTTCTTCGTGACATAACATATCTCCTTCAACATTTATTCTCAATTATTTTTCTCATTCGTCACTCACTTCGCGATGAAAAATGTTTTAATCGGTTATCGTTTGAAAAAATTACAAAACTAATGACGGAGTGAATAGGCAATGAAAGATTTTTCATTTTTCGAAGCAATGGACCGCTTTAATTTCTTTCAATCTATCTGACTTTCGACGACTTTTTTTTTTTATTTATTTTATACGTTCGTAATATTTCCAAATCAAGCAATGCGACAGCGTGTTGAAAATATATTTTTTATCAAAATCCGCGAGGCGAATATTTTGCGGATAGAAATGTGGGATATGCCCTTTGGATTTTAGGTAAGCGATGTATGTATGCAGATGTTGCAAACGCCGCTGCAGACCAAAGTTTCATGCAAATTTCCAAGTGCATTATTGGTTTTGGTATAAATGTGACGAAGGGGCAGGTGAAGGGAGAGAGAGAGAGAGAGGGATGGGAGAAAAGAGAAAGAGAGACGGGTAGAGAATTTCACGTTGCGTAGTTTCCTTTGATTAGCGTAATGAACGGGCCAATTAGCAAGGGAACCTGCGGAGAAAGGGATGCTGAGAGGATGGGATCAAAAAGCGAGTGCACCCGTTCACAGGACGTTGCATAGAGTCAAAGTCGGAGGGATTCTGTCAGTTAGCAAGAGAAATAGGATAGGGCAAGAGGCTGATGGGGATGCGCTTCCAATGTATGAATGTCTTTGTGCATTGGTAGAGAAATTTATCATTTATAGATGGATAAAAATGTTTAATGTGCAAAAAATTAAATAAATAAAATGATATGCTATTCATTTTATACGAATTTGAAAAGCTCAAAGCGTGAGGACATCACAGCGGCTGCGTTAAAAGTTGCTGATAACTCGAAAAATAAAATAAAAATGTATATTCGTATACATATATTTGCGATTGAATCGCAGAAATAGATGTACGTATGAAGTCTAAAATTTTCAATGATTCCGCGATCTCGTAAACGTGGTTACACTCATGTTTTCAACTATAAACGAAGCAGGATGTACAGTCGAATGGAAATCTTTGAGTTATCGGAGTAGCGTAGCGAATGAAAGCAACGCGCGCCGCCGGCGGCACTTCCGAAATTATATCTGATTCTCAACGCTTTTATTAATAGAGTTCGTACACAGTGTACACTGTGCGTCGTTCCAATAATAGAAATAATAACGGCATGTCGAGAGCCGAGAGGGCGGGAAATCTCGTAAAAAGAGCACTTGTCAATCCGAGACGAAATATTTCGTCTCCGGAGTTTCGTATCGGCGTGCGACTGCCGCTCACGCTTATTTACCCGCATGAGAAAAAGAGCAGAAAAAACGTATGCGCGCTAACGGTACGAAGCTACTGGCCTCTCGTGTCGTTTTCCTCTTCCGGAAGTCACTGATTTTTTTACGACCCTGTCGATTAGTCGGCGCTTTTGCTACTTCTCTCGCTATACATTCATCGCACGATTTTGATTGCCGAAAATTTTGTCATTTAAAAATTTATCGATGTGTTAAATATCTCAATTTAATTTTTTTTTCTTTTCTCGAGCGGTCTTCTCTATGAAATATTAACCCTAAAACATTACTGTGTAAATCTGAATCGTTTGAAATTACAGTTCCGCTTTTTTTTCTGAACAAATATCGCTTTAGGTTACTTCAAGGTATTTTAAGGTATTTTTTATTTAATGAGTGATACTCCAAAAGTCTAAATATGCGTTTGAAATTACCGTAAGGGGTTAAAAAAATATTAAAAATTAGTGAAGAATCTAATTGAAATAGGCAATTACACCAATAGGTATGTCACTTTATGCTTGAAAGAAGGGTTAACCCCATTAGAACACTACAATAAACCACGCAATGATAGTCTCGTTTCGTGAAATTGCGGACAATTCGCTTAAACTACTTGGGAAACAAGATTGGTCGTGGCGACTTGAGGAAAGAAGAAGAATGATAAAGAAAAAAAAAAGAAGTTGCGAGGGAGTGGACACTTCGTTGTCGCGAGACAAGTACGTTCAACCGCGAGTAGATGCAATAATGATGCCAGATGCTTGTCTGTCTTCAATCTTTATTGTTTACTTCTTTTCCCGTTATTTCCTCATGTTTCATTTTATTTAATATACTTTTTTCGTGTAAGTTTCGGTAAGACTTAGCCGCATTTTCCACCAGCGGTATTGCAAGAAAAATCGTAATTGTAGACGACAGAGGATTTTTTTTTATTTATTTTTATTTCCTTCTCTTCACTTTCGTCGTAGTATAGTTGTTCGGTGCTGTGAAAAAGCCCGCGGCTCTGTCTGCTACAACAAGCTCCCGGGGACGCTCAGCGTTCAGTGGGCGCTTCGCCTTTCTCGAGGTGACAGACAGACGACGCTGTTAATTTTAACGGACGATAACGGACTGCTTGGGCATCGAAGCAAGATAGTAGCGAAATAGAGTAAAAAAAAGAAGAAAAGAACGACCAGTAGAGAAGAAAAAAGGGAATAACAAGAACAGGAAGTCGTATAATTGAATAAAGGAAGAAACGCATGTCTGCAGGGTAACCTTACTGTATAGAATTGTATTTTACGCTGTAGTAGATGAGAAAAATAGACGAAGGTATATAATTCGATTTGAAGATATGATCAATTAGTTATTGAATTAAGTTACCCGCTCCGTCACCCATTCTATTTCATTTCACATCAGACGTAATGACTAGCGGGACGTTTCTCGATAAATTTACGACGTGGTATCATCTATGATACTTGAGCTCATGCGGAGTACGATAGTCAAAAAGTCTCAACTCACTTACATAGAAAAAAAAAATTATTATGTTAATTATGTTAAATGTACTTCAAGAACAGATTTTTGTAGAAGACATGATTCTGTAAATAGTATAGCAAAGGATATTGCGGAATATGGAGTTGACGTAAAATGAAGAAACGACACCAAGCGTAGAGTCTTAACGCGGCAAGATATCGGAAGGGTTTTCTTTAAGATGTCACTGTCAAAAGGCAAAGAAGCTTCGTCTCCGTTTTGAAGCCGCCGTCTGTCGGCCGGAAGAGCAACGGAGAAATGAAGGAAAAAAAAAACACGAGGAAGTAGTATAGTGTGCAGCGTTCCGAAGCGAAAACCACTCGCCATGACAAAGTTAAAGTTCGATTGGATACGGTAGATCAACCCTCGTTTCACAACCCTTAGACTCTTCTTCATCCCCTCATTTCCGCTATTCTCATCCCTGTTCTTCCATCCTCTCGATCTTTCCGACGTTTCTGCTCTACGGAACTCCAGATCTTCGTTTCTCGTCTATGCCTGAAGGGTATCAGAATGTAGATATAGGTACATAGTATCCATCTACATACAGTAGATTTTCTACGACGATAGATAGGAAGATTGAAGGGGGGAGGATAAGAGAAACGAGGAAAGTGGACCTGAAGGAAGTGGATGTCTGAGATCTGAGATAGAACACGTTATAACAGTCGTCGAAGAGCTGTAATAGTCGTGAGATTGTGACCGAAGGGCCAAAGGATATCCCGCGATCGCGTCTAGGGGCTCAAGGGTCATTCGCACCGAAAGTTATCGTGAATATCGCACAGAAGTAAAGAAGATGAGAAGGCTCTTGGAGCCCTAGAAGACCACGCACATTTTTTCACCCTTGTCTTTGCCTGAGCGCTACTCGGCCAGGAATCGATATTTTTCGACTCGTTTGCAGTGAAATCGATATGCCCGGATCGCGTCGAGACATATATTACGATGCCTGTGTACCGAACGATGTGACAACTACAGGGTATGTTGCTAATAGTATAAATAGCAATGGTGACTTATGCAGTTAAATGCCTCACCTCCCCAAGCGCCCTCTGTACGATCTTCTAGGGCTAACGTCAGAGACCACCATCAATAGCGTGTCAAACATTTCGTCATTTGACCTCCGGTTGGGGTTACATCAGGATGTGACTACTTGCCAGAAAGAAATCTTCGAATTTTACGACTATCGAATTTTGCAGGATACCCCAGAACGTTGTAGACACGGTCTACGCTTGGGAAACGAGTTTTCCCGACGTTGTTGCAACACGCGCTCTGTGCAGACTCGAGTGGTGTGTACACCGATGCTATATCTATTTATAGGGTGTGCTTCGGACGGTGGGTTGTAGCTTCGGACAACAGAAACGACGGATCCGGTCCGATGATGAAAGAGGCGACTGGTTCCCGCTTCGCGGCTACCAGGCTCAACGACCAACGAACCACCCACCCGACTGACCAACCCTGTTCAACCATCTATCGGGTTGTACAACAGCCCGCTCGCTTTCCCGGATCACCTAGCCAACGTTCGTTAGGGGTATGGGTTTTCCCAGCGAGAGTCAGAGTCGTTCACAATGCCCTGGACAATACGACGGTGATAGGGGAGGTAGGTCGGGGATACGAGAGAGTGAGCTGGTGAACGGCGTACGCGAACTCGGAACACAAAGACCGACAATAGATTGTTAAAAAGGAAACCAAGTAAATACGAGAGGGAGCGAATTCGAAAAGAGGATGGGAGAGAAAGCTCACTCTCTTGTCTCTAGCCTTGAGCACGCGTGCATGGGGATTACATTAATGAAAGCTCCACTAATGCTGGAACAATGGGAAAAGTTCATTGGTCTGCCTCTTCTGTCGCGCAGCCCAGAGCACCAGAAACAGATAGTATGTGCACACAGTCCACACATGAGTACCGACGAAGCTATTACACCCTATCGTTGATATTTAGTTATGAGTTACCCCGTATGAGTTACCACCCTTTTCATCGGACATAATGACCCATCGATGAAACGCTGAAGTTGGATATTAACTTTGTAACGGGTCTGCGTGGTCAAGTTAATCGGATTTGATGAAATTTAGCAGACACTCGGTATAAGCTCAACGGAACAAAGCGGTGGGGATGTTTTTATATGAAATTGCATAGTAAGTTCCTACCAGACAGTAGTCTGGTAGAAAATTGGAGAGAAAGATATGCGATCATTCTCGATGGGTAAAGTTTCCATTTTTGGTAAATTATCATCCCGCACACTGCAAGAACGATTTTATTAAAAACAAGTTAAACAATAATGATTCTAGGCTTCTAGGTGAACAGACGTAGGTGAATAAACACGCGTGCACTTTTAGGGTTAAAATAATTCGAAACTTGCGTGGGCTCTTTGATAAAACATGGACGACTTTCCGTGTCGAGTTTGGTTGCTCCTGAAGAGCTACCGAGTTTAAGTTTGATTGCTCGAAAGCGTAAAGAATAAGACACTTGAGTCAGAAGCCAGACGAAAGGGAGACGAGAAACGATGGAGAAGACGCAGATACATACACATACACATACACTTCGCTCTCCCACTCGTTTTCACAAGCCGTATAGCTCGCTGCACGGGCGCGCGTTCACTCGGTGAACGAGTAGACCGAAACGACTTTATCGTTACTCACCGACGCTATCCTATCTTTACCGGACTAATGGACGGAAAAGCTGACTGATGCTGGCCGAAGCTAGACAAGTCTACGGCATTTACTGCTCGCGGCAGTTATACCACCTTTTCTATAGCCTAACAGGCAGCATTAGTAGTAGTAACGTTCTTCCACGAGTGGCATTCAGGACAGTGGCTTTACGAACGGAATTCGCTTATCGCCGACGACCACCGTCGAGCAACCCAGACCGTGGTCGCTGTAAACTGAGACATTTATGTCCTTTATCGGCATTTCGTCCAAGACTAATTGACTGGATTCTAGAACCGATGCTGCCACTGGCCAGAGAACATGCCGAAACTTCCCTCTGACTTGGATCTTTCGAGAAAATATTCGAAAGATTGGCTGAAAAACGGTCACCGGAAGACAGCTAACAGGCTTCAAACTATCATGAGATCTTAATGATTTTATGACTTAATGACTTCGGTAATGCAAGCAGAGAGATTATCAAAACAGGGAATTGATGGTATCGATATTTATGGACGTTTCGGGTACGGAACGGTCATAATTCAATATTGATCCAAGTGTCGAAATAGCGAACCAATCAGCCGCGGAACAGATTCTAGGAGAATTATACCGGGAATCTCGTGGATCTTATGATTCGTTTCGTAAATTGATAAACTGGATTGACGGTAACGTACTTAAGGAGGATAACAGGAATTAGTCTGATTGACGACCAGTAGCCTGTCAATGTTGCTGTGGGCAATTTTAAGATCAACGTCGTTTGATTGGGGGAAACCATTTCCAGATTCTTCGAGATGTCTTAACGACGCCATCAATTCCGTGAAAGAAATTACTCGTCGGCCTAGCAGTGAGTTTATTTCACTGGAGATCAAAAGTAGCCACTGTTCGGGAATCGTTTTTCGTACTAAATGTCCTCGAAAATGCTGGGAAGGTGGTCCCGGAACGCCAGTTAACGGGGCCAATTACTGTGACCGCCGGATAACTCTCTGCCGAATAAGGCTTATCATTCATTCGATTGAAAGATGAAGGCATCGGAATTTTAACGTCTCACGGGAGCGAATGCGGGATATGATTATAGGAAACTTCAGCAAAGATAATCAAGTTATCGCATCAACTGCTCTATCAATAAAGATTGCCAACGGGCATTAATGCAGAGAAAATTTGATGATTCGATAAGAACTGGTATCGCGACCGGAAATAGTGCTCTTCTCATATAGCAAGTGGTTGATGATCATATCCGAGATGCTCGTTGTTGCCAAATTTGGCGACGCATTTTTTTTTGTAATCCACTCGAGAGATCCTGACGTATCGATTGTACTGTAGCGACCCAAAAAATATTGACTCTGGATGAACGAGCGTAGCAATCGAGATAATTGTTGTAAAAAATAGATCGATCACATTTCGAGAACATGTTGTACTGATAGAAATCTCCTTGACTTTCAGTACCACATCGCTCTAGAAATGCTGTTCCATGAAAATAGATCGACTTTACGGTTGACGCAGAGAAACGAAATAACGCGAAAAAAAGTAGGTAGTTTGTAATTTTCGATTACGTTCCAAACAAATGGTCCGACGTTGTAGCCGGGAGAGAGTTTTGTGTCTCGCAGCTTGCCACCCTCGCGACGGCTTCATACTACGTACACATAACTGATGCTTGCCAGAAACGCATCAGCATCGGCCGAGGCAATTTTCGCACGTCGAACTTTCGATACAAGTTCGCGGGGTTGCAGCGGGGAAGCGTTTGGCGCACAGAGGGTATGAGTAACCCACTGGGTGTTGCCTGCTTTCCAGTGTTCAACGAGCGCGTATCCCACGTCGGATTTTGAGAAACGCCCTCCATTATTCATGGCGAAGTTCGCGTGCGCTGGATTACCCTTTCCCCTCTTTTCGCCTCTCGTTCCTCTCTCGCTCTCGCGCTCTTCTTTCAAACGGGAGCTGAGGGGGGCCACGAAACCGCCCAACTCTCAGACTGGCTGGGCGAGCGTGACTGCCACTGGGATAGGTACGAGAAGCAACGTCAATGAAACAACGTTGCGGAAAATTGTTTTTTCCTCGACACGCTAATGGAGAATGGTGGAAGCAAAGTAGGAGAGGTTTAGGGAGTATAGAGTCGATGATGCGTTAAAGATTTTTGCCACCTTTATTTTTTATTACGACGGTTCTTAAACTTAAAATCGACAGAAAATTGTGAAAATTAAAAAAAAAAAAAAAAACCAATTATGTAGAAGTTAAAAATTTTACATTGACCAGTTTGGCAAAGTAATACAAATCAAAGAACCCATACAAGTTGTAATTAATTAAAATAAATTTTTTCTTTTTTTTTTTATTAAAAAAATCGAATTCGCGAGAGGAATACAAAAATGTTGGGGTCGACGACCTCCCACGGCGAGACACACGCGTCGCTTCGGCTTTGCGAACTTTGAATCGGGGAAATATTGTAAGGGCCGAAGCCTGTGCCGGAAGCCAATTTTCCAGAGAGGCCCCGGTACCGCCTTTTTTTTATCCACTCGTCACTGACTCTGTTGCGTACCTATATGCTAACACACATACGTACGCATTCGTACGCGTTGCGTCGTTTCGATAATTGGCAGTATGAATGGATACATGTGCCGCATAGAAATGAATCTCCTATACGGTAGTCCGTACCATGCCTATTGTCCACGAAATACTGCCCGCCGACTGCGCGTGTATAATCGAGTCTATGTATTTGTGGACTCAACGTGTTTCTTTACACGGATGTTCGCCGCGCCATTACAACTCGTATACAGTGATATTCCGAGCAAACGCACTCGACCATTCGGTAACATGTTCAACCCCTCTTTTACACGCAAATATTACAAGTTCGGATCCAATTGCGTATTTCGCTGTGAATTCGATAACCCGAACACACAAAAAAATTTAGATTAATTTTTAAAAATTGATAAACGATAAATTTCATTGCAAAAAAAAATTTCAGGTCAAAATTGTCCGAAAATTTTAATTTTTTTCGTGCCTCACTTTTGCTTAGATACATATTAAATAAAAAAAAATACACGTATGATTACCGTGATTTTTTATTTTCCGCGATTTATCTATCGATAATAAAAATTTGTCTGAATTCGTAAACGTTACGTAGTATCTCGAGCCGCGTTTCTCCGCGTATCATATCGTGTCTACATGTGTGTCATTAATTCTCGCTGGGAAATTACGCACTGTAATACGGGAATGGATATAACGCGACTACATACACAGTCAAAGCATTGTCCGGAACGAAGGCTGTTTCGTTGACTCCATCCAGAATTTGATTCGTCGAAACGTCCTGCAGGTCTGGTCATTAGCGAGTCCAGCTGCGTTTGGTACGACGTCGACTCTTCACTATACACTGTCCACACACGTTTATAAATGCCGAAGCCACGCATGGAAATTGCGAAGTTGAGTTAGTGCGCGGCAAGGCACGTTTCATTCACGTATGTATCCTCATATATATCGAGTTTATATACGCGTGTGGTCCAGCTGGCGGGGGTGCAGTGACGAGGCAAGGGCAACGGCGTTTCGTCATTCCCGAATGGGGAGGAGTGGAATAAATAGACAGATAGCAATGGGGTAGGGATTCAAAAGGGTGGATAGGAGTGAGCAGCTATATAGGCACAGGGATGACGGAAAGAGAGAGGGAGAGATACATATATATTCCAGTGCGGAGCGCGAATTCCAATGCGACCATTCGTTTGACTGCGGAATTTGATCGAGACACCAGACAGTAGAGGTTACGAATAAAAATGAATTTTTTTTTTCCTCGTTTTTTTTTTTTTAAATTGCCAATAGTCTAAAGCGAGAGATGAGTGGGATAGTGAAGTGAAGGGTGGAAAATGAAATAATAAATCGAAACGTGAAAGGAAGGCGTTTATTGTGGATGTGTTCGAGTCGTTTTGTTTTAATCGATCATAATCAAGTCGTCATTCATTGAATGAATGTTCGTGAAATAATTGGTAACAACTTTCGTCATATAAAAATGTTTCTAGGGTTGGTATCTGATGTTTATAATTATTCACGTAAACGATTTTTTAAGTGGTGCAGATAAATCTGCTGTGCAATAAAACGAATCTTTTAAGACTTTAAGCCTATATTCTCGAATTATTTCAGGCCTCTTTTTTTTTCGAAAGAATGAAAAAAGGAATGGAGGATGAATGAGAGGAAAGGGACTTTCGAAGATTTAGATAGGAAACTTGCCGAAGCCTCGAGTCTTTTCTGTACTCTTCGGCATACATAATATAGAGTAGAGAGACTCGCGCGCGCTACCAGGCAATTCTTCCACACATAAAATCCGATCTAAGGTTCGAACTTCGAAAGAGGATTACCTGAAAGATTGGGAGAGCCTTTTTTTTTTCGTCTTTCTGCTATCGTCCTCCGATCGGGAGAAACGAAAATCTCGTTATATGAGCACCTAGTTTCGTAGGCTTACGAAGTACACGAGACAAATCCTCCCGAAAAAAAATGATATTGAAGCCTCGTTGTAGAAACTTGAAGGGCATTTTTTCCCCATTCGAGGAAAACGTTAAAAAAAAAAACGAATTTTCATTATAATTCAAATACTGATAAATATTCGCACATCTCCTTAATGTTCTTAAATAATTCGTAATTTTTTACTACGCCCCGAAAAACTTGATCCTTGCATCCTACCATTTGAATTTCATACTTTGCTGAAGATAGGGTATGAAAAACTGTGTATAATTTGCCCCAAAAATAATTTTTAAAAATGCATAAATGCAACATTTTGCATTATGCTTCATAATCAGAAAAATCCATCGGAAAAATCGGTCGGAAGTCTAACCTTCCGATAAATTAAAAATAATTTAGCAATAGATCGTTCGAGTAATTCGATCGTTCGCTCTTTTGTGTCTCGCCGTACAGTCTTCGCTCCATTGTCATATTTTCACCGTCAATGGCTATCGGCATAAAAGTAATGCATTTACCGTTTTGTGACGAATGTCAGAGTTCCATTCTCCTCTTAATACGACCCTAATCTTTTTCCTACCTCATTGGAAGCCTTAAGCCGGTGTTCGGTGACCAAAGAGATAAGGGTGCAGAAGGAAGTAAAAAGGAATATAATGTCCAAGGGATAAGGTACTGCCGGCGGTAGAACTTTAAGCATCGGAACAGAACGACTCACCGGGTTCCGTAACGTATTTCTATGCATCCCGAAGGTTTTGTGTTATTGCGAATATTATTACGGCATTAGGGTCTCAGGAACATCGGATTAGAGAACGATGAATTGGAGCCGAAGATGTGTCTTGGCACTTCGCCCTTGACGACCAGTCTGCTGCGAATGAAATGTGTGTCCTGCGGATGAATAACGTCTACACGCACACAACGCGCACACTGGTGTCCACGTCAACGAAGGTTTAGGGTACTGTTACGTGTCTCAAAACGCAGAACGAAAGAGGCTCGTGTTGGATCAATGGGTTGCTGCTGCTTCAAGACCTTAAGCCGTATCCCCTTCCGCCTTTCTTTAACATCTTCCGGCTTCATTTTCTCCACCTCACGGCCCCTACTACCAGCACATCTCGTGCACCATCTTCTTGTCGTCAGACATAAAGTGGTGGAAAGCTCACTAAAAAGGATCCCTTCTTCCTTTTTCCTTCAACCGTCCGCGACGGATTGTGGAAAGGGAATACCTAAAGCTGTTTTTGGCTCTTTTTTTTTAATTAACTCTATCTTTACACGGCGCTCGTAAACGCAGTCACGTTGATAAGTACGTGCCATATCGTTGCGACGATTCGTATTGAGCAGAAACAACGTAGGATCAGCCGTTTGCTATTTCCTGCAAACAGCTATTCGTGTTTAACTTTCATGAATTTGATTCTGTTTTGCGATATTGCGGATGAAAATTAACTTTTATCTTGAAATTCAGGATACTCTACACCTTGTTTCGATTTTCATGTCTTTCATGGAGATTTTTTCCTCAAATTTTCGGCAGTTTCCGTGCAGAAAAAATACGAAAAAAAGCTACTAGTTTCGGAAATATTTACATTTTTCTAAGCGGCGAATTTTATTAGCGTGCGGTTAAATCACACATAGATACGCGACGATGGAAGGATGAGAGTACAGAAGACGAAGATGGAGTTTTGCTGCTGGCGTGGAGTCGATTTCACGCGCGAAACTCGAACGTAGCGCCTTGTAATCTTGCAACGCCAATTGCTGGATTGTGTAGAACCATTACATGCGTCCAGGTACTCGCTTCCCTGTCTTCTCCATCTCTTATTCGTTCCTTCTACGTGGTTTTTTTCAATTTTTTTTCGCTTTTCAACTCTTTGCACATGCAAACGCCGGCTTAGAAACGATAAAGGGAAGATAGTCTAAAGCCCACCGTCGATCTTTTGCCTCCTACCATATTATCCTTTTTCCTATGTTTTATTCTCAAACGGTTTGCCCGGCTGCCGGTTTGCTATGATGCTCGCAAAACGCGGCGAGCTTTTGCTTCGCGCGCACTTCGCGTAGTTTTCTCTTTCACGGCCGTTTTGACCTCCACGAAGTTTCTCGGTGAGAATAGTTCGCAATTTGCGTAAAAGTATCAACGCGCACCGGGATGAGAGCGAAGAAATAATAAACCATGTATAGTATACGTTTTACGGTGCACCCTGTAAACCGCTTCAAGAAAACGGCTGGTTGGTGGCCGGGATAGAAATTTCATTCGAACCCACAGTGAGAAAGAGACGCAAATTCCTTCCAATCCCTTTCCTGCAACTGTTGATACTTCGTAAAGTAGCTCGGTGCGTGTACACCTGCCACAGAGAAATTGCGAGCTGCAGGTGGTTCTCAACTCGGGAAATTTTCGTCGGCGAAGCGAATGAAAATTTGAGGTTCTTGTCCCGAACGACGAAAAAAAAAATTACGTTTTTTTCATTTTTTTTCAAGTTGCTTAATTTTTTAATTCCGATAAACATTGACTTTCACGAATTTTGATTGATGAAATCAGTAATTACGAGAAATTTTATAACTTATTTGATTTTTTGTGTACATATTCTAATTCAACACGTTTCTCGATTTTTTGAAAATCGTAGATCATCAAAATCGTTTATTCATTCAGTAATTTTTTTTTTTTCTAAAATGAACTTATATGCCGAAGTGAAAATCAACATTTCACGTTAACACATTTGAAACTATTTATTTAGCAACAAAATGTCGTCGAAATATCATAGAAATAAAAGATATACATATGGAAAACTCGATAAAAAAATCGCTTCGGCGATTAATGAGAAAATTATATTTTGCCGATAATCTCCGAACCGTGTTAGAGATTTATAAATATCTATAGACGTTTTATTCTCGGTGGCGGAAGTGTAGCGCGTGCCACCTTCGCTTCGGCTCGCACTTTTCATCCGCAAAAGTAAAGCGAAGAAGGTGAAATATAAAAAAAAAAAAAAGAACAAAATCGACAAAGTGGTAAAAAGAAAAAGAAACACGAAAAAACTTAAAAAAAAAAAAAAACAGACATATATCCGTAGAAATTATAGCGATGCTGCTGAGCTTCGTGGCAGCGGCATGCCGAGAGGGGGTCTCGAAAAAGAACTCACGTAGAGACCGTAGCCCCGTTCGCCCGTTACGGCCGTTACCTTTACGATCTTTTTTATCGTTTCATCGCGCCCCATTCGCGCCACGTACGAGAGAAGATTGCGGAGAGGACAGAGGGGAGTAGGGATAGGAAGGGGGGCGAGAAGGAGAGAAATTCTTGCGTTTCTCTCATCTCCACCCGCGCGACTCGAGCGCGTGCTGGTGGTGAGACTGGACCCAGCAACTCAGTGGTACAGGAAAAAAAAAAAAAAAAACAGAGAAGAACCGCTGCAACACCTCGAAAGTACGGATAAGGAAAGAGAGGAGAGAAGAGGTAAAAGAAAGGCTGAGACGTACAGCTATAGTGTATGTTTTGTATACAAGCGAAGACCAAGTTACACGAGAGTGAAGGGAATAAGAAGGGGAAAAAAAAGTGAGAGAGTGGGGTTGAGAGTGAGAACCTCGCGGCTAATCGGTGATTACGTTTTACGACGGGTTCCTCATATTTTTACGATGCACCTTTTCCTACGTGGATAGTATAGTATCCCGCTGTGGATACTCTGGAGCCACTCGGCCTCCCGGCCCACGGAGGATCGACGAAATGTCTTCAATCTCGATACACATTTTATTTATAGATATTGAAGAAAAAGTAGCAGCGTCGGTACGCTTTGGAGTGTTTCCGAAATGGATTACCGGCAAAAACAATATTTTTTATTTTCTTGTGATATGGACCAACTATTGATATGGGAGTAAATGATCAACGAAAATAGATGAAATCGTAAAAACGAATGAGAAAAACATGTTTTTTCGATGCAATGTGGAAAAATTCCGGTTTTTTTCAAAAGAAGATATTTCTGTTTGTCAAGAGGAATAAATTTTTTTTCAAATATCCATCCCCTCGTTATTACAAACGAAAAAAAGTCTAAAAGGCTTCTTCGCAATAACAAAAAAATTCCTCTCACTACGAGCCGAAATTTTTTAAAAAATGCTCATTTTCAAAAATTATTTAATTCTTTCGGAAAATTTTCTCACGAACTTCCTCAGCAATCGCTATCATCCGAGAGTGCAACGTAAACGCGCAATATCTCGCAAAAAAAAGTGCTGCGAAATCGTATCACGGTGATAAAAAAATTCATCTTCCATACGGGGGTGTAAAAAAAATCTCGCAGACGCTGCAGTAGTAGCAGCAGCAGCAACGTTGGCATCAGCAGTAGCCGAGGAATGGGATTATGAGTGTGTACACCACACACCCGTGCATATAGACTATTATAGTAACGTTGGAGTGTCAACCCTCGTCGTCGAAACGTACGATACGCTTTCCCGATCCCTTCGAACTCTCTTCGCACCCTCGAGCTTCTTTATTTTTTTTTCACGCCTGTTAGGTACGCGAGCCGTTGTGGGGCGTAGAAGGAAGGAGAGATATCGTTTCGTTTTTTTTCCTATCGCGAGAAGGAAGGAAAAAGAAGAAGCGAACGACGGGGGGGATGATGCGTGCAAGAAAAATCTCGCAGATTCGTCGCGGTCGCTCGCGCGAGCAACCAAGACGCGAGGATAATATTCTTCGGTATATCCCTTTTGCTATTATTATAGATATCTGGACTGCAGGCCGGCGGGGTCAATTTTTTTTCTTCCCATCCCTCTACTCATTCTCGGATAGGCGCACTTTATTTCATATGGGACAGTGGTGTATGATAATAATAATAATAATAAAGTAATATATTGTATTATAGCTGCAGGATGATGCGGATATCGTGTATATTTGTTGCTCCGCAGTAATGCAAGGGCCGAAGACGGATTATGCAGAGCTCGAGTCCCGTAGGGATGATCAACGGGTCCTTCGGGTTTCCTTGCGTCTTCCGTCACTGGCTACAAGGGTAGGTATGCCGTACATAGACGGTGTGACAAAATTCATAGTATCAGAATCGTAGAATCGTGTTATGAAATTCAAAATTTTCCTTTTGGAAATAATTCATTCATCGCGCAGCTAAAACAGTACGATTTTTAGAAAAAAAAAAAAAAACGACATTGTGCGCGGAAAATAATAACAGTCTACGATAAGATGAATAGCAGATACATTATACTATATGGTGAACCGAGACGCGGGAGGGTTGCACTTTACTCGTCAACAGCCTCATGTCGAACGCGATACAGGGGTACAGAGACGATATATATCATGACTCATCGAAGTTTCTACCGGTTAAAGTTCTTATACGTGCGCGCAAGCATGCGCCCCAGTCGTGACTCGGCAATTTCTTCTTACGTTTCTCATATTTCATCGCGGCCGTTCATATATACGCGCGTTGCATGCATATATGTACTCGCCAAGCGCGTATTAAAGTATCTATACAGTAGGAAAGTAGTGTATATATAGTTGCTATATGAATATGAATATTATTAGGAGCTGCTTGATAGGATGGCAGACTGACGCCGTGGCGAATGCGATGTGTTTCGTCTCGCGTACGAGGATACACACTGGTTAATAAAGTTCGCCCCTTTTTTTCTCCCTTTTCCCTTTAATGCTATACGATTCGTAGCCGCATAGTTTCGCCGTACTATTTCTTTTTTATTCCCCTCCCTATATTTTCCTCAGTCCCCCTCCCCCACCCCGTATGTTACTTTTTATCTCGATAAATTTATGTGTTCCAAGGTTAATATTTTACGGTCGTAAAATCGCTTTTACTCGGTTTTTTTTTCATTCACATTTTACCTTAATGCCACAACGACAAACGGGCAGTTTGTTTGCCGGTCAATATTGCGCGCACAATGTGTAGAATCTCCGAAAAAAAAGAAGGACATTTTTTTTCTATTAATATCGCTCGTCCAACTCTCAGTATTATTCCATTTCGTTTTGCGGATGAAGATTGAAATTTTATCGAAATTCAACGCTCAGCGCTGATTTGTTTATACGTTCGCAAAACAAATTTGATCAATATTTTTACGAACAAATGTTGTTCGATCGCTTACTACACTTTCGCATTTACATTTTTCAGCAGTCGATAACATTTATAAAATGAAAATTTGCCAACCGCGATATGCCCGAGGTGTTTGTTTTACTAAGTACTGAACTTTTGCCGGGAAATATTTTTTTATTTAAAAACATCCGCAAGGTATTTTTTCCCGGAGTTCTATTGTTGTGTGGTAAATTCTCTTCAACATTTTTCAATACAAAAGAAATTGCGGCATCTCTGAAATTGGAGTTAAAACCTAATCTTAGACTCTTCACGTTAATCTGCTACTATATCCAAAGCCGTAATTACATTTTTCCTCGTTTAATCGCGAAGTAATGAGAGAAAAGCTTTCTTCGTCGATAAGTTGAAGAATCACAGATGGTCAAATGTTTTCCGTGGCCGACGTAAGTTCGGTGTCTCATGTTGAAAAACGCTTGGGGTTTGGTACATTGGCGTGATGGTTGAAGCTCCCGATGTTAAGGGACGAGAGGTGTGGGGGGAGGGGTAGTTGTACGGTGGAAAAACTCAAGCGTGAAAAATCTCTTCGAGATTGGACATTCTCTGGTGCTCTATCTGGCTTGGAGTGGAGGCACAACCCCGATGCTTCCTGTTTCCATTGCTTCAGCTTTCGCTTCAAGCGGGAATGGCGGTGGCTGGCGTGATCGATGAGCCCTCGGGGCCCGCGGGGCTGCCGCCGACATACAAACCAACCCCCGCTTGTGCACACGCGGTATTCCTCGCAATAAGAAGAAGTTAATGACGTTGCAACGAACGGGAATTATCTGCCGGGTTTCGAGGGGGGCGAATTCGAAGGATTCTTCGATATTGACTGTTAAGAAACTGAAGAGCGTATCTCACATCGTTTACCACGTAAAACAACGAATGCTAAGCCCTTCTGTTTCTCAGCAGTCGCTAAATTTTCGTCTTTTTTCATCCCTCGCGAGATTGTGCGAAAGGCGCGAGAACTAAGAAAAAAAACAAGGAGAGGGGTTCCAGACAAGGGGATGTTCATCGCACCCCTCTCTTTACCATCCCTTTCTCTTCTCCGACTCCAGCGGATAATCGACAAAACTATTTCGTGTATAGGTCTACTGATGGCTTGAGAAATCAAGAAACAAAGATCGAAATTGGTAAAGGGATGAAAAAAAAAATAAACGAGGGGTGGGCATCAAAGAATAATAGCCGAAAGGCAAGGAAGGTGTTAACGATCGAAAACAAATTCCGTCACGCGTTCTTTGTGTTTATTTGCTTTGAAATAAAAGACGTAGTGTTCGGAGCAAAGTATTCGTCAACACTTTTGTAGACTTTGTTATTTTTATTATAGCCCCTTGAATAAAGGAATTAGAGACAACTTGTGTTGAAGTTGAACGATAACACGGATTTGGTTAAATGCGCGATATTCCGAAATGGCGAAATAAACTTTTCGATATTGTTTGACGATTAATAAGATTTCGCGAATTTTTCACGTTCGTTCAGAAAGTTATTGTTTCCCAATAGTGATTGACACGAGGCAATAAATTCTGAACTTGACTACAATACAAACAGCTGACTGAAAGGGGTTGAAAAAGTGTCGCGTTACCGCATGAAATAAATACTGTACGACGGGGTTTACGGGTTGAAATTACGACGTGCTGCCGTTTTATCAGGTGCTGCAAAAGACGAATTTTACCGGACAGGATTTCTCTAATTCGCGACGAGAGAAATCGGTAAAGCCAAAAAGTAGAGGGCTACCGAAGGGAAGCGAGAAATCAAAGGGAGAAATGGTAGAGAGAGTGCGGTTTGGATCGTAGAGAGCAGGAATGCCAAGTTATCTCGCCAATTTTCTACCGTCCTGGCAATTAGTGCCACTGGGCCGACGTCAGATCCGGAGCATGTGCAGCCCTGCAGCGTTAGGGGGAAGCTACAGGGGGTGCATTGGGCGTTTCTCTACCTTGCGAATCTCTTTCTCTCCGTGTATCTACACACATAGATATATGCGAGAGAATGTACGTGGGACGTTTCGTGCTTTCCGGTTCCTTTACCCCACATATCTCTGTTATAGCGAATATCCTCGGACCCGATGTACTCAGAAGATAAGAAATAACGTTGCATTGTAGTACAGCAGAATACACGCATATATATATACAGTACAGTGAAATTCCTCTTTTCTTAACTTCACTTAACTCAACCGCCCGCTTATTTTAACTCGTTACCACGGCATCAATTCCGCTTAACTGTACATCCCCTGAGTCCGCTCGCCCCACTACGAGGGCCGCGCACGCGCAGACTCACGCCGTGGCTTTATATCTACAGACGCGTATACCCCTCGTGACCCCTACTAGCAGCAATTGACCGGAAGTGGGGACTGTAGGGGAAATCCAGAATAACGAATGCCTCCAGTCCCGTCGAGTTAAGAAAAGAGGGGTTGTGCTGTCCGTGATTTCATTCACTACAGTAGAGTTTTCATTAAGTGTTCACTCACTTCAATAACACACACGATCTATCGAAAATAGGAAAACAACTTTTTATTTTTTTTTTTCGCACTTTTCTTCGAGAACCCAAACAAAATTCTATCTTCTATAAATTCGCGTATCTTTTCACGTGGGATATTTGCCTATTTACGCATTCACACAAATTTTACTGAATTCTTATGCGCATTAAATTAATTCGCAAATACACAGGACGCGTTGCTATATGTTTTACATATACATACAAGATATACCCGATGATCCAGTTTGAAAACTGCGCATAATGCTCTAACCCCCTTCTCTGTACAGCCGTACAGCCTTATATCCTGTACACCTTCCATCTCTCCACGTTTTACCGTGTCCCCAGCCTCCGTGAGAGAATGCAGTAGCTTTAGTACAGTAACTCGAATGGAAAACGGTAGAAAGCAGTTGGAAAGCGACAACAGTGTACGGGGTACAAATGGAAGAAAGTGAGAAAGTGCCGAGTGAAAAGGACGGGAAATAGCTTTAGGCTGCAGTCGAGGGAGAGAGAGAGAGCGCGAGAAAAAAAGGGAGAAACCAGGGGGTGGCAGCTGCCCCGACGGTAACAATACCCTCGGTACTCGTATATACGTACTATGCCTCCGGTATACATATCTACATAAGCATATATATATGTATAGATGTACCGTGAAAGTAAAATCAGAATGGCGTATTTTTGGCGTATTTTCTGTACCTTTTACACGGCAAATACGCCGTTCTGATTTTCGGTATGGAACGTATATTACATGTATAGCGATATAGAACAGTATATGTACAGCACACATACACATACACGATTCTGAAATCTCGAGTTGCCTCTGGGCAATTTGTACTGCCGTTCCGCGCGCGTTAATCGTTGCTGTGCATTTTTTTTTTTTTTTTCAACTTTTTATGCATCCGGGGAGTTGTGTCGCTGTTGGTTCGGCTACTGGACGGTTTTGTTGGACAGCCGCAGGACTCTGGGGGAAGCCCCTGGCAAGTTGTCGTATCGACACAAACCGGAACGCAACAATGTCACTGGGGTTTTCTCGCTGCTTCGTTCTCGTGCTTTTGTGTATTTGTTGGCTGTGTGTATATCTGGAGGATTGCGGCTTTTTTTTTTACTGAGTGAAACATATTTTTTTTTTTTTTTTTTTCGTTCGACATTAATAAAACAATGTGGATTCTGGAATCGACAAGCGTAATCCCGGTTTTTTCAGGATGCGGGGGAAACGAAAAAAAAAAAAGGGACACGAGAGAACAACGAAATTGGCTGTGATCGCGAATCTGGAATTGGGTGACCTCGATATTTTAAACATTTCTATCCGTCCGTACGAGATTTATGATTCTTTCAATGTACGCGTTACCTGTACTCGATACATAAATTTTTTTGTACCGCTTAGTCGAGACGAGCATCGATTGATGGATCGCAAATTTTACAGACTAATGTAATACTGTAATTATATATTTATAAAGGATTTTTTTTTAATTAAAAAATGGGAAACATTGTTAATAATTGGGTACTCAAATTTTCGTTTCATATTCGTAGTATTACGATACCGAATTGTGGAAAATGTTCGTGTTATTTTATAATTTAAAATTTATTTAATTTTTATTAATTGCTTTCGTTATGTGAATACCGATAAATGTGCAATTTTAGATGACTAAATATCGATATCTCAGTACGATTTATAGTAAAAAAAAATTGCCAAAACGTCGACAACATAAAGGTCCTTTGAAATGTAATTGGGCCGATGTCAATTTTTTCAATGATTTTTGAAGCTATTTTTTGTTTTTTTTTTTTTTCGATTCGAGATTTTTCTCCGTATCGCTAAATATTGCATGCGAATACCTATTTCCTGTGTAAGCTGCTCTTTCGCACACGTAAGATATTTTTCATTCGTACACTTCGCCGTCCTCTGCGCTTGTGCACGAATAGTTGAACTACCGTACGTGAAAATTTCACTCGCGAACTCCTCTCCCTCGGAGCTTTACTATTTTCACTCCTTCTTTTTTTTTATCATGATTCTCCTATACGAATATAGTATCCTGTAATAGCATAGTGCAGTACGTACAAAGTGTACGTATCATCGAGCAGGCAGGCGCGAGTTCACCCGTGGGCTCTTCCTTCATCCATTATCCTTTGTGAATGTTTGATTTATAACGTAGCGAAGAAGAGCGTGATATCGCGAGAAGAGCTCTGGCTCTTCGTTCCCTATACCTTCCCCGTCTTTCCCCCCTTTTTTTGTACTCTCCTATACTCTCATTTTCCCCTCTCGGTTTCCACGTACCGGAGCATCGCTCGTTGATCTTCTACGGCACGTACTACGTATATATTTATATATATCTATGTGATCTACGCTCAAACTAAAAATATGTTAGCCTCGTAGTAAAAAAATTAAAAAAAAAAAAATTAGAAAATTTCGTTGTTTTTTATTTTTCTATATATGCCAAGAATCGCGTGTCGGAAAATTAGGAAATACAGGTTACAAAACGAAACATAAATTTCGATAATGATTGATTTTAATTTGTCGAGTGAATCATAAAAGACGCAAGAGAAGCCCGTTGAGATTGACTGTGTTGGAACCGTCGCATCAACACGGGTAAAACCGCGACAAATATCGTTCTCCGTTTCTCGCGACTTAATAAATAACTGCCGGATGGAGAACCCGCGGTGTCCCATGAATTATTCAAACGGTGTATCCAGCGCGGGCGAGAGAAATTCTCGAGATACGACTCAAGCAGTATAGTAGTCTCTTCCTTGAAATATTAATCAGTGACTTTCATTGGTGCGATTCGTTGCCCGCTACTGAACGAACCACGAGCAACTACCGTCGACACAACCACACTGAGATCGTAAGGCTTTCTCGTCTTCTATTTCCGGTAACCGGTATAAATTCGATAACGCTTATGCGGAAAGGACTTCGACTGTGATATCTCGAACTCCACGCTATTTCTGTACCTCCCGGCATTCCAAGAGTTTAAATTCGACGATAGAAAAACGTTCAACGAAGACGTAAATAATAAAAAGAATCCCGACGATGGGAATTAATATTAAGTATTTACGGAGTACTTATTATATTTATTATCGATGTTTTTTGTAATTAACGCTAAAATAATTATTGAATTACATTTTTCGTAAATAAAAAATAATTTTTTTATTATTATTATTACGCCGAAATTATTTCACTTTTTGTGAAAAAATTGCCAATGATGTTTTGTTTTTTTGCATTATTTGGTTCATGACGTCTAAGATACGACATTTTTGTTTTTATTTAATGAAGTTTCGAATAATACTGGCGAAAAGATTTCGCATTTCTGTTGTGTTCCTCACTTTTTCATCTGCGTCGTCTTTTTTTTAAATTCTTTCCGTCAGTGTGGCTGTCGCTGACAGCCGAGGACAGCGTTGCCTCTGGCAATATGCATCATTGGCGCTGATACACTTGCCGCCTGCAGGATAAATCTACGCGTGTCAGTGTGGGATATACAGGAAAAAGTGCGACGAGAAGTGTCAGAATGAAGAAATGATTGAGAGTACACAGTAACTGAGTGATTGGATAAAAAAGAGGTGACGAAAAAAAAATTAGAAAACGGAAATTTAAACAAACGTATTGTTCTCATAGAAAACGAATTCGACTGAAGCATATAAATTTTCGACTATGAAGACATTTTTGTTTTTAGTTGTATTACAATGATTTTGGAGCAAATGAATGTATTTTTAAACTCGAAATCGTTTTTTTTTTTTTGTAAGATCGTCGTATTTTGTAACGAATTATGCGCAATCGGAGACTTTCGTCGTGAATTACACGAAATTAGGGATCACTGCGACAATTTTCATCGTCGGCATGCAGAGAACTGAACTTTCCGTATTATTCTATGCGAAAAGAAATTGAAAGATCTCTCTCAGCATGTCTAACAGCAGCACGAGCTCAACGGTAGCATCGGTGCATACAGCGTACACAGTACATTGCGCAGTAAAGCGGCGCGCGCGCGCAGATAATACGTAATTAGAGATCGTTGCAGACAGCGGTTTACAGCCGACCACGATTTTGCGGTTTGCAGACACCGCAGCGCATTCGCAGGCCACCGTGCTCGTCGCTCCCTTCGTTGCTTCTGCTTCCTCGCTGTTTCCGCCATCAAGACAAATTGGCAAGCTATGAAGAAATTTCTACGACGACGGATGGTAGGAATGCGCTTTAGGATTACTGACGAAAGGAAATATTTTAAATCCAAGTTAAATCGAAGGAGAAACTCCGCGGAAATTTCGACTTTTTCATTAAAAAGCCTCTTTTACGGAAGAAAAAAATGCGCGAGCCGTTTCTCTCGATAAAAATGATTATTTTTGGAATACAGTAAAATTTCGATGAAACATACGCCTCTATACTGTTCAGCACAATATTTTGTCAATTCTCAACATCAATGTTTTTTTTTTTTTTTTTTTCCAAAAAGATCAGAACAATAAAGACTTTTGATGCAGTAAAGGGTTAGGGATATAAACGATTGAATCGGCAATGCAGCGACGAATTCGTTGAAGAAGAAAGAAAACATTGCATTGGAGTGCCTGCACTCGAGAGTTAAAGCTACAGAAGAAGAGACTGGGGAAATGGAGCTGTGTATACGTGTGTACGTTTCGTTGTAATTAGTTTCTGTTGGGATGAGATGTTTCTGCTCGCTCAGCACACACAGACTTCGTGTAGACGGAGTCACAGCGAAAGATAGAGAAAGAGGCTGTGCCTCGTCTGGGAGTCTGGTTCACGCGGGTATAGTTGATGACGGAGAAGCAAATAGGACGCAATAAACATGGTACTCCATCATCCCAGACGGTAGAGAGATCTCAACCCTTTATGTGCAACGTAGGGCTTCAAGCCCGAGCGAACGTCAACACGCAAAATATCGCGCACGGATTTCAATCCCTCGCCCGCCCCTCCCCCCCCTTTCCTTCGCCCGTGTAATCTTCACGGCGACAGAAGGACCGAGTGCTTCGAACTCTCTGTCTCCCGGGAGTTCGTTGGACAATAAATTCAAATATGTTTATATTTTCAATGCAAATTAATGTTGACTCGGGGCAACGAACTGTATGCTAAAAAATTGGTGGAAAAAGCAAAGGTAACGATGCAAAAAAAAAACAATAGTAGCTGATGAAAGTACTTGTCGATGAATTATTTTAAAAATCATGAATCGTTCTAAATTATAGTTTTTTTCGAAGGTATTTGTAGATGGAATTTTTTTTTTTTCAATCTAAAGATTTCGATTGCATGTTTTTGGGATTCTATCAAAAAACAACAGCGTTTTTGAAAAAATTTAACACTGATCGTTACATGAGCTTTTTGCATATCGTTTTTTAACGCTGTATCGACTAATCGTTTACGAAATTATAGTTTTTAGCTGATTACAATTAAATGATACATAATTTTAGTAGCAGATTGCTATTAATTTCTTTTATCGATTATTCCATTTGTTAATTACTCGAAGATCGCTGTATTCTTCACCAGAGACACTTGAACAGTTACCAGAATTTTATTCAATCATAAAAAAAAAAAAAAAAAAGATGAAAAAAATTATCGATATTGCGCAGTCTGTCGATCCGTGTCTACAATTTTTTGCTCTTATTTGCGAAGACTAAGAACTGAACAAAAGTGTTGAAATATATTGCTCTGTCGAGCTGTAGGATGATATACTTTCCAAGTACGCCAATCATCGTCTTGCCAGAGGGTTCTGCAATACTACAGACTTCAGTCGTCAGCGCATAATACAGCGCGCACTTGTTCGATTTGAATAATCGCAGACAACGAAGAAATGGATCTGTTGATACAGATTAACAGAAGTTTTGAAACGTCTTGAATTGCGAAAGGCAATGTTGCGAGGGTGCTACACAGCTTCGTGATGATTTCACAGTCGTGACGATGGATTTATACTTACTGATTCGTTGGATTTGAGTTGACGGTTCAAAGTGAAACGATATCGAGGTCAACATTCCCCCCGATACTCAATATATATACATTTTTTTTCATAATAGCCCCCTTTCAATTGAGCGCCCTGCGATTTGCTCTCGTTAAAGTGTATATATGTATTTGTAACGTCCATATTATGATCGCTGTGCATATAAAAAGAAAAAAAAAAAACGGAGCCGCAGATGCCTCGAGACATCTCAATCACAAAATCGTGAGTAATGCTTCGAGTATTAAAATTGAACGTAGCGGGAAACGATGACGCTTAGCCAGTTACCACAAAGAGGAGTCATCGTTCGCATCAAATTATAGGATGTGACGTTGAGCAATGTATAGAGGATTATTTGTTCATTTTTATCGTCTATTGTTTTATTGAAATTCGATGGATTCATCGATCACCATTTTCATAAAAAAAAAATAAGCCTTTCGGACAGTAAAATTGCGATATAAATTTCTACAAATTTTCAATACACATTACGAAATTGCGTTTTCGACATTGTCACCGTGTTTCAGGCATTTTTATTTTTTTTTTATTATAAAGTTATTTATTATGACTCCCATTACGAGTCTCTACTTTGATTCTCAATGCAGCGACCAGCTACCGGTTGCGCTGCAAAGCTGCTTTGATATATTAAGATGGATTTCATCTTTCTATTCGATTCTCGCTTCCATTTTCTTCAATTTCATTCTCGCTACAAGTGCATTTTCTTCTCGCCAAGTTTCCGGATATTATTGTACTTATTATTTTCTGCCTCGTCGTCGTCCTCGTCGCAGTCGTACGCGAGTAGTCTCGTCTCGACGAACTAATTAACTCCCTGAGCGGAGAGACTGCCTGGGATTACATTGAGAAAAGGGGGGAAAATTGAGGGAGACTGAGAATTAAGCGCGGCAATGAAAGAGAAGTCGAAAGGAAAAGGGCTGTGCTGAGCTCCTGCCTCGGCGAACATTTTCGAGAATGAAAATCTCTCGACCTCTTATTTCAGGCGCGGCTCACTTGATTTTCGCGAATGTACCCGGTTATTCGAATAAATGAAGCGGAGCACGAAACAAAGATAGGAAAAATACGAAAACGAGAAAATAGAAAGGGGTTCTCGTGTTAATTAAGAAAAATATGTAAATCCACGAATGGAAAGCGTCTTAATTCGTTAAATAGAATAAAAAAATTAATTAAATACGATGATGAATAATTTTTCGATTCCATGAAAAAAACAACGTTTACCAAAGAATTTGCGAACCGTGCAAATAATTTGTTTAGTTATTGGATTAAGAATTAAGAAAATGGAGTGGGAAAAAGAGATTGTGAAACACACCGAAAACTAAAAATTGGGTAAAGTATATGCGATCTTTTAGGGTTATGTTTATTTATTATTTTTTTTGTTTTAAATTAATGAATTAGTTATTATTCGATTATTAATTTTCGGTTCAACCATTTATTAATCGTACTTTTTTTTACGAAGCTTCGATGTTTTTTTGTAGATATATTTTTGTTCTTCGGAATTTTCTTTATTTTTATGTTTTGGCGTTTACGTCTTTTTGGGAAATAACGATGAGAAAAATGGTCGGAATAGTTGAACGGCGGCTACAGCTGGTGAAGTACAATTCGTCCACTGTCCGTTGATTTTTCATTGCGCCGGCTTTCGCCTCTCTACTCTGTTTTGCTTGCTCTTGAAGATGTAAGAGACTCGCTGAGGAATCTCCGCACTTGCCATCGGGGTGAGGAGATCCGAGAGCGAACGACCAAGAGAGCACAATGCCGTCTATTGTTTGGCCTCGTGATCGTACGCGGGGTGATGAGAAAGCCTCCCGACGAGAGTGGGAGTAAAAATGAAAGAGTTACGCGGGAAAGAGAAGATTCTCGTCTAACCAACAGCCGACTGTCCACCAACTGGACAGCGCAACTCCGTGGCGCCTAAGCAGCTGAGAGTCGGTTATTCGATCGGCTAGTAGAAACCGTCGTAACTACGAAGTCGAGAGTCCAAGTCGAGGGAGTCAGACAGGAAATGAGATAAATAAGATAGATAAATCGAACGATGAATTATTTACTAAGAAATTTGTTAAAATGATAAAATACAACGAACAGAGACTTACAAAAGCTTCAGTATCCATTAAATATGCGCGATCCATTATTTTTAATTAACAAATTGTACAGTGTTCTGTTCTTTTTATTTTCCGAAATTATCGCTACTAACTGTAAGGCGTCATTTTTATAATTCGTTAATTCACATCCGTCGTTTATTTTCCTACATCCGTTTGTTTTTCGTTTGATAGCAATTGAAATTTGTACGCGAAAATAATTTTGTTATTTATTTTTACAAATAATTTATTTAATATTAAAAAAAAGTAAGAAAGTTAATGAAATGCAAAAATTTCCACAAAAACAAAATTTGGTGCTTTTGTTTACAAAATAAACATCTGTATCCGCTGCGAGGTCAATGATTGGACTTTTTATAAGCGATAGACGAAAAAAATATTGCGCAATGATAGGTATATAGTACGGAATACTATATAGATTGCGCGCAATGCTCCGGTTGCGAGAGAGTGGTACTCGTGGCAATTCGGTTTAATTAATCCTCTCTCGCTGTCGTCGAGTCAAGAGATGAGAGAACGGCGAGGATGAAGGTTTGGCCGGTGAATGTTTTCCCGTCTCTCCGCCACCAACTCCACTACCATCGCCACGTCTGCCGACCACTTTTAACTCTCTATCCCTGCGCCTCTCGCGGGGCGATAAATGCGCGACTGCCACTCTCGGCTCTGAAGTCATCTCTCAATTAACCAACAACAATGCTCTGCTTAATCGTCTTACGTGTCACAATTAGCACGCCTGCTTTATGCTTACGGCCAACGATTCCCTCTCGTTCTCCTGAATTCTAATCTCGTCGACGATTACTTCGAAGAGATTGCGCGAGAGCCTTGTAACTGGAGGGAGAGCACGCGACGCGTTCGTTCTACACGTATACGAAATGTTCGTAATCGCTACATATTAATTGATACTGTACTCTGATCTATAATTAGACTATTCTTTCGTGGAAAGAAGCGCTGATGATCTTGAATTACGGAATAAGTATGTCTGATCGCGACGGCATTTTCCACTTTCAATTTAAACAGTTGAAAGTCATTTTGCACACCGAACAAAATGCTTGTATATAGAATGAAAAGTGCCAAAAAGACGAGAAGTTGAGTTCTATTCGCGGTTAAAAAATTAACAACCGCGCTGAACGCGCGTTAAAAGAGAAATGAGACAGTAGAGAGATATTTGGATTTCTTCTTCGTTTCGCTTTACGACATTTCGGCGATATGGTTTTCTCTTCTGAGTCTCGGTCTCGCGGATCTTCGCCGAGAGCGGTTGGCGGTACGGCTCGCGGTCGAACGATCCAATTAAGATATCGTTGGTAGCGACGAAGCAGCGTTGGAACTCGAAGATTTTGCCAACGCAGCCATCTCGAGAAGAGGAGAATGGGCGATGGAGATCCAGAGAAGAAGAGAAGAGAAGAGACCTAATGGGAAATTCGCACCCTCTTATACACCAATTCTCGTCGGTCTTTTCTTCGTCTTTCTCTCTCTATCTCATTTCTCATTCTTTCTCTACTCTTCCGTGTTCTCACTCTTTCTTCCGCACACACATACATACACCCTTAAGGCCCTTATTTCTCGTCTTTTGATTCTCACCGTTACAATTTCTCGCTCGCACCCTCCGAATCTTAAACTCGCTGGTACTTTGTCTCGTCGTTCTCTATATTCGCGCTTTCTCTCCTCTTCCCGTATCTTCGAAAATCCTTCCCGCGCTCCTCTTCCTCACTGTGCGTTCACTTACGCCCAGGGGATTACCGCACGATTCAAAGTTACAAATGATTTATCTTCTAATTGCATGACCGTTCCCTGCGTCTCTCGCGCGGCGCGTTTCCCCTCATCTTCGCGGCGGTTGGAGGAGGCGGAGAGAGAAAGAGAGTGAGGAAGAGCCCTAAAACCCTCGAGCACTGACATTGCCACCACCGACCGCCCCGACGTCGTCCCACAGTGGGTGCCGTAATCAAAACTCCTCGACGCTCGTTAATCATACGACGAGAGAGGCTTCTCCTCGTCTACCCCACGAATCTTCGCCAAGTAAAGATCTTTCCGCTCGCTTCTCTGTACAGTATAACTATTTGGTGAATGGAACTTTGTGTTTCGAGCGACGAGAGAGCCTCGAACTCGGATAGTGCGAAAACAAAGATCATTCGAATTTTCAACAATTCACGATACTCGCGATAATAAACATAGATTTCGGGAAAAATGGACACCGTGCCGTTGGTGGTTATTCTTCCAAAGTGGACGAAAGCTTCTGATATATTAGTGAATATTTTCAAAATAAGATTTTTTTTATTTATTTTTAATAAAAAAATATCAATATCTCTGAAAATGCTACGACTCTGGTTTGCAATTCAAGGATTTTTGATACGATGAATAATTATACGACACGTTAAAAGAGAAATAATCATAATAATAATAATATTCCCCGATTCACCATTCGTCTATAATGTCCTATGGGTGATTACGTATCAGTTGGTAATATATCAACAGCGACAGGATGGAGAAACACAGCGGATACGATAGGAAAGGGTACGAAGCAAGAGGAGGGCTGTAACAGACGGAGAAAAGGGAAAACCGTTCCGATGATTAATTAACGCTCGTACTACGTTTTGAATATTCTGCTGCTGCTCGTGTTGCTTCTGGTCTCGACATTCTGGTTTTTCACATAAAAAAAAAAGGAAAGAAACGCCAGACGCCGCACTTTTCACGGATGTGGCGGATGGTGGTGCGAAGCGGGCAATACGCAGGAAAAGGGACGACGAGAGAAAACGTAAAAGTGGTGGAAAGAGTTGAGAAGGATGAAAAGCTGTGTGTTACGAAAGTCGAGGTAATTGAGTGTCGCAGGTTTGAAAAATAGCGTTGACGCGTGAGTCTATATATCACTTTACGTATAGATCGATTGTTGCAAGGCATAAGGGCGCATCTTGTACCGATTTCCATGGTAAACAGTGCGAGATATGCCCTTAAGTTTGTCAGTTATCCATATTTACATTGTACGAAACATAATAAAAGCTAAAACCGTTAATTAAGTAATTAACGAGAGTTGTCGAGATTTTTCTCCGTCGACATAAATAATATCTCGATGTAAGTCAAAGGGGTAAATTGATTTATCGTACGAAAAAAAAAATGATGATGTAAAATTTTTAAAAAATGCCGCGATCTTCCGGATAATTAATGAAAGATAAGCTTCGGAAAATTGTCTATAGTTGCCTTATGGCGAGAATATTTAACCGAAAAGATGCTATCGACGACTACGACACAAAAGGGCGTTATATACGTATTTTTGATGTCACAGGATATCCAAAATATATGAGTCCACGAAAGATGTGGATAAATGATTGTCGTTACTTAAAGAAGTTATTAACGTATGTAAAAAAAACCGTCAATCATATTTTTTTTTTTAGAAAAGATTTGTGTTTCGGAGGGTTGAAAGGTAATGTGTAATACACGATGAGGGATACGTCCTTCTGTTTCTCAGTGGTCGTTATAACAACGTTGTTGAGGATTCAATTGAGATGCCCTGAATATGCTTCTTTGCCTCGTGCATCCCCTTGTGCTTGCTGTGTTTGATCAACGCTCATCTTCATCTAACCAAAGTCGACTCCGACACCCCTTCGCGTTATACCCGGAGGCTATATATCTTCTATATTACTTGGCTATACACACTATCGATGAGTAGTAGTATTACGCGCCACATATAGAACGTTTCCGGCCAAAAGGAAATTACTAACCAATTTTTCGTCACCATCGAAAAATTTAAGGGGCATTCAATAAAATGCATATCAACATTTAGTATTGATGCGGTCAGTAACACATCGATAGTTTTAGGGTATAAAAGGTGTTAAGTTTCAATTTACTAACGACCCAACTTTCGTCGGGTACACAAAAAATTCTTTTATAGACTCATCAGTGTTCCCCTCCACGGAAATCTTTAGTAAAAGGCGAAAGATTTATACGTGTATTGAAGGGAAACCAGAGTAACGATCGTAGCGTTTCGGCGACGTTTTATGCTATTTCTAGCGCTGTTTCGTTTTCGAGTAAATGGCTGCAAAATCTCCATCTGGCGGCGAAAAGGTGAATTACTGTGAGGACTCTTCTGAATTCTGTAAGCGGATTCAGATCGGTGGGATCGATATGGTCGAATATACTTTCTTTGAAATTAAATTCCCTTAAATCTGACCGATTTTTGAAGAATTGTTGAAGAGGATGTGTAGTAACAGAATTTCAATAATTGAGATATTAACGTTTTTCATTAGTTGACTGGTATTGTAAAGATAACAATGGAGAGATAATATGTCTCGTATATTCGCGCTTTCACGGCTGTACTTACGCGTCCCTCTTGGGTATGGAACACGCGCGTGTTAATACATGTTATGTATATAATCTGCCGTTATCGTCACTCCGTAAGACCGGAAAAGCTCCCGGTGTTCGTGTCACAACCCTCGATATCGTAAGGCATATACTATATCGACAAGATCTATATATTATAACGTGTTCAGTAAGCTGTAGAGAGATAAGTGCGACAGGGAAGCTCCGAAATCTTCATGTAAGCCATTATGAAAGCTTATTATAAGTACCTAATTACATAACAACATCGGATCGGGCGATACATCGATTATTACGGAAGTTACAGGAACTTTTTAATTCCCGATTGCGATCATTAAATTTACATCTTTTGTTTACGAATTTGAAAAAAAGTTAATTATTTATAAAAAAAAATGAAAAAAAAAAAAAATTGTTGATTTATTTACTTATTTCAAATGTCCGCAAACCATCAATAGAAAATCGACAGAGTCATGAATTACAATTAAATTACTAATACTGCATTTTTAGAGATTAAATATTGATATAGCATCGTTTTTGTAGCATAGATTGTGTAACATATTAACAGTAACCGTGTGGTACGGATTGTTCGATGTTTCGGATATTGTTGCATTCACTCGCGAAGAGATACATTGCTACATGCGTCCGTATTGCTACATGGCTGATGCACCTGCCGCTGCAGAACGCGTATAACTATCATGCCGCTCCGTGGTTCTGCACCTGTCCGCAATCATTGCAAGAAAAAAGTACACCCGGAATGTTCGGGTATAGTATTCCATGTGCGAGATACGAAGGTCGCGCGATCCAAGCGATCGAAGTTGGTTGGTGCAATGCGTTCAAGAAATTTATCGGCAAAATTACTAATCCCTACGCGAGTTTGTTAAGATTTATAGAAAATAACGTAAAACTGTTTTACCGATCGTTTTTTTCCGTGAAAATAGAATAATTACGGATTTTATATCAATACTATCGCCATTTTTTAAAATATTATAAAAGTCGTATTTAATTAAAATAAAAAATGGTGTACACGTTCATTCCATGACTTCAACGCGCGATTTCTGCGCTCTCAATATCGGAAAAAAAAAAGACTATAAATGGGGTTATGAAAAAATGAGTTACCATCGAATGGCATTTTATCAAACATCGGAATTTTGCAATTTTATCACTTTTGACCTCAATTTCGTGTATTGATGAATAAATAGCACAGATATTCAATTCAGCAGTATTATGGTTGCGTGTCTGTGTGGTGTCCAAACTCTCTCTCTCTCTCTCTCTCAACATTCGTAACATAGTTATTTCCGTACCCCGTTTAGGAAAATTGAGTCTACTATGTTGGTGTCACGCAAAATCGTTTCACCGCGACTGTTGATGGCCCGTTGTCCGCGAATCTTCAATCGAAATTCAATCACTCCAAACACATTCCATTCAAAATAGATTGCCATCTATAGTTCAAACATGTGCACTAAAGAAACCCAAAATTGGTCATCAAAATATTATTTAATTTAACGTATCGATTATCCAAATTGCGATAAAAAAATTAAAAAAAAAATCGGGAATATACGATTCCCGAACAAACAATGAAACATTCTAAAATAAAATGGAAAACTCATAATCAAAATATTCGATACTGTATCCTAATATCAATAGTGTGAAATACGATTTTATTAATAAAACAAAAATCGACATTGGCCAATTCTCGACAGTGAAAGAATAATCGTTCGATAGTTAGCATGACGAATATATGAAATTTGAAGAATAGTAAAATTTTATCATGCATTTCATATTTTTCGTGAATAATAGAAAAACGAAGTTTTTTGAAAAAAAAAAAAAAAAAAAAAAAAATCGTACGTTCGTGGATAACTACGGGGGTCACGTGGGTACGTTTTGTGTTCTTTTCGTACGCGCGTAATCACGAGTATACATGGCAATCCAGATGACCACGTTCTCTCGTAATGCTATCTCCAATGTCCGTTTGCCGTTGTCGTCATTCTCAAAATGGCTATTTCCGTCTCCCGTTTCAGTAAAATTGAGTTCGGGTGTTCGGGTGTGGCAACAAGAATTGTTTCATCGCGGTATGACATCGAGGCGCGCGCGTGCGTCGACACCGGAAGTTTGTCGAGGTTTGTCCGGCGTTATGCGAAACGATATGAATACGCTTTTCCACCGTCATATATATATATATCTCGATACAACACAGTAGATACAAATACAACTGCGTAAACACAGATACACACACCGTCACTAACACGATATCTCTCTTATTGGTCCACACAATTTTCGGAATATCGTGGTCGCGCGCACTGACAAACATTTTCCATCTCTTTCATTCGGCGTTATATCAAACTTGACGAGAGTTAAACTATCGATATGTATATATCGTACACACGATATGGAGTTTTATTGCTTTTATACGCATGTATACAGCCTTGTGATTTCGCCGATTCGACTCGATGATATACCAGAAAACTCGATTGCTTTTATGCTGATTTCGTGCAATCGATATCCTATTTCGGGTATTATCCCATTTCGCAATTTTTAACGTTTTACTACCACGTTGAGCATTCACACGGGTTAACCGTGAAAAAGTCCACACGTATACATTTCGGTTTTTATCGAGGTATTACTTCACGTAGAATCAATTATTTTGACTCGTATGGTAGCCATTTTGTTGCTGTAAAAATGTTTTATTTTTCTACAAAAAAAAAAAAAAAAAATGGCCGCATTTCCGGGGACCACTATCAACGCTGCACTTAAAGTATGAAATTTCAAAATACCGATGATGCGATATGCATTTTGACAAATTAGTACCACATGATTATGAAAATTAATCGATTTCGAGTTAATCGAAAAGTTTCAACGGGCTTCGAATTAATTTTCGCTAATGAAAACGAGTCGTTGTTACGAAATCGCTTGTTTTATTCACAATCCAATCGATGATTGACCTACTTTATCCACCCTCGTTGCAGTCTATAATTTGTCATCGGTAATAATTGGAAAAAAAATTCTATTGCGAATGAAAAGAACAAAAAATCGTTAAAAAAATCGCGTTATTGATTGATATTTCTTTGTCGTAGTAATAATATCTTTCGTATTAAAGAACGAAGATATGGATCACAAATTCACGAATTTGGTTTAGCGAACTAAACTTTAACGTGGAGAACGTTATTGTTCATACGACTAGTTCGGGATTTTAACGAGAAATTATGCTAAACACACGATGAGTGGGTTGTGGATGCCGGGCGCAGTGTTCTCGTTAATGGAATTTCGTATAAAATTTTAACAATGGTCGAAGCTACGCGCGAACCAGTGCCCCGTTATTCATTGGAGCCGTAATGACCGGTTTAATTAGAGAACGAGGTCAGCGAATTTAGTTATTCAGCTCTTCGATTCTTGGCACTCTCTGTATTATGCGCTTTCCGTTGTTCAAATATCGTTCGGTTCAACGATTTTTTAAGAGATTTATTTTTTTTATTTTTCAGCATTTCGTTCTCGTAGGAATTTCATTTTGTTTGTTCCTTATACAATACTCTGTATGAATGAGTTTAACTATATGGATGCAGTACACTGTTCGCACAATGATTAATGATAAAACATAGCAGCATACATGGAAATGCAGAAATAATGATTTACAAGTTTCTGTACTCACAAAATCGAATACCTCAGCGAACGAAAAACCTTTGTTGAGTTTTTCAACATGCGTAGAAGAACTTTTAATTTGCTTCGTTTACATACCTGTAACAAAGAAAATAAAAATGTTTTTCATTTATCAAAATACGAAAAATTCAATTATCTATGTTGTTAAAAAAAAAAAAAAAAAAAAATAGTCACAATGAAAATTTGTATAAAATATATGTTGGTTTTTTTTTTCTTTTTGTGTCGGTTGCACAACATTTTCTCGGCTTACAGCGCATATTACGGGTGTTCTGTATTCTCAGACCCTTGACTTCGCTCTCACCCTGTGGTAGTCTGGAATTTCTTACCGCCCTCGAGGGCGAAAGACCTCTTCCAGAGTTGCTTCCAGTGTACGCTTGTGGCGTATATTGAAATATAATTAGGGGCGGTTTAATAAGCGACGGTCTGCGGCTTGTTTCGCTTCTCTTGCTTCGTGTATAATAGATAATAGTGCACGAAGCTTGTCCGTTCCTCCCCCCGTCTTGTTGTTGTCTTTGACTCACCCTTCCCGCGATCTATCGTCCTTTAAGGCAATCACCACAAAGCAGCTACTTAATATGATTTTCGGAATATTTTTCAAAATAAACATTAAAAAATGAAGATGCAGATTCTAGAAAAAAAAGTCGGGAATACAACATTTTTTTAAATATTCGTTTCGATTTGTTTCACGCGATATATTACAGCATCGAAATATGGTGGTGAAAAAAAATTGATTCTACCATTAAACGCTAATCCCGATGGTGCGACGAAACAAAATGAGCAGAAATCGTGCAACGAGAGAAAGATTTGTTCCGCTACGTTGCCGTCACGCCGTTTCACGATAGTGGAGGTGGGTACCTACCAGCAAGCAGAATTCAGTGGTTAATGCCGACGCCCTCGGTAATTAACTTCATTAATAACGCGAGCGCTAATATCGCCGTGGGGTTGCAAGGGGTCGCGGGATATATATACCGGCGCAATTGTCGCTGGACAGAGAAATTACTGTCCGGGATTTTAGTCAGTACCTCTGCACAGTATCCAATGATACAGTGCAATACTATTTCCCCCCTCTACGCCTCAGTTCGCTTTCTCGGAAATACCGGCAAATGTAATGCTAATTGAGGAATTCTACATTCTGCTTGATTTTCGATTATACTGCAACGGAGAAAAGGATAATTCAAAATTACAGTTACGAATACGAGGAATTCTGAATAGAACAACAGCTTGAAAACAATCAAAATATGCAATTGTTGAGATAACAACAATTTTGCTGCATTGTAAGACATTAATTCAACAATTTCTCATTTCCATAGGAAAAAAAAAAAAAAAAAATTAACACGATTAGGTAAATAATTCTGCAGATCTATTGCACCGGGAAGAAAATTCGTAGAATAGAAATATGAAAATTAAACATTTTTTTCGGTCGTTTTTTTAATTGCACTATTTCAGGTTATTTTTCATATCGTCGGAGCTGCAAGTTTTTAATTAAGAAACCATCAATTTCTTCACAATCAGCAAAAAAAGTAATGAGGTACGATAAAACAGATTTTGCAACTCATATTGCATCGCTAACTCACAGGTCGATCCTTGACTTCCCCGACATCTTTCACCGTGAATATGATTTATAATTCTCACGGGCGAGTGATTCTGTATTTGTGTACGTGAATGGAGTACAGAAATTCCAGTAGCCCTATGTCGTCATAATTACAGAGTGACACGCAGTCGAAGCGTTATAGTGACTATTATTACCGAGGCAACGGTAGTTCGTCGCCATTATTACTGCAGTCGCGCTATCAATCAACAATTACACTGTAACGCTTGATTTAACGTGTGTTAACGAGCCTCCAGGTGCTGATGCTCCTGCTACTGCTACTGCTACTGCTACTGCTACTGCTGCTGCTGCTACTGCTGCTATTGCGTTACCGTCATCATGACCGTTGTGAACCTGCAATCCTCTATGCAGACCGGCTTTCGCTTGATTCTGTAATTTTATGCAGTCATCATGCGTGCCCCCGGCGTCGCGCACATTTCAATGAAGCATCACAATGATAGAATCATGCGATTCAAGTATCAACGAAATTTCATCGACGATTGAAGACAGACTCGAGATAATTATGTGCGCGATATCAACTCGAATCGAAATTCAAAATCGGCAAATGTTCGCATGTTTAGTACAAAACCGGCACGAAGCAGTTATTACTGCTTTTGTGCACTTAATAGAGCACATGAAGGCCCTATCGACGTGTTATTGAAACCCCCACAATATCGATCTTCTTGGTTTACCTGATTTTCTCGATATTTCAGCCACATAAATGACGGCAATTGACAAAGATCCTCGATAGAGGATCAAACAGAAGAGAAATAGGGAGAAGGATTTAATCTTTTATAGACAATTAAATTCAATTCTATTCAATTCGATTTTTGAAAAACAACAATTTTTTTTTATCGTTGATACAATTTCTGTGTCAAACTTTTTTCTGTCGGGTGATTTTAAAATTTTTGCAAATTTTTTTTTTTTCCTCTTTAAATAAATGTCTGATTTCACTGTGTCGTCAATCGCGCATATTTTGTTGACGGGGAATTGAAAAAACAAGAAAATCTTCAAACTCCGCTAATTTTATTCTTCTTGGCGATCTGTGTGGAGGAATATATATATGAAATATGCGATATATAAATTGACTGGTCAACCCACGCACGACGTTTCTGGATGGCGAGGGTTGACGCAACTTCCCGGATAATCACGCGCGCGGCCGCGCTTGCCTGGCCCGGGGACAATCGAATAATTTTCCCGTTCCTTGTATAATAACCCGCGAAGCACATCGGCCAGTCATAGCAAGTCCAGCAGTTATCAACGAGTGCTCGGTTTCTGTCCTGCCGGCGGCTTCACTCTGATAAGCCGCCCGCCGTGCCGCGCCGAACCGCAGGAAGCCAACGATGCAGCCAACGCGTTCGCCACTCATTCATTTGCACATTAATTAAAAACAAATTTAGAACGTTGCTGCGAACGAGCTTCGGGCTATCCACACCCATAGATTCGCCACACATGCAGAAATATATATATAGACGTATATTTTCATATATACATATCCATTTGTATATATGGTACATGGAGAAGTGAACGAGAGTCGAAGCCCGGAGCTCGAATGTCGTCGCGAATGCGAACCAAACCGAATATGATCGCTATATTACCCAACTACGTTTTTAACGCAATTTTATTCGAATTTCATACTATTAATCTTCCATAGTTTTACCGATCCTGTATTATATATTTGACGCTGAAAGTGGCAAATTAATTCAGAGAGATCTATTTCCGAGGTTTTTCGATGTTTTGAGGTCAACGGCATGTATAACTAGCGGCTATTTTTACCAAAAATAAATGCAAATTTGGTAAAAACGAGAAAAAAAAACGTATGAAAAAATTTCCGTAAATAGATATTATAACCTACTAACCGAGCTATTGCAATTTGCTAATTTTTTATTGAGTCGTTTTAAAGACCCGCGATCTTTTGAATGCTTGTCTGGCATCAACGATTCGACGTTCCCAAACGGATAGCGCAATGATTTCCTATTAAATAGAAATTTTTATATATTACAACGCCAAATGAACTCGTGCATTAAAATCGAATGATTCGATCCAATGTGGCAATCGAACAGAATGCAGACATTTTTTTAAATATAAAAAAAACGGAACGGAACGATGTTTTTTTCGGAATGTACTCAACGACAGTTGACGTTGAATTATTGATTCGAACCTTTTTTTTCATTTCTCTTATTTGCAAAACGTATTGATATCCTGTGCCGAGATCGTTGCTTTTGTGCCGAAATTCGTGCAATACGGTGAATTCTGATACTGGAACTGACAGTGGTGTAGTGAGGTCATCCACTTGGAGTAACGCGATCAGAAACAGAGAGGCAATGCAGAAAGTGTACATTACAGTGGGATGTATAGGTCATCCTTATCTATAGATGCAAACGACAGATAGATATCGGTGTACAGTGATTGGCATTTTAGATGGAGAGACCCGTTCGAGTTGAAATATAGATGAATCAACGTTTTGTCACAAAGAATGAAAAGAAACTCGGAATTTTATTTCGAACCTTCAAAAATGGCAGATATCCGATGACGATTTAACGAACTCTTTTGGCACAGTTCGATCGAAGATAATATTTAGATTGAAGTGCTATTTCCGTTCATATCGATTCGCTCCGTTAAACCCGCTGCATTTGATTTGGAATTTTTTTTTTTTAAAGACGAGAACTGTTGAAGTCATTTTTTGGAACCCCTTTTCGTATCGGATCGCGATATTCAAATTAGTCGATGAAACAATAGTTTCAATTAAACATAAAAAATCGCAGATACTTTATCGCATTCCATCCTTAGTTGAAATGTATTATGCTGCTAATTATTGCAATAGATTCGTATTGCTGCTATCAGTCAATATTTTTTGGCTTATTTGCAGTAAAATCGATACGTCAGGATCCAAACAACACGCTTGTTGAGTTGGAATGGATATTTAGCAAGTAATATAAAAATGTGAACCTCTAGAAACCAACGAACTTCAGGTTCATTGCAGCCATGAAAATTCAATAATCAATCAGTTCGACGAATGGCAATCGCAAGTCTGCAATGTTCATTCCACCAAAACGATTTAATGTTTTATCCGTATCTTCGGAAATTTAAGCTATTATTACGCGGCAACCGAGTATAACGTGATCTCAAGTATCGATTAGTGGCCAATGACTGTGCTGCTGGATCTCCACGTCGAACAGATAACCTCAGTAAGCCGGAAAATTGCAGCTGTATGGTTCTGCATTATTTGAGCGGAAAGGCTGCAGCGATAGATCTTTTTTCAGAACGCACGAGGACGAGAAGGCCGGAGGAATAAGATAAAGAGCAGAAAAGTGAGATAGTACCATGTGCTGTGGAGAGCGAGTGGACAATGAACTAATGCTTTATGCAACGGGACTTATAGCCGCGAGTCGACGCTTATAACGCTCGGACTCTACTACGAGAGCTCGAACCGATGGGTTCAACTTAAAATAACCGTGAGGGACGAGTTTTTCTTGTTAGGAATAGAACGGAACAAGTAGTGTAACGAGGACTTAGAACGACGTGAAACGACGCGAATCGAGATATGTAACTTGTATCAGTATTGACGCTGATAAATTCAGAGTCGTTTTTATCAGTTTTTTTTACGCTGGAAACAAAAAATGATCAAGAGTAGAAAAGCCGCTCGCGACAGCGTCCATTTATACCAAAAAAAAATGCGATCATTGGCGAAAAATAAATGATAATAAAATTGAAGAATATAAATTTTGAAAAAAAAAAAAAAACAAACTTTTTTTTTTTTTTTATAAAAAACGTCTCATTTTTTAATCAAAATATGCGTTCGAGCGATAAGGACATGCTGGAAAAAAGGTTTAACGTGATAAAAAAATACATAAAAAAAATGCTGTTGACTGAATATCGGACGAAAATTCCTTCTTAACTGATATGAGCTCACGGTACATGAAAATGTAATAAAAAATCTGCCGGAAGGCGGTAGAAAAATAAAAAAACGAGAGCGCGGTATGTCAAAAAAAATGTTTGATCCTATATCAGTAGCAGCAGCACAACGTGTTATACTGATTTGATTTGCAATATCGAAGCTATCATACGCCAATAAGGCGAGTAGGGAGGAGAGTAGTGAGAGATCGAGTACAGTTAAACCTTTGGCACCGCGAGCGTGTATCTCAGTGGTTAATTCTCTTGGTATCGCGCACACGGCGAATAACATCCATACGGAATAGTGTATCCATGCGTCGTCGCGGCTGAGATGAAAGGAATCGTAGCGCGAAGACTTTGCGTTGACTGTGGTCATGTCTTTTTCTCCACGCTGTGTGTCGGTACTACATCGGTGTTTGTGCAATGCTCCGTTGTAAAAATGAAACAAATAAAATGATGATGTACGTTTCTCTGTTAGCGAATGGATCTATTAATAAAGATGCTTTGGCTACTGGTTGTCGCACTCGATTCAAAGCACGAGAAGATGTTGAAGAAGGGATTGCGTTGAAGGAAATCCTCTTTTTCACGCATTCATGTTGCCAGTGAATCGTCGATCCTGGTGTCTTTGTCAAACGCTTTTGATCTTTCAGCCAAATTTGCATCAACGACTAATTATTCATTCAGTCGAGAAGATAAAGGGAGAGAGGAGACTCGCGAGATGGAAATTTACCGGAGAATTGTTATAACTGTAACGTTGTAATACACGGGGTATTTCGAAGAGCAAAAAAAAAAAAAGGGTTGAAGTTACGCAATTTTGCGCCGTTCTGTTGGGAGAATTGAAGCCAACGGACGCCATTGAGATTTTAAAAATTCTTTCACGTTAATATTACGAACAGGAAAATCCGCGTTTCGCACAAACTCAGTAATCTTTAACGGAAGGCAATGGAATGCATATAAAATTTAAAAATACGACGAAGTTGCGACAGTATCGATTTTTATTAGTACGAACTTGGAAGCGCATCCTTTATAAGGTGAAACATTTACAGCCACGTAGCAAAGAGTTAGACGAAAAATAAAATAAAAAAGTATAAATGAAGATTTTCATCCCTCTGGTGGTCGCACTTTTGGCGGTCCTTGTGATCGTAGAAATTAAAGCCAAATCGGCGGACAGTCGCGATGTCATTGATGCGCATACGTTCAGCAAAAGATTCGTTCGAGAAGTTCTGCCAATATCGGGTGGAGAGCACTTTGCTTCAGTCAGATTGAAGAGGACAGCTGAGCCAGGATTTCGAAAGAAATTCAAGAAATTTCGGAAGAAAGTAAAGAAATTTCGGAAGAAAGTAAAGAAGCAATTTAAGAAGTTAGTGGATAAGGCGGGCAGGGCGTGGATGCAACAAAAATTGGAAAACTTAGGTTAAGATACGCAGTGCTTACCGAAAAGACGGCCAATTTGCGATGATTCACATGATTTTTTATTGGTGTATTTTCAATGTACAAAAATAGTACGGATTATGAATAAACATTTATTCATTATTTTCACATGGTAACAGATGTTCTTTGCGATTTATGCTGCTCTTGTATGATGTGACAATAGCACATTTTTATTGGAAAATAAACATGTTTTTCAAATTCCTTCATATCGATTCAGTCCCTCTGTTCAATCTTATTTCCCACGTGGTGAAAAAATGTTTTTAAACAATAAAAAAATATCCGTATTTTTTTTCCATAATTTTTTCCATAAACCAAATCATTTAAAGTGCAGCGATGGAGATTTTTTTGCTCCGTCTACAGTCGTGAACTACGAGATTCCAGATAAACATAATTGTTTAAAATTTTTTTTTTTTTTTACTGTTTTCGAAACATTTGTTAATAATATACCATAATATACAAGAAATTTGGTCACTTTAAAAATGTTCAATGGAATGAAGTATAGACGAAATTAGTCATAATTTATTTTAATTTATTTTTTATTAAATTCAAACAATTTGACACAGAATTGTGTTTTTTTTTTTAAAGATTCCTTCTCAATTCTTCGCGATCGTGAGGAAGAAATTTCGTGTTAATGTTACCAATAAGGAAATTCGTGTTCCGCGAAATTTATTTACATTAATGAAGATTATTATTATTAGCGGAAGCCAAACGAGTGGCATCTGAAAAAATACGATAAATGTGACAAAATTGAGTCGCTATAAATTTTTGTTATCGCGCTTCCATGTTTTTCATGAAGCAAAGTGTTTTTTTTTCTCTACAAAGAGTGTGGAATATTTGAAATTCTGTAGAAACGATCGGTGTCTGTCGACGAAGAAGTGCAAATTGGAGACGAAAAGTGGAAAATGAAAATTTTCATCGCATTGCTCGCATTACTTGGAGTCCTTCTCGTCCATGGAATCGAAGTTACAACTCTGCAAATTGGCAGTGGCGTCTTATTGGATAATCACGACGCTGTTATACACACCAAGCGATCTGTTCGCGAAGCTTCGGAAATTTTGACGCCTGAGGATTCTGAATTAATCAGATTGACAAGAGACGCGGCGGCGGACCCAGGATTTCGAAAGAAATTAAAGAAATGGAAGAAAAAACTAGTGAAGGCTGCAAAACCAGTTGTCAAAACGTGGGCGGTTAATAAAGCTGTGGCTGCTGCTGCTGGTGCTGCTGCTGGATAAAAAAAATGTACAAATCTCTTGATTTACGTACAAAAAAATGTACAAATCTCTTGATTTACGTACAAAAAAATGTACAAATCACTTGATTTACGCTTTAATTTTGTAGAATATTTACGGAATAATAAATATAATTCGTTGACTCGTTAATAGTGTATTTAACGCGTTATTTTCCGGTTTAGAGAACGTATCACTGTATAAAATGCGAAACATTCGAAGAACAATTACGATATGTTGATAAATCAAAAAACGAATTTGTTTTTTGCAAAAAATCGTTTATATCTTTATATTCGCCATTTCCTGCTTAAGTCAGTAGCCATTTTTCTTTATAGGAGTTTAGATTCTCGGATGGAATAACTTCAGGATGCGGAGAAATGCGTTTAAGTTCGAAATTCGGTACATGCAGCGGAACTTGGAATTTGTCCTTAGGGCATATAGTATAATCGCCGGGGGGTTTCACGGGTCTTGTCCAGATCCTTTTGACTTGCGTCCGCATTTCCGTATACTACAGTTGCTCGGGCATCTCCTTTCGCTAAATTGATTCAACCTTGAGAACAAAGTGATTCAGGTAAATCCTCGAGCGCAAGCGGACCAACAATACCCCTTTGCTCACCGACCACAAGTAATTACGGACTTTGGTCCACTACGACGCAGCGGGACGTGATCGCTATGTGTCTTGCGTAATACACAACTCAAATGAAAGTTGTGTTCTGATGTAGTGTCATTTTTGACAACATGCAACGATACATGAATTCTTGTAATCAAATTGTTTGCCATTATTCAATGGAAATCGACATATCTTGTCCATTAGCGCGATCGCAATTTTAAATCACCTTAATCCAGTCGATTGTAAGTTTTTTTTTAGTTTTTCGGTCTGACAGAACATACCGTTCGACAGAACATACCGATTGCTGAATCGATGATGACATCGACATCGAGATTGACGCCCAGAGATGTCGATATTGAATGCGTTGGCGGAACAGGGGAAGGGGTTGGGGGACAAAAATTTAATTGAGTCTTTAACGCGCCGGGAAGCCTCGTCACAGCTCGCACAGGCATATCTATTATCCCAATTATCGTATGCGATTTATATTCGCAGATTGTCGAGGATCGATCATTCGGGAACGAGACGAGAAACGGGCCGAGTGCACCGCGTGTCCCGCGGAGATCACATGGAACACGGTACACGTCGTTGAAGATTGACAGTTCGATTCCGCGTTGATCCCATTTCAGTTTCTTTTTTTCGCTCTCGACATATATTTTTTTTATTTTCATTTTTAACTTTCGTGCAATGGCTTAATTAGAATCGAAGCTTTCGGATATGCGGAGCCAATGTCGTTGAAATCGGTCTTCGATATCTCTAGCTACATCTGTTTGCCTCGTAAAACGGTGTAAATACTGTTTTGTCTCGTCAAATCGTATTGTATCTGTCGCACGGCACGAGAAATCGTACATTTACACGACCTTCTCAGAGGATTGAATCCACTCTTCGATCATTTTTCTCAAAGTTCCAAGACATTTTCTTCGTTATTTTAACCCTCGGAAAGATATTGCTAACATTTGACATGATTCACGAAATGTTTAGACCCTCAAAAACTGGGGTTTATAACTGCGAATTATGAACAATAATACGAAAATCGCAACCAATCAATCCAACAGAACTCAACGACGATGAGAAAAGTATCTCATCAGCAATAATCGAGCCCGTAGTAACAATAAATAATAATGAAGAGGATAAGAAAGACATTGGAGGACGACGACAAAAGGGTAGCTATAGAAAAAAATAAAGAAAATGAGAAGAAAATAGGTAGTTCGGCGTGGAAAAAGATAACGAGAAATAGAGTAGTCCGAAGAGACGAAACCGAGGACGTTACGAAGGAAAGAGATCGGGTGGGGGTGGAGAAGAAAAACCGGCTTACCGGTCGCCGTCGTAATTGAACCGACATAAGTACTCTTTTTATATCGTCGTGAAATGATCGAGAGGATTACGCGTATCCCGTGGGATATACATATAACAGAAGACGGAGAAGAAGAAGAAGAGGAAGTAGAGGACTGTCGGAGGAGTAAGGGGCCAAGGATGAACGATGAGAGGACCTGAAGAGATGTGGCTATATATTTAGAGGGATAGATCGAGTCAGGACTGCGCGAGTTGAAGAGGAAGGAAGGAAGCATGTAAGCCTACAGTACAGACAGTTCAAGGGGTGAAAAGAAGAAGGACAACGTACCAAGAGAAGAAACTCTCTCGATTACGTCTCGCGGACGTCGAATCAGTGAGGCAACCCGCCGAGTCAGCTAGTTCTTCTTACTCGCTCGCTCCTTCGTTCAGTTACACAGACCCGCGGATACGGGAGGGCAACCGAGCGAACGATTTTCGAACGAACGGGAATCACATCCCTTCGCGCTCCGATCTTCTTTTTTTTTCTCTCTAACCTCGTCAGTAACGCAGCCTCGACTTCCTGAGCTTCTATTCGAAATCCAGGATCCTCGTGACGAGGGAGAAAGACCCGCACACGTTTTAGTGTGTATATGTGAGCGCGGAGAGGGAAAACGAGATGCCGAAATGCTTATCCCTCAAAGTCTCAAAGCCAGACGATTGAAGCTTCGAGGGTTCGTTCAATGGATCTCGTTAATAGTGATTATCGATTAAATAAACCAGGGATTTGGATGTTATCGGTTTTAACATTCGAACAATTCAGCAATTCAAGATTACATTTTTTTTTTCATCTTTGATTAACAAATTTTATATTGATTATTATTATTATAATAATGAAAAAAACATTTGAGCGATAATTCTGGTAGAATCTTCTCCTTTTTAATTAAAAATCTTGGTACACGGCAAGGGGCGCACAGCGGTGTGCCAAACTGTGGTCAATGCTGCAGCAGGCAACAGCAGGGTTGTCGTGCAGTAAAAGGTGCTGAACCGGACACGCTCCGATTCTTCTACGCGAAGTAATATTTTGTTTGAAGGTCACTCAAGCGTACTTTTGCATATAGCCATCAACTGGTATATAAAATGGTCCATGTATATATTTGTAGCCATATTTTCCTTGTAGATATACATATAAACGATGCGGTATACTGCGTCCAAGTACAGTATATCTATTTCATGCTCAGTCCGTATATAGCAAGGCAATTCCGTCGACGAGTCACTTTTCGCTCGGCTTCGTCGTTTGTTTTTCTCGCCGGAAATTAAAACTCCTTTTTGCGCTCGCGTTCCTGCGGTCGCGGCTACCGAGAGAAGCTATAATATCGCGGTGGCGTCTGTGCCGACATGCCGACACTCTGCGACGAAAATTCTCGGACGGATTTTACTTCTTTTTTAAAATTTATTTTTATCCTCGCCACTCGCCCGGTAGACGCATCACTTGAAGGTACTAATAAAGTTCGAAACCAGAGACCGATAAATGAATGGGAGTACCATTTTTTTTTAATTAAAGTGAATTGCAAAAATTGCCTTTTCTGCTAAATAAAAAACGACCAGAAATTTTTTCAGGCTTCGAGGCCTGTAGTGGTTAAATCCGTTTTTAAATCTAAAACAAAAAAGAGTGATTTCATTTTTTAGGTACGTCGCTTCCTCTAAAGCATCATTTGGATCAGTTGGTCTCTTCAATAATCTGCGCAATACATAAATTCTAATAACCCACGGCTTACAGATTCTCACCAGACTTGTACTACCCACGCGAAGGGTTAATCTCGAACCTCGGAACAGTACTACGCATGGCGTGTGCAAGGCTTACCAATTTCCTTTGCATTCGAAAGCCATTTCCACCATCGAGATGGCAAATTCACCGCAGGTATTAGTACGGACAGTATGAGAGCTATTCGATGCTGGGCCTCCATATCCTTCGATCATCATATGCGTTTTCGTATCGCGGATAGAGAGGCGCGCTGAAATCCTCAGGCGTGTTAATCCCACGTCGGATATGCAACGAGAGCGACGGTGGCCTATCAGCTCAGGAAACTAATGGCCGATAGCCTTCCGCACCGGTGGTGGATTCGCATCCGGTTGCCGTCGCTTCTACCATAACGTTGAAACTGACGGACGAAGCGCGGGGGGTAAGAGAGAAAGAGAGAGAGGGAGAGAGAGCGGAGTGCTGAGCTTTGGCTCTCTCAAGGATAATAAACCATCGGCGCCAACCACTACTGAATGTGCCTTGACCCTTCGATCGTTCTTCCGCCTCTCCGTCTATCCTGCTTCGTTCTTCGTTTTCCCTCGACGTTTTCCTTCTCGTACTTTATTTTTGTCTCTCGTTTACCTTCGATCCAAGCCCGACGAGCTGCCTTCGCCATCCGCGTCGCAGTAGGATGGCCAAAATTAAGGTGTAATTACATTATAATACGGTTACCTAAGCGGCGCTGGATCGAGAGAACGATAGAGCGGAAGAGCGAAAGAGAGAGAGACACAGAGGGAAAGCGCGAGAGAGAGATTGGGCTGACTTGGCTGCTCTCCGTGTACCCACTCTCGTCTGGATGGAAGGGAAGCGAGATAGAACACCGCTACCGTTGCTTGGAAATTCAAACCGTTGCTTCATTACCCCGCCGATGCAAAACGAACAAGGCGCGGCGTCCCGACGTCGTCGCCGTCGGCAAGTAGTTCGAAACCGACGGGAGTTAACCAGCAGATACGCGAACGATGCCAGAGGAGTTGAGCCTGGAAAAGCTGGAATTCCAGCCAGCTATCTTGGAATTGTACGTGCATAGATAACACCGGGTGACTGACTGGCTGAGACTTATTATTTTGTTGTGTAATTTCCTTTAGTTGGGGTTGGAATATCCCCTGATTGTAGCCTGGCGCCACCTTTGTCATTATAACGGCTTTGCCAATGTGTAGTTTATGTATGGAGGCGCTATGATCAGTGAGCATTAAGCCTTTGATAGTTGATGCCTTTGCAGAACGCACACGCGTGAAATTATCGCATTTTTGGAAGGGCTGTTCGCTATACCCCGGATCCTTCGAAATGACTTATAAATTTATTTATAAATGTGCGGTTCTTGAAAAATCGAAATCTTCGAGTCGCATCATCCCATTAACTAGGGCTTAGAAATCAGAAGTCTTTCTGACGTCGGAAACGATAATGATTACGACTTTTTGTTTACGAAAATGTAAATACTATACAACCCTTTGATTTCGAATATAATAGTTGAGATTCAACGGGAAATAAAGTATCAGCGCATAAGTAGTTAGACCAACCAGAACTAAGACAAGATGAATGTTGCACGAGTTCTTTCTGTAACCATATAATCATAGCAGGTCTGCGTTCGTGCACAAAGTTCCAGAGGGTTCTTGATGGGGTCTTGCACCGCTGTGGTCGACCGGCTTCCCTTTGCTTCGTGGTGGATAAAACGCCAGTAGGCTTCCCGCTTGCCGTGCCACGTATACGCCAAACGTTCAGGAACTACGTGTATACAGTCCTGGCTTCCTTTCTCTGTTTCTCTCATGGTCACTCGTTCTATGCTTTGATAGTCTCTCTGTCTCCTAGGCATCCACACTGAACGCGCCACAGAACCCGACATCCAGTCTGCGTACAGGCCAAACGTAGATCAAAGAGGCCATTCATCGAGTCTCCATGCATGGACGTATGTAGCTAACGCCAGGGTAGCTGTAAGCCACCATAGCAACCAACCCCACTATGCTTTTTCCGTATCAACGTTATTACTTCATCCCCTCGACGTGTTTTTGCAGCATCAACATCCGAACTCTTTTTCGTTACCCCAATGTCGGTGGTCCACACAAAACTACTGATCAGTAATTTAAAAAAACGTGCGAATGAAAGGCAAAAGCAATGAAAAAGAGAAAATGATCATTGGGTAATCCCTTAAACGCGAGACCTGGGAATTTTCAAATGGTCGCTTCTTTACACTCCACTGAATCCTGTTTTTTTTTAACCCTCCATCATTTACTTGCCATCATTCAAACGACTACCAGAAACGTCAGTCATAGTTCCGATCACCAATTAAAAGTCATTCGAACAAGAATTCCTGGCAGTCCCTAACTCGTGAACTCGACTGAAAATCATATCGAAGCTTTCTGTTACGTGGATCATATTAATCCGGCGATTCACAATCCGTCGCAGCGCGTCGCATATGTGTGGGATACTGTATATCGCGTGTCTCTCGATGGTTACAGTATACCCGCATGACGCTTCATCGGTTACACGTGATACAGTGCGAGACCACGAGGTTTGCTCTTCTCCCGCCACGGCGCGAACGATCGCTGTATCACCAACCAACCGAACTCCTCCAACTTGCTGTTGGTTCTATCAAAGCACTGAATTAATCAACCGAAGGACCAACTGACGTAATAGCTCATGTACCTGCTGCCGATGATGATGACGACGACGACGGCAACGATGATGTTGATGTTGATGATAGTGACGACGATGATGATACATTCTGCGATAACAGTCGGCAGCACCGCGGTAGAAATTCTCCACCAGTACCGTTGATGTTTGATTACGATGGACCAAAGGCTTGAATCGTTCATATCGCTACTGGTAAGCTATCAGATGCAGGTGTACTGGGATGATGCAGCTCGTTCATTATGCCAAGTGCACTAGGGCTTCGATGTAATTCTAAACTTTGTGTGTGCTCTGCGCGATCAGATTCACTCGGCATTTCGCCTCAGCACAACTACATGAATGAGTTGGGTACTTCAAAAGCTTATTGATAAATCGGTAACGGACTAGGTGATCAGAATTGAACCTTCGGTATGGAGTTGATCCATTATCATCACAGAGGCGAATGGGGAACACCCGAACTAATCAGTCAAAGGTGCGTGGGAAATCCGTGATCAACTGTAATGGACTCGTGCGCATTGATATTCAATATCCACGAAATCCAGGCCTTTGCTATCAAAATATGCTTCATTAAGGCATCATGTGGTACGATTAATGTGTAAATTCAATTGCAAGACGAGAAAGTATCTACAGGAGATCCAATTATTTTCTGCATGGAGCTTTAGCGATTATCATTAAGTTTCTATGATATTGAAACGAACTGATAGAACTAATATCAATAAGCGACCGATCCGCGGTACTTTGAATTACAACGATTTCCAACCGTATCCGATTACACATATATAAACCTACTGCCTGCTATCCTTAATGTTCCATTCGATCGATACTTTTGTATGCCCACCATCAAGGAAGATTACAATTACTGCAGCCTCGTGGGATAATCGAAATATAGCAGGTAGAGATGAATGGCCACAATAAAGTCGGCGGTATGCGACAGTACAGCTCGGGGATTAACTGGTATCTGAATCCTCGATGAGTTCAAGCGTATCGGACCATACAAAGCTGTCTCCGATGCCCAGCAGTTCTACGCGTGATGTAATCGACATTGGGATAGGTGTGTCTAAACTCTATATTCGCGATCATTCTTTTTCGTATCGCAAAATCGTTCGATCAACTCGCACGTTAATTTGTTCTGCATTCGGTGCGATTGTGTGGGATGTGTGAAAAGTTGAAAAACCATCGCAGATTTGTACATTCTGGATCATTCTCTTCGCGGCCCATGCCTATTATCGTTGGTTTGTATCGCGCTGACCGCATTCAGATGAGGGGATTGTTGCAGAGAGCAGGGCATAAGCGGGGGATGTTGCTTGCGCTGGGGGACGGTTGGCGATCAAGCGTGAAGCATCGATAGTCGAGTCAGTCGACGTCGAAGCATGCCTAGCTACAGTGGCGAATGGAGAGCGAGAGGGCGCGGGTGGAGGAGGGGGGCGAAACTAAACTCAGAGATCACGACTAACGCCAATGTACAACATAGTCTAGTTGGAGAGAGTACAACGCCCCGCTTTGTAATGAAGCCCGCACACAGAGTGTGTTTCCCCGTCGATTCGTCGGGCCCGGGCAAATCCTCCCAGCCAAGACTACACCGTCCCTGACCACTACCACTAACCCTCGTACCTCTGCAGCACGGTATAGTATGACGCTAACCCGGAATGCACGTTTGGATCAATATTATACGCTCACTCCGGCAATGTGGTCCTGCGTGTATAATTTTCTGGTATTACGTGTCCCCCGATAAATATTCCATTGTGAATCATATTGCATTGGCATGGGAAGAAAAAAAGCAAGCAAATGCTGCGTTGGAGATGTCGGCTATCGTTTTGAAGGCCGTTAACGACCTATTTATAAAATGAATGCGTCAATACGAATCAGTACGGCCAAGCGAATGGATCTTGAATAAGTTTCAAGAACTACTTTCTTCAACTTTGAGTTGAAACATTAGGTTTCGGAAATTTTCTTCCCAACTACTGAGACCATCCTCCTACGTTTGATTGGACAATAAACATCAAAGCAAACGCAAGAACTTGGGCAACGAAAGCAACAAAGAAAACGATCTATGAATACGATGAAATGAAATGGCAAAGTAGCGGTTCAGCGGTTCTTCAAAGTGGAATAGGCAGATTATGTCGCACGCCACGAGGATACTTTTGCCGAAGCCACTTTTAACAGTGTCGGATGCCAGAAGGAGTGCTGCGCAGTGTACTGTGCTGCGTCACGGTCGAAGGATCCTTCGGTTGTTCTCTCCCACGCGTACCGAACGTCCCACCTGATCCATGATTCGTCTTCGCGGCCGATTGACTTTCTCTCTTCGTCGCGCTTCAAACTTATTCCCTACTCCTCGTTTCGTACACACGACCACTCCGTACGGCCCCGGGGATCAGAAATTACCACCCCGGTTCATGATCCGCGATCGAGAAGAGACCAAAGCACCGCGCGTACGGAGAGACTACGAAGTGAACGATGCGAACGAACGGGCGACCGAGTCAACCGAGCGTGAACCTTAACGCGGACTAGTCGTCCGTGACCCCCTCACACTCGTCGATGCACACGATGCACCAGCAATTGCACCATAACCCAGCAACAGAAATCGCAAGAATTGTCCAATGAACTGACTCACACACCCACACACATTCGCTTATATGTGCGAGAAATTCGTCGGGACAGACCCGTTTAGATAAAAATCTTTTGCATCGAACTATCTCAGCTCAGCACGTGTGTGACTGTGAGAGGTACCAATCGGCTTGTTGTCCCCTTCGAGCAGCCCGACTAAGCCGATTTTGCTTGGTCGCGTGTGAGCCTCGCCGCAACGATGCGGAACGAAGCGGGAGCAAACGATGCGACGCGTTCAGTCGTTCACTGGCAAACGCGCGCTTCGTCCCTGATTCATTAACTCTCGTCGTACACTGTACACATAGTATTGGCCATAAACGGATCTGTAGTCTTATGTGCTGTACGTACCGATAAAAATGAAAAAATTAAACCAAACAACAGCTTATAACGCGATATTCATATCCTACGAATGAATACCATATCTCCCGCGAATATGGTGGATCGTCGACAGTAACGATCCACAGTAACTATTTAAAATTCAAACAATTGATCTTAAGAAGAACGCATTCATAGACAAACAAATACACAGTCTGAATCCGTAAATCCAAAGGATCAAAATAAATATCGACAAATCGCGTATTTTCAAAGGTTTTTTTAATTAACGAAGTTAAAAAATTTAACTTCATTCATTTTTCATTCATTCATTCATTTCATTCATCATTCTTCATTTTTTTTTTTTTTTTTTTTTTTTCATTTATTTTGTTGATACATCTACTGGATCCTTTTTATCATTTTTTTCACGCGAAACTAGCGTGCTGCCGATTAATTTCTCCTGCAATATCGCACCGTCGGATTTCGTCGCAAACACCGCACGTGAACTTACAACTCCCGTGGAATTTTATAAAAGATTCGCGAGTAAACAGTACATACGGGTTACGGTATTGTTGGCGGAATGACGCGACTATTCATCTTTTTCAGCAACATTTACCGAAGTGCCGAAGTATATGGCACTTGTGACGACCTGTCATGGCGTCTATAGTTTCATTGCCCACAATTAGATGGTTTTTCTTTCCACACGTACAGTAATCAATATGGCATCGTGACTCGTCGTTCCGGGTTGCGAACATTAATGAACCCAAGTTGCCGCGCTTAGAACTATATACATCGAGCAAACAGATAGCTCCGTAAGGTGCTCCGAGCGTTGCACGAATATTCCGAGAAGGAAGTTACACCAAGAGTCGTTTTGTGACCTCTAACGATAGATACGGTAACGCCAAGGATTTACCATTGTGGGAACCGATGGGCTCGTCTTGGCAATATCGGATGAGAACGATATACCCCGTGAACCCACAATAATATTCATTATAATTTCGTTAAGGTGATCGAACCGTCGACGTCTATTTGCGGCTCGTGATACATAATTGAATTTATATTTATAAGATGCTTTGGATACGAGGGCCTTCCGTCGATTATACTGTAACTCGGTGCGCGTTTCGAAATTGTAGAGTGCTCCGTTACGTAATCATCATTTTACACATAAATGGCGATTGTATGGTAATGTTTGGCTTATATTACCTGTTAACATCCTCGATAAACAACGATTCAATGGTATCAATGAACTCAGGCAACATTTGCCTATTTTTTTTTATCTTTCGTGTTTTTTTTTCTATATCGTTCGCTGTTATCTCAAGTTACGGTTGTTAATGAATATAGAATAGTTCGGGTGAAAGGTCAGATCGATGCAATTGATTTTCCATACCTTTGTTACGCGGTCCAGATAAGGAGTGAGAACGGGGGTTGCGGGGGGGGGTATGGAAGTTTAACTATCGAATACTACGTGACTTGGACCTTTCGGGCAGATAACTTATGCCTCAACTTCTTGCTCACTTCACGATAGAACTTCGAACTACGCGATGGTATACTCAGCCAGAGCTGAGAGATTGGACCATTACTCGTCCCCGGGACAATCAGTGCGGGACAAACGTGAGGAATACTGATCGTAGCTGAGGTTACCATGAGATAGCCAACAGTAAAAAAAAAAACCTATAAACGAACAGACGAACAGAACTGGAGAAAAAAAAAAGGGGAGCAAGAAAGTCGACGAACAAGGATCCGTGGAAGTTTTTTACCTACGAATTAGCTTCCGAGTTTCGCGGTATCGATAAAAAAGAAAACTGTAACTAATGGCAACCATGGAACAATTTAAGCTTCGCATTCGGTTGTCTGCTTCAATTCGATCGTTGAGCCAAAAAAAGGAGACATGTTGGCGGAGCAAAAAAGCAACCCTGTCAAAAAGTCTACATCGCGAAGTCTCTGAAATGACTCGCTAATGGTTTAATAGATTTTTAATTTCACACAGACCGACCGAGAGGATTGGCAAATTGTCTGATAATCGTCGTACTTTGGGTCCGCAAGACGAATTGAGGGTAACCAGGAAAATGGTTGCTTCACTATGGTTTCATATTAAATCGCTATACCGTACCACACAATTTTGTTTTTTTAATCGTACGATCTTTCAAGACTTTCGCATCAACCGGCGAACTTCACTTCCGGTTTAGGCTTCATATCCGGTACGGTCCCTCCGTCGCGCTTTCGAAATCAACGTGGTTAAGCTTTCCTACGAATGGATCGTGTCCGCTACCGCTACCAACCCTATTAACATCATCTCCACTACGAACGAAAGCTCCCCGGCACGTCAGGCCGAGAAACACGCAAGCCTGCTGCTCTAATTTTATGCTTTTAGCTTCTGCGACTGCTTGTCTAGATCTGTAAAGCCGTTTCTAACTGAGCTAACCTTGTCTTTTCCAACGCTACTTTGATGCTATGTTCCGATACTGCAAGTGGTGCAAGGATTTTCTAACAAAAGTAAAACTACAGTTCGCAAATGGTAAAACAGATTTCTGTTATTGAACATTTACTACCTACAATTCTGTGGTATTAGCGTTAAAAATGAAACGAATTTCCAATGGGAGGTCATTTTTTTAGCCAGCGAATAATTTTGCATAAATTCACCCGAAAAAAAACGAAACTCTGATCCGTATTGTTTTTTTTTTTTTTTTTGCTAATTCGATTCGATATGGCGACTGCCAATTGCTGATAAGTCGCTAACTTATACCTTGAGGTCATACCGAAATAGTAGTGAACTCACAGCGGTTTACCCTCGTGACTCGCTATCGCGAGGGTGGAATGTGGGTACGTAGATACCGAACCAACATACCTGCAATCCTCGAAGGACTGTACGGGGGTGAGTGGGGGGTGGGACAGGGGGGCTGAGAGGCTTTTAATTTCGACGCTTGACAAAATACCGAGCGTTATCGGCCGCGATAGCGAAAGACCGAGTGGTTTAGCTTATATAGGGTAACTAACTCTACAGTGGGATCGCGTTTGTATATGGACTACTGCTTCTGGTCACGCATTCTTTCCTTTCGCAGGGCCGTGCCTTTCGGCCTTTTTACACGATTATAACGTATTGTTTTCATCTGTTCGTTAACTTTAACGCATCGCAAATTATACTTTCTCCGATTTAATTTTCTCGAATTCCAACCCAATTATGTTCAGCTATCCTGTGAAACATGTTAATCCAAAATACGATGAAAATAGAGATCGATCTTCAAGATTTTATTGTTTTTAAAAATTCAATCGATTATTTCGATAATTATACAGTTTTTTTTATGAGTGCGAATCGTACGATGTTTTTAAGAGGACTGACGTCAAACTCGGTCCGATTAATTGTCAATACAGAGGCGAAAAATTTAATTGGAGATTTTTTTTTTTTTTTCTGCATTCTCGGCGGGTTAAAAATAAAACGCGATATTCGCGAGAACGTCTGAAGGATAAAGAGAGCCGTTGGAGGGTTGAAGCAATTTCTCTTAGGAGGCCAGCAACCCCTCGAGCTAAACCCCTCGGCTCGCGTCTCATCCCTCGAACGAACCACCGCCGATGGCCACGGGGTTTGAGAGAGAAATCTCTCTCTCTCGGGAGGTTCTCGCTCTCTAAGAGGAATCTAATTCCAAATCAATTTCTGCTTGCCGATGAATATTACAACGAGCCGATGAAATAAATAAAGGATCGACGTCGACGAGCACTCTCGGGTTGGACGGAACGATGAACGGGCTGTTCAACCCTCCGGGCCTTTGCTCGGCTTTCCAGTTCACCTACCTCCCGGCACTCGCGTAATGTATATATATATATATATATATACATTACGTTACGTTAGTATATAGAATATCGTACAAGTAGTGCCGCTGCGTGTTATATATCTATGTTTTCTACACTACGGTACGCTATGTACCGACGAGCTTTATATAAATTAATCTCTTGTAATTTAATTACCTTCCACGAATAAATGGGATCGGTTATTCTTCAATAAGTTAAGGCTATACGAAACGGGGATAGGATACTTTCATGCGCGTTTAGAATATTGATGCTTCCCATCATTTTTTTCCGGTTTCATTGAGGAAATTATATTCGGAAGGTTTCTCTGTAAATTCCTTTGATTTTTTTGTTCAGCTTTTGTTATTATGTGAATCGATGTTTACTCACACTAATGATACGCCCGCGATCCCGGTTTGTTTGACTTCAAAATTCATTCGTAATGCTTATTTCTGTTGTTACATACCTGTAACAGAAAATAAGAAAAAAATATTTATCAATTTCAATTAATTGGTTAATAAAATATCATACATTGAAAAAAAGTTTCAAAGGCGGAAAACCACGATTGATAATTTCAATATTCATCCAAATTTACTTTGAATTGATACGATTTGAAAAATTCTATTGCATGTCTTATGATGTCTAAACTTCATAGCAGGGCATTTTTTTTTTTTTTTCATTCGGAAGTTTCGGCTGTTTTTGATATGTGAACGTTGCTTCAACGCGTGCGCTCGCGTTCAACCAGCTCGATAAATCGAAGCTCTTAATCACGACGCGAAGCGGTCAACTGTGGTTGGCGGTTGCTCGCCGGTGGTGGTCGCTCCGTTTGCCCGAATAGAAACGGCGAGAGTTGCGAGAGCTACTGCATCAGAGGTTTCGACGGGTCCGGCTCGCGCTGTATATAGGATAGCATCGGCGCTTCCCTTTTATATTTATTAGAAGCACCCCGGGCGCACTGTTAATCTGTCGGACCTCTAGCGCCTGATATAAATTGAACTCCGTACGGTGATAATTCAGAGACACGAGACTGGACTACCCGAGAGCCCGAGACTATGTTTCGAATCTCTTCTCAGTTTCTTTCCTTCAACCTTCTCGACCCACTGGTTACCGAGACGTATAGAGAGGGATCGGCTGTATGGCAAGACCGCCTGAGAAGATATTACGATGCTATAGTCGTACGTAAAAATTGATTTCTCTCCCAAGACACGTCTTGTCGATTCGTCGGTACGGTTTTTTTTTTGCGACGTCTAAATAAATAAAATTTTATGGTTCGGGGTGGAATAATTTTTTTAGAGTGATTCAATTTTATTGAATTATTGGCTTATCAAAAAAATTATCATTTGATTATGATTGGTTAATTTTTAAAAATATCATTGGATTATTATTGGATGATTGAAAAATGTATCCAAAAACTGTCGTTTTATCATTTTTTATACGTTTTATTACGAATTATTTACCTTGGGGTTCGTAATTTTTTTCTTTTTCATTGGATCATTTATTCGATTAATATCGACCATTGATAATTTAATTGCATTACCGACATATTATTAATTACTAACTTATATCCCAATATTATCGTTGTACAGAACAGTATAGGGTGCATAATGGATTAATAAAATTCGTAAATTATATGTCTCGATTGTCTCGACTAGATAAAGAAATAGAAAACAGTCGACAAGAAACGATATAAATTTCTTAATACGTGTGACTGGATACTATGGGAGTTTGTATAGACACGGAGATGGGGGGGGGGGGGGGGGGTAACGATGAGAAGAGCCATTTTCCAACTGCGAGGGTTGTATATGTAAATGTTGAGAAAGGAGAAGGGAATGGTGGAGAATTTCCTGATGTTTCGTTCGGTCGTGAAAACCGTGGGGGATGAAAGGATGGGACGATACGAGAGAGAAGAGAGAAGAGAGAAGTCGAAAGCTCTCGCGTGAGAGCTCCGTTTCTCGTTCCCCTTCCCCACCTTCCGTCACTGATAGGAATACTGACGGGTCTGTGTGGATTTGCATTTTTGGCGAATTTACAATTTGATTAGAAAGCGCCGGGCGCGCGCGTTCAGGCGCATTTATACCGCTCCGCACGACTTATATACCCCCGCTATACCCGGTGAAGTACTACTATATCTCTCGACTATCTCCAACGTCGAGATAGCAGGATTGAGAAATGAGAATCGTCGACGATTCCTGTCGGGTGTGAAACTCTACCGGTAAAGCGAAGTGATCGCCCGAGACTCGAGACAAAAGTGTACGCGAGAAGAGTGACGCTTTGAAGAGAAAAGGGAAATGAGATCGATATACTTATGCTAAGTTGGTCTCGTTGTCGTTGACGCGTTAAGGCGATGTGTGAAATATCTCGCGACGGGTGGTAGAGGAATAGCTGCGAATTATGGAAAAACTGTGGCGTCTTTTTCGTCTAAAAATATTAATCATCCCGGAGGGGGTTAAATTGCCCCGAAAATGTGAGGGTTGTAATGCTTTTTTCACATCGCCTGAAAATGGAGCCTATCTTTATACGTGTTACATTTAAATATTACAAACATTTTTTCAGAGGTCAATACTTATGTTTGGAGTTAAAAAAAAAATTCCTAGCATTTTTACACCCAATTTATTTCGAGTTTTTTTTTACTTAAGGAGCTTTTCTTGTTTTTACATTATTATTACATTTTTTTTAAGAGAACTAAAATGAAGAATATTTTTAACGACCCAAGCATTCCATCCGTGTCAAATTTATATGACATTAATTCATATAAAGTTCTACAAAATTTACAACTACCTATCTGTCGAAGTAAAATCTAATATAATACGCGTGCTGCTGTAACACGCGTCGGGGGATAACAAACTTTTGTCGTCCGATTATTCGTAGCATGTTGGAAAATCCGCTTTCGAATTCAGTGGCTCGTTAGAATCCGCGTCCTAACTATCCACCACTGTTACTACTACTACTACTACTACTATCGTTCGCCCACACTGTAGGGTATTTTATATTTCATCCGCGAACCTCCGAAGCTATGAGTCAGTTCTGCTTGCCACTGAAAATTTTCAGCTCTGTACTGCTTTGTGTCCACGAAAAGTTTCGCGTCCCAGTTTCCACTTTACCTCTCGTCTAACCCTCTCGACAGGAAAGTCGCTTTCCACGAACGAATCCTCGTTCTCCTCTCACCTGCACGCCGTGTCCAGAAGTTTCTTTTTTTTATCCTTTTTCTTTCAGTTTTGTACAAAAAAAAGGGTAGAATAAGAAAAAAAATGTACATAGCAACGAAGCTTTCGGGATATTTGGACGACTGGGTATTATACAAGAGTTAGAAGACTTGTACAGAAAGCGAGAGAAAGAGTACTACGTCGGGGAGGAAAGGGGAAGAAAATTTCGTCGCTAAAAAGCGCAATTTCATCTAGTAATGTGCGACGTTCCCGACTCTTTCTCCACCAGCGCTTCATTTCTTCTTCCTCGTGAAACGAGAAAGTTCGAAATCGTACCAAGAAACTATACTGCTAAGATTTTCTCGGTCGTTTTCGCGCCGAGCGTATCGCTCCGCCATCGCGTTCAAAGTACACGGAGCGTGGAATTGAGACTGCGAGAATAAAAGAAATGAAGTAACGACAAGGCAAAAGAAGAATACTGAACAGCGATGAATGCAGGAGGGATTGTTTTACGAAAAAAAAAAAAAAAAAAATGCTTTCATGACAACGAGAATTAACTTTAACTTAACAAGATATTTCTGTTGCGATAAATAAAAACATTGGACTTTAATTACTTTGGTGTTTCGTGACAAAATGTGCGTTAAAAAAAAATGGCGTTAGCAATGTTGTTTCCGCTTTAGGCACGAATTTCGGGTTAACCTAAAACCCATAGAGAGTAACACATGATTACTGAATGAATAAAATAACATCGATTATTTCATCAGCGTTTTTGGTGGTTTTTTAGTGCCCATACGATCAAATTACGACTAGCAAAGCGATGCTGCACCGTTTCCGAAAAAACGTCTTTTGTCCTTCGGTTTTCCGGTGCTATGTTTTTTGTAGCGTCTAGACGAGTCCAGATATCAGACAATAGCCGACGTTATCTTGACGATGTCTCGACCGGAACGGAAGAAGAAGACGTAAAACGTGATTGCGGAAGGCTCGGGGCAATGTGAGAAAGTGGTAGAAAAAAGGCGCAGGAAATAAAGATGCTATCGCTGTGGACAACTTTTTAGTGAAAATGAGATTGATGGGGAAGGATTTAAGATCGTAACGAGACTCTTAAACGCGGTTGAAGGTATGAAATTTAAAATACCTCGTATGGTTGATAGAAGAACGAATGATATATACCTAAATATGAAAACGAAACAAAAGAGTTACGAAGGGCTTTTGCATTCGCCGCGAGTCGGAATGTCACCAGTCTGCCACTCTACTGTTCCCTTTACAACGGTACCTAATCTAAAAGTCGTTGGATAACGTTGAGACGTGCTGATGTCACGCCGTGTCAACTTGGAAAAAAACGTCGCAAGCTTTTGTTTATTTATCAAAGCACGCGCTCGCGTCCCGTCACCCATCTCGCGATCGTAAGGAAAGTTCCGGGTCACGGATTCACGCGACCTTTGCACGCATCTCCCTCGTTGCCACCAACGCGCCCGCTTCTGACGTCGAGTCACCGAAGAACGAAGAAGACACTTCGCGTTTTTCCTTGATATCTTTCGTGTGATATATGGAAACGGGAACGTACTTTGCATGCCAAGACTCCGGGCAACAACGGCCGCAAAACCGCGACGACGCCGACATTATTTCCATATCGGATTTACCAACCTCACGTAAATTGGGAGCGATCCAAGTGGAGATCTTTCGCTATTCGACTTTACGATATGTATATATATACATCGCGAAGTAGTCTCTGAGGCCTAACCCACTCGACCCCCACAGCCGAAGTTACGTAGAAATATATGCGAACGAGAATTGTTATTATTGCGTTCAATGCGTACGCATTGGCAGGCATTTTGTTGACGATAACACTTTTGGACAATTGTCGATAAATGTTGCATGAATATGTTGTTTGTTAATATTGATTGACGATCGTTCATTTACGCGAGGAAATTATTGAAATTTTCAGGAAGGAAAAATGAACTCTTTACAGGTATCTAACCTAAAAATAGAGTTTCAGAGTTGCCAGGATAATCGATAAATGAATTCTAATTTCACCGCGACATTTTTTTTTTTACTCAGAAAACAAAGTAGTGATGAATTCCAATATGTTTAATGTCTAAATCGAACGAAAGTATTAAAACCGCATTGTCGAGCGATTAAAACTCGTATGGAAAATTCCGAATTACAGACTCATTGATAAAACTGAGTCTTCGATAACAATTCCCGGCTTTGCGATGGTGTGGAATGCGAGAAATGGTCGCGGCTGCTCTACGTAAACACAGACAGGAAGCTGTGGGTGTTCATCGACCGGAAACCAAGCTCGGTATCTCGCAGCGAACGTCCGCGGCTCCGAGCGGATAGGATGCTGTCTATGTGCGAAGGGTATGGAGAGGTTAAAAAAAACCGTCGAATGCTTTGATGGACCTCTCACACTCCATCTCTATATTTCGCGGAAACGCTCGGTAGAATCAACTTCCGGCCTGATTAATTAGTCCGTGCGGGAATGAGTTAGCAATGAAATGCGGTGGCGAGCTGTTTCTTTTTTTTTTTTTTTCACTGATACCGGATACCAAAAAGAAGAGAAGGCGAAAAAAAAAAACGAAAATCTTTCGATTCAGAACTACTGAACGAGCGGACTATATTTCGGCAACTCCGAACGGCTGTAAGCTGCCTCTGCTCTTGTCCCGAGGGAAATGCTCATTCCGCTAAACTTTCGCGGTCTTCCAAATTATGAACTGCACCCCTTCCCTATACAACCCTTTCCCCCCATCAATTTCTTTGCTCTTCTAGTTGGTCCTTTTCGCTGCTCTCGACGCTATATATCTGCGTATTTGTTTTTTTTTTCGTTATTTTTTTTTTACCTTCTCGTCTGTCTGTCTGCCGGAATTCTGCCTGAATTAAAAAAAGCATGTAGTTCGACGTTCTGCCTGAATTAAAAAAAGCATGTAGTTCGACGATGATAAAGGAGATTTCTCGACGGAGGTTCTACCGTACTTAACTACACACAGCGCGGATAAAGTCGACGTTTCTATGTTGTATTTCATCAAAAGTTTTCTCATTTTTCAAAAATTTCAATACTCACACAGTCAACTAATCTTTCGTGGAGTTACTTTCGACTGAAATGTAAATCGGATCGCGCATCTTGGTAAATAAAATGGGATTCAAAATTCGTTAAGTAAATTCCTGTATACCTGTAATTACCGGAGGTAAGGTACTATTTGGGAGGTTAGGAAATATTGGGAATATTCAGTTACGTATGGGTTTGATCAATACAGCAATTTCTAGCGCCACAAAACTTTGCCTAAAGCTGATATTCTTTAGCTGATTTCTATTAATGAAATCGATACCTCTGAACATAAGCGATGTGTATTTTGAGGTTAAACGCCGATATCGGAGACAATTGCAGTTCATACTTTTTATTGCTTAGTCGCAGTTTCGCTTGTTCTCAAATAATCACGCTCTTCGCTTCAACCATTTTTCGCTTCAATATCCGTTCCCATTCAGCTATTTTCGCATCACCTACGGCACGCTACCGACCGCGTTATGACGTACTTGCTGAAACTACGACGACCAATCGGTAACACTTTTTTCCGATTCAATGAGTCCGATAAAAGTTTCTAATAATACTACATTCGCGGATATTTGAAGCTTTCATTAAATGTATAGAACAAACCAAATCGATAAAGTCACTGATGACGTAGTAAAAAATGCGAGGGCGTCAATTTACCATCAATTATAAATGAAAACATTGTCAATTGGGTATTTCGGTTCGGTTCTGAAATGATAGTTGTAGAGATTCTGACGGAGACGGCGCCCTACTAATTTTACTCTAAAAGAAAATGGCCACAAAAAAAATCACCACTAATACCCAATTAAATCGTTGTTGCAAATTTCATTCCTTGTTCTATTCATTCAATACTTCGTATTTAACAAAATGTTAATTTCGAAAGAGAACAAATTTCATTAATTATCAATGAAGTAACAGTGATGTGCAAATCGTAAAAAAAGACTGTCGTTTGGAAAGAAAAACATGATGTTTACGAAAATATACTGTCGGTAGTCCGTCTCGCTAACCATATGTAACTACGCGAATTTAACGAATCAGTAAGCTTCGTAAGTATCACAAAACACATCTAAAGTCGTAATAATCGAATATTCAGATCAGCGTCGGCGGCAAATACGTCACTGGGGCAAACAAAGAATACGTGATGTCACAAGCCGATGTCGGTAACTTTAGACCAATCAATTGGAACTGCAAACTTCACTAACAACACCCCCAAGTACATCTAAAAACAGTCGTACTTATCAGATATTTAAAACCGCGTTGGCAGCAAGTACGTCAGTCGAGCAAACAAAGAACACCTGCTGTCGTACAGTTGTTAATAAGGTCCCTAGTTGTATCTTTGGATAGGTCAAGGTAGTCCATTAACGTGAAACACGATAGTTGGTGGTTTGTTGAAAGGGTCGTAGGCGCCACTGCTACGTTACCTTCGGGGATAGTCGTGATCATACAGTTTATACCCAAGTAATGCCCAATAGTCGTATTCCTGCATGAACCTATGAAGACTTACGGAGTGTTGGAAACTACAGTTCTGTATTGCGCTACGATAATCTACCGGCTATTTAAATTTAACGTATATACGCATTCGGTTAGTTTCTCGCCAACCTGAACGTTGGTAGTGATTCGTTTAATACCAACCAAGGCGCGTGTACAGCGTAATTTACTGCAAGAGAATCGTCGAGGGGCGCGTGCTCGAGTCACATTCGTCAGGGCCAATATAAGGGGTCGAATGCCAGAGTTTAATCCTGTCCGCCGTTTCTAATATACTCATCCCGTTTGCGTGGTAGTGGGTCTCCTACGCGCGATTCTGAACGTGCAGAATTCTGTTTTAACATTACCACAGTATTGCTGTATAGTGTCGAATCGATAGATAGGATCTTGGCTGGGTTACGAGACTTACAAGTACATATAGTGGGTTCTGAATTAACCAACGAATTTTCAAAGGCAAACCAACTCCACCGAGTAGCGCAGACGTCGTGTGATCTATGATCGTCTTCCATTCCTTTGTTTTTCGCCGCCATGGAATGGCGAGGGAGACGAGAAAGTTCACAGACTTCCGGCGAATCGAAAAGGGAATTTTCGACGGAGACGCTGAAATACGCTCACGGAAGGACACACGTTAGGTTCCATTCATCTGCATTCTTTGCTTACCAAGTACTACGTATAGGCGAAGGACACGCGATTCAAGTTTCAATGTATTCCATGCAGAGTGCAGAAAACAAAGGGTTTGACGGTAAGATGGGATAACGGATGAAGTGACTAGGAAGTAACTACGGATAGGATCACCTGTTTCTTTTTCAGCAGTCGGTTGCATTTGATCCTATTGATCAGATTGATTCTATTGATCCTATTGATTCTATTGATCCTGTCTTCACCGAGACACGACGTAGTCTAAAGTAGTGTAATCAAAATCATTAAAAACTATTATAGGATTTCCAACGAACCCAATTTTTTGGTGTCAATCGACAAATTAGAAGCGAAGCAAGCGGAGCAATTAGATTCGAATTAGTTTTGATACTTCGATACGCTCTGTAATGTGTAACCGAAAGCAATTTTACTCTACTGCTGCAAAAAGAGGGCAGTTTAATATTTTGAAGAATCGATATCCGGTAAACCAGTCTCCATTTTCGTTTCAAAATATCGACTTTCGCTGATGTGCAGTTTCACGAGCTATGATATCCACTGAATACATGGATCAGGGTCGTTCGGGATGAGGAAGAAAGTCAAGTCACACGGGGTTGTCTAAAATGGTAACGAGATCCAGGGAATCTACTGTTGGAAGGGAAGATAGGGTGGATCATAGATACGCGGGATGTTCCTCCAGACTCTGGAGAGCATGTGATGTTTTGCGGTGGTTCAGGAGGGTTGGCCAGTGATATTGTTCACCAGGAGTGTTCGCGAGAGAGTAAGCGAGACCAGCGTGGCTTCGGAGGGACGAGAAACGGAGGTTGGGAACCAACCGAGGCAGTAGACCGCAAGAAATATGAGCTTTTTGTGGTAATAACGTTGGAAAGTGCGCGAAGCATAGCGAAGAGAATGGGTAGTGGCTGGTTCTCGTCACTGCTTGCGAGTACGGTTAGTAGCGACGTAATGGAACGGGAGGTTCATCGTATGCAGGATCATCCTATCATGCCAGCTGGCGCAGGTTACACAAAGAGATACCTACAAGATAAACTCACGTGGTAATTGGCCGTCTACCGACAGTTTACGATTTGATATCCGGCGAAAAATGAGTCTTCAATGGTTCCCTTAACTTTTTAAGACACAGCCTAACCTCAACCTAAGATGGTCATTCGGTTTAGATGGCAATGATGAGTCTTGATGTAGGAGAAAAAAGCTCTATCATTGTGTAAGATACAATTCATTAAATCCCTATGATTTGGCGAATAGAACATACAGATAAATGTTACGTTCTCCTTTCAAACTTAAGAGAATGAATTTCATATCGTAGCAGATCAACGTGACCCAGAGGCGTGAACTGTGGCACCATCTTAAATGCAATCCAAGATGGTTGCAATGAAAAGCGGGTATGACGATCATCCACATTTCTCAAAGGCGCGCAGTAGAGACATACCTCTCTTAAGGGGTATGGGGTAGTTAACCTCGAGCCGTCTGCCTTAGACTGTGATATCGGCCTTCACCCATACTACTTAAAACATATGTATATATACCGCCGTAGCTTATCTATTCGAGAAGCTTTAGGGGGTTGGTGAATCGGGCGCTCAACCGCCCTCTTCTCGCCCCTTCAGCACGATCAATTGTGTTGCGGAACTGTTCAGAGCGAATTGCCATTGTCGGGCCGGAAAGTTTAGAATTATACATTGGAAACTTGCGGAATTGAAGGAAGGAAGGAACCAGAAGCGGGAGTACTTAGCAACGGGAATCAGAGGGAAAAGGAAGAAGGAGGAGATGAAGAAAGTGAACGGAAAAGAAATCGTGGCTTCTGCTGCATAGTCAGAAACGAATTCTTCTTTCACTCGTTTCTTTACAAGATTTCTGTACTTTGTACAAAATTCAGAATTATACCACTGCTAATTAGACCGGTATGATTATTTTGCGATCATTATGACAATCCGCGGTTGGATTCTGATTACAGCGCATATGGCTGGTTGCGGTTGAAATAAGATTGTCAATAAAAATATATTTCGATGGTTCACAGCGAAACTCGAGATCGTACGGTCGGACAATTCATGTGTAAATAAAAACAATTGTCAACAAATTAGATCAAGTTGTATGCCAATCAAGAATATATAAACGTTGTATAGATGTATCAGAAGACTAATGACAAACAAGCGATATGCAGAGGTAAATAAAATACGCTTTTTTTTCGCAATTTTTACCCGAATCGGCAACGCAGGTATAGAATACCGTTATCACGATTTCGAGAACATAATTGTCAATTAATAATTTCGCGGCGTTTTCGCATCGGGCGGAAATACGAGAATCATCCACTACTGTAACTAGATCCCTAGTCACTGGTCCGACGTTTCAAAAATAGATTATTCGCTCTATTTATACGCACATATGTACATAATATTTGGTTCACAGTTCGGCTTCGTGGAATTCTCGTATTTACCATTTACCGGTGACCAGATGGTGACCGGTGGCACGAAAATTTGCATGCGATACACTGTGCAGGATCCATTCGTCATTCAGGATTTCGGTTTTCGTTCACTGATGAACGAATGATACACCGCATCGATTGATATACTAGCGAAACTAATGTACATTTAAGGCAGTTATATAAGCGTATATAAGACTTCTTTAAAAAAATATGAAAAAAAAAAAACGAAACAAAAACAGAGAGAAAATGAATTTAAAATGTACATTTTCTGGATAAAATTTAAATTGTATTGTATATTATTTGTTTTTACAAAATTATTAACAAAGTAAATGTTCCATTAGTGGCAAAGGTGTAGAAATTAGAGATCGACAAATATGTTTTGCGCGTCGTTTATCTCTCGAGAATTGAGCTGAAAGGATTAACATATTTAATTCAAATCCACGAGCATTAATCATTTTTTTATAATTTCTATTATTCATTCGAGTCCCGAATGTGTATGTGCGTCCTTGCGGCACGATCGAATATTCGAGAATAGAAACTCAGCGAAATGTATTCGTGTAATCAAACGAACGAGATCGTCACGAAGGGAGGAATGTTTTCGTCATTAGTGTGTACGTTGTAGTTTGTAAGATTTAACTCTGTTTACGAACTTTTATCAGATATACGTGGGTGTTGTGTTTGCGCGTAGACGTGCGTGGAGAGAATACCGTCGTCGTCGTCGTCCCGTGCAAGAAACTCGAGACAACAACCCTCTAGAATTTTCTGCACTGTTGTCTCAGATTTTACGATTTAACGAGTTGTGTTCTTTTTAGATGAAAAATATCGTTGGTTTATAGTGACGTACTCAGGCAGATCACTTTTTGTAGACGAAATGGAAACGTTACAAATCGTCAAATAGAATCACAATGTCAAAAAAAAACTATTGCCATTTTGTCTGGCCGATTTTTTTGGAATTTCACTCTCAAACCCCAAAATACCCACAAATCTCACCCCATCTCTTTAACCCAATCGTATATTACGCAAATCGTCTAAATCTCTCAGCCTATAAAAACAAGTGTCAAGTGTGCGAAATGAAACACCGAGCTAACGGAGCGTGTGCTTCGAAAAGGTCAACAAACAAATTTTTCGTGGAGAATAAAAAAAAAATGTTATACAACGTCGTATTTGGTTACCGAGGCAAGGAAATGTACTCTCCGATATTAAGGAATATATATCGCAAAGAATTCACAGGGGGCATTGGAGAATTGGAGAAACAGATAGGAAGGCGGAAAAAAAAGAAATAGAGAAAAAAAAAAAAAAAACGAGCAAAAACGGATAAAGATCGCGAGGAGTGGCGATGGCGCCGCGCCCAGAAAGCTCCGAATCTCTTCGAGATAAAGGTCAGCCAGAGTTTCCCCCCCACACTTAGTCGAGTGAGGCGACGAGCGAAGAGAGGAGAGCATGTACCTATTATACGTTGGAGAACCGTCGCGGCAATGGAGGGTTGGTGGGCGCGAACGCGAATAAAACTAAAGGCCATTAATCAGGCCTTACAGGGTTGTCTCGGGGTCTCCAGCGAAAATAAGGCCGCGAGAAAGAGCGCGAAATAAACATCTCTTTTTCAGCCGCTTTAAATCATGAGTTTATTTCGTCCGGCAGAAGCAAGGATGGGAAATGTCGGGTGTATGTGTGTGTGTGTGTGTGTAGTTATGTGCTCTTGAGAGGGTCGAAACAGGGAAAGGAGTCAGTGTTCTCCAGACTCGGTAACAATGAGTCCCTTCTACGAACTCGTAGCTAACGTACCGTCCAATGAATAGAACATCCGAATAATATCTGCTGAATCTATCGGACACCTAAATACGATCTGTTCAACTGACACAGAATATCTCTAAATGATATCTTTAATGCATTGAATAATTACGATAAAAGGCGCCTAAATATAGCGATCCAATTTAACATGGAAAAGCCATGTCAAGCGATGACGGATGTTCGCAACTTCCAACTTTGACTGATTAGACCGAACGTTTTTCAATTTCATACCGTTTAAACTTCGAAAGTTAACTTCGATCTTCTCAAAGTCAACATTTTCAAAAAATTTCATTCCAAAATCCCTTCCTTTTGCAAACTTGTGACAATCTCTCGATGCGATGTAATCAACTGAAGACCTCGAAAACCGCGAGTAAACATTCTCCAGAAGTTACATTGAAACGTACGTAACACATTACGGCTTTGCGCTGTTGCCGTGATAGATTCTCCTCGAGGAATTAGAGGCGCGAAGAGGCGCGATACAGCCCGTCCCTGGAGAGGGCATCGGAGATCAGCGTCAATATGCGGCTGCAGAATGGGCGCCGAATGAGGTCGCATAAAGTAGAAGAGATGTGTATGCGGCATTGCCACCGTTCCCTCTTTCACTGTTCGGAGTTCAACCCCCTGCGGGAGGCGCCCTCCGCTCATGGGAACCAAGATCCGGTTTCACAGTGACGACAGTTCGCAAACTGTGCCGCGTCGGCAGACAAGGGTCTCCGGGTGCAGAGACCCCGCAATGAGGATGGCAAAGCCGCGGAAGCGACGAGCGAAGCCTGGAGGTTTATCTCAAAGTTGAGGAAATCGGGTTACTTAGTTGAATATGTCGCGATCGCGATTTTTATTATAAAAAAAAACCGAACTTGGAAATAAGGAATCGAAAAAAAATTAAAGATACACAACAACCCTCTGAAATGTTGATTTCTAGTATGCAGTTGATGTTGTTTTTAATTTTTGTACACTTAACAGAATAATTTGGTGATTTTTTAGAAAGCACCTAAAATTCTTCCAGTCAACCTGTTACCCTATTAACTCATATAAACTCTATTCAGTTTAATCTGAGATGATCGTACGACCAAAATAAGGGAGAAAGTAGGGGGCGTGGAACAGATAAAGGAGTTTATAAGATTATGAGTGGCAGAGAGGGTAGTTTTAGGTAATGGCATCGGTTTTCAACGATCCCGCGATGCTCCAGGTGTTCGGAACTTTCAGGATCGACCTGAATTCGAGTTTTAGCGACTCGAGAGAGGTTCCTTCGAAACGCGACCCTCGACACTCTTGTCTCCAGCATATTCGAAACGAGAGCTTCTTATCTGTTCTGCGGTCGATGTGAAACGTCTTGCATTGTGCATACGGGATTGGAACGTACAATATATGTATCGATTGCTAAGAATCATACGCCCTTCCCTTCCCGCGCAATCGATATAGTATAATAGGGTAAAGGTACGAAGAGAAGCGGAAAGGCTCTCTTGTATCTGTTATCGGCAAAATAATTAGTCGACAATCCAACCAGCGAAATATCGTGGTTGACGTACCACGGTACGTAATAATCACACGATTGTTTCTTGTTTGGTACGATATGCAATTTGTCGATAATTCGATATCGACTTTGAGGAAAATTGTTATCGGAGATATCGGTTTACGTCGATTGATTCTATTGTGAACGACGATGCGATGTATTTTCCATATGAATCGTCATATAGTGAGAGTTACCCGGGCGCCTTGGTGACCCCAATTACCGAAAATCCAATCGCACTTTTGCAATAACCCACATATTAGCAACGAAGAATAAATAACTCGATATCTGTAAAGAATTTTTAATAACAATTTCTAAACAGAATATAATAGACACCCAATGCGCCTGTTCTTTGGTTAAAGTACCGCGAATTTGTTTACTATACGCAAACTTTCATATTTATTAATTAATTATTAAAGAATATTAATTAAAGTGAATTTTTTCTTTTTTTTCTGTACTTTAATAAGGTATTAGATAAGTAACAGTGCTTCAAAAATAAATATAAACAATGGAAAAATGTTTAAAAAAGTTAAATGTATTAACTTTGAAGTCAACATATCACATAGCCGCTTAAAAGATATATTAACACTTTCACGCGAGAGTAGAAACGGTACAACTTTGTTGGTAAGTGGATTAATTGCATCGCAAGTAAAGAAGTCATAATTTCACGAAAGCTTTTGGGTTACAAGTGTTATAACAGGCGTTTCGTCGCGTGTATGCCGTGTGAGAAAGCGGCTCCGATACTCGAAGTAACAGCACGAGTGTGTAGCGTATAAGTATGAGCGCAGAGTGAGTTTTGCGACGGCGGGAGGGTACCCCCATCGGGGGACACACAATTAGTCACAATCTACCTTAGTTATGACTTATTCGCGGTAGGTGCACGGCGCACAAATTACTTAACTTGGTCAGCTTTCTCGCTCTCTCGTACCTCGAGTTGCGCCCGAGCGACGAGCGTGCGGAAGTTGTTACGACGTTGGCGAAGTGCAAGAACCGGGAGGACGGTGAGCCGGAGAAGGAAGATGGAGGCAGCGAGGTCATGACGGCAGTTGCCGCTTCCCTCGGAACTTCTCGCACCATCCGAAACTCCCATGCAGACGACGATGGTACTACCCTCTTCCCTACTATTGCCATACGGACACATATACACACAGACGCACACCTCTCGTACGATATTCCGCATGCGGCACTATACACGACTGTACATTCTCGTTACGCGCTCTGCTTCTCTCTGCTATACACGTATTTCGTCCCTCTCCCGTACGTTTATATAGAGTGAGATTTTGCGGTCTTAAAGCGCGTCCGCGTAGCAGAAACACGAAGTATGCCGCAAGTACTTTTTGGAAAGCTTGACGTGAATTTGAGATTCAAGAGACTGAGGTGTTCTTTTTTTCAGTATTTTGTATACCAAAGGCAACGAGATAAAGTTTTTTTTTTTAACTCGTTTTATTAACTTTATTTTTAGGGTGAATGTTGTTGAATAAATTATCGTAAAATTCTAATGGCTTTCGGAGGGTTGATAAAGATTTTTTTTTTTTGAATTTCAGTTCTTCGAATCGTAGGATCAATTATCGCTACTGTATGATTAAACCTTTTCAATAATCCTGTAAATTTTCGTAAAATTCTAATGGCTTTCGGAGGGTTGATGAAGATTTTTTTTCGAATTTCAGTTCTTCGAATCGTAGGATCAATTATCGCTACTGTATGATTAAACCTTTTCAATAATCCTGTAAAATTTACACGAACAGCCAATTAACTCCGATTGCTCTATTCCAGTTCATCCCTTAAGCTTTTCCCACAAATGTGGTTACGCTGTTTCACAAATGTTACTTCGACGCTCGATAATAAATGTTATCAAGAGTGTCAACACACGTATGCAAAGCTCGTATCTCACACCGACCAATTCCGCCCCGTTGAAATAAAGGGCGTAACACGAGACAACGTACAAATTGCAGTTGCGCTCGCGTGTGATGATTATGCCACAGGAAAAATGTTAGAAATTAAAGATTATCTGTTAGCTATGCGTCCCACATATATACACGCAAACCGTTCGTATTATTTACACAGCCATACGTGTGCATTATGTAGAATAGAAACTTTGCAACAAAAAAAATTTGCTCGCGTGACCAAAGCTTCGCCACTGAATTACCGTGTGTGTATGTCCAGCTCCGTGCCTTAGCGCTTACACATAGTTATGAAGTATAAAGCGGGAAGCAGAGTACTAACCCGTTAATTCTTCTTTCTTTCGCATTTTTTTTTTTTTTTTTTTTCTACGAGTCACTAGACTATACGGCTTCTCTCAAGCGATTAAGTTAAGTAGACTTGGCCAGTCTTATCTCTAGGCGCTCTCTTGCCCTGAAAAAAAAGAGTTCTCTACACCCTCACACACTCTACTATACTATGCTTTCTACTCTTCTCGTATCTTTCACTTGTTCCGTTCCTGTTTAACAATTTTATGGGTTAAGGTCCCGAAGAACTTAAGCTCGAGTGCCCGAACGACTACACACAAACTCTCATACCTGTGGGAGAGTAAAAAAATAAAACTTCTAAAACAGGACTGAGACCCTGAAAGTGACGGAAGGTTTAAGGCGATTAAAACAAAGAAGCTAATGAACGGTTGAAAGCAATCGTCTCTAAAGAGCACCGATGCATCGCACACCGAGAGCAACTAAGTTAGAAAAATAATCGCTCGCGACCGAGATAAAGTTAATAGTTACTTTAGCTAAAAGAAGTTTCTTACAGTTTTGTGGAATGAAAGAACGTGAAGTAATGGGTGAATTTCGGTGGTGGGAAAAGCACATTCGAAACTAAAATACGAGAAGAAGGAGAGAGTTGGGGGTAGAAGAGTGTGTGCGAACGTCCCGCTCGAGCCAATGAAGATTTCGAGAGTAAAGCGATTAGATGGGAGAGAGAAATTTGTGCTGTGGATATAATACACGAGAGAGGGTGCGCAATGGGAACGTCGGGCTCGACTAGCGTCGCTTTTATGTCATGTTCACTCGGGGTTGTAAAGGTAGAACGGAAGTTAGCCGGGGCTGAAGGGTGCCGCGCATTAGAGGTAATTGTCGGCGAAGTCACGTCACCTCCGTCGGCTCGGTCAGCTCGCGGGCTCCAAGCCAACCCTCCCCCTCCCCCCTCTGCGTCCGTGCATCCCTTGTTCAGAATCGCTGAGAACTGGTCTCTCGGTCATTCGCCCTCTCACGTTTCGTGGCCGCAACCCGTAGCCGAGAGGGCAGCGGACAGGTAAAAGGACGGTATACCCAGAAAAATCTTCGGTCGTCGAGGAACAAGAAAAATCGTGTCAGCCGCAATAGCAGACTTTCCTCTACTGGGTAAATGACTATGTCGCCCTCGACGGATGTAGGAAGGAAGATTAAGCATTTAGCGACTGTTGGTTACCGAATCTTCGTGTTCGTAATTTTATATTTATTAAAGTTCAATCTTTAAATTTGAAATTGTTTTTTTTTGTCAAGAAATATTGCATCCGACGAAATCAGAAAACTGTGATTCTTGTATAAAAATCCAACTAAACCTCTAACCCTTTGCAAAAAAATAAAAAATTCGCATTATTGTCGAAAAATTACTGAAATCATCGGAAAATGGTTTACAGAACAACTTTAAAGTCGGTGTTAAATTACGCTCAGTCGTTTTAACGAAAACATTGGCACTGATCTTGAACATCGACTGATCAATTTTTTAAGATCAACATGATCGATGTTTATCCGCGATTCCCATAGCCGGACATTCAATCGCCAGATCGCTCGTAATAGAGGACCGAACCCCCTGCATTTCGTTTTGCGGATCATACGATAACCATTATCTCATCATACTACCAGCGTCTGCGTTCCTGTGGTCCCTGTGAACACGCAATGGCCGTTACAACGCGGAGGGGAGGGGTTGAGGGGCGATATTTCGAATTTTACGACGTCATCGAATAGCCCATATTCCACTCCAAGTCTCGTTCCAAGAGGCTATTCCTCTTACATATCTCGTTTCCTCCTTCGTCTTTCTATTTTGGTGAAAGACACCCTCGTCGACCTCGTACATCCTTCACCTCGGGTCATATTCATACGTGACCGCTCGCGCAACCGGGCCACACGCTTTAATATATACGTGACACAAGCCGGTAGTTCTTATCTGGTACACGGCGTAGTATGTCCCTTTTTGTCACACAGATGTGGTGCAAAATAAAAAAGAGCATATAGAAGGGAATGAAAAAGAACGAACGTCGACTCGTCAGGAACACGCGAGGGACAATTCCTGTGACAACGCACTTCTCCGACAGTTTTTACACGTCCAAACGACAACGAGAAACGCATCGTTGGACGTTCGTGCAATAGACGCGAGATGTAAGCGAAGCTGTGAAGTTCTGTATACGCCGACTGCAGCTGGTTCGACGTACAAGTTTTGAGGGGAAAAAAAGGCTGACTTTGCGCAAGAAAAATCTTTCTGCATCTCTTGCTTTATCACAAAGATGCCCCTGTAGTTGCGAATAAGAGCCGGAAACGGCAAGGGAAATTTTTTCTACTCAGCTATCTTTGGCGAACTTATATCTGGACGAAGATCACGTGTGCGAAAATATGTGATACCTTTCAGGTTAAACCTTTAATTAAATTTTTTATTTTCGTCTTCGAATCAATCAGTTTCTGTTACACATCGAATGATTGTCTTCGGCGGTCTATAAAAAAAATTCCGAACTCTCTGGTCAATTCCCATATTTGGAAAACGACTGACACGTCGAAAGGACGTGTGTGTTAACGTTCTGTAAATTACTCGTTTTAATTATTCACAGCTTGCAATCAGATTTAAATTAAAGTTTAATGAATTATTAACAATGAAAATTTCCAGGTTATGGACTGACCGACTGACTTTTCATCTTAAGTCATTTTTAACATCGTGACGTCGTGAACAACGTACATGACGAACGGCTCAGTTCAGTTACCAAGTAAAGTGGCAATGGATTCGATGACATTTCGATGAAAAAGTATGAGTAATGAGTTTCAACAATACAGTCGATTTTAGTTATAAACTACTGCTATTTTCGAGAACAATATTCATCTGCGCCGCAGTATTAATGGGCTGTCTATGGAAATACGATAAATGCCATAGACCCAACCGCAGGCATGCTATTCTATACCCGAAAGTTCATAACTGTATAAATGTTTTGTACACATATTTCGTTTAAATCCTGCAGGCATTTTATAGATTCTGTTGTCCGCCTACTAACGCAAATCGATCGTTGCGCATCGTGATTTCGGGGTCACGCGGCAACGCGGCACAGAGGCCCCCTTCCGGTTCGCCACATAAAAGCATTATTAATTCAGACCAATTCCGGACGTCGAAACGCCCATGGAAATTGTACGCTGAAAATCGCTTTCGGCACGTTTTTCCCAGATAGCTGTTACCGAATATCCCATTTCTGTATGCATATAACGAGACGAAAATGAAAAAAAAAATTGTGAAAATTTATCAATAAAGAAAATAGTTTTTTTTTTCAACCTTACAAATTTTTTAAAAATAAATCGCGGTGCGTAAAAAAATGTTCAATGTTTTTTTTTTTTTTTTTAATTCAGCATTATCTCAGCTTTTTTCAAAAATCGAAAAACATTGAGAAAAATTATGGTACAAAATTATCTGAGACACGCGATGAATTCTAATTTTACTTTTATGCATCACTCGTAGCTATTTTTTCGTAACTTTAGTCGCAACGAAAAGGAAAAAAAAAGATTTTCACAATGATTAGTGTCTCACAAAAATGAATATTGCTTTCAGCGATCTCATGTTTAAAAACGTTAATTTTCATTTATTAGATAAATCGATTTGATTCTTCTTGTTGGAGGTTATGTTACATGAGAACGTGCGATAAATTTAACTGGAGTTCTATCACAGTGCACAATGTACTTGGCACGAAATTTTCATTGAGCCTCTCGATTCGAATCGTACAGACTGTTTTATACGCGAAGAATAGTATATTATCCGCTCGCGTGACTCGAGAGTTGGCACAGTCGGTGACCTCACTACCGGGAAATGAATTCATTTTTATTATCCATCTCCGTGGGTATTGCGAGCTGTCCGAATGTTTTATCGCTTCGCCTCATTGAAACGGAGAATGAGAGGGAGTCCCGTTGCACAGAGGAAACAAAAGGTTATCGCTTATTCTGTACATTATCTATGATGCAGTCGACTAAAATTAGCCGGTTTAATATTAAAAAGTTGACTTTGACGCGTCAGCGCTTTTCTATTATTCTACGTATGACACGGGGGGCACAAATTTCATGGTTTTATTTACGTTTTTCTAACTTTTTTTTCGTATATGTTGTTTATTAACTCATTTAGGGACAATTATGAGAAATTTAATGTCAAAATTCGATCTATCAGCGGAAAAAAATTAACATTTTTTTTTTTTTTTACGATGAGATTCGAACTCAAACATTCACGATTTAGTTTTATCCCGGAAAAGCAGATAGAGAGGAGGAGGAAGAGATAGAGGGAAAATGGACCGAGAGGGAGGGGTGGGGGAGGGTTTGAGAATGAAATCAATACCGAAGCGAGAGCTTGGAAACGACGACGACGACTCGTTTATAGCGCAGTGAGCCGAGCGTAGAAAAGGGACAAATGTAAATAAATTTAAATTGGAGCTGTAGCAAGCGAAACCGTCGAAGGCTGCTAAACTCGCCAAGCGGATTACCTTCGTGAGAAGAAGTGCGAGAATAATAAAAAACAATAAAAAAATACATATTACAGCTTGAATTGAAAGAGAGAAGAGGACGAAGAGAAGCTGTAAAAAATTTGCTTTAATCAGCAACCAGTTGAAAACCAGTTTATTGAGGAATAGTGTGTGCGAAGTTTCGCTACTTGTGTACTTCATTTTGTCGAAACTTCGTTCGTCGATTGGAGCGAAGCGAACTTTTATTATAAATAAATTCCGCGCTCGACGCAAACATGCAACATCTTACTTTACTCCCACACGAACATTTTAGGGTTATTCAGGTTCAAGTAGTACGTCGTTTTATCCGGAAAAAAAAAAAAAAAAAAAAAAAAAAAACATCGGATCAAAATCACCGGAAATATATTATAGATGTAAAAGACATAATAATATACTGTTAGAGAGAGTGAAATAGAGAGAATTAGAGAGAGACCGTTGCATGTACGGTAGGATTTGAGTGCGAATAGAGGTATAGATATACGGATAATCAAGCTGCGTGAAAATTGCTCTCATTAATAATTTAACGAATATTACACGAAATCGATTTTTCTCCTGGTGGCTGGGGTTCTATTGGTTATTATTCATCACAGCGATGCAGCTGGCACGATTTAGCGAGCGAGAAAATAACGTCGAATAACGTCGTGAGAGCAGTGTGAGGGGAAGAACCGTAAGAGCTATCGTGCGGACTATTCGCGGCGGTTGAGTAAAGTAGGTCGGAACCATTTTGGCTCAGCTAACTCGATACGATACGTTTCGACGAATTTTAGGTGGAAATAAAGTAAGCTTCGTGACTACACAGCTCAGAAAGTACACTAGAGTTGTAGGTATAGGGTTTCCTCAGTGCGGGTAGCAGGTGTTCGTGAGAGCTTTCTCCGACCTCCCTTCCCGCTCGACTCCGATCGCAATAGCGAAAGCTTTCACAAACTGGTTGGTACGAATTGTGGCTGGCAAACTCTCGATAAGCTTCGATAAGTAACACAATCTCGAAAAGCTTCGCAAAGAAAAAAAAAAAAACAAAAAACAAATTTCTTTGTCGAAAGAATTATACGCAAAATTTATCCGAATACGGAAATTTTGATTTCGTGCCAATAAAAGGCAATTGATTGAACAAATATTTTTTTGAAACTTTCGAAATACTATATTCTCGATTTTACGTGAAAATTATTATTTCGATTTAGGAGATAAAAATTTCATTTATACGGATATTTTTTGGGGATTTTCCAATGGCGACAAATATACGCAACGATTTGGAGAAATTGATGACATTTTGAGATCTCGAAATCGGCGAGGGTGGCAAGTACGACGACCAAGTGAAAAGGGAAAGTATACGAAGCGAATAACCCCTGCGTCTACCTTCTGAGGGCTGCTTTTCTCCCGTTGAAGCCCCTCATGACGCATTTCCATTCTCCATCGTTTTCCTTTTTCTCTCGTATATTCTTCTTCGTCCGCGAAACGTAACGACTACTTGCTGACGCGCGATAATAAATTTTGCTGGTTCGTTTTAACAATTTCGCGTTTCCCTCGCTCCCTTGTCTTTGCGATGTATGCATGTGCACATGCGTACACAATACAATCTCTTGCGGGAAATTATTGCGAGAGACTTCCTCTCGCGTTTTATCGACAAGTCCATCCCCTTTTTTATTCTCTCCATTCCTGTCTATTATTAACTGTATTGCGTCGGCGAGAAACGATACGTTTCTCTAACGATATCGAGTCTGCTATCGGAATTACGAAGATTTTTATTTCTTAGTACGTATTACATTGACAAAAAACAAGAAAATACTATTACATCAAAAAAGAAATATTCAAAAACATTATTCCATTTTCATGCATTCCAAAAGACCTAATCACGGCACACAACGTTAAATCGATTATTTCAATAAAAAAAAAAAAGAAAAAAATCGTGACCGAGTTTATAACAACCGCCAAGATATTCATTGTTTGGAATGTTCAGAAAACTCGAGCATTTCTGTTAAGTACTCCTCAAAAACTTCGAAATTTCCGTTATCGACTTTTATAGTACTTTATAATTTTTTTTTTGTTGTAAATATTGCCCTTCAAACTGTATATCGATATCGTGATCGTTGCAAAAGGGGTCAAACATTGTCGTGTTCCACCCCATTCAGCCTCAACTTGGCGCTCTCTTTGTCAAAAAGAATTGCACTACATCGATATATCGCGTGTATTGAAATTGGGTGCAATAGAGCAAAGCCCCGCGCCCGACGATATCGAATTTTCATACCGCGTGGCTGGTCTGTTCTCTCTGCAGTATCAGTGAGAAACCCGGCCCCTCGGGGCCTTCTTTTTTATTCGCGAGAATATGAAGCCGGGATGATGGTTGAAAGGGGGCGAAAGAAGGAGAGCAGATGAGATAGAAAGTAAAAAGGACCAAGCGAGCCTGAGGAGAAGGAAAGGGCAGAAAGCGGCTGCAAGCTCGAGAATGAGGTGAGACGAGACTCGGGAAAGAAGGAAGAAAGAAAGTACAAGGGAAGGTGAAAGAAGGGTGAGAGACCGAGCCTTGGGCCATTGGAATACCTTTTCCCCTTTTGCCTTCTTCCTGCTCGTACCCCTCCCCCCTCCCCCCTGCAGCGGCCCCATCTACTTCTCCGTTATATTTTTCTGACTTGGTCGAGTACAGAGAACCTTAGGCAAGAGGCGACGAGGGTGCGGCCTCCGGGGGCTGCAACCCTTACGTCTCTTGCCCTCCGTGTCTGCCGCGCTCGACTGCAGTCTCGTAAAAAAAAAAATAAAAAAATAAAAGAGCAAATACCGCACTTGCACGCAAAGTTTTGCAACGATTTCCGGTACTATAGATGTTATTATCTTTGCAAACTGCTGCTGAGTCGATATTGTATAATGTAGAGAGTAAAGGTGGTGAACATTTCAATGATAACAATATCGAACGCGAAGAAAAAAATGTTTTTGTGAATCTAACAATGTCTGATTTATTGATAATTACCTTATCACGTGGCTAAATTGCAACATCGACATTTCGTTATCTTTCTTCACCAGACTGATTAATTCGAAATAAAATAAATTAATTGGAGTTTAAGCTTCACGTATGAATAACTCGGAAGTTTCGCGATCGCTTCGACAAAGATCTACCGATTATCAACTCGAAAGTCTGCGTCGTAACTTTGTCAAAGGATGTTACGAGAGCGCTGGACCAACAGGATATGGTAATTAACGAATAGGTGTTTTTTAAATGAAAAAACATAGTTGGTGGCAGTTTTTCCCGTGAAAAGTATGTTTTTAAAAGGGTACGTTAAGGTTTTATTGGAAATTGAGGAAAATGGGGAAAAAATTTTCTGAAAAAGCGTTATGTTCTATTAGTAGGTTATAAAATATTGAAAGGGAGGGGTGAAAGGGTGAAGTATCTCCCAGAACTGGAAGAAACTTCAGACTCTCCCAGCCTCCCAAACTATGATGACTTAAAATAACAAAGATCGTAAATTACTGAAGATTTTCTACATACATCTGTAAAGAGTAACGTTGATCATTTGATGCGATTGTGTACTCAAAAATATACTGGAAATCCTTGCGTCATACTTCGTGAAGGAAGTTACGAGAACGTTGATTTAAACGGATGCGCGATTATCTTTGAAATGTTGTTTACCGACAAATGTACAATCGATGATTTTCTACCTTTGCACAATAGTTTTCTAGCATTTAGAAACAAAACACGATCGCAATTGTTGGATGTATAATCATACGGATAGCAACATCCGCGACACGATTTAATTTTTTTTGCAGAGCGCATGAAAATTTCTATAAGGACTGCCGGTACCCGAAGCGTCCCGTCCGTTTCGTTTGTACTTTAACGGTCGACAGAAGTAAACTTTGATAGTCAATAAATAAATCAAAGTCGATTGCAAATCGATTGTGTGAAGTATTTACGTTGAATTGCAATTTGCATTTGCATACAATATGTCGATGTTTTACACATTGATAGGACTTTGCCTATTCGGAAATACTTTGGCTCATCAGATGCGTGCGGGTCCGTGTCCCGCCATGACAGGAATGAAAGATTTCGATTTAAAAAAGGTAACGTTAAATTGCTACTAAGTCCACTGTCTTATTTTTTTCTCATACTACTTGTTTACTAATTTATTTTTCAGTTTCGTTTCATTTTAAAAAATACACAATACAATATATTTGCTACACGCCTTTTCCAGTCGAGATTTTCTTATTATTGTAAACTTTTTTATTATTTCATCCTTTTTAAAGAAAATTATTTTGCTGGCGGATAGTCGGGAATTAAAAACATGTAGTCGATATATTCGAAGGACTATTCAGTAAAACGCTTTTATTTTTACCAATATTCAAATGATTTTCATGTTCTATTTCAAACGACATAGACTGCATGTCACAGAATCGCTGCATCAAATTCTGTTAAGTAATTTTCAGCCGTTTTCGAGAACATACCGAACAACGAAATCGCTTGTCTCCGTGAAACGCATCATTTCTTTTTTTTTGCGATAGCGGACAGTCGGGAGTTAAAAATATATTATCAATATTGGTGGCAACGTTGATTATTAGTAATTAACGATTTTAGTCGCATACGTATTTCATGATTTTCATTAATATTATTTTCAGTACATGGGCAAGTGGTACTCGCAAAAAATACTCGCCATTCCGAATGCGCCGATACGTGACAAATGCCAATACGAAGAGTATACCCTCGACAGTAATGGAACTGTTGACGACATTTACACTTCCATATCTCGCAAGTAAGAAAATCGAAAGTTTTGATAATTCTCGTTGGAGATCGAGAAATTTACTTAAATGTCGTTAGACATTTTTTGGCACTCGTGCATAGAAAGCGGCGCATTTCGTGGCAGTTTTGCGGAACGAAAGTGTCAGGTTGTTTGATAGTATTGAAAAAATAGGTTCGCGCATGCGCAGTTCGCGATTGTTTCACTTTCATTCTTTGAGACGAATGTAAATAACCTCACATTTCACTGGCCGTCCCACAAAACTGCCATGAAATGGCGCCGGTTTCCCTGCATTCGTGACAAAAAGTATAGCAACTTGGGCCGAATTGGCGATTGCAACTCGTGTTGCCACACACCATTGTCATTGCGTGTGGTAAACCTCACATTCGTGGCAATCGACAACTTTCGGCCCTTTTTGCACAATATACTATTTCGACTCTTGTCAATTAGATAACGTTTGAAATTTTGAACCAAAATGTACCCTACTCTCCACTGATTCCGTAGATCCCATAAAAAAATAAGATCACCGAACATTTCTACAAGAATTCTTCGATTATGTGAGCGGCGTTATCGCGTTGCGGCAGCGTGCTCTCTGCCTGCCCCACGCACCGCTCCGCGTACGAGGCGTTCGCCCCTCCTAATCTCGTGAAAGGACTACCTTAAACGCTTCGATTACTTTGTAGTAGATGACAAAAATTGATTACGGCAGATATTGTGGCGACAAAAAGTCTTTCGGATGCTAAGGGTGGCATTTATTGAACGAAACTAAGTGGCAGCAATAAAAATTACGACTTGGTTTTCAGGGATGGTAGTAAAACGTCGAAACCCCGTACTTGGCGTATCACTGATCCTACCGATACCGCAAAAATAGAATTCCACGGTTGCAGGCGAAATGCAGTGCTAACTGTATACATCTTAGAAACTGACTACGAATCTTTCACTTTGATTTATAATTGCATGAACGTGAGAGAAGATCAGTAAGTTTATGATTTAATGTCGTTCGGATTTAGTTTCGGTTTAATAATAATTGTATTCACTCATTTTTCTAGCTCCATACAGTCAATCGTACTGACCAGAGAACAGAATCCTCCGGAATCGCTTATGGAGAAGATCGATGAAGTCATTGAAAAACATAATTTCGACAAAGCGGGTTTCAGACAGGCAAAGCAAGACGACTGTGTTATGAAGCCAGAAAAAGGATATACAGGAAAATTAGATGCGGCATAATAAAAACTTGTTTTCAACCATTTTTTTGTTGAGGTTATGGGAATCAATATAATGTATGGGATAAGTTGCAGTTGACTAACAACGCAATCATGTAAAAGGAAAATAAATTGAATAAAATGTCTATGAAAATTGTGTTTTTAGAAAAGAAAGATGAAATATAGCAAAGAAAATCCCTATGAAAAATGATAAAAAGAAAATCTTTTTCGAAAAAATTTGTACAAAAATTAAAAAACTCCCGACGGAAAAAAAAATGAAATAACAATTAATTATTCACATGATATAGTAGTGCGATTTCTTCGTCATTTAGTATGGAAATCTCCCGACTATAACATGTAAATAATTAATTATTATTTCACTCTTTTTTTTAGTTCTGAGTTTTTGAATGTTTGTAAATTTTTTTCATTTCATCCTTTTTACTATCCTATCCACTACCGTGAATTTGAGGTTATGCCGCACAGAGATCGAGCGCCTTGCGAGTCACCAGGCATCGAAAAAATATATCGCAGAAAATGGCGGCCAATTTTCGATATATTTAAAGGACTATTCCGTAAAATGCTTTTTTCTCTACGAATATTCAACTAATTTAAATTTTCCATTGCGAATGACATTGACCGTTCGTCATAGAGTCGCTGTATCAAATTCTGTTACGTAATTTTTAGCCGTTTTCCAGAACATACCGGACGACGCAATCGATCGTCTCCGTGAAACGCAATACTCCCGTCTTTTTGCAGTCGAGCAGTCGGGAGTTAAAAATAACCTAATGAATTCTATACAATAGATACTAAAGTTTGTCTGTTCCGTACAATTCTGCATACACTTTCGCTACTGTCTATACAAATTGGGTGAACAAGAAGATTCCTCTCGTTAATTCCTGATTGCGAAATTTATGCCCCCGAGACAGAAATAAATAACTCTCCGCTCCTTTGAAATGTAATTTAGATAGGGAGAGTTGGAGAGCGGAGAACGAGAGAAGCGAGGAGAGTGCTAGAGTCGGGTTGGAAGGTACGAGGGAGCCACAAGGTAGCGAGAAAACGCGACGTCGCGGGTTTGAGTGGCCAAGGAGGGTAGGACCGGAGCGAGAAGGTAAGGTTAGGAGGAAACAGTGGAGACGGGAAAACGCGGGTACGGGTTGAAATAAGAGGGTTGGGTGGGCCGGAAGTTGAAGGGGTTGGGCGACATCGGAAAGAAGAAACGCAAGGCTACGTCGGGTACGGCATTTATTCCGCTTAACACTATTTGCGAAAACTCATTTCGGAAACTGGTTTGCTTGAGCCGTGTGCAAGAAGAAGCGCGTCCTTGTGAAGAAGGAAAGGACAAGGGCGCGTTTCTCCAACACCCTTTTCGTTTTTCGTTCGTTGCTTTCTTAAGTTGGCTCTTTCGTTCGGGAGCGGAGAAAGGAGTAAGATAATAAGAAACTGCAGACTGTGCGTTAAAGCAACGTTTGCCAGTGGAATATTTTCCTTCTAACTTTCGTCTCGATAGCTCTGTTCAGAGAATCAAAAAACAACAAAAATAAAAACTCCAATCGAATCTCTATAATTTGCTGGACACAACCTACAATTTATTTATGGGCGAGAATCAGTTTTAATTAAAAATATGATTCGTAGATCGATCGAGACGCTACAAATTTTTATTCATCGAGTCGGCAAAATTTTTAATAAACGTTTTTTTTTTCTTCTTTTACCGTACCTCTCTTGTTTAATTAGTAATTAGCCTCTTCGCATCGTTCATTACGACGATTGAAACTAACGAAGACCTTCCTAGAGTCTGCTTCACCACTACCGTTGCAGTAACCCCGCGGTGTGGTTGCCCCGGAAGCTCGACTTCTGCTGCGGCTTGGCAGTAAAGGGTTGCCCTCGTCGGGGGGTGAAAGCGCGTTGTTTCAGCGAGCGCCGCGGTCGGGCAAAGAGAGTGAGAAAAGACTTACAAAAAAAAAAAGAGAAAAAAAAACGGCGAGAGAGAGAATAAAAAAATTTAAAGGAAGTAGAAAAAGTGTAGTTGGGTGGGGCAAAGCGAAAGCAGGGTGAAAGGGTGAAGTCTCGAGTACCTAAGTTGCCTCGTTCGCTACCGCTGACTCCGACCACCAGCCAGCCAACTCTTTCCAAGGGTTGCTTTGCCCTCCCAGGCAGCTTTTTCCCCCTTTTTTCTTTCGCGCAATGTTTTATTTATTTTCTTTTTTTTATTTCGTTTCCCTTCGACTTGTTTCCCTACCTATACCTCAACCGTTCAAGTCTCGAGCTGTGTATTATAGTACCTACCAACTCCATTTTTTTTTTTTCTATTCCCTTTCCATTTTTTTCACGCAGAATATAGAAGCGAGGAAGTCTGGTAACCCCCCGATTTCCGCATCGAGTTTTCGCTAATTAATTACCGAGAGTCCGTGGCTGAGCCAAACGGTCGAAGAGGGGGGGAAGGGTCGACGGGGGAAGCGGCGAGAAGGTTTCAGACGCTCATAGGACTTGACACCGGTCGGAAATCGCTAATTGGTATTTACCGTTCGTCGATTCTCAGCGCAGTCGCCTCGGGGGCAAAAGGCAGCACGATTACATTACACGGTCATTACTGCATCGAAACTTCGATCGCGATGGTGGTATTGCTTGTGTCATAGTAGCTTATCTACATGGATCCATTGAGAAAAAAAATCGAGTTGAAGCAAAAAAAAAAAATGAATCCAAACTAATTTGGCGATGAGATTCGTTCAAAGGAGTAAATTATTTTCTCAGTATACCACTTTTTCGTATGTACTTATGAAAGGAGTGCGTTTACCTGCGTTAATCTTATGCCAAGAAATTGGTCCGTTCTCCGTGCAAAATTATGTCCATTTTATGCGTCAATAGGTATGTTAAAGTCTCGACTCACCTGTAATCAAGAAAAAAAACGCATTTTTTAGTTTAGTTTCATTCGTTTAGTTACGAAGCGTTTAAATCAGTGTGAGGGAATCAATAATAAGAATTAAGCATACAACTTTATATTAAATGATTTAATGATTACGAAAAAAGGGCTTTTCATAAAAGTACAATGATTCATAGTCGCGTTTACCCTCACGAAATCTGCACGTGAGAAAAACATATCCTCCATGTTACACGACGCACGAAAATATTTCGAGCGAATATAAACAAACGACGGTATTAGACGATTTTCAAGCGCGTTGCAGCGCCAAGCGCATGCGCACCATGCAATTCGCAAACTCGAAATCGCTCATACGCCACTATGCAAGCGCAAACCCCTGTTACGTGTTCGCTTGTCGATATATCGAATAATCGGAAGTGCATTAACACGGATGCAGATCAAACCATAGAAATTCGCTGAGTTTGGCGTTTCGATTGTTTCTTTTTCTTGTTTTTTCTTTTTTACACTCGATTTTCGATTTTTTCTGCAATTCATCCATTCATACTTTTGCGAGTTATTTTTTTTTTTCGTGAGGTATGGTATTGCGAGGGGGGGTTTTTTTTACGGAAATGATTCGTGAGTTTTTCGGCAAAACCAAATTCAATTCAATCCATCGATATATATATATCTATCCATATATATACATACAGTTACAGCATACTGTTATTTCCATTGGAACAGTCGGCGCACAGCTATAAAGCCCCATCGGGATGCTAGTGCGTTATCCACGCGCAAAAACACACATCGGGTTTTGGCTACAAAAGCAGCGCCGCTCGAGTTACAACGGGGGCAGTCGCACACACCGAGCCAAGGGAAAAGGAGACGAGAGACGAACGAATAATTGAAAGGCACCCTGTCAACGAGGGCAAAGGCCCGTGCCAAGTGCAAATTGAGCCACAGCACGATGCAAACGGGCCGCGTAGTTTGTTTGCAAAGCCACAGACCCCGGGTCCCTTTTACTCGTCTCGTCTCTCGCTCTTTTTTTTTTTTCTCTTTCGTTACTATATGGTTAACCCCCTCTGTCTCTGTTCCATTCTCTCTTTGATACAACGAGCCGAGTTTAAAGAATAGGGGCGACTCGAAGCCAGAATGGTGTACGCGAACATACAAAACGCGGACACTTTTTCCTACGGATCTATTCCATAACGATTGGAAAACAGTCACGTGGATTTTATTTTTCACCATTTTTTGGTCTGACAATTATTTTGTTATTATTATCATCTGCTTGAGAATTCAATGATATTGATGAATTATTTGCTTTTATTTGAGTTGCGTGAATAGCAGGATGTTACGAACAGATTTGGTAGATTTGGGGGGTTCGTTTTAATTTTTTTTAAAATCTTTTAACCTTTCATCAGCACACTGAGGATTTAGGGGTACTGTCGACCTTAAAATGTTGAAAAATTCTCTACTAATTTTAATGTTTATTAACAGTTGTTTGCGATATTTGTTATAACCAACTATTTGCATTAGAAACCTTGAAAAATATCCACGAAAAAAAAAAAAAAAATTAATCGTGAAAAAAGTATCGATGAATGCAAAATTCGATTTTATTTATATATAGTTTTTTTTTTTCGTAAAAGTAACGACACGTGTTTTACCTGTTATTACGATTTTCCGTTTTTTTGCTATTTTCTTCGTTGAAACACGATACGCAACTCGAAGCTGATACTCGATGGTGAAACTAAAGCTGCGAAGTTATGGAAAGCCGCAATCGAGCCTGCGGGTACTGTCCGGGGTTTTGTTTCAGCCATGCAATGGGTTTGAAGAGTCACAGAGGAGGCAGTAGGAGGGATGAGTCTCTCTCGCGCGCCATTGAAAAAAACTCTACAGGCTATATATGCGACGCCGCTCGCTCTTTATCCCGGCGCTCTCACTCGCGTTCGCGTTTTGTATATACCCGCTTCGTTTCGTTTTCGTCGTTCATTATTGGCCGGGGCAATTAAGCGGAATCTCTTCGAGGGACGAAATTATTCTGCGTGGATTCCATTCCGCGTTATCGCGCCACCCTCACGCTACTCTTGCATTATACTACGTACTATGGGATACTCATGGCTGCGGACTACGGTGATGGTGAATGCATCGTCGTCTCTGGTAACGAGTTCCATGGGGGTCGTTTTTTTTTTTTTTTACTCGTCCATTCGCGGCGTACCGAGAGACTCTCCCTTCATACCTTCGGTGCTTTTCTTTTTACTCTACGGTAGTAGATACACCCTGAGGGCGCCGACACTATGGACGCGATGGTTATTATTTTTGCGTTTCTTTTTTTTTTTTTCTAACCCTTACGCTAGTTTCCTCTTCCCTCGAACCGTGTCTTCGACAAAGAAATCCGCACGTCCGGTGAACCGCGGAATAATTAATTTATATTCTTATATATAGATTAATTTTAAAAAAATGATAAAGTTATTTAAGATAATTTGTCTTCGTAATAATTTAGATAATTAACGACATTTTTTTTTTTTTTTGTTAATTTAGTTTTATTGTTTTTTGGCTTCCAAATATGCGGAGGTTCAGCGATGTCGTAATAATTGCATGTTTTGCTTTTTTCTAAAAATGTCTTTTATAAATTCCAACATCCAGTTAGAGTCTGACGTCTTTTCTTTCTTTGACTCAACCTATGTCGTCTGTTCGTTCCACACGGTATAAATATTTTGAATGCACCTTATATGCCATACACAACCACACGTAGAAAACATACCGACAAAGAAACAAAAGTGAATTTATTCGTGAGCGCATTTTTTGCCGAGCTTTAGCTCATATTCACGCGTGTTGTTTCACCGCGTTACTGACGTTGATGTTGTCGGCGTGTTAGCCAGGATTCTAATTAAAAAATTAACGTTAATTATACTGGGTCGGTAGGTAGGTAGGATTTTGCGAAGCGTACTTGCGGTAGGTGGTGGTCGGTCCCAGCGAAATCTCTGAGAGAACTCGCGGGACTTCCACATGCATCTCCCATCCTCCCATCTCCCTTCCCCCTCGAGAAAGGCGTTCTCCCGTATGCGTTAACGCGAATGTTTTTTAATCAACGAACACTCTCGCTTGCATGTACAGCTCGAGAATTCGAGAACGGACGGGAATGCACAAAAGTGCACCGGGGACGAGTCGAGGGGACGATATGATGACGACAGTGTCGGAAACGCGAAAAAATCCGTGACGCCCTTTCGACCTTTTTTTTTTTAATTCTCGTATGCTGTAGATTCGTACGCAGCCGTCTACTACGTCGGTGTATAATCATCCATCTACGATATTTTAATTATTTTTAATTTGGATTCGTAGACCTATTAGGCAAGAAAATTCGTTTGACGCGATTCTTTTTGTTTTCACAACTCTTTGTAGTCGAGGATTTCTTTCGCTTTTGTTGATTAATTGGAGAAATAATTGACAATAAGCAAGAATGATTAATTATTTTTTATTAATTAGTCGGCAAGGGTTAATTTTTAATTGGGGTTTGTGGTAAAATTTGATGCTGAAATCAAAGTTTATTAAAGTTTAAGTAATCAATTTTTTTCTGCGTTCTGTATTTACATTGTGGCGAAAAAAAAAATCTACGGAAGACTTTCGTTGAAATTTCAAGGGCGATAAGTTGACGAGCGCTCGTCAACCTATGGCGCCTACTCGACCCCGGTAACCCGATCGCAACGATGACGACGTCGGCGGACCGACGACAACGACGACGATGAGAGGATTGCCTCTCGCCTTCCCAACCCCACGAAATGAGACCGATCGATACGCCAGCGCGCGGAGAGTAGTTAACCCTGTTAACTACCCTCCGTCGTCTCGGCTACGACATGCGAGAAACACACGTGAACTCACGAAGAGTACAGTGTCCGCTGATTCTCTCGAGATGAGGTTATTGTTCCGAAATAAAATTTGAAAAAAAAAAAAAAAAAAAGAATCTTTTCATCTTATGTAAAAAACAACACATCGTTTTTCGAAACTGAAAATGATACTTCAAATATTTCTTTAATACTGTTTTCGTAATTAATTACGTTACTGAAATTTTTTAAGTATCAAAATTTCATTTCTTTCACTTTTTCCCGATCAGTTATATATTATTGTAAGAAATTCCGAAATTACCAATTATTTCTATCGATGTTTCAAAATATAAATGTATGATTCAGAGGCTGAAGGAACCACGTGAAGGGATGAAAAAAAATGTAAACCAGAATTAAAAAAATCAGTGAATTCAAATCTGCAAGTTCTATATCTGTATGCGATACATGCAATCTGTGCAGTTCAACATCCCAGATTTTTCACCTCGCGAGCAATCATAACTGTAGCGTTGAATTATCGATATAATGTCCAGCATACTTCTCAGTGACTGTTGAACCCTATCGCACAGTAAAGTGCATAGGAAAAGAGTAACACGGTCTATTATTTATCGTGACCAGGGAGTAAAGACCTGTCAAGATATCGATCGTAAAGTACCGCCGTGCTGTGCATACAAGTACGCAAGTACGTTAATACTGATGCATACAAGTAGAAAAATCAAGTCGGAGAGGTCCGGCATAGAGAACGGCATATACACGGAATAATACCATTGATCGGCTTCGCGAGGTCGTTGAAGCGTCCAGAAGGCTCGCCCCAAATCATTAGGGGATTGAAAACTGATTAAGGGTGCGGGTTGGATGGAAACGGGAGAGAGAACCGGAGAGCCAAGCGTCCACTCTCGGTCGGCGTGTATGTGAAAGAGTCAGTCGAGTCTCCCATTGTCGGAGCCGAAACTATTCATTCCACGCATTATCCGAACGGATCACTCGCAGATACTGATCGATAATGTTTGCTAACCAAATTCCTACGTTGTTATATAAAGGTGGAAGAAAGTCGGAGTAATACTACAGCATATATACAATGTTATTCAACTTTTTCAATCGTTCAGACTATTCATATTTTAAATTAATATATTTAATTCTTCAAGTAATAGGTAATAATCGATATATTCATGGTTTGCCGATTCTTCATTTTCGTAAGATTCATACAGAACAATTTTAATATTTCGCCGAATTTAATAAAATCATTGAAACAGTGAATTCGTGAATTTTAAGTCCCTTTTTGTCGAAACAACGGAGTATCGTGTTCCGAAGAGAAGCTATAAATTTTTACTTTTGGTGATTCGTATTTTTTGTTCTCCAATGTTTTCGTTGAGAAAAAGTTTATATTATCGCGTAAAAGAAAAAAACTTGGCTACTCACAGATGTCTGGACGGTATATATACCTCCCCCTGCAAGTCTCGTTTTCGTCCCTTCGATTGTCATGGATTGCAAAAGCAAAGCGGAGAATTGAAAGAAAACACAATCGAATTTTCATCTATCGTACGCGTACCATTTCGAGAGACTTTCGTATGTTTTCGATTTGCCCGCCCATCCGTAGCAGAAAGGAACAATTTTTGTCTGGAATGGCAAAAAGCCAAAAACTGTTTCCAAAGACTACATAGTTATAACGATAGAGTGTACCGTGGATTGAAGTTATGTTATTGCACCGATACTCATCTTCGAGACACTTGAAGTCCTTTTTTTTCACTATCGTTGACATTTTTTGGTCCTTTTTATACTCGAAAAAGTTTTGCGAGAGGAGAGAAGAAAAGAAGTCGTTTTTGTATTACCCTTCTGAAAATATGAGTCCGCTGTCGAGGAATTTCGAACCCTCCCTGTTCCCTTAAATAAAGTAATCCGCTTAAATATCCACGACCCGTCTTTTCGTTCACGTGGTGATGTAATAAAGAGAGGCGGGTTATTACGCGTCGGTATGGTTTTTCGGGATATCATGGAAAGAAAGGAATATATTGGGCCGCAGCGGCGGTTTCGTTAAAATCATCGGGAGATCGAAATGGGATCGGAAAAGAATTTAGAAAGATTCTGCAAGAGTGTATGAATGTTTTTCGTACTAATATACCTTAATATTTTATAAAAACTTTTATGTTGATAACTGAACTTCAATTGACGGTAGCAGCGAACATCAAAAAAATGATTAAAAAAAAAAAAATTGATAGTACATTTTTATAGCAAATTTTGATGAAATTACAATTTTCGGTATTTTCTCGATGAAATACGCCAATTTTTTTTTGTCATAATTTTTTTCCGTTCCCTGCGCATTGCAATTCTTATCACAACCAGTAATTTTTTTACGGAACTCAAACTTCCATGTGTTGACCTTCCCCCCTCGTTAAGTCCCGTCATTGCTTTGTGAAGAATCGACGAGAGTCACAATTAGGCGGATCCTTTATCTCGCAATCCTCGTGCATATCACCGCCGTACGCACGGAGATCCGGCAAAAAGCGTTCCCAGATTCGACGAACAATATATAAGCATCAAGCGCAGCAGTTCAAGCCGACATGCAGTACTGCTGGCTATTCATATTATAATAATGAGCCGAAAACGAGAATGAAATAGACACAGATATCGTGTGACTAAAAATTGAAAGGTCTTAAGTTCCACGTGTAAGCGTATAAAACACGCTATTTCGGCTTTAGTAACGCGAATACAGTCTAAACGCATACAGTGGAAACTCCGTGATTACACTCGCTTCGTTATAGTCGGTACCTAAAACGTGCGATAGCGGAGTTTTTACTGTACACATCGCTAAAACGGGAGGAAACGAGATAGATCGGTGAAATTCATGGTTATACCAAATTATCCGGCTCACTCAGCTCCTTTAGTCGTATTACTGCAGAACGTATGATGTCCATATGCGCTCAAAGCACTCTACCTTATGCGTTAGACTGTGCAGTGCGCCCAGAAACGCGAATAATGGTAGCGATTTGTCAAAGACGATAAGCAAGGACCCTGAGCAAATTCATACTGTTGGGAAGTGCACGTACGTACGTGTGCGTCCTCGTTGACGAAATTACACGATTCGCTAAGCTCGGATCTCTAATCTTCGTTGGTAGTAACGTGGGTCCCGTTATATACAGGCTATGGATCTAACAAAGGCGGTACCGGAGCCATTGAGAGACAAAGATCGAGAGAAGACCCTCCTGTGGATTTTAATTCGATCGCACATGCCGGATCAGAGGCAACAAAAAACAGAAATAGGGGAAGAGACGAGAAAGAAAAAAGAATTGAAAATAATAGCGCTTTTTGACGATACTACGGTATCGTCGACGGTAGCAACGATGTACAAGTGATCAAAAACCATCGAATTTTAATTAATTCTCGGGGGAATGCGTGCGGCGGAGTGGCATTTGCAGAGTCCAACCGCAACCCCTTGCTTGCCACACTTTTTTTGACTGTCGAAGGGAATTATGGACCCTTTCCCTTCGTCATGGAAAAGGGAGGGATTGGGCTGAAAAAAATGGTGCAACGAAAGGGCGTAATGAAAAAAAAAAAAAACTTTAAAAAATATTTAATAGTTTGAAGATTCCAACAATTGAAATTATTTATCAAAAAGTACTCGACAAAAAAACATAATTAGAAAAATGACTTTTTTGTTGTAAAAAGTTTGAATTCATTAAATAATTTGAAAAAAAAAATATTTTAACGAATTTTTGCGGCAATATTGATAGAAAGAAAATAAGGAGTTTCGGTATTATACTGTTTATTTAAAGTAATCAAAAGAGCAACACTCGATATAACGAACTACGAGTATTTTCAATAGTTACCAATTCAGCATCGAGGACCTTTAGAAAGCTTTTGAATCGAAATATATATCGAAACGGGCATCTATATTCCCATAGGATTCCTGCAGATACACGTAAAAAAACGCTTACACTCGACAGTGTTATATCGTTAAAGCAGCGAAAGCGACGAAGAGATCTCCCAAGTGTTGAAGGAAAAGCGAATAGCCTGAAGAATATATTCACTTTCTACTGAAGAAGAGAGAGAGAGAGAGAGAGAGAGAGGAGATCGGCACGAAAAGAACTTTTATTCGAGAGAATATATTCCCACCGCGAGGACGAGAAGGCTGCGGCGGTGGCAACGGTACCCATGAACGGGAATTGAAAATTAATCTCAATGAAATTCGAGGGTCGCAGAATCTTCGGCTTCCAGGCTATACTTGCCGCTTTACTGACGGATAAGGCTCTTCGACGAGATGAGGGGCCAAAGAAGCTCTCACTCTCGTTCGTTGGAATTTGCAAAAGCGAGTAAAAGTGAACGAGAACGAAGGGAGCCAACGACAAAATTAAAACTTCGAAAAAAAATTGAAAATTTCCTGAATAAAATAGATATTCTCCGAATGCAAAGCGAAATTATTTTTTTGAATTGTATTTTTTAGTAATACATTTTTATAATTATATCTCGCGATTTTTTTTTATGGTCATCTGTTGGGTCAATTGTCTCCTCAAAGAGCTAATCAATGTATCGTTTGTCATACGCAAGCGCGAATGTTATTTTTTTCCAACGTTCTTGCCGCAGTATAGATGGAAAAAAGAAGGCGGAAAGGGGGTTCTTCCCCTTCCCATACGTGTTCGTTGAGGGAAAATCCCTCGACTATGGGGACGATTCCCGGGATGCTCGTAGATATATCTGGCAGATAAGAGAAGGGTGGCACCGCAGCTTCACTACCGACGTTATCGTGTATATAGATATACGTATTTCTTTTTTTTTTTCGCTTGTCACACTCTCTTGCCACGCTTCGTTTTATTCGCTTTCTCTGTTCATTTGCATCGACTCCCGGTCGTTGCCTTCGTTTGATTTATTTAATTTTCCCGAGGATCGATTCCCGCGTAGCCATCGCCAAGGGTACAGTCGATCGAACGCCTCGATAACCACGAATCCGGTTGCCGTCGATCATACGCGGGAATGACGTCTGCGCCTACTCCTCTCTTTTTCTCTCTCGATGTTACGGCGTATATTGTATGAAATATCATCAAATTGTCGACGAATGAGTAATCGACCTCTTCTATTCACACGGCCGGTCAGTCAGTCAGTTACCGATACGCGTACGCGAACGGATACGGATATTAAATTGTCTGTGATAGTAGTTCGTTAGATAGTATGCCTTTTTTTTCAGTTTTTCTTTCATTTTTATGTTACTGTCGATATTTGTTCGCCGTTGCAACGAGGTTAATGTTTATAAAGAAAAAAAAATGTATCCGTTTTTTTTAGTTCGAGATTTATTGAACGGATTAATGAATAGACCGAAGGGGATTAGCCAAAGGGTTGTACCTCCACTGTATCAATGAACCTCTATTTTCGAATCTGCTGATTACGATAGTATCGTTGGCTCCGAGAATTCGCAGAACAGCAGCAGCCCCGGTAGCTCGTCAGCAAAGCCGCATGTACTGTATACGTTCTTTCGTTCGGGCGTATGATATACCCTATCCGTTTGTCGATATACGTCTGATGGAATTATCCCACCCTATCTCGAAGCCATATTCTCGCGCGATTTCATCGAATCGGACCGGGGTGCAAAAGGGAGGGGAGGGAGAACGGTGCGAATAGAGGGTGGAGATCGAGGTTTTAGAGAAGGGCATGGAATAGAGAGATGGCCGTCCAAGCACCCCTCGCTCACCCTTCGAACGGGAGGGAGATCCAGTAGTACAAAAATCTATTCCATTTTCGATCTGCGAGGCTACCCCTCTGAACCACGTTCCGAAACCCTCCGTACCGTAAATCTTTGAGCTGCAAATTCGTCCCTTCGGATTCGAAGTCCGATGGACCATTTTTGCGAATTCCGGTCACGTTTATTTCTTCACTTGTTTTTTTTTTCCGTGTCTATTGCACTTTTTTTCGGATGAATGATTTTCGTTCATCGTATGGAATTCGCGATTGCATAGGTGCAAAGTCGTCGATTTAGAAAAAAAATAACGTTCGGAGGTATTATTTCAAGAGTGGAAAAGTTACAAATTACCGACACATCAATGATTGAAATCAAAGTTAACAAAAATCAACAGAATTATTAACGATTTTTTATTAATTTTATATTCGCTTAAAACGTTTTTTAGTTCATCGAAAGTCATCGAAATGGCCTCTAATAAACGACAAGGAATTTCAAACAGTAAATTATCGAGAGTAAAATATTAAAATAATAACAATGAACACATAATTTCATTGCCGACGTATGGGGTACGAGTGACAACGCTTATGCCATCAGATTAATTAATCAATTAATTAGTTGATAAAACAGATAATAGAAAATGAGAAAACGAAAAATGAACTATACAGTCCACCATAGTTGTTGCTGATTTCATCCTATTTTTTAATAGATATCTCACTTTAGCAAAAATTAATCGTATGGAATAATGACTTTATCGGGTTCATGGCATTTTTTTTTTTTTTCATTCTTGATAATATTTCCCTTTCAAGTTGCGCTTGACACAATATCTCCGCGATGCTCTTTGAACCGTTGCGTTCTCCGGTGACATTGACGTTGCCTTCATTAGCACCTGAAGTAACCTCCGCTCCGTTTCTTTTAATTTTTCTCTCGGATTTTTTTTCTATTTTCTTCTCTTCCCTCCGACAATTCTTCTACCCTCGTGTTTGCGCATTTTTCTTTGATCGCACCGGGTTCAACCCCTTTTGCTACCTATCTCGCGGTCTTCCAGAAGAATTTTCTCTGTGGCTGCGAATCGCCCGGGACGTGGGAACGAGTCGATCGAGAATGCCGGATAAGAGAAATAGATAGAGGAGTGTGAGAAAAAAGAGAACGGAGAAGGAGAAACAAAAAAAAAAAAGCCAACCCCATCGTTGCAGTTTCTCACTTTCTCGCGATCCTCTGACTACAAGCCTCGAGCGAGACAGGGATGAATTTTCGCAGGGAATGCCACCGCCGCTGAGAACGTATCGTCAGGTTCGTGCGCTTGTATTATTCACCCTTCCCGCGTGGTACGGTTGACCGACGAATTTTTCGGCTTGACCTCGTACCGATTTTTTTTTGTTTCACTCCGCACGATATCCGATATCCTATCCCGTAGCTGCCTAGCAGTACCGTAGTATAGCTAATCCCTTTTTATTTTGTTTTTAATGGTTTAACGAGCGCAGTTTTTTTCAAACGCCGGACTGAAATGGAGGAATGTTATGCATTTCACTTTGTAGTGACGTTATCGATTTGTTTATTAAAACCCATCGACAAAAGAGTTAACGAGTAGCTTTTGATAACATTTTATCAGTTTTTTTCTTTCTACAGCGCTGAAAGTTAATTCTTTTAATACGAAGTTTAAAATTTGACAAAATCGGATGTATCATTTTAACTGAAAAATAGTTAACTAAAAAATTTTTTTGTTTTTTTTTAATCGGTTTTTGTGGGTTTATGAGATTCCGAAAATGTTGAAAAAGTTAACATAGTGTGTTCGATTGGGACTATGGAACTTTATTTGGTACGGCCATCACATTAAATTAGAAATAATAACGATAATTATCAGAAAAACAGATTATTTTGATTTTCGGTTCAATACTATTTTAGAAGCTGAAATTAAACTGAAAATTAAAACACTAATGGGTGTCCCTACTGCGTATCGAAGACTAAGTATCGTGTGATATTTTTCTTGTGGTTCAATTTTAAAAATGCTTCGATCGCCACAACTGGAAAATAGAAGGGCGTATCTCATACAACTTCATGTACAAAGCAATGTGAGATAAGCCCTTATATTTCCCAGCGCTCTATAGATTACGATAATACAGACTCTCGTCGAAACTACGACGTCGAACAGAAGACCAGGTGGCGCGCGTATCTGACGTTAACCCGTTTTCTCGTAGTTCGGCTGTAACAACAAGTTTCTACTCAGCCAACGTCACTTTTCATCTTACATTTTCTTTTTATCCATTTCGTATGCTTCGAAGCCGTAAGAGCCCTCCCTCCGGGCATAAGCGCCAAGCGAACACATGTCAATTTGCAGATGTGCCGGAGAGCAAAGAAGAGAAACGTATTATGGTTCAGGAAGGAGCATCTCGACGACGAAAGCCCGAAATGCCCGTGACGCGAACACGTGGAAGACATAACCGGTCTCTTTAGAAGAACGTCGGCGAACTTGACATGAATTTTCGCTGCACGCAGCTCTCATCTGTATCTCATTGTTTTTACCTGTTCGTTTCTCAGTTTCCACGGCTTAAATTTACTTCTAATTTACTTTCGTCGAGCAACTTACTAAAACTTGCACGACGTCTGCGCCGACGTACGCTCTCTGGCAGCGACTAAATCGCGGGAGAAATCTCGCGAATGTTGGGCTTTGGTTCGCCTTAGTACCGCAAAAGGTACAGAGTTGGTACACCTTTGGCACGATGTTTATAATACCGGACGATCTATGTACGAGGAGACTTTTTTTTATCACTTTGTCTCTCAATTAACAATATTTGTTTTAAAAAAAATCGGAACGGATATTTTTTTCATGATTATGCATTTTTAGAAATCTCGAAATTTGAAAAAAAAAATAAATATATATATATATATAAAAAAAAAGCAATTGGAAAAAAAATATCAACAATACGGAACCGGGTATTCGGAACAATTGAGAGTTTGAGATTTTACGAAAACTATGTTGGCAACTACCAAATAAAAAAAGTGTATAAACGGCGCAGAAAATTAAATATGAATTTATACTTCATCCGTAAATTAGTTTTACGATGTTTTTTTTTACTACGATTTATGTTAACAAGTGTTCTATGGAAGGTTTGTCTCAATAAAAAAAATCTTTCTCGTATATCATAACTTATCGAGTTTGCATACTCACAGTTAGCTATTCGTTGTACAATTTTATTATTACCGAACCGCGAGCGCGCGTGTATAGCCAAAAGTGGAGATATCCACTGGAATAAGTATGCGCGCCGAGGTCGTCATAAATCATCTGGGAGTTCTACGCTAACGAGAGGACACCCAGTTTGGCTCGAGTTCTACGAAAAATTTCTCGGGTACCCGAACGACGTGAGATAGAGACCGAGACGCCAATTAACGCGTGTCTGACTGTAATTAACCTCGTATCCGTTCGACTCTACAACACGGACGCCCAAGTCGATCCGTTGCAACTCCGTTATTTTTCTTCTTTTTCAAATGCTCCATCGACCAATTTCAAATCATTTTTATTCAATTACCTTCTCTAGTTGAGCCCCACGATAACCCGAGGGCGTGTTCAACGGCGTTTATGTGGTTTAATCAACCGTAAGATCGGAAATTCTCAAGATACAAACCCAACCGCGTCGTAAAGCAACGATATCGCGTATCAGAATAGCTTTTATTTGGCACGTCAGAGAAATAACAATTATTTACGTGCAACGAAAAAGATCTTAACTATTTACGACTCATTATCAACACCAAAAAATTAAAAAAAAAAAACAACGGAAAAAATTTTAAAGAACATTTTTGGCTTTTTTCGATTATCGAAAATTCTGTTAACATAATTTTTTTTTATACTGCCGTGATAAAGCGGCTGATAACGCGTGTTCTTATCCCGTTGACGATCTAAAAACGTTATTTACAATATCAAATGAAATTAAATCGTTATTAATTGGATTTATCCATTGCAGATAACGGTTTTATCCTTCGAAAGTTTACGATTGACGTTAAACGACGATAAAGACGAGTTTTATTGGAGTTGAGAAACTTTAAATCAATTGTGCTATTCTGCTATTAGCTTGGAGAGTTTTTGCTGCTTTGGAGTCGTAGATACAGGTAGTATACATTTTACATAGGTCATTGGTACCGATAGGTTAGTAATTACCCGTTACCCGCAAAGGAATCCGGAAATTATTCCAAATCGATAGTAACTCTTCCTATAGCGCTTCAGTGGTGATCGATACTCCGGTTACGTAAGCGCTGTTGAAGATGAGTGGGAAGAAATTGCAGTAAACTATACCCCCGATATATACATATACATACGCTATAAGATCCATAAAAGAGAAGAGAGAATCATTACGTTCAGCGGAAGGGAAGTATAACTGCGGTTTAGATCGAAGGATAGAAACATTTACGTTATCTCAACTCGTTGAGATCTGGAGTACAACTCCTCGAGATTCAATCGACCAGTTTACTTGCTATAGATGGACGTGAGATGAGATACGTAGCATACAATAAGGCTATCGTTTTCTTTGAATTAGATATGCTTCGGTACATTGTAGAGGAGACCGGGGCTATTTGACAAACTTTACCAGGCAACGTTTCGACGTCGTAAAAGCAACCGTATCGACCATAATTCTCCGAATATTTTCATAGAAACAGTAAAGAATCGTCTCTTAACATATATCAAAGGATCGGTTGTTTCTTAGTAGAAAACATCGATACAGAATAATGGAAAAACCAAATAAAAGAGCTGTTGCAAATCACCCCGGTCTCCAATACTACGAAACGTATCCACGGCTCTACGGCAAAGTCCTTCATGGCTGAGTGCACACGTGCGTGTTAGAATTTCTTGTATTCAGCTATACATCCGTCCCAAAAGTTTAGCATGCCGCCTCTCTAATCCCTGATAAGAAAGATTATCGACACGCGCCGCGTACGAATTCGGGCGATTTTTGGGGTTCGTGACTGGAGGGAAGAAACAACAACCTTACCGCTCCCAGTTCATCCCCAAAACGAAGAGAATCGTACATAAAGAATGGAATTAGGATTGAAGCAGAGTATGTTATAGAAAAAGAATAGATGGCGACCCTCGATGTTATACTGAATATCAACGCGTCCTATCACCGCGATCATCGCCGACGAAGAGTCGTCCATACGCGCCAATAATCCCGGAGAGCTCACAGATGACAATCGATTATTTCGATACCATCGAAAGCCAGATGTCCAATTCGATTCAAACTTTTTCGATAGCGCCAAGTCGAGCGTTATGATTTCTCGTACTTTTAGAATTCTCAAGAAAAAAATTTGAATTATTAAATTTTTTTTTTGTCACGAAACCTTTGTTTCCCTTGCAAATGACGACGAAATTATTCGCGATATTTTAATGTTGACTCAAGTTTTATCTAAATATTTTTATTTTTTTCTTATTTTTTCCTCGAAACACTTTACGCGGAGTTTGCGATTTTATCGGTTTTCTTTTCGGTGTTTTTTCTCATTCCACCACGAGGAACAGGCAAACTTTTGCGGTCTTTGTCGTTGTGCTATGTAATTCTTGAAATAAAAGCCCAAGATTGTGGTTAAAATTTTATCTTAACAGCGTAGTAAGAAAGTACGAGGAATCCGGGGAAAGAGAAACAAGAAAAAACGAGAGAAAGAGAGAAAATCTTCCGCTCGGTTATCGTCGGACAAACGAGCAATCATTTTCCAAGTCACGTAGAGAAAACTAAAAGGAGGAGTACGGGAAGAGTTTCTTTCTGCTCTATTCTCATATTTTTTTAATGTATGTTACTGCGTGCGCGGAGATGCCTATGTTTGCTTGCGAACCCTCGTTTCCCATCAACCAGCGCTAATGGTTCGAAAATAAAATTATTTTTTACCAATTAAAATCGATTTAAATACATAAACTCGGAAAATTCAACCTGTAGACCAATTAATTAAATTGTATATTGTTTGCTATGTCGGCACAGTACTTTGACACAATCGTCGCGGATCTCGTCGGATTCTCCTGCGTCGATTTTCCTCCAACCAATAAAAAAAAAATACTTAAATTTCATCCACAAAAACATCGATGAAAGTCGCATAAAATTTTCTTATCGTATGACAAAAATGCTAAAAAAAAAAATAAAAAATAAAAAAAACAACGAAAAAAGGTCTAAAGGCCGAAATATGACTTGGAATACAAATTTGCGATCGTACTAAGGAAGGTCGCAAAAAGAAAGCCTTAAAAATAAATAAACGGGGCCGAGTGTTTATCAGTACGCGCGTTTAGTTTTAATCTAAGCACCCGAGGCACTCGCGTAATTAGGGTTTCTCCCGTAGTCTCGCTTCGTCTTTCGTTTTTTGTCCTTTTATTTTTTTCTACGCTGATATAAACGCGATCCTTGTTCATCTCGTGCCAAGTGTACTGGAGGCTTATAAAGTTCCGATGTCCAAAAGGAGTTGAACGGATGTCGCGACGTCGCACGTGCGTATATATATTCTTGTTCGCGTGTATAGCGGAGTCTCGCTAATTTCCCACTCCGCTCGTGCGAGGGACGATGCGAGGTATGCCAGACGAGGCTGGAGACCAGTGTCGGTTTAGTACGATACTCTAGTATAGACGGTACCCTGTGGCATAGGACGGCAGACCATACAGTATATATGTATGTGTATATATATGAGGTACGCGCGAGAGCCTCTAATTTAGATTGGACGCGAGGGGTGAACGAGGGACGCACACGAATTTCTCTCCCAGATCACGATCCTCCAACGTTGCTTCATCCCTCTCCGAGGCATCAAAACTCCCCTATTCCAGACTCAATGTTACTACCGACATATATGCAGACTCCCGTTACCTTTTCAACGAACCGTCGACTATATAGTCAGACTGTTCGGACATTGAGCAAAAATGGCCATTTATAAGAAATTTCAAGAGGCAGATTTCTCAAAAAAAAGTATGTGTCTCGTCTTAAAAGAAAAAAAAATCATAAATTCCTCAATAAAAAGAGAAAAAACCATTTTGATACTTGTCACACATTTTCTTTTTAAAAAGAGTGATTATTACTCTTTGCATTAACGTTAAAAAAAAAAAAAAAGAAAAACTCGCGTGAATGTGAACTAAAGTCAGGTATTATATGCATTTTATTATGCATCAAGAAGTACTGAAGGTGTTTTTTTCAGTAGTTCTCCTCTCGTAGGCGCGTTAACATTCTTTTTTTTATACTTTTATTCCTCTATGTTACGGTCGATTTAGCACTTCGCACGCGCTGCTCGTTTCACTAATACCTACAGACACTCCGCGTCTCTACACAGTGTTACACACTTGTACTCTATCCGCCTCTATTGTGGATATATGTGAGGAGAACTGTATGTCCGAGTGACCGAGCTTTTTTATAAAATAAAAAAAATAAAATAAAAAGTAAAAAAAAAAATAGCAGTGTCAATCGGTTTAATCCCCGGAAGCGGTGCCGCCGGACACACGTGCATTAAACGTCGCGGAAAGAGGCCCCGATGTGACGCCCACTGTTCTCGCTCCGTCGCGGGAGTGACGATCCGTCCAAAATGTGTTTTCCATTATCCGGCTGTAGAGCCGAACGATAGAGCGATATAGTATACATATATGAATACTCTGATACTGATAGCGACTTTCAGTTTCGATCTTTGAAAGCGTCATATTCCGCATCGTGTCCAATGCTCGTATACCGATATGGTGATCTCCACTCAATACATATATAATAAACTATACCGTACATGAATTTAACGTATCGCGCGATCCACGGACCGACGCTCTGACAAGCAAATTTTCTACTTTATGATTATATTTTCGTTCACCGATATTATTCGTATAAAACACAGAAAGAAAAAGCATGAAAACATATCACCATAAAAATCCCGTGGAATCATTTTTTTTTTTTTTAATACGCGATCTGTAATATATTTTATTTAAAATTTTATTAATTAAGCATTTTATTCGGAAATAAAAAAAAATTAAAAACTTCGCAGGTGTATATTTGCGCGTAAAAAAAATAAAATAAAAACTTGGCAAAGTTTGGCTTATTTTGAAAACATCGAGATGGGATTAGCCTACGCGCATTGTCCGTTCACCGTGGCTGGTAGAAGTTGCACCCTTCGTTTCGTTCCGTTGAGCCCTGCAGAGTGAAACCCCCTCGTCTAAAACTGACGTGAGGCTGACAGAGGGGGATGTAAAAAGAAAAGAAAAAAAAAAAAGAGTAACACGCGTGTAGTTCACACCGCATACCAGGTGCCGTCATATACGCGTTCGCTATACCTACACACATACATCAACCGATATCGGGCGCCGTACCACCTAATGCGACAATGACGCGCAGTCGGATGTTTTTTTTTTTTTTTTTTTTTTTTTTTTCTGACGCTAATATTCGCGTGTCTTACCCCCCAAAGCTAGGATATGTGACGCGTGCAACGAGTCTACACCGGACTATTCACCACTTATTTCGTTACTCAAGTCACGTGTCATCGTGCTGATGCCCGCGTACACATATGCCATCTCGTTTTCGTTATAATGTATGCGATTATTCGTCGACTATAAGGCCACGAGGATTAGGGTGGACGAGGTGTAGCTACAGGGGTCGCCGATATTAAAAGTTGAGCAACAGCCCCTAATAGAGCCACATAAGCATCAACGTCACCATTTTTATATTTACATATTTTTTTTACAGTTATTATTATAATTTCGTATTCACGGTTGTTGTTCAGCGTTTAACCCTTTATAAGTCACTTATTTCGAAACGCGATCTTATGGTTTAGTGGGGGATGGCGATATTACTGTGCCTTGCAGAGGTATTAACAGAAACGTAGAAAAACGAGGTTAGGATATCAAAATTCGAGTTTGTAAAATAATTAAAAAATAATTAAAAAAAAACCACCCCTCGTTGAATTTTTTTCAGAATTTTAGGAATTAATTTAAGGGATGCAGTCTATGAAAACAAGACGATCAGTTTCAACGAAGAGCATTTTGACAATTTTTTTTTTTTAAGGTTAAGTCATAAAAAAATAAAACGAAAATAGAACAAAATGGGGCGAAAAAACATGTAGAGGATTGGAATATGAGAAGTTATTTTTCTTTCCGCGAGCAAAGTCAATCTTTATTAAGAGATTTTGATGACCCGCGTGACTTTTGGGCTCATATAGTATACGATGACCATTGCCATGATTTTCGAAGGGATTCGAAGCTGCATTTTCACGATGTCTCGTGTTTCGTCGTCCCCTTCATGAACTCGAAACCGCCCTTGTGCTGCTTGCACTCGGTGAATACAAGGCGTGGCAGGGCCGTTTCGTTTGGGATTTCTTCGACGAAACGAGATATTCGTCTCGAAGTCCCTTGCGATACTACATACGATGTTTTCTCGCGGGTATAGAAGATTGAGTGTCTCCTAAATCTCGCAGATACACGAGCCGCAAGTTACATATTGGTTTTTTCAAATGACCGAAATTTTCGAATAATATCGAAAGAAAATGTATTAAATTTAAAAAAAAAAATGCTATTTTATTTCTGTTCACGTATAGTCTCACGTTTACGCGCAGCCGATATATCAGTATTACTGTGTTGGTACTATAGATTTTTCTACTGTTGCATTACTCACGCGAACCGAAGCCTCGGCAAACATATCCCTTTCGTTGTTCACGTTAAGCAACGATATTCTAGATGTGTTTTTTTTTATCTCGTTTCTCTGCTATACATACCTGAAACATAGAAAAAATAACCAATTGTTCAGCGAAACGAAGGTATACACGAATGCATAACAATGAAATATTTTTAACAATGGTGGAAAATTTGCAGCGAATATTGCAAAACCTTGTCATGCATTTCAATTGATACGCTCGAGTACAATAACGCTGTTTTAATGACTTCATTAACGAAGGATATTATTTCAATAAATGTTTTCATCGGAACTTCGAATCGAACATCTAACTTATTGCGTATCGTAGAGATCAGATCCTAAAAAAAATATTAAAAATAGTAAAAAAAAATACCCCCCGTTGAAAAAGGCGCGTAATAATGGAATTATATTAAAAAAAAAAACAAAATGGTGGGAAAATTATACATTTTTCACATTTTACAGTCGTTTGATTTCTTCGTCATTTTACTTCGTAAACTGCTTAAGTAATTAAATGGGTTTTCCAGAAACGTTATTTTATTCCTTGAATAGATCACGTGCCGATTTCAACTTTTCCATTATGAACGATTTTCCATTTCCAATTTTTTTTTTTTTTTTCAGACCGAACGTCTTTACAGTTTTATTTTTCACTCTCATTCACTCTTTCTCACCGAGTAGCTCACCAACACTTTTGACGATGGAAAAAACGAGCTGAATTTTTGGTCGATGGACCGTGGGGTCTCGTGCCGGAGGGGTTGCTGGTTCGGAGATAAGGCGCCGGAGCTCGAGGTCGAGCTGCCCACTTAAAAATCCCATTAAACGGATCGACATGAAGCTCTGTGCCTTCGCCCGAGCCGCTGCAAAGCCTCGAGCTCTGAGAGACGACGAAATGGTAAAGAAAAAAAAAAAACTGGAGAAGCGAACTTATACGAGACGATAGGAGAGAGTCAGAAAAGCGGGAGCAGACGCACAGTGTTAACCGGTCGAAGGTTATCCTGGATCCTCTCGCAGCCCTTCCTTCTTCACCCTACATAAAACAGACCCTTTATACCTCGTCGTATATACACGTATACCCTTACGAAACACTCTCGGACGAGACAAAATAACGTATAGCACGAAGAGTCCGTTGGTCCAGCCTATCTTTTCTCCAAAGTCAACTCAGTTCTTCAACCTTTCGACCTTTTTATCGACTTGCGTTGATGAAAAACTTCGTTACCATCGTTATCCCTGTTTATGTCTTTTTTTTTAACATTATTTTAAACACTTTTTCAAAGTATTGATAATAAATCGTAACTTTAGTTAGCTGACGGAGTACCTCTTATCTCGATGTTATGAAAAGAAAAAATAACACTTTCAAATTTGAACTTTGGATTTTTAATGAATAATAATTCATCAGCCGAGAATTTTTTCGAAAGTAATAATTTATGAGTCATTTAAATGAAGAAATCAAGTTTGTTAAGGTTCCAGATATACGAATTACGAGAGCTCTGAAAAAATTACTCGATCGAGTCACGAATGTAAAAATTTTACAATAATTTGGAATATGTATATTTTGATCATAAGAAAAAATGTATCGAGTTCCATAACAGCTTGTAACCGCCCTTAAAAAAAATGAAGGAGAAAAAAATCTCGAAACGGTTGATACATAGAAAAATACCCTTGTGGTAGGTACATAAATCGAAACTTATCGAGTGGCTTGAATCGCGAATCCGACCACGACTCTCCGCCAGGGAACAACCCCCATGCCGGCATTTGCATCGACGACAAAAATGAGGATTTACGAAGTTACGCGCGGAAATGTATGTGCGTTTTCAACAGAAATGTGTTGTATGTGTGTGTACGTGCGCGGCGGTCTACTGCACCACGTTTGCGAGAGGTACAGACTTTTTTTCCTACTTTTCCTCTCCCCCGTTCGTTCGGATAGCGCACAGGGGTACAGTGTGGCACGCATGGCTCCCGCGGGACATACACGAACGTGAGGGCAACCAGCGGCAGTTCAAGATTTATCGTACTCTCGGTGAGCGTATTGAGAGACGAGTGGAAAAGGGATTTTCGCTATAGGCTATACATAACCATCTATCATTTTGTTCAAAAATAAAAAAATAAAAAACTAAGAAAAGTAAAGAATATTCTATATTAATTGATAAGAATCCAATGAAACCTAAAAAAATAGACTTTGAAATCAGTGACATAAAAAATGTTTTTTTTTTTCATTCACCCCGTTTACAACATTTCAAACCCATTTCACTCATTTCTGTATGTCTCTTTTCGAGTTTCGTGCCTTTTTGGAGGTCTTTTCCGGTGCGGCACTTAATACGACATGACTAGATTTTGCGAGTTGGCATGCACGAGGGTCCTCCTGTACCCCGTAAGCACTCTATACGTAACTCTGTCTATATCTATGTATATTTATAAACCTGTGACAGTGTGTGTTGCTGTGTTCGTGCGCGCGCGCGAAACTACCCCTTTTTCCCTCGGCCTCGACGTCGTGCTGCGAATTTTCCTTGTTGAGGATTTAGCATAATTCCGTTGGCCGTGCCTGCTTGCCATCAGTGGAGAGCTATTCTATACATTCACACGAACACACACACACGTATAAGGTATACGCTTGTAGTATATGCTCCCTACACTCCATACCGCTCACGTTCTGTCGCTCATCTCTGTCTTCCACTCTCAGCCTCACTCTTGGACCATCTCTCTCGCCCTCGCCTTCTATATTTTCCACTTCTCTCAACTTCCGGGAATAAACCATTCGCGGACTCTATCCTTCGCCCTTCTTCTCATCTTCTTCCTGTCTCTTCTCTCAACTCCAGACATGATCATCGTGTTGTATGTTCCATTTCCCACTCCAGCACCCGCACGGTGGCCAGGACCGTAGCTCAGAGTCACGACAATGTGGATCCCACACCCGAAACCCTCCGGTCGTCATAGTAACTCGTCAAAAATCCCTCTATTCTTTCATATCGCGCGAAACGTTATTATCCTAGCGTCCACTTCGAAGGTCTTTTCTCCCATCGTCGCTCCGCGGACGAACCAATTTTTCTCAGTTGGAACTTTTATCTCACGATTGCTCGATTTCTTTTTGCCGTAGTCTTCTAGATTCTCACACTTATTCGCGAATTGTGGCAGTGATAAGCTTATTTCGGGATAGTTAGGTTAGGTTAGGTTTGGTAGTGTTTCTCTTATTCCGCCGCATACTCTGCCGGGTTTCACGCCCCCCTCCCTACCATTTCGGTCATATTCTACCGATTCTTCGGTATTTTTTGCACCTGCGTAAAGTGCAGAGAACACCAAAGTCTCAGAAGAATGAGTCTCCCGCTCAACGATTAATGCGCCAACCAGGGCGCGACTAAGCGGTCACCCATCCAAGTACTGTTCACGGTCACGAACACGCGGCAACTGCGCATCTACCGTTGTCGGTGGATAGTTAACCTACTTAACTTTGTTTAATAATGTTTTTTTTTCTAGTTTTCTACACAGAACGCGTGATTACAATACATAAAAAAAACTTTAGACATAAGCGCTGTGAATAATAATGTTTGTATTTTTTTTTTCCATCATTTCAGAGTCGCAGTTGGAAACTATAAGCAAAAATAGTTCGCGAGTAGTCGGCCTTGAATAAGATTCCAGAAAAGTAGAGTAAACTAGTGAAAGTAGATAAGTTTTTTTCGAGTTGCCGAGAATTCTCGGCCGATTGGCCCGAAATATAGAATCCATCGCGACTTGAAATTCTTGTTAAACAATGTGAGTCTCGAATGTCGCAGACCTTTACACCATAACTATCAATAAACACGTCGAGTTCCAGACTTTCCAAAGGTCCGCGATTATAGGCCCCGGAAGTCAGGAGGCTTCAGTGTAGAGGTTTTGAACTTTGTTACGTGGAGGTTCTCTGTAATTCACGGCTACCTCCATACCCTCTACTTGAGTTTGTCGCGCCGTTTTCCCTCGTTTTATGCGAGTTTCGCTAAATAAACGGATAATTATGAAGGCCCGTGTTCCCGTAATCGACGCTTCTGTGGATAGGTGGGTTTCTGTGTGCATGCATCGGCCTCACGGCCCTACCGAAGGCATGCAATTGGATACTTTATAACTATATGCCTTTATGCGATACACGCGTAGATCCATTGGAGAAGCTGTACGCAATTATGAATTTAGTTTCTGAGGCGTTATGCTGAAAATTCCGTCATTAATCAACACTTCTAAACTTCCATCAAAGACCAAAAACAGGTGGTCTTTTGATCGCAAGAATTCATTTGCAACGTTTTGGTTCCTTTAAAATCGTCCGCTGTCATCACTATTTTTATTTTCGCGAATGAATCAATAATCGGATATTCATTTGTTTGTTCTTCAATTCGATACCAAAGCGTAAAGCTCACTTCTACCCGGTCGGTAATGAAAATAGTATTGCAACTATTTCATTGATGTTGAATTGGTTTAATGGTTAAAAAAAAAATGGATTTCAGTTTTTGTTGCAGACCGCAATCTTTAATAGAATAGTCGTTTACAAGTCTCTTGGTAGCAGCGGTATGCATCTCTCCACCGACTTAGTGTCTAAATTCATTCCCGCGTGTATCAAAACCCCGATGAAAATCATTGAGTAATGAATTCCCATCTAAACGTATGTACATTCGTGAATACATAGACCCACACGTTCGCAAATTCCAGCATCCTCGTGCGTTCGCAAGCTATAATCAAATTTACGAGACGCATGGTTGTCTCTTCCGCTCCACGATTCACCAGCTCTCTCCATTTCTCTCTTCGAATTCTCGTTCGTTCAGTGCATATCTCGCTTGGTACTCAACCCCCTCACCGTTCTCTCGACTCGCGATATACTATAACACACTTGGTATACGCTGCCGACTCATATTATTGGTGAGTTTCCTCACAGGACCAACGGAAACCGCACATTCACGAAGAAACCTCTGCGCCATGTTTCTCGGCTTGGCGTGGTTCCTCCTGGTTGCCGGGTGGTTTGCAGTTTCTGAAATTGCACGGAAGCTATAATAAGGCCAAAGTTATACGAAACTACGCGGTATCGCTTCTGTAGTCTGGCGCAATATCGATTCACCGTGGAACATTAGACGTTGGTAGAACGGAGGAGGGGAAAGCATTGCCAGACTGACTTCCACGGACTTTGGAGGATCGTCTCGACGTCCGAACATGATTATCGATATGGAATGATTAAACAAGTAAGGCTTCAGCAATTGTGGACCAAAATTGGAACGAAGGAGTGGAAAGCATTGCCAGACTGACTTCCACGAACTTTGGAGGATCGTCTCGTCGTCCGAACATGATTATTGATATAGAATGATTAAACAAGTAAGACTTCAGCAATTGTGGACCAAAAATGTCATGAAGTGCCGGATGTACGGTTTCTTCGATGTCGTAGATAAATGAGGAAAAAAAAAAAACGTACACCAGGTAGCAGCCGGCTTTACGTTGTCTTCGTCATTGGATACTCTTTTTCAAGTCCCTTTTGTCCGAAGCGTTCAATCGAATGGCAATTAACGGAGCAGGTGTACCGTGCCACGATCAATCGAGAAGAATCTGACTTTGCCACCGTCGCTCCGACAGCGAATGGATGAAAAGTGATGTTGGACGGATAGAGAGAATGACAGACAGCGGAAGAAGAAACAGTGCGTTATACGAGACATTCGATGGAAATGATGTGAAAATATATTACAATCCGTTGTCGAGGTCTTCGAGACTCGAAGAGAGCAACGACGAGAGTCTATAGCATGATCGTATCGATCTCTGCTGTGGAAGAGGGAGTCACATTATCGGAGGGTACATTCGCCTTGTGCCAGAAGCAAAAGCAGTAATAGCAACAGCAGCAACAGTCGACCTCAAACCTTAGCCAGCTGCTGCGGAGAGGAACATTCATATTTCATCGGGCCGATAGGGTTACCCGTTTCGTCTCCCACCACTAATGCTCTATTCCTTTTCTGCCTGCGAGAAGTTCACATTTACCCGTGTATCGGTCTATCGCAAACACCGACTTTTCCTCATTCGCTATCTTTTTATCAATTATCTTCAGTACCTTCGGTGTACAACCGAGTCTTCATGGTCTATAGAACTGATGTTCTGCGAACGCTCGTCTATAGAACAGCGATTAATGTTTGATGGAAAAGAAAAAGAAGAACCGGAGCTGCCAAATTAAATTCTAGAGAATACGAGGACTGATTTGCAGATTGAATCCGCAACGATCTCGCACGCATACTTAACTTATTTTGCATTTCAGGACTTACATTTTTTTTCTAAAAATGGTATGGCTACGTCAATTTTCAACAGTATTCATTGCGTGGTAATATGCTATATTTATTTATCTTCTTTATGACTTGAATAGTCTGTCCCCTGTGAGTCTCTATTTTCCCCGTGGAATTTTGCGAGTCGAGAGCTTGGCACACGTGCCGTTGTGATCAATCTTGACGTGAGAGTTTCTACGTTCCACGATGAGCGAGATCTCTACCCTCCCCCTTCCGCTTTCACCCTCGTGCCATAGGGTACTGCGATTTTTTTCTCTCCGCTACCGCTGGCAAAACACTTCGTCAGTAGAAAAAGGGAAAGGAAAAAAGAAAGTTTGAGAGAGGTTCATAGGTTTTTTTTTTTGTAGACCTCGGAGCAAAACTCGAACGAGCCCTGTTGTGCGTACTATAGCGCGAATGATTTCCCGTCTTTGTCTTTGTACTTTCACCATCTTGCCCCTTCCTCCATTCTCTCTTTTCCACTGACAACCCACGCGAAAGCGTGAGAGACACGCTGGGATGGAGTCGTGGCACGACGAGTGGAACCTCTGCCGGCAAGGTCTGCATTATTTATGAAGTCGCTACAACCCTGATGAGAGCATCGCGGCCGACTTCCAACCCTATCTCTCTCTCTCTCTTTCGTTCTCTCTTCACCCGTTCCGAGGTTGTTCGCTATATCTCTGCTTGCTACCTTCTATCGCAGAGGCAGCTTTTCCAAGACCCGAAATAAACTGCCAGAGCCTTTAATCAAACGATGTGCGCGAAAAGCGAGAGTATTCTCATCGCGTACGACCTCCAAAACTTTGAACATTACGAATTTAAATCCTCGTGTGACATGCCGTTTGGGATGTGAAAGTTTGAATTTGAAAAATGATCGTGGATTATAATCAAATCGGTCAATTCTGTATTAGAACTTTAGGCGGTATCAGAGCTGCGTAATGGTGCCATATCCAGATCACCGTATTGAACCATTATGCAGGTCTAAGGTTCAACTGTTGACCTGTATACAGGTTAATGCTATCAATGATGCTATGAATTGCCGTCTCAAATACAGATCACTGTCATACCAGCTATTTCTTCTCTAAATCAAATACTGATTAGATCAACGTCACTCTACCTTCATTTGAACCAACTCTCGACGTTTTGCTCATTTTATCATGGAGTAACGAAGCAAATCTTCAGGTTGAAGACGAATGAAACATGCATAGAATCATGAAATAGTCTACCATGCGATGGTGGAGTTTGGCACAAGTATCAGTGAGAATCAACGGTACAACGTAAATTAGACTGCACGCTGTGTTAACGTGAACAATGAGGGATTGGCCCCAGCCGTCCGGTAAACCTAATTCCACACGAGGGATTCACGATTCGCTAATCCCGGGGTTGCCGAGAACTCGATCATTATTCGATGTCGCGTGATCCCGGTGAGGGAGCAGAACAGGCTGCTTGTATCAACCCCTGCGGCCTCAGTATCGCTTACTACCCAGAAATCTAACCATTGGCCATCGCGGCCAACGTAAACCAGAACGATCGGTAGAACACGTAACGCGTTCATCGACACGGCATTTTATTCCGAGCCGATACCGCGTAGTACGCCACCTCACGTCACGAACGTTGATCCTAAATTGAAGATCGGAATCCTGGGTAGAGGTATGTTACCGACGATGTGCTCTACTTTCTGTAGAATCGAATAATGTTTCTTGTCACTTGCTAATCAAGAAAACTATGTCAAATTTAGTTTTTCTTCCCGCCAATAAGATATATATTTTTGTAAATAGGTTGAATTAAGAAGATAACCGGTTGTTCCATTACTTGTCCTGCTAAATGATAAGACGAATAATGAATGCAATAGAGAATTTTCTGACCTGAAGCCACGACAGTTTCTTTTTTCCATCGGGCCATACGCAGCGTCGGTCGCTTGCCGGCTGTTATTCTACTGGTAATTGGCGCAATCTCGTTCTCCGCGATTGCGAGGGCAATCGATTTGCTTCGACAACGAAAGAAGAAAATGGAGGAAATTAACGAATGAAACGAATGGAGGATAGGATCATAAGAGAGTCGGCAGTTGCCATAGAAGACCGAGGGTTTCGCCCGCTTTCTCGGTTCGTTAGTGACTTTATAATAATGAGAACTCGAACAGTCGTCGGCGAATTTCCTTGCTCTCTCTTCGTCTCTCTTGCTCTCTTTGGGTACGACTACAGTGGCAAACGAAAGAGGCGAAGAGGGTGAAGTGGAAAAATGGAATGTCCTCTAATCACTGCCCTTCGAGGCTCTCTCGTTCTCTCTGTGCAGAATCGGCAATGAATCGCAACGTACCTAACCAGAGAAGCGTGGCTTTTCTCGCAGAAAGACCCACAAAGAAAAAAGCATGGGCTCAGCGGTCTCGAGGGAAATCGTTTTTCAGCGGCGTGGGGAATGAACGAAACTGCGTTGCCGAACCACGAGCCTGAGTAGAGATACGAGGTGGTCGCGCGAATACCGCGAACCAGTGAGACTCAGTCAACTGATTATATGGCTTTTCTGATATACCACTAAAGTTGCGTGTCGTTGCAACTACGACACGCAACTATATACCAACACTTTTAGCTCAAGATTTTTTTTTTACTTTTTATTATTATAGTCCATAAAGTTTCTCGGCTGTGTGCTATAAGAGGGAGCTATATATAGCCATAAAACTTGAACAAAAAGAAAAACAAAACAAAACAGAAATGTTAAAGCAGCCGGGAAATATGAAATTTTTATGAAGCTTGATGAAAGAACATAATTTGCATTTGATTTGATGTTAAAAAAGGATTTTATATCTTCTCGGTAGACCATTTTCGAAGTGTATTCGGATAGTCAAATAGTCCCGTGGTACTGAACCGAGCTGTTTCGAAATTATTGCATCAAGGCAACGTGGAACGACGACGCAGCTGCTCGGCAATGAATCGCAATTCAGCTTTTTTTCGAGACCATTGATACTATGAATAAAAATTAGTTTTCATTGCTGAACTGATGGACGGAATAAAAATTAATTTGCGAGCGCATTTGGTGTAATAATTTCAAAAGATATCGCTGCGATATTACGGTGTTCGGTTATCCGGTTACATCGCAAATCTACCTTACCGATCTGTAACTTTCAGACCCCTCCGATGTTCTACTGTGTACACAAAATCCAATTCTTTTGCAAATAGAGGCGTTGCCTGGATGGAATATCGCAGGGGAAGGGGGCGAGGGTGGTGACAGAGGGAGAGAAGTGTCGGAAAAGTGCGGACGAACATAGGCGAGGAGAGTCAAGTGGCCGTAAAAGGATTTCACGTCGATTTCGCGGTGTCGACGAGAGTTTGCGTTCAGGATATAGTATTATGTACATACGCTTCTATGCACTCTGCAGTTTAGAAGGGGGTTATAGCAACAACACGAAGTTTTTTTAAAAAATGCATTCTTCATTTTTGTCTTCCCATGAGAGCTTTCAAAACTTCAAACTTCGTATGTACGTTGAACGAAAAATGTAAGTTTTAACTTTCAACAGGAATAATGTGAAATTTTTTAAAAAGCATCTTAACATCAATAAATCAACAAAAGTAAGTTTAGTCCTGTTTAGTGTCAAAATTTGGTACTTGTTTGGAACTTTCAGATGACTTTCGTGATGATTCCAGGTTTTCTTTGGAACTATTTTTTTTTCTCCTGTGCATCGCACGGCGTTCTCGTTCGGTTGTTCGATAACGGAAGACATGTAAAATGTATATCTATACGTTGGAATAGTAGTGCAGGCTTGCTAGCCCGTTCGTTGTTGCGTATGAGTAACCGCGCCCGGCCCGATACATAAATAACGATATCGGTGTTTTCGCAAGCATACCGCGAAGCTAGGGTTCGTTCACTCTCATGGGGTGCTCCGTTGCTCGTCGAACGTTATAGCATTATATACGAGGGAAGGAGAGAGTGCAGGTTACTCTAGTGTAGTAGAGCGCAGAGAGAACATGCCGGCTGTGGTATAACTCACTAGTTCAGTGGAGAACAACCCGCGAGTCGAGAGTCGTCGTAGTTGTAGCTGTAGTCGTAGCTGTAGTCGTAACCGTAGTCGTTGTCGTCGTGTGTGTCTCACCATGCGTGGAGACACAGCAGTAGTAGCAGTAGCAGCAGCAGCAGCAGCGCAGTAGCAAAGCGAAAGCAGCAAAGCAAAAGTTGCTGAATAGAGTCCGTAAGCTCGTTCCCTTAAGATCGATATATCTACCTATCGAATAGTACAACGGGTCGGATTTGTATTAAATATATCCTATTCCATAAACGTGATCTAGTTTTCATCTTTCGTCATTCGAACGTTTCATTTTCTGATTTGTTTCGTCAACGCACACGGTCTTCTTCTACAAATTTTCCTCATTCTGGTCAATATTTTTTTGATTGCCCTTTTTTAACATTACAGAACATTACTTAATGGCCATATTTAACTTATTAGATGCAATCAGATTTTTTTCGAAGTTGAAGTCCCTAAATTGAAAATCTGGATACCAAAGACCCATCTCAATTTTACGGTAAACAAGCTATAAATATTCATTTTCGTCAGGCAATGCGAAAAAGGAAGCAGACATGCGTGTGATTGCTTCTTTTTAATTAGGTTAGGATTCAGGAAAGTCAGTGTAATAGAAATTTTAAGCCACATTCTAGTAATTCCGACTGTCTGCTGCCTTTCTGCTGACTTTGAACAAATTTTCCTTGTAACTTGTTAAATCGTTGAGGTGAACGATAAAATAGAGAAAAAAAAGTAAAGAAACCTCACAGTCAATAGTTGTCGAATGAATTAGAAAGTGGAAGGATGGAATCAGTTTCTGTACCATTCTCCGCGGCAAGGATGTATATATGTACTATATACTATCACGACTCCCGGTCGTATCCTTTACCGCGACGATAAGCTCAAAATCCCACCGGAGCTTGAATAGCTGCAGTAGGTTTTCTACGGGTCGCGATAGAGTGACGAAGATAGAGTCTTTCACGAGATAGAGGAAGCTAACTCTTGCAGCTAGGTAGTTCGAGCAGCTGCTGCTGCCTCTACTGCTGGGAAAACTTTTAATGCCACCCGATCCCCCACCCCTCCCCACCCTCTGGCAGAGCATCGATTTACCACAAGGGCGGTACTCAACGCGGTGACGCGCCAGAGAACCCTTGCGGCATCACATCGAGGGTATCTCTATACGATTTCCCTACTCCTTCGATCGTCCCTATGATTTTTACAAATAAAAATAACATAGTAGTCAATTTTGTGGTTATTGCAATATCTTGTTTGATGTATTCGTGTACATCACTATCTCGTGTTTGTATTAATACTCAATCAAAAAAGCAAATACGTCAACAAAAGAGAAAAATAAAATGTATTACGAATTATAAATAAAAATTTCATGAATTAAAAATGTGCCTAAAATGCCTAAAATGGTGCGGGAAAAGTTATGAATTTTTATATAACGAAGATTTTCGAGAAAACGATTTTTTTTTGCGTATTAATTGTCTGAAGTGCAGTGTATATATCTACTGCCGCGTTAAAAAAATGTATCTTTTTGGAAGATTCACACATGTGTTTGAGATTTAAAAAAAAATGTTTCTATCCTTTTTTTTCCACAAGGCGATGGGAATGTTCGAAAAAATGTCAATCTACGTGGGAGAGAAAATGAAAATTTCTCTAGTTCAATGAAAATTTTACTGACTCATCTATTTCATCGTCGAGATAAATTTTGATTGGAAATTCCCGTCGCTTTACTTTCGACGTGGAAACACCATCGCCGCGTTTGTGCTGAATAGGAAAAGCGAACCCGGGAGCAAGAGAGAGAAGACGGGAAACGATAGATTTATCGACAACCGATTGCTCCGCCGATTGGTATACCACGTTGAATAATGCAATTAGTCATAAAACTTTCACCATGCATCCACATATCTACTGGGTATATTGCTACCAAACAAAAACCGTCCCGATATAGTACATTCTGCATTGAGTTAAAAAAAATTAACTTGTTCCGTATATTCAAGCAGATGTATAACACTTTTTTTGGTAGGGGATGAAAAAAAAAAAAACATGATCAGTCGTTGGGTAACGAATACTGTGGCAATGGAAATACTTGTGAAAACGTATATACGAAGTGTAGCCGAAGTGTAGTCCTTTGTCGCCGTGAAGTGTATTTCCCATGAATATGGAAATCCGAAAAGAAATTATTCCCACTACGAAATGAAGCGCTCTGTAGATAAAAGGACTCAATCTTTGTTCCTCCATGTACCGGTTTTAAAAAAACTTTTCCGGTTCTTTTTGAAAACTTTTTCTATACCACTTTCCCGCTTTATTTTTGTTCAACTAAGCAACAGAATATTTGTTCGACATTAACACTGTTTTTCATATGTAATTTTAAAAAGGGAGTGAAATAATTTTCGGATTCATCTTCAGCGTTGAAAAATATAGAGGATACAGATCGGCGTCAAAGATTATGCCGTTCGACCGATTTTCCGAGAACTGACATTTTTGGGATTTCGAAAGTGCATTTTTAAAATGACGTCGACGGATAAATAAAATGACAACGATTTTTTTTTCGTGAATATGATGACAAGAAATAGAGACGAACATTATTTTCGTCTGCGCTACAAGTTTTTATGTGTAACCATTGCCGAATTAGTTTCGCTTGAATGTAAGATTAGCGAATTTTACTCGAGCATTGTATATACCATATTATCTACAGATATATAGAATCATGTGGCACACAGCGACCGCCCGCGGTTATTTCCAGTTAGTTACGCATTACTTGGTGAAATATTAATTCTCGTTCTACAGCGGAACGAGAAACTGGCGAAGCTCTTTGGGAGTCCGTCCACTTTGCTTTCTCACCCCTCTCGCCGAACGTCGAACAACCCTCTTCGAACTTCCGGCCACTGAGGGACGGAGAAAGCGCGATCGTAGAAAGATGAGGGGGTGCAAGACAGGAGGGTAAGAATGGCTTCGGTTGGAAATCGAGATTCAAGTTACCCGACGAAGCTTCGGGGTATACCTCTTGGAAGCTTGAAGGGCTCAGAATTATAGACGAGAGTTTGCGAAGAAGCGAATGGGAGTTGGAGGCAATTCTCCACAATTTCGGAATTGTGGAGGAAATTCTATTCTAATCGTATGCGCCATAGGTTATACATTAGAATACTTTAAGCCTTTGTAAGTTTTCCACCGAGATATTTCCTCGTCTCTTCAGATTCTGCGTACGAATTATTCCCAAAATTGATGAAACTTTTATTTATCTTTGGTATATTCCACCTTGAAATCGAACAGTTCGTTGTCTTGCCGGATGGAAATGGTTGATATATCGTTTTATCGATTCGCAATTAAAGTTAAATCCATACGTCAAAATAACCCAACCTCGCAATAAAAATCGACATCAATGCTAAAAAAACAATTCTAACTTAATTAATTTAAAACTAATATAGAAAAATCGAAAATAGGATAACGAAAATAGTTATAAATCCTGGAAAATAATTAAATTCGTTATTCTATTTAATTAGAAAATATACATTTTTCCAGCTTTATAGTCTCTATTCGGTCCTGTATTTGCTTCCCTTTCGTCCTTTCCTTTATTTTCCTCTATGACGCTTTCGGACGTAACAGCCATATACTACACCCTCGTTTGCCCTCCGCCTGCAAGCTCATCTGCTGGTCCTCGTCGTCCATACCCATTGCCGCCATCGTCGTCGTTCGAGATATTGTTTTAGTGGGGTTGGAGGGGGGTTGCGTCGAGGGTATCAACTAGAAATGGACCTAGGGGATGACCAACCGTGTCCGCTTTTCGGTTCCGGGCTCGGAAACATCGTTCGCCTCTTCCCCAATCCTCCATAGCCGTGTCTCTCGTAGCCGTTCTCTCAATCTCGCTTCTACACCCCCTCACCCGCGTTTCCTCTATCGTTTTATGGCAACACTAAATTTTACCGAGTGCGTGAGGCGAAACGATAACTTCAAGGGGACATCCCAAGCTCTCTACTCGTGTCCCCGAAGCTGCGCAAAATTCCGGACCGCCCAAACGTTAAGCGAAATGATGATCACGTTGTCTTTTTTTTTTTTTTGTGGTTCGCCAATAAACAATCGTTAAACAATTCGTATAGTAAAAAATATTACGAAATGAAAAACGATCAAATTTGAAAAATGCCTTCAAGTAGTATCTTTGATGGTACGGATAAAAAATTATTATGAACGTTCATAACGTTATCATAGCTAAAATAAGGCAAATCCTCGACCAACGATAATCAACAATGTTAGTAACCTTTTTTGGCAATTTTTTCACAAAAATTTGATGTTTTCACCTGTTCTGCCTCTATCCAATCAGTCTTTAATCGAACAGACACAAATTTGGCAATTTTGGGTGTCGAGCGAAAGGCAATGCTGTGCAAAGATAGAAAACACTGCAATAAACAGTATTATTGCTGACGGTTGTACAGCCAATCGTATAGGTACAGAGGAGGGGAGGGGGGAGGGGGGTGCGAGCTTTGATTACGAAATATTGGATGACCCTATATTCGTTTGGAAACGTGCGTGTGCCGTGCCTGTGTCGCCGGGGGCAGAGAAATGTACGCGGTATGAACAGAACCGGAGTAGAGTATCCCTCTGACTGAGTTGTGCGTTTACGTTGGTGGCATTGGTGTTTCCCGAGGCCCGCAGGGCTAACTTCAAACGCCAGAAACACACATCGGCCCGCACAACCGGATGTTCCGGTATATAGGAGCTTTCGATCGGAGGCCGTCAATAATTCGGATGGATCTATCTCTCCACCTCGCGTAGCGTTCATCCCCTTTATCCCTTTTTGCTCCGATGTCTATCACTCCGGCTTATATGCTGTCTCTCAACGATTGCCCATACGGAACAACGGCCATACAGACGAAACAAACGCTCGGGCAAATACGTTGAGAGCGAATAGAACGGATATAGATATTTCGGGAATTTCGTTTGATTTATCGAGACCATGTTGCGCGGATTCGTGGGCCGTTGACGACATGTCTGGCGGTCCTATCGGTAACGGAGAACCAGAGAGCTTTCGCTTGCACTTTATCGAGGACCAATCAGATTTGAAGTATTGCTATCGAGTTTTTACGAGATTGTTTTAAAAATCAATCGTCGAACATTAGTTGTTGATTTTTTTTTTAATCAAGAGAAAAGGTGTTTAATTTTTATTGTCATCAACATCGGGTGTGATATAAGATCTTTTCTCGGATTATATCGTAATCATTACTAAATTCTTCTCTACGTGTTGTGTATAATTATTTTCATTTTTAAATTATATTTAAATACAATTTAGATATAATATAAAAAAATATTAAAAACTATAATATATAGATGTTTTCGTGAGGCGCCTAGTCAAAGATTCGGGAGTTAAATGTACGGGAAAAACTGGGATATTGTGTAAGTTTTATCGAGCGTTGAAGTTTCTCAGCCGATTGGAAAAAGCCGATAAAGAGTCGGTGGAAGTTAAAATGTTCGGTAAAGGAGTCCGTGAACCTCGAGCGAAGACGCATGGGCTACTGAAGGGCGCGTCGAAATAAGCAATAAATTTGGATTTACGAAAACATCGCAGTTCCCCATCGGTGAGGTGGGAGGCACAGCGAAGAGGGTAGCTGGTAACCCGTACTAATTTCGAAGAAATCCAAAACGTTGGGCGAAAGATCCGAGAGTCTCGGGGAGAAACGCGCGGCGTTTCGCGACGTTTGTGGCTCGGGCTTTAATCCTCTACCGTGCTTAGAGTGATTTGTAACGGAGGCCGGAAAGCCCCGGAAGACTCTCGTTATCTCCTGAACGCGACGGAAAGGGAGGCTGAGACGAAGTCAAAATGAGAGAGAGCGGTACTTCCCTTTGAATTACCGGAATTGCAGCCACCGGAAAGCCATCCATGCAAAAGATTTCAGCCTTAACGGGAACGCGGAGAAAAAAAATTAAGCAAAGGGACCGTTTTCGCGAAACCGGAAATTAAATGTAGTTTTTTTTTACATTGCTCCTGATACTGATGAGAATAAATGTAAAATGATCTTGAAATTTTATTTCGATAGCCACTGTGATTATTTAGCTTACCTGAGCTATAGGCCGAAAAACAAGAGTGTTAACGTTGATCAGCTCCCAAATTTTCCCCGTTTCCTTTTCATTATCGATCGAACTGAATGATCACAGTACATTCACACTAAATTCTGAACAAAACAATCTTCTAGAACAACAATTAACTCGAGAAAAGTCGGTTAAGTAGGCACGCATCGCCTTGAACTGCACAGAGTTCCTACACCCTGTGTTCAAAAATTTCACCCTATATTTACCGCGTTAAACTTGATTACTCAATTATTCGTGAATGCGTGAGTTAGGATATGGGACATCGCAGTCGAAATTATATCGATGGTGTATATTCGTGGAAACGCCGCGGTCTATAATTACCAATGGCCATGCCGTCACGTACTCAAACGGAAACCCGATCTGATCCCGCCGTCTAACTACGATGAAACACGAAGTGGCATTTATTTATACATCGATTAAACTTTTCGTTCGCGCGTTAACAGTGAAATACTTGACAACTGAACCCCCAATACCACTATATTAGATGAACATAATTTCGTCCCGACTAATAAGAGTTCGAGGAAATTTTTCGTAGAACGATATCCATTTGCTACCCGTAGCGGCAAATAATTATCCCTCGACGAACACCTTTGAAGGTAGGGGAAGAATGTACACAATTAATTATGTTTATCCTGAGGAGGAACCATAGAATGTTGTTTTAAAGAAATATTTCATTAAGGTAAATCCATTTTTTTCCGCTACAATAATGTCTTCTTTCCCATCGAATGTGGCATTTCGCGTAAATGTGATATCGTATTTGGTTCATGCTGATTTTTTTTTTTTTTTTAATAAAATCCTATTTATCACACGAATGTAAAAAACTTCGAAAAAAAAAAATTAATTACGATAAAAATAATTAAAAAAAAAGATATCTAAATAATAGATGAAAAGAAATACGAACGACGGTTGAAGCAACGATTTTCTATTTAAAAAAATATTTACATGTATATATATATTTTTTTAAATAACATCCACATCCTGCGAGGCTTCTGTCTCTCTGGATGATTAATGCGTCCAGTGATTATTCATCGTTCGACGTCCGGCAACTCGCAACGAGGTTGACCGGCTTGGATTAGTGAATAGCGAGAATAACGCCATAGCCACGAAATCATAGGTTCCCCCTGCAATGTCGTGAGCACGATGAACATTTCGATGTTTCGAAAGTTCCGAGAGCTCTGGCGCACGCGGCCAGATATAAATCGTCAACGTTGAATATCGTCCCGTTGTAATTAATCAGCGATTCGTTAAATTCGTCGCGATAGGTCGATAACGTTCAACGTTACTCCATCCCGCTTGCCCGCCACTATTTCCCACTCGTTTGCACTCTTCGCATATCACGTCCCGTCGGAGCTCTTTCTATATTGCATCTATCCATCTCACTCTATTGGGAGGGTTGTGCACCCTTTTGCTCACGGGGCGCACTAGATGCGACGCTGTATAGTATAGAATAGCTCGACGGGTTATATACCGCGAGGCTATACATTACGAGCTTTAGTAGGGTTTAGCTGTGCGCTATACGTACACTATTCGGTGCCGCGGTCACCGTTTCGGCTCACCCGGCACAGAACACAAGCACACGCGATAGAATATACTCTGTGAACCACAAATTTCATACCTATACATGTTGATTCACACACAATGTACGGTATAGATTCGCTCCAAAATGCATTTGTCTGCAGTTTCCCAAAAATACGAAACCAAAGATTGTACGTTCGTTCTCAAACTTCATAACCGATGAACCATTTCATTTGGTTAATTCCCTAGTGATACAAAGCTTTTTTTAGATACAGGATGATAAAGTTTTCAGCAAATAAGGCGACTCGTGCGATGCGCACGCCACCTAGCGACCGATCTCATTCGCAGAAATTTCCCAAGTTTTGCGTTCTCGTAGCCGGAGAATTATCTACACTGCCGAAGTTTTGTCAAAGGGCAAGTTTCCTAGTTTATGAACGTAGAATGACGCTGTGGCGTTTTTTTTTTTTTTCTTCATCCGTTTCTCTCGGTTGGTTAGCGTCTCACAGTTGGGTAGCCATAGTTATGAGTCAGAATAACGGAGACTGAGCACCGGATTTAGTATTGCATGAGCGTTTATGTTAGCGCAAGCGTATGCGTGTCTGTCGCATAGGGTAATGCGATGCGCGGCTCATAGCCGGGAGCTGCGGATGAGCTGCAGGTCGGGGCAAGTGGGCTACTGCATTTACAGTCGGTTAAGTGTACTGCGGCAGTATAGAGGGTGATATATATGTACATATACGTAACATAGTATGTACGTCACATGGGAAACCGAGCTTTGGCGGGCCGCTAGCTGTATGGCACCGGTAGAATCGCCAGCGGGGCCATGTTAGTCCCCGTGACTCCCCGACCTCGGATGGCCTCGATAATGTCTATCAGCTCTATCATGAACCGAGAGACGAGTTAAGTCGCCCGTCACGGGTTACTACCTCAGGGTTTATCCATACATCTGTCTCAGTCGCGTCCCCTTTTGGCTTTGCTATAAATTGCGATCGCGAAAATCGTGCGAATGATCCACATAAGTATCCGTATTATCATAGCACCTAACATCGTTTTGTATCGTATGTGAAATTTTAAACATTTTTGAAAGAACTGAAATGTATGCCGATAGTAATCGGAACCTTATTTGTTCTGATCTTTCAACTAATCGTAATTATCTTGTAAATCCTTTGAACGTCATGCCATCGATTTTTTTTAGCGTTTGCAATAAAAAAAGAATATTATATAGGCTCTGCAACTACCCTTACAATAAGTATACACAGTGTGCAAAGAAAAAATCGCGAAGAAAAATAAAAAAAAACGAGCGAAGTGATATAGAGGGCGGAAGAGATGACAGCGGCAGAGCTGCTGCTGACGCTGAGGATTGAGGATAGGAAGAAAGTATAGCCAAAAGCTTCTTCCTCGCAATGCCTCTGCCAGTGGTACTGCCGTCTGCTGGATTTCTATGTATCGATCCAACGTTCCCAGCTTGTCCCGGGCCGAAACCGAGATTGACTGGGCGTCGCGACGCCCTCTCTTCCTCCCTCGCCACTCTCTACCCCAATGCCTATAGCCTACTCACTACCGCTCCGAGAGGTGATGGAGCCAAGGGAAAGGGTGAGCGAACGAGAAAGACAGAATTTGTTCTTTTCTTTATCCACTTTATTTCCTTCTTTCTCTTTAACTTTCCATGCGTTGGTCCAATTCTCTATCCTTCTCGATTCTTTCCCTCTCCACCCTTCTCTCCCTTCACGGAAGTTCGAAGCTACACGGGCGCGGAAACTATTGGTATGCGGAGTCGAATTTAAACCCATTTCTATTGGAGTCTTTTCCTCTCGACGTACTCGTCGTTATCGGTTCGCAGACTATGACGCGAAACTGTCGCATAGCGATATTTTTAGAATCTGTACGCTAACCTGGACTCTGGCATGCTATGCCCAACTGTCCGTACGCGCACCGCGTGTAATTCTGGAAAGTTTTACCGTTTTACCCGCTCATTCGTTCTCTAACTTTTCCACGAGCAGTTTTTTTTTTTTTTTTTTTTTTTTCTTTTACCGGACAACCACCTGACTGACCGTTAACTGACTTGTGACAGCCGCCTGGTGTAAATTTACGAGAATCACCGAGTTTTCTCGGACAAAATTTTTTTTAGAAATTCGTTCGACACAGCGAAGTCTATTTATAGGTGGATCTTTGTTTCCTTTTTATTTAATTTTTTTTTCCTCTATCGGCGATCATAAATGTCAACGGCCAATTTCTCAACTCACCTGTTCGTCACTCAATGTCAGTTTTAACACGTTCGATACGTCGGAACGGTTGAAAATGCAAATTTGGCCTCGTTGTGGATGGAAATTTCAATTATTCGATTCAATTGCCTATAAATATCTATTGGCTTCGAATGACGAATGTCGTTAATTCGCATGTTGAATGGCTGAGGACGTCATTTTCATTTGTAGCAGTTGATATTTCTAAAACTAGGATTATCTTCGCTAGTTACCGGGGAGTGATGACCGCACTGTCGTACTTTCCGCAGGCATCGCAGAAGGAAAATAGACGTAGCATTTCGATTGGGTCGACGATCGCTGACTATTACGAGAATGGGGAAAAATCAATCCAGCTGCGCGGGGAGGGCGCTGTGCGAACAGTTTTACGAACAGATCGATGCTGGCAGAAGTAAGATAACCGTTACGGCAATATGCCGGAAAGTCTGCCCTAGAAGTGACGATTGGAGAGTACGCTGATCGTTCCAACTACGAGGCATGTTTTATTCTTCCTTCATTCTCGGGACAAATCAATAATATTTTAACTCTCCCCCACCTTATTTTTTCTCTGCCTCTCTCGACTGTCTTACTTTCCGAGTCTATAGGCATTTCAGACAATAGTGTGTGTGTGCGTATCTATTATCGTCCAGAATATATTCATCTAAACCCACAATTATCGCGATATCAGATATTTACTGTCCTAATAAATGTCGGATGCATGTGTAATCTGTCTATCGCATTGAGAGACAAAAAGGAGGTGATGATTTGAAGTTAATTCAAAATTATCGAATGTCTAGTCAATCGAAAGTGCTTATTTGATTTTCATGACGCGACCCGAATAAGGAAACTCAATTCCGCGGCTTATTGCTCTTCGACAGAATTCGACAGAAGCCTTTTCGTATTTTCAATTGGTCCCGATATACAACCCGATAGATTTTCCTGTCATTGGGGGATTCACCGTTTTTTTCTCCAAATTGAAACTTTCGAATCAAAGACGTGACCTTGTACTATGCCTAGAATCCGGGGTACGCATTACCCCGGGAGGTTGATCCGGGATCGATATCTTGAAGACTGGAAGCCTTGAGGACCGACGGACAAAGTGGGAAGGTAGAGTGCAAAAAAAAAGGAAGAAAGAATTGATCACTGAAGGGGACAGGCGGGTGATACAGCGTCAGGGGTGGCAATGCGTGACAGGAGTGATGACGGTGGTACAAAGTGCGGTAGAGAGTCAGTGAACAGAGTAGCGCGGTTGCGCAAGCGAGAGGCAGCGAGAGACGGATTGGACGAAGGACCGCCAGGAATGGTGAGTTAAAGAATGAAAAGGCGAGGAGGGGGAGAAAAAAACGCGGCGAGAAAAGAATTTAGAGTGAAAGAAGCCCCGCAGTGCGAGACATTGAGAAAGAGCCCGGAAAAAAAAGAGTTCCGCCGCCTAGTCGGTGCAACGTCCTTCGTGCACAGTTTCACGCCCAGCCTCCTCGCTATTATCCTGATTACATTCTCTAATGCGTGCATTTCTGCTTTTCTCTGTTTCCATGGATGGTTTTCATGTCTTCCTTCCACAGTGTTTCTCCCCTTGTTTTTTCTTTTCAATCCTCATTCCCCTGACTCCGAACGGACTCACGCGTATGCAGATACAACCGCGGGGTCTCGCGGTTTCAAGCCCTGAAGACTCCTTTATCACGCGCACCCGTCGTTCTGTCCAAATATGCGAATGCGTTGAATTCCGCTCCGACGATTCAAGGAAAACCCTACCGTCGGGTCTTTGCTTTGAGAGTTATATGTATAGTAGGGGTAGAAGCGCGGTAGAGATCCCGATGCTCACCCGGATATCCTCTTCTCTTCCTAATACTACTTCGTGTGTATCTACTACGCTGACGGCATACGCAGTAAAACCCTCAAGGGAGAACGTAGGGCGAGATCGGCAGGTGATCGGCAACGAGTGCGGTGAAGACTTTCAGTATTATTGAAATAGGGATGTATTTCAAGTTTCGCAAACAGCCCGTCTATCGTCAATACTCGCATGTCTTTCTGAGCCTTCGACGTAAATAAATGATCAATAAGTGGAAACAATGCCTTAACACTGTGGACCATATTTTCCACTTGGTGTCTTTCTTTTTTTTTTTTTTTCAATTTATTTCATTCAGATACGATTCATTGCCGTTCACTAGACTCTTTCATAGATTCGACGAATTGCATAAAGCCTATTGTTGGTATTGCAGGAATAGCCAGATATGTGAAAACGGCTTTTTCACGCAAATTCATCGGTTATATTTCGCTATCTTTGAAACTCGAGCACTTCGGTAACCCTTTTGTTCCTCTGACCTTTATGCGTGCACGCATTGCCCCCGGAGTATATTCCAACCGGCGTACCCTAGCATTACGGTCATTCACACGTCATGCAACGACGGCACAGTGTCCTCTGTGCTATAGAGTGCAACGCATACTTTGTACTTTAATGTATGTAAGATAAGTGGGCTTCGTGTAGCCACGCATTATTAACGCCCTTTTGCCGAGGCGTGTCGGTGACTCGAGCGACGATTTAACCGAAGAAACATGCCAGGAAAATACTCGTCGACTCCGGGCCGTTGTATGTCAAGTGAAAAACCACTATTTCGTCACCACCCAGAAAACTCGGTCACGGTAGGATCGTTTTTACACACATGCAATTTTTAACACGTTGTCAATAACTGTGTCAGTGATACCAGACAGCTATAGATCTCTTCATACATGCTATCTTTTTTACACATTGCCAATATTTGTGCCCGAATAACCTTACAGTTTTAGATCCTCTGGAGGCGTCTATTTTTGTTGTCGCGCAGTTTGGTCGACACAGTCGAATCAACCCGAGGCTGGGGGAGGGGGAGGGGGAGGGGGGAGGTGGTGGTGTACGCGCGACAAGCCTTTGCATCTTTGAAAGTGTACTACAGTTATTATTCGTCGCGGTTTGGAGAAACGCAACCAGGAGCTTTGAACGGCTTTTGCGAAGTCAAAAATAGAACATATGGTCTGGAAAAATAAATGAGACGGTGATGTCGATTTAATAATAGAACTTCAAGCATTTCAAAGTCTGTACGTACGACGTAAACTCGAGTGAAGTTAATATTTTGTATTACAGCGTTATTTCTTCGCTAACTATGATTGTTAAGGGGATTAAACAACATTGTACATGAATCGAAGTTTCTCGAGACGTTTTGTGTTTTGCTTTATAATTTGCATTTCTATTATCGTATGATAAACCCTTTGGAATACTTCGAGAGATAAACTTCGGTTGTCTATAAATAAACTTCGACTATTCTACTGAATTTTCGTTACGAGACTTCAACGTCACGATTACTCACTCAATACAATAAAAAGTGTTTGTTTTTTTATGTAAGCAGATTTACTGTTTTATAGAAAACTATATAGTTATCCAATGAACAGATGGATGTACTACACGTTTGAAAGTTTTAAACGACACTTGTTCAATTAGTGTTGAAGAAAGAGATAAGGAGAAACGGGAAGAGCAGAAACGAGTGCATTGATGCTCGAGGTAAACAATGCTGAAGTAGTTTAAATGTCGATGACTCGTCGGCTAATGCTTCGAGCTCCCGGCAGTTCATCCGGAACGGCACATGTGCGCAAATATACAGATAGTAAAGTGAAGGGTCATTAAAATTCGAATGGGTATTCAGCCTGTTACATACGCACTGTTACATACATCATTGGATCCATATGCTTCATAATGTCTTTATGCCATCCCTATCTATGTGAAAGTTTGTTCGATCTTCATCCGGACTATTTTTTAGCGCAAGAAAAAGGAATGATCTTAGAAGAGAAAATTTAAATTTTTCGTGCATTTCTCTGAGTCGAGTTTGGTGGTAGTGACTAAAAGTAATCGAGAATTCAGTTATTCAAACAGTCATTTACTTCGCTCCACATTCGGAGCGTCAATAGTGCGGAATAGGCAATTAAACGAATAAAAGTAATAGGTCTCGCGGAAGAGATGACTCCCGATCGTTGCTCGGGTTATTTGCATGTGGAGAAGCCGATATATCGAAGTGTGCCAACGACAAATGAGAGTCCCATGCAGTCACGGGTCAACGACCGCTTGGTACGTCGAAAGCCGAGTATTTTTAATGGTACGCGCGCGGTCAGACCAAAGACGATTCCTGGTCACATTCGTCGAGACCATCAAGTGCTATTGATTGCTGTAGAGTGGTCCATTGCTCCTCCCCGGTTAGCCGACGTTCCGAGAAACCTTCTATCGAAACCCGACCTATTAGATGGCTGATCCGTCAATTCGCCAGCGAACTATACGATCCCCCATATGGTAGAGTGCAATTGGCCGACTCGTAAATTTAAATAAATTCAATATTCGCGAGGTAACAAACACTATCGAGGTTTCCTTTCATGAATGAATGTGACTTCTAGAAGACTACCCAATATTTATAAGATTCCACGAAGCGAAATGGATACCGTAGGATCTGAGCAAAATGTCTTATCAGATGCCATGTCGATTTAACAAGACCCATCGTTATCGCAGGGTTCAGAAGCTAAATTCTTTGAGTCTACCAGATCCAGACCCATCGCATATGAATGTGATAACTACGGGGGTTGTCAAGGTTAAGATATATTTAACATTAAACCCTAACCACGAAATTGCGTTTGAGGTACGAACGTGCGTGTTCACGAGATTCTGAGTACATCAACCTGAACCAAGCATTCTATCGGTCCTTAAGTTCGCATAAACAGAAGATCTTCCTGTTAATCCTAACTATCCCAGAGGAAAACTAACCACGAAAACGCCACTTGGAGAGGGTAAGTGAGATTCACAGCCCACCTAAATGGTACTCGAGTCCATTACTCGAGTAACTATCTAACTCGATCTCCGTTTCCATGGCTTTCCGCTGGGATCTGTAATCAAGCTTCTTGCAATTATAACTAGTTTACTCTCTTGAAAATTCTTAATTGAACAACAGATTTAGTCAACCGTATAGTTCCTACTCGTAATTTGAAGCAACTCTGTAGACTGAACATCCAATAGTAGCGGACATTATGAAGTGCAGGTACACAATTCTACATGCAGGCAGGGAGGACTTTCATCACGTTCACGACGCACGCTCCGTTCCGATTTGGTAATCCTCTCATCTCCATTACGAATTTCATGGGATAACGGTTGAAGAGAGACATTGAACTACCCGAACGAGTCGGACTTTATCGACGCCTGCGGAATCCTACGTGACGCAGCGGCTAATGGCGCAACCCACGTCTATCTGCATAACCAAGTTTACTGAGTCTTTTTGGATGCCATTTTGCAAAAATGTTTTAAAATGTATCTGCGCATTTCATGGAGAAATTGTTAGAACCTAATATAACTATTCCGGAAGAAATTCCCATAAAAATGGCAACAATTGTCCATTTATGATTGTTTTCTTGCAATACCAAAAATCTAAGTTATAGTCTATTGCCAAAATGTGACCAAGAAATGGAAGCGCAGCTTGATGCAACTTCTGACGTTTATCGTTCGGTGCCGCATTTTCCTTTGTAACCAACACGTTATCTACAAATCAACAATCTGTCATCATTCCCTGTTATATTTATTCGCAAATGTTTCCCTTCTTGAGCCCAAGATAACGGTCGGATTCATAAAAAAAATCGTTGGTCCACAGAAGGTCGCGAGTGAATCTCATTATTCCTAAACCCCACATGGCGAAGGCATGTGTCATTATTTTAGCGTTGAAACTATTTTCGTTGCTGGTACTACCGGGCACTGGTGCCGTCGTTGTCGTCGCCGGCGGCGACGGTGGCACGTGCGACCGACACGCAGCTCTCACACCATCTCACTCCTCGCAAACGTGTTTTCCCGTCACCAAAGCTCGCCTACAGTGCACACGACTCAGTTGGCGTATGTCTGACTTTCCAGCTCCAGGGGGATAAAGCACATGAAGCCCAGGCGATGGCGAATGGGGGAAAACGAGTTAAAGGGGAATAGACGATAGAAAGAGTTTCGAGAGGGAGATGGTAATACATATAGATGTTGCATTTGTTTCCATTAAAATACTGCCGGAAACAGAGTCCCTTCGAAAAAACTACGTTTTGTTTGCATTCAAGGATTGAGCGGATAGCGGATCTTCCAGTATTTCCCCACTGGGAATGCTTTAACGACTCACGAACGTGACCGAACCTCGAAAAAGTCACGATGATTGTCGTCATTGAAATTTTATTAGGGTTGCAGCTTCTGATTTCATGGTAATTTTTGGGTAACAGGTGCTGAGTTGACTGAAAAGCGGAAGGGCAACATCTTTTCACATGATCTTTTATATTCCGTTATTTGCGAATGACATTGCTATTCTTGCCCATTCCTTGTATTTTGTTACATCAAAATAAAAATGCTGGATAACAAAACCGAAAATCAACTCAGAATTCAGAATTGTGCGACATGCGCGCGATACAAGTGACGGAAATACAAACGGAACTTTGCAGAAGAGAGGCGATAACCTGTACACTATCGATTTCGAACGAATATCCGTCTATACGTCACGTTAATCCGTTGTATAATGTCAAAAGCGTTGGCTATATTCGATTTCGACTCGTCCGATTTGTTCGATCTGCTGTCGCTGCTTCTCGTTGAACACTCAGCCCCATCGTTTGGAGTTTGGAGGTCGCGTTCGATCATCCGTTCGGGAAAATGGTTAGAGTAGGAGAGGAGAGGGACAGATAGTAGGAGAGGTTCGCAGATATGCTTGATGGCAGATACAGCAAGCATCGTGCGCGCATCGGCGACTGAAACAGCTGAAGCATCGAAAGGCTGCTGGAACGGGTTGCATCCTGAACGATATACCCCTGACGCTGCTGCCTCACGTCAAGCTTTAAAACGTCGACTTTATCATGAAAAAAAATATATAAAAAAAAAAAGAAAAAACCAAAACTATAAACGACCCAAGCAATTAAGCGTCCGCAAACGAATAAACGAATAGACGAACGGTACGAGTGAACGAATGGACGAATTCAGCGATCCTTCATGCATGCACGGTAAAACGTTCGATTCGTTTTCACCACTCGTTCTGTCGTTCGTACGGCCCCATTCCCAAATCGATCCTCGAAAAAGGACTTTCGTTGGTCGCGTCAGCTTGCACCATCCGAGAGAGCATCAGCCTACCGTAATAGCGTTGAAAAGTATAGATGGAAGCGTTCACGTGCGTATATATGGGTCAATCTGTGTCAAAAGGCTCACTAAATTTTTACGAAATTCATAAAATATTCCGTGAATAAACGAAATTTTTTTTAAAAATTGAAAAATGCCGAATTCGTTTGTTTTGTAGAGTTTGATGACATTCCTTAAGGATAAAAGATGCGATTACTTTATTTTTACCATCAATCGGTTAACGACAGTGATGATGCACGTTGGAAAAGGTACTGCATGTACGAAGGCAACAGTGCAGTATATATATATATATATATATTTGCATGCTACCTGTTTTTCGTGGCACGTTCGTTTCGACAAGTGCATCGTACGTGCAACGCTCCAACCAGTCAGCCATGCCGCTAGTTTCAGCGACGCATTACGGCATTTGTCGACGGGATTCACAATATGTGCGCAACCCATACTATTCCTTTTATATATGTTATACGTATATAGTTACTACCTAATGCGCTCGAGTCGAGTGAAAAAAAAAAAAAAATTTCAAAACGATATTTTTTCATCAATGGCTTCAGAAATAAAAGTCTAAAGAAATTTAGTTTACGTTGTTTTTCTTGCATTCTACCGGTTTCCGTATTATCGACATTTGTCGTCGAAATCATTGGGCATTTTAACGCGAGTTAAATCGTTAGTCGCAAATTAAAACACCAACATTTGAAAGGTCGACACACAAGACTTTCGAAAAGATGAAGTTTTAAGCCGCGAGAGTATCATCCAAATTTCATAACATTTCGTCGTGCTGTGTAAAAGGTACGGGAACTTTTAATAAAACCGCTGGAAACGTCCGTGGTATTCGTTTCATTTTTGTGAAGTTTGAAAAAGTTTTGACAATATCGATTCGATTAAAAAGCTGTGAATCAGTTTCACAAACTGTTGTTCATTCCAACGAAACAGGATATCGTCGAGTCAAGTAAATTCATCGTAATCAGCTCAGCGCTGAGTGACACTTTGCCGATCGACGATGAAACAGAAGCTCCGTATTTATTATTCATAATATGAAATTTTATTCTCGATGAAAGTACAACGAAACAGGGAAAAGGAGAATTACGGAATGTACACTCGATAAATTATTGAATTTCGAAAGAGCGCACGCCGGTGAATTGAATTTCGCAAAAGTTTTCATTTCACGTTTCGAGATGCAAGCTGCGGGCAGAAGGAAATAAGGATATTGAAATGCGTCGGAGTTATCGACGTCTGGCGAGACTGTCGACGCTTGACCCTCGACGACCAACCCTCGAGATTCGCTAGAGACCCCACCGAGAGCCAGTGGGCTGTGTGCACCATCGGCGACAACGGAGACGCGGTGCACACAGAGCACACGGAGAGCGCGTACCATCGAACGGCGGAAGTTTGCCGTCGAGTTCGAGAATCTGAGCTCGGGAATCGATAAGGCTCTGCTTGCCGCTGCCGCTGCCCGGCTCTCTTAGCTCTGCAGAACCGCTCGTTCCCTTTCTCTCTTTCTTTTTGGCTTTCTCCACTTCTCTACCTTCGGCTACGAAGACCATGAGAAAAAAACTACGTGGAGGGTCCGAGGCAAGAAATTTCCGACTTTCACTGTGTTTTCCAGTTGACTGGGTACGGAAAAAAAATCAGAAGTTTTTCTTTTTTTTTTTCGTAATGTTGCGATTCATATAAAAATATTTGGATAGTTAGAACAATTTTCATCGTCACGGGCGTTAATGAGTTGCCGAAAATAACGATAAATTTGTACGACAAATATAGTTTTTTACATTTGTATAATTAATTAAGTTTCTAAAAAATCTGTAATTAACAAACAATAAAATTACAAATTATTTATCAGAAAGCTTTCGGTACAACGACACTACGAAAACATTATCGAAATGCATCACTTGTGAATTAAATCTGAAGCCGCGGTAAGTTCATCGCAATAACGTTTCCAGCAAAACAGAGATTTTGGTTTTCTAATAAGATATTCGGTAATTTTTTTAAAGAAAAATAAACGATTCGGGTGTCACGAAGATCTGAAATTTTTTAACTAAATTTGTAAAAAGTGCAGAAAATGTATAATTTAAATTAAAAAAAATATTTGCGTGATAGGAATTGTGACATCATTGATATGCGTACAAAATTACAAGAGAGGAACCTTTCGCTACGGATGACTCGGATTTGAAGAAAAAACAAACAAAAAAATTAATCCGATGCCCCAAGGGCAAGCGTTCCGCAGAATGGATTAAAACTAAATGCGTCAAAGCACGAGGAATCAGAGAATAAATAATAAAAACATTCAGGCATAGTATACACATTGCATTTCTGACTTCGACATTCCGATGCAGTGATAATCACCGATATTTTTTATCTCATTTGTAGTGAAAACGATAAGACACGATTTACGCAATACGTCTGTTCAGGTGCCATATACATGTAGCAAATATTACAAAAATTACATGATCTCAAAAATCAAAAGGCATTTTTCCATTTTTGCGCAAGTGTCGACCTTAATTTAAAATTTAAGTACTTTTTCATTAAAAAAAAAAAAAAACAATTATTTATATATGGAATCTAAGTCAAGAAAAAAATGAATACTGAGAATTTTTGAGAAATTTTTTCCTCGATCTTTCGCATTCGAATGAAAAAAAATAACGAATCAATTCAGAAAAGTATCAAAGTCCATTTAAATAACGTGGTCAAGATATCGTGAGTAAACCAGCGCGACGCATCTTTCGGAATGACAGACGCGGCGAGGCTAAAGCGTAAATCCGTCGTGGGCGTGGTGGGGAGATTTTGAGAGGGTCGCGAACGCTCGAGAGAGAGTTGTTGCGTCGCGATTCCGGGGTGGGTCCGTAGACTTTCCCCGTCTCGAAGGCCAATTTCCCATTATTATCAGAAATACATTTTTTTCGACTTAAAAATCCATTAAAAAGGTATTAAAAAAAAAAATGTTGATTAAAAAAAGAAGACTAGTGTTTCCGAAAACTCACCTGGCTGGTACATTGGTCCTCTATTACTATCGTTGTACAGGTTGCCTTTATCATTGCACAAGACACTGTCACGGGACACACTTAAATCACCATCGTATCAATATCAACGAATAATAATCTTCCAATTAAACTCCACTTCGATTCTCAGTGAATTAATCAAAATCACCTCCGAACGTTTAACTCGTGGGTAAAAAAAAATTCACATCAATGAGATCTCACCACGGATTTTCAAATTTTCCGCAACGAAATAGATCCTCCGATTTTACTTTGAACCGAAGTCTACACGGAGTGTTAAACAACCAACGATCGTTTATTATATCATATCGGGGAGGGCGCTTGTTGACGATAATCCTTCACTCGATTCCGTGAACTTCACTCGGCAGGTCAGGGAGAGACAACCGACGGGTTCTGACGGACACTGATTGAACGCTGAGGACCTGTCGTCCGCAGCCTTAGTAGTAGTAGTAGTAGTAGTAGTAGTAGTAGAAGTATTAGTAGTAGTAATAGTAGTAGTAGTAGTTGTAGTAGTGATAGCTGATAGTAGTCTAGGCGAGTAACTGGTTCGCCGTACGTCAGGAAGTGGTCACGGACGTTCCCTGATCAGACGACATTGAGTGGAATAAAAAAACCCTCTTGAACCCGTCCTACAACCGTCGACGAACGAAGGAAAAGAAAAAGAAAAACCAAAAAACAAAGTCCGAAATGGTGAGTCCAATAGGCAAAAGTACAATAACAAGAAGATCATAAACTTCTCATTTGTTTTTAATCTTCAAAATCCCTTAACTGATAAAAAAAAAAGTCACACGAACAGATACAACTATAACAGCCCGAATTCTCGTACAGATAGTTGATATCGGTTATTCGATGCCTCGAGGTTTCGCAGAAAAAAACTGTTATTTTTTTCCTCGGTTTATTCACCTCTCCGTCATAGGATCTTTTTTCTTCGTTGGAAAACAAGTCTTTCCAATCCGTTTGTGGACAAATTTCGGCACTATAGATCAGTGACGTTTGAGGATCAGCTGGATAATTGGTATAATCTCGTGTATCGTCTCGCGAGACTCCGATTGAGGGAGGGGAGAGGGGATAGGGAGAAAGTCTCTCTTGTATGTATGTATTATTGGCGACACGAGATACGCGCGAACGTTCGCGTTACGAGAACAGGCAGTGGACTGAACTCTTCTCCTAGTTCGACCCGAGTAGTCGGCGGCTACTCGAACGTTGTACGCATGCGTTTGACGTTACGACGACCCTGCGCCGTCGCCCACCGCCTGGCTTCGGCTCTGCCACCCTCGACACCACCAACGCCGCCGCCGTCGACGTCGACGTCGAAACCACCAGCAGCCAGAGCAGCAGCAGCAGCAGCGGCAGCAGCAGCACACCCGTTCCCCCAACCCGACCACCCGACCGCCCGTGTTTCATCCTCTAAATCGGCACTCTGCACCCCCGAGAGCCTCTACCCTAACGACGCGAGTGCACGGGCCCGAGGGTATGAGGAACCCGACAGTGGCCTAGCCTTCCATCCCCTCTCTTCCCGCCTTGCAACCCGCTAGGCGATAGGAGGCGAGTTTTGTCGCTCGCATACCCCTCACATATTACGACTAGGGTTACTCCGGATAGGAGAGAGCGAGAGACGGACGGATGAAAACTCGAATGGCCTTGGAACCCTTACGACATTGGGGGGTGGAGTCGTATCCCGAGGTGGCAGAACGAATTTGGTTCACGACGACCAGGTACCAATGGTGCGATGTATGTGTAAGGGATTGAAGTTGCAGATGGCTAGGCGATAAACCATGTAGACGTATTTTGCCAGAGTATATATAGCTTGGCAAGATTTATCACTGATTTGAGGCTTGAATCTGTCGCCTTTGCTTCGTATTAGGGTTTCTATGCGTAGGAGGGTTTGGATGGAACGATAGTAATTACTATAGATCAATGTGATGAGGGCGGGAATTTTTGTTGCCTAGAAGGCAGTAAAGTGCGGCCAGTAAAATTATATCCGAACATTCGTATTATTAAATCCTCATCGTAAAAAAGTATTTTCCTCCTTCCATCGACACGAATTTATACTATTCCTGCACTCGACAAGGGTAGCAGAGAAATGTTCCCAGGAATACAGGAAATGCGTAGTTGGAGGGTCGAGGGACTGGAATGAGCTCGACGACCCTCGGCCCAAGTGGTCACCCGGGGGAAGTTTCGCAGAGATGTTCCTAAGGTAGAGTAAGGGTGGGGGCTATGAAGGTCAGGCGTCGAAACCCTGGAGAAAACATAGTAGGGGCACAATCCGTGTGGACCGCCGTAATCCTTAATTGGTTCGCGCGATTCATTCGGTCCATTCATCCTGACTAACCGGCCGACTTGGTCGAGCGTGTGATCAATCGGAAGGAAACGTTCGTGGGTTTCTCGGCACCGACAGCCTCGAGGCTATCTCGAGAACTCCTGTCTCTCGCGAGTCGGGCGAGCTGCACACGCGAGATCAAGTGGATGCTCTCCGACACGAATACATACGGGGAAAAAGACAGCGAAGAGATCTGAGACGTGAGTGGGAGCCGAAGCTAAAAGGGACAGCGGATACGACGGTAGCTGCGAGAGAGCCCTTTTGCGTCGTTACGACTCGAGATCTGATAAACAAACACGCGCAGCTTACATACCTACGACTTGACATAATCGCGCGACAGAGTTTCGAGGTACGACTCGAGTAGTCCCACGAGACAGAAGCGCTTCTGTAACTCCCTCACTATCAACCTCGCCGCGCTCCTCAGATGACGCGAGACGATTGCCCTCATCATAGTGTCCAAGTTATTCAACGGTGAATTCACGGTGACACTCGATCGCCTGAGCTCGAGAAGCTGTGATAAACGTCGACGCACCACGAGGGATCATTGATAAGACGAAATATGTCGATCGTCAGGTTCATTCAAATGAAGAAGACTCGTTTGGACATCGAAATGGATAATAAAACTAATACATTGGGTTCTTTAAATTGTCGATCGTACGCCAATGATTGTTTTTCTTTTATGGACGACATAAAGAGGTGAATATTGATCAAGCATTCAGTTCGTCAGTTGACAGCCTTAAAACGTGTCTGTTATTAAGAAAGTTACGGATAAAAAATTGTGATAAAATGCACAGATCGATTTTAAACTGTAGTTTCGCTGGTGGAACGTAAGAGGCTACATTTCGCCCTCATATTTACATATTTTTTCGGGTACATGAATAAAATGTAAAGAAGAATCGGGCGGTGGGAAAGGGGATAAAAGTTAACGACACGCATAAATGAAACTGGTGACGAGATAGGTGAATGCCACGTTGCGAGATCCGAAGAAAAAGATGTCGTTGATTTTTCAATCGAGCGGAAACACCAGCTACGTACAGACCGGAGCTTCTTGAACATCCTGCGTGACATCCGATCGTTCACCGGTACTCCGGTCGTGAGTAACGAGATCGCCGACGAGTACTTCCCTGTACTTGAAAAGAAAACTACATCGCGCGAAAGAAAAAGGGTGGAAAGCGGAAGAGTCGGAAGGCGAGATAAGATGACTCGGTGGAAAGTTCATTTCTGAAGAGATTCGTGTGGCGATATAACCTCCTGTACTTGTGTCTCTGAACTTTTGTGACGCGTTTATTCTCGCAATTTCCAAATCTTTTTTTTTTTTACTACCACCGTCCGCGAGTAAATTCTGATTTCAATTCTCAGCTGCCAAGAAAAAGGAAAAAATGAACTATAAGTCGATTTTGTTCTTATTTTTCTTTTTAAATTAAAAAAAATCAATTAAATATCAATATCAATAGTACTGCCTATTAAAAAAGAAACTGAGAAATTATGCTGTCCTCTCCACTTCGCTTCAATCAAACTTGACTCACTTTATCGAAAACCAAAGGAAATATACGCCATAAAAACTTATGCAGAAGTCGTAGCGTTAACTGCCGATGCCGACAGGAATGCTTGTGAAAAAGTACACGAGTGTGATGGATCATAACAGGCGCTATGCAAGAAATAGAGTCGAGAAAAAGAAGAAAAAAGAGAGAAAAAACGAGAGGGGAAAGAAGGCTGCCGCTCTGCGGTGTTCACCTATCCGGAAACTTCTGACGAAAAATCTATGTGCATATATAAAGCTGTACGTATCGGGAGGGAAAGAAGACGCGAGGGTAAGATAGGCTGTGAAAGAGAAAGGCCTTGCTAGAGGCAAAATCGAGAAATGAGAGAAAATTGAGGGATAGACTGATATCGAAAGAAAAATAAAGGAAAAAGAAAGAACGATGTATATATCAGTGGCAACGGCGGCGAATGAGAGGAAGGAGAGGGGAAAGCCAGTAGCAGAAAGATCTAAGATCTGCGGACGAGTTCGCGGAAGGGTGAATAATAACGTTTGAAATTCGAGACGCGGAATAAAACGATGTCGCGAACGGAAGGGGTCGCGAGCGCGCGCACCGTAGAGCCAAAGAAGAAGACGAAGTATAGAGAGGGGAGAGGCAAGAATAGAAAGGAAACGAAGGGTTGAGGCGAGCGGAGAATGGAAGAAATGGTAGACGAAAAGAAAGAAATGGAAAGAGGGGAAGGAAAGAGGTTTTAGGCGCAGTAGGGTGTATATATAGGCAATCCAAAGGGATGCCAAAGAACGGGGCGATGCTTTCTTGCTCAACGCGAACGAGCTGCCAAGGATTCGTAGCTATTTTCCATTTCCCCACACATAGAGGTGCGTTCAATAAAATTGAATATCTAATAAGGTACGAAATTCGAAGGAAAAATTCTGTAGGTAGATTTGTACCGGGCGTATGATAAGAAGGAAGGCAGTCGTGTTTGCTGCTTCAGTATATTCGTATATTCGATAGGATTCCTATCGTTTTGTAATTGGGCTCTATCCGTGAATATTTTAATAAATAAATAAATAAATAAATAGAGACCGAATGATCACCCAAGTCAAGTAGCTTTGTTCGCGGGCAGTACTTGGATGGGTGACCGCTTAGCCGTGCGCTGACTGGCGCATTAATCGTTGAGCGGGAGGTTCATTCTTCTGAGACTTTGGTGATCTCTGCACTTTACGCAGGTGCAAGAAATATCGAAAAATCAGTAGAATATGGCCGTCTGTACCGGTACGGGTTTTCCGCAGTTTTCCCATGTCCCCGGCAAATACGGTACAGTGTAGCTAAGTCGGCTCCGAACGTCGATTAGCTTAGTCGGGAATGTTAGGGGAGGGGGGGGGGGACGTCAAAACCCGGAAGGGTATAAAGGAAACACTACCTAACCTAACCTAATCTAGAGACCGAATGATGAGTGTTAGAACTGCAATAGAAAAAAAAAAGTATAAAGTGAGAAATGAACATAAGTCCGATAAAAAATTTAATTCAAAATAGATGTAAGATAAATAAACGCTTTTCTGCTCTGACCGAAACACAAACATTTTTCGGTCGTTAAATCGACGGTCACGGAATAATCGACTGCCAAAAAAAATATTAGTTACAAATCCGTCTCACAGCTTAAGTCGCAACACTACATTTATGGTTATGTGTATATGCAGTGAATTCGTAGACACGCGCTGCATACTCGCCACCCAGTACCCTTTCGTTAGTGACACTAATCCTTCATCTCCGTGTCAGATATTCGACTTACGTGGTACTTGAGGCCCTTTCGGCTAGTTCACTCCCGTCGGCGTTGAGGCATCGCGGCTCAGAGAGCTCGAGTATCAGCCACACATCCCGGGGTTTCGCACAGGGGCGTCCAACAACCCCTTTCCCTTCGCCGTTCTCTTGCATACTGTGTACACCCGGCCGAAGAGCCTCGACGCAAAGCTCGCCGAGAGCTCTTACTTATACCCCGTACCGGCATCGAAGTTTCGCACGATGAAATTGACTCGGGATTCCGTAGAAAACGGCAATGTGTCGAGTCAACATCATCGTGAAGATTTTTCAACATCCACAAACCTTGGTATGCACATTGCCCAGCTTCGTGCGCGCCGCACTTACCGAAATGAAACCGCGCGAGCGAACGGTACACGAAGAGATCGATACACATTATCTCGCGCGAGTTACTCTTTCTCATTTCTTCTTCTACCACTTCGCGTACAGTCGTATGAACTACCCAAGGATAAAAAAAAAACTTCTTTCTCATCATCGAAGAGAGTTGCGAGAGAGAACTGCTGGAAAAATGTATAGTTTCGGCAGCGGAGTAAAAGTCGAAGAAAAATCAGAAAAATAGAATAAAGAGAAGCAAACGGTAAGGGAGAAGAGAAACAATAACGGATGATAAGAGAGATGTATAAAACAGGAGATAGCGAATCGACAAAAAAAAATAAACGAAACGTTGGAAATTATCATAGAAAACTTTTGAAGATGAAGCTACGCTGCCGGGCTGTTTGATCTGGTAGTTTGAAAACATCTTTTGGGAGGGATTCGATCTTTGGAAAAAAAAAAACAGTATTGCGAAACTTGGATGGGGAGTATATGGATGAGAAGGTGGAGGAATGAAGAAGAATGAAGCGTCCACATGGTAGTGCATTCGAAGTACGAAAAAAGGAAACACACAGGACACTTGAGAATAGACAGACGGGCATCGGAGCTTTTACAATCAGTCGAAAAGCTGCTGGTTTATCGTGTTCGGTATTATATCAGACGAACAGTGAAGTCTGCTCGATATAAAGTACGCGATCTCGAGATGCAGGGGCGATGGGGATCAGTGAGACCATAAGAAACTATGCACAAGGTAAGTGTTTATTTTGCCGATATTTGAAAATATTTTCGTACCTTAAAAAATACGTCTAATTTTCCGAAAAAACGTAAAAAAATGTAATTTTTTTTTTTTTTTTTAACATTGAATTCTTAGATAAAGCCGTATTATATGAACAGCGATAGGAATTAAATTAGAAAAAATAAAAGAATCGCGTGAGTGATAGTTGTTGTACGATATGCCATCTACGCAAGAGCTTCGCTTTGCAGACATTTCTGCAGCCGTGCGACGATGCTACTGCTGTTGATGCTGTCGAGGGAGCGAAGCGAAGGGATATAAGACGAAAAAAAAAGTTTATACGTGCGAAAGAGATGTGGCAAGAGCGGAGACTGAGAATAACGCAGAGTAAAATCTTCTCGCAAGATGCGGGGCACCCTGTATGCTTCAAGATGGGTGGATGAATCGAGAGGTGGGTTATGGAAGATATATATATATATATATTTGAAATACGGTAAAAGAAACGGCGTGGGTGTGACATGCACTTCCGTACGTGTCTTCGTCGACGTGTACACCACATCCGCGTTTCTATGATTCTCAACGGATTCTATCGGAAAGGATAGCAGAGGAATGGGCAGCGAAAAAAAAGGGAAGAGTAGACAAAAAAAGATCGAAATATACAGGATGTTACGGTTGGCATAGTTCTAAACTGAAAAAAAAGAATGCATTGTCTTGCCATTCCTTAATAGATTGTTCTAATCGATTTTAGGCAGCAAACGGTCTTTTCATCAATATAGCAATTAAAAAAATCGTATAAAATCCGACCACAATTAATTGCTCTCATAAATGATTTAATCATCTAGGAAAATTCACCATCTTGAAATATTAAAAGAAATTAATCGATCAATCAACTAACCGCGATTGAAAAAATAAAATCACACTTAGCAGCTCGTCTACAGAAAATTCGATTGCAAAACAGAAACAAACAAGTTCGGGATGTGTCATGAGTTTCATTCGATCGAACGCGGAAAACTGATGCCTATTGTCGTACGCACGGCGATCTCTACTTCCAATCGAAGCCAATAAGGAGGAAAAAAAATGGATACTCTTTGCCCGTGGGATCAACGATTAGATCTTTGATACACAAGTCGGTAGAGTAGATCGAAAGAGCTTTTCTACAGGATAAAAATATATTCACTGCTCCACAACATTATTCCATCCTTTTTTTCCGTCATTCGTGTTATTTTCCATTCGTTTTATCCCGTACGGGTTCTATCGCTGTGGTATTTGCGTCCCCTATGGGGCTGACTTTTGCCCGTGGACCGGTCTGCCCGGGCTTCGCCCTTTTCCCTTTGACTTCACCCGCCTAAACGATAAAGTCCAGCGTTGCGTGTGCCTCAGCGGCTCTCTCGAGGGGTTACCTCGGATATTTTACACAGCTACTGTTGATATATATGTATATACACATGTATATAGATCTATGTGCAACTGTATACTGTAAAGCTAGCGCGATAACGAAATAAACTGCTTGAACTAAGCTTATTCGGTAGTCACGCCTCGGTCGTATTTGATAGTGAAAAGCAACGCTACGGACGTCCAGAGGAAGTTTCCGGCTCAATGAGTAAACAAGGGACAATTTATACCAACAAATTTACGATGGTAATGATGGAGACGAGCGAGAAAATCAATGAATTTAAATTTTTTCGTACAGAGGCATCCGATAAATTCGAAAAGAAATACAAAAAAAACCCTAATGTTGGGAAAAAAAATCTAATAAAATTTACGGACAACTGAAAGAGATTTTTTTGACAGAAAAAAAATGTATAAAAAGGTTCATCTCATGATCGTAGCTTTAAGAGAAAAAAACGCTTGAATTGCTACAATTGCATACTTTTAATCGAAAGGAAAACAAAAAAATCGGAATCGCATCGAAATGTGAAAAATTATTTCCGCGATAATATTTATTTAAAAATCGTCGATAATAAAAAAAATATCGATAAAAATCGAGAATGTAGATTTTTAAATGTACTTTGTAATATATTTTTTTTTTCAAAATCATTTGAATATTTTACAAAAAAATTTCGAACAGAAACATCGTCACTGAGTTGCATCTTCTTTGATTCGGTATCGTCTGTAATCCTCAAAGAATTTCTTCATATTCGTATAAAAATTGGAACGATGGAGTGGCGATTTGATATCAAATGATATATAATACACAACAGATTTCTCGGTGTCGTAACTCTGATTCGTCTCGACGAGGGGATATTCGACACAGTGTATCGAGAGTCTCGCTTACGCCACGTTTTTTTCCGCGATTCCTATAGAAACTATATCCTATCTCACATAGATCGAGAAAAAGCAATTCAAACGAAAAAAAAAAAAAAAAAAAAAGGTTCCACAAAACTATACAACGGGGAGTAAATCCTACCTTCGATACACATCGATAAGACATATTGGTTCTCGTGAATTACACCAATCACGAAACCTCTCTCTGCCTCTTGTTCATTTTCTCATCCGTTGCGTGATGTGTTGTTATTTTTTTTCTCTCTCTCTCTCTCTCTCGCACTCACTCTCACACTTTTTCTTCGGTTTTTGCTTTGCCAGATGGATGCGGACGCGCGAAGCCCGAAGCGACGCCAGTTGACAACAACACGGTTCGCTGTACGTATATAGACTAAAACACACCCCTTCCAACCATTCTTTTCACTGTTGCAGCTACAGAGTGAATTTGTGTTTGTGTGCTTGTGTTTGGCTAGATGTATGGATTGTGTTCACGCACTCCCACCCACCAGGAAGAAATTCCAATTCCCGGAGAAAGTCACGTAACAAAACAAAAGCAAGGGTGACAGCATCCTGGCTAATTCTCCTATGCTTCTGGCAACATCGAGTCGCGTTCCTCGCTACCGAGGAAAAACATCCCTCCCGGGTTTGTTATTTTCTCTTCCATAAAAAACATTATGTATCCTTGGAGTTTCCTGACTAAAAAAAAATCCATCACTCGCAATGGAAACGAAAGAATCGAAAGTATTAACGTAGCTACGGGAATGCCTATAATTACGTTGCAGAAAGAGCAATCGCACCAAACATGAATCCAATAAATTCTCGAAATGATTCTACCGATCGGTTGGATTTTATTGTTTTATAAAAAAATCGTGAACACTTCGAAAGCTATCGACAGGAGAAATCAACATGAGATTCGAGTTCTGGAGACCCGGATTCTTCTATCCGGTTTTCTCACGTGGACCATATCCGGAAATCCGTTGAAGTATCCCTCGAAGGAGATTGAACTTTCGCGTAAAGCACGAAGACAGAACTCCGTAGTCAGAAAGCAGCAGAAGGCAGGAACCGTCCAGGGTCAACCCCGTTGGGCCCTTTGGACGATTCCTTTGCGCATCTTCGTCTTCCGCCGTCAAATTCCCTCATCGTTTTCTCATCCTCTGCCATCTTTCTCCCATCGTCGTCGTCCTCTGTGCTTCTATTCTGCACTACGAATCCAAGTGGACGGCGCCCAACGACATTCAGGAATATAAAACGATGAGGGTGAAGTGGGTTACAGTGCTTCAGGGTATAGAGAGTGAGATAGAGACGTTTCGCGAGAAGGGAAGGAATTGCGAAGGGTAAGAGGATGAGTTGAAGAAATAGAGAGATCCTTCTCTAACCTCATCCTTCGACCGTATATTCTCGACAAGTTTTCTGCAATCGGTTCGTTTGATGCGAATTCCCTTTCGAACCATCTCTTCAAAAACCTGCTCTTGGTTGGGGGATCCCTTTTCTGTCTTTCGTTCTCCAGGAACATCTACGCCGTCATATATATATACGACTATCACGACACTCACTTTCCGCACGTTGAAAATGTCGGCCCTGACGTTGGTGCCGAATTCAGAAGACGTTCGTAAAGTTGAGGCATCCTTAAACGCGTCGAAGGCGCATGAGAACGTACAGTAGTACGGGAGGCGTGGGATGAACCGAAACTGTTATCCGGGGAGGGCTGAAGCCTGGGCTCACCTAAGTTTCCAAACGGAAAGACAAAAAGCGTCGAGTATTGGAGGAGGTCGGAGGAGAGAAACGGAGGGCGAAGTACGCGGAAGGTTCCCAGAAGCGGAAAGGCAGAAGGAAGAGAAACGAAATAGTGCGAGGTAGAGAAATCTTTGGGGTCTAAAGAAGAGATATAGTGTGAAGTTGGACCGTGCGAAAGTTCGTGGAAACTCGAATGTTTATCACGGCTTGGGTCCCGGATCGACTCTCTGCCACTGGGTTTTCTACCCTTGTTTCAACTCTCGTCCTCTCCTATCCTTCTTCCCTTCTCCGCTTTCTTCTTCTTCTTCTTCTTCTTCGTCGTTCTAATCCTATCCGTTCTGTGTCGTTTCCGCTTCACCCTGCTTATGTGGCTGCTGGTCCTCTCCTGTCTCCCACCCCCTCATCTCTGCCTCGCTGAATCCTTCCCACACCGTTAACTCGCTAAGCGGGTTTTCGAATTACGCAAATACACGCTAATTAAAAACTACCAACTGCGTCTTGGCGTCGCGCTGAAAGCCTGGAAGATGAAGCGGGCCGAGGAATAGAATGGTAACGCGGAAAAGACAACTGGTTCGCAACTGGTTTTACTGGGGAAGAAGCTCCCGAGATTCCTCGTGGTTAAGGGTGCGAATCAACGAAAGTCGAAGTGTCGTTGATGATCCATCCGGCTAACTTTAGTTCGTCTGGTCACACCAACGAGGCGAATATTTGCAACCAATTGTAATCGCACGTCATCATCAAAACTGAACTTTAAGGCAACTCGGTGAATAGCTCTTTCACATTTATTCGAATCGCTCGAAGTTTGATAACCCGTTAATGCAACGTGACTGAACGATGAATCATTACTTCGAGAGATCGTTCTATACTGATTGTTCCACAGATTTTTCACACGCAAAAAGAAACCCACAAGTAAGTAACGTCACGAAGGACGGAAAAAAGTAAGCAAGTAAAAGCCATAACTATAGATTCGTCGCTGGAATACATTGGCGGACCCACACACACATATATACATTTTCTATATACACATAGATGTATCTTTTGACAAATATTATGATAGTCGCGTGCGAGAGATATCGGATCGTGATAGTTGGAATTATATATCGCTTCTCTCGACTTTAGACGTCCCAAAGGATATTCTCGACTGGATAGAGCTGAGAGGCACAGAGTACACATCGTGGAAGAGCTACGACGCCGGGCTGGGGGAGCCTCGAGGGAAGAGAAACGAGATAGATAGATAGATATAACATAAGAAAGTGGGACAGAGCGAAAGAGCGAGAAGGCAAAGAGAGGGCTCCGAGACGATAGTGTCTTACCAGGATAGAAACTCGAGCTCGCTATGCCCATTATTCTCTGTTTATACGCTCGGCGGTCGAGACTCTCGCTATCCGCGATTTGGTTTTCCAGTTATAGTAAATATTTATTTGCCTCGCGAATGAAGCACGCCACACTGGGGTTCGGCTTTTGGTAACGGATGCGCGAATCGTATATAGAGAGAAAGCACCGAAGATAGTTGTCGTGGACACGCACGCGAGGAATGACAAAGGGCGCGGTGAGTAAAGGGAGCGCCAAGGCCTCATTAGAATATCAAATGCGCCTGAAAATTTAGCCCTAATACCTAATACCCTGTAACTATCGCGATCTATTCAGTGTGGCATTGAATAGTTAAATAATAATTCCAATGACGCATCTTTTCGTCTCCCTAAAAAAAAAAAAAAAAAAAAAAAAAAAAAAATGGTTGAAAGATTATCTCAACAGACTCCAAAAATGTCTCCATCAACAGTTTTTACTCGAAAGATTTAAAATGGACGTCGAAATTTGGTAGAATATTGAAATTTTATGACTTTAAAGCTCCAATCACAGCACCGTTTGTCTTATAGATGCTGTACTTGTATTATTATATTACTCGGAGTAGTACAGCCACTACATTGGTTCGGTAGATGCGTCTTGCGTGAGTTAGGGTTGCTTGGGTTGAATAATGCATGGGTCGAGGCGGCTTTGCTCCGTTTCTCTGTATGCTCGGTCACCCCCTTGGGCTCCGTGATAGAACGAGACAACAAAATAGGTGAGAGAATGGGAACGAGAGCGAGAGAATGTACGATTTCAAGCGGGGCATGCATTCTTGTCTCTGTTTGCACGGTAATCTCGTAGAGACTCCGCTCCTCGTTGCGGTCCACGCGGGGCGACGTCAACGGGACAGCATCCGTCGAACTAGCTCCCTCGACTCTCGAGCCTCGAGGGTGCCGCGCCTCTTCCTTTTTCTTCTACTTATTCTTCCTCTATTCACCCTACGAGGAAGGGAAAGAAACCCTCTCTTTCTCCCCACTCAACGATCCAATTCGCATATATTTTTCAAACGTTTTCGCGTCGCCACGTCCGTACGAACGATTTCTTCTCTCGCTATTCTCCGAACGATCAAATAATATGAAATATTCCGTTGGATAAGATAAAAAAAACTCACCGCTCTCGATGTTTTTCACGCGATTTTTCGTCATTTTGTAAAACTCACCTGCAGCAGACAAAATAACACATTTATTAGAATTTAAAATCATTTCCGGTAGAAAAATGCAATAAATGAATAACATACGATTATCATTGATTTTTTTATCATAATTTTAAAAATTCGTCACACATCTTGAAAAGCATATATTTTTTACTGCACTCGCGTTCATTTCCACTCAATGAAATTTCGAAAAAGTGGAGAAATTTTCACGAAGATTTTTTTCCGGAAAACATTGAAAAACAACCACATCGACACCTCGGGATATTTTATTTTTTTACTGTTTCAATGAATAATAATACTTAAAGCATCTACGTAAATCCAGACAGACGATTCGCGAGGTACATCGGGAGGGATCTCTTCACCCGGTATCTTACTCTTCGTATCCCTCGAATTTCAAAGTCTTTGCTGCTACTGTGAGCCCAGAAGAACCGTCGCGTTCCTCGATCCTTTTTGATACATTTTTTTTTCTTGTTTGTTTTCCTTTCTTTCTCTTATTTCTACGATTCTCGTACCATCCACGGATGTGAGTTTACTGTCTTGTATGTGTCTGGTAGCTCTTTGGTCTCGTTTCCGCGCATCGTTGTTTCGAGACCCGGACCACGTCAAGTCACAGACACGGCACTCTCATCTCCGTGGCGAAAACGCGCCACTGCCAAGCAAAGTCTTCGTCCTGCTCTCGTCTCTCATCCCACCCCATCCAGTTCTCCTCGCTCTTCCACACGACTTCGAAGCATCGTCTGAAGAGCAATTTTCCAACTCTTACCAGCAGTCAAACCCCTTGCATATCCTGACTCCTGTCTCAAGCTCGCTTCCCCCACTCTCAGTACATCTCCATCTTTTCACTGTCCTTTAGTTTTCTCCGTTTTATCTTTTTTTGTCGTCTTTTACTTCGGATCAACTATACCGTCGTCTGTAACGCTTTCATTTATCTATCGCTATCAAATACTCGGTAAGATGGTATAACTGCACGGATCAAGACGCGAGTTATTGCCAAAGTGGATTGCCAAAGTTTTTAGGAAACTCAACCTAACGCCCTGAGTTCGTAAAAGATGTATATATATATTTGATCGGTAGATATCGACTGTTAAGAAACAGAAAGGCAGATTTCGCAACTTTTTACATGTTAAATGGCGCGGGATACGCCCTCTGCTTTTTTTGAACGTCGATGTACATATATATCTATATATGTTACCTACGCATAGGTAGGGATATAAACACTTGTCGAAGTGGAGAGAAAGAGCTTTCATAGTTTTACCATCGAAGGGCTGTTTTGTCTCCTTATAGGATGGAAACGTATGTGTATTACGTAGAGTTTCGGGTTGCAGCGAAAAACGCGTCCAATACCCTCCAACCGATACCCCATTTGCAATAATTCAACAATTTTCACAGATCCCTTAGATTCAGGTATACCTTTTGCTCCCTTTGCTGCGCACCCTATCTTGTGTCTGCGACGACCTTTCGTATACGCAGACAGACAAACGAATCCGAAAAACTTTAGCCACAGTTTCTTGTTTGTTCTTTTCTGCGTTCTCTTTTTTTCAATATCCCAGGCGCGGGTGAGATTATCGGTAGATAAGAAACGACCGATAAATCTGGTGGATAAAATTTGGTGTCGTAAATACAACATCTTCGCGGGGATGTAAAGCTACAAGATGAATCTGCCAGATTCGGTTGGTTTCGTTCAATTGGTTCAATTTTGGGAACAAATGTTCCTAAGGATAAAAAACTACATTCTCTTCCATCAGTAAAATTCATCACATACGGTATATTACCTCGCGACAAGCGTCTGCAGCGAGTTTTTTTCATTCTGCCAACAATCCCATCGAAATACGCGAGATATTTCATTGCGCATACAACAATAATCATGAAAATTTAATTAATTTCTTTCTACCGTTTCCGCGTCGAGTGGTAAAATTTCACTGTTTTGCACGACAATCTCGGCTTCGCAGTTGAAAAGCCGTGCGGCTCTCGTTTGTTTCTCGTCGACGAGCAAATCCAAAGGTTTAGGCTTCGTCGATTCGCCAAAGAGCGGAGAGAGAACAACGTTGGGGAGCACTCGTTACAGCTTCACTCCCTCCTTTTCCTTGCTAATAATCATAATTATTCGCACCGTTTGCCACCCACCATGAGACAACAATGGACGAGACAAGAGGGAACGGGGAAAGAGGACATTAACAGTGGAGGACAAACGGCGAGGAAGTTTTCTCTTCGCTCTCTATCTCTCTCTATAGCCCTCGTTTTCCATTTGGCAATTTCTTACTTCCTTTCCCTTCTATTTATCATCGGGCAATCACAAAATTGTTCCTTCGCTATTTGTCACTGAACCGAGATATGATTCAAAAGCCCGCACTCCGTTCTCCGGACTGTTTGTACCGCGTCGTATATAGAAATACAGAACGATATAAACGTCAGACAAATAGAACAAATAAATTATCATGTCGCGAAGCGAAGTGTTGCTCGTTGCGGTTGCTGCGGAGATCCGTCTGTTTGGAGGTTCTCGACGAATGCTTACCGCGCTCTCTTTGTACATATATATACATGTATTTGTATACTATATGCATATGTATATCGACTGCTAAGAAACAGAAGAGCCTATCCGACACTGTTTCACATGTTCAATGGTTTGCGATACATCCTTATGTTTCTTAGCAGTCTATGTCGTGGGAGGCTTTTCATTGCGTCTCCGGATTTGATCGATCGTCTGTGACGAAGTGGATGTAATTCATGGATACGCATAAGTTTGATTCTGATTTCCTTTGTCTTGCTGAACAAACAACCCCACTATCCAATCTGTAACGCTATTTTTCGAAGAAGAGTTTTTTTTTTCTGCAACGCTATTTTTCGAAGAAACAATTTTTTTTTTATAAGCTTCATTGATGAAAGTTAGATGTAATATTAAAAGGAATTCGTATACGTCGTATCGAAATGATAAAAGCGCCAAAAAAAGAAAAAAAAATATCGCTACTCTAATACCTATATTGACAGAAGAGTTTTGGATCTGTAAACGCCTTGAGGAGCTTTAAGTTATAACGCTTTATTCGAATACTTTTAGCCATTTTGCTTCGACGTATTCAAATACGGATTGTAACATTTTTTGAGGTTATTTTTCGTAATTCGTTGGTTGAACAATCAGAGCAGAAACCTTTGCAACGTTCAGCAATTAAAAAGTGTACAATTAATCAACAGAGTTGAAGTTGCATTATAAAAACACACGGAGAGAAGGATCTGATACAATTTACCGTATATCTGGTGAAAAATATCGTAATTTTCTAATAGTGCGGATTCAACGACGCCACCTGTCGAACATTACGAGAACTATGCGCATTTTTACCATAGGATATGGTAAAAATGCCCATAAATGTGGTAGAAATTCTAGTAATATCAACCATTTTTGTGATAGGTGGCGCCACAGTCGAATGTTACCACGTGACATAGTAATTTCTAGTAGATCCTTCTCTCCGTGCAAATAAATCCCCTCTGCTCTCTCGAAATTACATCCTTGAGTGACATGTTATCACTCAAAGTCTTTGAGTTCGGAACGACGTCTCGGAAAATTGGCGTTTGAAAGTTCGGACGCACTTGGTTCGTAATTGGAGAACGGATAAGAGAGATCGTAATACGGACATTTCTACTCGCTGTACATAACGATACAAAAACCCTTCTCAGAGGGATCAACCCAGTTACACATCCAGCATGAATATCAGTCCGAGAAGCGGAGTTGGCGCTAACACCGTCAACCTGCATCAGCATCAGAGGCGACATCGTGTAAGTAGCGAACGCAAACGATAAGCTCGAAACCCTCGTACCCTGTTTCGGTGTCCCAATTGAAACGCGACGTTTGTAATCTCATTCGGACGTGTCGTAGCAAAATTCTAACAACGCATCAAGATTATACTAACGCTGTTTCAAGACCACCGGGATATTTACCACGGAAACCGGATGAATGAAGCCAAAAGCCATAAACGCTACAGTTGCAAAAAAGACCGTTTATAGGATTAACTGAACGACATATTGCGTCAAAAAACAATTTTTTTTTCTAGAAAACCTTTAAATATATCAGTTATGAAATGTTTCTCGCAACATATTTCTGTCAGTCACTCGGGGTTTGGATATTTGTCTGTCAGAGAAAATTGACAACGCTTCCATTGTTTGAGTGTTGTACAGACTTTTGACGAAAGTGGATACTCGTGTACGATATAAGCTTAATTGCTTTTAGTAGACGAAATTTCGCTTCGTAACTACGCGCCCGAAAATCGTGTATACATATATACGGCTAAAAGCCTGTATAGACACATCGGTAACAGTTGCACTGCATAATACAGAACCATCGAATATGTCGAAGTCAGAGAGTATACCACATATCAACTCCGCACTACAGTGGAGTATAACGTCGATGTTACACAATCCACACGTGCGCGAGCGCATACATACGCGTAAATTTTGGTTGGTAACCGACGGCGGGTTATGGGGATCGGCGTCTCTCTTGTACTGTATATTTTAGCGCGGGTCTGTGAATAATCAGCAATCAGCAGTGGCTGGGCTCTCCGGCATCAACACCGAGGGGAGGTCGGGAGGGGGGTGGCGGCAGGTACAGTGGAAACGCGAACGGTGCGCAACAAACTGCTCGCGTATGTACACACCGCTGAAGCCGGGTATGATGCAAATTTCGGTATCGAATCTCTAACTTGCCGGTCCTCGTGTACGTCCAGCTCGCGGCTGATCCTATAAGCTGCGCTACTCTCCTACTCTCTCTCTCTCTCTCTGTATTTCTCCACCCACTATGGTTTTACTAACGAGATCCCGCGACTACAAAAATCGCGAAATCGCGAAAATGAAAAAAAAAAAAAAAAACAAAAATAAAATAAGAAATTTCATAAATATATGTAACGTATCGATAGTTTTTTTTTCCTGTGCATCAGGAAATAGATGTAAAAATGTTTAATTTTACGCGAAGAGATTTTTCGAAAATCTGCTGCAGAATGCCATAGAGTTCTAGAGATCGGAAAATATTAGAAAAATATCTCAAACCACGTCATCAATTTTTTTCAAAATTCATACGAATTTTACCGATTTTTTTTTTTTTTTCATTGAAGGATCGAAAAAAAATTATTTTTTATTAACAACATAATTTTTGTTAATTCCCTTTTGAATCTCTTCGCTTCGTGTGATTCTCGATTTGGGAAAAGGGGACGAGGATTTTTACGAAGGAGGGATGGCATCGTTTATATAGAACATAAACGTGAGAGCAAACATCCACGGAGGAGAAACACTAATTCTGCGTAGTCTGCTCGCTTCGATAAATCGGCTACAACGTATTTTCCCCGAAGCTGGCAATGTTGCGCGAAGGACTCGAGTGACGCGGGAGGCAGGTAACGAGAAGCGCAAACGTTCGGGACACCAGGGCGTGGAGTAAGTACATACACGAGAACGACGCGGCACACGAGGGTTTCGCCTGTCGGCAATCCTTGATGTCCTTCGGTATAATCCGAGAGAAACTCTGGTAAAGCTGAAATTCATTCGATTAGCAAAACGGTCCAATGCTTTATCGTGTTTCCGACCCTCGTGTGAAAACAAAATTACGCGTATAACGCCCAATAGTTGATCAATAATCGTTTCTGATATTTAATACGAAAAATCCGTCAATGTCGATCGTTAACGAGGTAAAAACAGTGATCAAAGAAGTTGTCGGCATAAGCTTAACATTCTTTTCTCGTCGTTATGTTTCTCCACCCGAATCGTTTATCGTATTTTGTTTCAAGTTTGTCATACAAGTTTATCTATCCTTCGAAACACTTAACGATACACACATACTGTACTCTTGTATCATAGACTCGAAGCACGAGTTGGAAAATGACGATGGAACGATCAGTTCATTCAAAGATCCACTATAAGTATCCCTGCGCTATTGAAACCCTCTGGAAAGTATAATCCTCGTAAAGGTTATAGATCCGAGGTCTTTCTTGTCGCGCTGCAGCACGATCGTTGACCAACGACCAAGTAAATAGATCCATCAACGCGACCAGTCGCGATAAGTGCATCGGCAGCGGGAGAATAGTCCACAATAAAAAAAAAAAATTGAAAAAAAAAAAACGAGTTGAGGGTTCGGTTAGATTGTCTCCACTCTCGAGCGTCCTGACTCCAAAGTGAGAAAACCCGAGGGAAAGATACAGATGAATCAAGGGGTCTAGAAAGAGATCGAAAGCCACGAGGCCCGATCTCGACTCATATAGCCGAGGATCGTTTCTCATGGTCGTGAAGAGTTCACAGGGCCTCCAGGTACCAACGTACGTAATTGACAGGCTCGCGCTCGTGCTCTCAGGGCCCATCCCAGGGAATAATTGGTGATGCTATCGGTCGACTCGCTTCGGACCTTTCGTATATATAAACATACTATATACGAACGCTGAGAAGCGGATAGGCGTATTCACCACCCATTTAGCATGTTGAGGGATGCGGGATAAGCCCTTTTGGTTCTTATCAGTTGGTATATATATTTATGTGTAGAAAGAGAGTCTGGGAGAGTCGTGAGGCAACGAAAGAAATACGATGGAGGACCATGATCTTGGTTACTCGCTTGGATCGTCTCGCGTTAGTCCGTTTGTTCGTTTACGAACGAATCTCGAACAGATCCAGATCCGATCACTCTTTGAAACTGGACAAAGTTTCTTAGTTCTCGACGACGAAGTCGTACGGGAAAGAAATGAACGGACCAATGGAGTCTCTGATTTCCGATCTGTTACAAGCGAGAGAAGTTTTCTTGACTAGCAACGTTAGTTGTTCGATGCTACAGCGCGACATGTTGGACGACATTGTGATTCTTTGTTGGTGCAATGAATCGTATCGGTTTGAGAGATTGTTTCTTACTTTTTTGTTTTGTTGGATGATCAAAAAAGGGACTTGTATCAGTGTACACGACAGGGTTGTTAATATATTTCAAGTTCGTGCGATCTTATTGTCCGATGGGTGGCCGGCAACGCTGGGTATGCGGATCGGTCAGGGAGCGGTTTCTTCGAGATAAAGCTATCCGATTTCACGCTGCGGTAATTTACATTCGGTACGATAGCATTCTAGAGGCCAAGAGAGGGTTAAGTGCTTTAGTGATTGGATCACCTTTTGAAAGACGGTGATGTGTTCCCGTTTGTCTTTTTTTTCGTTACGAGTGCATCGTGAATTCGAGGTTTGCGCAGATTATTTGTGTTCTTGAGATTAATGGGAGAACTTTTGATGACGATTTACCTAAGTTTTCGGTCGTCAACTGCGAGAGAAATAAATTTAATTTATTTATAATAATTAATTCTACAACGATAATTCGATGTTCCGCGTTTTTTAACTATGTAATCATAAAAGTTAATAACGAAAATATATCGATGTGCCTTAAATTCCGCCGGAATAAAATGTAAAAAAAAAAAAATACGAACATTATCTCCGCTTACTTGTAAATACGCTTGGAATTTTTTTTTAAATAAACAATTTTCAAATCTTCTGGCGGAGGGTTGCCTATTTATATCGACCACTTAGGATTTCGTTGAGAGGATTTTCGCATTAAGGATCGAATTGAATTCCCCGGGGTGGTGGATCTCTCGTAGGAGGGATTAAACGAGGATTTTTGCAGCTAGTGAGAGTTATATGGGTTCTTCCTCTCGCGATTCTCGTCTCTATCTCTGGCACGCGAGCCCACACCGCGCAGAGTTCACAGTCGGTTCGAGAGGCGTCGGTCGGAGAATGGGAGCACGCGGTTGAGGGAAGGTGCCGCGGCCGCGCCGCCGGCGTACAACGGTGAGAAAAAGAGGGATGCTGCGGAAACTGGATGAAACGAGTGAAACATATATATGTATACACATACATACATACATATAGGTGAAAGGAAGGAAGAATAAAGGAAAGTGAGATAGAGACTCGGCTATCTTCGCGACGCATTCCTACCATCGTCCTCGTCGTCGTCGTTGCGCGCGGAGGTTGGTAGAGAGATGCCCGGGTGCACCAATGGTTTTATAGTCTCGCGGAAGTAAAGGCCCCGGCTTCCGACAGTAATCCGAACTTTTGATGTACTCGCTTTAAGACGCTTGCCGCAGCTGCTGCTACGAGAAGTTATTTCGCTCGTCAGCCCGAGAACGTCCAGCCCCCTTCTAGATACTGCACTCCTCTTTTTCTTACCCCCTCTCGCCACCACCCCATCCCCCCCTGCCACTTGCTCTATATCTTTCTCTTACTCTACCGCACTTAACTTTACCGTATACTACTGCAAGAACATTGCTGGCCCATCTCGCCAGCGCGATCTTCGGTTAATTGTTTTACTTACGACAAAACGTTTTTCTCCTTTTATAGTAGGCACGTGAAACACAAGCGGCTAGTGCAGGCAACTAAAGTTACTCTATTTCATTATAGCAATAGACGAAGTGTTTTTAACTGTATTTCGTCAATATTCGTTCCACGTCTTTCCAAGTGTTCTGGTTTTAGAAAATTTAAAATAAAAATTTTAAATTATAAATGTCTTATCTCAGTGTTAAATTCAGAGCTATCGAATTTAATTGTTCGATCGTAAGATTAGACTTTGCATGACGACAATTACTTTTCTTTTTTTTTTAATGTCTCGAGAATAGCTTTGTATTATTAAATTTAACCTCAACGGCGAACAACTTTGAACCTTGTTAAATATAATTAATCCACCGTGTCGTTGTTAGTTTTTTTTTTCTTCGCAGCCATCGTTAGCAAGTTTCAGCTGCATGACCGCCGGTACACCGGGACTAGCAGCGCAAATATTGCCACTGGCAGTCTAAAAAAGTTCTGTCGAATTAAAGAAAAAAAAAAAAAAACAATGTTAAGATTTCTCTTGGAAAAGTGCGGATAATTATGCGTGAACGTGTTGCGTTTGATGCTGTGTACGGCACGATTCATTTTATCATTCTGCACTATTGCAATAAAAAAAATAAATAAAAAATGAATTACGTAAATCGAGAACAATAATTTTGACAAAAATGCAAAACCAGAATAAAATAATTTATAACATGCGTCGAGATGGTGGAGAAACATCTTCTGCATTTATACATTTTTCTCTTAAATTTACCCCAATTATCGAAGAAATGGGGTGTTTTCCAATTTAAAATTGGTCGTCGCCGATACATCACTATAAATACATATTCCAGTAACATCACCTCAGACTAACTTCCCTTTCCACATGGGGTGAAACATTCTCGCGGAGCTTGTAAAGTGCGACCCACCTTCCCTTCCTCGTCCCGCCCCAATTCTTCTTTTCTCTTTGGTTTTTTTTCCTCACTCTGTTTCCTTCCATATATCTCTTATCTCTTTCCTCCGTCTCATCCCTCGTTTTTTTTTTCTTCGCCTCTTACTTTCACTCGCACCTTAGCCTCGGAGGATCTCTCGTCTCTCCCGACTCTTTGCGTCGTCTCGGACGCAGCTGCTAAGTTCTCACGAGTCGCTAGAGTAGCTAGGGGTACTATACATACTGAACTATATTGTGCACTAGGTTTCTCGCCTTTGCGAAACTTGTGTGTATATATATGTGTATAGATACATATAAGATTGGGATACGTGCGTGCGAATATAAGGAAGAAGAGACGAGGGGGTTAAAGCGGCGTGGAAAGAGCAACATCGGGGGTTATGTGAGGCTGAGGGTGCGACAGAGAGTGGTAAAAGACGAGGGGGGTGGGGCTGAGGGGGGGAGGGAAGTGTTCGAAAAGCAAGAGGACACAAAATTGAAATGGCGAAAGCGGATCACCGAATAGAAGATACGCGCCAAGTTCACTCACACCAGTGGACGAAAAAGTAAAGGAAGATACATATATATAGTACGAATTGTGTGCGATAAAGATGGATAGCAAAAGAAAGTGGTGTGTGTGTCGGAACGGGGAGGGGATGGTTGCCTGCAGGCTCTCACGCTAATCCATGTACTTTGCACACCCTCTTCCTGTATCCTTCGAATTCGAAAGCTCCCTTCTACACCAACTTTTTCGGTTTCGCATTCCTTCGTTCGACAATGTTCCCTCAACCCGACACATGGCGAATAATCGTTTGGCGAAAAGAAAAAATGTCGGATTTATTATTTAAACAACGAAACGGGGGGGGGGGGGGGGGGGGGGCATTGGGAGAACCTGACATCCGACAATCAGAATTACTCGTTTGGTGTTGAAGCAATCTTAACCGAATCACTTTCATTATTCATTAACGAGGATTTAACGGGTATCGGTACAACAGTGACGAGGTTAACCATATCATTTTGCAAGCTATACAATGGGCAAATCATTTACGTCAATTTCTTTCTTCATAGCGTTCTATCGATAAATGTCTGAAATTCATATGATTCCAGAAGCCACTCGGAACATATGAATAAATCCGGAATATTTGATCTCGTGATATCAATCCTTTAAGAGTCTCGACTTTTTGCTGCAAGCGTATCCCATATGCGAGTAAAAAAACGAAGAAAGAAATTAGTTTGATTTATCGTTATTGTAAAATCGATGATTAAGGATAAGGATCGCGCTTCGCGAAAAGCTTCCCGGATGTTTATATCTATATATATGGGTTCAAAAGATCATTCAACTATGAATATCTTTGGAAATTGATGGGCACTGCCCGTTTTTTTTTTTTTACGTGTTCCTTTTTTTTCCAATGTGTCTTTCGGAAAAAAAAATGTACTTTCTACGCGTCATGATATACGACCTATGCTAATTGCTTCAACTTTCTTCGTATATATGTCAGAATCAATATGGTAAAAAAATAATTAAAAATTCTTCAACAATACCTCACTAATTATTTCATAACGCCTGCAATTTTCAGTTCGAAAAGTAGAAAAAGGCAAATAGGGTGTATTCCCTTAACGATTTTTTTTTTTTTTTTTAAACGAACAAATTATCATTTAAATCTATCTATTGTCTCAATCTACTGTCATTCCGGGAAAATTTAACGAAGAAGTGTGGACTCTGGGAATAAATAAAAAAAACTGTAGTACAGTATAATTTAGTTTTGCAATGGAGTCCGCAGTCACCCATATACAGAGCTACCGTAGAATGTACAAATTAATTTGTCGTTCATCTTCTTTTTTTTTCCCCTACTGACGTTAGAAAACCTTCAAAGAATTCGAAATTGCGTGGGATGGAAGAGAGAGGATGAGAGGGGGCAGCAAGCGAATTTCCATTTTCCACGAACTACGAATAGACCTTCCGTAGTGGCCGAGAACGGCGACGCGGGACCGAGCCTCGGCTGCTTCGCACCACGGTGCAGAGTAGTACGAACACGTTGGAAGCGGACCGAGAGAAACACCCCCCTCCCCCCTGCGCATTTAATTAGCCGACTGGAGGCGTTCGCCTCGTGTAATTGGCCGGGATTCAAATGCGCGGGTGCAATCAGTCCGGTGTTGCCTCGCGTCTCCGTGAAGCGCAGAGAGTTCGTGTTTCCATCGTTGCTTGTATGATTTCGTACCGACGACTACTGTTTTGTCTCGGATCTCGAACGAATCTACGATTACCTACATCTTCTCTGTCTGTATGCAAGCAGAGAGTAGATGTAACGTCGCCGAGTACTTTGTTTTCATCTACCCTCATCATCCGTCGGCGTTTAACGCGATTTCATCACATCATTATTTTCGTACGATGCGATGTTGAAACATTTTTTTTTTTTTTTTTTTTTTTTAAGGGGAAGAAAACCAATGTAATGGAATCTAATAAAGTTGTATTCGCGAAATGCATTTAGTAGAGAATGTTTAATTATTTTTTATATTTTTTAAATTAATAATAATAATAATGAAATGCAGTTTTTTTTCATAAAAATGGTGGGCCTTAAGCAAAGGGGGTCTTTCTTAATTTGTCAACGAATTTAAAAAAGCTGTTTAAGCCGTATAAAATTTTAGCTCGACTATTCCTTCGCAATGTTTGAAGACGCGGAACGTCTTGGCAGTGGTCCTCGCTTTGACGACGGAAACAGGAAAAAAAAACAACATCTAACGCAGCCCTTCGCGTTCAACGTAATTTTGTACAAGTCGATGGACGAAACGAGTCGTAGCTCTGCGCTCAAGCTATATAATATTGCACTACAGAAATTGCGAGAGCGTTTTCTCATTAAAATAAAGTTTCCCGTTTCGGCGAGCCTCTTCGTGGATGGTTGCCGAGCCGTGCGTCCTTCAAGGACGACGAGAGCACCGCAACTGAGACCTACACCCTCTCCGACAGAAAAAAAAACCACCAAAATGGGGTAGAAATGACGAGCGCTGTATTTATTTCTGTTCTTAACGAGAGAAACGACGACGACGACTACAGCAGCGCTGCGCTTAGTGCAAATGTCCTCTGTGTCGGGAGTTGCTGTGCATTTTTTTTTCTTTTTATTCTCACAGTTCTTCTAACACGCTACAGCAAAATTCGTTGAAGGGAAAGAGACGTTGGCTTGAAACTTGATTTAAGCTCGAAAGAGTCTCGTAGGACATTTACATTTTTAATTCATCCCGCCGACTATCTAGCTATCCGAGCGTCGCGTCGTGTCTGAGTACTTTTTTTTTAATAATGATTTCAAACGCTTTTAATCTTCTTTTTTCATAGTTCTGTTAACGGAAAAGTGCACATGGGTCTGGCGGCTCTGAATCATTTTTTTTTAATGCCGTAAGTTTCTACCTTTGGTTACATAGGTTATGGTACCTCGATAAAATGAATCCTTACATCCTGACGCTTCGAATTCATTTTTACAGAGGTCTTTCGTATTTTTACAGATCATTAATAACTCTTTAGACGCGAATTGGAACATTGATTTATATGAAAAAAAAATTAAATAAAAAAAAAAAAAAGATTTTAGGTGCACTTTTTTTTAAATGCCAAGTTCCGCGTCGACGGTGACGAATGTTGTATTTTTTTGTAAAAAAAAAAATATGCCGTATACGTAGTATGGTAAATACGAAAAATTGATCGATATGAAATCACGTCCGAGGTCTTCGCTTCCTCGTTCAAGCTGTCCGCTGTTGCTTCGATGCTTCTGCTTCTATTGCTGCGCCACGAGTCGCGTTTCGCTTTTTTCATATAAACCGACGACGAAAGGTAAATATCGCGAGGGTGAGCAAATATTAAAGTCTCTGTACATTTGTGCAACGCGGCATGTAACCCGCGTGTTGATGCACATGGTGCACGACAACGCTGGTGCAGAGTGTTACGAGATACGCTCGTTCCAGTGATGCACTAGCGAAGTGTAACCTCTGATTCTACACTGAAAATCTGCTCTGGTCGATTCCATTGTGGGTGATGCTTTGTTGAATTTACAGTGTTGTGTAACCCTTCGTTATCATCTGTTAATTGAGCCCTTGACGCGGTCGTATTATTACGACGAAGGAGAGAGATTTGTCACAATTCGCATAAATTCCGAATCGATCTGAACCCATTTTCTCAGTCGTACAGCCCTTCTATTATAGCAACTTGACCTCTACTTTAGTGATGCGGAATGATCGTAATTTCTAAAATTGTCAAAATGTGGACGAAATAACGAACTCGCTCCGGGCATTTGATTTTTTTTTGTTTCAAAACTTTTTAATGAATTAAAAAATAAAGATCATCCGAGTCATTTTAGAGCATTTTAAACCTAATAGTCAAACTTCGAATAATACGTCAACCCTTTGAACGTTTCGATAAAATCGACATGATTTTTTTTTTTTTTTTTATAAAACAGAAGCATTGCGTCCGATCCTTCGTATTTCGCAGATTAAAAAACGCAGATAAAAAAATCTGCAACACCGAAAGTGCAAAATCATCAGTGATGAACGTTTCTCTGTACGCAGACTTTATAGAGTGTATGCTAAATGAGACAAGACATGTTCTCTCTTCCATCCTACAATTTTTGCGAACGCTTATATGTTGATATGTTTTCTTTTCGTTCATTTTCATTATTCGTTTGTTTTTTCTCTGACACTTTTCCGCGAATAACACCGAGCAAGCGATTCGTTCGCAGGCCGCAGGGCTCGCGGGTACGTATCAGAAACACGAGAGACTGTATCAGAAAATGATGATGCAGAACGGGGTGATGAAAAATGGCGGGTTCGAGTGAAGTCACCGGAATGAAATGCATGGATTGGTTTAGCCTCAGGGATGTAGGTACAACCGACCCACACCCCCGTGCCTTGGGAGGTTCACGCCAGTCGTGCTTCTCATCGACGAATCTCACTCTCTCTCTGGTATAGACAGCAACTTGATGGATTACTGGCGTCGACGGTTTCGATCCTTTCGAACTCTGCCTACGCCTTCGACTCACCCTTCTTTACTCTTTTTTTCCCTCTTACCCAACTCGTCATTCATCCACCTTCCACCCCCCTTGATAATATCCTTTCTGCCTCTTTTTAGTCTCGTATATTCCCTCGGCTCGTTTCCGTTCTTGCGCGCGAAATTCCCATTCCCAACGCTGATAAAAGTAGTTTTACATTTATTTTTAGCCATTTTTTTTTTTTAAGTTTATTGAAAAGTATTTTTTATAATTTATAGATTGGAGGATTTATCGTTAGGTTCAATGACATGGAAAGCAGATGCCGCATAAAAAAGAGGATCGTTAACGAGTCGATGTGCAGAGACCAACTTTACGAAGATTTCAAGGGTTGTGAAAAATAATAATTAAATCTTTATTATTCCTCATTAACGTACTGTATCTTTGAAACAACACGAAATGTATATGACATTCCGGCATTATTGAGTTAACGGAATTTTTTTTTAATCGATATCTTGACTAAAATTTTTCGTTAACCCTCTCAAGCGTAATGAATATTCCGGCGATGTTCTTTAAGCGTAAAAATCCCTTTCAGCATTTTTTTTACTCGATGAAAGTTATAAAAATGTCTCAGGCAATGTGTCTTACAGAGAAAAAGGTTCTGTTTCGTCGATGGACAGCGGCACACACCCTGAGGACGTGTTTACGTTCTTCGACGATCGTCCAAGAGACACGTTCGATACACAGCAAGGAATACGCATTGTCGGACAGAAGTGGAACAGGGTTTCGCTAGTATACCCCTGTTGCCTCGAGGAATTTCCAACGAAGAATAGGCACTTGTCGTCTCGACGCGGAAGACAACAATCGGATCGTTTTTTTTTTCCGCACACACTGGGATAACACAACTGCGTTGATACACGTCGAGGCCGGGGGGTTGAAGATCTTTTGCGGTTTGACTCTCACGATTTCTAAAGGGACAACAGGACACCCAGAAGAACCTTCCATATATGTCGCTATATCTACAATATATAGATATATATATGTATATAAAAGGCTCTGGATATTTTTATCCCTTGCCGCGCAGCTTTAGATGTCGGGGTGCGATCGCACGTGTGTTTGAGAGATCTTATAGGACGAACGAAAGGGTGCCGCACACCCTGAAGTTATTTACCTTTAGTTGCTTACCAGCTAAAGGCACGTATAACAGCACAGTCCTACCAGTAAATACACTGATAGAACAAATGTACCGATTACGATAAAAGTTGCGTTTTTTTAAGAAAAAGGTTTTTGGAAATGTTTACCTGCTATTCATACATTACATTTTGTGTCATTTTCAAGATTTGTTTATTTATTTTTACTGTACCATTGAGACAGGAAGATTCTGCAATAGAGTTCATCGCACGCTCTGTGGCGCCTATAAACAACTTACTTTCAAAGTTACGAAAGATTATCTCAAATGGATCAATTTTTTCCCCAATTAACATACGTTGCATCTTTGATGCTTAAAAAAATTTGGAACCTGTTTTAGCCGAAAGAAATTACTAAAGAAAGCAGAGAGGCTCCTCCCCCCGATTGAGGGCGCAGCCGCTTCCGAAAAAGGAGAAATCTCTCACGCACTCCGTAGATAACAATTTTATCGCTTGGGCGGTTACACTTGCAGTACTATAGCACTCGAAGTTATCACGAATTCTGTATGAAGTTTATCCCCCGAGTTTATACGTATTTATAAGCAATGTAGTTGATATGATTACAACGCTTACAACTATATCTATATATTATAACGTGATCGTCGAGTCGCGTGACCGGTACCGTTTTAGCACCCTTCTTTGCGCCCCATAAGGGAGGTTATGTTTAGTAAATGTTGTATATCTATATTATTATTATTATTATTATCATTATTTACTGAAATAGTGCGTTTGCCGATAAGAGATTCTTCGACCATTCAACTAGTCGCATTTGGCATCATTTCTTTATTGATCGATTTATTATTTTGTTTTTTTTTTTTTACAATTTTCCATTGCAGTTTAGCTTGCGGTTAAATATCGGAAATTCATTCCTCGACGTTGACGACGAGATCGACATATATCGGATGTTATTCGCAGGAAAATTTCCGGCGTATACCGCGAATTACTTCAGACATCTCGTTTGGATACGCGATGAGGTGAAATCGCGCGGAGTATATCCCCTCGCCTGTCCGTCTGTCTGTCTGTCTGTTGTACACGACTCATCCCAAACCCCCTTCAATCATCGAGAATTTAGTATCCGCGACCGAAGCGTTTTCACGAGTCGACGATAAATTTCGGTCGAAGCAGTAAGGAAATATTTTCACCGCGGGTTCTAACGTATGTGTGGACTACGTATACTGACTATAGCTGCTCTCAAACTTGTCGTCGTAAACGTGATGGCTTTCGGGAGAGTAGAGGGGCGGAAGGGGGACACGTTTATTCGCTATACGAGACGCTTCATGAAGGAATTTCCGGCGCTTCGTGTATATCGTTATCTGCCGTTTATATGCTTACGCGTTTTAATAACTTGGGCTCCAGCACTTTATCTCGAATGTATTCATTCACTCGTACCGTCAAGTATATTATGGTTCGTTATTTTACAGTAATTTCATTGATAAGATTTTACAAAAAATTGATGCTGTGCATTATTTAATTTATTGAACTTAGTCTCATTTAATAAGCTATTAAACACATTAATAACGTAAAATAAGTATCTTGATACAATTAAGGAGGGCGTATCGTTGCGTATTACCAAAGACTGCGATTTACGTGGAATTCAGAGAGAATTTCGATAATTTTTTAATGGAATAAAAATCTGAAAAAAATCAACCACACGGAAGGTGCTACGATGATTCATTTTCTATCGTAATAATTCCAAAAAGTTATTAACAAATTAGTGAAAAAAAAGAATTCATTAACGAATTATTCGGTAATCTAACTGTTTCTTTAACCGAAATTTATTCGATCATTTTTTCGAATACTTATGAATTTTTTGTGATTTTTTTCTGATTTAAAAAAATATATATTTTGGTTTTTTTGTGTGAAAAATCAGGATTTTTCGAATATTAGAATTTTTTTTTTAATCATAAGTATTCAAAAAATGTGCACATAAATTTTTCGGAAGTATTCGAAATTCGCTCTGAATTTCACGCAAATCTCACTTTTTAGTAAATACCCGGCGATATACACCCTCCATAAATATTTATTTTTTTCTTACTTATATTGTTATGAATTTACTGAAAAAATTACGAAAACACGCGGAAAAATTATCATATGTCGTAATAAAAATGATCTGATATCGATAGTTCTAAAAAATTTCGGAGACAATAATTTTATTCATCGATCGTTCAATCTGATCTTTTCGAACCTGAGAATGTGACTTGGCCTTCCGCCGCAGTTTTGTGAATAAGCCTTCCTTTGATGCTATCGACACTCAAGAGCCGGAGTTATATCTTCCTGACTGAGAGATGAGGCGTTATAGGCTCCGCGAAGGAGGTCGAACGAGAGAAATATTAAGATGAAAGCGTGCGCACGAGAAAGCCGACAGAAAAACCTTTGAGAAATTCAGCGCGTAAAATTGATGCCCGGAATAAATGATAATACCCGCGGTGCTCTACAAGATTTTTTTTTCGCGGATCCCTAAGCCGGGTCGTCCATTGTTATCGAGTTCAAGCGTCTCGGGTTTGTCGTCGTCGACATTTTTTATTTATTTATTTTTTTTATCCCTTAAGATATTTTCGTAGTCAACGCTGCGAAAGAATTTTCGAAGATTTTACGATAAACATACGATACGATAAACGATAAAAATACAAATAATCGTTAAGTCTATTAAAATATATAAAAAGCAATACATTTTACTTTTGTTGATGAAATATTAATAATTGACCTACCGATTAGCTAAAAGGTCGAGAACCAATAGAAAAAGAGTGAGAATCGAGCATTGAAATTCCGATAAACGAATTTAATATTTAATATTCGATATAAAAGCGTTGCTGCGCAGGAGAGGTTGAAATTGAATTTCGAAAAGATCGAAGCTGAAGGGGGAAAAAAAGGAACAAATCTAACGGCTCTTGAGGGACGTTTGAGGTGAAGAAAATATTAAGTCCTGTTTCGGTTTTCCCGGATTTCTGGGTCGCGGGGAAAACTGATTTCCTGGTTGTCGTGTCAACGAAATTTAAAATTCAAATAAAAAAAAAAGCAATTCCAATCAATTTATGCTACAAAAGTTAACGAGATAATATTAATTTTTTTTCATATTCAAGATCTTCTTCTTATTCGTAATTTATTGAAAATGTTATCGGAATCTTATTTCTACTACTCTCGTGTTACAATGACTATCACTGTTGCGAAGGACGATCGGAGCAACCGGCGGGACATGTACACAAACCGCCGCGGCGCTACCTTATCCGGACAGCCTTGATCCGCGGTTGGGATAACGATTTCACAACGAACCTTATCCCATCCGACGAAAAAACCGTCTCACTTTCTATCGTGTAAAGCTAAAAATCTTGGAATCGAAAAAAAGCATAAAAAGAAAAAAAAAATTCGATACACGTGATTTTTTTTCTAATTTAAACAGAAATAGAGCGTCGAGTCGATCTTTTGATAAAGTCATCAACATCTTAAGCGGACATTCGATGCTTAAACAGAGTGCCCCGTAAACTCAAATTTCGCGTTCGGGTAATCGATAAACTGCACAGTAACATAACAGAACAGTTACAGTCACCAAGAGATAGGTAAACAGTAATCCACAACCGAACGTTGGATTCGGCGGAAAATTCAGAAGCCCGAGATAGCTTGGCGTAGTCTCACGCACGGCAAAGTCAAAGATTTCCGTAACTTACGTTCCCTTCGACATACATAGATATATTCGTTCCCCGTGGATTTCGCCGCTGCGCACCAGATAATTATTTCCTGTCGAGACATTCGATGGCACCGCGAAGCCAATGTCGCGAATCACGCGGCTGCGAATAAATACGTAGACATAGATAGCTATAACACTGCAAAGAGTCGCTATGTATGTATATACGTATAGTTGGAAGGGTTCCGATCGTCTGAACGCGCCAGAGGATAGTTTTCCAAAGTAAAACTTTCATTCCCTTTCCAGCTTTTCCGTTTCGCTCTCAGCTGCAAAATCCGACCAGAGTCTTTGGTGCTCTCGCGGATTCGCCGGAAGTCCCAGCAGAGAACAGACGAAATTCTCTGCCCCAGAGGAGTCAAAGATACGGCAATAAGGAATTGTCGAAGAGCCCTTACAACCACCAAAGTCGACATTACGACTGAGAAATCAGTAGTAATGGTCCAAAGTAAGCAGTTTGCAATTTACGTAAAATACTGAAGCGTTTGTTTGCAACTTCTACATGTCTAGAAAAACCACAATTCTACGAGATTGAACAGCAGGTTATAGCTATACAACGTTACACCTCTGTTCAAAATACATTTTTCCTCTGTACACCTTATTTTCCATCGTGAAACGGCAAAAAGTTCTATATCTCTTCTATATTTTTTCCGGATACATCTTGGAATATATATCCTCGATATACGGGTTGAAAATGTTCGATCCATAAAATATATATGTAAAAAAAAATAAAAACCTAAATAATACATTTCGTGGAAAAAAGTTCGATATCTTCTAGATATCTCGATATATACTTTATTTTCGTAGGAATATACATCTGTAAACATTGCGTTAACAATAAACCGACGACAATATCATCGATAAACTTTCCGACGATTTTTATTTTTTTTCGGTCGACAGAAGTTTGAGTCATCTATTTCCTTCGCATTTGATCCACAGCCTCGGAAAAATCAAATTGGAGCACGTATACGAGACGGAGTATGATAGACGAGCGAGCGAAAAATAGAACAGATATCAGCGATATCAGCCAAAACTTTCGAGAGTCCCATCGATGGAAGCGAAAAACCGGAGAAAAAAAAAAGAAAAACAAAAAAAAAAAAAAAGATTAAGTAGACCAAGATTTTCTCTCTGCTGACTCAGGACAAATCGATCGAAATTCCGATTCTCTCTTACATATATACATATATATATATATGAAGAGAACACTCTGTAGATATAATATAAACTTTCATATCTCCGTCGTATCCGCTGTGACAGAACAAATCAGAGAAATCACCGAGTAGAGTTAAAAAAAAAGTAGCGGTGCTGTAGTAACGCCGCGGCGTCGATATATTCGGCTCGCTGAGACCAGAAAGACGTATCTTTTATTGTTATAGCCTGTAGATACGCCCTTCTGTTTTTTTTTTTTTTTTTTTTTTTTTTTTTTTTTAGTCACGGGATATATCCGTTTCTCGTCCATCACTATTTCTATACATACGAGAAGGGAAGTAGAGAGCTTGTTTCTGCTTCTCCAGCAAAAGCAGCTCGATGCGGGTGTGATAATACTTGTACGTGCGCAGTGCAATAGCATATATGACATATATATGTATAGCATATGGCATATGGAGGGGTGCATTGGATAGGTTGAGAGGGAAGAGGAGACGGGATATCGTTCGCAGTATCGAGATTGCCAAAGGCACGCTGTACGCTCGACGTATCATACGATTGGCGTAAATACCAATAGGTATCGATATTCACGACAAATATACAGGTTGCGATAGCGATGCGAATCGGGAGAATGGGTGGAGGCATCGAGGGGGCTGTATACAGAATATGCCTCACGGATCTGTGTCACCCGCGAGAGGTAGTCATATTGCTATGTATTATAATACCCACATATACATATACATAAATAAATATTTATATATACACACATATACATCGACAGTTGCCACACGCTGCGGCAGTTCATTTATTAGCCGGTTTTTATTGCTCAGCTTTAACCTCCCCGAAATATCGGACAAATTTTTTTTCATCGTTTTTTTTTTACATCCTGCATTTGCTACTTTTGGTACGAAACGATGTTTATATGAAATATATTCTGTTATATACTCGTTTTCATATAATTTACTTGTCTCGTATTCTCGGTTGACATTTTTAACGACATCGCGGAGGATAATTCTGTCCAATTTTTTACACATGCAACTTTATTCCTATAGTATAATTATAACCTTTCAGAAAAACGAATCAAAATTTGTAGCATCGATCTATTCTGAGAAAAGTTTTTTTTTGAAAATCGGTTTATTTCAGTATCCTTTATTGTATTATAGCAAAAAAAAAAAACAACCTGTGAAAAATGATGAATCTATTTTTAAAGTTGAGGCAATATATCGAAAATGTTTCCGATCTTTCTGATGCCGAATATGACGTGTTCGAGAATTGAATTTACGATCGAGGATTAATAATTCAACTACTTCATTCTTTTTTTTTTTTATGATTTTTATTACCGCGTGCATACTGCGTACGGGAGTACGTTTGCACGACGAGTGTGTAGATCAAACAAAATAAATATACCACAGAATAGACTCGAGTTTCTGTATCAGTCTCGCCAGCTGGACCTGCGATACCGCGCTATCTACAAAAAAAAGTGTCCAACACACACAGATAACTCCAAAATTGAGCTAAATTGATCAAGCGTACTCAATCGGGATATCTATAACGCAACATTCATCTCTCTGGTGGTGCCACCCGGCTGCAACCGTAACGGGCAATAAAACGCGAATGAAAGTCTATTTTTTTTTTCTTCTGTTCTCGGGAAAATAAAATTGCAGCTGTTCCCGAATCCGCGCGGTATCAATCATTCGTTTAAAAAAAAAAAAAAAAAAAAAAAATTGCTTTCAAATAAAACAGAATCCGAATTACCTACACATTTGTTTCCCACGCTACCGAATTTGGACAAAGTCCTTCGAAATCTACGACACTTTAGCAATCGGTTCGCAGCTGTTACGAGGAAAAGATCGCGTACGCAGACTATCGTCTCACGATCGTCGAATAATGGAATTCGGATGGATGTGGATCAGCGGAATTGTACTTATTTGGCGTTGCCGCGATAGTCGTGACGAAGTAAGTGCGGTTGACAGTGGACAAGTCTCTGGCAAGTGGACGAACCGCAGATGTAATTAGACAGGTGAGACGGTTGAACGACAACCGCAGCCGGTTGTTGGGAACGGGAGAGAAAACGAGATAATGGGAACGACAGGTATATTCATAGATGAAACTCGCGCCGCATGAGTCGAGGCCGTCCTTGCCGCGAGCCAAGACCTCCGACGAAATATCCTTCTCTCTATACTACAATAACTCTTCGCCATACGATTGTTTGCTTGTAGTTGTGTGTATCTACAATCACACGATTGTTAATTACCCACAAAGGCGTATCTTGCATAGTTTCATATGGCGAATGATAGCGAGATCTGCCCTTCTGATTGTAAGAAATAGAAGGGCGTAATACATATTGTTTTACATGTTAAATAATGCGGGATACGCCCTTCTGCTTCCCGAGTATTCGATAGATAGGTCTAATAATAACCGCGGTGCAACCATAGGACGCAGCATCCCGAGCAATTAGTTGAACGTAATGGAACTCTCCGGGCGTCTCGTTTAATATATCACCCGACGCCGCAGATGCATCTCCAGCAGACTCCATTCCAGTCGTCTCTTTCTTTTGAACCTTCGTTACTCACAACAAATCCATATCATCTCATTTCTGACAATTATTATTTATTAACGATCCGGACGAGTTACATCTTTGTGGTTTTTTTTGTTTTTTTTCTTTTTTTTTTTTCATGGTATGTTTATCTCATTGATTGTGAAACACGTCAGACGCAGAAGATTTATCGTCCTTTGTAGCTACTTTTACGATGAATACGCTACAACGCTATTGGAGGTCGAAATTCCGTCTCGTGCGTTTCAAAAAATTAATTTTCAACTTCCGAGATGCGTGTCGTTTAGGATAAAATTTAACGACGAACGTTCTTTGAACGAACAAACTAAAATTATCATTTCAAAATTAATTGTAGACAAAATTAATAGCATATTTAAAAAAAAATTAAATGAATGAAATTTGGGCTGTAAGACTGATGATTGGAAATAAGATACAATAAGTTATTTTTACGATGAAACCTTTATTTATGAACTGCTGATTTAATTTTGGGATTTAGGTAGAACAAAAGAATGCCAAGCAGGCGACTTGTCGTTCAGTTGGATCGAAATTTGTCCTATTTTTCCAAAACTTAATGTTTTTTGGAGTCTTTATAGGGAAGATTCGTCATAATAGAACGAAAAAAATGGGTGCAGAAAAACATCCCGATTCACTAAGTATCCAATGAAATTAAATGTTTCAGTAAATTACACGAACACACGTTTCAGTGAATACGAATAAAAATGACGACGCTTCCATCCAACCCATGTATTCATCGTCTAGACACCAAAATTCTGCCTCTTATTTCAAAGCTCTCCATCGTCTGCATAATATGAACTTCATATGTGGAATACCATGCATATATTATCTCACGAGGAATATAACCCAAGAGCGTCGGTATGTCATCATCCTGTACGATAAACTTCGGTTGACGTGTAGCCTTGCACTATGGCGCGTGCATCCATAAACCTAGAGATAATCATATCTAGTAACGCTGGACCTGGCTGCCGCGATACACATTCCACGCGAGGCGTGCTTCTCTAATGTCAGTCGTTAATGTCCGTCAAGTCGGGCTGCCGCTGCCGTTGTTGCCGCTACTGGGGTTGCTGCTTCTCCATACATCGCTTATAGTTCTTCTGAGCTTCGAGACCTCCCTATCTAACACAGAATCCCCTTCAGAGCTCCGGACGATCTGCCAGCAACACGCGTTGCTCCATCAAGAGCAACGTTTCGGATAACGACGATTGAAACTATACGGCGTTTCGTTGTTGGGGCGATTTCAACGTCTGGAAATCGTCCGACGATTCAATCATCGAATTGCCAACTGTTGTTCGACAATATCTGATGATCGAATAATAGAAGTGACGGTTGAAGAGAGGTATAATGAGGATTCGCTTAATTGCTGTTGATCCCAGAAGGACGGACGTTATTGTGATAACATTGTTTGGGCTCTTTATTGGATTTTTCGAATCGTTGATGACGCTATATTTGGAGAGCCTACAAATTTCGATGCTATTCCGTGAAAATCCGAACGGACGCTTTGGTGACATTCTATCGAATTTATTCATGTTAAATAAAGTATAAAAAAAAAATAAAAAAAATGTCGAGTATTTTAATATTTCTTTTGAAGATACATTGATTTTTTGTTCAATGATAACTATATTAATTGAAAAACCAGATCGATGTTTATATTATCTTGCAGAGTAGAAAATAACATGAATTATTGGTTGACTTTCGGCAGCGTTTTTACGAGAAAAAAATGCATCAGCGGTGTCGAAAAAGTCTGATACCCACACAACTTTACGTGTATTTACCGAAATTTTTTTTTTTTTTTTTCAATAAAGTACAATTATTACAATAAGTTTCATTTTTCTCGAGATCGCTTAATTTTTCTCCACTTTACTACTTTTACATCGCTCCGTCTTTTCGAACAATGGGGTGACGCTGTCGTCAAACACATAAAGAATCCGTGCGCATTCGTTTCTCGAGAACAATGGTAAACTCGCTTACAGTACTACATCTCTGTTACTGAAAAACGTCGTAGTCGTCGTCTTTATTACAGCTAAAGTAGCATAAACCGTACTCGCGGATTTTCCAGCTTTACCCGTAAAAGTTGAGGGAAGCGCAAGTGGCATTCGCATTTGAAAGCTCAGCAACACTCCCTCCCCATGTGTATAGAAATTCGCGTGTGGAAATCGCATATATGCAACACAGGGTATCCGTGTATATCCGTGTGGCGAACAAGAATGGCGTTCAAGAAAACACGATTGTGTGTATTTCGTGTGTGGAGAGCGACTGAACGGGGAGCGAAGTAGTTTTGCGCCCCCCGCCATTGAGTGAAATGGAACGAAGGTAATAGACTGCGGTGAAAAGGAAAGTAAACGATTTTTCACGAATGACCCAGTGCAGCGGAGAATTCGTGAAAATATTTAAACTTCTCGTCGTTCGCATTGTGAACGTGTCACAATGGTTTCGCAGAAAATTGAAACTCGTTACGCGATTCGATTTAACGTAAGTGGAGTTACGCGCGGATATATTTGAAAATATTTAGATTTTTTATTATTGAAAAAATCTGTTTTTTTTTTTTTTTTTACGCACACTGATCCTTATTATCGAACTGTACAGCAACGTATTAATGCTTATCGCTGAATGGAGAACGGTACAAACATTTCGGCAAAGCAAAGAAATGCCGATGGTGCGAGTCCTGTGTTGCCCCACGCGGTCGTCGGATCACCTAGAGCTAAGTATCGTACGTACGTACCGCGGGCATTTGGTAATCCGGTACGTTTATACGAGAACTCGTAAAACCCCGTTGGAGTAAACGACATTGGATTACGTGACGTCTTACGAGAGGACGGTTGGCCGAATGCCGTTGCATTTGCCCGCAGCTTTCTCTACAACAACACCGTCAGAAACACCAGAAACTCCAAGCCGGAAGTAATGGAAACTCGGTAAGTATCAGACGCGAATATATAAAGTTGTTTCTTTTTTTCTTTGCAGTAAATGCATTATTAACAGTTTCTTTCTTGAGCTGAAGAACGCACAAAGACGCGGGAAAAAGAGATGAGGTCTGACCTCATCTTCATTATATTACTCTGACCTCATTTGACTCATCGGATCCCTGACTTGGAATACAATTGAGTTAGCAGAAGCGCCCTCTTTGATACTGGAAACATCTCAAGATTTTCAGCCATCTTGGATGCACACTGTTTTTCATTGTCATAAATTTAATTACTGTTTTCCTTCCGCTTTATAATCAGGCAAAATATTTCAATGAATAAGAAGGACATTTCTTGTTTTATTTCGCTCGATATAATTTGAACGAAAAAAATGTAAGGGAATGTTGAGGATAAAATAAAAAAAGTCTAAAGTGGAAAAAAAAAAAAAAAACCAGAATTGATTTGATAGCTATTATTTTTCGAACTTTTTATACAGTTGTTTCATTTCAGTTTGGAATTCTAAAGTAAATTTGATTCAACTCGAATTTTATCATAGTTGAGTTCCCTGCAAAATTTTGCTCCATTTATGCCGAATTTTTCACGCAGGTTGGGATCAGCGCAATTTTTTTTATTCAACGAGGTATCACGGTATCCGCAAGGTATACTTTATCGCGTGGAATTTTCTCGCCCGTTTTTTTTTTTTAACCGGTCAAACTCGAACGCGATCTAAATTCGACGTGGAAGTTTAGGTCGCTGAATAAATTTTTAACAGTTGCTGCTGATGTTTTTAGTTCCGAGCATTCGAGTCGACCGGGGTGGCCATCTCCTCGTAAGCTTGGCCTCGTTCGCTGAAAGTCCTTTCTCCCTTCTCATCCTCCTCTGTATGTACTTTTGGTGCTGCAGTAGCGCTTGGCAGGGCGACTCGCGCTACACGTTTCTCATACGTACGTTGAATTTAAGCTCTAACGGACTTCAGCTTCACCGACTAATTATGCCCTTTCTGAGTTTTACGTTTTACGTTCGAGCGAATAACGCGGTTGGCTGAAACTTCTGTCGACGACGGAGAGGCCGAGCCGCTCTCGCCAACGCCCGATGAACATACCGGGGCTGTACTTATGCATTCTGTATGTGAAGATACGGGTTAACTCGTTTACTAACACACGACACGCTTTTCCTCTCGTATTTCTTTTTCTCATTTCACATTTTAGGTCTTTTTGACTGGCTATAGAACCGGCGTTAACTTTGCGTGAAAAAACGGCGTGGTTTCGTGAGCGCGATAACGCTGCAGGGTAGTTCGAGAATTTTAACAAGGGCTCCGCGCGTTATCGGCAATAAGTTGAAAACCGGAGTATTTTTTTTTTTTCTTTCTTAATTTGTACCCAGCAAAAACCCCAAACCGTTCAGTTTTTAGCGCGAAAGTTCACATGGCGATTAAAAAAAAAAGATCGCGAAGAATTTTTATCCCATCAAATATCGTTTTAAATGATAAAAAAAGTGTTTTATCGAATGGAATACATAATACCTTTAAAAAAAAATAATTTAATAGCGAAAGGTTTAAAACCTATAAATTCGAATCTCTTAACTCAAACAATTTCGGATCAGTTTGTATTAATCCACTTGGGTAATCATGAAATCACTCTCCTACCCTAAACGGCTCTTCCTGGTCGCATTTCATTGCCAATTGCTCTATAACTCATCCTATGATATATAGTCAACTTATCGCCATAGCTAGACGCATAGAACTATCTGGCGCCCACGCATGGATATGAATAAGTATATGTAGGCTATGGTTTATAGCTACGAACCTGTTGGAAGTATGTTTCACCGAGGCCTCTCGTTGCCCATTTTAGTATTATATCCAGTACTTTCAGTTCTCCTTCCGCATGATTCTTTCTCTGCCTTTTATTACGTCTATTTTTCTCTGCCAAAGCACACGGCACAGAACGGGTCGAGTGTATGACCACTCGAGAGTTCCAGCTCTCTCTTTCTCTTGGTTTTCAGTTGGGGGGAAAAAGGAGATAGAGAGCAGACTCTTCCGTTGCAGTATTCTTTCCTGCTGACGAGAGGTCTGATCCCCGGTGCAGATCCTCCTCGCTTCTGCGCTTTTTATGGATTCGCGTACCATCTCTCTTCTCCCCCCGCCCCCTGCCTACCTCCTTGACCCCTTGCCACGGTCGGTGGAGTCAGATTTGGGTCACGAGTAAAGTTAACGATGAAGTATCCCGACATGAAATCTCTTCGTAAATTCGATAGTTTCTATCAAATCAGAATTCTCGCTTCACGTTTTTCTTTTTCATTTTAATTTTTTAAAATGATTTTCAGACTACTAGAATTATCGGAAATAAATGCTTATCGTTAATTTGACTTTTTCGATATTTTATTGGATAACGTTTCGTTAATTAGACGATCTGAAATTACTTATTATTGTTAACACACATGTGTTTGCTACTGGACATTTTTATTTATTTATTATTGTACATACATGCGCGCACTCACACACAATAATTACTGTACGATCTTTTTTAAAATTGTAAAATAAAAAATTGTGATTATTTATTTGCGATAACAAGATGAAAATTCAATGCTTTGCCGCACGGCGTCAAAGTCAATTTTTACGGGAAAATATTGTTAATTATTTCATAATAGAATGGTTGACTTTCAAAGACATACAGTCACATGAAAAATTTCTAATAACGTCGGCCAATTTTTCGAAATAATTGAGAAATCGTGCCGACAAGGGGTTGGCGCGTAAATATGTCGACTGCTAACATTATATCCGGTATGACAGCGTGAATTGGAATCGACGATGAAATTTTTATCGATCTATTCGCGACAGGTGCGGTGAGTCAGTGAGTCAGGGCCATCAGCCATATTTCGTTCGAGTACAAGAGTCTCGGGTGCGAGAGCGTAAGGACTTAACGGTTATTACGCTCGATCGAGCAGTTATACGAGAATTCGAGACTTCGGGGTCCGCGCGTTGGGACGACAACCTCGACGTTGCCTGACGTCGCAAAGTCGTGATCGCAGAGAGGGGGTTGAAGAGTGAGGGAGTAAGTCCGCGACCGAGCGACGACGTCTCGCATTTCACAAGCGAAAGAGCGAAGCTCAGTGGAAACTGGGGAAGCTGCTGGCTCGCACCAGGTGTTGCAACAGTTACTTTTAAAGGGGTTACTCCGAGGGGTTAGTGCTGTGCTACCCACTGCTGCTGAGTAAAACCGCCCTCCCACCTCCTCCGCGTTCTCGCTGAGTTCCGCGAGCTCTCACACCTCTCGCTTACTCCAGCGAGAAATTGTGAGACGAGTTCGCATCCACCACTACCATCAACCAATCTCTTGCTCTCTCTTCCCATTCCTCGCTTCACAATCCAAGTTCATTTTCCCTTACCGCCTCGGATTCGCTTTTCTTTGTTTCCTCATTGTGCAGTTCACAGCTTTCTACGTGTTTTTTTACTCTCCGTCATTCCAATGAGCTATCCTTTTTCTACTTTTCAAGAAAATCTCTTTTTTTTCGACTCTCTAAAAAGTTTTTTTTTATGTTGTATTTTTACGTCAAATATCGACCAATCGAAATGCGAATAAAGCGCCAGCATTGGATATCGATTTTAAAAAATCTCGAATTTGCGATATAATTCGATAATTTCGATAGGTGTGATAAGTGCGACTAAAATAATGAACTTCGATGAGAAAATCGTATAAAAAGAAATTACGCCGCAACGGATGAAGCAGCTGCCGTATTTTGTGAAATAACTATATATACCGACGTACCATTATACGACATCGTTTCAAGTATATATCTTGAGTCTATGTGTCTTGAAATATGTAATACAGAATGTGTGTCAAGCACTAGAGCATGCAGTATGCATAATATATGTTTTCCTTTCACCAGTATGTATTTACTCCCTCTGACTCCAGTGATACTTCTGGACCCCATACTCTTGCCTACAGTTAGCCAGTGCCCTGTTGGCCCACCCAACCTCCCCCCCAGTCTTCCAACCCTTTCTGTTCGCGAGTCTATTCAACGAAAGGTACGCCTTGAAAAATTTACTTCGCCGTAACGAGAAGCCAGCGAGAAGATGAGGTCTCCACGTTGAGCAGTTCTTGTTCGTATGCCGGAAGTGAGAGGTTCTCGCCGTTCCCCACCCTCCCGTTCTTACTATTTCTATATTCAGCACTTTCAACCTCATCCACGTTGACCTCCTAGTATCGCAGCATTTTCTCCGATTTTTTTTTTTCTGTCACTTTTTTTCCTTTTTTTTGCTCTATCTCTCGTTATCCTGACAATTATCTCGGGGAAAAAAATCGTCACGCCGCTCGGCCGCTTATGTATCCACGCCGACCCTTTCGCGAAGGTCGGGCTGCATTCACTATTCTCTTTTAACCGTGAAAGGATAAAAAAAAAAAAAGGAAGCAGATAAAAGCTCCGGAGTGACGCGAAAGGGTCGAGTTGAGTGCAGGCATCATTATTTCATTTTTTGTTCCTGGATACGCGTTATATTTGTGAAGCATGTAATGGCTATAGTGTCGGGTAAATCGGCATGGAACCGCGATAAACACGGTGCACACATATTATCATATCAATTTGACTACACGTTATGTTAAAACAAATGGACTCTTTAGATAGTAATATCCCGATGAAGAATAGAATCTCTGTGATGAATGGGCAAAACTATCGCGATGTTTCGAACCGTTTCCCGACGGACTATAAATGGTCTGCTTATGGTGAGGTCCAGTTTAAGATGCACAAGACTTCCGGGAAGTAGCCGAGAGAGGTGGCGGTATGGTGGACCGCACGAAGCTTCGTGTTGGTATCGTCTTTACGGAAACGCATCATTGTTGCCCTTTCTGTGTGAATGTTGCTCCACGCTCTCTGATGCTGCTGTGTATCAAACGCTTCTTTGACGCTTTAAGACGCGTCAAGTTGGTGGCAACCGGTCGAGACTACCCCCGGAAGACTGTGACGGAGACGACACGAACGAAAGCCGAAGACCCCCTCAGGAACGTTTCCAAAGGAGACAGAGCTTAAGCACGTGGAAGTAACACCCTTTAGGTGTAGTATAGCGATACCATAGCGAAGATTCCAAGCTTCCACGCAAATGCTTGGCGTACCTTTAAGACATCGAAAGCGGCAAGCTGCTTGCCGCTATTCTAAAGCATCCTACGCTTTCAGTCATTCGGTTCATAAATAGTTAACCATTGAGATCGGAGTTAAAAAAATATAACTATTAACTATTTAACGATCAGGAAACAAATAACACCCCACATAATTTAAACTTTTACGTATTTATGACTGAAATTAAACTTTTTTTATACACAAAGAGAAGGGATCTGCTAGAAATTACTATGTTACCCGGTAAAATCCGACTGTGGCGCCACGTATCACGAAAATGCTTGAAATTATGAGAATTTTTACCACATGAAAATTTTTCACATATCGTATGAAAGAAATTCGCATAGTTCTTGTAATTTTCAACAGGTTTTACCAGAGATTATGGTAAATTGTATCAAATCCTTCTCTCCGTGTACCGTTACGTCTTATTTAATTTAATTTGTATGAATCTCTTCTTGGATATTGTTTGTGTTTATTGTAATAATTTATTTCTGTACATATTTATTAAGAATTGCAGGCGAAGAAATAACCGTTTATTTTCAGTAAACCTTAACAGATGAATTATCCGAAAACATTCAACTTTTTTTTAACTCACCATTTTCGCATTATTAAAGACAAATTTGTGAGAAAAGATAGCTTCGCATTAAATTATCATTTTTTAAGGTATTTATATATGTAAGATGTAATTTCCATGTCTTTGAATGGTCGACGTCTTAATTATAGGAATTTATTTCTGTTAATACTTCGTAATACGAAGCAAAGAAATTACTTAATTTTCCGTCAATGTATCAACGGAAAAAGTCTTATTATTAACGGACAGAAATCTATTTGAAAAAATGTATTTCAAGATCACAATTTAAAAGCAATCGCCGACGAAAAAAAAAAATTCGATATTCAGGACCGTTTGAGAAAAATTCATATATTTTTTTCACATGGTGCATTTTTTTTTCCTCGTGTAATCTGCCGACTGCAATCGCATAAAAAAGGAATCGTTCTGCGCGGAATGTCATGGAACGAAGTCGACAGTCTAATCATCGTGGAAAAAAAAAAAAAGCTATAAGAATGCAGAACGGTCACAATGCACGTCTTCAGCCAATCCAATCTATTGAACGTTGCCATTGTATATAACGTATACAGAGATCCTATGCCATACAATGGTATATTGACGATTGAGAAACAGAAGGGCGTATACCACATACTTTTACATGGTAAATGGTGTGCGATACGCTCTTCTGTTTCACAGAATTCAATACACTAACCCCCCGGGTAGGCCGGACGCGATTCTTGGCGGCTTGACCCGTCACCCGACACTCTCCGGACATAATGTCCGCTAATGATGCGTCGAATACAAAAAGAGCGACCGAGAATGTGAGAGAACGGGGAGTAAGGGAGGAAAATACGAGGTATCCTGACACGGTGGGGTTCGCTCTCTACTGGCGTGGCGTGATTTATACTCAATTACCGGCGAATTCACTGCCAGAGGGAACTGAGAGAAGGATGAAAAAAAAAAAAAGGAAAAAAAAAAAAAATGGTAAATTCTCGACGGAAAAGCTGAAAATTAACGACCCGATCGAGTCCGAAGCGATGGCTTGTTGTTGAACCTTCGAAGGCCTTGAATGTTCAAACGTCTCTGCGAAGACGACGTGTAAACTTTTAGGCACTGAAAATCCACGCCGAGCTATAGTATTCTAATTATACGAATCCTCGTTACATACATAAATTTAACATAACGATCGATTCACCCCGATTCAGTGACGTAATTTTTTTTTTTTATCAACACTTCAATCGTATCATAAGGTTCGAGCAAAATAACAAAAACTGTATTTACTCCACAAAAAATCGGCATTTTGTAAAAAAAAAAAAAAAAATTTGCAGGTTATAGATATTTTGTTTTGCATCCCGACTGTAATTTATTGTATTTTCCACATAGTTACCACGTTTTTGCTATTGCAGCAAAAATACTACAGGAATTATCAATTCCATTTCGAAATCTATGTAGAAACATATATTTAACGAACTATCATTACAAACGATAATAGAGAGGAAGTTCCACGCCCTCGTATTAATCGCTTCTCTCGGGTATAAGTTTATTTCGAGACAATTTTTTTTAACGAGCATCACTCTGAGACACTATTCCAACAGCGATCCGGCTGTGAGGCTCTAGGGGGTTGACGCGGTATAGCTGTTACGTGTGTTTCTCGGTTTGTTGTCATTCCCTCTTCACTCGTAGCCACGGGGGCGCCCAACAGGGTGCCGGAGACCCCACATAACGTTCAAAGGCCCCCCGACCTTGTATACACGGCACACGTCGAGAATAGTCGAGGTAAGAGTTACAGGGGGGCCTTTACACCATCGTATTTCTCCCTTTCGATCCTCTTTCCCGGACCCTAAACTCTGTGAGACTCTTAGCTTAGCTATCGTTACTATACGGTTCTCGTTCTTTTGCCTCTTCCGCACCTTCTCGTTCGTTTAAAAGAGAGTGGAACAGGTAAAAAAAAAAGTTGATTCGCTTTGTGTAGGCACCACGGGCACGTGTACAAATTATACCTGAAACGCGCCGAAGAGTTATCCAGAGTTCTCTCAGACTGTTTTTTCTACAATTCTGACGTTACCTATATCACGGTTTGGAAGAGTAACTATCGACTGCGGTCGCGAGGCAACACCGTGACTTCTATCTCTGACCAAAATCTACGGGATTTTAGGTCCCGGTCTTTAGGGACTAATAATTCTCACGCTTGGACATTAAGTGGATCGGAAAATAGGGAGAGAGGGGAATATACGAAGATAACGGAAGACGTAATTAAAGATAGCGGAGTTAAAGAGTTGAGATGAAATTCCAAGGGCATTTCTACTATCCTTCTGTACATAATTCCTTCGAATTCTAACGAATTGTGATAAAGAAAAATTTGGAAAAATGTTCACTTTGGTAACTTGAAGTGCAGTCTATTTGATAGACCCGAAAAAAATGTGTTTTAACGACTCGTATTTGTTGATTTCTTACTCTTCTGCTTTTTTCTTCAAGATGAAAGGTTTTTCAACGTCTATTTTCCGAAAATATACCGTTTTGGGTTACCAATAACGGTTCCATTCTGATTTTCATCTCACATTGTCTTTTTTTAATCTCATACCACGAGATCGTGTGATACTATCAAAATTTCATTATTTTTTTTTGATTCCTGACTATTTTTCGTCGATATTGATAAAAATGTGATTCGTTTCTCGATTTCTGTTGTGAGTCCTGCGAATTTCCGTTGAGAGACAAAAAAAATCGAGGAAAACGATGGAACATCGTTGGTCTAAAGATAGTGTAATAGATAATTCAATATTTCTGCGTCTCTGCGATCCGGCGTGCCGATTATTTTGGTCTTTTTTTTTTTCTTTCCTTTTCGGTGTGTCGGATGACAAAATTACAGGATTATCCTGAAATTCTCGACGACACTGAAACGTATGAAATTGTACGCTCGCAATCGCGTTAATATATTATCGTAGGTATACGAGTATCGAGTAACGTATTCGACCGGTTTTAATACTTTTGGAGAGGAACACAACAGGATTAAGCACAGGTCATCGGAGTGCGCTGATCTTTTGACACAATTTCTATTTAATCAAATTTATTACCTATCCTTGCAATACCTCTAATTTCGACTCGTCTCTGTCAATGAGCGAACTTAACGAACTTAACGACGTCATAATGAGGTTAAAACGCCTTTTGGCATATCGAAATCCGAAGTGTCACATACACGACATAAAGAGGATTTAAAAAATTGTATTTCAGTGACGAAGGAAGGTTTAGCGAATTTCATCACAAAAGCGGATTTTATATATTTTCAGCGATAAAAAAATCATTTAAAAGAGTCCTCCGGTGTGAATATAACAGATTATAAAAAGCCTTTCATTGTATTCATTTTTTTACTACATAAAAAAGAGAACGAAACGTTTCGTACAATTATTCGAATACCAATGAATTTTTTTAACGATTCGACGATCCCAAGCAAACCAGAAACGCTAGACGCATCTAGTAGACCTTATATCCAACTAATAGCGAATAAAAGTCTTCGCATAGTACATACATAAACGTATTCAGTCGCCACACACACACACACACGTTCAATCGCATAAATAGATTCGATAAAGAGACCGACGATTCGACTATCTACGCAGAGGTCCTCTCCTTCCCCTTTTTGGCAGCTTTCCCAAAGGGTCCTCGACGTCTAGACGGTCTTCGCCTTTTACAATAAATAGTGAGGCGTTTGAACGAGCGACGAATATACATTATTTTTTTTTACTCTCTCTCTCTCTCTCCTCTTCTATCGAGTATAGTTCGTTCGCGCGCCACCTGACTGTGGAAACGTTTTGGAAAAATCGAATCAGCACTAAAACGCCTGGGAATATCGTTGCTTCAAAGCCAAATAGGTATTGAAAAGGTTTAATGCACGTGTAGAATACGCACGCAAGCTATCGATTGCGAAGAAATAGAAGGGCACACGTTGCGCATCTTTAGGTGTAAAACTATGTGTAAGATGCGCCCTTCTGTTTCTCAGCAGTGGATATATGTTATTGTACGAGTATGCAGGGTTGTCGGTGGCTGTATACGAGCTTCGGTTGTACACAGAGAACTGGACTGGCGGTACCCGTAGGGCTCCGAGTCGTAAATCATGGCGTATCACGAGCACGAGCCGCGATAGGCGTTCCTGGACCTATCTATCATCCGGCCAAAGGGCTAACGCTGATCCTTATATGCAGCGGAGAGGCCTGTGAGAGAGTTCGAGACGAGTTTCAGCTATGTGCGATACTATAGCCCCCGAGGGCTATTTCGAGTCTCGGGAATGGACAACGAAGCAACCGTTGGGCTGCGAGCATCACGAAGAACCTCGGCGAGAGTCCTTGACGCTCTTGGGAGTGATATAGAGTCCGAGACTAATTATACGATAGCAATCGAAAGACACCTCAGGCACGCTAATTTTCATCGGTGATAAAGACGTTTATTCATTTGTCATTTTCTTTAACTGTTCATTATTTGTTATCTTATCGTTCATTAATATCGTATATTAATGATTTCGTTTAATTATTCATTAAAATGAATCACAAAGGCCTTTTTTGTTTTTCAACTTTTTAAACTCATTAAGTCGGTTTTTTTTTTTTTTTATTAAAAAATTCGTGAAAAAAATTGAATCTGCAAATGAACGATGTGTTGTGTATTATTACGGTGAATAATAATTAATTATGTTAAAATATCAAATTGGATTAACATTGAATTATTTTTTTTTTTTATAAACACCACTATATCGCTGGTCCAAGATATCATGAATTTTACACTCGGTCACGTGCATTACGAAGCAAATTGTTTCGATAATTAATCTCATAATTCCACCAAATCTATTGGAGAAATCTACACCCCTTCGTTCAAATATATATACCCATATAGATACTATACTATATCTAACTACTACGTATATACCTATAGTATATTATCCGCTCTATAATCGAACGTTTCGTTGAACACATTCCTTCCAGTCATCATTAATAGTTTCGCCGCAATCGTCGACGTGAGAGAGAAATAGAGACGGCCTGTCGTTCGTCTCTGTTTCGCTCGGCTATTCCTATATCCCGACATTCACGAATAGGTATATAGAAATCGATTATATCTCGATAACCGCGAGCCTAGTATGTTCCGTTCCTCTTCGTATTTCCTCGATCCTATGTATCGCGTTATATACTCAGGTATAACTAATGCTAAGATACAGAAGGGCGCATGTAACCCTATATTCGACATGGAGAACGATGCGACATACGCCTATCTGTTTCTCACCATTCTATATATCAATCTATCTATCGTTCTCGTCACAGTCGCAAACACATTTGTATATACATGTATTTGTCAAATGGAATAGCGTATCCCGGACAATTTAACATGTAAAACGATACGCGATACGCCCCTCTGTTTCTCACTATTCGATATATCTATCTATCGTTCTCGTCACAGTTGCAAATACGTTTGTATACATATATATCTACGTACGACCAGAAATACACGGACGACGCGGTTCCTATAATGACGTTCGATCGGCAGCAGAACCGGAGTTCGAGGTCTCTCTCCCCCTGTCGCGAGGGTTTCACATCGGGGTGTCGTGTGCCATCGCTCGATCGGCTTACCCATACATTGAAACCAAATGCGAGGAATCATGCGAGACATCGAACATAACGTGCGAGCATGTTAACCAAGCATTGGCACGTGCGAGAGCTCACTTATTCTATATATATACTATGTATATATGACTATATACTATATTATATGTGAATCCAATGCAATTGTAGTGGATATGAATTGGCACAACGGTGCTTATGTATACGAGGCATTTCACGTCAAGTTTATCGCTCGTTTTTTCACAGGGCGACAAGAAATTTCCGCACACTTTTTTAGGTCTCCAAATTTTTTAAACATATTTTCGAATGTGTCTTCCTATCTTTGAGTTATTTTGTCAAAAGTCAACATTTTTGCAATTGATTGTAATTTAATCAATAAGCCGATATATCGGTCAAAGATACCTTTAGATTTAATGATAATTGAGAAAATTTTATCGAAATTCCAAACTCTGAAACATGAGGTTTTTTTTAGGTTATGTTACTTAAGTTTCGTTAAGTGTAAAAATAAAATCTCAAGTTGCGAAAATTTATGGAAAAATTGATTTTTATATGACTTTTTTCCCGAAATTCGGTGGTTGCGTGAGGCAATTTTGATAAAAAAAATATAACGATACATTTTTTTTTTTTTTTTTAATTCCGAGACTGGCAAATGTTATACCTATTTTATAATGTTTTCACACGATCTCTTGATGAATGCGCAATTTACAGTGAAAAAAAAAAATTTCATTACAGAGAATTGGTGGTCTATTTGACATGGAATGACTTGTGTAATATCTAGTGGCAGACGTAGGCATAGAATAGGTATCATCTCTGTACCTAATACCAGAAGCCTATCAGAACACGCGTAACGCTCGACGCGTCACGAAGGACGCAAGGGAACGGGGCGGAAATGTGTGTGGCCGTGACGACTGTCACGACCAGGTGTCAGCAACGCCGTTCCGCCACCAATCCCTATGCCATCGTACCATGACCTTCTATTACCCCTAAGCTCTCGCTTAACTCTACATCCCTCTCCCGCTCCTTCCCCTGTTCCCGTTCTCGTATAGCTTCGGAGGTTGTTGACGTATTTCCAAAAACTCTGTGTCTCGTTTGCTTCCGGAACGGTATACAGTACGTACACTTCGATGGCTTTATCGTGTCGATAAGCGGTCGCAAATTAAAAATTGAATTGGGGGAGTGAATAGGGCAACACGGCGAATATAGCGCTTACATCCTGCCGACGCCGAAAAAAAAAAATTTCTCTACGATAATGCAAAAAAAAATGTATTCCCGACGGAGCGATATATGTAAATGAAGACAGGGTTGCGAAAAAATATATCAATCTTCCAGACTCATTTTTAAAATAGATTCCCTGGCCGGATTTTATTTCGCTGCTTGCTACATGTTCATTAACATGTTAAATCGTGTTCCGGAAATACATTTTTTAATAATTTCTCATCGACTACCCTTAATACCGATAAGGGTGAAAAAAAAGTAACCAACTGCCCGATCTGATCGAATAATCGTTTGGCTATCGCTTTCTCGTTCCTTTCGTTTCCCTCTCTATTTTCACAGACCTCGTGTTACCGTATACACAATTTCGTGGCACGGAATGCATCACGCAACCTCCAGTTCGGGTTCCCTAGACTTTGTTAATTACCAAAGACTCGCCCTCCTGCGAGTGATCGCGCGCTAACGTCCATGCGAAAGCCGGAACCGGATGTTACTGTCGTCGGTGGTTGGTGCTCTCTTCCTCTCTCTCTCTCTCTATCTCTCTCTCATACTCTCACTCTCTCCGTCTGTTTCTCGCTCTCGCATCATCCCCCTCGGGTTTTCTACCTTCAGCTATGCCACCCGAAGTGAAGGTGCGGGAGGATATCGTGTGCGAGTATCTGAAACATTCTCAACTCTCTCGTACGCGGAGGCAACCCTCTGGCCGTGACTCAGCCACCCTCCCGGTACCGCTGATACCGTTTAAAATCGCACACCCCCAAACTACCCTTTAGTTTAGCTTCTCATCGCTAACATACTCTACGCGCACACACAAGCGCACACGTCCGAACTTGACACACACTTATATACAATGAACTCTGTACCTAACGAATCAACTGAGTTCCCTTTCACCAGGGAGGCTTCTCTGTCGGAGAGAAAATAGAGCGAGAATATCGCGTGCACGTCAGGAAACGCTCGGGCGAGGCGAGCCGCGAAAGCTCTCCAACCGGTTTCCCATCCAGAAAGGGAAACATCACGTCGTATACCTTCGCTCCCGGCACCGATAACGCCTGTTTACCGAAACTTAAATACCATCAGAAATACAAAAAAAAAAAAAAAAAACGTGTGCGCGATATATGTATAGGGTGATTCGCAATGAGGGCGAAATTCGCAACGAATAATGTTGCGTCATATTCATTCAAAATTTGACACAATTTCGATACGAAAACGTATTGTTGGGGACATTATAAAAAAAAAGTGCTGATGAAGGAAAATCGGTTACAAAAATCGATTAACGAATTAAAAAATCACATTTTTTTTGTTTTTAATTTTGTATTCGCGAACAAAAATAGGACTTATTATGCCATTTCTAAAAATCGATCAAGTGGGATGTTTTATATGATTTTCGTTTACCAATGAAAAGTAATAAATGATTTTATTTTTTTTTTTTCTAAAATTGTTGGATCTCCTGCTTCCTCGATTGATGGCGACTCATACATTTTTTATAGTCAACAATGATATCATTCTCTCCCGTCAGAGGTTCCGTAATCCAAAACAGATTGCCTATCAATATGCATAAACGATTGGGCGCTCCGATCGGTGATATCTCGTCGTCTCCGAACTTCAATGTAAATGTCCATAAAAAACCAGAATCATGTAATTCCGATCATATAATTGATCGCGTAACCGGATATTCGGCAATTCCGTCGCGAATTTATTTCTCATAGTTCCGCGAATAATTTCTCATCCGTAGAAAAACGAGTTAAACTTTCGTTGCTGAAAGACTTTTTGGACGCGAAAGTACGTCTTTGTTACCACATCCAGTTGATGCCTAAGTCGGTCGTGCATCAACCTTGTCCTTTGGCTCTTCCTTTCCTATCTTCGTTTCGTTTGCCGTTTGGTATTCGTTGCCGAGTAACATTGAGAGCATCGCGGTACCAGCGGTGACGACCAACCAACGACAACCGAGTGCCGAACAGAGATGGAAAATTGAAGAGAACTGGCTACGTACAGAGAGGGGAATCCCCCTGGTCCCGGTGAGCTCCGGGCGTGCCTCAGGTAACGAGGATCCATTTATTCCGGGCAGATGGAAATGTAAATTCTCCGACCCAATTTATCTCGAGGGGAAAGAGGAGAGTATGAGGGAGGATCTGACTCGTTTCATACCCACCCTGATGCCCCTGCCGTTTCGTCCTTCTTTTACTCGCCTTAGTCTCGGATATATCCTTGAAGAGTTCTCATTCTCGGTCGTATGAGGGGGTGGAGGGGGAGGGGGGCGCGTGTGCCTCGGGTATTTAATTGTGAAACACGTCCTCAGGGGTATGGTAATTGCCCTTCCTTATTTATACGAATAGATTGGAATGCCTGGTGTATACACACACTCACACGCGCGCTAACATGCTCTGTACCAATACCAAAACGATGGGGAAAACGCGGAGATGCCGAGTGAGATTCCTGCATAGCTATAACGCGAAAGTCAACATTATAGGTAACAGACCGTGACGACGAAAGGACTGAGGTATGCGCGAGATGTGTGCGCCTTCGTTGGATATATGTTCTATTTGTCCAAAGTCGGCTTAGAGGATGGCAAAGGGTTCGAATGGATGACACATGCCACAACGGTGGGCCTTGCGTCATTGGGATTTAAATTGATACCAATTTGTTACGGTTTCGACTAAAGTAGCGGCAATATATTGGACCGATTTTCTTGACGATGTTCTTAGTCATCGGTGTCTTACGTGGTGTCACTCACGCACGGCTGTTAGACTATTGGATTAAGTTGAGTTAAAAAAACTTCAAACGATAAAAAAAAAAAAATTGTAATTACATTTTTTTTTGCCTTATGAAGTTTGAACATTTCCAAAAACGTGTTTTTCCCGACAACCCTTCCGATTCTATATTTATGATAATTTACGATTTTTTTCGGAATCTTCGTAAACGTATTGTTTCGACTTCGTATAGCTAAAAATTATAACAAGTACCGGGTATATATAATAACGAACATTCGGATAAGCAACAATCAACCCGAACATTGCGCACGAACTGAGCAAAACAAACCGTATGTTTATAGAAGAGGCTGCGAATGTGGGGGAGGAGAAGGTGGGGATGGAAATACGTTGGAAAACAACGACAACAGAAGGTGGATACAGAGCGTGCGCGATGCACTCGAGCAGATTACACAACAGTTTATTGCACTCGACGCGGGCGGCGGAGGTAACGACGAGTCTCGGTCGGACTTTAATTAAACGCCACTATTTTAATATCCTCAGACGTATTACGCGGAGGGTTACAGAGTACAGAGGCACACAGGGCGACGGTGTAATTATCAGAGGCTTTCCGGTTGAACGCAATGCGCGGCGATAAAATATAGTCAACGCGTATGTCTATATACACCCTTTATGCGTCTGAATTGCATTCGTGTAGGTAAAAAAAAAAGCAATAAAATGAAAACAAAAAATAAGAGAATTCAGTGAGGCGACCGTACGTCGGTATATCGCAATATTATTTAACCATAGTATGTAATTTAACTATTGGAGCGTAATGCGTCTAGAAATCGTCTGTGTGGCGCGATGGTCCGGTGGGAGAATACATCGTTTAATGAAGAATGACAATTAAACACCTGTATTTGCTGCATCGATGCACTCTGTAAATGCAATATACGAGAGGACGCCGGCGCGGTTTGCCGACGAGCGTTCGAGATAACTGTGCGGTACTTCATTTCAACCGCAATTTAGGAAACTTTACGTCGATTAACGCACATACATATTTATCGGTATTGATGAGACTGTATTACGATTTATTAATATTAATTCGAAACGATTGTATATGGTCCCCTTTTGCGAGTATCGAGGGTCGATGCGATAATGGGGTGAGCCGTTTTTTGAAGCACCTGTTAGCTTTTATTGATTGGAAGGCAATCGGCAATGAGATCATTATTATTCTGTCCTTCAAAAAAAAAAAAATTGATTTTATCATGAAATTATTTGTATACGCGGTTTTGATTCCGGAAGAAAAATCGTCAATCTTTGGATTTTAACGTTTAGTTATTAACTGCCGCGCAATAAAAAAATCTTTTCTCATCGATGGACTATGCAATATCGTACATCGAAAGTGTGTGTTCGGTATCAGAACTCACATTCAGTAATGACCTGAGTTTGAGGATAACACGGGCTGAATTCGACGTCGAAATAAACGACGGAAGGAAGGAAAGAACGCGGTGGCATTAAGAGCCGAAAGAAAAACACAGTTTACTCGGTCCGAAGAGATTTTTCGATTGGACAACGCCCGGTACGTGCGTGTCCTGCGAAAAAAATTCTTCTTTCCCATTTTCCCTCTGCGTTTCGACTTCCTACACTACGAACGTCTGTATGCTACAAACCCTCCATCCCCTGATGTTCTCGCGCGGGAACAAACGCTTTCCGGATAACGTAGTGGAGGGACGACGGCCGCACACGCGGTCGTCCCTCTCGTTCATACAGGACGATTTGTACGCTCATACGTGTCCTGAATGAGCCGAATTCAGTCGAATGTCCAGTTAGAAAGGGATGGGCATAGAGGCAGAAAGTTGGAAATGAAAGAACGCGGAGACTCGTGTTTAACGTAGTCGACGATGCGTCGAATTATGTTGAGGGTTATTGTTCCCAGGCGGCGAGAACGAACGACTCCCAGTGGTAGTGTTTACGTTAAATAGACGGATATGTATCTCATGCACGTATCTATATTCCATACGAAATTTGTATCACTTGCATCGTGTCCTATCGTAGTATCATAGAAAAATACGCCGGATGAACGTACAGAGTTTCGATTATTACACCCCAAACTCCGGATATACGGGTTGCCATTTTGTTTTCTGTTTGATTAGCTATTTCGTTTTATTGCAATGAGGTTACTTTTTTTTTTTATTAAAAAAATGTAAAAAATAATAAGATACCGGATAAAAGTGGCGAATAAATCACTCGATTGGTACCGTAGGTACATGAAACTTGGACCATCATATTAGGTATATTTTCCGCCCTTATTTTAAATATTAATTGATTATTTATGACCAATGCATGTATTTTTTTCGGGCTGTTAGAGAAGTACATATATAACAAAAAAAAATGTCTAAATGTATTTATCAAGTTAATTTCGTAATTAATAATCGTGTCAATTCTGCATAATCCGATTCAACTTCACGGCGCTGTAATTCAATATTTCGAGTTCGTTTTTTGTTGATAAAAGATCAATAGCCACAACGATATCTCCGTGTGGTTTCCGCCATTTGTAAATTTTCACTTTTTCGAATTCTTTCTTTTTTTTTGCGCGTTTTTCCCCTTTCATTTCATTATTTCCTTCTTACTTTTTCCCCGGTAGTTCTGTTGTGTTTCCGCAGTAAGGTATACGGCCGAGACGCGCATCGTCCCCAAGGAAATCGATTCCACCTCGTGTGGCTCGTTGGGCCAGAAACTTTAGAGCCCTGCGGACGACGTGACCTGCACTCCTCATTGTTACTGATTCTGTTGCCTCGGACTACGCTATAGCACCGAGAACACTGGCAGAACCGTAGCGCCTACGCAAAACTCAAACTCCCGCGAGTAGTCGAATTTTTCAAAAAAAAAAAAAAAAAAACGAAGAAATTGCTTTAAATAAAAACTGTAAGTTTCATGCAGCCTGTGGAACTAAACATTTACTACCCCCGTACATTGCGCGAATATTTACGCAGCCATTTTCAATTTTTGTAAAATTAATATAGTAGATTATAGTTAATCCGATAATAGTGTACCAACTAAGTTAATTGCGATTCTATCGATTTTTCAACCCTTCGTTCGTGTGAAACTGTGCAAAATTGTGCGAAACTGTTTCGTTAAAAAAAAAAAGCGTTGTCGAGAATTTGAAGCACGATAATTGCAATTTAACTTTGAATAGCTTATAAGTAATCAAATTTCTTTTAATAAGATATCCGCGAGAATGGGAACTTTAAGCACTTCATCAGCTCGGCATTTCTGGACGCTATTATATAACTACAATTTTCAAGTAAAAACAATGTGAACTTCAACTACTTTTAATTTTACTTAAAAAACTGCTTTTCACAGCTGTAGAACAACTTCTACTCACTTATATGTCGTTCGCTATCCGTTTCATGTTACCAAATAAGCATCGTTATCGATCGAATACGTACCTGAAACCAAACATTTTTTTTTTCTTATAGCACTTTTTTTAGTATCACAACGGAAAGTATTCCGTTAAAAATATTTTTAATAATTTTGAAAATTCACGAATGAATGAATGAATTTTCAAAAAATTATAAATATTTTTAATAATTTTGAAAATTCACGTTTATCCTTCTGTTAAATTATTATTTAACAGAAGGATAAATAATAAATTACTATTTAACAGAAGGATAAACGTGCATTTTCAAAATTATTTAAAATATTTTTACTGCGCAACATTGAGAAAAATGAAATTGAATTTCATAATTTTATCTCGTAAATTTGCTCGGAATCATTTACACAGCCTCCGGACTATCGAAGATTGAAGCGTCACAGACTTGATTTATGCAGCTGGGAGGGCCGGAGATGATGTTTGGGACCAACGTAAGCCACGATCTTCATTAAGCCGTAGAGAGACCGAAGGACCTTTGATTAATTTTCTCGGTATCTTACGATTCCGTGTACGCGCCACCGAAACTCAGGCCCCAGCGAATTTATTTTCGAACGTTCCCCTCTGCCTCTGTCCATTGTATTTCACTGACTCGGATGAGTTTTGATTAGGATACACGTGAGGGGATCCGTAGATATCAGCGCGGCGTTTTGGGAATCAGCGCCGCGCATGATACTCCAACACGCCCCATCAATTTAAGTGCAAATCGCGTTATGCCCGTTGGCCCCCAATAATTCACCCGCAAGTTCTGCGAGCACTTTTTGATATAATTGATGTTGCATTACTTCGCGTGGTATTGTAACGTGTTTAACATCTCTTGCGAAATCGCTGCGAAGGGAATGGCAAAGGGGAGGAATATACCAATATTTCTTCGCGGAAATATTCGCCGAGATAAATATGCAATGGAGTGAGAATAAATTTTGCCGATTGTCGACGATATCGTGTTTAGATTGTCTCTCGTGTAATCTTTACGCTGGAGACTCCTACGCACTTTTTAAATTTCATTGCCGCGAAGTATTTGCATAATTTTCGGATTATAAATTGTCAATTAGTCACAATTTATGTGATGATCAATGATAACGATAACGATGTAAAGTTGCATTGCCGTATGTAAAAAATTCTTTAATTTACTCAATCATCGTTTTTTTTCTTATAAAAAAGAAATTCAGAATTGTAAAAAATTTTTAAAAATCGAGGAACGATAGACGAATGAACGGTAAGGAAAGCGTGACATGCCATTGGACCACAGTGAGAATCGTAAATGTCGCGGTACAAGCGGTGGAAGCATCTGTAAGCCAAGTTGACGACGACGACGGTCTACGACGAGAACGAGATGCTCCTCGGTAATTGTCACTGTAAGTTCTCGGGGTACGCGGCTGCTTTGCCACCTTCGTTGTGTCTCGCTATCGGCGAGTGTGTGTGCGCGCGCGGGCGCGACCCACAGGGTGGAAGGAAACCGAGCAAAGCTTCTGAAAGCTCTACAAATTGGGTACGTACAACCGCTCTTGTCTCCTTCGCTTTACCTCTCTTGGAAAAGGTGAAAGACAGCACCCGTTGTTACGACACGAACGAGAACGAGAAGTTGCTGCTTGTGCTGCCTGATGCGCTCCTCAACCTTTGGCTCTCGTATCGGACGGGGGGAAAGGTAAGAAGCCAAAGACTGAAGAACAAGAGAGAGATGAAGGGAGGGGGATGGTTGCCCATAAATTTTCATTATTTTATAGTCAACGCCTCGTTTGTATCCGCAACAAGCAGTACCGAGGGGGTGAGAGAATGTGACAAAAGAGAGGAAGATAGACGAATGACAAAGAAAGTAAGAAGAGAATGAAATTGGGTGAAAGAGAAAAAAATAAACGATATAACGATAAAAAAAAGTGCAACGAGCAAGAAAATGGGAAAGGGAGTGGTAAAAGTGCAAGACAGGCGATATAGCTTCGTTTTTTCACCCCCCCCCCCCCCCCACCCCCCCGTCCATCACGAAGACTCACAAGTCTTTCATCTATTTGTCTGATACCTTCATCGCTTTGGGAGTTTTACCCCCTTTTTAAGATCGCAAGCGAGAGAAGCTTGAAGCTTCTGTTACGAGTCTTTGATCTCTGATCCCACGATCTTTATCACGCGGGGGTTGAACGCAGTCCGACATTGATGTTTTATGGTTTACACTTTTTTTTTGTCTCTCTATATATGATATTGTTGCTGGTTGAGACTGCCGGGAAAAATGATGGAGCAAAAAAAATTGTGATCATTAAAATTTAATCATTAAAATTCAGGAAATAATTGACACTGCCAATTATCAACGCAGTAAGTTTTTCGACAAAGTGATGAAATTTATTTAATGAAATCGGTGAGGTCAACTTTCATCGGTTGACGGTACGAAGAGTTTTGAAAGTATTCATCAGTTATCTTGATAGTCATTTTTATTACGAAATCATTTTCATGGATCTATATAAGTTGCCCACTTCTAACGAGACCTCGATTCTGCCGAGGCGGCGAGATGTACCGCAACGCGCACACGGGGTTACGTTTATTAATTGATGATTCATAATTGCCAGCCGCGGCGAACGCGCGCCAAGTCCACCCCAACTCTGCGGGTCGCCTGACTGTTGCTGCCGCTGCTCCTGGTAGTTGCGAACGAGCGAAAGCGCGCTCCTCCAACCCCCCCTCAGCAAACCCCCGTCGGTGTTGCTAATAGGGTGGTATCCGACGTTTAATTATCCCGCCATGAGATTTATAGACTTGAGTGGAGCTCTTTCTCCTCTTCGAGACGTTGGGCTTCGAAAAACCTCGTCTCCCGGACTCTCCAACTCTATACGAGACGATGGCGAGCCTTATTTTCATTCCAAGCTTTTTATTCGAATTCTCGAGTATTATTTTTATTCTTCAATAATTCTACGCGATTCAAATTGCGAAAATGGAAATTATAAAAAATTCTTTCAATTTTTCTTAAATCGTTAAAATTCTGCAAAATTTTTTCCTATGAATACATTTCGTCAACGATGTTTTACTTTTTCTTAAAATTAAATTACCCGATTTTCATGATCATTTTTTTCGTCTGTTATCAAGGAAACAATGCTACGAAGTGTTCCGTGCATTTTTTTCGATTTTTTTTTTGTATGCCGTATTCTCTGTTATGTCTCGAAGTACTAAAAGATTGCAAGCTGCGAGGGTAAAAAAGTTAATATAACACTAGACTTTGGCATTATTTACGACCTCGAGATACCGTTGTTGAAAATAAATTTGATATGCCTTGCCTCGCGGTTAAACGGGTCTCAGCGTTGTGGGAACACGATGTAAAAAAAAAGCGATACGGAAAAGTGGATCTCGAATAAGAAGAATAAGAAGCTAGAGTTGGAGCGAGACAGCCATTAGTTACTAATAACAAGGCTAGCCTCTCGTAATATTATACGCCGCGGTTCCTCTGTAGTATTTCGAAATGAAATATCGCTATCAAAGGCCCGAAATTAATGTACCTTGGCGCATGCCCAGCGGGATACCAGACGCCCGCTGAAACATCGTTGGTGGGTGGGATATCTTTTGAGGAACCAGTTCTCTTACCATCGTTTCAGTTGGACTTTAAACGTTCACGTGTTCAATCGTGACATTCAATCTTATTTAATTCGTTTGAAATCATCGAGAATAATTCACCATAAAAAATTATTTTTAGTAGCCAAATTTTTTTTACATTTATATTTTTATGGCTCCATTAGAAAATCACTGACTTTCAACAAATTCCAGTAAAAAAGAACTGGTAATAAAGATAATTCTCGAATCCGCCCAATTTTACCGATGTTTTTTATTTCAGCCATTTCTAGTCTAATTTTTTTTTACTCATAAATCGTCGATTGTAAAAAAAACTTGAGATCGTGATATTGTGATTTTTCAATTCTCTTTCAGATAATATATTTTTAATTATTTTTTTGAAGCTTAATTAACGTAAAAAGGGTGAATATGGAGAACAATTTTTTTCATAGACCGTCATATTCATTACCTGTACGTCATACTGTTTTATAAAAAAGTGTTATTTTTTTTTTCATTTTATTCGTCATTTTTTATTTTTATTTTTCGTTGAACTTTTCTTCTTGTAACGGCGAGCCACTCAACGCCAGACCTTGGGGATCATGAATTTTGACTCCGATAGTATTAAATTTCATTTTCCCTACAATTCTCTCTATTCGCACTCTTGATTCTCTCTCTCCCCCGTCTCTCAGTTTCTCTCGCATGCTTCATTTCATTCAAGTTTTCTCTCTCGCCGACCTTGAAGTCGCTGCGCGAAATTACCACCGCCATGGCGATAACGCAATTTGCTTTCGTTTCTCGCCCACTCAGACTACCACTGTGCCGTATAACGTCGAGCTCACTGCGAGCTGTCATCCCCCTCCCTTCTCTATGTATTTTCTCGCACTCTCTCTTTCTCTTTTACTATCTCACTTTATGTACTTTTTTTTTTTTTCTTTGCCTTGCAAATCGTATCCTCTCTCGGCGTCTACTTCGTTGAAACCCAAGCGAGGCTACCTTTTCCCTCGCGTTCCAGTTGGAGTATGTAAATTGGAGTTTCCGGCTGGTTCACGTAATAAACGCGCATTAGGACTCTCCGGACGCTTCCACGAAAATTCACAGAGGCCCTTCGCCGACTGAAAGTCGTACCTCAAACCCTCCCCATTCCCCTACGGAGCTTCGTATCTCCCATTCCGTGCGTTTCTCTTGAATCTCCAGCAACCCCTCTTTCTGCAACGCACCCCCCTATTGAAGGAAGCGTCTCGTCGCTACGGCATTGTAATCAACGGCATTGATATCCAACTTTTTTTTACCTTACTTCACCGTCTTTTTTTTTTTCTTTTTTTTCGTATTCTCGCTTTCTTCATCAGGTTTGAACTGTCATAGACGGAAAAACAATCAACTTTTACGAAGTACTCAGTTATATCAGATACGCATGTAATTTTTTTCACGCACATTTCGTTTCCCCCGTGGAAAAAAAAATATGTAAATTAAATTTGTACATCGCGTCTTCATCTTTTTTCATCGTCGTTTATAAAGCCCCTTTATGAGAAAGTCGATTAACCAATTTCGGCTTTCTTCGCGAGAAAGAAAGATGAGGAACTGAGGAAATTTTTTTTTTTTTTTTTTCAACCATTACTTTGCGGGTGCTTTCCAAAGGGTCACCGAATTTTCAGTCAGTCGCGAGGGAACTTTTTGCGTTTCCGCTCGTCCAACGCGCACTTCGCGTTTAACGCACAAGTGCGCACAATATACCGCAGCAATATACGGGAACAGAGAAAGTCAAAGAGTTCAATTTTATTTCGCACTTCCAATAAAATTTTACTGTCCCTCTATCGGGATTTTTTTTTGTTCCGAGTTTCCGGCGCGGGGAGGGAGATCGATATTCTCGTGTTACTTCATCTATTCGATTCATCCTCAATTTGACGCCATAGGTATAATAAGTCGCGGCGCACGTGACACGCAGAGACAGAGACGGACAGAGATGTTCGGGCGGATTTTTTTTTTACTCCACATAAAACTATACAAAAGTGACACTAGTATTGATGACACATCCTTCACGTTGGCTATCGAAAAATCGGCTTTTGTCGAGATCCCGATATAGAGTGCAGGTGGTTTTTCGTGAAAATAGAAAAAAAAAAAAAAAAAAAGTTCGAATCTCCCGAAATCGATGATAAAAATGCATGGCATTTCTATGACTTTTGATTGAAGCTTGAAATACAAAAACCATCGTGTAAAAAAGTACGAAATCATCGTTTTTTGCATTTCATTGGTGAGACTCCTTTCTTTTTTCCCTTCAATGAATATTTATACTGAAACATTCGGTGATAGTTTTGCGGTATTTGATTTACCAATTGCGGAATCGGAAATTCCGCGATGCAGAAGAATCCGTGAATTTTTTTTTCCACTGTTAATTGGAAGTTTGACGTAAAAATAGAATTGTGGTAACAGGTATAGGATGATTGTTGTTGACATTTCACTCGTGACAATCAATTTTTTATTCAAAATTTAGACCGAAGCATTCAAAAATATTTCGGGAGCAGTAAAATATATGTGACATTATACTAGTCGCGTAATCGTGAAAATAACGTTAACTCTAGTGACGTTTGTCTTGAAGTATTCGTTCATCATCTTTACCTTCGTCTCTGTGTACCGAAAACCCGACGAACTAACAAATAAATATTTGCATGACGCACGAGAGCGGCACGGGGGGCAGCGTCTTACTCAAGGAGGTCGCGGAAACAAATATCTCGGTATTTGCTTCTTCTTCCCCCAGACACAATTAAATGGAGAAAGCTCCTCCACTCTTGTGTCTTTTGAGGCGTCTTCATGTTTACACAGAGCTATATATCTGTATAAGAAAATTCTTCACCAGTCTACTTGATATATCGTATACGATATATGTATACAACATACAAATTCAAGTCTCCTGGATCCCCGGTGCTTCGCGAGTCACCCGGTGGGGCGGGGGTGGGTTGGGGGTTGGGGGTTGGGGGTTGGGCGGGGGGGGGGGGGGGGGGGGTAGTGATCTCTTGACGACGCCATATGATATACGATGCATATGCTTATTTTTTATTCGCTCTTCTATGAAACTATTTATTCAGCATTGTTAAGTCTCGAAAACATATTTTATTTCACTCCGTGCGTGAAAGCCACTTTCACGCATGCTGCGCGTGCTTGAAAACGCCTTTCTCGCAGTCGTAAAATAAAATTTTGTACGATATTCGTGTGAGAAACTTTTTCTCAACTCGTGTGATTGCAACACTCGCCTTCAGCTCGTGCTGCAAACTTACACTCGCCTTCGGCTCGTGCTGCAAACTTACACTCGTCAGAAAAAGTTTCAACGCACTCGTATCGTAATGTACTATTATTTTACTGAGTGCGAAAAAGGCACTTTTACGCACGCTTCGTGCGCGTATAAACCCCATTTTCACACCTTGTGAATTAAAATTTTTTACGATTCTCGTGCGAAAAACTGTTTCTCAACTCGTCTGATTGCAACACTCGTCAGAAAAAGTTTTTTCGCACTTGTATCGTAATGTACTATTTGCAGACCTGTCTTTTAATCGCATCAAATTGTGCGAATCAATATTGTTTTACTTTTGTTTATCATGAAATCGATAATTCGTGATGTAATGACAACGATTGACTAGATAACAAGATAATTTGGCGAAGAGTGTGAAAACCACAGATCCCAGAAGCTAAATGAGAAGCTTTAGGTCCACCGGACTAACATGACGATGGAATTGTTAATGATTTAGCGGAGGACGAGTCTCAGCGAGACGTTATCCACCCGTCTGCTCGGGATTCGAACAAATACGCGAAGAAAGATGAACAGAGAGGAACAGCGAAAAAAAAAACGGAGGAAATAAGCAAAGGGAAACAGCGAGACATCGAATCCGCACACCGGAATGTAATTCCTTGTATAGCAGGCTGTACAGAAGACAATCCGAAGATTGGTCACGAGTTTCGAGTGATTCTGTGTATATACCCTTCGGAACGATTCGGGAATGGAACGGTTACGTAAAGGGGAACCTACAGAACTTCGAGAAAACACGAAAACTACAATGTGCCGATACGCTTGTGTGCTCTCTGCGTCTGCTGATGCTTGATACTCGGCGCGGTCTTTCGGAGAAACAATTTCAATTGTCGGTGGCGGATAGCCGTGTGGCATTGCTTTGAACTTTTCTAAGGATATCCTACGCATTCCCGAGGTCGTACATGACGTCGCACAGACTCCAAAAGAGACCGTCTCCCCACCGACTGGATTGCGTTTACTTCGTACTGTATACACGTTTGAGTTTTCGAACTCAAGACCGGTACTGTCCCTCTTATCTTGCCGGTTGCAATTCGTTTGAGAGTACAGTCCGTCTCTTTCCGTTTCTTTCGCTCGTCGAATGGACAGAGAAAAACTAGAGATTTTCTCTCGTCCGTTGATTTACTTTCTGTCTTTTTTTTGTCTGTCGATTCTGAAGGCTCTGGACTGCCGGAAGAATGTCAAGTCGCGTACGAAATTTCGCTCTCAGCGATCCTGCGGATAGTCGCCGCGGATTTTCCTACAAATTCTAAGACGCTGCGAGGTCAAAGAGCTATCTTCAAAAATATGGGCTTTTGATGTAAAAAAAAATGTACGATGATATTAAGAGTGATTAATAATAGCCGAAAAGAAAACGGTATGAAAAAAATAGCGAATGAGATAAGATAAAAATCCGCCGAGAATGAATACGCTTCGTATTATGGCCTTGTAGCGCTATTATAAAAATAAACGTATAACGATTTTAGTTGGAGATTATTTTTCAAGTTTTCGCCGACTATGAAAAAGAAATTGGGGTAAAAAAAAATATATATACACTAAACCGACGAAATTGCTGAAGAAATTGCTCCGTCCTCGTGGCTTTGCGAAAGATAAGCAAAACGACGTTATCGCTCGCTCGTCTTTTCGCGACAAAGTGAGACCGTGAGAGCCGTAGAACGAAAAGTGGGCGAAAAAAAAAGAAGGCGAATGTAATTTGGCTCGATGCTAATAAGATCTCTCGCTCTCGTATTCTCACTCCTCTACACTCATTTCTTCTTCTGCTTCGTCTTCTACTCCTTCTTCTTCTTTTTTTTATTCTTCCTTTATTTCCGCGACTCTGAATAATGCATAGGATGAATTTGGATGTGATAACGGGCGAGAAGGGAAAAGCACCGTGAGAAGGGCGAATAAGAATCTCGGTGTCTCGTCTGCAGTACGAAGAGCGGTTAGCCCCCGCGTACAGCATCGGGTTAGCGAGAAGCGAGTATCCTTCGTCTGTCGTGACGGTCCATTCGCGAATTGTCAGCGTGGAAGGAAACATCATTCGCCACTTAGTTTCACGGTATTAAAAGGGATAGTATATTCGGGTCGTACGGATTCTCAGCAGATGCTGTAAGCTTGTACCGCGTATAGACGAAACGGAGAGAATTGTCTCACGATTTCTGGCAAAATGCATTTTTTACCATTAATAAAAAAAACACACATTCCGCACATAGTATATTAAATGTTTATAACGAATACTTAAAATAATTCGAAATCAATTTTTTTTATTTATTTAATTAAAAAAAATTCTATAATTTTAATTTATTTTATTCAAATTAATTGCGCATTTGCCAAAACTCCTTAGTTTCCGATATTAACGTAAATTCAATCGGACAATTATATGTGAAAAAATGGATACATTTTTTCGGTATAGTTATCGCTATGCATGTACGAGAAGGGAGGGGGAGAGGGTGCGTTTCTGTATAGTATCGCGATGTGCATCGTGTTGCAGAGGATACCGCAATATCAAGTCGACTCGGCCTCCGGTATAATAGCACTCAACATCGGAGCTCGTTTCGCGGCGAAGCTCAACAAACGTTATACGTCCTGCGAACGAGAGTACGAGAGTGGATCCTTCGGGAAAATTAAATGAGCCTGGAAACGGTACTACTCTCGAACGGTCGTGGCCTCTAGGCAAGGAGAGAAGCTGCAACGATGGAGACGGGGGTCACGTAACCCGATCGAACCGCGATAGTATCTCGAAGAGCGTGCAGTCGACCGCAGTAACAATAAAATCCTGAAATCCCTCGACAGTTCGATGAATTTCCGTCCGATCCCCTCGCGCTACATTTCTCGAAGATATTCCCGAGTTAATCGATAGCAAATAACATTGAAAAAAAAAAACGAAAATGTTTCGTCTAAATTATTATAATTTGAAAAATATATCTGAATGAATCTATAATGCTGGCAGAAAAATCAATGTTGTTATCAATTAATATCTCTTTTCGTAAACAATAATTTGGTTCAAACACTCATGAAATTCTTCAAACCGATTTTCCAATCACGAAAAGATAATTAAAAGATTTTTTCAAAGGATTTTCAAATGGGAGAATAATTTTTTTTATCGAGTCAAATTAAAGGCTATCAATATTCATCGTCCGAAAATATGAAATATAAAATTCATATTTCCTTAAAATTATGCTGATTCGAGTGTATTGCGAGTGGAGTAACAGTTAACTAGAAGCCATAGAGAGGAAAGTAACCAAATTTGTTTCGGCCTTTTCTCGCCCCCATACCATTCGTGAGCTCAATCCAGGGAAAGCAGAAACGTCATCCGTGGGGAATGACAAGAGGATGGAGATGAGCGAGCAATTTGTAAACAAGTGGCAAAGGTTGTGCAAGAGGGTGACGGTAGATAAAAAAAAGTGCGACGGAATGAGTACGAAATTGTGGAAGGAGTAGTCGAATGAGAGCTTTTCTGAAGACGAAGAGTATATAACCGGTGTATATATATGCGTATATATGTATATACCGAATATATCTACGGAAAGGGTCAGTCAAGCGTAGAAGGGAGGCAGCTGGGCTTCCGGAAGAGAGAGTAGTGAAGAGGAAAAGGAGAAATGGCGAAGGGTAGGAAAAAGGAGATAAAAGAAGAGTCAGAAGTTTTTCAGGGTGGGAAGGATCGAAATCAGGCGTAAGGGACGATTCCCCCGAGGACCAAACTTGTCCGTATCGGTGCGCCGAGTTTCGAGAAGCAGGGAATCCCAAGAAGACGTCGGCAACGGATAGGTATCGTGTGCTCCAAAGGTCACGTGCTCGTGCTGCCTCCCCATCTACTGTTGCTCGATGTATCGTTCACATCCAGAAACTAACTGCGAAGTGCTTGGGATAAATTATTTTTTTCACCATCTTCTTCACTATTACTTCATTCGCATCATTGTCTTGGATATACAAGTAATTTACTGTTTGCAATTCGTCACACTGTTGCTGAGGAGTTCATTTGTTGGAAAAGATTTTAGTCACTATTTCGAAACACTTTTCTAACGATGTTCTGTATTGCAGAAGTTAGGAGAGTTGATAAACATATTCTCTTGAAGTCACAAATGAAAACGAAAAAACTTGCTCTTCATCTTGACTCAAGTTGTATACAGACATTACATAAGTTTCTCGGTTTAAACGACTGCATATAAGTATACAGTGTACCGAGCGGTATGCACTTGCCAGGCTGTTGGCGTTATCGATGCCACCGAGTAAACGCGGTATACCTCTTTACTTTTTACGTCACTTGTTCCCCGTGCGCCCCAAGGCAAAGGGATGTGTACGGTAGAAGGACGATGAAGTAACGAACGAAGAAGCGAGCCATATAGAACCGCATAGAAGGCGAATGAACGTATGAACCAAGTGGGCAAGTGGCCACAAGGGCAGTATACAAGGAGGGAGCCTCGCTATCGGACTTTTCCATTCCGTCGTCGGGTTAATGCCCTGTTACAGGCAGTTACGTGAGCTTGACCGAGCCTAACCTACCCGTGGCCACCCTTAGGTGTAGTAGCCATTCGACAACAGTACCCGAAGAGGCACGAAGCTCTTGCTTCCATTCTTGGGGTTATTCTTTTGCCGCAACGGGAACCCGGGCACATACCTTTCCCTTCTCTCCACGGCCACCTTAGAGTTCTTCGCTTGCTTGAACAATAGAACAACCAGAAGCCTCAATCCTTGGTGCTGCTATACGCTTTAAAACAACGGCCACAAACTCTTAAACCTCTTGCTTTCGTCGTTTCTCACTCTTTCTCGGTCATTTTAGCTCCACACCAATGGCACTGTAGCTTTTCCTCACTTTATTCGACGCCCCGCAGGTGTTCTATTACTATACGCGGCGCGAATGTATCCTTTTAAGCACGCGTTACCAACAACCTACCATTAGTGGCACGAAGAATTCGCAACTTGTCCGGCGATGTGTGGGGTTAACGTACACGTACGTGAACGTGAAGGCGATACGAAAGAAGGCGTATGAGCTACTGACACACGGGCGCAATGTTAAAGGGGAGTTTTCTTCGAGCTTTTACCACGGTTCTGGATGGCTGGTGATGAATATTGATGTCGGGCTTTACGTCACGTGTCGGTGGTAACAATTACAGGATTTTCGTTAATCAATGGATTTGGACAAACGAATTTAATTGTGGGAGTTGATTTCCTCCCTCGACAAACATGTTAGGAACATCCGGTAATATCTATTTTAATAAAATGCCAATAATCACCTTTTTACAGCGAAGCAATAACTCCGGTGGATCTTCTCTACGGTCAATTAATTCCAATTACCTTGTTGGTCACGGAGATCCGATCTATTTTCGTCAAACTTGTTTGATCGATGCATCGATGAATTTGACCTTTAATTATCTACCGTGATATACTAATTTCTGATGAGTTTCCAACGGGATTGGGAATCTGGTAAGCCTGTACCCATTATAAACTGTTCGAGATCGTCGTGGTCTTAGGGCAATGCCCAAGATTAGTCTATCTTCGGATTAGACGACCGCCCTTCACGTACTTCATACCTCTTCATCACTATCCGTTACTCAGCTAAGGGCAACTATATTTAATTAAACTGTTACAACCCATTGATTGCTAAACTTGGCCAGACGAGACAGTCAAGATTATCGAAGTTTGAATTTCCTCGTCTTCCACCTTCATCTTTCTTGTCTATTCATAGTCACCTTCTACCGTAGTAGCAGGAGTTGATTCCCTCCTTTCTCCGGCAGATAGAGGTATGTATATCATTTGAGAAATCAGAGCAGAGGAAAGGTTGGTGAAGCTTCTTTCAAATTCTTGTCCTACTGATAAGACTTCACATGATGACAAAGGAAAAGGTATATATACTTTTTCCTTTGAACATTAAGAACATCAAAGTATCTAAACTAAAGTACTTGTGAACCCTACAAAAGGATGGACCACTTGATAACTATAGGATGGGAGCTGCGCAATGAGGAAACAACAACTACTAACAGTTATTTTTCTTCATGACCCATTCTTTCGTAGATCCGATCAAATAATCAATGCAAAAAAACAATTAAGAAGTTATTGTGTCTCCGATTGAATACCCGAAAACTTTCAGATGTGCAACTATCGTGTTCCACCAAACGAACTTGCATCAAAACTTGGTCCTCAATTTCTAACGTCATCCTCTATCCTTCTACTAGTACATCTCCCTTTCTCTTTCAAGCTCCTTCCTCATCTCACTCAAAGCTCGCTCGATGCTTGAAGGAAGCCCACCAGGAGATCTGGGCGTAAGGGGGATTGCCTGTCGATCGTGCTCCGCTGCCGCCTACGTCTGCGAGGACGAGCTAGCAAGAGGGAGTTTTCATTTAAGTTAGAAATTGCTTCTTCCGTAGCGATGATGGGCCGCAAATTGGGCGCGAAAGAGAACGCCAAGAAGCCGAGAGGAAGTGAGGCAGAAGAGTAGCGTAGAGAAGGCGAGCAGAGTGGAGTGTAGTATAGTCGAAACCTGCTTTCCTTCGCAAAGTTGCGAAGGTGCTACTGGCCCTATTGGATATGTCTATGTGTGCTGTGTAGACGGTCCTCGAAGCGCGCGCCCAGGCTTCGTTCGAGATAGAGAACGAAGAAAGGAAGGAAAGAGTGCGATAAAGATATGCCCGTTACCCTTACATAGTATACAGCATGTAGGTACTACTTATACATACAGGAAGGAGAAACACAGCAGAGGGTAGTTTTCTCTATCTCACTCGGAGCAGAGGGTAGTTACTACTACTTTCCTCGTTTTTTTACTCTCTCGACGAGAGTGAAAGAGTGAAGAGAGTTTTCCCTTGCAACCCCTGGAGAGAGGAAACTACGTACACCTACCAACGCGATGTTCTGGAAAGCGGGTATTGATTTTTGTTTACCTACCTCCTTGGTTCTTATTCACCAGTACATAGATACGGACCTATAACTATCCCCTGGAAGTTCGGGACGTTCTTCCAAAGGAACTCTATCTAATGGCATTGATGCTAGAATATATGTACTTGTTTAACCCTAAGGATCAGTAATGCGTATGATCAACTCGGAATAACTATCTTCTAGAGCCTATTATTAAGCTATATTGGTAAAATAAAAATAAAAAAACATTTTTTTATCCACTTTTCTTTAAACCACTTGGCATCGAGACGCTACCGCGTCTCTTGATATCGATGTGCGTCATCAACATCGAATCTAATACTCGTCGAATATCTATTCTGGACGAAGTACTACTCCAATGAAGGTAAAAGTGCGAAAACTCGTATGATCTACAGTTACGAGCTGCAATTGTTTCACTTTTCAATCTTTAACACTGTCGAAAAACAATGATGTCTTGACTCATGGATGTAAGCTTTGTCCCTTTCGATCGATGGAAAGACCCTGACCTTACGAGGAAACTCTCACTTTTCAACCTCCGAAGACTGTGGGAGTATTTGCCGAAGAAACAAAAGCCATTTAACTCGTTATGGAGAATCAATACGTCGGAGTATCTTTCATGAATGACAGACGTAACAATCGCGACTGCCAGATTCTACGAAGTCGAGAAAGAGAGAGAGGCAAAGAGAGAGAAAGGGAGAGACTGAGAGAGAGAGAACCAGACGAACTCAGGGCACGAATTGTACTACCAAGAGGAGACCACTGTAGCAGCCGGTGCACACGTATTACTTAGGTTCACAGTACAATGCAAGAGAATACAATCTCGCGTTGTGGCACATTGCCACAAAGCGCGGTGCTCTCTTCGCGTTTCGAGAGCTTCGCACAAGTATTCTAAGCGGCTTACGGGTTCGTGACACAGTAAAATGAATTCGTACACATGCACAGAACTTAGGGAGTTGTATGCTGTGATCAGAAGATATCACGGAACACGGATCAGCACCTAGAGTACCTCTGTTGATGGAATATCTGATTTTGGAACAGGATTATTTCATTTTTTGTTGAAGACTGTTTTGCGTTCATCTATGATTCAGGCTGCCGAAGATGAATGATCAGAACCTTCCACGATATTGAAAGACGATATGTTAAGAAACTCGACGCAGAACTAATTGATAAAGACTGAGGCTAAAACCACAATGGTTGATGCCATTGCGCATGTTGAAGGCGCATTGAAGGAGAACTTGGTAGAGAAGTGACGCGAGGGATTATTCGAGCCCCCGGATGATGAGAAATTCATGTCGGTCGATATACTCGGTATCATAACCAAAAGCATGACAAACGAAGAACTTTCATTCGTGTGGAGTGAAGGAAGGGAGAACTACCAGATCACGGGAAATTACTTCCGTTTCATTAGAGGGCCGGAGCTCAGGAGGAAGAAGCCGAGTCTGTGTGTACCCAACGAGCTTTACAATATACGATAGTGTGTGGATTGGTGTAGCACGATGGCGGTATGCACCGGCGGTGAAATTCGTCACGCAGAGACTCGTGACACGAGCGAGGGAGTTCGAGGGCGAAATATCAAGTCACCCCTGTCTACGGTCCGTAACCCATGACAATATTAGCTGAGTTAGCGAATGAGATCGTCATCGTCGTCGTGGTCGGGAGGCTCGAGCGTTTGTCAGGACACACACTGCATCCCGGGGATATATGATCGAGCATGCGTTTATTAAGCGAGAAACGGACCGCTGGGACGTGGGGATAAAGCAAAAGCGAGACGGAGAACAACGGAGACATGAACTGGATTAAGTTAGAAGAGAAGGGACGACGGATAGATGTGGCAAGCACAGGAGGAACGTCGCAGTTACACAGCTCGTCGGTGCGCAACGTTAATGCAATCGTCTAATGCTCCCTCTAGGTGCCGGATGACGCGATGATGCCCACTGTCATGCTAATCCACGAACGAGGTAATTGCGCGTGGTTACGCGCGTCCAAGGTACAGAGAACTTGAGGGCTGATGCGAACCTAACTGGCGAGCATTGTCCTCACCAACGAGAATGCAGAAGGGATGTATTGCTTGTGACTCCTATGCATAGATATATAAATTCGCCGACGGCAAATGGGGGAAATGTGGGTCACTATTATACATGGATACATACAGATTCTTATACAGAGTCTTACATAGATGGAATATGGATTTTGAAAAGCGTTGATTAGAAATTAATCTTAATTCTAACCATCATTACGATGGCTGCTACGCGGTTTTCTAATGGTGGATATGTCTTCATAGTGAGGTGGGAACTGTAGTAAGTGCATACGCAACGTATCTGTTGAAGTTCCAGGCTAATGAGGGAAGTGGTGCAACCATAATTCAATGTTCAGAACTTTAGCATGCATCATATTACAGCTGCATGTCTGTCAATGGCTGCAAACACAGTCGCGGTTGAAAGTTGAGGCTCCAAACACAGCTTAAGGTGACCTGAATTACCCGATCTTTTCTAAACAAGAGGGGAAGGTTATTTGTTCGATGAAGAAAGGAACCGCGTGACATGATCGATGCTGTCGAGGAACGACGAAAGTAGCAACGGAAGGGCACGCTAGGGAAGAATCTCCATTGGATAGCGGTTCCATCACGCTTGCACACAGTTTTGGTTCACCCTTACGATCACGAATATTTATCCCGGAAGTGTATCTCGGCAAAATCGCGGTCGAGACAATGGACTAGAATAAGAAAAAGACGATGAAGAAGCGAGTGCGGGTTAGAGTTCGGCTTACACGATGTGTTTTCTTTGCGGAAGCAGGGGCGATGAGAAGATTTTCCCGAGTCACCGAATGATTCTGCGGAAATCCTTGAATCGGGTCCGGGATACACTGTACAAGACTAATGCCCCGAGAATACCCTCAGGCGTGGCGAATTATTATTGTGCTCGTACAAGTACCCGGGTATACATAATCAAGAAGTTTCTAATGCATAGATCCTCAGTTATAGTGGTCACAATGACTTCAAATGAATATGTGATATCGAAGGGCGAATATTTCTCGTTAATCCAAAGACTCTACACGCTGTTTCGCAACTTATGTTTATCGCCGGCTCCGCGGATCATTGAGATACTTCCGTTGATATCGCGCAAACAGATAGGTCACTGATTGAATATCCCCTTGAAATAGAGTCATAAATCAATCGATGAATTTATGGTGAACACGACAGGCACGCGGGGGTTACAGGAAATTATGTAGTACCACTGTGATCTCTGATCTGGTAAATCGATGCGAGATATCGAATTACGAATGACGCAGGATTGGGTTGTAGTAGAATCGTGATAAAGGGACCAATGGGGAAATCCTGTAGATGTGCGCGTGTATGAAATGTATGATACGTTGGATGGAGAATGGGAGATAGGAAAGGGGAAGAGGCAAAGTGTCATTCAGGTGTTGCAAGCGAAGAGGCAGAGTGCAGGGCGAGAGGCCGTGAACGGTCGGAGGGGGTATACGTATCACAGAGAGACAAGCCGACGCTGGATAGTTGGTGCTGCTAGGAGTCGGTCGGGGCCCGACCTACGCTACCTTCCAGGCGATACGTCATTCCTGACAAGCCCGTGTGGTCGGGCGTCGACTAAACCCTCCCTTCTCTCCTATTCTATACTCCAAGCATACGGCCCGTACATATATATATACGTATACATATTATACGTGTATATTTTACAGGGTATAAGTACATGTATTGTGTACATATAGATATTGGGGCGCGCGTGGCTTGCGAGAGGAGTGCCTCGCACCCAACCGAGCCAAGCTCGTCCATCATGTTTGAGTAATGCAGAGACACGATTTCGCGTTATTGCGAATGACCGAGCCTGTCGCGGCCCACTCGCTACACACAACACAAGTTCTACAGTACACGCTGCTGGATATATGGTACTGTGAAACTGCAAGGAGTTTGACGTTGCGGAAAGATTTTATATGCGTTTAGACCTATGGATGTTCTTTGCCGAGTACAAGTTTTTCCACATTCTAACAGCGATAATGGCTAAATATCAATTAACCGCATTTTATGAGAGTGTTTATTCCGTCTTGTCCCGTAAATTGAATACGAACATTGGTTGTGGAACATTCTTTTCGGTTTCCTAACATGCGATGTTATGATATTCATAGACGGAGAGATGGATCTGATAAACATTACCATGTCGTCTGGATAAAAATTACTATATTGCCTTGTAACGCGGCGCTACAGCGCCACCTATGGCAAAAAGTACGAAACTTATAAGAATTTTTACTATAACTATAAGGAGTTTTTGTCAGAGTTTATGGTAAAAATTGTTATAACTTTTGCACTTTCTGACATAGGTGGCGCTGCAGCGCCGCGTTATTGGGCACTGCAGCGCCGCGTTACTGGGCATTGTAGCGCCGCGTTACTCGGCACTGTAGTCATTTTTATCTCCACGATATGGCAATGTTTGTCAGATCTTTTTCTTCGTGTACCTAGAATTTGGATGGTGTTGAATCATAGATGAACTTACCGTTATGAACTAGAAGGGTCGAGTCACGTGCGAGATTAGTGAGCTCGCTATCGGTTAACGTTTCGTCCGATGCGTTTCCCGATGTCGGTGTATCGCTGAGACCAGCACCGCTTCCCGGTACGTGGTAAAGGGGATGCTGTTGTTGCTGTTGGTATCCTCGTTGCTTGCTGTGCTGACTCGAGTTGTAGTGATTGTGCTGGGACTGAGCGGTTTGGTGATTATTTTGGGGATAGCCGACGCCGCGGCCACCGCGTTGTACACCCAATGAATTATCCTCGCCCTCGCTGCCGCTCAGGCTGTAGGCTGGGTAAAGCCGTCCCTTCCCTGTGGAACGGTGAAACAAAGGGCGCAATCAGGAACCCAGCTCGATAAACCTCATTCACTCTCAGAACCCATCCCCTCTCCCCACCATTCCCTCATTCCTACTCGCTACCACTGTAACTATACAATTTAAATACACCATATATCGTATACGAACAATTCCCTCGGAAAATAATGTAAATTCAATGTGGAACAATGAAGAAAAATTTATTGTTTCTAGTTTTGAATATGTTAATAGCTAACATAACGGTTATTTTTTTTTTGCATTTTTCGACGAGGTTTTTCGTACCAAAAATCAATATTAATGTACAAAGTCATATATTCGTAGTCTGTGAGGAAAAAATCCGTTGGGTGCAGTTTTAAATCAACACGAGAGACGAAAAACATTTTTTGCGACCTATTTTCCAAAAAGTCGCATTTTTTTCTTTTATTTAATAAAACAGTGATATGTTTACCTATGGGGTATCGGAAAATTGAGGTGTATAGGAGAGGGGGCACCGGTTTACTATATGTTACTAACGTATCGAGATGGGAAGAAGAAAGGAGAAAAAAATAATGGAGTTGAAGGGATTGGATTACCGTTTGAGATCAAATACGAACTTTAATCATGAAGATATCAGAAGATAAGTATAGGTATAGTATAGCGATAAAGGGACTATGGGGCCGTAATATGCTGCTGATTGAGATCGCTAACGATGCTAGGGGTGGGCAACGCGGAAAGGGCCGGGAGGGGGGGAGGCTTTGGCTGTCTACTGGTCGATTATCGGCATCGCAACGACCATCTACAGGGTTCCTCCCCCAAACCCCCCTTACTCTGTCGACGTCGACGTTCAATCTCGCTTGGGCGTCTTAGTCAAAGGATTCTCGAGATCCTTGTACTCGTCCCAAAGTTTACTCGTTACGTTAGCCCACCGCGTGGATATAAAGTGGGTGGGCAAATGGGGGTGGCAAGCGGGAGGGTTCGAAGGAAAACGGAAGGTAGATAGATCGAGCGAGTATGGCGATGGAAGGGATTTTCCATTGAAACGTACCGTCGCGTAGAAAATCCGGAGAGAATGAGCCGCGCGATGGAGCGGCGGAGTTATATGAGAAGCGTTAACCCAACGGGCTTTCGATCGGACTTTAATTATTCGTTTTAAAGAGCGGCTAACAAAGTTACCAAAGCATTATATAACGCCCGATAATCTTGTTTCGCTAATGGGTACGACGAAAGCCACACATATAGGAGATTACATAAGGCCACGTATACTAGACGCAAGTATACATGTATCTGCTGTACTGAGGCTACTATTTAATATTTATTTTGTAAACTGGAGAGTGCTTATTTTTTTCCAAGAAAAATAAAAGTCGGTTAATGTCTAGACGACGCTTTGAGTTAAGAATAAATTGAGAGTACGTTATTATTTTATTTCATTTTAATTGCACTTATGAAAAATTGACCAGACGCTTCCACGCTCTTACTTTTTTCATTTCTTTAGAAAACCGATAGTTTAAAAGTAAAGAATACATGAAATATATCGAAGCAAAAGCGTATTGGTGAATCTGTTTCTCAGGAATTCATAGATCGTATATTAAATATTAATTATTCTCCCGTTGCCCTTCAACGATTCTAAAAATGGATGATAGCGTCATGAATGCATGAAAGCTTTGACGACGATCTAATTTCATTGCCATCTTTTGTACACTTGGCCCCCCCGATGTGAATATCTTTTGGAATATCTGAGGTTATATAGAATCACTTAGAATCGTGCGGGTGTAACGGTTCAACTTATACCAAAATATATATTTCGGTTTACCGAGTATCCAAACATATATTTGAAAGTGGAAGGTGGAACGCAGGGTGTAGGATATCGAGAGCTGGCACTTTCGCTTTGGGACAGAGCCATTGAAACCCAAGAGGACGCGGTAAAAGCAGGCTGCCTGGCGTATGCGGGATGGTATAGATTTACTATATCCCCGTACGGGGTGTACGTGCTAAGCATTAAGGCTTTCTCTCTCTCTCTCTCTCTCTTTCTCTCCAGAAACCCATGAGTTTCGGGTGTTGGAAGGGAGTCCCGAAGAAATTGCGAGTAACAGAGACGAGGATACCTCTTCGGGGTGGCAAAACAATCCGGACGACTCGCACTTGGACAAACATCCCAAACGCGAGACTTCCTGTGGATCCAGTGGGAGACTAAGAGCAGAAGAGAGTTAAAGCGTTTCTGCTCGGGTACTTTGACCTTCCAGCTGAGGCATCTCACCAAGCTACAGCCTTCGTTGTCCCTTTACTTAATGTCAATCTTCTCGAAGCTCTTCGTCCAAAATCTCACGAGCAGCGATATAAACAATTTTTTTTTTTTCATCTTAATTGACCTCCATAAATTGTCTCTTAAGAATAAATATCAGATAAAATTTTCACATTAATATCATTACCAATGATATTTTTTTTTATTCAATAATCTTCAAAATTACAGTTTGTAAATCGCTGATAAAAATTAATTTCGATTAAAGTGATGAATTTTAATGAATAGAAATTGATCGATTTCTACATCGGGATACAGTGGAGGGATTGGATTTTATCAATTTTTTTACTTTAAACAAAAGTGTTTTCTTCGTAGAGATGTTTATTCTCATCGAAATTGCTTCTCGCTATTCCGAAAGCGATTTTCTTCTATTTCCACGGGTCCAGCTTCGCGGAATAGTTTTATCGCCGATTTATTTTTCTTTGCCAACTTGCGAGGAAAACCGACGAGATATCTCGTTCCCAATGACGATTATCGACTTCGATCGTCACGAAGCCGCGCACACGGAGAAGTATACTTAACTCGCTTGACTGTACCGAGATTCAACGTTATTGCTCCCATACGGGGCGTCGAACCATCGTGGAAGATGACCGTCGCGTTCAGACGCGGTCACACGTACTTAGCCTCGATATATGAGCGAAGGACAGGGACAAGAGAATCCTCGGGGAACGTCGAACTGCTGAGAAAACTGCAGATATGCATCGAGGTGGCGAAGAGATACTTGTCGCGAATCCGCGAGAACCGGTTTCTCGCGCTCTTGATTCTTTCTGAGTACTGTCGTTTTCACGCTTCGACGCGACCTGCTGCTGGTTTCTTAACCGTCCTTGCGTCGCCTCGTGTCGCGTCAAAGTAATTGATGGCAATGCCTGCTCCCGGAATTCATCGATGCCACGAAACCGATCGCGGAGTAAAAAAAACAGAAAAAAAAAAAAACTGACAAACAATGATGCGCGATATATTTGATCGATGTGAGTAAAGAAATCAAACATTACGCGAACAAAAATTCATATCAATCTTCTCAAGGTTCCTCGCTTCTTCGATAATTTTTTCGCATTGAAACGTAACTATTTATTTATTTTCTTGTCTCACGCAATTTCGCGGCGAATTCTAATTTTTGCTCAACCAAAGCAAGATACTAGAGAATGCAATCTTGAATTCATTCAAAGATGTTATAACAACCCTTGATTGAGCGGATTCTGATCGAAACTCATGTATTTCTGTATCAACTGTTCCCAGATCTGTTACAGCAACCGCCCATTTGCCGGTTGGGCAACCATGTCAGTTATTTTAGTTCATCGATCGACCGAACATACACAGCCCGCAAAGCGGACGACAAGCCAACATCAATGTAGAAAGCATCGATGTTGGCAAAATCAAACGAAGCCACACACAAGGTAGCTTTAGGGCGCCGATGTGTTTCCCCGATCGATCCGATCGATCGATTCGATTTTCTCGGCAAACATGCCTCAATCACTCCGACCATTCAGTATCTCCCGTGTGGACGGAGGGCAGGGATGTTTCCGTTCCCTCGAGAGCAGGGAACAGGGTTGCGTATGCGAAAATAGCCGAGAATACACGCATAAACACACACGGAGGACATTGCAGAAATACGACAAAAGGACAAGAGTGAGCTGGCAATAGAAGCGATAGTTGAACGATGAAAGAGGAACAGAGTATACCTAGTCGACGACATAGCTGGATGGGTTTTCCCCCGACTCCCGTACAGAGGATCCATTATAATTAGATTTGATCGCGCATACCGTTAATGGACACGATATATCGACCTTGTGCGCAACAAACTCGGCTGGTAGTTAACCGAATTATATCCCCGTCCTGCGTTCTCCCCTCCGGCGCACTTTTGCTCAGATTCAACCCTGTCATCCAAGTATGACACAAGTATACATCTATATACGATGTTCTATAACTATTTTTTTTTCATATCCTCGTTACCGCGACCGCAAAGGTCCCAACGCGTTTCTTTTAGTCCTCAGCTTCGTCCGACCTTCCCATCACGCATTCTCTCTTCAGTGCTCCCTGTGTGTTGACCTTCTAGCTGTATATGCTTGGAAGCTCGCCCTCAGGGTTAAACAACATCACCAGGGAGTTTTAACGCTCAGCTGACTTAGTGATTTTCTAATTGGCTTAGCCGCGGACTCAGTGGCGGGGCAACTCGTTGAAATCTCGGACTGAGAGAGAATTATAAAAGAAAGTCGTACGGATAGACGGGAAAGAGAAGAGTAAAGAACGGATGACGGAGGAACAAAAAAAAATGCGACAAAAAAAAAAAGAAACGAGATAAAACCGCCAAATCCATCCACCAGGGCAGAAACAGCGTATACAAGTTCGTGCGGTGAGAGACCCAGTACCAACGCAGGGTTGTATGTAAACTCCGGAGAAGGTTGCAAACTCGTTCGCAGGAAGATAGGACTATGAGAGCGAGAGAGAGTAGAACTGGAGTAGAGTACAGAGCCGTGAAACGCAACGGGAGTAAAACTCCAGCGAGTTTGTGCGCTCATCCTCTGCCAACCTCCCCCCACCCAACCCCACCCTGCGCTACTCTCTCGCTCGTTCGTTATGCTCTCGGGACAAACTTTTCCGTGTCAGCGAACGCGCGGTGGAAATCGTTGAAACAACAGGGATGAGTATAGGTATGGAGGATTCGGTCCGCGGCCAGTATGAGAAAAAGAGAAGACAAAAAGAGAAGAAGGAGTCGAGTTGCGCGTATTAGCAGGTAGAAGAGTACGTAGGAAAAATCGAAGCGAGAGCACGTTGGAGTTTGTCGACTGGTGCACTGGGGTTTTCATAGTTTTTTCACTTTTGACGGAAAAATCCCAACATATATGGAACGTAGTGCAGTGCGTTTTTCTTATTTTTTTTTGCCGCAGTCGAAATGTTAGCACAGGTAATATGGAAAAGGAGGAATATGGATACATTACTGTTAGACCACTTAGAAATGAATTTAAATGGTATGTTATGTATTTTATTCATAAAAGGATGCTGACCAATGAAATGCTTAAAACTAAATGATCATCGGTTTGTTAAATCGACCATTTAAGTTCTGGATTTTTAAATTTTTTTACGGCTGGTTAAATTTTCGTGGAATGTCGACACTTTGATCAAATGCCAACACATCGACTTTACTCCAAATAAGCTTCAAAATAATTACTTTTAAAAAGTCTTAAAAAAACGTGAGATAACGTAAAAATGTATCATAGCGAAACTATGTCTCGAACATCGAAAAATAGTTGCGCAACGCATTATCCAATTTTTCTATACGCAACGACAAAAAGTTTTCAAGTCGTTGAAAATACAAAGTCGGAATGGAGGTCGTAGTTTCTTACGTCCCTTTACCTCCGAATAGAAAGTAAACAACGTCGTTGTTTTTCTTACAATGAGATCTTGTTTCTTCAGCTTCTCGAGACTCTCTCACGGATCTGTAGCTTGGGTCGGATTATCGTATTACGATGAGGGAGTATTGTGAAGTTTCGCTGCCATCGGCCATCATCTTGGCATCGGTATAGTAGCAAAATATTCAAACGACATGTGTATGTGTCTACATACTGTAGTGGATATTCCATGCGCACTACATACAGACCATTCGCGTGACCGGAATATTTTCTTCCGCCACACACTCTCGGTCATTCGGGTCGGATGACACCCCTATGCGAATCACGAGCGTGTCATATCGCTCGAACCCGCCCCGAAATATACCTGTTTCTATGCTTCTGTATATTCAAGTATATGTACAAAGCGACGATGGTACTTGCTACAGCGGTGAAGACCGCGGATATGGAACGACCCTACCAATCCCATCAACAGCAACGTATCAGGTCATATCCTGGATGGTTCTGTTATCACTATCCGGGATATTCCTGGATGTCTTGACCAGAGAGCCGTCTCACGCAGTTTCTGTATATCCAGTCATCTGCAGGCCATCCAGGCGAAGTTTCATCAAGCTTAACAATGCTTCGACCCTAACAACTTGCGCCTGATTTGGTAATGTTCATACATCGTTCAACTGCTCGATTTAGCTTATTCCCAATTCGTTTGGTATGAAATGGAACCTCTTTCAGGCTGCTATCTAACTTGTCTTATTTGTCATTGCCGTTTCTGAATGGTCGTTGTCACTTGAACAAGTGGGGAAACCTAAAGTAGAATGCACACCATACGGTTACGTAGGTATCTACTTATGCCGCAGTAATGCCATAGTAGGGAGATCCAAGCCATGCCGCTTCGAAACGTGTCAGTTCTGCACGCGTTTCAGGCTATGAGAACTAGTCGAGGGGTTATGGAAGCCCGTGAATTGCGTGGACAGGCTACCGGGACGACTTTTATCGCCTCGTAACGTATGGACAAGCACCACTTTGCTTCGTGCACGACTGGCTGGGATACCCCTCCCCTCCCCCTCCCGCCCTACCCCTACTGTTGGACGTAACACTCGACGGGTCAGTCGACGGACGGCCTCGCGTTTCAAGCTTCCAAGCACAAGCTCACCACCAACCTATTCCTATACCATCCTGAGTATACAATCGTCACTACGCGTAACCCTAGTGCTCGAGAACGACGATGTACCACCCCCATTCCGCCCTTTCCAACTTCCCCAGGTCACGTGTTGACTCTTGACGTTGTGTATGAGGGATGATATAATCGCTCTATAAAATAACTCGTCTGCTACTGTATGTCATACGGAATCATATACATAGAAATGCAGTGGTCTAAAGTACTGACATAAGATACGAGGGTCGGTCAGAACGATTACCTACAAGATATAGAGAGGGACTCGTGCAAATGTGGACCATTTCTTTCTCACGGTAACAATACCAGATTTTCTATTAAATGAAAAAGAATACGCTGATGGTAACATGGCGATGAGTGAAGTCATCCCTTGCCGTAAGTTACAGTTGACGATGAAAATTTGCGGTACTCTTTTTTTACACATTGTCTTCAGTTCGAAATAATCGAGTTTCAGTTCCATTCTGTCGTCTTGTAAGATGAAATTAATTATTTAAAGTACCAAGTATATTACAACCGATTTCAGACAATGCGAGTGAAGGGAATGCTTCAGCTTTCGTAAACTGTCTCCCGTCTCGTTCTGTAAAATTATTGGAAGCTCCACGGTACATGAACTTTCCGATAATCACTTGTGAATAACTTATATGTTTCTGGAAACTTGATAAACATTCGGGAAACCAGTAAAAATAAACTATACTACCCGTATAAACATTATTTTAGTGTTCCAACCGTAAAGTCGCTCCTCTCTCGGTGTCTCTATCTTTGATATTTCAAGCTGTTCTATGCTTCTCGGAAGCACTCAGGTGTAACCATACATCCCAACGGTATACTGCTGTGATCTCTTTGTTATCCGCGTTGTTAAGAATTTGTTAATATTTCATTGACCCCTTTTAAAGATGATTCTGATTGAAATGTTTAGAGATTAACCGACGAAGATAAAAGTGCAATTTTAGTTGCACGGAAGCCACGAGAGAATCGAAAGGATGACGAGCGCAGAGAATGAGTTGGAAAATGGAGGTGAGGAGGCCAAGGGGTTAACTTTCCGTGACACGGTCGTGTTCAAACGAGCCAAGCGAACATAGCTTCAACGAGCAGAGACTTGCTAGCTATTGTGCGGTACGTTGGTGAGCACTGTCCCAGGACTAGCATCAACCCCTTGGCTGCTCCGTGCGGATAACCCCCCGCAAGCGCTATCGATCCTACAGTCTCACGACCCAAGTAACTGCCACTGCACACCAATGGTACTGCCTGCTGCTGTTGGTACTGGTGCAACCCCCTGACGCTTCTGCAGTGCACTACCGCACAGCACGCAACAGATCTCACGGAGTTGTGGAACGAAAAGCTTCCATTTTTTTTAAGATGACCATTCCTAACTCGTCCCTAAACCACACTGATTTCCTCGTGATTTCCCCGCGTTGTTTGTTTATTCGACGATTTTGAGTCGTTTGGTGAACGGACACAGAACGATTGCTATTCTTATTCCCGTATTCTAAAAGTTCGGAATTTTTTCTGATACCTTAAAACTTCCAATAACGTTTGCGCGTGTACTCTTGGAGTTTATTCGTAGAATAAAGATTTTTTTTTGCATCATTCTCTACCGCAGTAGCAAACATGGTAACTATAAGTTAACCGAAGATCGATCTATTCTACTTGTGAGTTAACGGGAGTGTGTGCTTCTCGTACGAGTGTAGGAGTTGCGCTATTATCTCTATCATCGGCATGAAAACCTAATGGCGGAAGGTTCGTTAAAGGTCGGAAGAGTCGGTGAACCACGGGGCGTTTATCCCAAGGGATTCTATCTCTAGTCTATAGCCCTTGTCGCTCTCTGTACCTCTATCTATCGTCCTCAATCTTGTCGAAACGAGTTATTTCGTCGTCGTCTTTGCGCTCCAGTCTTTCGTCTCTTTTTCGCTTTCGCGGTACGAACTCTTGTATAGAATAGCTCTGCAGCATAATCGGATGGATGGCTCCGAACGAGGAAAAAGAAAGAGAGTCGCGATTGCGCGAGAAGTTTTTTTGTCCCTAAAGCAGTTACCGGCTACTGTCGATGCCAGTCGACAAGTCTCGTGTAGCAAAGGCGGCAACGTACCGACAGTGCAACAGAAGCCGCGCGGAATTGTTACGCTTTGCTGTAAACCCCCCGTCCGACGAACAAGCGGGAAAGAAAAGACAAATGATATAGACAGAGAAAAGTTGAGGAATAAAATAACTGCCGTCGACTTTTGCCGTCGGCAGCTCTGAAAGTGCGTTTGTGTGCGCGTTTCTCTCCTTCTCTGTACGCGCAGAAATGCGAGAACAGGTGCACGAATCAATGGCTATGGCCCGAAGGCTCTTGCGTCTCTCGAGCCAATTATCTTTCACGACTTATGTGCCTTCGCCCCGCGAAGGACGTGTTATACGCACACGGTATGTTGCCTCTAGGTAACCCGCATACGCACCTTCGATCCTTTATCCCACACAATTGCTTCAGCACGAGTTTCTTCATATATTTGCTTCTCGGTAACGACGCCCGTATATCCTCGTTATAAAATAATAGTAACGAGGCGATAATGATAGAAAAAAAAAAAAAAAAAAAAAAAAACGAAAAACTCTAGAATTTTAATGGTTTTTCATAGCAATTGAAATCAACTTGACAAACAATGGTCGTGAATGTTTAATATACTGCGCTCCATGTGATTTTATAGCCAGAAATCGTTTTTTTGGCATTGTCTCGTTAACGCGACTTACACCGGTGGATACTTCACCACACACTTATTTTGTGAAAAGTTAAGATTATAATTATTTTTTTAAATGTTTGATATCTGCTGCACGGCGAAATATCTGAAAACCGGGGATTTTTATCGCTATAGAGTGGTGGTTAAGAAGCAATGATTCTGGACCACTCATTACCATATATTTTTTCGCTCTAAACCCAAACATCTGCTCGATAAAACGATAACAATTAATCGAACACTAGCGGTTTCGGCATATAAAAAAAAATGATTGAAAAATGGCGAACGGAAAACGGAAACAAAAGTTTAAATTCAGGAGTCGGTATAACGAAAGGATTTTTCGTAGTGTTCATCCGGGCGTTGCGGAAGTAAGGTAGGACGGGGTTATACGTAGGTACAACGACGATTATGAGAAATTATGGGGTTACCAGCGAGGGGAAGGGGGAGAGAGAGCTCAAGCGGTCTCAGAGTGTAGCGTGTCGACTTGGTAGCGGGCGGCGCGTGCTTCGAATATCGATCTAGAAAAGTCGCCGCCGGGTTTAGGTATTCCGCGGGGTCTGGGTATGCGGGTAACACGCGAAACTACCGTGAGACAAGGACGAAAAAGTATGGTGGAGAACAGTGCGACAAAGGGACAGGGACTTTTCAACGCGACTTGTTCGTTAGTTGTGCGGTGAATGAAGCTGGTCGCTTGGAATAACTAGATTCCCCGCCTCCGTCGGTCGACCCCGTCGATTATACCCCAAAGAACGACGCAAGTTCGTTTAACCGTCTTCGTTGTCGCGCAACGACGTTAAACCCTGAATTTCCTTTGGTAAGCGTCACCACAATCATTTCTCTGAGATTTTTAGCTATCTACAACTGGCGATAAATTCTAAATATGCATGAAGACCGATCCGAGAAAAAAAAAAAAAAAACATCGCTGTAGTCGGTACAGTATCGATACCCTTATTTCTCGAATTAACCACATTAATTATCGAACCGCTCGAACCGCTTTACGCATTAAACGAATCCAATGACCTCATTAAAGCTTCACAGTTATTCCGAAAATTAAATTTCGTACATACGACTGCCTGCAGAGAAATGATGAACGACGGAAAGTTTCGTTTCGTGTACAAATTCTCGGTTGAACTATGCTGCAAACTGTATAACTAGGTAGGTATATAAACTATTCTGGTTACAACTAGGGTGCGGAAAAGTTTGGCACGGGACGTGTGATGTGTTTTAACGTTAACACACTTAATTGGAACAAAAAGTTATAAAGTTACAAAGCCGGTAATATGCATAGCCAAATAATCTGTCGTAGTGTAACGAGACTCGGAAGTTTCATTTATAACTGCGCTTCTGTCTTGAAATACAATTTTGTTAAAAACTTTTGAATTCACCGTGTCTACGAGGTCCGATAAGAATTCATAGAATAGACTTCGGCGTGTAGCGCAGTAGGTGAAAAAAAGAAAAATGCAGGCGCAGTATATATACGTTTGCATGCAGAAAAATATTAAACGAGTACAAAGTTCCCCCGCGTCGGGCGAGTTATGTTCAACGTACGAGCGTTTTGTCGAGTTTATTCTAACGAGTAATAATTGAAGACTTATCGATCTCGACGTATAACCGAGAGGCGCAAATACGCGGACATCGTATGCGCGCCAATGAGACGAGTATTTTCCCAGTCGATCGTTGTTTTTCTCATTTACTAGTCGATATGATGCGTTGCCGCGTATATTCAAAACATTCGATGAGTTTTGTAATTATCGTTAATAGTTTATTAGCGTCGCGTTTCATCGTTTATAGATTACACCGTAGTTTATGATGCTGATGAGCATAAAAACATGAAAAATTCATGTATTAATATGCGAAAGTACAGGATATACGAAAAAGTCAGTTTTTTCACCGAATTCACAACATTTGTTGAAAAAAAAAAATAATGTTTACCATTTAAATAATTTTTATATGATAATGCGATAAATCGAATATGCAAAAGTGGCGAACAACTATATGCGCGTGTTATCTTCGCAAAGTAGCGTTTTTTACGGAATAAAAAATATTTTTATTATGATTTTCAAAGAGTGTCAATTGAATAGAAAAAATGAAATTCAAAGGTTCACAATTCTGTGAATTTATCGCCGATAATAATGGAATCGAGTTACGTGTCGATTTGAGGTCAGCAATAGCACCCATTCGAATGGACACGCACGTCGTTCGGGCAGTTATATTCGTTCGATATAAATAAACTGCCACTCGGCAGGTTTGTATAGTGTCATCCGTCGCTTCAGATTGGGTTTATAGCTTCGTAGCCTTGCATGACATACCGAAATCCAAGAAGCTTAAGAGGCTACAATGCGCGATGCAATAGGGGATATAATGGAAAATCGCAGAGTACACAAAAGCGAGCAAAAGCCGAACGAGCCGCAAAGACTTGTCCGCAAAACCGATTTCAGCATTAATGCCTTTACGTGTGTATTTGAGGTCAGCGAGCGGAGACCCGCGCAAGTCTCTCGCGCGGTTTCTTTATCTCCGTTTCGCGTTCGCGGTTCTAACCGTCAGCCAACAACCTCCATCCCCTCGCATGGCTCACCACCCCATTGTGACACGCGAGAGAGTCGATCGATGTTACTTCCGGGGATGTCGAGAGCCTTCGCCCTCCGACCCCCCAAGCCACTCGTGTCCTTCTCTACTCATAGTATATTAATTTCGATTACGACTGAAAAGTGGCGTAACGCTTCGATATTATCGCCAGTCTACAGCAACGGAGCGATTGCATCGTTTTGTGTTACCAAACTTTTTTTTTTTATTTTTTTTTATTAATTATCCTTCCGCAGCTTGAGGTAAAATTGAATTTAAGAAATTGAACGATTCAACGTGTAATCGCAAAAAATATATACATCGATTTATTAAAAAATTTTTTGCAGGTTTTCCATTGGAAATATTGCGAAAGAATGTTATTTAAACGAGTAGCGATTGGCAATTCGGCGATAATTACTATTCGACATTGAAGTTGTATCCTGTATTGTAATTTTATCGATAAATGATCACAAAACGATTTCGGAACGTTTCCTGTTGTTGGAATTATTTATAATCAGATAAATTGTTGTCAATAGAGGTCCTTCGTGTACTTCATCAATGCTTCGCGATTCATAGAATTTATCTCGAGCAATATATTGAAAATAAGCGTGACGTTCGAATGTGTAATTTATCAAATCAAATTAACACATTAGATTATCACTTCGTTACTCTCTTCAAATAGTTTAACTCGTCACTTTGCGTTACGTGTTTTGCGTTATTGACGATGTCAGCGCTAACAGTCTATACTGTGGACAGTTGTTGCACAGAGAATGTAAAAGGTTGGATGCTAATTTGCTATTAATATTAACGAGGTTTGCAATTAGCATCAGCACGATTCATCGAGGACACGAAGAGACACATCGTTTACACATTTGTACTCTTCGCTCTCTCCGGTACGAGTGTACAGTGTACGCGGAGAACAACTAGAATGCGCGCTTCGTGCTGATAACTGAACTGTGCCGACAGATGAACTCTGGATAATTCATTAACTCGGATACTCGCATGAATTTTTAAGAAGGAAAAATAATATCGACAAGACAACGAAATGCAACAAAATTTCTAAGCGCTTTAATTTTCGTTTCACCAACCAAATACAATACATACGATATGATTAATAGTCATCTATTGATAATGAATTTAAAAAGTGTATTTATTGGCGTTTAATGCGAAAAAATGATCGCATGATTCACATTGGAATAATAATTTCTACAAAACGTTGTCGATGAAAAAATATAAATGTGTAAAAAAATCCGTTACGTTTATGCCGATGTGCTATTTTTATTAATTATTAATAATAGAAATGATTTATTCATTAATATTTCCTTTTTGTTGATTCTTTTTTTTTTTTAATTTTCATGAAACGCTATCAAAATTGGTCTCTTCTAAAATCACCGTTCTTTCCCTTCAACTGAGGATTGTGAAATATTTTACTATTACCGAGTGGTAGTGTAACGATTGCACGCACTTTATCTAAAAAAAACTATTGCTACTCGGATAATAGATATATTTAACTTATTACAGCACAGTAGCTAAGATGATTCTGTGGGAAGTTCGATGGATTAACGCGTACAGTACATATCGGAATTGATAAGATTAACGAAGAGAGCTATTGCCGTCGCCTTAACCTTTCTGTTTTTCTATTAAGTCGCAGCCGGGAAGTAGATACGGAAAAAAGGTAAAAAAAGATGTGTAAGAGGAGCGATAGACGATTGCGCGCTCATTAAAATAACGAAGATAACGCCTCACCCCCGATAAGACGCGTATACGTATTTTTTAAAGGTCGGCGAAATTTGAGTCCATTGACCTATTATGCTACGATTTCTTGACATTAAAAAATCAGATTGACCGAACGAGAAAGTAAAAGTGATAGTGAGTAAAAAAAAAAAAAGAAACGATGGATTGAGATACGCGTTAAGTATACATTACGTCGGATCTCGGAGAACTTGGGTTGTGGTTGAAGGAAGAGGGAGTTATGTATAACGCCTAACGCGTGCGACTTATCTCCCGGATTACTGTACTACCGCTCCCTTATCGAAAGAGGGTTCTCTAACGCCGGTGTTGATTTTCAAGTTTACATAAATCCCTGGCGTCCTAACACGCGCGCGCTCGTTGCTTGCCTACTCGATAAATAAGGGTAACGCGTCTCTACTTTGGGTATATCGATTTACATCCCCTATTCTCGATCCGAGAATGCGATGAAAATTCAGAATCTCGACACTTCGTTAGTTATCGAACGGAGGGGAGTATTTAAGAGTAACTAGCGATTTTATTTATTTTTTTTATTCTCGGAGACGAAATTGATTTCATACATCGAATCGGCGAATAACGAAACATGAATACTTTATGAAAATCGAAAATGGAGAAATTAATATCGACAGCGGGTTCCCTCTGCTTCTACAAATTAAAAAAAAAGTTAAAAATAAGTCGGGGGAAGTGAATAACCTCTAGAATTTTATTCAATGCTGTTTCGAAGAAAACGCGCCATTAATTGCATCAGTATCATCGTCGTCTGGCGAATTGAAAACGACCCCTTCAGGCTAAAAAAAAATCTTTATATCACCGCGAGTTTTAAGCCCCGAAATCATAAGAGGATCAAGCGTCAGTGCGACGCTTGAAACGAGATGAAGAATTTTCCGTGCTTCGGCGGGAAGGGAGGGACTATAACTCCAAGATCTACCGGATTTGGTGGTTACAGCTATATAACCATTTCGTGGCACCGCTCGAAAATATGATGAGGGAAACCTCTGAATTCACGTCGACAATTAGATTCACTTATCCTCATCCTTTTTTCCCACCGTTTCAACGGTTATCCCGTCATTTCTATCCTCGTCCTTCACCTTTTCCACGGTCAGGATATACCGGGACCGGGAGGTTTTCCGCCGCAGTTTCATACAGCCACGGAAAGTTGACGACTGGTGGTTCTTGTCAGCAAAAGTGCTGCGCTTGCGATTCACGATTGAGTAGAGAAGTGGAGAGAAGCTTCGGGGAATGGCGGATTTGAACGGATGAGGAATGAAAAAGTGGGGGGGTGCGGTGGGACGAGAGTAAGGAGAGATGAAACGGAGACGAAACGGTCGGTTTGCTACACTCTAAACGACTGTACGTTGCGCAGGTGGTAGTTTGAGTTTAGAAGAGAAAGAGAGGAAGGTAGTGGACGATGAAACGATGAGGAAGATGAACGGGAGGAGAGAGGTTGGTACAGGGATAGGCAGGTTTGAGAAACGACGGCAAGGGAAAGAGGAGAATTGGTATGGGAGGGACTGTGGAGATAGAAGGATTTCTCCATGGATCAGCCCGGGATGAATAATTCAAGGATGGGTCAGGGAGTCACGAGAGCGAATTAGAGTCGAATCGCGAGAGTCACGAGGCTTTCTCGTCGTTCTCGTTCCACTGTCTCGCGAACTACCGGGTTATAACCAGCGCGCGAGTCGGACTATAATGCCGTGCGGATAGTACCCTAAACCCGCCGTTCTCCACATCGTTATTTTTTCTTTTCTTTTTTTTTTCTTTTGCATAGCATTGAGCAAATATTTAAGCGTCAGCGACTCCAAATTCATCATCTCTGGATGATATTTATTTTTTTACGACGACAGTAAAAACGAAGAGATTCTATTCAAACAGAACGCAGTCGTGTTTATTGGTCCGATTAGCGGAAAAGTAATAAAAAAATAATAAAAAAAATGTTCCAAAAATTAAAAAACTCCCAATTAAAAAAAAAGTGTAATAAAGAAATTCCAGTAACAAAAAAGAGTGAATTAACAATAAAAAAAATAAATACCGATTTTTTTTGCAAAATTTCCATCATAACACGAAAATTTCATATTATCTTTTTGAAATTTATTCAATAAATTATTATTTTATTATATTCTATTTTCAACAGCATTATTTTTACTGTTTAAATATAAAAACTAACAATAAACATCCCTGTAACGGTGCTATTAGCTTGAAACAATAGGGGCGAAAATAAACGGGGTAAAGAGAAATACAATTAGATTAAAAACGCGGGACGTTTGGCTAACAGTCTCTCGTAGCGCAAATCTCTCTCCCATTCCCTTATTCTCTATCAAAGCAAAAGAGGGTGAGAACTTAGTGGAGATTTTTCTGTTGCATCAATTTCGCCAGCTGTGTCCTTGCGGCACAAAGTCATCCCCTTGCCGCTCAAACGCCCAATCGTCTACCGACCTGAACCCTCCTCGCTTCATGCCTCTAACACACTGTTTAAACGCGCCCGCCCGCCCGCCCGCCCGCCCGCCGCCCGCTCGGCTTTTCTTGTGCTCTTATTTGCCCTCGTAATATCATGATATTAAGTGGCCCGACCCCGTCTCTTTCTCTTCCGCTCGCCACGTGGGTAAACAGAAATGCGAGTGCCGAGTATAGCGCACCGTACAGCGCCGAGAGACACATCTCGAATGCGAGACAGCGTGCAGCAGTCGCAGCAGCAGAAGTCAGAAGCAGCAATGGGCTTTCAGCGTACCCTAGACTGCCACACTTTACTACTACAGTACCACCCTCGAACGTTGTGCTTGTTTGTACAGCGTTAAGGCCGCGTAGTTTTTCACCGCGTAAACAGTACCCTTGGGATTCGTCTGGCAAGTCATTAACCGCTTTCATTCTTTCTCTGTCGGTCTCTTTTTCACTTGGGTCGACGTCAATATAAAACACGCGTATACACCCAAAAAATGTTTAAACGAACTGCAAGAGTTCTTTTTTTTTACGATGCTCTCGATTTAAACGGTTGAATAATAGATATTTCCTGTTTTAATTACGGGTTTTAGCAAATAGTTAACTTTGATGAAATTTCAAAGACAGCAAAGCATAGTAATCCTCTAATTACCTTTTTACCTCTTTTACTGAAATTTCATCAATGCTGGAAACCGACGTATGTTTCTGAAGACATGCCACCATCGACATGTTACTTAGTCACATCAACAACCAGTCATCAGCCAGCCAGTCAGCCAGTTAGTCATCATCATGTTGTGTAATCAACATGTTTGTCGACATTTTAAGTGAACATAGTGAACGATTGAAAGTTATTTCATAGCGATCATACCATTTGAACGAAGTCCAAAATTGTTTACGATTTGAACGCATCATTGAATTTTCCAAAGAATTTCGAAACTGCTGCAACCGCAAGGTACAAGACCGGTATTACCAGCATCGATATTGCGCCAACTATCTGCACGAAGCGGTGGTTGCAAGATGCATAGAAGCGAGGAGGAGGGTTTCACCCTTCTACGAGCTGCTCGAATAATTCTCCATCTCCAGAGCTCCTTGCGAACTACTCATAGCTCTCGCGTCTTCACAGGATCTCTTCTAAAGTTCCAACTAAAGCTTCAGCAGAGGCTGCAGAAGCAGCAGTTCTTGCGCTTCATCGAAGTCGCTTCAGCTTCATTCCAAGGCACAGGAATCGTTTAATTAATTAGTAAGAAGACTGATTACAACGCCCGCCGCCAACACTGCCGCCACTTGAGTATCACGTCTCTTCCGTCCTCGGGATCCACAATTTCCGTAGCGTGGCAACGAGCCGCATGCGTCTCTCTTACTCCACAATAGCCCCTCGAGTTTGGCCCGCGAAAATTGCACTTCAGAGATTCCCTATGTTGGTGCCTTTAGCTTCTCATGACGACATGATTCCAACAGTGTACACGTATTCAGTTCTAAGTTGTTTGCATCCGCTGTTTCTCAAACGCGAGTAACTCGCAATGTATGAAGTATTTGCCCAGCAATGTCTTGTTGACCATTGTCTTACGGAAAAGCTCTCATACAAACGCTACGAAATGCAACAATGAAATGGCGAATGAAAACTGCCGTTCCGAAGTCCTAACGATTATTGCGACTAAAGACACGAGTGGTCATCCATCGTTTGCTCTTTTCTTCAAAACCTCGACAACCATCTGAGACGCCCCACCGAACCTGACGATTGAAGCCTAACGGAGGGCTGTTTCCATTAGTCGGACTGGAAGAGCATTAAAGTGGCGTCAAGAGGTTTAAAGGAAATGTTCAAAGCTAAAACGTTGAATACTTCCAAGAAGCATAGTGCCGAATCCTAGTCGATGGTATGGAGCGAAAAAAAAGTAAACGACGTTGGTGTTGGAGAATGAGATAAAAGGAGGAGTGGAGGCAAAGGTTAAAGGTTCGAAACAGTGTACCGAGTAGAGGGTACAAGTGAGTTCAATGGCTCCTTGATCCCTCGGATCCAATCGAAGTTCAGCGAGACAACCGAGCAGAGAGAATCACAGCTTAATTGTTATTGTAATCGAATCCCCATGATCGTTGTCGAGGAGTTCTCGTTGTTATTCACTTCCGGATCAATCATTCGCGCCTCATTAGAGAAAATATCACAGTGTGTACTTGTCTTTCGCTTGGGTTCCTCTCAACGTCTCATTTATATATCTTCTTCTTGAGATCGGGAGATGGGTAGAGCTGGAGGGTGTCCTCGTTGGTGACTCGCGAGACGTGACGATTGCTACGTGACTAACGAGCTACACTATAATTCGTGAACGAATCCGCCTGAGAGAGAACGGCGGCACCGAAGAAAGATCGAACTGGTCGAACACGCGACGGAAATTATTTAAATTCCAATGACCAACTTGGTGTCCTGCGATCTTAGTGGGCCATTAAAAACGAAACCGTATTCTCAGCGGCATATACATATGCATACTATATATCGCAACCAAGGAATCTGCATGCCACGATTATCGATACATCGTAAATCGTATGGGCAATAAATTAATTCCTAGTGCTCAGTCAGTCGGCATTTTACGATCTATGATCTATACATCTTTTTTTGAGAATTCTCCGGTTGTTTCGGATTCCAATGGAGTTACTCAGTTTTGGGAAATCGTATATAATGGTCATTTTCGCACGGATTAGGACTTTCGGGGGATTAGACTGTATGGTACTGTACAATGTGCTGTATAAATCATGAACGAGTACCGAGTACCTGGATGTTGCCAATACAGACTATACCCAAGGCGTTTAATATATGTATATTGGGTTATAACAGTAAAGTCAAACCACGACTAGGATACAGTTTCTGCTGCAGAGTCGCGCAGGAGACATTGTAGTAAGCCGGTGAGCTTCGTAGTTTCAACCCAGTAAGTTATTGCACATTGATGTAAGCAACGGAGGGTTAACCAACCGAGGTACTACTATCCCGCTGCACCGAATGCTTACAGTGTAGAGCACGGGTTCCAGATCACAAAGCACGTCCTATCCGTCGCTTATCTGCACGGTCTAAGGCGCATGTTGCCCGATGGGGCCACCGTGAGCTCGCGTGGATTTAGTGGATCTCCGCGTTCTCCTCTGACCGTCCCGTTAGTTATCGTGGACCAGGTATTCCGAACATAAATTTCTGTATCGGACAATGGGTAATTGTGCAATCCGGACGACGTGAGCGAGAGATCGCTCGTGGGCGAACCGCGAACCTGCGCGCACTGCGCATCACTGCAGTTCGTTGAATATTAGAAGGGAGAAGGCGGAGAAAACGCAATGGACACTGAACCTGTTCTTAGTTCAGTTGAACCTCTCGGCAGCTGCTTGTGAGGTTATGGTAAGTTCTTTTTTCGTTTTTTCGTTCTTTTTTGTCGTTTCTGTTGACATGGATCAACGTGGAAATAACTTTATTGCATACGAAACTAGGTGAATACTATATCGATACGACGCTGGGGTTTCAGGCATTTTTTTACTACTTCTTCGAAACTAAATCTTTTTACACTCGGTGTACACGGTTTACGCTCTCGAAGGAAGAGTTTTCAAGTTATCCGTCTCAAATTTTGACACAACATTCTTCACGCCATTCTTTATTACGCTATGAAAGCTTTTTTTTTTTTTTTAATTTTCATTTTTTTTTTTACGAAAAATTGTCGAAAAAAAGGCTAAATTCGATACTTTTTTTTCAAATCGCCGCCATTTTGTCAATGTTGATCGAAAAAAAAATTACAAATTTTTTCTTTGACAATATTTACGATCAGAAAGGAGTACACCATCAGGAGACAATTTTTTTACAAGTCATTTTCAACCGCCCAAAAAAACAACAAAAAAAATAAAAATACGCGTAGAAAAAAATATATTCTGTTTTTTATGAGTGCTTTGATTTGACATAAAAAAATTGGACTGATTAGCGTATTTTATCTATCGAAAAAAAAATCGTGGAAATCTGCAATTTTTTTGCTCGTCACACATTTGTTCATACATTTGTTCTATGACTACTGTGTCCCCATGTGTGGGTACTATAGTTTGTTGGGAAGCGATGCGGTATTGCGGACGCCACGATATACCACAGCATTGTTACGTTTGCTTACGCTCGCACACCCCGAAACCGAATGACGCCTGAGGCCGAGAGTGCGATAGTAGGCGTTGCTCTCCAATGGCAGATCCGCCGCAAAGATATCTTCCAACTACCCGGAATTACGTCCTTCCTTCTACACGCACTGCCTCACTTGACGCGCGTTCAACTTTCGAGTCTATGATTCCTGTCTCGACGCCCTTATCTCTTTGCTTCCTTTGCTTTTCTTCTACATACTTTGCGCAGTTTTTCATTCAAGATTTTGTCAAGATATTCATACAAAACTCTACCGTCTGTTCAACGAACACATTCAACAATGAAATTTTTTTTTACCTTCGATCAACTTGCCTTCGTGCAGCTTAACCCTTCATAGAGTTCTAAAAAATTTGCTGCGAATTCAAATTCCCGCGCAATCAATTAATTCTCTTTCGAAACTTCGTATCTCGAGTTTCTGACGAAAAATTGAAGAAAAAAAAAAGAAAAAATTCGATTTATTTCAGACCAACAAATAACTGCGTTTTTTTCGGCCTCTTCTCGTCTTTATTTCGAAACAAACACGATAAGCACATCAAGGGCTAAAAGTTCTCTTTAAATGAATTTACCAAGGATCCCCTCGCGATATAATTTCATCGGACGGGGATGAAAGAAAAAAATTGCATTGTCGTTAGCAAGCATCCAAAATCCATATTGTTTGAGGCAATTTAAGTGAAAAGGTTCGAGAAAGTTTGGCAAAAAAAAGAATCGCTGTTGGGGCGAATTTACCGCAGTTAATTAACGACGCTACGCAGCTTCGTTGCACGAGTACATTTATATAGATATAGATATATCTATATGTATTTTAAACAGAAGTTGGGCAAAGCTCGAGAACGCTGTCGCGCCGTGGGTACACCGTTCTATACGCCCGAAACCGGGTGAATAAATTCTCCGGGTTCGCGACATGGATTCTTAGGGTTAACGCCATTGTTAGAATGGATTTCGGAAGAGTCAACGGGCCATATCGCCAGCGTTATTTCGTATTACCATATTACGATATACTGTTGTCTGTACCTTCGTGAAAAGATCGGCTTAACGCGTCTGTTAATCATTAAATTTTCTGCCTTTCGATAAACTCCAAAAAATTTCAATTTATATTCATTTTTCGAGCGTTGAACTTCAAAAATTCCATTGTAATAAATCAATTTTCTCCGAGTTCTGTGAAAACTGACGCTGCGAACTTTACCACAGGATTACTACGAGAGTCATATATTTCCAACTGATATTTCGATGTAAAATAAAAATATAATGTTGAAATTAATTAGTCAGATAAGAAAAACTGCATTTTTTTTTTTCACGTTGTTAAAATACGAAACGAGGAGAAATTGTAAAAAAAATTTTTGTATCGCATAAACTTTGGTTGGAAAAAAAAAAGTTGATATTAATCTCGAATCTCGTAAATCAAACGATTCAATTTAAATCGAATAATTTTTTTTTTTTCCTCGATGAAAATAATGTGAGTGATTATAAATACTCTATGAAATGTTGTCACTATACTAACTTTAATGTTATATTCACATCCATAACCTTACGAGACTCCCGAACAATGAATTCGTCATACGAATATCTTGATAAACATCGCGAATTTTCATTAAAAATTTTCCTAAATTTTCCGACTTACTACTTTGTTGTCGTCTCAATATGAACCGCTAATCCAATTGCGAACAAACATCGAACAAAACACCTCACAGCACTGCACTCGATAAATCACGAAACTGAAGCGAAACAATCGAATGATTTTCCGATGTAATACACCAACAATTATTATTTTACGCGCGACGTAATAAGATCGAGAAATTTGGGAGCCAAGAAAAGAGAGATACTCATCGGACTGAAAACACGACATTTATCGCGTTTTTACAAAGTTCCCGAATTTTATTTTCCACTTAACAATAAAAAAATATATTTTTTGTATCCCGCTGGCTAACGTACCGTATATGAATTTATTTACAATCCGACTGACGGATGAGCGATCGTGATTTTTTATCAACAAAACTTCGACGCAAGTCGAAGGCCCGAGCCGGCGCGCGAACGTACGAACGGTCTTCTCGTAACACTAACCTAAGCGTCTCGAATGGTAAAGAGTTTTCCTACGTTGTCGACGCTCCGCGTGTGGCAGCGCTTGGGGGCCCTACGCGCGCGAGTCAGCTGATCGATAGACACGTGTTGCTGCAGGTCCTCGCGTTTTCGCATAAAAAATTTCGCAATACCAGCGTAACTCACAGTTTCGCTCTGCCTGTGCTTTACTTTCTTTCGATCGAGATTTTTTGTGAACATCGCTTTTGCCGTATGGCAGTGGAACAGTTCGAGTTCTCTGTTCAATCGTAATTGTCGCGAATAATGAGACGAAAAAAAAAAAAAAAAATTCTCGATCTCACGAATAAAAAAAGTGATTAAAATAAGAAACAAAAAATCGTTCGATATCGTGCATTGGTCGCACTCCAATTATCGAATGGCTACTGTCATATTTTTCGTATTTTTTTTTCTCAATTTTATTTATTTGTCAGTCTAACGAAAACCGCAAACATGCAATTTTCGTGTCGAAGAGTTTCGAGATCGTATAAATACGTATGACTGCTCTCGCGACACACAAACATGTTTTTTATTTTCACGAAATAAAGATATCGTAAGGAATAATTACAGTGAAATAAGAGCGATTTGTGAGACACACGAAAAAAAAAAAAAACATTCGACATACCACTTCCATATATTGAAAACTGCTGACGAACCCAACGAGTGACGATAAGATTGCTGGATACACCGAGTGTCGCCAACACAATCCGATGAATAATACTTCGTTGAATCGTTTGCAATCGAACGGCCTGTCGTTATTAGCCGCCATATTGTTATTCCGTGGCGTCGAACCCGAATGTTTTTCGTCACAAAAATTCTGCCTACACTTCGACAATACCACGATTCGATGTCACTCGTTCACTTTATCCGACAGAATGTCACGAGAAAAAATGTATTTTCACTACCCGTAAAATAATCGCGACGGTTTTCCGACCGTAAATTCGTCGTGAAGATGCCGGGAGCCCGCAACAACACCGGTGTGCCCGAGCGCCCCCGCTGACTCGCGACTCGCGAGTACTTCGCACAGTCCTTCGCGCCCCGCGTCGCGGCGCGTCGTTCTTCGACCCGTAAGCTTAACTGATGAACCCAACGAGTGACTATAATAAGATTCCCGGATGCACCGAGTGTCGCCAACACAATCCGATGAATAATACTTCGTTGAATCGTTTGCAATCGAACGGCCTGTCATTGTCAGCCGCCATATTGTTATTCCGTGGCGTCGAACCCGAATGTTCTTCGTCACAAAAATCCTGCCTACACTTTAAAAATACCACGATTCGATGTCACTCGTTCACTTTAACCGACAGTATGACACGAGACAAAACGTATTTTCACTACCCGTAAAATAATCGCGACGTTTTTCCGACCATAAATTCGTCGTGAAGATGCCGGGGGCCCGCAACAACACCGGCGTGCCCGAGCGCCCCCGCTGACTCGCGACTCGCGAGTACTTCGCACAGTCCGTCGCGCCCCGCGTCGCGGCGCATCGTCCTTCGACCCGTAACCTTAGCTGATGAACCCAACGAGTGACTACAATAAGATTCCCGGATATACCGAGTGTCGCCAACACAATCCGATGAATAATACTGCGTTGAATCGTTTGCAATCGAACGGCCTGTCATTATTAGCCGCCATATTGTTATTCCGTGGCGTCGAACCCGAATGTTTTTCGTCACAAAAATTCTGCCTACACTTCGACAATACCACGAATCGATGTCACTCGTTCACTTTAACCGACAGAATGTCACGAGAACAAACGTATTTTCACTACCCGTAAAATAATCGCGACGGTTTTCCGACCGTAAATTCGTCGTGAAGATGCCGGGAGCCCGCAACAACACCGGCGTGCCCCAAGCGCCCCCGCTGACTACCGAGTACTTGTCGCAGTCCTCGACCCCCCGCGTCGCGGTGCGTCGTCCACCGTAAGCTTAGCAGTCTTATCTCGCCGGGCGAATACATAGTTGTATCGTTCCGTCAAATGTACAGAATTCGTTAATCGTATCATATGTATATAATACAATAATACGCGCAACTCTGTTATTCGGCATTATCTGCATAACTCTGCAATTACATTCGGTAGTTTTTTCCATAGCCAATTATAATCGTTTTAGTTCTAACGGTCTTTTATTACCACGAGATGACATTATTTGCAAAAAAAAAAACAAATAAAGCTTTAAATTTCAAGTCGTTTTTATAGAAAAAAAAAATGCATTATTCGATGTTTTTTTCATATCGTAATTTTCTAAAAATCTAATTTTTCAAATATTTCCACGCAAAACAAATTCTCGAATAAGTGGAGATATTTGACTAGAAAAAAAAAAATGCGGCGAATATTCGATAACTTGGATGTTCCAACTATTTACTATATCGACGCGCCGGGGTCAGACGAAAGCCGGCAATACCATCCACAGTGTTCTCATATAGACGGCAAAGCTTACCAGCGAACTCGTTTACCGAAAGAATTTAATTACCTTCGTGCAACCGACCGGGTCACTAATGAAAGCAATAGATTCAACCTGTACTCCGCTACCACTGCTACTATTACTAAAGAAGCTGTACTGTCGTTTAGATTGTGCATAATTTAAACGGTTTTGGTATATTTCGACCGTGTAGGAAATGCGCAAAAGGCTTTTCCGAGGACGAAATGTATTCTTCGCGTAGTTGAAAACTACGAAGGAATAGTGAACAGTCCATAGTGAGTTTTCTCCATAATACTGAATCCAATTTTTTTTTTTTTTTTTTATGTTTGCATAGGATTTCATTTTTTTTCTTCATCACCGACGTTAATAACTTATGCGATGTAATAAATAAAAAAATGTAATTCAAACGAACGATAATGAAATACAATAAAAAAAATAGGTTATGTTTCCACGTGTGAGAATATTGAATGTATATTTATCTTCGTATCGAAGTTGCGTCTGAAAATTTTCACATTTAGAGGATAAGGCAATCTTTTTTCATCCCCGGAAAACCCTCAAATTTTATGGTTGACTCCCGGTTATTTCTCATCGGCAAACCGGCCCTCAAAATCTATACATCACAAGAGTTCGTTTTGGCGCGTGAGGGGGAGTCGGGTAGCTTCGCTCGGGCTTTTCCAACGAACCGCAAAGTCCATCGAAAATTAGGGAAGGAAAAAGGGATCGAAAGAGACGAAAATTCTCCAGAGGAGACGCCAGGGAATTTGATTAAAGGATTCGATTAATGTTTACGGTCGTATTTTCATTTATGAACTTCAAAGGCCACCTGGACTTTCTATACTTATTCTCCCTTCGCGCTTTTCCTAAACTCTCTCTCACTTGCTTTTACGTTCTGTCTTTCGCATTTCATTCGCCGGTTGCCTCGACGCAGTGCTGTGTGACATCAACCCCCTCCCCCTCCCGTACCGCACTCTCTCGCGTCTCTCTGTACTGCACGACGCCATTATCGACCTCGTAAGCGAATTTCGACGCACTTCCGGGAGTCCCACGCCGCTTTATACAGGTTTATCACAACTCTTCTCGCTCTTTTTTTTTTTTTTTTTCATCGATGATGCTGCCTCGAGTGCCGGGATGCAGCGGGACCGATTGGGGGAACGTCAGCCTCGTTTGAGTGCGCGGCAAGCGCCGCTTTCATTTTTTTTTTTTTTTTTTATTGCTCCCGATTACCTTCGACAATGGCCTCGCAGTATGGTAACGATTGTCGTTGTGCTTCTCGTCGTTACTTTATACGTACAATATTATCGAATCGTTTCGCGCAATCTAGTGGAAGACCAGTAGCAGCAGCGCGCCAAGTTATAAAAGTTTTATTAAGGGAATTATAATTTTCGATAACCCACTCTGACGAATTTTGCTCCGTAATAGGAGATATTTTTTTTCCGAATACTGTTAGTTCAGCGAACTGAATTTTCACGATCCAATGTCGATATAATTTTATTAATTCATTAACGCCAAATGAATTAGCGTGAAAATCGATGAAAACTTCGATTGTGACTACGATAGCAAATACATCGTTGGATTCTTCTATTATAAAAAATAAATGATAAAATGGAAGTTCAATGAAAGAATTAATTCGATAGAGTTAACGCGGAAGAAAAAAGTTGAGAAATCAGTGTCACTTGACCTGCAAAAAAAATGTTCCGACGCGGTATTCGCTGTTTCGATAAAATATTTTGGCGGAAAACGAGGTAAAAAAACGACGTTCGCGAAATGGGTCACGACATAGTTGGTTGTTGAGAAATAAAATAAAAAAAAGAATACAGTGATGTAGGAAAAGGAGAGAAAAACGTTGGAGACAGGAAAGGCAACTTGGGTCCCGAGCTCTCGGTAGTTACGCGTTCTGGGATGAGTCTGAGAGTTGAATTCCCGCGGGAGCCATCCACGAGCTAACGGCTTTCACGGGATAGATACCACGGTATCCTTTCCCGTTCGCGATCCTCTCCCGAGGTGGAGAACCCCGGGACTGAAGAGTTTCAAGTGTTAGTTCGCGTATATAGCGTATACCGCGATACGTATAGATATATATATATGTATATATTTCACGTATAAAAACGCCATATACCGCCCAACTACTACGCGGTTCAGTAAGCACTTTCTCTGCCCCGGAAAGTTTACCTTGTCGATGAAAGTATTATCGAAACATGCGCGTAGATGAAACGCTCTTCGTAACCGAAGATTGACGTTTATTGCAGAAACAAAATTGTCACTTAGACTCATTAATCGACTTATAATTGATCAGATTCCCAAGGATATAAAAAAAAATCTTCATAAGAGAAGCGAAACTTCTTCTATAAAGAGGCAAAATAAAAATTAGCGACTTTTTTTTTTCAGATTTTTTAAGAAAAAAAAAAAAATCGAAATTTTTTTAATTACATGGGAGTTAACAATTCTTCACTCAATTTGTATCCTATTATCTTTTGCAGAAATGTATCAATTTTCCTTTGCAATAGCATCCATCACTGCCTTAGTCTTGATGGATATAGCGTCACTATTTGCAAACGCGTCCTAATGTATTTATAATTCGAAATCCTAGCCTATCGAATTCTAAAATAAAAACCTTCAATTCGACTAGATATTCACGCAGAACATTCGAAAAAACCGATTACGATTTCATGCTTGCCGAATCAGTCTAACGGAACACTTTGTACTGAAAAAAAAAAAGAAACTTCGTGTTTATCGTATGAAAAACCTATTTTCTTCTTCACCCAGTCAATCTCCCGTATTCCATTCAAATCCGAAAACCAGTCCATCACTTGGAAGGCCCTACAGATTTGCAGATTCCAAAGCAAACTGTTTAAATTTCAATGGATTCTCTAAGTCCGTTAACAAAACGACTATCTTCTCTGACCACTTCTGGATTTCAATCGTTCCGAGAATTTCCCATCCGATAATCCGATAAGAAAATCAAGTTCAGCGTCCAGAAATGGAAGACGTGCTTTTCGTCGTTTCCGAGACCGTTTTGCGAGACCAGTCAGCTTGAAACCCGCAACGACTATGCCTACCTACTGATGTCTCTCCCTGTGTCCGGGGTTGCAGAAAAATCTCATCTTCCGCCGTGCGACAATCTCATTCACGCTTGCATCAGGGGAAGGGGTGGGAGATTATCACGCCCTACCGCACTAACCGATCGAAATCCCCAGGTCGCGACCAAGGTCTATACCGCATGGTACGTGCTGTTGGCTCCAACTTCGCTTTGATATCAGCAGGACTATACCAAGGACAGCCCAGACAGGGGGGTAGGGGGGCGAGGAGAAAAACGAGAATCCGCAGGGGTTCGTTTCTCGATGACGGTCGAACTAGCGGAATCCGAATAGGGTTGGGGCGGGATTTTCCGGCAAAATCACCACCCCATAAGGCCGGTAACGAAAAGTCAATCAATCTGGAATGACGTAGATCCATACAGCCCTACAAGGGGTATTGTTTGCACGCGGTTTATCGTTAATTCCTATTTGTAGTTCCAATTGGTATAGCGTGCGGTATGTGAATGAATGTGTCTATCCGATACCAGATTGCCATTTCATTATAATCACACGAAGAGCTCGACTCTCTTGCCGACGAGGCGTTGAATGATCATCCCCCACTTGTTTTCCGACAGGACTTGATGTACCGGGGCGATGATGAAAAGTCAGAATGAGAAGAGGCTGCGTGATGTGTATGCGGGGTATATGAGGGTTGAGCATTGATGCATAAGCATTTGGATTATCTGTACCCAAAGCCGGATCATCCGGAGCATTTCACAGAAGATCGATGAGGGCGGATTCTCATCTGTATTACGTTTAGTATATGCGGGCTGTGGATACCATGCTCTGCTATGGCTTACATCCAATGTAGTATCGGTAGTCCAGTTATAATATTATACACCGTACATTGATGACGTTCTAGTTTTATGCGTCATCGGTCACATTCTATTGTGTTACGCCAGAGTTGATTAGATTTCCGTGGGTTGGGAATCGAATTGTTGATCGCCGATGGCGTTGAAGGGTTTTTTCTCCAATATAATCAGCCGTTCGCGCATATCCGGCATTTGTTTATCACATGCTGACTGACGTTTGACAAATTTGTTTGAATCCGAACGGTGCTCATGGCGGCTTTGAATTATTTTGACGAGATGCAGAATATGAATTGCCAATAAATATAACGCGATAGCTGGTAATTTTCACGGTTTTAGGGTTTTTTCCACTGTCGCAGAATAAGTGCGACACGAATAGAAAAATTGTTTCGTAGCCCTCATTACTAAATCGGAATGTACTGATTACATTTGATCACTGGATTTGCAAGACACGAGACTTGTCCAACGATGCAAACGATGCAATTATGCAATCTATACCTTAACAATGTCCAAAAAGCTCCATTGTCGTCGGTTGATGAAATGGTTGTGTTCGACTGATCCCCAATCAATTGCGCTGCATCCTGATTAACTTAGCAGCTCATCCCTGCACTGGAATCTTTTTAATTTCATCCGCAGCATATAGTAATGTTGCAGAAAATCCGGGGATGAAGATCAATCGACGCAACCACCAAAGAGCCCGACTATTCGCGATCCCACGATGATCAAAAAATTGGAAAATTTCGACGACTATTTAGTTTGGCAAATGCACCGACTCTTCCCTATGGGGACACGAAACGCAGGGTCCATATTAGAGATAGTATATGGAACCGCGTTCGTTAGTATATGGTCGCGTATGCGAAACATACGGTGTACTACAGGATGGCGTAAAGTCACCGTACTGCACACGTTCATGTCGCTCTCTCGTCCCAACAATCCCCGATGGAATTCGCTCGCGCACTCCTCGTTTGCCCCGCGTCGACGCAATCGGACAATGGAGCGATTAACTCGCGTGGGCGGTCCCGTTGTTTATCGTACCAGCGTTATTTGCCCGACGGTTGTTCGCTTAAATTATTCGTCGCGTTCGGACCCGCTACCCCGACCAGCTGGACGGGAGAGACAGGGAGAAAGAGGGCAAGAGAGAACCCAGAGACGAGCGATGCTACGAAGCCGCGTCGAGCTCGTGGTCCAGACTTTACACGGATGCTTTAATCGTTCACGGATAATGCGCCGGCTATTAACCGCCGCGAATCGTCCGGCATATGCAGGTATATATATATATGTATATATAGCATAGAGATTCTATGAATAAATAAAGAACATGCGAAATCGCGAGAGAGAAAATCCCGATCGTAGTCCATTCGAACGTGAAATCCTGATTTTTTTTTAATAACTCTGAACCCCAATTATTACTAATTAAAGGGCACATAAGATATTCAGAGTGAATAAATCGGTCGATTTCACATTATATTTTCACGAGTTATTTCTATCCTTCGAGAGTTCGTCTCATTGGGGTCTTCATTAATGTGTCAGTGCCCCAAAAATCAATATTTTTCATTTTATTTATAGTGAAAGCAGAAATCCCAGAGCTCCGGGTCCATCTAACTGGTGTCTGGTTTTCGAATGTTTGAATTGTCGTATCTTTTTAACTATCAGAGGAAATATTGCTAAATTTATGTCTCACCCTTAGGTAACTATTGTAACACTACGAGAATTTTTTGAAATTTTTTGGATTCGTTGTTCTTCATTTTTTTGCCGTATTTTGTACATTTCAATACGTGATCCACACACGGCACGTTTCAAAGGGGTTAAGTATGCTTTTGTGTACAGAAGGAATAAAACTGTGCTAAGCTTCTGTTCCGTGAATCGGTCTATGGGTTATACGCGTCGGTGTGAACACGCGTAAAAGCATAGGCAGTACGAAATAGTTGGAGGCTGTTACCAGCGTCGAGCGGCGGGTTGGGGTCGTCCCAATCAGCCGTGTTGCTTGATTCTCTTTGATCGCTCGTCCCTATGCTCGCACAGGTTCATCCCGGCCGCAGCTAGCTAGCTGTTCATCCCGTCTGACAAGGACACGCTTTAATAATTCTTTTTATCGCCCACGAGAGCTCCAACGGTCAACGGTGCATGGTACGCATGCAATATACTCTTAGGAACTCAGTAACTCGACAAACGTTGTAACTATAGTACAAATGGATGGGAAAGCTAACCAGTGGGAGGTCGATAGCGTCGTGACGATTAAATATTTATGGGACGAACCAGCAAGAGGAGAAAAAACAACGAGAGAGGAGAGAAGGATATAGATGAAGAAAGAAAGAGAGATCGCCGTGTGCGCTGGACAACGCGGGGGATCTAAGCTTACGTCTCATTAGCTCGTAGTCCCGCGTTCTTTTTTTTTTCTACACTTTAATATTTAACGAGGCTACGATGAGCGGGAGCTCTGTGCTCTCTTCTGGTATCCGGGATCGACACAGTGCTACGAGTGTATACCTATAGAAAATAGTAATACAGTACGATGTGTCGGCTCTCTCTTCGATTCTGAAACAACTGTATGAAGAGGTATTTCCAGAGAAAATATTATCCTGTATTCTTGATAGGTGAATCTCTATTTATTTTTTTTCACCGCAAATTTTCTCTTTGTTTGTTTATATTGTATCCAAAACACACGCGAATAATACGCGTAAGGCAACTACTATAATTAATTATAATTAACAAGTTTGATCGTACGATGTTTTCTCCTTTGTTCAAAAAAAAATCCATCCTTCCACAAAACGAACAATTGTTCAACGTACAATGAAATTAGTTCTCTCATACGAAGCAATGTACAAAACTTAGTTAACCATTTTTTTTTTATGTTCATTTATAATTACCGGCCGTCGGTAATTTTTTACGCATGCCGTTCACCTCATTGCGCGTACTGAATATTCATTCGTACCCAATTGTCAATTAAACGAACCGCAAATACTGTAATTGGACAAACTTTCCGTCAAAACTTGACGGGAACTGTGCGGTAGAGGCGGGGGGTGGGGGTTGAAGGAAGGAAGGACAGTCGAAAATGTAACATTGTTAGAAGAAGACCCGAAAGAGAAATGACTGTAGCTAACGAGACTGAGCTTGTAACTTTATTTGTACATACGTTAATTTGGTGAGTTAATTGCAAAATTGGAAGGAAAGAGAGAGAGAGAGAGAAGGTTCTCTTCTAGTAACTTCGTTGGAAACATAGGAACACGAGAGGGGAATGAGGGAAGGTAGCGTTGGACGGAACCGCATTCGGAAATACAAGCAAAGTGGATGCGAGAGATTGAGGCAAGTTAAACGAGAGGTAAACAGGCGTAGAAACAACGCGCCAATAATAAATTCGTAAAATAAACAAACGGTTTGGGGTCTCGGTGTACTCGAAATTGTGGCTGTGCACGGCGAGTATTGGCAACGGGAAAGTGCATGCTGGAAGCAGCATTTCAGCAACTGCGATATCCGTGTTTGGAAGCACTTGCTCCGCCGTCGTCTACGTTGTACAGGCTGCATAATTGGAGTCGTTCGTTTAACTTTCGAAGCAACGCGCGCGCTTCACGAGTACGGAAAACCCGCTCCCCAACCCAACTTTCCGTCTCTTTCCCTCTTGTTTCCCAGCTGCCGTTCTATTTAGCCAAAAGTTTTCACGATGTTATTGAGTCTACGCATTCACCCGTAGGTATCGCGGTATCTACCGGTTTTGTAGCCACGACGTAGGCAAACACAAAACTCTTGGATGCTGATAAACCCATGAAAAAAATTTGCTCTGCCTTGCGGACAATTTTAACGATACCTCCCGACGACATCAATAATTTATAAAATTTGAAAATTTTTCTATTAAACAACCATCGAAACTTATTATGAGTGACGTAGACGTATCACTGAGTTCCGAGACATCGAAATATAGAATGTGTAATCATTCCGCACGTTCCATCGCGCGTTTTTTTGGCCCGACGAACTTCGACACCGTCGGAAAACCGTATGTACATACAAACATTCGCAGTGGCGGTAATATTATTCTGGAAAATTCAACCGTGAGGAAGCAAAAAGAACGTGCAAGTGCCTTATTTGCCGTTGGTTCTGCACGTTCGCAATAACCACCGACGTAGGCACGGATGGTGCGGCCTCCCGCACGTAACACCGCCCGCACCGTCTTGAAAGAACGAAATGAAAACGAAGGAGCCACGACGATATTATTGTGCATTCACCCTTAGATTATAGGTCCACTTTTTTATACTCGTACCCACTTCGCCCTCCAGTATTTTTCATAAAGATTCTTTTAAAAATGCGTGATTTTCATACTATTCATCTCTATCAATGACATAGAGAAGGTTTTTCTTATTTATAACAATCGTATAAATATTTTAAATACGTTTTTTGTGTGTCGTGAATGAAATAAGATTGTAAGAGACCTCTGTAAACGAAAAAAAAAAAAAAAAATGTATCCATTTTTTATAATTGAATGAACGATCGTAAAGTTGTCGACAGGAAGACTAGATCCTCGTTTGGTGAGGATTTCACACGCGAAAGCCTTTAATATTGTAAATAAATGTACAAAACTTATAAATTTTTCATCCGACCCCCAACTTTCCTTCGTTGCCTAAAATCTTCAGGGTCTACTACCACTTTCGCGGAGTATTGTGACCCCAAACGCGAGTATGTAGGACCGTGAGGTCGTAAAGAGGTAGTTTGAGGGTGTTATGCTAATGCTCGGAGGTCACCCGGTAAATTCTATGGTCCTAGAAAGCAAGTGGAACGCGTAGGTACTTCAGGGTGAACCGGTCGACTCTTTGTTATTGTAATGCCTCGCGAAGATATCGCGTTCCCTTGGACGCTTTACTAAAGTCACCCTCCGGGCGTCCCCCCGGCTTTTGCTGCTATATACTGCTGCTTCTTCGCTCTGTTGCAGATCCGTATAGAATGCTACAGTTCATGTAGCTTCGTACTGCGACGACAAGGTCGGAATATAAGGTTCAACGACGCGAGACTGCGCTACGGAATACACTGGGGGATGAAGACACACCTGCGGGCCTTCCATGGCGGACTTACGTACATGTATAATACGGGATCAGAAGGGTATAAGCGTGGCTCTGCCATGTCAGAGCTACGGGACCTTCACTCGCGATATCTTCGCAACATTGCACAAAAAATAAAGTATGGAAAACTCCGGCGAAAAAGAAAGTTAAGTTTTCTTCTTCGTTCGTTCAATATCTCTATTGACAATTTTTCAACGTTCGGTCACATTCGCTCGGATCGAGAGCATTGAACTTCTACAGGTCAGAACCATTGCTCACATTTCACTCCATTTTACCATTCTCCATTTTTCATTTCCGTAACGACAAGCCGAAAAATATTGTTTCGGTTCAGTCGGGCAGTCAAACCTTTCGATAGGACACAAGAATTTTTTAAACAGCCACTCAAAGTTATGAGTGATTATGCAGTCAAAGGCCTATTAATTAGCCACAAAGTTCAGAAGCGAAGTTAAAATGGGGAAACAGTTACAAAAAATTGCGTAAGATAAGTAATCGATCAAATCTCCGACACCAACTTATCGCTCGATCTCGCAATGTCATAGACAATGCTTTTCATTGACGAACCTCGTGATCTGCATTAACCTTTAACCGATTTAATTTTAATATCCTTTATCTACTTCATTCGAGAAATTGCAAGATCCTTGTATTTAAAATCGTAGAATTCTACATGCAATCCTCATTTGCTGAATTCACAGTTTGTAATGCCGTTCCCGCTTCACGGTTTTCCGTGCGCATCTCGCGTTTACTAAAATCTCACGGTTTATCGTTTTTTTTTTTTTTTTTTTTTTTTTTTCCGCGGATGAGGAGGGGTAGAGAAAAAAATTGCTCGACGAGTGGCTCCAGGAGATTCGTGGTTCATGGGTTTGAGGGTGTCTCCGACTAGGTGGATGGCACGAGAAAGGCCATTTCTCTTATCTGCTTATCCTTATCCGGCGTGGCAGAGAAGGGAGATGCGCTGGAAGAGGCAAAAGGGGAGAGAGGGGGTCGCTTTAAAACCTTTCCACCGTTTTTTAACGCTCCGTCGCCTTCCTCGTCGACGCGCAGCTTCGCGTTGCTCAACGTCTCACCTCCGCCCTCGACCTGTCGTTCCTGGCTTTCCATTCTCATTAGCCGAGCTTCATGCACAATGCACCAGCCGCGACAGCGAACCCTCGTCGCATTATCTTAGCCCACGCGCGGGCGCGCGGGTGAGCGAGAACTCCGCCGCGTGCCTTGTGCTCCTCATTCCTCTCCGCATCGAGGCTTTCCCATCCTTACTTCTTCGTCTCCACCAATCTCATCCTTGCTTACCTTCCGGGTATTCCAATGGTATTCAGCCACTGTGCGTGAAAATGCTTAATACCACTTCAGAGTTCAGATTTGGATTCGCTTCGGTTCTTTTCGAGTTTCCAGCACTCGGCTTCCTTCTTTCCTCTCATTCATTCGCGCTTCCATTCATACGCATCCATAAGTCACTCGTTAATTCGCGTGAATCAGGCTAACCTCGACTTCTTCTATCCATCGGCTTATCATCGAATTCTTTTTTTTTTTTTTGGTCTTTGGTTTACAAAAATCTTAGACGAGAACATGGGACGCTATATCGTTAAAGAATTGCCATGGATCTTCTTCTCTTCTCGATCTGTATTCAGCATCCTAATTAAAACTCAAATCAACGTCTGCTGTAGCCTCTTCAGAGAAATACATTGATCATTCACCATTATCCACTCGATTGTTATAATGAATCGTATATATTTCTTCTATAGACTAACTCGACGCGACATGACGAAATGAATAAAGTCGCTGAAGGCGACTCCCGAGTTCGCAACGAGGCAGAGCCATTGCGCACACGTATACCATCGTCTATCTACACAGAACACAGAGCAAAGCGATAGAGAACAGTAGAGCAGAGTCGCGACAGGAAAACTCTGTGATGAATGGAGCCAATTTACCGGACTGGCGCCCGGTCTATTTCCCTTCTCGTTCAGCTCGGCACCTCTGCTCCGACACTCGGGTGCGCTTTTACCCCCATGAACCTCATAGACTCCATGAATCCCGTCGATCGCCTCCAACCATCCCATTCTCCAACTCCACGATGGCGTGCTCTCTTCGGCCCTTCAATCGTTGTTTCGGAACATTTCTCTCTCGAAATCTTTTTTTGTTTTTTTTTTTTTCTTTATTTCTTTTTCATTCTCTTCGACAAAACGAGCTTTTTTTTCTATGCAGACTATGGGATAGCTTTCGCCTTTTCGATGAAACCCGCGTGTGTATTCGTCCATACACGCGCTGCTGGTACACGCTGGACCTGATTTTTCGGCGTTTCAAGCTGCATGACTAAACTCCGATAAAATACAATAAAATTTTTTTTTTTTAAATCTCATTTTTTGTAACACGAATAATGCATAAACAATATGTATATTGAATGGTAGTGGGTCTTGGAAATTCGAAGAGAATGAAAGTTTGAATGATAACCGTTGTTTCTTCGAATTCAAATGTTAATGTTAGTATTTAATTTGTTGCGCGGTGAAAAACCGATAAAATTTTGGGAACTGTATTCCAATGCGAATTGATTAATGGACATCAACATGGCATAGTTTCCATTTTTGTACGATCAAAGATTTTCCAAATTTACAATTCGTGTTTGTCAATCACAATGAAATCATATTTCAGCGTATAATCGTATTGTTTTTTCATTAACCGCTTCAACATGGACTATGGTTGAGCGCTCTTAGCACCGATCGATGGTTACGGCAAAAGCAAAATAGGTCCCCTGTAGTCAAGAGTGGCATATCTATTATTCACGCAACTATTCGTATATCTTCGCGTACCGCGGCGTGCTTCATGATGATACGTATCTCATATTTATGGATATTTTATGATAATTAACAAGTTGGTTAGCGAAAAGTCCTGAGGCTCCCGAAAAAATTCCAAAGTAGAGACGCGACCGTTGTCGGGATATATCTGTGAGAAAACCGTGCGCCAGAGTTGAGAGTAGAGTAGAATTACATAGCGCGGGGGAGGGGGAGGGGTGGGAGATGAGGGGTCTGCGGAAAAGGAACCCCCAGTCGTACCAGTCGCACGGAGATCTACCTCGTCGGCGGGATAATCCTCGAAACCCAATTATATTTTACTGCGACTCGACTCCGACTTCCATCCGCACGACGACGCTATCCCGGTCGCCGTAGACCATCCCCGTCGTCCCTCCCACTCCGCGTTGCCCCGCTTGTCGGAGAAACGAAGACTACGCGAAAGCACAGCTCGAGAGCGCGCCGTTTAGGCGATGAAATACGGATTAACCGTTATAACTGGAAATTGCCACGGATCCCACACTCCTTCCCTTCTTCTCGCTGTCGTCCTGCAAAACCCACCTACCATCATCTGACTCTCTTGCATTCTCACAATCTCTACTCTTCTACATCTTTTTTTTTCTCATTCAACAATCACGAACTCATATTCATAATGTACTTGTAGATTAACCATTTCGCACCATTGCAGACCAATTCGTGGTGCAATCGTTGGTTCCGTGTCTTCAACGTTCTGATATCGTAGAAGAACTCGAGAAATAACATTCGCCTTGATGGTTGGAGACACTTTGAGAATTGGAGAGGCGGTTTGTACTATAGATAGAGACGGCATTAGTCGACTTTTTTTTCGTACGTCCAACCATTTGTCTTATTTGCCTGTCTTTTAAATAACATTACACTATGTCTTCAATCGTCAACTTGTGCTCCATATGCCTCGAATTCAAATGGCAGACAAAAATATATTAAACTTTAATGGTCGTCATTGAGAATACTGCTTCTCTGGTTTTGGTTTCTGGTTTCTCTGCTTCTCTGGACTACTGGTTTCATTTACCTCTACACAATGTAGAGCATTGGGTTAACTCTTTGAATGCCGAATTCCTATGCTTTTCTGCCATAAACAGGTTAAAAACATATCACAGCAGATAAGAAACATGTCGGTCATATCTTATTCGCGAGTTCAGAAAGGATTCCATCCATTGTAGCAGAAAAAAATGGCTAATTGCGTCCGAATGTGTCATCAAAAGCGCCCCGGAAAACAGTGGATCACAGATTTCTTCTAAGTTTTAATGTCATCTACATATACATATAGTTTGCGCAATACGATGATATAAACGTACACACGCGACATCATTTCCGGCGGGGCACATCAACAACGCAAAATAATTCGGATTATAAAAAATGCCACTCACCACCGTACGATAACATGTAAATTACGTTTATTCGCTGGTGGAGCAAAGAGAAAAAAAGGAATAAACAGAGCGAAAAATGGGGTCAAATTGTTGAATGCAAGAAATAGCAGATAAGTTATCACAGAACGATTGCTAAAGATATATTTGAAATTATTCTGACATGATACATCCTTTCCACTTCGTACAGTTGACGTTCTTTCCAAATTCGACGAACGATTTATCGATATTAAAGGTGAGAGCGGCAACTTGACAGTTGAACCCAATAACGTCTTTCTCGCGTGTTCTCCAACTCCGATTCGCTGAACGAACGCAAGTAATGGACGCGAGTTATCCGAAATGAGGTTTGCGAACGGAAAGCAAAGGAGAGCACTGAAGAAAAGTGAAAAAAAAAGTCGCAAAGTGGGAGTGGCTCTCTGCCCCCTCGACCACCGTTCCAATTACTTTCTCCATCGTTTCGTTATCAAAACTACTCAAGTTAGTCGATGAAAAACGAGTCGTGTGTGCGTGAGAAGGAAGAAGGAAAAGTGCATTTGGTTAGAGACGGAACAACCAGAGTCTGCGCACCACGCTACCTTACCTACTAAGTCCTCTTTCTTTACGTTTTCTTCTTTTACGCGACGCGTATCTACGCTAAGTAGTTCGCAAGGACGTTATCGGTACTTGGGCCGTAATTACGATTCGTCTCGATCCTACATAGTACGTAGCCAATGTAGCTGTGGCTTTGTTCTTGTCGTAATTCGCTGCGGTTCTAATCAGCCGTACAGTCATTGGCACACGAGCGGTGATTACTTTAACGCTGATGGTTTTTAACCTTAGAAAACCACAAACATACGTGTTCTTTGCTGAGAACGGATAGTTTTCAACCTGTTTTTAGTGAAATTCATACGCCAAGATCTATGCAAAGAGTTTCGACATTCCTGTGTCATCTTCTAGCGTTACAAACAACTACGGGAAATTGATCCATGAAACTTCTAAATCAAATCATCGTCAAGGTCCACCGACGATTGAACCATCGTCAAGTTTTTCTATGCCTCAAACGGAAGCATGATTATTGTTTTGACACCGTATAAACTGTGTGAGATTAGTATCCAATTCATCAGTATTTGGTATACCTGTCTACGAAAAAACAACTTCAAGAACTGAGCAGCTAAAGGTGAAAGAAGTTGATCGATGAATGTTGATAGGCGCTGTCTGTGAACAAATGCCGCAATGAATAGCCGGCGAAGCAGATGACAAATCCGACAAGGTGTTCAATCACTGGTAACCGGTTGATTTGTTGGCATCTCCATCTTGCCTGACGAGTTTCGTGTTTTTTTTTTTGTTGTCCACATTGGATCCAACAACGTTGAACTGCCAATCACTGTAACGTCTATTCAAGTTGCCGCAGCAGCGGGGTTTCCTGCATCGCAGGTCAGCTTGATGGAGGAGGAGAAAAAATCACCGCAGTCACTTCCGGCCCGACGGTTACGACGTCGAGGACGAGAAGGACGTGAACGATGGAGTTTCGACTAGGTTCGCCGTTCTATGTCGACTCTCTCTCGAGCCCTATGCGAGGTGAGCCTGCTGCGCCACAATTTCCATCTCCCTCTCACTCACCTCGGCAAAGCGTGTACAGCGTATCTTGGCTTTAGCCAAGCGAGCGGCATCTAGAGCCGGATTTAAAATTCAAATTCGGCCGATTCCGCGAATCGATCCGACATGGAAGTCACAGGGCAAGTGCGACAAAGATGAAAATAGCAAGCAAATGCCGCGAGGCAGTTACGCTTGGGTCGCTTAGGACCTTTTCTTTCGACAACATAAAGGATTGCCTATGTACAACATTCTGACTCTGACCGCAACAAGCGGACATCAGTGAAGAACAGCCTAACGATGATCTCGCATTTTATCCGCAAATAGCCTTTCGCGGTGGGTCTCCCGCGGTCAATGCGACCGGGAATGATTGATAGCCCATTAAAAAAATCGGTCGATACCTAAATCACACGATATGGCAAAAAAAAGCGATGAGTAAACTATTCATATGTGGAAATAAATAAGATTCGGGGAACTTGTTTTTAGGTTTCGAGTTGATAACTTCTGCGGGATGTGATTCACGGATTTATTGCGCTTTTTCATGTTTCGTGTTCAACGAAAAGTGTGTAAATCCTTCGAGAGCTATGAAACATGTGGTGAAATTCGGTTTCTAGCAATGCCTGTTCTTGAAGAATTGAACTGAGGTTATTCTTCGTGAAAAGGGACATCGGCAAGGCAGCGAAATACACGCCGTTAGCTTCATCGCGTATGATGCTATGATTCTGTCGTAATACATTATATTCCGCAATAGCCGGATACTGAAAATAATTCAAACGGTCATGAAATGAGTTTGAAAGCGTCACGATAAATGAATGTTTGAGTTGAAGCAACGAAGATAATCCTTGGTGATTCGAAATTTTGATGCGGAGAGCTTCTGTTCTAAATTGGGATCCCCGTTTAATTATGCGGAGTTCTACAGACATTTTAATACTTATGCTGAAGTGGCAGATTGTTGAAAATTTATGGACATTCTCAGGTCGCGAGTTCACAATCGCGTCGATTTTACAAAATTGTTAGATAAATCGGTCAAGAAATTTCTTTTTTCACTGACATCATTTTCCTCTTCACTTTCATTTTTTTTACCCATTGTCTGTATTTCTATTTTTTGTTCCCACATTTTTAGGATAATGATAAGTTTTAGATGATCCGTTCCTCTTTTGTCCTTTGGCCCTTCGCTCTTTGCCCTCCTTCTTGTTATATAGCCGGTGCACGCGGTGGCAACAGCAACCGGGGGTGGCGGGAAACCATCCGCCGTCGTATTACAACAGGGTTCGCCGCGAACCCAACAGCCCCCGTATTGATCCCGAAGGGGACGCCGCGCGAACCAGCCATCCAACCGTCGCGCGCAACCCCACCAGCTACGCGCAAAACTCGCTCTCTCGTGCATCTCCGACGATCTTCGTACGAAACACAAGCCCCCTTTACCCTAACCGTCGGTTCACTTTCTAGCCCTCCCGCCTTGCCCCACTCGGCGCAAGCCCCTTAAAGGCTGTGGCATCTTTCGCAACCTTGCCGTCGTCTTCAACACGAATCAAGTCCCGCTAACCCCGAATGACGCCGCACGTCCAGCTTCGCAACTTCGGGTTTCAACATAACATATTGCCGTTCACAATTTTCACCCTTTGATGTACGATATGGTACACGAAACAATGTGGACAATCCAGCGGAGTAAAATATAAAGCATTATCTGTCCCGATGTAATTCTTCTATGTGTATCATTTTGTTCATATCGCGCTTAGTCGGCACACAATAGGGGTATAGCGTGTTTGAGTGCACATATAGTTCTATATTCACCCTGCCGGGTACGTTTATATAATAATCGTGTTAGTTAAATCGATACGCCATACGATTATTAAGATATGTTCAACACAAATCTAAACCCGACGATTTACGGTTACAAAAACAATATCGATAGCGTTCAACATTTTTTTTTAAATGACATTGGAAAAATTCTGTGAAATGATTTTTGCTATCAGCTCTAAAAAATCGACAATGAAACGACACTCCGATCGTTAAAAAAATATTGGATCAACAGACAATCCATCGGAGTAAAATATAAAGCATTATCTGTCACGATGTAATTCTTCCATTTGTATCATTTTGTTCATATCGCGTTTAGTCGGCACACAATAGAGCTATAGCGGGGATGTGTGTGTGTATGTGTGCACATTTAGTTCTATATACCGATCTGCGAGCGTTCAATGAAAGGATTAGTTCAATTTTTCACGTTCATATAGCCGGATCACTACGGCTTCTCTCCGACAAACCGGTGGATATACAATTTTTCTTTTTTTTTTTTTTCTTCTTCTCTTTCCAACTCTTTTGCTCATAGCTCGCTTCCTCGCTTCTATCGATATTCCATGACTCCAATGGAGGTCATAATGAAAAGCCGATGGAGCGAAGCCATCACTTATACGGAAGGGTTCGCGGGGCCGCCAGTTTGATGCGCCAGGCGAATCTCTCATTCTACTCTTCTCCTCCTACAGAGGTCCGCGTTTCGATTTCTGGCGCCTTCGCCTACGCTGACGATGAAGGAAGAAGAACTAGACGAAGAGTCAGCAGGCAAACGGGATAGACCATAGATGGACAGATATATATATATATATATGTATATATAGCACCAGATAGATGTGTAGGAAGGCAAAGAGAAATGGGTTATTGATTCGAAGCATCCGCAAAATGCGGCCACCCCGATGAAATCAATTCCGGGCTGATGGTCCATGGAAGCCTCTGGGTCACCCCCACCCCTCAGGTGATAAGTGGTCTCAACGTTTCTTTTTTTTTTTTTCATTTTTCTTATTCGCCACCTATCTTCGGCACTGTTATCAACGAATCGTGTTCTCCCATTCTTCGCGGAGGGGCTCACTTCGCTCATTCCACATTTCATCGAGAAAGACGCCCGGGACAGGTAATTTGTTTCCAAGGGAAAAACCCTCTTTAGGACCAAACCCCGGTGATGTTCCCCGTGGAGAGATTTCGCTTGGAGACAGGATTCTGTCTTGAGACACAAATACTCGATAAGCGAATCCGAATATCTGTCGAGATTTCACTCGATATCTCGTACTTTCGTCAATCACAAATGTACGCCGATTTATACCGAATCTTGATGCGTTGTTCCTTAAATTTCCAATCGCGGCACTTTCGTGTAAAAGGTACTTTATTGAAGGCTAAAAATAATATATTGTCTGGTAAATTACGAGACACAACTTTGCGACACTGAGGAATAATCTTTCGGATAAAAAAATAATAAGTTTTATCAATAACCAATACATCAAATTAACTATCCCGAAGGCTCAATAAATATATATACATTTTTGAAGACTATAATTTCTTGTGGTCAGATTTGTATCGAATGAATTTAAAATCAACAAAATCCACAAGTTATAATCGGAAGATTTCCATAGTCAACGACGAAGAAAACGCAACAAAAAAAAAATTAACAAAAATTAAAAAACTCCCGCCTGAAAAAAAGAGTGAAATAACAATTAATTATTCACAAGTCATAGTCATTTTTTCAGTCGGGAGTTTTTTAATTTTTTTTTTGTACATATAATTGTACATTCACATTGATATTCTGAAATACAGTATATAGTAGTATAGTATATGTGTCATATTTTCTCAACATTGAATTGTCTAAATATTTTGTCCGCGAGTGAATGGTTAAATGCTTTTTTTCACGGTTAAAAGAAACTCGAGCGTACGACCGAGTTCATCAATTTACGCCGGCATGAATAATTCGCCAAAATATTGCACCTGTTCGCGTTGCATTCATGTGTACGTGTGGGCGTTTGAAAAAAAAAAAAAAAAATCACAGTACTGCGCGCAATGTGTGGGCCGAGTTTATAAAATACACACAGTAACTATTCAAAATTTCGTGGAAAATAAAATCCGGGTCTCGTACTACATCGACCATCTCAGTTTCAATATTTGCGTTTTTTTTTCATTCGCCATATGTGTTTCTTTATTGCGGGATGGCGTCAGTAACGCGCATTGGCCACTGTGGTAGAATGATCGAGTTATATTTATCGCGGGAAACAGCAAAATAACCTCAAGAAAAAAAGGCCGCGGATAGCGAGAGCTCCAGAGGTTTTCTAGGACACGAACTCTTCAAAGTCGTTGCAAACAAGACTGAGAATTCGTTGCAGTGGAAATTCTGGACTTTACAACACGGAATGGGGGAAAAAAGATATGGTTTACGTATATATACCCGCAGTTAACTTATGCCTTCGGACGGTTACGGTTAACGGTTACTGCGCGATTAGACAAATTTATTGTAAATTCGAAAAAAAACGAAAGAGCAATGATAGGATTTCGATAATATCGTGGTGTATTTTTTTTTTTTGTAAAATTGAGAATAAGCAGAATTTCAAACGTCGAGATTTTAACTATTTATAAATGTTAGACGAAAAAAGAAAGCTGAACGAATAAGGGTATAAATCAAAGTGTTAATAATGTCGAAGCACTCTGGTAAATCTGCGCGGTATCTCGTTGCGACTACTGCCTCGAGAAAAAGGGCGTACGAAGCTGCAGATGGAAGGTGAAAGAGCTCTCGTAATTATTGCTCGGTCTGTTACACCAAATGGTTGCCGCTACAACTTAGTCGGTGCCGTCTTCTTACACGAGTTGCTTTTCTGGTTACTATAGCGGTGAGAATTTCAGAGTCGAGTGGATAAAAATTTACGCTTCAGTTGACAACATCCGAAGTCTAAGGGGACGCAACCTCAATTTATTCGTACTTCATGAAAAAGCAGCGCCGAAAATCGCGCGAAATACCAGTTTGAAGTTCATGATACTTCGTACGTAAACGCCTCCACTCATTTTTATTCGATTTTTTTTTAATTTGTAGCGTAAATGACAACAAAGAAGTTTTTTTGTTTGATAGATATTGATTATAGGATAAAAAGATGAAAAAAAAAGAGAATCAAAAACGTCGGGAACGCTGGCGCTGGATGGTGCGAAGCACAGCCGGCCGCCTCTTCTACCTGGGAGAGGGCGGGCGGCACGTGTTAGTTACAAGCAAATTTGTACTAATTTCTGTTTGAGATCGCAGAAAACAAATCGATGATACGAGTCGACAATCAAACTCGATTTTTTTCAGGATAAGTCCCGCAAAAATTCTTTTGTCAGAATAATTACAAAATCAATCGATAATTGTATTAAAAAATAATTTTTTTTTTTTACGAATTACGATCGATTTCAAAGAGGCTATTGATTCGTAGCTATAATGGACATGAAGTTCAAGCAATCTTACCAATTTAACATTCCGATCGCGATATCGGAACAAAATATATAAGGGAAAGAGAAAAAGGTTTGTGAGGGCATCGAGATAAGCATTAAAAAAATACTGGAAATCCTTACGTTTTTGTCTTCCTCTCACTATCGTCCCTTATCTCGCGCGATCGATCGAAATAAATGGCAATGGATTCATCGATCGACTATAATAAATATACATATAAATCCCCGAAGAAAATGGAGTCGTATAAAAACATTTTTTTTTTTTCGCTTGACTAAAGGAAGATGGTATTCGAGCAATTTTCTCCGAGGGGTGGTTTGGTCCAACGGAGGTTCCAATGGGTCGGTATCGTTTGCCCCCGCAGAGATCGCGGCGATCAGATCGACCCGATTTCTGAAAGGAAATGGACCGAGGAAATGGTTTATACCTAACGCTTATAAGTGGAGACGGCGAGATACCAGCAGGAAATCAACGATGGTCAATAAGGTCAACGAGATAAATTACGCGATATCCCCAAAGTCCGGTCGTAGATTGATAGCACAGATCGACCGATAGAGGCGTAAAAACGGGGGCACGTTATTTGGTATTCGATATCTCCACCATTCATTCAAACGAATCGCCTTCGTTTGTTTATTTATGAACCCTCATTTTTTATTTACTCCGAAACGCTTTGAGGATAATAGTTACTCGATAAAAATAAGTTCCTTTCCGTTCTGTCGCTTTTTTTTCTATCAAATATTGAGACAGAAGTTGAAATAGTTTTATCCATTGTTTCTTGCAAATGTTCAAAGAAAAAGCTGTCAATTATTCGCAATCAAACGATTCAAAGAGATCAGGTATTCTGCTAAAGTTAATGAACACCAAAATGGCAGGAAATATAAGAAAGAAGAGGCGTCTCAACGCAATTGTATAGAAATTCGCAATTGGAAAAATCGAATACCCCGGAGACATTTTTGTCTCTTCCACGTGTATAACTGGCTTTCGGCGTCAAAGATCGCGCTTTGGTGAAATGTTTAACGCCGAGATATGTCGATGTGAAAAAGAGATGGAATGAGAATAGTAGGTATCCACCGATACAGATCAGACACGTGGCTAACTCTTCGTTAGGTTGTTTTCTTTTTTTCAACAACTCTTTTTCGTACTTCGTTCGGTCTTTCGCTCGTTATCGCGCTCGATCGTTCTCACCTTGTTTCCGACTCGCTGCACGCCTTCGGCACACATACACACACATCTCTTCTTCACGCTGCGAAAGCCACACGACGCCCCGCAACAGTCTTTGATAAAGTGCGAAAGTAAAGGGGTAGAATCCGCCGTACGTAGTATCCGTTTGCCCTGGAGGCGGTTCACTTACGTGATACCGGTGTAGAGTATCTCGTGGGGCGAGAACTCTCGCTTCGCTTTGAGCGAAATTTATGTTTTAGTCCATAGTGTTTCGTCGTTTTTCTGTTTTTTTTTTTTTTTTCTTTGCTTTTCTTCGTGTGGTTCGCGCATCGCCATCGTTGCACCGAGCCGTATATATGTAGGATCGAACTACTCGTCGGCACGATGGGCAATACGTGATAAGAACAGCTCGGGGGTCATTTATTTTTAAAAGCGAAAACATAACTTTCGGGTGAAAGGGTTGGACAGCGATGTGCTCGAGTTATAAAATCGAGAATTCGCATCGGACAAAGATGAGGGAACAGTCATTTTTTTTGCACCGAAGGATTCAGCGGTGAAAATGAAAAAAATGTACCTTTTTTCATTTATGGATTAAATTTCGATGTACAACAAGTGAATCGTTTTAATGCGTCATCAAATGACAGAAAATTGAAATCCCCTGACGAATGTAGATTGAATAAATAAAAATAATAATAATAATAAAATGAAATGATGAATTCCAAAAAAATTTAAATACGACAATCGACAAATTAAATTTCTCTCGTTGATGAAACGTTGCTACTCACTGTTATCGAATAAGCAATCAGATAGTCTCTCGCAGTCGAATACTAACCTGAAACATAAAAAAAAAACATAAATTAAAAAAATTGCGTTATGATTTTTTCATTGAATTACAGTTAATTTCATTACCATTAAATTATGGATTCACCATAATCGATAATACGATCGAATATTACGTTTTACAATTGGACCATTTCCATCTCGACGATCTTTCGATAATAATAATTTATGCGAAACGCAAAATCATTTTTTTTTGTAATTGTAGAAATAGTCTTCCGTTCTTTTACTGCCGACTAAAAAAATTAAGAATTTCATAATCGAACGAGGAATTCCGCATTCAAATATTCGATCCGACAACCTCTCGGAAGATATGTGTATCCGTATCATGTTTGACCGATAATAAGACCGAAGGAATAAAGGAAATAAAATGAAGTTAAAAAGATGATGAAGTATCTGCATTGTGGAATATACGATAGCAGAGTGATGGGTTACGGTATAAAAGATTTTATGTAATTACACCGTCGACGGATGAGAAGATGATGTACGCTGAATCCTTTTCAAGTTTGGTCAGCCTATCTCATCAGCTTTCCGAAAACTCCGTATATTCGTAGATATACGAAAAGTGGCGGATAATGTTATAGTCGCTGAATCGGATGGAAGTAGACGAGAAAGAGCGATAGAGAGATGAAAACCGAGGGAGACTGCATCGGAGAAGCGAAGCTCGAAGCTCTTGCGTTAAATTACGACCAGCCGAGCGCGATGCTTCATCGGAAATTCTTCAGACGAGCCGCGGGATTACAATGCGCGCTCCGCACCCGGTGCGCGGCTCTCCTATACGAGGCACCGATTCCTCGCTCCTTAGTATTCATTTGATCTGAATAATGTACTATTAAATTATCGGCCTGGTGCCCCGTCTCACGCGGCGTTAAACGATCGCTCCCGTTCTCCGCTATATACGTATTCTATCGAGAGAGAAGAATACCGTGCCGTATACTTTGATCTATTTACATATATAGATATGCAGAGATTCGATATATTATTGATAAATTCATTATTATTAATAGTAAAAATGTGCATTAAAATAAAAATAGTCGTAAGCAATGCTCGGTACTTATTTTATTAAGTACGCTATTAAAAAATTGGATACGAATCAGTTGCTACTGGCGTTTTAAAACTCGTGACTTTTACATCACATATTTTCCGCGTGGAATTAGTGGTATAAAATTACGGCTGCCCTAGACAGACATATTGACATAATTATCGGCATAAGTTTTTAACACAAAATTTTAGTCACAATAGAAGTAGAATGGCGAACTTTCCCTCGGCACGCCGCTTGTGGCAGAAGTCTCAGACTTGAATTATAATTTTATATACAGAGTTTATCGCTAAATATATGCATCTATAATTTGGTCGCTCGTGTTCACTCGTCGTCATGTCTGTATGTATGTATTTTTTAATATTAAAGGTATCGACAACTGCAGTGTGCCAATTTCCAGGTCGCGGCTGGATACTCCGATTAAAAATATAGCGACGAATCATTTTTACGAAATATTATATATCAGCGACAAAAACTGAGCGCATTTTATACCACAATGAAGCTGAATATCGAATTGGTTTTAGCTACGAAATTGCAACCGTATGACTAATTTAATAAAATAATCAATCGTGATTTTTAAAAATATATATTTATTAAAAAAAAATTCTGCTATTGCGTACATTGTAATAATTGTATTTTTTTTTTTTTATTGTTTAGTAACTAATTTCGACAGAATCCATTTTTCATCGAATGAGGTGACGAAAGAACCGTAAAGCTCACATTCTGCTGGCGACATGCATAAGCGTCTGTCTGCACGAAACACAAGTTTTATAGGTTTTCTCGATATTTTTTTTTTTTTTTGGAAATGTTTCACAATTTAAATATTTTTTTATTTGTACATTTCGGGTAAAGAATCAGACGATGTAAACGAAAAAAACTCGAAATTCAACACCAAAAGTACATTTTGTTTGTAGAAGCGCACATCTGTGTTCCGATCTCTGCGAAAAGTGATTGCGCTTTCGAACAAAACGTTGGTACAGCTATACAGACAAACCTACCGACAGATAGACATGAATGGGAAACTGTTCTTTTTTTGTATTTTGGGATTTGCAAAACATGTTTTCAGACAATAATCTGTTTCTGTTGTATTTGTTTGCATTCATTTTTTTTAATATTCGTAACGACACCGGAAAATCCAAAGCAGAGAGTCAACGTAATCAAACGCAATCGGTTTTCACGCGTTCCATCTGCAACAACTTAGCAAACTATCAACGGAAGTATAGAGTTTTCTTTGTTCGTCAAAAATATCGACAAAAAGAAAATCGCATGAGAGTCTTGCAGGTTAAATTTCACAAGCTACAAGTTAGCATACATCCGATATTTGCGTTTACTTCGTCTATTTTCCTCCCTCTTCTCGCTTTATCGGGCAACAATTTTTTTTTTATTCGATTTTCACTTTTCATCGGAGAGTCGATGGCTATCGGATTTTACGGCAAAACAAATGAGCGCCGAAGTCCTACCCCCTCCCCCCTCCATCATCCCTCCGGCCCGGGTTACGGGTAGGTAATCGTGAATCCCCGGTTTTCGTCCTTCCAACCGATAGGCGGCTCGATTTATTTTACAGTGTTTTTATGTTCGATTTCCTCGTATCCGTTACCCGTGGTGCCTGGCGTAACGCGGGAGACGCACTTTTACTGTCCATCGACATTGCATGCTCTCTATGCGAATACCACCTGTAATTCGACCTCCGCCATGGACATCTTTACCTCTACGTGGCTTTATTATTGCACCGTTTTACCCCTCTCCGAGTTTCTCGTCATACTCGCTTTTTTTCCATCATTGGTATTGCCGCAACGTGCGGCGTATCGTTTTTACTACCACTTCTGACGGAATCGGCGCGTGGTTTTTTTTTTTCTGATCTTGTGAGGCATGGATTCCGCATGCATCGTCCAGTAGTCGAGGGGGTAAGGGTGCGATTCGACAAACTCCGTATACGCTTCGAAGCCATGGAATAGGCAGTATTATTATCGTACATCGAATTTCTCGTATAGAGAAATTCAAATTTGTTTTTTTTTATGCTTTGCTTTTCTACAGGTGCATTGTGATTCTCCATTGCGGAAAATTACGGATGTATAGATACGAAATAAAGCAAACGAAATGTTGTACCGTAAAACAAAAGTAGCGTGTGGACCGTTGAATGATTTTATTTTATCTTCCGCTTCGTTCGTTTCAGTTACCAGACGGAAATAAAAAACGGGAAATGTATCGGAAGATATTTTTTTTTACGTTCGATCGATAGTTAATGCATCAATGCCTAAATCCAATGAGCAGCACTGTAATTCTTGATTAACCCTCTTTTTTAGTCTTTTTAGCTCTCCAACTGTTTGAATGGAATTCGACACATGTACCGAAAAGTATTGAATACATCGTGAAATCGACACAAAATTTTTGTTATTTTTCCCGGTCAAATAGATTTTTGTATAAATTCAGAAATATTTTCCGTGCAATTGTTTATCTCGAAAGGATAAAATGTTCTCAATGTATATACATAACTAATGCGATATTCCACCGTTATAGATCGTACGAATTAACGCTTTCACGTGCAAAATCTCATCGACAAACTGTTTCCCTCATAGAGTTGATTAAACGTACGAGTCGTACGCTAGAATTGTTGTTATGCTTTACAATCATAATGGCAATTCCGTACGTTTACCCTAAACCTCAGACGTCGGGATGTGTTTACCGCTGTCCCTCGTATCTCTCTACTGTTGTACGTCAAAATGCATAGCAACGTAGAACTAATACCTCTGAATCGGTCGCGGAATAGAGCTCCGGCAATGAAAGATTCATCGAATGATCAGGAGAGTGCTTTCTCGCGACGGACGTCTTGCGTTTTCGCTCGGTTATTGACTTGGTCCTCGTCCGACGGAGCGAGTGCGCAATAAGCAAGCAACTCCGACCAGAGAGTTGAGCCACGCGACGGATTCACCGTGCGCGGTACCTATACGACCTTTTAAAGATGCTCACGATTTCATAGTAAAATCGACGATTCGCTAGGGGTCTTGGGATTATTGCGGAATACGCCGGAATGAGATACGTGCTTCTCTCCCATGACGAAGATCGATGTTTTTCCACGAGAATATAAATCAAGTCGAGTACAAGTTAGGAAATTTCGCTTTCATGACGAAGGAAGGGGAACCAAAAGAATTTAAGGGGATGCTCAGAGTCTTTCTGGCGAGTAGGTGCGCGGAAAGGCCGAGTGGTGCGCGGGTTGCCGGGGCTGCAGTATGCAGGAGAGAGATCCGTGTCGCGCGAGCACCGGCGTACATTTTTGAGTTTAGACGACAACCATACAGACGAACCATTTCGGTTTTTGCAGAAGTTCTTCCCGAAGATGCAAGGAACGATTTGGATCTATTAACATTAAATTCTTACCCTTTTTTATGTTCTTTCAAGCATTGCATTCGAGTTGCGGATACTTTTTGCTATGCTGCCCATGTATAAGAATGTATATTCAATAATTAATAACTCGACAAGCAAGCAGACGATCGACTTGAAATTTGGCATGAGACCGTGATTTTCATGGACGAATATTCCCTGCAAATTTCAACTCATTCTTACCATTTGGCGTTCACTGCCCGTATTTCAAGTCATCGTGATTTGAATCCGAATAAAAAAATATGTATTGGTTTTTATGTATATTCTGATTCTTAAGGAATTTTTATCCGTTGATCCATAAATTTATTTTAAGCAGATCCCTGAAGGATTACAAAAAGCTGTATGCGATTCCCGTCAGCTGACGATTTTTTTTAACAAACTTATCAATATTTCGATGAATGTATATTTAGATCAATATGGAAATTGACGCGTATATAAATCATCCAATAGTATTATTACTTAAAAATAACATAGAGATACTGTTGTTTTTTAATCGAAATCTCGTCAAAAATCTTAAAATATAAAACTGGTGAACGAAAGTCACTTGGGTTGCCGTTCTTCGATCAATAAGCATTTTATAAGCGTAAATAATTTATCCAATTTGTCCGCTTAATCTTTTATTGGTTCGTTTCCATGTGCCATTAATCCTATTTCACTGGTATCCTTTTATCCCCTTATATGAGAGAATATAGTTGGATAGTTCGATTGGAAAAAATGAACTGACGCAGATGCACGCGATACAGGAGTCTCAGTTTAGGGTGGTTTTTCGCTTCAACAAACGAAGCAAGAACCCAGAATAATAAGTCTCACACGAGGACCAAACGCTCTCATTTTCCGCTTCGATGTCTCCTAATAATGCCGGGGAGAGAGGGGTGGATTTTCACTCTGATGAAACTGATGGGAAACCTCACCTTCCCCCGACTCCTTGATGAACTTCGTTACGGACAATGAGCAAATCGAGTATATAATTCTCGATCGTTACGACTATGCGAAGTTGGATACGGCACAGCAGTATAGCTCATCGTTGCAACACTATGTTTATGTATTACGATGAACATCGATATACCTATCCAACGCAAACTGCTACGGAATGATAATCGAAAACCAATTTTAACCGATGCGCCGAATCGATCGATTCGATTACAATATTGTAATGGCATAACGACGATGGAAAATTTCATTCCGCTATATATTGTTTTAGGTTAGACGCATAAAGTTTATCCGGTGATACAACTATGATGAATTCAATGGAAAAAAAAATATTGTAATGGCGGAATAATTCGACGAGGTGGAAATGAAATGGTTTCGTTTTATTTAAAATAATATTGTAGATATCTATAATCAATGTTTTCTGTTGCTGCAACGAATGAAATTATGCATTAAGGTATCTATACGATTTTTTAAACGATTTTGCGATCAATACTTGTTAAAAGGAAAGAAAAATTCGAAATTTCGATTATCCAAAAATATATAATAAAGATGAAAATAATTTTGTTGTACGATTAAAATAAACATACTTCGTATGGGATGAGAAAGAAAAAATAAAGATCGTATATTAACGACATTGCCCTTTACGATTTCTCTATAATAATTTAAAAAATGTTGACCACATTTCCTGACTAAAAAGAAATATTCGATTTGTGAGAAAGAGAACAATAAATAAAACGACACTTTCAAATTTTTATAGGAAATTGCTAAAGCGAATTACAGCTATAGATCGCGATGAAGTGAGGAATAACTGTACTTCTATGATTCCACGGCTACTAGTTAGTTTCTATGGCTCGTGGTTTTGGGACTCGGTGACCGCAGGATTTACGACCTCGTAATCATCTGCTGATCGACGAGCATACCGAGGGCCCTAGCCGACCGCCCATATTTTGCGAGTCTCGAGTATTCGAATGTTCATTGTACGCATTTTCGTCAACGGCGATTTCACAGGCGGAATACCGAATGGGGGAAACGCGAGAATACGACAAAGAGAGAAATAGCTTTGGCTCGATGTAGCGTTTAATTCATATCGCACCTTCTGGACCAGTGAATCCGCGAGATCGTAGAAACGACGCGCTGCGGAATTCGATTGCGTCGAAAGAGTTAAACGATTGTTATATTACAACGCGCCTGGTATAGTAGATTTTCACAACGCGCGTAGGTATCAATGTTAACAGTTATTAGGATTAAACGAATTACATTTTTTTTTCATTTCACACAATACGCCGATTAGTAACGTTTTTATTTTTTAACGAATCAGCAAATTTTTACTGAGTCATTAAGTTATTGTATTGTCGGAACGGCTCAATGAAACCAAATTTGCACAATGTTCCCAGTTTTTTTCACGACGAAGTATTAAAAAAAAAAAAAAAAAAATTCCGACATACGAAATATAAGCACCCATTATTCATTTTTTTCCCCTTAACATTGTGCATTCACTGTGCCTCTGCGTTTCGACCATTGTTAACGACTGTCCGCCGAACACCGAAAACGCAACTTTTTTTTCGTCACAAAAGAAAAAAGAACCGTACAAAAGCTCGTTACAAAAAAAAAAATCGTTGCCTCCCTCAAAATATGCTTCTCTGGCATGGATTATTTCGTATGAAATTTTTTTACCAATGGACCTTTTCCCCGAGTATCCACATCGACCAGTTATTCAACCTGTTCAGTCCATAAGAAAAAAAAAAAAAAAAAAAACCATAACAAAAAAACCCAACGCACCGATCGATAATCTCGAAACTCGACGTCAAAAACGTTCAAAGGAGCGAGAAGTCAGCGCTAATGAGACCGTTTTTCCCCCATCGGAGACGACGACGGGTGTTCGATAGACGTTCTCGGGTGGTGGAGGGAAAAAAACGTTTTTTCGCCACCCCTCCTTCGGGGGGTTGGCACGTCGAGCTATCGGCGAGTTGCGAATAAGGACAGAGAGGACAATTGTCGGAGTCGTCCGAGCGCCGGAAGCAAAGTGTGGAGACTAACGAGAGGTCGTGTCGCAAGCGCGCGGAGGTCCAACGAGTGCGTGAAGCGTTACGTGCCCGTGAGTTTCTCGATCTTCCGGTCAGAGGGTACAGCATGGCCACTGGCTACGTATACAAGTGGTTATATCCAACGTTCACCGAACCGAACATCGAAGTGTCTCACGGGAGGAAGAGAGAAACAGCAACGACCGAGAGTACCGTTGTTCACTTTCTCAGTTTATCCTCGTGTCCCTAACTCGAGTCCCAACTCGTTCCTTCGTCCTCGGGGGTCTTCGTTCTTCCTCTCGAATCTCGTGACGTCGGATGAAACGGTTGCTCGTTACGGTTTACGAACGTTTCAGGGATAACGCGTGAGTATACTAACGCATACGGTATAATACACCGACTGTGTGTTCCATTTTCCTCGTTGAAATTTCTCACTGGTTGGAAACTAAACTCGGGGATATACGTGTTATACTAAAGTGATGTAACTCACGTGTATGACACATGGGTAACAAGTGTACTCTACCTACACCGCGGTCGCCTCGAGGCATGCAACGAGCAACAGGAAGTTTGACAGAGGAACGCGCAAGTTTAGGGAGGAAACGTTGGAACACACGACGATGTTGGACGATCTTTGAGCCTAAATAACCATGCAAGGGGTCTAGTATACCCCTCAATCCTCGATATTTTCATTTATAACAATGATGTGATGATGTAACAAGAATGTGAGATAAATCATTAATTTTTATCAAAAACATGAAAAAAAAAAATCGGATCGACACTGTCGCAGAATCATCAAAATCTCCAGATAACCATCATAACCGCGAAGATTGTATATTTAATTTTGAGGTTTATGTCCGATTTTTTTTCACAAAAGTTTCGCTTCATTATCGTTCGCATAAGAGACCGTAAATTAAGAAAAGGTGAAAGAGGTCCGAGATCGTGGGGAATATCGCGCGCGAAGGGTTAACTTTCGAGAGATAGAAATAGGATTCAAGGGTGTGAAGTTTAACGTGGCTAATTCGAGTGGAAAAGTCACGGACAGCCGATACGTGAGGCAACACGGGAGTGGAGAATCCCTGGAGATCAAAGTAGAAACTATCTGCCGTAGGGAATCTCTCTCTCGCCGTATCCCATCTTTATCTGGCGTCTTTAGCTCGTAGCTGTACACCCGTGAAAGCCAACGAAATGGTACCACTGGGCTCGTTACGCGGACGATGGAGTCCGACACGCACGCACGCAGACACTCATATGCACACACATAGATACACATAGACACAGAATATGGGTATCGCGAACACGTGCGAGCCGAAGACCCGGGAAGAGGATAGGATATGTTCGAGGATGAAGATGAGGACATAGACGAGGACGAAACAGGCGGAGGAATAGTCCAGTCGTCGTGGCAACGGAGGGGTTGTGCGGTTGTCCACGCCAACGCGTATACTCCAGAACCCGTAGCCGCCGGTGCTGTGTGCTCCGGAATACAGTCTTGCATCCCCCGCAGCCCCGCGATTCCGCTGTCTCTTTCGCCCTTGCTATGCCAAGTCTCGTTAGTCCGAGCATAAACGTCCACGCGGACGCACAGCAGTGTTAGTAAAGCATACCGAGCGTACGAAACTAGTGTTAGGTACGTGTGTATGTACATAGATATGACCGGAGACACATTGTCCTTGGGAACAATGCAGCCATTTCACAAGCGTTTTCCGCAAATGGAACCGTCGGCCATTACGTCCGATGCTTATTAGACATCCTCGAAATCCTATCGGGCAACGCGCTCGTGTTGCTTCCAGTCCGGGAAGGGGACGACTTTCTCTATTTCTAATTTTATTCCTGGTATATGAGAAACTCCAGCAGGACAAACGGTATCGAAGTACATAATACCGCAATATTGTGTCACGTCGTATAGAACGCGACGATACGATGCCGACAGTAAAAGTATCTTTGTCGCGTATCTGCATGACCGAGAAACCTATTGCAGGGGCTGCGAAATCGCCAGATAATATTGAATTGTTCACTCTATTTAAAGGGAGAAAATAAATAAAATCTAAAAAATTATTCATGGTGATTTTATATTAATTGGCATGGAACGTGATTACAATAATGAATTATTTGAGATGCCGTGCCGTTTTTATGCCATTTCTTTGCAATATTTCGAACTACTTAATGATTAAGGCAATAATTGAGACTCGCGTCTACCTTGTTCCGTGTTTTAAGTCGACGTTAAAGATTTCATTGGCGGCGTGATTACCAACTGAATGGTTTTATGCAGATATTCAGTCGATTGTACCAGTCCTTGTTTTCCCCGCATTAATCTCCGTAATTTCGCTGACCTTCGTAACCCGTGACGCTTCATATCAAGGGATCGATAAACTTTCCGCGGGAGATTAAAGAAAATAGCTTGGTGAGAAATAAATCGAAGCACAATGATCTTAAATTATGATGAAATAATAAAAGCCGAATAGACTGCGCGCAGAAAAAACTGTGTCGAAGTTCTCAGGGTGTTGGCACCCTCAATGCGGTCGAATTCTCTTGCGTGTGAGCAAAATAAAACGCGGCATTAAAATAAACAGAAGGAAAGAGGGGCCAACGAGGAGAAAAAAAGAATAAAAAAAGAAAAACACGTACAACAATGGGCAGAGAATGAGATAAGAAATGGAGAATTCGTGAAGGAAAGAACGAGAGGGACAGAAGGGAAGTGCTATGGTGTGGGACAGCGCAGACGGTGAAGCGAGCACAGCTTCTGGCATTGCTACTTGTGCCAGTGGCTTGCAACGTTGGTGTACACACTCTCTCTCGTTGCGACGGGCGTAAGAGAAAATCCGTTTTCACTTTCCACCCTGAATCCCAATGCAGAGGAGTCGCAACAGACTGGGTTACCGTCAGGGAGGGAAAGGCGCGGGCGTCTTGGACGAAGAAAATCGACGGAACAAAACGCGCAAAGCCACGCCGGTGGGCACTGCGCCGCAGTTGGACTGCGGCGCGGCATGCAAATGTTACTTCCTCCTTCTTTCCGCCTCCACATCCTTCTTCCGACTCTTTTTCTTCTGTTTTTTTTCCTTCTTTCTTTCACTGCCATCGAGGCGCACTCGGTTGTCTTCCTCCTTCAATTCATCCCTCTCTGGCTGTGGTGCACACACGTGTATATATCTATACGTAGGCTGTTTTCTCTATCCCTTTCTGCAGTTTCCTCGACGCCGAGCTGAGACTAGCAGAGACCCCGGAGGAGTCGAGAATGGGATGAGCATTGGCCAGAACCGAGAGATACCAGATCCAACCCCCTCGAGGTACGAAAAGCTGAGAGAAAGGATGAGCACAACTACCATTGACGGCATTGTATCTACTTTCTTGTTGGTTCTTTTCGCTCTCTTTGGTCCTTTCGCCTCTTCGTCTCTTGCACTCTCATGCGCAGTTCTCGAAAGAAGAAAAGTCGAAGGGAATCACTGCGGCAACGAGAACAGTAGCGCTAGACTCGGTAAAACACTGTGACCCAGACATGAGACAGGTAGATGTAGGTCGCCCGGTCCCTACGAATACGTCTAACAGACATCGAAATACAACAATTACCGGTATCTTCTGGTGTCTGGCTTCAACGTCGTTAATAATGATCCGATTAATATTAAAGTGACAAGGGTACAGATTAAGAGTTGACCTGAGTCAATCCAAAGGGACGTGGATAACTCAATATTTATCTCGATTTTCGCTTAATTAGTTGAACATTCGGGAAGATATGTCGAATCTCGGCAAGAATCTTCGACTCGTACATCGAACTGAACGTCACCAACACTTTGCTTCGTCGCAATTCTATAATTACAAATTTCAACGATTGAACCGAATAATCCATCTGATTTTTGCCATAAAGGAAAATATCGCGAATTAACTTTTATATTTAAATCTGTCGAAAAATGCTTCCAAATGGATCCTCGCGGTAAAGGGATGTCGAGACGGCGAGGACGACAAAAAAAAGTTAGAAGACTCAGGATAATCCCGGATATAGAACGACGGAAAAGCACGATACGCGAGAAGATGGAACAAAGAGTAAAATCGAGGAAAACGAGAAAGATAGAAGGCTTAACGCCGGTACTGCAGCGAGTTTCACGTAGGGAAGGCCACTGGGGAAGAGGGGATAAGGTGACTGCGAGGGATCAGGATGTGACATGGTGGAAGGATTGCTGAGTAAATCTTTGCCGAGTGTGCAGAGCGAGACGGTCACGCGGGTCTAAGAGGGAAGCGGAGAAAAAGCAAAAAGTAAAATATAACGAGAGAAAAAGGAGGGATTGGTGATATCGTCAAAACGAGGTGAGAGCCACGAAAGGAAGAAGAGTGGCACAACGCTAAATTTAAACTCGATATGAACTGTTTTCAAAAATGGCATCAAAAACGTGATGCACCACACAGACATTTAGTTTTCAGAGCTAATCATCGTCATACTGCTTGCTATATCGGCATGTTAGCGGGATGTACAAGTGCTTTACACGCTGCCGTATCGATTGAGTCCTCTATAAACCAAAAAATATTGATTTCGGATCAATTAATATCGCTTTGAAGACGGGAGCAATAGACCCTGTGGTGCGGACTTTTCTCGACTTTGCTCGGGTCTGCGGATTAAAATAAAATTTCGTTTCTGGCTACTCGTGATCTCTGAAGTCTATTTTTGAAGATAGATGAGAAGATATATTTTTGAAAGACAAGACTGTCTCAGCGCCCGTATAATTTGTTTTTCTCGCGTTATGTGATGAAACGAAAGAAAAAATCCTATTCCTCGAAACAATTGGCGGATAATCGTTGCCACGATTTTACGGCTCATATGTTTTCGCACGCGGGGAATGTGCGTCAAGCGTGTGTGGGTTTTAGTTTTATACACTTCGGTCAAATAGTGGCGAGAGAAAAAAAAAAAGAAACAAAGAGAGAACACTCGCGGGAGTGAGTCGTGGCGTTTGGCTCGACTTTATGGGATCTTTTTATTTCCAAGTAATTCCAACGCTTCGATGTTGGCGGTGTGGAAGAGCGAGAGAGGGGCATATGTATTTTCTTCTTTATTTCCCGAATGCACGCGACGACGCGCAATAGTTCACAGCCTCTCTTTCTCTCTCTATCGCCCTCTCTTCACCACTGTTACTGTTTTCTTTTCGCTGCTTTCTAGTGGTGCACTAGCCATTGCATGTGCAGCGTTGGACTGTCCATCGACCGTCCAACCGTCGTTCGACCGAATAGAAAGACCGGACCGCTTCGCTAAACCACCACCTCGGACGGAAAGTACTCAACCTTTACTCTCCTCTGCTATATAGACCTCCGTTTACTTTTCATCGTGTGTATGCGGCAGTCGCATGTCTATATACTTATATATACGGTCTTCCATTCAGTCGAAGCTGATGAGATTTTTGAGTGCTCGTATATACGTTCTATATATACAGTACGGTACGTTAAAACTGGGCAATCTAGAGATTTGTACCTCGGCAAGTTATTAACGAGAGTGCATTAGGGTGGACATGCTACAGAAGTAAGAGACGTCTATATGTTTTCGGGATCATCCAATATAGAGCGTCGAAGAAACGAAATATGAGTTGATAAAAAAAAAGGCAAAATTCATCGTAAAATGAAATCACAAATGAAAGATTTTTTTTTACCTGCGAGGTTCATAAAAAACTGTTAGATAAATTGAAACGGATTTTACGGCAATGTAAATGGTAAAAAGTAATTCAACCGGATCGAAAATTCTGCCGGATATTTAACTTTCGTTACGTGATTTCACAAATTTGTTAAAAAAATAAATATTTTTTGTGGCGTTTTTACGTGTAAAACGGAATTTTTATAAAATATATACAATTTATGAAATGTTTTTCATTGGACGATATTGAAATTTCCTAAAATAAAAAAATAATTTTCAAGTATTCGTGAGATCGTTCGCTTCGGAGTTTCATTGATTTCTCGCAAAGTTTTGTGAAAACTTAAGCCTCTATCTTGATATCTATCTCGATTGAGCCTCGACAATTTCGGCTTAATTCCCAAGAGTGCCTTATTTGCCGTCGACATAATCGCCATTAGAGGACCATGCAAACCCATTATTTCCTTCGCATCAACGCGATGGTGATGGCAGGGACGTCAATTCGGTCGCGTTAAACGCGAAATAACGTCGCGGCGACGATAAATCTACCTTAATTTCGTGTCGAGTAGAGAATCGTCCGGGCGCGGGCGAGCGAGCGATCGAGCGTTTCCTCCGTTCGTTCGTTCGAGGCCAATCAACGCTAACGACCATCCTAAAGCGTCGGCAGAGACACGTCTGCGACCGTTTAACCGTCGGCGGAAAGAGAAGTTTGGATGGGAGGAGGGCGGAGGTCGCAGAGGGTGTTAGAACCTGGGTACTGGCGACCGTAAGGGTTGTTAGCTGATATGGCACAGGTCGATTCGATCAGCGAGTCTTTCGTCTCCTCGTGATCGTGGGCTCGTCCATCCGGCAACCCTAAACTCCACGTTAAAGTCAAACTTTGTGAAAAAAAAAAAAAAAAAAAAAATTCGAAACACTTGAACATTTTCTGCAGATTTGAATACGGGCCTTAACCCTTTTTAGAGGAGCCATTGATCATTCAAATAAAGTTTGTGGAAGAACCGTGAAGCTTTGAGGACACTTTCTCGACGAACGATTGTTCTCGATAAAGATACTTGAATACAAAAAAAAATCGCCATTGTCTTACGTACACCGAAAACCCAATTTGTCAATAAAAAAATTAAGTAAACGAACTCGTTAAAGCTCCGCTTTTCGGATATCAACTTAATCGATCGCAGCCCCTGAATGACTCACAGTCTTTGACCAATAAAAAAATGAGCCCAAACCTTCATTTAGACTGTACGAAAAAAGCCGTAAGAAGAAAGATAACAAGTTTATTGTCCCAATTAATGTTTCAACACTGAAGAATAACCCCCGCTGTGCTATAATAACGTTGCAGGAATAAATTCTACACAGAGCTTAGATACGTTTAGTCAATCTTCGAGTCATCCGGGTCATTTGGAAATTAGGACCGACTAAACGAAACGTGAAAGCTGCATCGAGTCTATTGGAGGGTAGAAATAAACTACCCTTGTAGAAGACACACACATATATCTCTACCCAGTCTCGCGGCGTCTCATTCGCTCGTCCCAACAATTTTACCGTCCAACAGTTTTTTTTATCTCATTTTCATTGGCCTCAATGAGAAACTTTCGTTCGAGAACCCTCGCTTCTGCGCCCGACTCTCCGTCGTCAAATGAGTTTTGCTAATGAAAACAATCACCTCTGCCAGAGGCACGGAGGCACGGAGGAGGCGCGGAGAGAGGGGGTTCGCGTTGCATACCCCCCGTAGTTCTCGATCGAGAGAATATTCAAAAATCGAACTCACGACTAATATTCACAAAGTGAAATGGGTCAACCTTCAGCGTAGGTGTTTAATCCTCCGAGGAATAATTATCAAGTGTACAAAAAAAAAAAAAAACTTGCGAAACGAAAGCTTACTTCGGAAATCCTCCAGTGCCTATTTAATGTGGAATTTACATGGGGAAAAAAGCTGACGAAATTATTGGCTCGTTTTTCGATTGTCAAGTTAGGTTTTCGAACATTTTTTTTTTTTTTTTTTTCGGATTTTCTCTCGGGGCTCGGAGCTTCGGCACGTCACGCAAAATTAGTTCACCGAAACTCGGCTGCATTGCAAGAGCGACAGTGCGCGCGCGGCCCATTCTTTTCGGCTATGACGTTTTGTGTACCAACCTATTCTGTGTACCCGTGTAAACCGGTAGAGCGTAGCGCAAACGTGCATTGGATAGCGAGAGGGCCAAGGGGGTCTCTATTCAACGTTGAAATTCACGAAGACCGGCAATAAACGAGGGAACCATGAGAGCTCCAGCGCGGTTCAGACTAAAAGCTGCGGGCTATATACCGCAGTACAGCAGTGTACTTTTCACGACGAGACGATGAAAGTGTAATCCCTGTGGACACTGGACGAACTCTATAGGTGGTATCCGCGTGTAGCTACAGAGGTATAGATGGCTGGATGGGGTCACAGGCCGGAATCGGGTCATTGGGGAGTAAAATTCTTGCTACACCTTTAAAATCAAACGAACATGGCGGTTGAATTCGAAAATTTCAAATAAAAAAAAAAAATCCTCGAAATTTACACCGTTCGTGTCTACATGTCTGGCGGTATTTCATCACTGGTTTTGCTTTTGTATTGTCAATTTTCCTGTGCAGTTACAATCTTTATTTCGCATCATAAATTTACGATAACGTTTTTTTTTTGTTTTTTTTTGACAATCTGGTCGCGTTGCTTAACACCCAAGTTTGCCTTACTATAGAGAAGAACAAAAGTGAAATCATAGCATCGACGAGTATACGATGCTTTGTGATTCTGCTGGTTGCACCATCCGAGTTCTCGCAATTTTTCACTCCAGTTGGCCGATGATCTCAAGCATGAAGATTCGCTATCGCTCCGTAGAGTATACGGGTATACGAATCGATCACGATCGTGAACGCGAGTCTCGAAGCCCGCGCTTATTTTTACTCGGCAAATGTTATCGAGATTTGGTATACGTCAAGGGGGGATAACGAGATGATAGTTCAAATGTCACGAATGATTGAGCCCGTTAAAGGCGCACGAGGTTACGATGTACTACGCTATAGCGTCGTAAAGTCCAATGAAAAGAAAATGCATTTGTCAACGATGAATTTTTTTTTTTTTTTTTTTTAAGGCGACAGCTTATTTTTGTCGTCACTTTTTTAAAAAATAATTAAAAGAAAACTTTTTTTTTCGGTTGAACGCAATCGATATGGTTGATCCAATTTTCTCGTACTACGCAGCAAGCAAAGTATGTTTACACTTCTATGTGGGAGAAACTGTGGCACGTTCGTATAAATAACGTACGCGTGATATCCGGTCCCACCTCGTTTCCCGTCTCCTCGATCAGGTCTTGATATAACATCGTACTAGATGCGACACGACACCGAGGCCGCACCTTACACGCAGTACGCGTTTTCATCGTCGTCGTCGATGCCATTTCATCAATTCAAGGTACATAATATACAGTAATGATAGGCGTCGCATGCAAATTTCTTCACTACTTTGCTCTCAATGGGTATCTTTATAAAATTACAGGAAATTAGAGACTTCAAAGAATATTTTATTATTACTCAACAATTTATAAAAGAATCGGATAATCGAACAGCAATACTCTATGAAAAAAAAAATGTTCATTTATTCGATGTTATAGCGCGTATGTATTTATAGAAAACAAAAATATTAAATTGTTTTATATGATTGGTCAAAACTCGTAAAAATAAAATATCAATAAAATTAAAGGAAATCAATGAACATTAGTTTAAAAATTTTAATATATCACGAACGGAGTATTATCGTTATTTTTTTTTGTAATCGTCAACAATTTTCTTCTGTTTTACAACAGAAACTCGTTTTTGCGCTGATAAATCTCGCAATCGTTTCAGGAGAAGAAGTTGTGTCGGGAAACATTCGGGGTGCTTGTCGTACCACTCCATCGCTGTTTCGAGAGCTCTAAAACTCTCAATGTGAAAGGGCCTCTTACTCCTGTCGAAAGGGCGAAGAAGAGGTACGCTATGCAAGTTTTATCTCGGTAACTCGTGCTACAATGTAACATTCACGAATATTTGGAACACCGACCATTCGGATAAATGACAACTCGTTTACACGCACAATAATGTAACGCTCATGAAAATTGTTTTAATAATCGATGTTTTACTGTATTTCTATATGTTTTTATAGGTTAAAAGCCCATTGTTTTCAGTATTTTTTATTACTTATAAAATTAATAATTAGAATAAAAGTTTTACCGAAAAATTAATTTAGAAAATACAAAATAGCTTTCGCGTCGAAAAAAAAATTGTTTTAATTCGAAATAACTGAAATTACGCATGAATACCTAGTTTCGCTGCCGGTTTTAATTACTTAATCATCAGTAATAATTTCCCGAAGTCAAACATTATTGGTCATTTTTTCTCGTCACCCTGAATAAATTACTATTGAAGATTGAAGATTCCATTGGTCCCTTCCAACAATCTCTCTCCCCTTCTGTCCTTCGAATCTTGTTTTTTTTTGCTCCCTACCTCCGACCGCGTAAGCAATTAATTTTTCCATTTATGACTTCGAGTTTCCCTGGTCATAAAAAAAATCTCATGGCAAACATTGCCGCACAGTGGATATATCGCTCACATATATGGGGAGGCAGAGGTGGAGGAGAAGGCAAAAGTAGAAATGGGAAATATGAGGATACTGCCGAGAATTCTCTAGCGGGTTGTAAAGGGAAAACGTAGTGGGACGTGCTTTCGCTATCACGCACCAAAGCATCGACTCGTACACTCTCTCATTCTTCCTTTATATCTGTATATGTATAACGATAATACTATATCGAGTAGTACTGTAGTAGTACTTGCGTACCGAATGCTCTACGCCTGTGGTTTTAGCCGCCCGCCTCCCGCCATTGGTGCGGCACATTCTGACTTTCGTTTTTCTGTACCTGTTCCTTGATTCCGAATTCGATTTTTTCCCCCGCTTCCCTTTGCGAGATCCACCCTTCGAGTTCTGCGGACTTGACTTACGACCGGCATAAATCAGACCATTGAATTTCATCGTGCCGCGATGTTCTTTGGGCGGTCAACTGGCAAAAGCGAAATGGGATATAACGCTGGACACGACCCGATACTTCCGATTGCTCTCTTTTCGTTTTTTTTTCTTTTTTCCAATTGTGGAAAATTCCCGAGTGTATACTTCGCGACTTCGACTCGCATGCTGTTCGGAAAAAAATTAGCACTTTTCGTAAGATTGAAGCGCGAATGACCCGACAATCGTCGTAACGCGTTGACCTACAGTAGAAACATCGGTATTCTATTATCAGTTTATATCGCACAATCAGAGAAAAAAATTGATATTAAAAAAATCGCGACATTTTTAAAGAATTAAAAAAAAATCGTTCATTGCCGAAGCGTTCAAAAACAATTAGAATGCACAACCAAAGCAAGAAATTACAATAAAAAAAAAAACTTGAGAAAAACAAATCTCTATGTCTACTGGAAGTTATCGCGAGATCCGTAAGAAAAAAATGAAGAGTTTCAAACTTGAAACAGGTATCTTCTATTTTCTTCGAATTCTATCGATGCAATCTTCACCCACTGACCCATTAAAGCAAAAAAAATCTTGGCAATCTTTCTTCAAGTTCGCTCGAAGAATTTTTAACGCCTGGTGTCGTCTTATTCGCGGTGCGATGAAAAATTGCAAGCGAAAAAGAAAGCCTATTGCGGATGAGAAAGAAATGGAGAAGGAAAGAAAAGAAAAGAAAAGAAAAAACGAATCTCTTCGCACGACAGATGAGGGCAGAAGAATTCGTCGGTGGGTGAAACTTTGTCCGACTTTTCTACTGTGCGACCCGCATACCTATCCTTTCCTCCCTCACCGTGCCCTTCGCCACCGCGTTTCTTTCTTTTTTCATTTTCCGCATCTTCGCCGAAAGTTTCCGGATTGTCCCGAATTGTATCTATAGCCGACCACGAGAGAAATAGGAAAAGAATGCGAGCGCTCACACGTTCGACGGAAAAGCAAGAAAACGGAAGCTGTAACGAAACTACGGGAGAGAGAAGGAGAGAAGAGGGATCAAAGGAAAAAAAGAAAAACGATCCACTCGAACGGGAAATCACCGGACCATCGTTTCGAACCATTTCTCCCTCCCCACCTTTCTATTCTTCTTCACGATGTTCTTCAGTGTACATGGAACGTTAGCTGTGTAGATAATGCGCGACCCGTGGAATTTACCGAAGAACCTATGGACCATCTCGCTTGACCGGCGGCATCCAACTTCTTCAACATATCGTAATTCCTACATTTCGTATTCGCTCGGTCTTGATAACAAATTTATTCGTTCGTGTTTCGAAATATTCCCTCCGATGATTATTGCTCTCGTTGTTCTGATTCATTTTTATGAGAGACAGATATAATTTTATTTTTATTTTTAATAATAGTCATTTAAAAAAAAAAGTTAAAAATGAAAAAAAAAAAGATAATGACTGATTTATATTTATTTCAGGACTTCAGAGAGATCCTTACAAAACCGTTAAACAACTCATCAAATACAAATAATTTTTTTTCTTTATGTACCATTAATGCGTTATTTGAAAGCTTGAAGAGGGACCAAAGAATGAAAATGTTCACTGTAAATGACAGTCTCTTCAATAGTGTTCTGTACACTATAATAAAGCTCTATGGTCTTACCGGCTTGTTAAACAATACAGTTTCCATCGTGCTGTACAGTTGTACGAGGGTCCCCGTCGTACTCATTCGGTATATCCTCACAGAGTGGGCAACAGTACTCGTATTACGTGACTAATAGACGCGAGAGGGTGACGGGAGCGTGCGCGCGTTCAATTACGCGCTTTTACTCTCACTCTCCTCGACGTTGTCCAATGTGCTGAGTCTGAACCTGCAACGGAGAGCAGCCCCTTTCCACTAGAATTTTGCCTCTGCCATTTGAATTCAACGGGCCGCTTCATCATTTCGGCATTAAAATAAGTACCGTGGCGGGACATTGAGCGGCAACCTCCTCTCCTCTACCCCTCGCCTCCCGGCTGCCCTTCGCGGACGGTCAATGTACCGTGGGTAATTTTATAGTCGCATTAGCGCGAACGTTTTGTATGACCGTGATTACTGCCAATTCGGTATATGGCATATAGTATATAGTACAATAGTACGGTGAACTATACATATGGAATGAATGGTAATTCGAGATAACGTTCGCGCGCAAAATGTTGGGACCTTTGCGGATTATATCCATTGCCAATCAGGATTTAAAAGTATACATATCGCCAATGGATGCGAGTAACGAGCAACTTTTTTTTTTTTTTTCGTTCGATCCTCAATCTAAATTTTACGGAAATCGTGAACCCCGTCCGCTTTAGAATTTTTCGACACGTGATATACATTTTGAATTATCATGAATGCGAAATATTTTTTTTTGTTTTATTCTATAATTTTTCACACATCATTAAATCTCTTATCGCCGAAGTTCGCGAAATCGTTTATCCTAGCAGTTCACATAACTTTTTTTTTATAGCAGAGAAAAGGATAACGTCGGTTAACTTAATCCCGCATCAGCCCTTCGTAAAAATCGTATATTCAGACGAAACTCCGTAACCGCGACAATTCCCATGGTGTACATTTTTACCCCAGAATCATCAAATAGGCCCCTATCCTGGGTATCTCTTCTGTTTTCTCGTTGTCCCGTAGGATTTTCACACACTCGAGAACCCAGAAACAAAGACACCGTGGAGGATTTAGTCGCGGGCCGCGACTAAGGTGGCGCTTTTTTTTTTTTCTCTTTCGCGAAACCCCAATGCGCCATGGAGCAAGAGATAGTGCATAAGAACATCACAAGAATGCATAAAGGAAAACAGTATGCGGTCGGAGGGAGAGACAGCGCGAAAAAAATCTGCAGGAAGCTCGACGTATAAACGAGTGTGGCTGGTGAGCCCTTTTGCTTCCTGGCGTATTGTGTTGCATCTTCTTTTCATCTCTCTTTTGCCTACAACATCCCGACTGTTGCCGTTACGGCGGATGTTGGCTTTGAGAGAGAGAGAGAGAGAGAGAGAGAGAAAACGGGGACATCGGGTGGTGAACGTTGAAAGATTCTCTTACCCGCGAAGCTGGATAAAACTGAAGAAGTGTTTCTTCTCCTCTTCGCTCTCTTCAACCCTCGTCCTACCTTCACGGAAGACCTCTTCTTCTTCCATTTCCACCACTTCTACTTCTTTTAGCTCCCTGCTTAATCTTCTACTTCGGCTCCGCTTCATTCGCTTTCTTCCTTCCTCATTTAACTTAAGATTGGATTGCAGATTACACATCTTACCCTCCTTTGGTAAGCACCCCCACCTACTCAAAAGCCTCCAGTCTTGTTCCGAGCTTTCGTGTTAAGTTTCTCTATTTCTCTGAGTCTCTGCTTGAGGATCGATCTTGGCTTTCTTTCGGTGAGCTCTCTTTACACTATTTCTCGTTAGTTTATCTCACCCCATTTTATCCATCTTCCCTCCAATGGTATACGCGTGTAACCGCGGGTTCATGATATACTTTCCATGAAACGAATCACATCTTCTACTTGGAAATTACATTATTTCGATGAATCCTTCGTTATAGTCTCAAATCGTTTTTTTTTTTTAGCACACAAAACGTGGGAAGGATTAGCGATAACATTAATGACAAAAAAATTCTGAAAAAACGCACTTGAATAATGAAATGCAATTTTTTGTCAGTGAAAAAAAAAGAAAAAAATTATAAACATGCTGAGTTAGTATAGACGAGAGAAGACTGCACGGGTTGGTGTCGATCATACATCATCCCTTAAGTATTGACGAGTTTTCCATAATCTTCATATCTTTGAACTTTTTTCATCTATGAATATAAATTTAATGGAGCATCTCAGCGCACAAGTTTAAACAATTGAATGGGATGGAAATATCCGGTAGTTCTTGAATGCTAGGAGAGTTCTTGTGTGAAAGTTATTCAAGGTCACGCTATCTACTCGCACGGGATCTTGTACTTTTCGAAGTTACGCGGCTCGTGTAATCTTTCCGAAGTGGAATGAAGTTACAAGAAAGCACGGCGGGATCGTGTGTACCGTGGGGTACGAGCGTCAACCTTTGGAAATTCGACGCCGGAACGCTAGTTGCCAGGCACTTGTGAGTCGCGAGACCCTTCTCATGACCCATTCACCGTTCTCTCAAGGGCATCACTTGAAACGCAATAAACAACTTTGTCTGTCCGAATGAGTCTCAATCTCGTTGCCTCGTCAGTTAGGGTCAAAGTCGTTCGTATAACTGTATGTATTCGAGCCGTAAGGGGGCGCACTATTCCGGGTAGGAAAAGTATGCAAAAAAAATCACATTTTCGATGAAAAAAAAGTCTTTTGCGTTGAAAATAATAGAAATGCAAAATCCGTACGAATTTAAAAATGACGATATTTTGTGACCTTCGACTAAATGTCGAGTACCGTATTTCAATATCTAATAAAAAACAAAAAAGTTATAGAGAACTCAATTATCGGCTTTCATTACTTTTATACAATGTCTAGAAAGTTATTTTATCAAATTGTATTTAGGGCTGATATGGGGTTTAAGGATAGTTAAAAAAATAGCAAAGACAGTGAGCCTCTTCAGGGGGTGCATAAGGTAATTCTGTTTCAATAGACAGCACATACGCTGGCAAATTAAAACTGCAAGGGTAGTTCTGACATTTCTGTTGGGACGCCGCTGATTTTTTATGAAACCCTATGCTAAGCTTTACAATATGACGCCGAACCCCCATTATTGTATGTATATTTGAAGAGGACACGCGACCACGTGAAAACACAGGCGCGCGCGACGTACGACCGCACTGCTGCCATCCCCCCGTTCGGAACAGCGAAAAGGTCTTCATGTATTATGATTTTCTTTACCATAACCCCATGTATGTTCTGATATATTAATATATACCCTATGCTCGATCCCCTGCGTCATGCTTTCTGTCATCTGTACTGCAATACACACAACAGCAAACGTTCGTACAATTAGAGGCAATAATGGTCCGTACGTTCGTGCAAAGATCGGCCGGCAGTCAACAGACCATTCCATCGAGTCATCTAATACGTTGAATTGAGTCATTAACTAAGGGTTGACATTTTTATGTAGGGGTTAACAAAGTGCGCAACCCAACAGGATTCGTGCAAATCAAACGTGAAGTCTCTATCCATAAAAATCGAAATCATCCCCGATTTTGGTACTATCTAAGGTGATACTTATTTCTTCATTTTAAGTAGGTATACCGTTCTCGGCTTATCTTATCAACTTTATTCTCATTAACAATTGAAAAAACAGAACAAACGATATACGAGAAAAAAAAAGGATTCGCGACAAACACGAAACAGAAGTCACGAGAATTAAACGAATAAACAAAGTCTATATCAGTGAGTAGGGTGGTTCGAGTAGAAACGCCAAGAAAAAGAATAACGTGAGTGAAGCGAGAGTAAAAAAAAAATAAGTAGAGAAAGCCGAGTTCGTTTGTCCGTCGTAGCTTCTTTGCATGCGACAGTCGTGCCGCCAACCCCACCGCAAATATAACCCCCAGCGCTATCTGTAAACAGGGAGCGCTTTGTGCCCGCGCAACTCGTCGTCTCTTTTCTACGTTCTTTCCTCTTCGATTTTCTTTTCTTTCTTCTTTTCTTTTTTCCTCAAAGCTTACGTCGCGCCGTGCGCGTCGACTACTTCAGTCTCAACTATAATCGTAAAGCGACGAGCTTTTATATATTTTTTCCATCCCTCAGCCACCCTTTTCCCCCTTTCAACGCCGTGCTGCGTCTCGTTCTCCAACACTTGCCGGAGAGCCTTAGTGACGCGTTCCACGGCGAAAATAAAAAGACCACCGCAGGATTTCATTTCGGGTGTACTGTACAGAACGTGCGTGCGTTCACACGTGTGCGCACCTCCTTTGAATTATTGTTATATTTTATTATTTTACTTGTTTCCTTCTCGCTGTTCTTCAGAGTCTTCTCGTTATACGCGATCGTATATTTTCTGAGATACGACTTTATTCATAAACTGAGAAGCCGCACAGAGATGCTGCGCGTTTTGTTGCACAGGCTCTACGACAATCCTTGATATCCGCTCTCTCACTCCCTTCTGTCTTTTTTCTGGTTACCACTTTCTTTCTTCTTTGTTTTCCCGGTTTTTTTTCCTCGTTCAGTCCGTCGCGCATTTTCTCATCTGTCGTCGGAGGCAACACTTGCCCGCGAGTCTCCAAGGAGTCGTTCACGGTGAGAAAAAGTTTACAATTTTTCTTACCCCGCGGTTTAAATTCATTTAGTTTCAGACAGTTTGAGACACACTTTAGAAATATTAAGGGTTATTGTAAACGGTAACTTGAGTGATTATTTTTTTTACCGTTATTCAACGGTATTGCGGTCATGAAATTACTCATGAAGTCGCAGCGTTTTTCCGAGATCTTCAATGATATTTTTTTTATTTTTATCGATCGTGGATGAATTTTTGGGAATTTTTTTCAGCATTTTTTTTTTCGAATCTCAGTTAGCAAATTTTGGTCCAAACTCGTATCTTTTATAGTGAATACACCGACGAAACTTGAGATCAGATTTTCATGGTTGTTATGTTACATTGTAGATACTGCGAGAGCAAATAGATACAGGGAAATGTATACATAGGTCGTTTATGTTGAAGGTCGATCGATGCCGCGGTACTTAGCTTATGTATGCCATGGTCGGTATAACACGCGCCGCCAGTGCTTGAAAATTATCGTTATTAACGCTATTATTAAACGCTCGAAGCATGCGCCCCCGGAGCCATTAGCGGTGAGTTGCAGTGGCAACGCGAAAGGATGCGCCTGCGGTGCGCATAATTTCATGAGGAAAACGGGGGTAAAGAGACGGAGAGAGGAGAGAGAGAAAACGAGACAACGGGGTAGAAACACCATGGAACACCTCCTTAACTCTTGCAATAATAGTAGTTTGCGGTGGTCGACGCGGCTTCTGCTGCTCGAATGGGCTTTTGCATGTTAGTCAGTGGGCAATGAACGAAGAAGAGAAAGGCAAGGTAAAGGAAAGGAGTGGGTGAGGGAAGCATTTCTCGTGAAGGATCGGGAGATGCTTCTACTACTACTACGCGTGGAGATGTACCACTGGTGGTTTCGTGTACTACACGCCAAAAGATAGATAGAGCAAGTCGTGCTATGAGGCAAGAGAGAACCGCGAACGAAGAAATATCGTGGAGCAACGAAGCTCGATGTAAACCGTGATTATTGCGAAAATTCATAAATCACTGATGAACAGTGTTCGTAATTGATTACCGCCATTGCGCGAGTCGCACTGCAATCAAAGTTATTACAATCAATTTATTACTATTTGTTACATTCCTATTTGATTATATTCTGTTGGCGATAAACAGGTAATATAATAAACAAAATAAATACGACAGATAATTGCCAGGATTTTACATCACTGTAGGAATATCTGGAATAGGTAAGTGGTGTTCAAGTATTTATAATAATCATATTATCAACCCGCACACGACCGCTTTTCTACATATAGAAAAAATGAGGCAAGAGAGAACCGCGAGCGAAGAAATATCGTTGAGCAACGAAGCTCGATGTAAACCGTGATTATTGCGAAAATTCATAAATCACTGATGAACAGTGTTCGTAATTGAATATCGCCATTGCGCGAGTCGCACTGCAATCAAAGTTGTTACAATCAATTTATTACTATTTGTTACATTCCTATTTGATTATATTCTGTTGGCGATAAACAGGTAATATAATAAACAAAATAAATACGACAGATAATTGCCAGGATTTTACATCACTGTAGGAATATCTGGAACAGGTAAGTGGGGTTGAAGTATTTACAATAATCATATTATCAACCCGCACACGACCGCTTTCTGCATATATCAATGATTATTATAAACCATTACTTCCGGGAATATTTCAATGAGGGTGAAATTTGATCCCAACAAGGTACATTAATTTTATGATGTCTAGTGAAACAAATTTGCTGTTGAAATAGCCTTGCAGTATGTGCATATAAATATGAATGTTAAATTACGTTCCGAGCGCCGTAAGGGATCAACTGCTACCGGGCACAACGCCGGAATGTCGGGAATTTCAAGTATTCTTAGTAACTGAAAACGAATGGTATGCAATACAGCTCTACCTTCTGAATACTTAAAGAGGATCCAGTTAACGCCGGATTCCTATAAACGAGGTTTCTCGAACGTCGTAGACAACCTCGACCGTTTAAGCCCCTATCACCGGGTGAGTCGTTGTCGTCGTGGTCTCGTTACATTACCCCCTTGCAATGGCTAAGAGCTCAAGTCACGCGATACGTTTTCTCGACTATCTAAACAGCCCCTTGGAAAGTGCAAGACAGGGTACGTCAAGTGAATGAAAAGAGACGGTTGAAACCAATGACGATAGACGAGGGAGACACTTGTCTTGCTTCTTGCTCGACGACTAGTCCAAGCTTCGACCCAACCATCGCAGTGTACTGGATATAACGTGGATCAGCAAAGCAAATATGCACTTCCAGTTAGTACGACCGCAAACATTGATATCAACGTTGGTACGTGATCTCGTCTGCGGAGGTTAAGCTTTCTGCTTCTATATGTATAGTCAAGCGTAACGGATCAAGGTACAGTTTCGAACTCGGCGAGGAGAAAGATCAAGACGTGGAGGGATGCGCGGAACGCGCGACAGTACAGACAGACAAGCAGACAGACAGGCATACGGAGGGGAAACGAGAATTCGAATCCGAAGCTCGGTACACGACCCTAGCAAGGCTCTTGTGCATTGCTGCATCCATAAGTCCCCCAAAGGTAGGTAGAGTGAAGCCAGAACAGTTGGATGCCCCAGTGATACCGGATGCAGAGACTCAACTTGAACAGGTATAGAGTTCCAGTGTGTCACACAGTGCCACAACTTGAGAATGGAGTCAATGTTGGAGTTGGCGTCCGCGAGTCCCGGCATGACCGACCGTTTGCCTTTGAATTATGTCGGCACAGATACAGTCAATTAACATTCGACACTGGTGGGCCAATGCCCTCGGTTGCGCTGATGGGTTCGGTTGGGTTGAATTTGCGGTGTTTGTATTCGACCGACAGATTCTATATGTTAGGTAACAGAATGTATTGTGGCATTGGCGTTGAAGATACGCCTAGAGGAAGGTTCATGTCTTCGTAATTATACTTGGTTCATAATGGTACAATGATTAGATAGATGTCAGTTGGATATGACGATGTTTGGATGATTAATCAGAACGGCTATGAAGGTGAGTTCTTTGGACAATAATGATCCGTTGTTGCATCTGCAACATGGTTGGTGTGCAGTTTGGAAGATCAGATCAGGGAATGTTAGTGCGTTCGTAATCCGCAACAGGATATCTGCTGCTAACAAAACTGTAGGGTGCGAAGATTCTTATTGGAAATGAACCGAAACGATGGTGTAGACATTGCCGTGCAGATGTCTGACGTTTGGACAGAAGGGCTGACTAGATGAAGTCTAAACAAAAATATACGGTGCATACGCGATGCAAGAACGATTCTGCTAGTGCTCATGAACCAACCGGAACGTTTCTGTCATTTGCTTTCGGAAAGGGTGGGGAGCGAGAAACGAGAAAACGCCAATGGCAGAATATCTCGCTTGGTGGAGTAAACTCCACCTCATAAAATAATGTGTGGTGGAGTTCACGATCCGTGGTGCCACATACACGTATGCAGAAAAGACGTGCGAACACTGATGGGTCCAATTCTCTACCATTGCTTCGGGGCTTCCGGTTTATGACCGTCAAGCCAAGCCAAACGGCCGAATATCTCCCGATTGTTTGTCGAAGCCGCGCATCTCCGAGGGATGCAAACGAGTGCGAATGGTGCCCAAAGCGCGGGCATTTTGGCTCTACTATATCATTCGTTCTACTAGACTGTTCTCCTATCCTAGAAAAATGAGTTTACCGAACTCACATGGTCGCAACGATTGAGTACTTTATGGAAAATGAACGTTGCTGAGTTGCCGAATTATAATCAGACTTAGCTGGCAAATGGAAACGAGGAAATGGGCATCGAAAAAAATCCAATAAACCGGTTAAATCTGTCTGTTACTAGTTGTTTCATGTGGTAACAGTCAAATAAGTGTGGTTCTTAAACTCCTTACCTCAGAAAATAATAGAGCAGCTAGGAAAAAAGAATAAAAATTGAGAGGCTGACTTGACTGCGAATCTTCAACTCGGCATAGGGGAGTATGAGATCTCGGTTTTGCCGTTGCGAAGGAAGATTCTATAGGCAATCGGCAGTGCGTCGAAGCTGCTCTTAGCTGTAGTACAAGAATAGCATACTGTGGACGTGAGATCGAAAGCAGTAACCCCGAGCGTAACGTTATCGTTACGACGAGCTCTCGATACGAGGTGAATCTCGAAGTGCTATTGAAGTCGTATCCTGGCCCGTCGAAGATCGCGTATCCCACCCGACTTTGAATATTTCCGCGCAATATCCGGTGGAATTTTCTCCTGCAAGATACCACCATCCCCCATGAGCTCGTTGCGGACCTTCGCATTTTTTTTCCCTCTCATTCTGATCCCTTCGACTTCGAGATCTTTCCATTTGTGCGGAATTCGATGTTGCCAATGTTCTTCGAATACGACTCGTAAGCTTCTGGTCAGAATCTAGACGTTCTGAATAACTGAATCGAACAAATGTTCAGTCTGCAATAGCGGCTTCATTTTCCGTCGAGTTTTGCAGCCCTTAACCGTGAGAATAGGGCTTAAAAATGATAATGCAATAATGATAAAACTAAACGATAAACATGATGATAAAAATGCATGTTGCATAATAAAAAAATGATCAAAAGCCGATTATCAATATTTGATGATAAAAGACTAACAATGTAAAATAAGAACTCACGTTTGTAGCGCATCCTATTGTTCACATATATCTATGCTTTAATGTTTACCAATTTGTCAGTAAACATTTTGAACGAATTGCCTCTTCGCCAACAAATTTCTTCCTCTTGGCGCTCTATGAGTTCCGCCAGTCGACAGAGTCGCACGGGTATCTACCCCGAGGATTATTGCGACTACGGAAGCGAATGTACACATAGCCGTACTCTAGATCCTCGGTGGGTAGGATGAAAAGAGCAAGAATGGGCACCCCGCGCGAGTGAGAAACGAGACAGCGAGAGCTTGCTTACGTTTAACGCCCGAAACTCATAAACCATTCGGTGGGCCGAGTCACATCCGGCGCATAAATCTCGCGGGGGGGTTAGGTCGGAGCTCCCGTGCCGTCCGCCAGTGTGGCAGAGCGGCAGTACAACGGGAGCAGTTTTGGTGTACGCGGGTACGGTGTGTGAAACGGTGTGCTGTCGAGGATTGGCGAATGCGCGGGGGTTGTGAAAAAGGGGGGATTGCATGGTCCACCTGACAGGCACGCACCGACCGCCGCATGGCCATGGCTCGTGCGACTGCTGGCTGCTCGCTCGCTGCAGGACAACCAGTTAATGGTCATTAGCGAGGCACACCAGTTTTAAATCTTCGGTGACGGGCCAACGAGAACCCTATGTGTACCCATACAACCGTAGATACTTTCAAGTATATAACCCCTGTCGGGGTATGCGTCGTAACGTAGACGGCAAACTATATGTGTATTTTTAGTACACAATACTGCAAGCTCTGCGATGCCAGGGTTGGTAGGGTTGATTTAGAGCCGCGCAATATCCGTCAAAGCCTGAAGTGCCCAGAGTTTAAGCCGGGTTCTTCCCGTCTCTTCTAATTCTGTCCTTCTTCCACTAACGTTCTCGTCATCGTTTCAACGCTTGTTTGCCCGCTCGAGCGATACTGCAACTTTGTTGATGTACCGTTTGAAAACGGATGCACGAGACGAACCAGGCTATGGCATGCGTGTACTTTTGTATGCTGTGGGTGTCCAACGGGACTCACTTCCGAATCATACAAATCAAACTTTATGGATGACTTCCGTTATGTTGAAAACATAGAAACTACCTTCTCTAGCGATCGACCGATCAACCCAGTTTCTGCTGTTGTCGAACTTTTATACTGGACAAGAACTTCGCCTTCCTGTCTTCAACTTCCATAGATTAAGTTTTAGTATCATCAAATCTGCGCAATGTCAGATAACGTGATCTACAATACATTGGAAACCTGATTGACAAGTTACGGCGATAGATTTCGGGTTTCGTTATTAATGTATCATGAAAATCTCGTCATTATCCCCGTCTAGGAGGATCACGAAAGATCGACGGAATCACGAGGCGGAGAACGATAGAAGGATTAACGTTCCCAACGTCCCGTGGTTGGGTTCATCGGAAGTGAAGGGTAGAGTAGTATCCCACACTACAGTACATCGTATACGTCCTTCTTGAAGGAGGGCTGATAGGAGGGGTTAAGGTTAACGGCTCCACCGTTCCGGCGATTAATCCTCTAGCTTCTCCCTGATACTGGCGGCAAGAGCACGCAAGGCCAGCTGGACCGGATGACTAGAGCAGGAAGTCCTTCCACTAGAGGAGAGTAGCCACGCCATTGCCAGGGAGAATTGCGCCGAGCTGTCCTTAATCCTGCCATAGAAGGGCACCGCGAGACCTTCCATCTCCCTTTAACCGTCCTATCTCCGTTACTCAGTCCTTCACTCTCACTCGCTTGTGAAACGCTTGAGTGTCTTCTGGAATCCTCCGGCTCGAGTTCTCGAGAGATCAAGTCGGACTGCACTGGCTGCACGCCCCGGAGGAGTCAGTGACGGGAACGGCTTGTTGGTTCGGACTCTGACGATGTCGAGATTTACGAGCACAGTAACAGATCTCCCTTATTTCGCTTTCTAAGATCTTCTGAGTTATATATGTATGAGCGCCGAATGATATAATAAGAAATCCACAACGAACTGGTTTCTTAATTAATCGTTTCAACGTCATGTCAGGTTTGAAGTTGAAAAAACGCCTTCTTATTGACAGGGTTAACACTCGTGTAAATTAGGTACATCTTCTCAACGAATGATATACGCGCAGAGAGCAGCTGTACAAACTCGTACACAAATGACATTACCTTCCTCCGGTAAACATTCTTTTCTATCCTAACTTTTTTAATTACCTAGAAAAACTGTTTCGAGTCACATGGAGTTTCAGGGTTCTTTTTTTTTCTTCTATTACGAAATGCCAGCTCGCTGCCTGCATGCACGTGGCACTGTTTATTTTATTTTTTTCACAAACGTTTGTAAAGAGACGACGCTATATGCCGCTAGGCGGGTAGCAATTAGTTCGTTTAACCACCATGATCCACCTTTATAGCTGAACCAAGAGGGTTCAACGTTTGTCGCCTTGGCGTCTCACTCTCGCTTTCCCGTTCGGTCTGTCTCACCTCTGACGCACCCATTTCTTCATCTCCCTTGTAAGTCGTTGGTGTACCTATCCGCGTTCACTTTGTTCTCGCGGCAGTACAACACCCCTCGGTACCGCATTTCCTGAATTTTACCTACAGTCGCGTGGTCGCCCGCTTCCAAAACGTACGCTATGTCGGTGTATTCATTCGTCTGTGTGTTTATGCTCGGGGGTTTTACGAAGTCGGGGCGTTAATTGCCTTCCCAGATATACCACTCTTCTCTCACGCGCTCGTCGTTTTACTCGCCTTCTTCCTGCACGGTTTTCGGGATTCCACCCATCTCTTTCATTTTCTCTGTCCGACTCACCGGTCCCTTTCTCAACCACTCGACTGTTCTTGTTCCTCGGGGAAAGGGATTCCGTTTCTCATTCACTTTCATTCCTTCTCGCTTTTACCCCCTTTCGTTCTCTTGGCAACTCACCTTCTTCTACCATCAAGGGCGCCCAACGTAACTCACGCATAAATACATGAAATTACTTACCCTTATTTAGAGGCTCGTTAGGCAGATCTACTGTTATTGCCGACAAACCGAAAGCCGAGAAGCGAAGGTATAACCCAGAGGTCTACTCGCCTCTTCAGACGTACACGATGAACCCGCATGCGTACTTATATATCTCTCGCCAATTCTTATCCCCGAATTCACATTCTATCTGAATCTCTCTTTCCCTCATCCCTGTCTCTGCGCTCAGGTTCTACGGTGGTAGTAAATAATTTAAGAGGGTGTTCCACGACTAATTCGCGAAAGACGCGATGGAAACAAGAGCGTTACGGTGCGTGGTAGAACGCTTGCATGAAAGTTTACTGTATTGCGCTCCCAAACCACCGCTGTACGAAATGGCTTTGCACCGCGCGAATTATCCCTCCGGTGGGGATTGCGGCGCTTCCCCGAATATCTTTCTCTATCTGCTTCTATATTTCGTTACCTTACTCTCAGCTTCTCGCTGTAATTACGCTACCCGAACGAGCACCGAATTCTGTTCCGGTAGCAGGTGAGAAGCCCAAGATAATTAGACGACGATTTAACGAGAGAGATCATTATCCATTTTTTAAGTATACCCCGCGCTGAGCCTACAGTTATATTGCGTGTGGTAAAAAATTTTGGCGATACGCGGAGGGGGAACCGGAATATTGTGGTATATTTTCGATGGATCGCGCACGATTTTTTTTATGAAATCCCGAACGTGTAATGATATCTTCATCAACCGGTCGAAGCAAATATTTTGCAGCTGAACGAAACATGCCGATTCATCTGTCGAATTTGGTTCATTCTTAATCGATCGTTAAGAACTGCGGCATTGCACAACAGTTACCAGTAGGTAATCAATGGATCTAAATTTAGTTGCGAATAAATGAGAAGAAGTCATGAAATCGGCAAAATATCTGGAAAATCATCTATACTCTCCATTTCAACGGAGACTCATTTATCATTTAATTTAATTATCATCGAGAAAAATACGTTGTACATTTCGGAGTTCTACTGTAGCTGTACTGTAGCACGGGCTGAGAACAGGTTCCCTTGAAACAGAAGCGTCGAACGTGACCGAGGATCGTTGAAAATTTTATTCTCAGCTCAGTTTGCCTTATTACCAATTAGGAACTTTCATTACACACCCAACAACAGTGGGTAGGAACCGAAGTTTATTCAACGATTTTTTATTTTTATTTTTGCGACTCGAAGGCTTTCAAGCTGAACACTTGGAACGATCGTTCCCACGCGTTCGTTCTCGTTGCTGCTCGGTGAATATACATTTTTCGATGCGTCTCAGCCAACTGGTATATTTTTCGACGCGTTAGGAATACCGAGTTTGTGGCTCTGATGCTCCGGGTCGGTGACTCTCGGTTTATTCAATAAGCGTTTGCCACCAGCGAACTCGCAACGGTTAGTCCGAGAGCGAGCGACTGGCGTCAAACCTCTGACGCGGAACACTTGTTCGTACAAAAGCACGTCGGCGAGAACGGAGAGCTGCGTCGTCGACGAAATGCAGTGGAAAATGCTTTCTTGCCCTCTTTACTTCAAACCGACCCTTCGCCAGCTGAGACGACTCGATTCAACGTCTCGAACATTTCCCTTCTCGTCGGCTTCTTTTGCGGCACCAACAATATGCGACCAGCCAGACAAACAAAATGCAGGAAGAAAAAATCCACGTGCCCTTTCACGTGTTCATTCTGGGTATTCGGTTTCTTTTACAATAAAATCATTCAACAGATTCCCTTCAATAGCATGGTAAGCGAAGGTGTAAAAAAAAAAAAAAAGAAAAAAAAAAAAACACGAACGGCATAGAAAGATATTTGAACACTTTACGCGTTTAATGACTGAACGATAAAATCATAATAAGCGATTTTACGCTTCGCCTCACTGCGAGAGCAATTATCGGGTTTTACCTCTTTTTTACTCATCTTTGTGTATACATAGAATCCATCTATTTTTTTTCGTCTACTTCAACGCGCCTTTCAACGATCCCACCAGTGGGGAAAATAAAAATTACACATCCCAAGAGAAATGCGGAAGAAAAATGTTTCACAATGGCTTGCTACGCAATATCCCGATTTCTGAGTTCCGCGTAAATCATGTATAATTTATATCGTATTCCGACTGCTAAACCGGATGCCTTGATCTATTTATTATCTGTTTACGCTCTATTCGGGACCTCCTTTATTTGATGTGAATTAAAAAAATGTATGGCATAATCCACAGTGGTGAGGTAGCGCGAAGCTTACCGAAGCGTTGGAAACACTGTTGAGTTAATGGTACGCGCGAAGGACCAATGTACGTATTCAACAATATTCATGGCTAGTGAAACAGGAAAATCCGGATTTGCTCGTACTCACCGGTTAATTCTATGATCCTTGTTCGGCCTTCGCCTTGGTGTACCGGCAACTGATTAATAACGATAAGTACAAATGCGTCTGCACCGCAACAGGACAAACTGCGGTGTTTGGTGCGGTTCGCGTTAGCGGATGTAGCACCCCCCGCGACCGGTACGTAAGCGCACTTTGGCCGCATTTCTGTCGACGTTACTGACCACCGTCGACGATCGCGATGAGAAAGCTTACGCGGTAATAACGGAAACATCCTCGCGGATAATGGTGTTACGCATTATGCTCTATCGCCTGAACCAAATGGTCTCGCGAAGTTTCGAGTGCTGATTCGCGAGCATTATATACGTCGAGTTCGATTTCCTTCGGAAAACTAACGCCCAACGATAGCATAGAGAGAAGATCACGAGGATTTATGATGCTGAACTGTAGAACGTGAATTAAACTTAATCCTAGAAGACTCGTGTTTTCGCACTCCTATAATGATCGATGTTAATTTTCTACAAGACCATTTTTCTATCTCATTATTAGTAAAATCGTTATTGCAGGATTTAAAGATTCATTGAATTAGGAGTTTCGGAAGTCAACTGCAAACTGCACGAAATGCTCAGGATGACTTCATTTTTTTTGCCTACCTATTTTTTTATCGATCGATCAATGGGCGATGGCCGAAAGAGATTAAAAACCCATCAGCAAACGTATGCATCTGGATCTTCGGCGCATCGACAAAACTTGTCACCAACAGAACAGTTTTGTTTCGCGGAAACAACGAGCAGAATCGAGTGGAAGCTTCGACGATGAAAGAGGACGAGTTGGAAATTGAACGATGGCAGAGGGAAAGAAGAGTATCCGGGGGTTGTATGGTTCCAAGCGAACCCGGAGTAACAACCGACTGGAAACAATCCCAGCGACTTTTGATGGCGTTGGATATTAAATTTTGCCTGCCGCCCCCGCGCGCTCGTTCCCGGGGTTTTTATTGGATTACGGATAACCAGCTCGGGGTAGCCGGGGCGTCGCGTCATCCACCCCGCGTACTCGACTACGACAACGACGAGTTGTGCCACACGGCTCACGACATCAGGCAAGCAACAGGAGTTACCACCGGCAACCCCTTGTGTTTCCGTCGGCTCTAAGCACCTATCCCGCCGGCATTGGTACACGCTCTCTGGGCATTGCGTCGACGAGCCGAAGTCGAGCTCCGACTTCAATGTTACTCATACTACTACAACCAACGACAACGATACCAAACGATGCGAAGCTTGGCTGGAGAGAGCAAAGTTGTTTGTATGAAAATTAAATTCATAACGATAAAATCCTTTACGACCCGCCACCGTCGACTCTTGTGACTCGATTCATTTCTTCTTCTCCTCTCTCTCTCTCTCTCTCCCTCGTGCTTCAACTGGTTTCGCACTTTTGTCCCTACCGAATTCGTTTCTGGATACCCAGAGCAGTAAAATCATCCCCTCGCAGCGAGAAGAGAGAGGCGCATTCCCTCTCAAGACCGCGAGGTATGAGGGCGAAAGTTAACGCAAGCGATTCGGTTAAATCCCGGAATTTTTTCTCGAATTGCCGTACTTTGTCTTTGGCAATTGCAGGCAAGCAGTTTCGCGTGTGTGCGGAACAATTGGCTGAATGAGAAAGTTTTCATACGACAAAGTTGCGTGCAATCGGAAATATACTCAGACGTGAAAAAGATTAATCGAATAGATGAGAAAGTCGTCGAAATGGACTATAATCTTCATTTGTCGTTGACAAGAAAGTTTCGACCAATTAGTATCCCTTTAACTAGGAAAATGTTATTCTCCTTATAGTTCATAATGAACAATCAGAGATTAAACTATTTTCTACCAAACAAGTGCTGAAATAAAAGTGCGCTTACTGGTCTGTCACCGAATCGATCGCAAACTCGACCAACCTGCCTTTTTCCAAGTACGGAGAGTGCGTAACGAGATAAAACCGGTACAACGCCTGCACCATCGATGTAAACGAGGGAACGGATCCGCTTGAATCTGCCGACATCGATTGTACCGGGGCGTCCTGAACGTTCGTGCAGCGTGGGTTCGCAGAAACCCTTGTTCTCGTATCTCGTACCTGTTTTGCGTACATTGTTTTTTTTTTTTTTTTTTTCCTCGTTTTCACGAACGGGGGCACAGCAAATCAGCGAGCGTTCGGATTACCACCGTTCCATTCTACGCGTATCCATACGATACTCTCAGAGCATTGTTCCGCATAGAGTATATGTGTCGGCCTCGCCGATGATGAAGTAACGAGTAAATACAGGGATTGGGGGCATACACTCGTTTGTCCAGTAAACGCACTCTATAGGCTTCAATTTCTGTCTAACGCATCGATAGAACAAAACAGGGTCGACCAGAAAATCAAGAATGGCATTGCATAGTAACCGTGGAGTATCCCATTTGAGTATAAGTGGCAGACGTGAATGAGAACGATTAAGGGGGAGAGAGTGGGAGACGGTAGCGAGGGGAATGGATACCGATCGTGTACCGGAGCATCGATTGAAAATAAACGATCGTAGGGGATCGAGTAGGTATCGGTAGACAGATATATGCTGAATCGAAACGATCGAGGATCGAGTGTTCGATATAAATTGCGGGGGCGATCGCGAGAGCTGCGGACCTGCGGAGGCGTATATATGCCATTCGAGTCGATTGAACGAGTCAGAATCGCCAACCGATCAAACAGTACAGTCCCTCTGTGAGTGCTGAACAAACAGAAACCCGTTTTTTTTACATCCAATAGTGTCTATTGTAATATCGTGATGGATCGAACAGTTTACACACACAACTCTCGACCTAAAACCTTTTTCCTTCGGCGAATGTCACGCATACGCCTATACCGGCTATGTATCGTGTTTATTTTGAGTGTTTTCGAAATTTGGAGTGGAATTTCGAAATCAATCGGTGTTACAGCTTTTCGTTGTTTTGAAGTGTCATTGAGAGATCGAGAGAGAGAGAGAGAGAGAGAAACCGTTTTCGCGAAATATCGCAACATCGAGTGGTCGAATCCCGTTCGATTGCGGTCGCGCGATTGATGAGAGGCTCTTCGGTAACTACGCAAAGTATTTCCATTCGAAAATACCATTTCTGAGTGTTCGTTCGGCGGTTATTGTCAATCGTTTGCTTGACGCACAGTCGAATAAACACGCGAGACACGCACGTGACACACGGTACCAGGGATAAAAATGTAATTTGGATAAATACAATCGACGATTTTTTTTTTATACCGGGTTTTCCGGTTTTTGTTTACTGGCGGAGGACATTTTGTTCTAATATTGAAATATCAACGTAATGCAATCGTAATTATGTAAATTTTTTTTTATTTCTAAGAAAATTCTTTTACTTCGATTTTTAAACATAAAATAACTTTTCATTGGGGAATATCGTAGTAATGAGTTTAAATACATTTTTTTAAACGAATCGACTCACCAGTCTCGTTTCCCAAATGATTCCGTCACGATAAAAAATTTGTATAGTCGTACCTGCAACAAATAAAAACGAAACATTACGAACATACGAATTTAGCGATGCTATTGGTAGTGAAAACATCGCTGAGAATACTCATCATTGCTAAACCATTATAATTAAACAATTAATCCGCAGATGCCACATAATTCAGTGGAATATCCTTCGTGTATAATAATTGGCACAGTGACGTGTTCGTAACCGTGGGGTGGGGATTGGCTTTAATATATGAAGATTCCTGCAGCTCCCGTTCGCGATAGAAATACTTGCCCCCGAGTGGTTAGTCTCGCAATATTCCAAGCAGAAGAGACGGAGCAAAAGCCGAAGCAAAAGCAACGTGCAACTATGGATAGAGGAGAGAACGGTACATAATAAAGGCGGGAGAAGCAGGAGGCCAACCCGCACACGAAAGCAAATGAAGTTTCTCACCCCAGGATATTAATTTAGTGTTCGTCTTCTCGTGCAAAAGGCAACGACAGGGTACGCAGCTTTCTCAAGATTTCCTCGAAACCCACCGTCGCGAAGGACTATCTTGTGTTTAAAGTCCATTTCCGCCTTTTCGTCATTTTACTCCGTTTCCTTTTCCGCGAATTTATCAAGTTTTGCCGTAAAAAAATGCTAAGGCGTTGTCGACGGGGTGTCTGGTGAGCTTCAACCTCCAGCAAGATTTTTTTCCCGGAACTTATAATCGTAATTTTTCCGTAATAATCGTAAGCTTCTCTAATACTTAAATTTAAATTTGCAGGTGCATCTAAATTTCGAACGCGACTTCAAATTTTTCAGTTTAAAGTTGCACTTCAACTTGAGATTAATATTTTAATTTCAACTTAAGTTCGGCTTACTATTAAAAATTACCACCCGCGATAAAAAAAATGCTGTGCTTATCTATTATAAAATTATTTAGCGATCGAAACACTCCAATTTCGTGTGTACAAAAAATCGAATATACATCAGTACATCATTGTTGTATATTTAAATTCTCGTTCATCATTGGGTCTCTCGTTATCCGTGTATTATTTCGCCAATACCATTTTGTATTCTTTCATTATTGTAGACAAATTTTCACACGAAAAAAAACAAACGCGATAACGAAAAACTACGGTATATTACACACATTTGGAGAGAAAGGCTCATCGCTCTACGGTTTAAAAATATTGCAAAGGGGTAGATATACACACGCATAGGGGTTCCTGTTTACGTTTACGCATACGATCCTCACGATCCCCTCCCACTCTCTCTTTCTCTCTCTCTCTCCGGATCTTTTTATACAAATTGTGTTATTTATATTCCGCGGAAGGGATGGGCTTGTGCCCGTCTATCTGATTCCACATGGGATCGATGATAGCACCCGGCACGGTCTCGCAAATGGAGTTACTAGAGCTACGAGAGAAAAACCGGCGAGCACGCGTTTGTGCCATATTTTTTTCGCAGCCCTTTCCTCTCTCCCTCCACTACGATGGTACGAACTCTGCATGGTACCACTATGCTTTTTCAGAGAAAAATATACCGCTCCTATTTTTTCTTTGTTTTTGAAACCATATCCTCCGGGCTCTACGCTTTAATTCTCGTTCACCTAAATACGTTCAACGGTAAACAAATAGTGCACGAGTTTTGTTATCCGCGTCAAAATTTGAATAAACCGAAATCCGCAAATTGCAAAATTTCGGAAAATTTAAATTAATTTTCAAACATGAAATTTTATTTATATAATCTTCATAATATATCGAATGCGATAATTAATATGAAATATTATATTTTTTTTTTTCGATGACGCACAGTCGTTTAGCTCGCGAGGGTAAGAACCCCGATAAATCCTCGACTGAGAAGGAAAATAAATACAAAGAAGAGCTAAGGGAAGAATGAAAAAAATAAGGTAGAGAATGAATGCGATGTGTGCGGAGATGCGAGAGTTTCGTACATCGCGGAGGCAATACATCTCGCATTGTCTCACTCGTAAAATCGAGTCGATATTGCCCCGTTGGCTCTATCCCCGACGTGCATATTTCAATTCTCCGTCTCAACTTCTATTTTTCCCGAAGTATTGCAGGAAAAGTGTAAGGGAAAGAATGAAAGAAAGAGCTTGTGGACGAAGCCAAGACGAAGCTGAAAGCTCAAATGCGCCAGCGGAGCGATGCAACTCACACGCCACTATACATTTTAGTATCGCATATCTTGAGCGCGAGGCAAGAATCAAGACCGCTTCCTCGTATGGTCGTATCGTAAACCCCGGATATCTTTTTACAGAGAATCTTCTGTAACGCTCTGTAGACCGTTGATGCTTTCTGGTATACTCCGCGGCGCTTCAGGCTATAGACTCTTCCTTCCGTCGGTGCGCGGATCGAGAGCCTCGACGGTTCGAAACCTTCTTGAATACTTCATCTTCAATCTCGCGTTATTTTTTTTTAACCCCTTCCCAACGCTTTTTAAGGTCCCTAGCAGCACGAAATTCTTGAATAAACTTTTTTTTTTATCCTTTTATTATTGAGCTTCTCGTCACGACAAGAGGCTTTACCGACAGAGATTTATCAAGTGAGAAAAAAAAATTCAATTAAGTAGAAACAAACGATTAAAACATAATGTTTGAGTATCTATACAGTCCTCCGTCAAGTAAACACTGTTAAAGGGTTATAATTAAAACACCGCTAAATTTGTGTAACATCATCCGAGACTTAATACCTCTTTTCGCGATTCTTTCATATTTATTTTCATCCCCTATTATAATAATATTAATTTGAATTCTCGCAGAATCCAAAAAGCCCGAACCCTGGACGCGAAAAAAAAACACGACGATTTTTTTTCGTAATACTTATCGATCTTTTTTACATTATTTCGAAAGAGTACAAAAATATTGCAACTTGGTCGCCCGCACCGCGAAATGAATTTTCCCTATCACTCTCTTATCACAACGGAAAAAAGAATTGGCTCAACTCGGGACAGAAATCGTCAGCCAAATATTGCTGTACGACGAGAGTTCCGATTTATTTCTTCCTCGCAGGAAATAGTCGGATGCACATTTGAACTTCAATCGTTCCTGTTTATATCCTCTCTGACGTATACAAGCTGAGACCTTATACGCAACTACTCTCGCGTACACGATCGCCTGGAGTCGTCGAATGTACGAATAAATTGTTCGTCGAACGAGTTTCCCAAAGTTACCAAACGATGACGACGATGCGCCGTGCGAGATTCGTTCGCGCTGCCAACCTTACGATTTCGCGTGAACGATTCATCGAGCGAGAAAGAAACACAAAAGTTTACCGTAGCGGGAAGACCGTCTACGGTTTAACGCCCTTGCAGCATTTTCCTCCTGTGTACGAGAGCGTATCTATGCCGAGAAGGGAGGCGCGGGAGGAGGAAGAAAAATCTGTGCTTGAAAAGCAGACAGTGGGTGTTGGCCACACACAGCATCTTCCGCGCAACGAAATGATTTGGCACTCGACGCGACGATTATACCGAGCGTGAACTCTCCGGGAATATATACTTTCCAGTAAAGTATATGCCGAGAGAACGGTACGAAAGTAAACGAGGATTCCTTCCTATATTCTGCCACGTTCTTTGCCATTTTCTCATACCATTTTCTTTCCACCGTACGCGTACTTTTACTACCGACAATGTTACCGTACCCACTGCCAAGCGCGCGAGAGCACTTTATATATACGATTCGATCGTAAAAATAGGAGAAGCGCGTAATGCCCGCCGTGCAAAGATAGATAAAGCAACTGGAATATATAGCTGGGGTACTAATAAAGTTTTCCAATGAGAAACTTATTATTTACTCGGTCCAATGGATTTTACGACTATTTGCAATTCAGACTCCACCACCACCCAAATTCGTAGACGACTCGACGAGGCTTTTTTTTTCAGTCATATCGGCGGCGAGTGTCAGTTTGATAGGTCTCTCTGTCTGACGGTTTTTTTTCTTTCGGTTTATCGCTGTGATTTTATGATTCTTACTGTTGGAAACTTTTGCCGCGTGATTACCGATAGATAAAGTGAATAAGAAACAGAACTGCTGCGTATTAAATTTGTGAATTTGCAAGACTGTCGGGTGCATCGTTGAGATTTATTGAAGGGTTGAGTCGAAAAGTGCAGCTGATTATAAAATTTTGTTTACAATTAATCCGATGGATCCGGAGGGTTTTTGATTTCTTTTAGTTACGACGACAATCCGAAAGCTTCTAATAAATTTTTCGTTTTTCTATTATCAACAAAATTATACTCTAAGGGTTGTTTAGCAATATTTTTTTGAGTTTTTTTTTCGTCACATTTTCGCTGCTATTTGAACTCCTCGAAAGTTGCGGGGGAAAAAAAAATTATCTTTTATCTGCGTTACAAGAGGAACGACACTCGCTTCCCCCGATTTTATGATCGCTTGAAAAAGCCTCTCATATACATTTTTGCCCCGCGTTGTGACTTTCACTTTACGAACCCCAATTTAGCCTGACGGCACTCCGGCAGCTTCTTCAAATTATTGCAAGAAATGATTAAAAAATCTGCATACATCGCTCCCCGGGGAGGGGAATAGAGGGTAGCGACGCAGACAACGAAGACCCCGCGGTCCCGAGTACTTTTACCTTTCGCCACGGGCCAAAAGAATGGAAAAATTAAGCCGGATTATTCAATGCAGATCCGCAGATCCGGTAAATTCAGTAATCGCGAATATTTTCCTTCGTCGCATCTTTTACTACAAGTTTCTTTCGCATTTGTCCGGTTAGTTCACAGACGACATAGACAAGCGAAAGGAAAATCGCAGGTCGCAGGAACAGTGCTTTCGGCAGCTCGCGGACCGCCCCGGCACCCGCAGTTCCTAATGAACAATTAATATGCAAACAGCGATTACTTAATTCCAAGTTAGACGGCAGATTCTAATAGGCTATTCTCCAGAAAGGCTCGAAGACATCGTTTCAACGCGCCCGTTCTAAACTTCTCTGGTCTCAATATATTCCCGTTTTTTTTTACTCCATTTTTTTACTTTTGCTATTTCAGCATTCCCTTCTTTCCAGGACTCGGGTAAACCGTCGGGATACCGAATTTTTCTCGCAAAGAATTGTTCCCAAGAAAAATTTATCGCGGTGAAGGAATGAAAACTGAATATATTCCGATGATTATTTTATTATTGTAATTATTTTTTTGAATTTTTTTGCATAATTCTGAGGCACTATGGCTCTATGCATAGGCCACGACGTGCACGACGATCAATGTCTTGTACTTCAATTTTATTCTGATCGAGTGACTTTCTTACAAATTTTTTTTATCCACGACTTCTCACTGTATCCTCTCCTCTATTTCGAAAAGCAAGCATCCCGTATAAAAGTATCGTCTATGATCCGGTTTTTCCTTCGCAAACTCTCTCGTCCCGAGAAGCATTTCTTTCCACGTACATGAAAGAGTGCTCCCAATTTCGATGAAAACGCGAGGTTCGCTTACACAACGATCCGACCGACGAGGGCCATTCGCCTGCTGCGCGTATCATCGATACGCGATTTTGCGCGCGGTTATGGGAGCAACGTGCTCTCACCGTATTGATGATGTTCCCCGGAAGTAACATCGTACGGAACACGTATTTTTTGAAAAATTTCATTCGCCTCGTGTTTCTTCGTGCGCAAAGTAACGGAACAACTACCGTTCATCGTTCGATCTCTCGTTGTCGCTGTCGACGAAGTGGTAACTTTGTTCTCATTTCAGCAAAAATGAAGAACCCCAACTCTTCATTTCAATTTTATTGTGCTATTCAAAAAAGTAGGTAATCGTTTGAATTTTTTTTTAACTTTTTTAAAATTTTGTTTCCATAATTCAATTTGATCGGAACTACAACCGCTGCAGGTTTTGCTCGTGTAGAGTGTAATATGCGGAGGATACAGCGATAAGTGAACTCATGGCGCAGGATGATAGGGATTGTCGTGTAGTTAACCGCACACGATAAAACGGTGTAGATAATTAGAGTGTTGTTTCCGTTCTCTACTGCCACTTGCAGAAAAACGTGTGCTTCGCGAATGAAAAAAATGCAAAATTTCCATATAACCCTCCGATAACCACATTCGTCGGCAGTTCATTAACATAGACATTTACCCGGTTGAAAAAAAGGCTTATTACATTTCGTATATATTGTAACGAATTCTCTACGGCCACAAAATCGATAAAGAACGTTAAAGAGTGACAAAAAAAAGATCATGAGTCGCCAGGCTTGTCTCGTTCAATATGTGACGCTAAGTCAATATTTCTCATTATAAGCGTGTCCTGTGAGTCTTACGTCGAGCAAGCGACGAGACCCTCGTTTGCGGGAGGGGGAGGAGTGGTTGCAAGTGTGGTGTGCGGAACGGCAACGGAGTGGCTTCGTATGCTATTAGTATATTCATGAGGTCAGACCAGGAACCCTCTTCTCTACCTTGGCACGCCGAGACTCTGCTCGACGATATCACAACTACCCTCACCTTAGTCCTCTCATTCCGTTTCTTTCCTCCGCGCGCATCCCCACGCCTGTTACACTCCTCTATATACACTATCCTTATATTCCGTAATACCGGCACGGGGCCAAACAAAAATGTAATTAGTTCGACGAGATAAGACGACGCTGGAGATTAAAAGCCCACCAAGCCCTGAGGCTCCAGACCCCTCGAAGAATCGAGCGTGAAATTAGCCGATTATCTGTGATTGTGTAAGAGAGCGGAGCCCAGCAGCTATGGTCGCTGTGTATCTCTCTCTCTCTCTCTTTCTCTGTCGTTTCTACTCGAAACTCTCGGGGATGTTCGCTCGTGATAAGAAAAGATACCCGTTGGAGGGAGTTTTTAACGGTTAATCGGAACTGTTCGCGTGATAAGAAATTACCGCGAAGGAAAGAAGAAATAATAACTTTTAACTTTATCTGGATGTATGGTTTTTGGTCGCAAGCGTAGATGTTCTTTTATGACCCAAGGCACCTGTTTCTTTTTTTGGTTTAATCTAACGAGGTTTCAGATAGGTCGAACCATTCATTTCTGACGATAAACTTATAGATATTGCAAATGAAACGGTAATTTACAAGGGATGCTTCGATAGGCTATTTTATAGTCTTGTTTTGCGATCAACATACGATAAGTAAAATATTCGATTTTTTTTCAATATTACTTCGATACTTTTCGTAGCATGATTTTTATTTCGCTCACAATGGGCATAAAACGGGTACCAACCCAACGACCATCTACTCCCGTCATGGAAAAAAAATTATAAACGAAAATGATTGAGAAATTCGTTTAGGAAGCTGTAGAGAAAATAGCAAGGGCGCATCAATGCCAAAAAGCTACGGCACCATTCTTCTTTATGCCCGTAAAAAAAAAAAAAAAAAAACGAACAAATAAAAACAACAACTTGAAAGGTTGATTTAGAACGCAGGGCGACGCATTTACTGCGATACAATCAAACACTAACCCCAACAGCTCGATCGTTTCGTGAATACTGAAGTACGAGAATTCCCAGCCCTTCGCAATGATTTTCACACCCCATCCGTTAGAAAGGAGGGAGGATCAATCCTGTCGCGATTCCGAAACTCTTGTGTGGCATGTAGCACCGCGAAGCCTTATACAGTATTCCGATGCCGGAGGCGAGCGAAAGTCTAAACGCGTGAGAAAGCGTATCAAACGCGACAGAGCGAGAAAGCAACAGTGTAACACGCATCTATCGAAATCGAAGTGTCGTTCGGGCGTGAAATAGGTAGGGAGACGTGAGCCGAGAAGACGAGTAGCGATTCGCGTAGAAGGGTAATTATTAGCCGTACAGATTCGTCACCAACAACGCGACATCACATTGATCGAGGGTTGCCAAATTCTCTTGCGGGATGTGCCACGAGCGTTCGAGCTTAAAGAAATAGTGAAGTGATGGGAAAAAAATGAGAAAAACGCACTGACGACCATTGAAAAAGATTCGCTTTATTCCATTCAACGCACCAGAGAAAACTTTATTAATTTTTTACCATCGTTATCTGTTCAATTTTCAATCTCGAGTCCATTGCGTCAATAATTTGATTCAATGGAGAATAATCAACAAGTTCGAAACATTTTTAAATGCGTAACATGATTGTTTTTTGCCGGTAAATGAAAGTTGGGCTCGAAAAACGTTAACCAGGAATTGTATGGCTACTGATTCCAAATATATTCCTAACCATTCAAATCGGATGACCTCAATGCTCAATGCCCTGGAAGTATGCGTTACCCTAAAGACAAAAAGCGATCGTGTTTGCGCGCAGCCTATTGGGAATTTTATCATTAGTCCACACAATCATATTCCAGAAGGTAGAAAACAAACATTTAACAGAGTTGAAGCCAAGTAAAGTCGTCGGCGAGTTGTTGTTGGTGAGTTAAAGCCAAATAAAGTTGTTGACGTCACCAATTAGCTGCGTAATTCTAATTGATGCTACAGGATGAATTCCAGGATCAAGAGATCAGCTCTTGGTACTCTCATTTAGTCTCGATCTCCAAACTCAGCATTTCTATTTACTACGTGCGTGCAAGAGTCAAAGAATTTGCAGCAACAACCTCTCAGAACTTCTCGTTTAGCAGGAAGAGATCTGTGACGGAAAGCGGTCAATCCCTGGGAGATGTCACCGTAACCCTTCTTTCCTCGATTGGGCATCCACCGTGTCAAAACAAGAGCATCCGACATGTGAACAAGATTGGACAAACACGGTGGATCTTCATGATATCCCAAGCTCAGTTCAGCTCGACCTTCCGTTACACTTCGAAGCCTAACTAATGCCCGGGTCTTAACCGCTTGACCCGTGTCCACTCGTCCGCGTAGTTGCTCTCCCGTTTTTCCCTTCTGTCTCCGTCAAGATGGAAAAGCTTGCGCAAAAGCCCCAGTGCACGAATAATGAATAGCGAAGTAAACAAGTACAGGTCGGATAGTACAGTCGCCGTAGGTTAGCCGAAGATTATTGAGTGACGTGGGACGACCGGTAAAGATCTTTCGGAGAAACGTGAGGGCATCTCTGGTATCCAGACAGCTGTCTCCCACGGGATTTCCGCCGTGGTCAGGAGCTCTCTAGCATGTCGCTCTAGTTCTCTTTCCACCTTCAAGTTTATATGGGGTCACTCTACTGACGCACAAACCGGCAAGTATTTACTTCTTTATTTACTCAAGCATCGAGTCAAGTGGTACCCGGAGTAGATAGTTGGAACAAAATGTGCATCGTTATAGATCGACTTATGGTACCAAGATCTACTATATTATACCAAAACCCTACATCCTTCCAGTGGATGTTCTACTGGAATATGTTTACGCTGGCAGTCGATAAGCTTGTTTTGTTGATTCACTGGAAATGGATTGAGATCATTCTATATGATGATGATGTGGATGGTCGCTAGACATGGGCTCGATGCGACAAGTTAAAAGACTTCAATCTGTTGAGCTGTATGCCGACTCAGCAGACCCTGGTGTATGACAATTGCAGGTTCTAGAAGTTCCAAGAACTTTTCAATGCCCCTCGTTACATTTCTGCGGAACGATGGTGGTTCACATTAATGTACCTTGTCCAAGCATACAATTCAATTCTCTGGACGGACCCATCAGTCTGAAATTCACGATCGCACCGCAAATAGAAACGGGTAGCAAATCCTGGTTGATATCATGACATCATCCCTAGTGTAAACTTTGAACGTGTTCAATTGGTCGATCCGTTCCAAAGTTATTCCAGTGTCTGATGTTGTTCCGTCGAAATTTGACCGGACGACCGCCACATGTTAAACGAGATCCACCATCATCGGGATCACTTGAAACACGGCAGTTTTGGACCTCACACGTTGTTACCTTGCATTTTCCGGTAGATTCCCTAAAGCAGCACACACTGGAGAACCAACAAGCCATAGCCCTCGGACCTTTCATGGGAATTCGTAATAGCGCGGGATCGAAGTTTTGATCGTTTGTCGAATTACAGCGAACCATGCACAGTAGAGAAAGTTTTCGATTATACGAGATCCCGACCGTTTCATCCTATATATTTAGGGATATATCTATAGCGGCTTTAGTCCGTGTCGGAGTAGACCTGCTTACACCTCTCCCGTTCGCTTCTCTAGCTCATCCTAGACTAGCCAAAAGTTATTCGATCCCTGGGTGTCGGGATGCCGGCAATTCGTGGTCGGCAAAGGGCTTGTTCCGCCGAAACCCTTCAGGTAAAGCCCTACTTCATCCTCGTACTTCTCCTGGACGTAATACTAGTAGTCGAGAGATAATCGTATGGTAATCTGATGAACATGGTAATCTAGCTAATTGAGCGAATCGACCACCACACCAATTTGACCAGATGGATCGACCTCGCCTCGAATAAACACCCACAAGTAGGAGAACAAGTAGGTATACGAAAAAAGAACATAAGGAAATAAAAACTTTTTATTGCCCGTTTGATCTCTAATGGAGCGGTACAAAAGAGTCGTGTGAGCGCTATTGAAGTGCAGAGCGTACGGCCAGAATCAACTCTGGTTCTTATCATCGATACGGCGACAATCCAAGTGAGTTAAAAGTGGGTCGCGTTGGTGAATCCTCGAGGGAGAGATAAAGCGACTTTCTCCAAACGGCAAACTTCGCCGGAAATAACTGTTATCTCGTGAAGTACGAAGAGCGAAAAAGAAAGAGGTAGAAGAATGGGTTTCCATGACGAAGTAGCACTTCCCAGCCCCGGTTTCTATACGAGTCTTCTCGAGCTGAAAGTTTCAAGAGCTATACCCATACGAAGTCTAACATTTTTTGTACGTTCTTGGAATGTCGATAAAACTCAATGCGGAACGAAATTTTAACCGAAAATAGAGAAAATTTTATCATCCGGATAAATACTTTTATGTAAATTTTATGATACGGGAAGTAGTTTGATCAGCACTCTGTCGTTCCGCGAGCGTATGAACAAAAGATTCGTACACACGGAAGAGTGGAAGAAGAGAAAATCCATAAAGGCAATAAGGCAGAAGCGCTTCGATCAAGGCGGGTCGACCCCTTACGAGTGCTTAGACAGAGAGATCCCCTCCACCAGCTCTTGCTTCGCCTCGGTACTCCTCGACACTCCAGCTTTGCCGGGTTGCCCGTACGAGAAGTAGCCGCGCTTCGTTCGGCCGTGCTAATTCAATAATATCGCTGAATCTATTAAGCGGATAGGATCGAGGGGATGGAGGTGCTCTAATATCATCTCGTAATGCTCCTTACGTACCCTCTCGTCCTCTTAACCCTCCTCAAACTACTACGTCGAACCCCAAACCTCCCTCTCCCCGACGGTAATAGGTTTCGGAGCTAATATACCCGGAAATTTTGCGATATCAACCGCTCACTCGTCTTCGAACATCGTTCATCCCTCCCCCGCTATATAGTTCGAAATGTTCGATATCTTGCGCCTCTCTCACGTTACCGCTTTCGTTCTCTTTCGTGTCTCAAACATATATCCGTCATGAATCTAATGCGATTGTGTATTCGACCGATCGCGTCCGATTATCGGTATGATTTTCGCACCGCGCCACATAACCTCCAATGCATATAAGACGGGAAACCACCCCGCTGAAATGCTTAATTGAATCGTAGCGCGAGCGTATTATATTGGCGAAAGCCACGTGAATGGACCGATGATTCGTATCGCGTCCGGGTTCGATTATTCGAGAATTTCGAGAGGGTCGTATTGTTGCAGACGTCCAAAGGTGGTTAATGATTCGACACGCGGGTGGTCAGCGCTTTGAGAATCGATGGGACGATGATAGTATATTTCGAAATCTACTTTCATTGCGAACATCACTCACTCGCGAATAAAGCGCGTGGTACAAGGGACAACCCGTTAGAAGAATTTGGTAAAAGTGCTCCAACTGCAAAACGGATATCCGTGAAGGGAAAAATCATATCTTTCAAGACTCCTGGACGTTGATGTCGACAAATGAATTCTTACAGTATGTGTTATCATACTAGCGAAGTTTTTTCTCATCTCGAATTTACAAGTATTTATACTCCGGTGGGAGGGGTTGGGAGAAGATTTGGTTGAAGTTCTTTTCGTTGAGTCACGATCGACGCCCCGAATAATACGTACTGCTCGTTCGCTCCCGTCTCATCGTCCAGTATATTGAAATGTCGATGGTCATCTCAATACGAAGGATCAACAGAACCTGTACAGCGTATAATACATTTCGATCGGTCCTTTTAATAATTAATGAATGCACCGTGCACCGGACGAATCCTTCGGAGCCATCCGCCTTTGTGCATTTCTCTCGTATTGTATAGATATTGGCGAAAAGGTTGGGTGTTGCTTTTAGGGAACGGCAACTCAACTAGTGTCGGCATCGTTCCCAGAAGAATCATGAGAATCCGATCGAAATTCTTTGACGATAAAAAAATAAATAAACATATAAAAAAAGTCGAGCGAAAGGAAAGCTGCGAAGGAATGATTGTGACGCACGATCGAGGAACGTCCCCAACGTTATTAACGACCGTTTCACACGAGATTTGTTCTCCGCTCTCGTATAAGTTCCGGAGTCGGGTTTGCCATTCTGCATACCTCGCGTTCAAGAGATTGGCTAGAGCAGATTATTGCGTCGTAGGAACGCAGTGAGAACGCGTATTCGCAGCAAAGACCGCGTCGCTCCGTCCGACAGGACTCGCGAAGTCGTATATTATTTCTTTCTTATGACCTGTTTGCGAAATAAAATTATTCCGAGAACGAAGAACCATTAAATCCCATCTACAGACCGATGTGTGCGCGCGCGCGCGTGCCCAAGGGACACGAGCCGCGATCGAGACTGCATTAGCGAGGTTTCGCGAGAGAATGATTCATCAGGGGCCACGGAAAGGAGAATTGATGGATGATCGTCTTCCGGCGGATAACAACACTCTAACTGCGGTGATGGGATTTTGAACCCGTATACCTTTGCCACAAGCCGCGTGTTTTTTTTATTATATCTATCCAAGCGATGTCCTAATGCTGCAAGGCGATTTAATTGTTCTCCGAAACTAATGAGACATCGCACTCGGAATTCGGATGTTCGCCCGATCGCGATTAACAGTCTGTTTACGCGTTATTGTTGCCGGCGACATTCCGCAAGACTTTTTTTTTATTTGATTTTTTCGCGGTTCGCAACATTCGGTAGTCGAACGATTAATCATTAGCGGATACCCTGTGTACCGCGATGTTTTATCGCATCGTTCTGGAATTTCCGGACCATCGCAGAGGAATAAAATCAATTTATTATTATCGAAATCTAATAACGAACAACATTTTACTTCATTTTTTTGGAAATGATAATCAACATAAAAAAAAAAGACTTTTATTGCTTTTTTTTTTATACAAATTTTTGATAAGTTTTGATAAATATTGAAAAAGTTTTTTTTTTTTCAATTTTTATCAAACATTACGAGCCTTTAGCTTCGTGAGAAATATAAAACACTAGTTCTCCGAATATTATCATATGTTCCGGAAATCGTATTTCTCCTCGACATGAGAGAATTCGGAAAATAACAAATTTCGAATGAAACAAAAACGAATTTTCTACTGCACAAAAACAAAACAGATTTCTTCATGTTTTATAACTTACGAAGTGAAAAACAGAAGTCTGATTAATAGAAAAATCTGAAACATCGCGATCTACTTGCTTTATGACTCTTTTTTTAAAGCATTTTTGGAAAAAATACGCATAGAAATAAATGTTGATGATGACGAAAGTGTCTCACGAGCGGACGGAAACTCTATTCGCTTTGCGCAACGGTAACCGACGAGCTGTCCAAGCGCCATGGCAATTAGAGAGTTTCTCGTCACTGACAAGCCACATTACATATTAGTTGCTTTATATCAACAACGATCTATTCCCACCGCTCTGTATCCTATGTGTTACGAAAAGAAATGCAACGGATGCGGCGATGAAAAGTCCTGCGAGTTCTCAGACCATTTCCCCGTACCGGCGCATCCTTGACGAGATGACAACGACGAGCGAGCGAACGACGATGGATATACGAATACATCGGAGCTCGCGCTGGGCTGTAACCCATCAGCGAGAGAAGACTTGCCTTGTCACCGCGAAGGCAAGCTGATAAATCGTCGTCCATGGCGAGCGCGGAGAGTTTTCCATCGCGTGGACGTCTCTTCTCGTCTTTTCTCACTCTCTACGGAGCTCCACCGGCATTACCATTTTTAAAGGTATAACAAATGATGTCGGACGATAAAGCGCATTCAGAACGAACGTCTCTGGACGTTATCACCGGAGGCGAGTTATTCATTCTTTTTTCTTTTTTTTTTTAATGGGCCAAAGCGCTAACCCACTGAAAGAACAAAAGAAAAAGGAGCGAAACGGTTCGAACTCATGGATATAGCGTTCATTATCGCGTATTATTATTAGTAGAACAGTTAATAACCCTCGTCGCAGCTCGTCAATTCATCCTTCGATTCATGTCGTCAAAAGTTGCCGGTCGAAGTATTTTTTTTTTTTTTTTCTTTAAGAAGAAACGAAGGAAGAAGCACTCCCGTGAAATAGAAGCCGGGGGAATTAGGTATCAGGTTTTATGACGGAGTATTAACGTTGTTGCTCTACCGATGGATGCTGTGGATTATCCGAACGAATATTTCAGAAACGTCTGTGGTGGCATCGGGTTGCCTCGAAATTATAAAAAAATAAAACCGTAAGTAGCTTGGATTAATTTAGGTAGTTGATCCGATAAGCTTTAGCTACGTGACTTTGAACGTTGTGACTTTTTGGGGCGATGTAACAGGATTACAATGGTTACTTACAGAATCAAACAAAAAAATTGTTTTGCTATAATCGCAATTCAAGCGACTGGAAAATTATAATGTTTAAATTATTTTTCAGTTGATAGAAAAATAGTTTTAGTATACATATGTTTTAGATTAAAAAAAAATTACCAAGAGGTCTAACGAACAGTAAAAAGTTTTCCAAAACGAACGGAAGAGTTCATGGAGCGAATCTCGTGATTCGGAACAATCGGCGAAGAGGCGCGTCAGGGGTGTCGTAATTTTAGTTTAAATTCTCAGGGGATCGGTCAACACGAAACGCAGACGAACTCAATGGGAAGTCTTCACACAAGTTTGCACACTCGCTGTAAGGGGTACTCGCATACCTTTGGAGATACGGAGCAACGCGAGGGAGTCGTTTCGCCGTAATGAATCGAAACGAAATTGAAATCCTGAATTTTTCATCATAGAGTAAAAAAAACAAAAAATCGATTCTGCTGTTTGCTTTAAGGATGAAAACAATACATTTTTTTAAAATCTGACGCAGTCTTTTTTATTTAGCATTGGAGTGTATGAATTGAAAAGTGAAACAACACAATTTATCGCCATTTATTAAACGCGCATTTCCAGTTGATGGCTATAAACGTAAAAAAAAGTTGATTAAAGTTTGTTTTTGCCATTATAATATCAAAAAACGAGCATTGATTCAATTTATTGTATGATTTTTCGAGTACAAAAAAAAAAAGAACATAAAAATAAATTTTATGTTTGTTCTCGACGATTCCCGTGGGTAAAAATAACCAAACAAAAAATACCACTGGTGTGTACGATTACCGACATAAAATTCTTCGCTGTCGTGAATTTCAACAAATTTCGGAAAATTGGTACAGCGACGCCTGGCGTTCTCTTCCCCCACCCCTCCTTTTCTCCCGCAGAAACAATCGTAATCAACCAATTTTCTCCGATTTGATTGCAAATCACAGCGATACTTCGAGTTATTTGGCACGGTACGGTTTTCGAAATTTTACCGTTGACACGAGTATTGTATGTCGCGTTATATACGCGTCTATATAAATTGATCAACTATTGGCGAATTACATTCGCCTATAATCGTATAATCGTCGTCATCGTAATCACAATCATTCGATCGGATGTTGCAGTGAAATTTCGACTTTTGTTTCATCGACCTCGTTTTCGCCTCTGTCGGGCGAATATCGCGTCGGGGACTTTTCGATGCGTCGGGCGCCTCTACTCGTTCGCGCAATTAAATCGCACCGCAGTGCGAATTGCCAAACCGTACAGAGTATCCACTATCGAAACGCATACAAATCAAACGTAGTAGACAATTCACAATGTGCGACAAATGCCCAGTGTGTTGTTTGTAGACGAACGAACGAGTGAGCGCAATTGCAGAGTGAGGGGGAGGATGGGGGGGAGGGGGGGGGAGGCGGGTGATGGTCCCCAGTTCCGAAATTTACCGAGATTTACAATAAGCACGAAGGGGGGGAAGGGGGAGTGACAATAATAGATTGCTCTCGTAGCACGAATCAATTAAGCGTAGTCAACCGGTACGAAACCATAGGCCCATTAACAATGGAAACTAATACATAATTTACCGGTCGGCACGGCGATCAAAAGCGAATGTATGCGGTTCTATTGGACGAACGAGGATGACGCAGCATTGGATCTATTCCCTTTCAAAATCAGGGTATAGTATTGTCCGAGAAATTTCATGGAAACAAGCGAACGCGTCAGTGATCCACTTGACGAAATAATTATCTCCGTTGTTTGGCATTCGGTTGCATTGACAAAACTTTAACTTTTTTTTCTCTCTCTTTTCATTTAAACGGAAAAGACGTAGTGTACTTTTGCCCTCATATGTGATAATATAAAAATTTTGCAACATATATTTCTATGAAAAAAGGGAAAAATGATCTCATTTCGTTCTTAAAATGAATTCCCATAACGTTCATCCACAGCGTTGTACCTCCTTCGATATGATCTGTGTTTGCGTTGCACTATATCATTTCGAGTCGTGGATAGCAAGGGAGTAAAAAAGTTGACTGAAACTCCACGTCTACACGGCAGGCACGACACAGGATTGGTCGTTGACTCTTTAAACGGCAAGAGGTTAGGATGGACGTAAGTAATGGTCAAACGGTTGACAAGGGCGGCATTCGCTCCCCGTCCATTTCCTATGCTTCATGGCCTTTCCAGTTCCATCTCTTTCCCTCGTAACGGGTGAAGTAAAGAGTAAAGAAGGGGAAGGAACGGGAGGGTGAAGGTGAGAAAGGCAAAGGACATGAAAAGAAGAGGAAAATAGTTAAGGGTAGGATCGCGGCCGAGTTTCGCTTCGAGTTGAACCGAGCGACGGAAGAGGATAATGAGAGAGGAGAAGGAGTTGGAGAAGGTAGATTAGTCACCTTTTCTAGAGGGTTGAGAGAACGCGAGACCAAGGGTTGCCCGACACGCGCTCGATAAGGTCAGCCCTCGTATAACCCACCCTCCTCCGCATAAACCCTCGACGCAGCGAGCTGCTCTATGCTTTTCGTCCCTTTCGTACCTTCCTTCACGTGCGACGACCGTTTAAATTTCATTAAGAGCACTGCAGGAGCACCTAAAACGTTAGCTATCTTAACGACAGTACCTGCTGCCACTAGTTCCTGCTGTATATAACCAATGCTCACAAACAGAAGGGCGTAACAAGCATTGTTTTACATAGTTCTATGATGTGCGGATACGTTCTTCCGGTTCTCACCACTCGATATAGGCTTCTCCCTCCGCCTTCTTAGCGAAGTTTCCGTCGCTAGAATTCGCCCGCGGATCACTGTAATAAACGTTGCTTCGTATCGGTAAGCTTCTCTACTGAAGGAAGAATTTACAACTGATTATCATCGAGATTTCACGCAACGAGATTCGAATACCAACGGAAGTTTATTAATGGTGTAATTGGAGATAAAAATGTGACCATTGAAAATTTTAAGATTATAACTGTACATCCGAATTAAGCAATCAATGTTTTGCTAATCTATTTCCAGGATAGTTTCATCGTACTTCGAAGGGTTAAGGGGCGCATAAATGATTTAATTTGAATCGCGAAAAATAAAAAGTTAAGATCCACAGGATACAGTTGAATATGATTATATTTTACGCTTTTTTGAAATAAACAATAAAACAGCTGATTTTTTTTTACGCTGTTTAGGTTTGATCCGAGCGGAATTGTCCTTTTTCCAAGGGTCTCACGGTGAAGCAAGTATTAGAGTAATATTTCGCGAAGATAATGGAAAAGAGACATTTCGGAGGCATTGCGAATTCGCATTTCATCGTGGATAGGGGACTCGGGGACATTCGATAAATTCGTGAAATAGCCAAAACGCGCGAAGGGCCTTTACACATTTCAGTCGGGATCGTAGAAGACTGTGGTTTCGCTCGACACGAAGAAGGCGAGAGACAAAGAGTCCCAACCGTGTTCGCGCGAAAGGGACGACAGCCCCCTGGACACAGCTCGAACGATGGTAATAACACTAACTTCTCGTCTGCCGCAAACCCTAGTAGCGTCGGATAAAAAAAAGCCGGAAGTATTCTTCTCTAACTCTAGGATCTGGAGAAAAAATGGAACTCGAAGAACACAGGTCGTGCGTCGTTCCAATTCACACGCCTTATGGACTCGTTATCGTTTGTGCCGAAAGCATGAAAAGCGTGATGACTTTTTTAGAACGTCTTCAACGAGATTTATACGATAGATTTTTACTTCATTTCTAACGGTAGTCATCAACATAATAATGGAGTAGTGTTGCAAAATTGTATTATTAATAAATTCATTGGTTTTTTTTGTATATCTTTCTTTCGTTAAGCAGCCCTTAGCTTTGCTGAATCTTCTATCGATGCACATGCAATGCGGACATCGCCGATCCTACAGTTCAGGGTCCAGTGGCAATTTACAAAAGTCTTCAGCATCGTGACGGGAATATCAATTGGTGCAATACCCCTCCCAACGGTAGTCTCTGCAGTAGCGCGTTCGGCTTTGTCAATCTTAAGAGTGAAGCGAAGCTTTATAGGGGGTGAAGAGAGAGAGAGAGAGAGAGAGAGAGAGGACCACTAACAGCGATGGTGACAACCTATGAGCGCGTGATCCGGCATAATGCAAGAGCAATTTCGTGAATGGACTTAATTCAATAGAGGCGCTCAACGACGTTCGCTTTTACTCCATTTCTCGGTGGTTGGAAAATCCTCAAAATTCTGCATGAATCTCTGGAAACCTTCCTGAAGGCCACTCGATCGATTCTAATGTCTTATCCACATGTCAGCTCGATGTTTTTTTTTTTTAACACATTCAGGTACCCATTACTTTATCATTATTTCGCCTCAAAGTTCGGCCATTTTTTTCACACATTTATGCAAAAAGCTGAACAGAAACAAACAATAAAAATATTGATTCTCTCTCGCAAGCGAAATCGCGAACTCGTTTGACTCAACTGGTACCATTTTGTGCCTATGGTCGATTAGAATTTCACAGTGCCGTATTCGCGCATTAAAAAAATCAATGGTTCATCAACGTGTCTTGCCGGTCGCTTTCCAGGATATTAAATTCCCTCGTTTCCAATAAACCCCTAAATTTTAACGAGTGTTCGGTGTAACGAGAGTTTTTTTCAACTCTGCCCAATTAACCGCCGTTTCGGATTTTCCATTCTTCATTTACATTCGACTCTATTAATCCGTCTACTATAGCGAAATTGGCGCAATGATTCCGACACAACATTGGAAAATCCAGACATTGATCAGTTCGCGTATGTATACATATATATATACGTATGCGGCCTGTCGTTGTCAGATTTTTGGTGGTTCAACGACAGCAGGGGGTTTGCTATATTGTAGTGGCCGCGAGCGTTGCACAGTCGAAAGGTGGGAGGGAGGGAGCAGGAGAGAGTCGAAGGGTTTGAGGTTTCACGTTCACGTTCACGTTGCTCCGATGCTTCTGGCTTGCGGATGTTAACGCCGAAGCGGACAATCGATGTTGCGCCATCAGTTGCAGTTTGCGCGGCAGTTATGCCCGAGGACGATTGTTATTGACAAATCGTAATGCCGGTCATCGGTCATGACGGGGGGGCCATACGCAACTGCTGGCCGCGTATCTACTAGGAGGGTATAGGGTGATCGGGGAGGATCTCCACGATAGCTTGACCCGTTCGCTTGTAACCGTGCGTGTTAACCCGTTAACCCGCGCGACGAGATGCAATCAGGGTTGCGCCCAAGTGCGCTCTAGCGAATTGAGCTCTCCAACTCGTATACGTACTGCCGGGATAGTTTCGATGGGATAAGCGCCATACGCATACACGACGAACGACTCGAACCGTGGGGTGGTGGTGCGATTGGTCATTGTGCTAATAACCGGAGAACACCGCGATGGATAAACACAAAGACGTTCGGTCGGAATTGATAGGTTGAAAGTGATAAAATCGGGTCAAAGTGATAAAATGTTGATGTTTCATGTTACAACGTATTGCAATTCGATTGGGTACGAGTGTAGGTGCAATTTTAGCGGCGTATAAAAAAAAAAAAAAATGATTGGAAAACTTACGAGTAAAATAAATCTTGCATTCCCAGTGCCGGAGATTGCCGATTCTTATGACTTCATAAAGGATTCTGTTAGCGCTTCGTTTACATAACCGTCAACTATCAATTAGTCGCACATTATATATGTATATAGTTCAGGGTGGAGGGATGTCGCTGAGGATTCTTAGATTGACGTCGAATATCTGCACAAATATCTATCAAGACTTTCACAATATTCGAGTTGTATACTTTGATATTTATCGGCCTCCTTTGCTCTCAGTTACTCGCAAACCCTTTGCTTCGCGTCTATCCTGTTTCCCGTTCACCTGTGAATGGGATAAATCAGAACTCTGTGATTCAGGGTTGAAATCGCGGTTGGCTCTGTCCGTTGATGTCAAGGGGTTCGAAGAGAATGAGAGAATAAGGCGAAATAGGGATGGGTAGAGAACGAGAACCCCCAGCATTTTAGGCGCACAGACACAGGACAACCAGACGAGGAATAGCGAGAGAACGCGAAGGGGTGCACCGGGTGGGGTAGGGGGGGGGGGGGAATGGAAGACAGTGGAAATCCGACTGTCTTGGGAATTCAATTATACTGAGGGAACAATGGCACCGTCGACGGTAATGAAGCAGGGAACGATGCGCGAGGTCGAGAGATTACGAGGTATTTACAATATTATAAATCCGCCCTCTATCTCCTTAAAAGCATCGAAACTCATAGGTATTGTACATATTGTACATATCGTATTTCACACATATCGATGTACACATTCGCAAAGTCTTGAAAAAAAAAAAAAAAATTAAACAGATTAATTATATAGTAACAATAATTTGTTCCTCGATGTATTCACTTTAATTGGATTCAAGTTTTCAATGGATATCGAACAGAAAACAGGCAAAAAAACACGTCGTTTCATCGTAACTTGCAGTAGTATAAAAATGTAATAATCATTTCAAGAAAAATTTGCATTCATTTTGCGTATTTCAATGACCCGTTATGCGCATGTTTTATGCTGTACGCAATTTACAAGGCTATGAAGCATCCAAGGTACGATATCGGTAGGTTGTGATGTGATGTATAATCGGTCGTTTATATATTGCACACAGTTGACATGTTGGCAATGGTTTTTCTTCGTTTTAATAGAATATTCAATACCTTTATCGGTGAAAATTCCATTCGTTATTCGATCGTTTGATATTTACGATCTTTTGCAAAACACCTATTGCAATTTATTCAGGAAAAAAACTGTCTTATCTGTCTTTATCATCGAGCGCATTACAATTACACGAAAAATGAATGGTTATTAATTTTTAAACGCGCATTAATGACAAACTTACGATCATTGATGGATTTTTCATTTTATTGATATAACAACTATATTTCATTCTACAATATTAAGTAGATAAGATTTTTCATGAAAATTCCAAGACAATAAATCATTTCAATCGATTTTGGATATCTTAAGGTGTATACCGTTCTTAGGCGCCAATAAGAAAGCAGTCGGATCGAAAACGCACGGTATTTCAGTTTTGTCACAAATGTCAACCTTGTAGCGTTTCAGAATGTTGATCACTCCAACCTTCGATTGATAATTAGCGAAACGAATGGCTACAACATTAAGATTAAACAATACACAATACCGAAAATTATCCGTCATTAACGGAGGTTAACGCGTTAAGCATTTCCTTAAGAAACCCTTTTCCGTTTCACACGTATCTTCCCAACCAAAAATGAGATTTCGCGAGAATTTCAAACATTCACCAATACTATAAAAATCTAAAAAAAATCAACCATCCTGGAGACATCAAGAACATTGATTTTGCGTAATAAGAATGCCAAAATGTTATTAACAAATAAATTAATAATTATAAAAATTGCCAGCGAAACATTTTTTTTCTTATGTCAAATGAATCTTTTAATTTTTTAGAAACCATATGAATTTCTCCAGAATTTTCGTACATTTTTGAAAATCTCGTTTTTGACATTTTTTTAACGCTATTGTTACGTAAATTTTAGTACAATCGCCTCGAAACTTCGCGAGTGTGCTGTGGAATGGTGCTGCAAAAACATATCCAAAATTCGTGCCTTTATAATCATTTTTCAAATTTTCGAAAAAAAAATGTCAGCAATGTAAGAGAATTTTGGAAAAATTTATATGGTTTCTAAAAAATCAACAAAATTATTTACAGTGAGAAAAAATAACTTTCACTAATTATTTATTGAACAATTTGTTTGTTTACTTATTTGTTAATAACTTTTCGGCATTATTATTATGCAGCATCAATATTATTGATATCTTTAATACGTTTGATTTTTTTCAGATTTTTACTGTATCACAAAGTAGTAAAATTTTGATCGTATTAATTTTTTGATTGGGAATGTACGTATAATACATCGTTAATTTCGTTCTGTGTTTAATTGAAATTATATACCAATGCACTGTCTCGGACCGTCACCGAAGGGCAACCAGCTGCTGGCGTGTCTTGCTTTGATAGCCTCGTCCGTGAATCTTTCGGGATCGAATACTTTCGGATTTGGATAAATACGGGGATCTCTGTGTATTGCAAATACTGGTATAACGACCCTCATTTCAGCTGGTATGGTTAATTTTGTATTAGCGAATGTATATTCTTTCGTAGACTGTCGTGCAATTGAATGACCCTGTGGATACAGTCTCAGTGTCTCTAAAAAATAAAAAATTAAGTCAATCGCGTTTTCATAATACTTTTTTTTCTCAATGCATTCGCTATAAAATGTTACCATCAAACACCATCTTGAGGTATTTCATAGATTTAATACTCTCGTAAGTGATCTCCCCGTCATTTTTCTCTAATTCCCTGTTTATTTCATCTCGGAGCTTATCCTGTATCGGCTGATTTGTCGCAAGTTCGTAGAGAAGGAAACTCATCGTATTTGCAGAACTTTCGAAGCCCGCTATTAAAAAAAGAAAAAATTGCGCGGCAAGGAGGGTGTCCGGCATTTCTGGAAATTACGGTTCACTATGAAATTCAGCAGGATTAGGCGAAATATATATAAGAATTTAATAAATAATTAGACAAACGGCTTAACCCAGTTTATTTGTGGACTATTAGTCCATCACGGGCCTCTATTTTCGCTGTATGAATTATGTAATTCAATGAAATAATATATCGTCATACCTATGCCGTTGACTGCATTTGGATTATCTCTGAGGTCCGTAATGAGATCGATCAAATCGTGTCTAACGATTTGATTCTTTTTCCTATAATCGATCGTATCGATCATAATATTTACGAAGAAATCTGTCATTTTCCAATCAACTATAAACGGTTTAATTAGAGAAAAGAGCGACGGCACAAACTCGCGTATACTCAATTTGAGAGATCTCTTCCAATCGTGTAACAATACTTGTCGGCTCACTTCACGAAACAGGTGGTTCTCGTTGAGTAGCGTATTAACTTGCAGACCAAAGATACAATTGCCGACAACGTCAATCGTATATTTAGACAGAAATTCGAGACACTCCACTACCGCCTCGTCGTTCATCGTCAATTTTTCCAAATGTTCATCCAAATTTTTTCCACACTCAACCACCAGATTAAACATCCTTTTCAATTTTCCCGATGTAAAGATCGGCGAAAGTTTGACGCGTATCGGTCGCCATCGGGTCGGCTCGAGATTAAACAAATTGTCGAACAGTGGACCATCGAGATTGTTGAAGGTCGATGTGCCGCGTGAGGGAAATGTCGAGAAATGCTTTATCATCACGTCAGAGATGAGGTCCAAATCCTTGAGCACCAGGACTGGTTCACGGCCAAGAAATACACCAATCATCGCTTCGTCTGGATGAGCATCATATGCCGTCTTAAAATATTCGCCGACTGACAATTTGGCCGAAAAAACTTTGAATACATTGCCGAAAAATGGTTTAGGCGCCGGTCCGGCAATATCGCGAGACTTCCAGAAGTTAAATGTTGATGTCGACCAATAGTAGAAAAGTGCAACTACAGCACATATACCGATAATTATGTCCATCCATTCCATCGTTAAACTTTATCACGCGGCTGCGATTGGTTTTTTTTTTATTAAACTTTGTAAATTATAAGTACGTAATTTCATTAAGTTTTAAGCTCCTTTGGGTATAAAAGATATCAATTGATGAAACGCGTGTAAAGTACGTCTCTCCAATTTCTCGTTTCAAAAACTGTCGCGAGTGTCGTAGCGATGAAAGCACCCGATGCCAATTCGCTCGAACGAATGAGTTCGAATCGTTTCAATACATCGCGTTTGGTCTTATCGCGATAAGGATTGGTGATTTACACGTGACAGGACTCGAATTTTTGTAACCGTCTTTCTATCTGCTATCAGTGAGGTTAATTGGTAACAGTAATTTATTACAAACAGAATGGATGCGCTATTATAATACATTTGAAAAATTCGTTTATGGTAAAATTAGACAATAGAATTTCAAAGACAACAGGTCGCCATCGAAGGACGCGAATTATCAATGCTTCCGCCACATTCCATATTTTATCGTTACTAGGATTTTATCGCTGCGCGCGCGTCCGAAACCTCCTGTCGTCATCGTCGACCAATCACGACACGAATAAAGCGACAACAATGGATTCGATATAAAAATCTCGAAGTTGCGATATATTCGATAATTTCGATACATTTCGAGTTCATCAACTTTTTACGGGAGGATTTTTTATTTTAATTGTTTGGGACGAATTTTTGTTAAATTATTTCATTTTTACGAGAACACGACTGTTTCGTGTGTATAGTAAGCATTTTTATTTCGTCAATAGTATAATAATAGGTCTCTCCTCTTATAATTATTTTCATATGGACTGCGCAACGTTCGGAATATTTTCAGATGTGTACTTCAGTTCGGTGCTCTTTGATACGAGTTTTCTTCCATACGAGTGAAATTTGTAGGTGTATAAACAAAACTTACACGATTAAAACATCGTTGACTATTCGTCAGAATTTCACCACCGCCGCGTTCGCTCTTTCACCTCTCTCGCATTAATTTCCTTTGATAAAACCAATGCACCTAATTGAATTTTCGTTAAAACGATCGTCCAAATAACTATCCAGGCTTCGGTCGCGATCGTCTCCCGAACGAGATTTTCATCCAAAGAAGTGAGAAAAAAAAAAGAAAAAAAAAAGAAGAGTATCGTAAAATCCCGGCCCCTTTGACCTGAGCGAAGAACGGGAATGAGGATAATTGCGTTAAGGGGGTGGAAAAGTGGACACGACTGGACCACCATAATCCCCCCCCCCCCCCCCCCCCCCCCCCCCCCCATCTACCATCAGTGTGCTTTCGCTCGATCAGCCATGCGAAGCCGGGGTTCACGGTTGTTCGAACTGAAGTGAACGACGACGAGGGACCTTGCTGCTGCTGCTGCGTGTTTGCTGCTTTTCCCAGGACTGATACCTTTTTAAAAAAAAGGGTAAATTCATTTAATTTTTTAATGGTGTATTGGGTGTTGGTAGGCGCCGTTTACAGGAACAAGATATTCCGCAAATAGAAGAACGCCTTTTCTCAATTCGATAAAAAAAAATCGCCATTATTTTTTTCTATGGTATTTTTGGGTATCTTTTGTTTTTGACGAGAAATCTAATTTGGATTATCCGTTGCAAGAAATACGACACTGAAAACGTCTCCTTAATTATTGAAACTACGACGCTCGGCCGGGCAAATTCTCTTAATTGTAATTGAATTTCAGTTCCTTCTGCTTATTTAGTATCTTCCATTCCTAAAATATTCTTCCGGAATTCTATTATTTAATTTTGAGCAACAATATTAACATTTTAATTATAAACTCGAGTAAGCAATGCAAGACGCACATTTGCAGGCGGTATATTTTAAGGCTGTTGCTATTCGTCCCACTACTGGATGAATAAGCGTATATTATTCGTCCCGTTTTTTGGCTAAATGTATGCATTTTTTTTTTGCGTAATCCAATTTGTTAATTTTTTAGTTAATATGATGGACGAATAAAAATAATACATGATTATTCGTCCAGATGTAAATCATTATAACAAGATTCGAATAATAAGAAAATGCATCGGGACGAATAATCTTACATTATTCGTCCCGACAAAACTTGCGAACGGCAGGAGACTGGATCGGGACGAATAATATAGGATTATTCGTCCCGAAAAAACTTGGGAACGGCAGGAGACTGGATCGGGACGAATAACCTTACATTATTCGTCCCGACAAAAGTTGGGAACGGCAGGAGACTGGGTCGGGACGAATAATATAGGATTATTCGTCCCGACAAAACTTGGGAACGGCAGGAGACTGGATCGGGACGAATAATCTTACATTATTCGTCCCGACAAAAGTTGGGAACGGCAGGAGACTGGATCGGGACGAATAATATAGGATTATTCGTCCAGATAAAACTTAGGAACGGCATGAGACTGGATCGGGACGAATAATATAGGATTATTCGTCCCGACAAAAGTTGGGAACGGCAGGAAACTGGATCGGGACGAATAATATAGGATTATTCGTCCCGACAAAACTTGGGAACGGCAGGAGACTGGATCGGGACGAATAATCTTACATTATTCGTCCCGACAAAACTTGGGAACGGCAGGAGACTGGATCGGGACGAATAATCTTACATTATTCGTCCAGATAAAACTTAGGAACGGTAGGAGAATGCATCGGGACGAATAATATAGGATTATTCGTCCAGACAATACTTGGGAACGTTAGAAGAATGCATCGGGACGAATAATATAGGATTATTCGTCCAGACAAAACTTGGAAATAGTAGGGAAATTGTAGGAGGCTTTTTTTTTTCATTATAATAAATAGTATTTATTTCTTCAGTGGGGGGGCTTCGCCCCCCCAACCCCCCACCGGGGCTTCGCCCCTGGACCCCACCGGGGCTTCGCCCCTGGCCCCCACCAGGGGCTTCGTCCCTGGACCCCATCCGTTCTTCGTAGAACCATATATGGTAGCAATTCGTCTGCCTACTATACACATGGAGGTGGCAGGGTGGGTGTCGGTGTGGGGACGAACAATATACATTTTTTCATCCCGGTACGAATTCTAAACTTGATGATCGGGACGAATAAATGTATGTTATTCGTCCCGACCATTATCGCATAGCTTAAAATTCATACCGGGACGAATAATATACATTTATTCGTCCCGATCATCAGCAGACTTTAAAATTAAAAAAAAACGTCCCAGGACGAATAATATTCACTTATTCGTCCAGCAATTAACAACAAAACTAATGAATACATTATAATGCAACAAAATAAAAAAAACCACTATCGTCGAGACTCGAACTAGGTACCTTCCGACTTCCAATCAATTTTTTTTTTTTTTTTTTTTTGACGTAATGTTTATTGTTTTGAAACGATACCACACAGTATCAATTACAGGATACAAGTAACATACAAAAAAAAACCTCCCATTCATCATAGATATGTGTATGCCTGAGTACGTTCAGGTCTCACAAATAAACGGTCTCGTGGAGTACTATTAAGTAGGTACATATAAAGATCACAGACTGTCAGTGTCTAATATCTCTAGCTGGGATTGCATATAAAATGGGAAAAGAAATAATCATTTATTTTTTAAAAAACCCATCGACTTCCAATCAACCGCTCAGCTAACTGAGCTACGCCGCTTCGATGTTTTATGTTAAATTTCGCTAGTACTTATGTCGTATGGGGTATGAGGGTAGCCGATTTTTTAGGCAAAAAATGGGTACACAACGCATCGCATGCATCATAAACATGAATTTTCATTAACAATATTTTAATTATTTGATTTATCCTTAGTTCAAATTTTGTCGGGACGAATAACATACGATTATTCATCCAGCTACGGGACGAATAGACACTCCGATATTTTAAAAACCGCGATCTACGAGGATGAAAGACCGGATTTTGCAAAAAAAAAAAAACGGAAAATGGATATTTTATTTATGATTCATATGTTTTTTTACCAAATCAATTTTAGAATCTGTTGGTAACATTCGTTAAAAAATTAATTTTTTTATTCGTACACTCTTTTTCGATCTTTCAATTATCTGCGATTTTAATTTTTGTCAGGAGCATCGCGTTCTATCGTTTTCTATCTAAATGTCTATCGCGTCTATCTAAATGTTTCTGCACGCAGATCGAGAATCTCCGTGAGTGTGGTAAGAAAAAAATGACAAAGGAAAACGGTTGCGGGGCTACTCGCTGGTGCGTACGTTTCGTACGTTTCTTCGTTGCAATGGTATCTCGAGAGATCCACGGTAACATTTATTTCACCGGTTATTCCGCATAGTTGCCGCTCTGTCTCTCGGCTAATTGTCTTCCTCGCGTTGCTTTTCTCGAAAGGGTAATATTCCTTTAGGTCCACGACGTTTCTTTTCTATGTTTCTCGGGTACCTTGACTCGGTTCCTTTTCACCGTTGTGTTGGGATGCAACGAGCTCTCGTCTTTAACAGTCCTTGCGAACGCTTGCAGTGAGAGGAACACCGTGCGCGCTTTCACGTAATGTACCTAAGCTCCTTTCTCTGGGCATTCAGATGCTAATATCGTCGAGCCGCGTCCATTAGTAAACCCGCGAGTCGAGGCGACGACGACTATACGCACTGCGCAACATCTCTTAGGGTATATTTTCGCAAATAAATGGCAAAACCATTGTTTTCTTTTCATCCAGAAAGTAGCATTAACGTCGATACTAATTTCCTTACGTAAATGGAAATATGTCTGACGTAAGTCCGCAATCATAATTATATTTACCTGTCTCCGTTTTCTCGGAGTATGGAAAAGGTTTTTACACCATCAGGAAGATTCAGCATCGAATATCGATTACTTTTACTGTAATTCAAATGTTTTCAAATTTTCGTTCGTTATAATTTACTTTTTTCAAATTTTTTTCTATTCACCGAATACATCGAATATTACGTATCCACATCGGCACACCAATGCATTTTATTCTGACGAAACGAGAGCCCGAGAGCGTCAGCCTTGGGGAGTGGAAAGGCCGGGAGGGGGGGGGGGGGGGGTGAGGAGGATAATACTTGGACGAGATACGCCGAGAGTCCAATAATAATATAACGGCTCGGCACCCTCGTCCTACGCCTCTACTGCACTATATACCCGCGGAATATAATTTCGCGAAACGACACACGAAATTACTCGAATTAATCCGAAAGTGTATTACCCCCACCCTCCCTCCTCTGTCGTACGTCGTTTCAACGGCGCCACGTCGGGACTATCGTAGAGCTTCTGGCGGGCCTTTCCCCGCGGCGATGAGTTGTGCGACGAGGAGAGGAGCTTCGTACCGATCCCACAAAATTCTCAATTCACGTTTTAACGCGCGTAACCGAGAGAGGACTCCGGGCGAACGTCGAAAGCCGCGGGTATACGTGTGAATAAAAAAAGAAAATAAAAAAACGAATAGAATGAGAAAAAACTGTATGAAACGACGTGGGGAACTTAGTAAGATAAAGCAATTCGGGAAAAGATATATATATCTATACATAAAAAAATAGATATGATGGGGCGTCGAATGACAACACAACGGCGAACGAAGTCGAATGTCCACGCTGTTGCGGCAATGAACTTTTTATAACTTCAAATCAATTTTGCATCCTCCAATCATCGTCGCAATTTTTTAATGCCCCCGAAATGCAGTTACGCGAGATTTTCGATTTCTTCTTCGTCGTTTATGCATTTATATTATATATTAAGATTTTCCGATGATGAAACAAATTGGGGAATCGAACCGGACGCTGAGAACGACAGATTTGACGTTATGCATCGACTATATATTTTTTACAAAATTGATTGAAAAAATAATGTCGTTTTTACGAGAACCGGACGATGGGATGTGAAAAAGAATACTCTTTCTTTTCATGAATCGTAAGACTATCCTCGACAAAAATATGTATAGAAAATTTTAATTGACAATAAATTGTTTAAAGTTACTTGAAACTGGTTTTTATCGATTTTTGGCGGTCATCGGTTAAATTGATTCATCAGGTTTCTCTAACCTGATCCGGTAAACAGATTCATGCAATTTTTTTTTCTTATCGAAGCAAATAAAACAAACAAAAAAATAGATACGTAGACGTATCAACTTTTTGAATGATGAACAATGATTACACGGTATCTTCATTTATCAAGATTTTCCATGAAGGAATTGATGATTTGATAATCCATTAACACCATACATACGGAGGACGTAAATATACGTCCGAATTTTTCGACCGATCGTTACCTTCAATCACCCCGTTTAATTATAAAAAATAGCGATAAAATTTTGAAAAAAATTGTAAAATACCGATGAACTATTGTTTTTTCGATGATTCAAAGAGATTTGTTTTACGCTCTTGCGTATAGTTGTCACGAGCAAACGAAATCAGCGTTCCACGTGAGGGGTTAAACGAATAAAAATGCATTAATTATTTAATTAAAAAAAAATATAAAATAAAGAAAAATCTTATACGAATCAAGTGTTAAATTTAACATTGTTTAGAAGCAAACGCATTTCTCCGAAATATCCCGTAAACTCAGCAAAGAGACATATTAGAAACGGGAGGGTGGAAATGAAGATGGGGGATGGATTCATATATAACGAAGAACCGTTTTCGAGTTATCCGTGCAGTGGGGAGGACAAGTGATAGAAACCAAGTAGATAGCGCTATAGACAGATAGTATTGGTATTAGTAGTTTGCCAGAAGAGCGTTCGCGAATGGAGACGGCGAGAGTTGCCCATTCAGGCCACGTAGATTGCTAACGTAACTTGTTTAGCGGTTTTAGCGGTATTTGATTAGTTGAGTGAATTTCCGAACTGTTTCAGCGCCGAGTGAACGAATGTAGGATTGCACAGAGGAGGATATACGCTACGGGTATAAATAGAGTACCAGAGAACTGCGATAGTGGAGGTAGTGGTGGCGGTATTATAGAAGTAGTAGAAGTGGAGTGTTCGTCAGTCGATTTCAATACACTGTTGCATCGCTGCTCGTGCACCATATATATATATACAGTAAACATGGATACCTTATGCAGAGCGGTACATTTGAAAATTCCACCAAAGCTGTAGGATTGGCACATTATATATATTTGGAAGGGGTGTATCTATGTCGCGAGAAATGCGTATATCTCAGGATTCCGAGAAAATAGCGCAAACTCATTTTACCGCAATCTAATCGAAAAAGTCATGGAGACCATTATAAAATCATATAAAAATTATAATTCACTTTTATCATCATTATTATAATGTTTTTTGGCAACTATTTTTCATGTTTTATGGATTGATTATTCTATGAAATGAATTATACGCAATCGAAATTGTTTTATGGATTAAACCCTTTGGCAGTCGGAGATACAGGAAAAATCGCCATTGCGTTTAAATATTGATTTGGGCGTTCGATCGAAACACGATTATGACATAAATCTTTGACGAAGTCGTACGACACATAGTTGTATCTAAATAAAATTGTATAGCTGTGGCTAAACCGGTATAAATAGATACGCATATATGTATACATAATTACCGCAGAATATATATTTTGTTATCTCGTTACCTTGCGAGTAGTTCATGTCCTCCTCTCATTCACCTCGTACTTAACTCCGTCCCGGAGTCGCCTTGTCGCAAATATCACTCAACACCTGCAACAGGCCGAAATGAACGAGAACTTAATTTTATATTAAAACTGAGCTAATTGTTGCGTGTGATCTGTCTAAAGGTATTCGTCTTTTTTTCCTTGATTTACTATTCAAAATTATTTAGGTGGAATATTAATTTTTTTCTTTGTCATTTTTTAATGAAAAGATCGCAAAGAAGAATTTTGCACATTGCGTTTTCATTATTTTTCACGTTTAACAAAGCTGCCGCTATGAGAACGAACGACAGTTTCTACTTTGTAATCGTATTTATAGACTACCTGTTTATATATAAAAAAAAAATTCAGTTAATTATCTCGAAATTTGTAAGACTTAGATTTTTCTAAACTACTTGTCTCGAAGTATAAGACAATTTTCAGTGCGCTGATATAAAAATTTCGTGACAAATTTTTTTTTTCGAAAGCAAATCTTCATCTGCGAGAAAGCAAAAAATGTACACTCTTCGATGAAAATGTGTAATTTCGAATCCTAATCTGGGATAATTACGAAAAGTTCTTACAATTTATAGTTATTACGTCACATTACATAATATTAAATGAGCGATCGACCACCGTGGTTTCCGGTCATAAGTAATAAAAGTCCATATTCCCGGGGTGCCAAAGCCTGATACCTATGTATACAACTGATATGCCTTAGCGCGTTTTCGTTGAACTATCGTGAATCGAGGAGAGAAATCCCGGGGATTCTCGCGGAAATTCGTGCTTAACGACCGAAGCGATTTCACGGGTGATAGCTGCGGGAACGTATAAAATAAAGAGGAGATCTCCGGTGGTCGGCCGGCGACGCTGGACGGTGAATGCTGCTGCTCCTGCTGCTGCGCGGGCTCATTGATATAGAGTAGGGGAAGGTGCTCTCTAGCGCTGGGGTAAATTAGTTCCGGAAACTATTTCGAAGCCGCATTAACGTCCGGCGTATAATCTACCACCCTTGTGTAAAGCTCGGAAAGCTCACGAATCTCCTTCTCTATAAACCCCTCATCCCCCCGCCCCTTAACCGATTCGCCGCTCTCGCGACCCTTCGACGCGGAACGGGACGTCGTAGTCGTCTTCGTCGTTGTCGTCGACGATTCTCTATACCTCAACCACTTCTTAACATGCCGAACGGAATGTCCTCTAATTAAATGGAAATATCGATTTTCCCGAATGTTCGTCGATAACGCGACCACCTGTCAGTAAGAGCCGACGATGGAGGACCAAACTGTGAAGGATTCGATAGAGTTGGACTTCTCCTGACTCTCGGAGAGCAACTTTGCTCGGTTTTGGGAAAGCTTTTGCGAGAGTGTGCAGAGGATTTGAAACGAATTTGATTTACCGATCATTTGCTCGAAACTTTGATAATTATATCGTTGCTTTTTAGGGTAAAGAGGATAGCGTTGAATCGTTTTTTCAGGTGCATCAAAAGAAAGAAAATCAAGTGTCCGCTAAATTTATTTGAGTTATTAGAAACGAAAATGAAGAGTACGCTAGATTTCCTTTTCGCGATTGCATAGTTTCAATACCTCTATCGCTCGAGGATAAACTGCGGTTTCCGTTAGCAAGATCAGGAGAAAGCTCGGGTGGAAAGCTCGACGCGGTCGCGACCACCAACCGGCCGTAAAGTTGCCCCCCTTCTCACCCCTTCGCCGATGGTGGTAACCCTGGGGGGAAAGTCAGGGCAATATACGGCTCAGACTTATTGGCCAACTAAGCCAATAGGACCGCAAACGGCGTGTCCATCTGGCTGGCTAATTAGCAACTTACGATATACCAAATGGATAGCCGCTGACTCCAATAAACATCTGTATTGCTCGAGTTTCTGGTCGATACACTTGGGTACGGTATTCCGTGATATTCGTGGTTTACGAGTGAAAACTATGTACGTCACGTTAGAACTATAATATTGTAGAAAATAATGCCAGTTGAAGCTCGAGGTGCCGTGGACCGTGTGGCTATTAAACGCTTTTGATTTATTGGATTCATGCAGCTTACAGTCCATTTGGCTAACTTTGTAGATTTAGAGAGCCATTGACTCCGATAATTAACTCTTAGAGACCACATATTGTTTAGTACCCTTGTATTCGTAGGGGTGTTATTTTGTGACGAAATCAATAGTATTCTTCAGATTGTTTGTAACAAAAACTATAGAGCATCGTGTAAGCGAAATGTGCATTGGGTCGTTAAACTGGTTTATCGAGTGATACAATTGCAGGTTTTGCTTCGAATTTTTTCTTAAAATTTAATGTCAATTTTGAGGAAATGTTTCGTCTTTTCGATCTAATTGCACAGCAACCAATTGCGAGAAAGTAATAAATTCAACGACAAAGTCACGAATTGCCATTACACGTTTTTTACTTTCTTTTTCAATCGTAGATGCGCTTTTCTCGAGTCTAGAAAATTGACAAATTTTATCGCCGCTCTTCGAACTTTTTTTCTCGTGCCCTCTATAGTATTTTGTCACATTTTTTCGACTTATTTCATTTTTGCAGCCTCTTCTTCGCCTCTGCAAGAGAAAAAGAGGGGAGCAATAAAATTTTCTCGCTTTCGTGCGGCGCACAAATACATACACACGCGGGGTGTGTGTGACAACGGAAAAGACATAACTCGGACATTGCGCCATTGCCTGTTATACTTCTTCACGGCAATACGTACAGTTATACACATTTCGAATTTCCGGAAGGCCGCGTCGACACGTTTGGCCCTCGATATCTCGCCACGGCGACTGATCGAGATATACGCGAAAAAAAAAAGACGAGTGAGAAAAAAATATATCTATAGAATCGGGGAGTTGAGAAGACGAGAGTTTTTACTATCGAAACAGAAGCCTCGACGCTGCGAATTGTTCGACGAAAGTTCGCGAAGTCGCGGGAGGTCGTATAGAAGCAAAGGGCCGTTTCAAGAACGTCTCGAAATGACGATCTCGAATTGATTTAAATGGCCTATTTGGTCCCACGACTTGTTTTATCTCCAAGAGCTCAACGAGAGCGAGTGTGCAATGAAAGCAATAATACGAGGCACACCCTTGAGGCTCTTTATTTATTTTTTATTTTTGTTTTTTTCTTTACTTGCCATAATCCAAAGGGCCATGTAGGCGAGAATAGGCTTATTATTGTGTTGAAAGTACCGCGCTGTACGACACGCAGTAAAAACAAAACATTTCATATGTAACATTATTTATATACAAAATTGAATTAAAAGAATATTGCTGAAAAATAATGAAAAAATACATATATACATATAATATAATATAAAAATATTTAAATTTATTTTATTTGTACTTTTCGGGAGGCGATATGGTCACTGAATATACGACAAAATTTAAATGTCAACAGAATTCACAAGAAAAAAATTCAAATATGAAAAATAAAATTTTGCTGAAAACCTGAGATTTTCAATAACTTTTTTTTAAATGTGATTTTATTACGATGGTCTCGTTAATATATACTGTTAAATCATTTAATTAACTTGTTTTTACTATTAAAAATCCAATTGTCGTTGCGAGATCTCTGTTAAGCGATTGAACGGAGGCTCTGGAGAGTACTGCCGATGTGCAAATTTCATTCCGACAATACTCGCGTAGATTCAACAGAGGGTCGGGGAGATTGCCTCTGACCCTCCGAATACCCTAATTTGGATTCAAAAGTATAGTTTCTGCCGATCGTGAGGTTCACCGCAGAGTCTATGAACCCTTCAGAACCTCCGTTCAACCTCCTCACTCCGCTATAATTTAGCCGTCGCAACCCTTATTTCACTCCGCTAGAATCTGCATCTAAATTTCAACTCCGTTATACATCGACGATTACAAAATTATTAAGACGACTTCCCTCCCGCAGGGATGAAACATGCTGCATATACGTGACAAGAAAAGGGTCTTAGATACGAGTCGGTAACGAGGAAAAGTTAAGAAAAACGAGCAAAGGGAATACCAAGCCTCCTGACTCACTACTTCGGATCAAGATCGCTCTGCACTATACTTCCTCTATCACCCTCCTCGTTTCTCCGTCGGTAGAATTCGATACGCAGCCCAAGATAAATCGATTCCGTCGAATTATATGAAATAGATTTATCAAGGGACGATGGTCTGGGAAAAGCTTCGGAAGTGTAACGACCCTTCTCGCGAGATCTCGTCCCGCAAGAGTTTTGTTGCGCGAACACTTTTCCCATCAGTTCTCGCTAACATCGCTAAATATAAGCGATCCCTAAGATAATGTATTTTGCGTTGCTTTCAGCAAGATTCTTCTTTCAATGAAACTATCCTAGAATTCGATGAACATATCAATGCAAATAAACCTGAGAATTTCGTAATATTATTTTGCAAAACCGTGGAAGCTATTGGACATTATGAATCTTCTCGTTTCGAAGTGGAATGTCTCTCACTTGAGTTCCAACAAATCGACTAGAAATGAGGGTCCGTTCGGCGAGCGTTCGTAAAATGAATTCCTCCGAAGGCTTTAGCTTCGTCGGTTTCGATCGTCGACCTCTTATTTTCCTGACGGAACGATCGCCGTTGGATTATTATTCGCTGGGGTGCGATAGAGGCCATCGCTTTGCGTTCGACGAACGTGTAGCAGGCACGTTAGGCATCCCAAGAAAAAGCTGTAGCTGGCGACGTCTTGGGTCGATGACGAGGAAAATTGAATTATCATAAGGGAATTGGCGCGGGCTTTTCGAGAGCCTATACGTCGATTTTTCTCCATACGAGTTCTTGACCGGTTTTCCATCGAATGGTAACGAGACATCGTGGATAGAGGATAACGGGCGGTACGAAGTACCAAAGACCGATTCATAACAAGAATTCCAATATCGTGTTCACCCATTTCAAGAAACGTCGAGCTGCATACGGAATTTTGTGAATTTTTTTTTCGTTTTTTCACTTACACCGAAATTCCGAAGGACGTGGCAATAGCCACGAGAGCGATGTTTACGAATAATAAATATACCGCTGGCAGATGAAACTTCAACTCCATATTCGGTCAATGCAATAGTATTCCCCCGGTAAATTGGAACGTCTGAACACATCCGGTTGGCAATCGAAAACAGAATAGTCGATCACTGAATATATTTTCCTCGGAGCGATGTATAAAAAAATACCTACCGGGGATGTAATTTTGATGACATTTTTTGAAATTTTTTTTTTTTAGTCTCTGAATATGAATAATAATAAAAAAAAATCGTTTTCATGCTTGAAAATAATGATTATGTCATATTCTCGCTGATTCGTTGTGTCTGTAATTCTTGACTAACTTTACGACTTTATTAAAAAAAAAAAAAAGGAATTGACTTTAAAGAAAAATTGTTCCACCTTAAAGTTTGTTATCATCTTTCCTAGCATCCTTGATAAATTTTTTTATGCAAAGTGGCATAGGGAATGTGTTTTGGATGACGAGATGTGTGTATGTATGCGCGTGTGTGTGTACCCGCGGGAAAGCCTGGAGCTACGACGGAACCATATCGATACACCAATATCGTAATTTTAACGGTACCCGGGGCGGTTAATGTAAACTCAATATCCTGCATCCTGCATGCTAGTATATATCCGGCTGGCTGGCGGTGATCCTGCTGGCTCTCTGGTGCACGCTTGGTCGGGTGCAGGCATGAACCATGCACACCATCAGACGAGATCGAGAGCCGGCCACGGTAAGCGTGGTGCTTGCTCTCCTCCTGTTGTGCGACATCGAATCCCCGACATAATGATTATACGAGCATTTCAGGTTAATACTACGTTGATGTTCTACCCCTATGCCCCTTTCCCTGTCGCAGGGAGAGACGCGGAACAGAGGCACGGGGGAAAGTAGCTAACGGTGATCCAACGACCGATACTCGCGTATGGAGCATTAAAGTTGAGTATCTTCCAACCCTTCCGTCTCTATACCTATCACACTCGAGAGGATAGATTGGACCATACTACGGCTCTCCAATGGCTACGTTGTTCAACCAACCACCGTCATCCTCGCCACCAGAGTGCTACTGGAGTGTATCTATTCTCTTGATGGCAAATTTTCCACCAATGAAGTCCAAATACACTCGGGACTCGAGGATATCAATTTAATAGATATTTACCACCGCAAACATAGTACATTGATAAGGCGTTTTATAGTGCCAATTAACAAGGTTACGTTATTAAAAAGACGCAAAAATGAAAATTAATAAAAAATTCTTTCATTTTTCGTAAAAGCTTTTAATTAGAAACCATTTTTTAAATATATAGTCGATGCGGTGCATTTTTTATGTACTTTAACATCGAAATATCGAACGTTCGGTGCATAACGTATCGAATGCTTTGGACTTTCCTAAAGGTACCTAATTACATCAATATTTTCAATTGTCTTTTCTCGGTGCCGAAAAATTCTTTTTTCTCGTGAGTCAAGTGAGCGAAAAGTACCGATGTTAAAAATAAATTCGACAAGCGCCAATGTACATCGGCGAAAGACGTGAATTTCTAAGTGTTCAATCATCAGAGCGATAATTAAATTATTTATTACGAAGTAAATAACAAACAAAATTCAATCCAATCTTCCGTTTATATTTTTTCTGCACGAAAAAAAAAAAAAAAACGTATTTCTATGTATTTGATGTTGGAAGCAAAAAAAAAAAGTCGAGTGGGAAGAGGAATTGGAGAGTAAGGTAGTTCGACTTCGTTTCTTCGGTATAGCCGGTACAGAAACGAGCGGTAGTTGTAGGTCCTTCGCGAAAAGCTCCGCGGAACTGCGAGTCGTAAAGTTTCGAGTTTGCCGAGAGACCCCGGTGGTCGGCGAAGGTGAAGGAGGGTGGTTCCCGTCGGTCACGTCCCTAGCCGCGACCAGGCCAGAAGTAATTTGTAATTTCATTTCGGGCTTACTGCAGGACATTGTCGAAGGTTAGGGGACCTGAGAGTCGGCACTTTATGGCTTATCGGGGGTTGCGGGGGAAGAGAAGGCACATGTGGCAGTCAACGTTTCTCGGTAGCTATCCAGTGCCGCGCGGTGACTCACTACACATGTACAACGAACACAGTACGGCCGCACGGAGTTGAGCCAAAGATAGGAAAGGCACTATAGTGTAGTACCGGAACTCGAAACATTGGCAAAAAGCAGAATCGTTAAACGTCTACTAGCCAGTAGAATGGTATCCTTTGTTTCTGTTTCTATGTGGTATATCCTGCTCGACCCTCTGCGTGCAGCGGAACTCGTGCCTTTTCGACATGTTGGACAGGTCGTAGACCCTTTAATTCGTTGAAGGGAGAAACTTTGCCCTCTGCCTCTCGTCTGGTTTTTGATTTATGTCGTAATCATTGACAGGATCTGGATATATATGCTTTAATTCCAATTCACCCCTTTACGCGACTTTCTATACTCGCCCCCTCAACATATGGGATTCTAATTGGCAAAATGCATATCAAATTAAGGTACAGACACGTGTTTTTTTTTTTTTTTCATTCATCTAAGAAAGTGGTTTTACGCGACTCGATCTATATTTTACTTGGAAATTGTTTTTATCAGACAGAAGAGTGATGACTTTTGCTGGTGCAGCAATAGCAAAGTAGTTATTCATGTGAAAATTGTGCCATTATCATCGGCCCGAAATTTTTTTAAAAAGGCACTAATTTAACTCAAAAATTAAAGTATTTGAAAATAATATTTTTCAAACCCTAATCTAAGGGCTGATAAAATATTTATTGGCATTTTCCATAACTTTGTCTCACTCACTATCATTATCGGAATTCGTCATTAAATGTAACCTTTCTTGTTGCCCCGTTTAATAAAAAAAAGTCGTTAAAGAAGTTATACGGTGGCGAGTTATCAAATTTTTATCGTAGATCGTTGGTAAAAAAAAAATCTACTGTCCCGTACATCAATGAGACCTTATCGATGAGTTATGCATTGGGGGGAATTTAGGACACATGTCCATCGAGAAAAGACATCACAAATTGACGGGGCGCGGTTTCATTCACGAAATATAATTCCACGGTCTTTCCCTTCTACTTTTCTCGTTAAGCATTGGATCTGCGGCATTATCATTCCATCGATTTCTGTCGAGGAGGGGTGATGCGGTCCGCCAGTCACTCCGCAACTTTGTGGGGAGGGGGGAGGGCGGGGGAGAGAACGAGCGCGGATGAGGCCAGAGACTCGCTGACTGATTAAGAATGCACCCTTGTGCAAAGTAGCTGGGATTTCGTGGCTCATTCGAATTTATCGCGGTAACATTAATACCGTCCCCTCGGAGAGAAAGAGAGAATGAATGAAAGATAGATATAGATTTAGGGTGATAAAAAAAAATGTCGTCGATGTTCCAAAGCGGCGTGTAGTCCGTTTCCGTTGATTTAAGGATATTTTATTCAATGCAGATTTCGTAACTCTGTCTAACAAGTATCGTGAGATATCGGTTTCACCCCAAACCCGACATATTTTCGTCAGAATTCGCCGAAGGCTGATATCGATGTTATAATAGAATAACCAGATAATATTTTACAATAATCAATAAGTTAATAGAAACATAGTGAGAGGAGTATAGTGCAAATTTTATTGCATGAATAAAGGATATCAATCGTGTATAGTGTGTCTATAAAAAAGAAAATCAGGTCACTGAAGATTTTTTTTATTTGTTATTTACACAGAAAATGAAATTAATAACAAAGAAACCAATCAGTTAATCAATATTATTTGTTTCATGGAACGGATATACCGGACCGACGAACCGTAGGAAAACATTTGCGGATTGAGTTTTAAGGGATAACGATAAAAAAATGATGTAAAAAAATTACATAACTGATCGAATTAGACATTAATTATCATCAATTAATAACATTTCATCTATAAAAACTACGAGCGGTATTTTTTCGCGCTGTCTTTGCCAGTCCTGCGGTTGATGAACTACCGCCACTCGTGCGTAATAAAGAAAGGATATTAGGTGAGTAACTGGGAGGATTATTTTCACTACGAGACGCAGATACACGAGTGTAATATAGAATACTATATATAATCTCAATTCGAGGACATGGCACGAGGATAAAACTACCTTCCAAGTCCAAGAAAATATTATGTGCTGCGTCGAGAATCTCGCGCGTATAGCTTCTACCCGCCGTGCACGACTGACTTGAATTATCACTGATATTTTTCTTTTACTCCCGAGTCCCTTGTACACACTGCGCTCTCTATGGCTTCTTCGCGTCCGTCGGTCTTTCGTTCTTTCACTCTCTCATTTTCTCTTTGCTATACTGCCACTCGGACGAATCACCTTGGAGTATCAGGGACTTGAGATTATTATTATTTTTTTTTTTCACAATTTTTTTTGTCACACACGATATCATCCTGCGGATTGCCAGTGCCAATAAAATGTAAGATAATTTTGCAAAAAAAAAAAAAAATTTGGGGAAAAATTTAATTTGTAATTTTTTTTTGGAATTAAGTAATAATTGAGAAGGATGTCATCCTTATTATAAATAGAAGAAATTGATGTTAAAAGTATAATTTCAATGAAAAAAAAAAAAAACAGTTTTTTACAGATTATATTGTATATTATCATATATTCCATACACTTGTGAATACATAAATAAGGGTGCGAAAAATGTTTTCATTGAATCGCGCAAATGGATTTTTCAAGTCAAATCTCAATGTAGTTTTTCTCGCTGCACAACAAAACTAATATAAATCCACCGAAAGTCCCGGCGGTGAAAAGTCGAAAGCACTTTTTTCCGCTCTCTCTATCTCTCTCTGTCTCTCTCTCGACTTTCTCCCTCAAATATCCCCGGAGTGAAAACGCTTTATCCCCGGAATACTAATTTCTTTACACGCGCAGATTTACAGGTTCTTAATTTCGCCCGACGCCTCCGTGAGCTCACGGTGGCTTTATAAATCCGGAGCTACGGCCAAACACACTGGCTGAATCTCTTTCCGTGTGCTTCGGTTACTGTGTTCTGTGCTTTGAGTGTTTTTTTTTCTGCCGAAACGCTTTGCCTCGATGTATACCGAGGTGCTGCCGAAGCGCGAAAAACGTTCGCACCATCTCGACCGGAATACTAATATCCCCGTTTAGTTTGCCTTTTCCTTGCGCGAATGATAATAAAAATTGCTCTACCGTTGCCAGAGGGTGTAAATAAGGTCCGAGACGCTACCAGGATCTATTGGCAATTCTGCGCGGTACAACCGTTCTCCCTTCCCTTCACTTTTTTAACTGTTAAGGTGACTCGAGTTATCCTCAATGACGCACAATTGACTAAATTTAAACATATTTCGTTTAGGAATTTTATTCATTTTTTTAAAACGTCATCAGACTACGTCATCAGAGTAAATATGTCGGATCCATAGAATGGATATGTAAAAAAAAATTACATATCACCAATATACCTTATGGTAAGCAGTTTTATATCATATACATATCTCAGTATACATCTAATTTCCAAGAGGGTAGTTTTCAGCGTTTGTCGGTTAAAAAGTTCAAAAATAAATTATTTTAATGTATGTTGAATCGAAAAAAAAAAAAATTCCCTATGATAACGCCGGAAATGCAGCCAACACTGCCGTTTATCGCAGCATCGCAGGCACGAAAAATTGCACGATGTTGTCGCGCGATGTTTTTATGTCGATATATCAAAGTTCCCTTTATCCATCCCGATACCCACAGTTATATTTAATTTTATTCCGATCACGAATGGCGCAAAATCGCGAAGCGATTGAGATCCGCGGCAGGATTGAGAACTTTGTACGTTCTTTCGGGGATAACGGTATGCAGCCTATGCGCTAACAGAAACAAGAGCAAGCGACTGGGAAACGGGCGCTTCTACATCTCGACGACGATGCACTAAACGAAACCAACCAACCAGACTTGAAAACCACTAGCTAAAGCGCGACGCGCTTCGGGCTTCCGCCCGAATTTATCCATAAACGTTACTTTCCTACGCTGGGCGGTGAAACTTTACCAATCTCGTTCGGGAGGCGCGAAGACGGAAACTCGAGAAACCGAGGACTCCCTCTAGCTTTACCCCTTGAAGCGCACCCCAAGCTCCCCATCAACCCCTCTTTGCCTCTACGGCAGCGTTGCGTCACCCAAGACTCGCTAATATCGAGTTACCTCGTTAAATTGGAAACAGTTCGTGGGAACTGTGGTTCACGAGACTACAACCCCCTTAAATCCCTTCGAGTCTTACCGGGGGCTTTGGCGAGAAATTATTTCTGTATTAACGCAGCTACGTGCATCCAGTGATTTTCAAATTCGCGATGTACCAAAGCTACGATCGAAAATCTGATTTTCCGACTACTAAGAAATTTCTACGAATAAACTCGACGGTGGGTTCAGAAATACTCGTAATAACTATAAAAAACATGAATACCTTGCAAAAACAAAAATCCAATAATTTAAAAAAATCACGGAAGAGAGCACTTTGAAAAATTTTGCCAATAACCAGATGATCCGAAATTTGTTTCTATCCGTCAGATCGAGGATATGAGTTTCTGTCTCCATGTAACATGATAAAAAAGACCGAATACGCAACATTTTTCCCTCTCAATACAGCATCGATGGGTCGATAATTAAAAATTGATATATATGATTTCGATATTTTTACTTAAACTAAATCAAATAAATCATTTCCGGATTGACGTATACGGATTGACTTCCTGCTTTTCCGTAATTTAATTACAATTCAAAAGGAAAAGAAAAACATTGCTTTTTATTACAGTAAACAACATTTTGTTGATGTATCACCGTATAGTATTCAAAACAGTAAAATAAAAAAAAATGTAAATAAAATTTCGTTGAATTGTATGAATGATAATGAAATTAAGAGAGATAGTATCAGACGACGGGACAAAGGGGTTACCAACCGCGAATATATCCGTCGAGGTGTGCGCACCCCACATACGCGCACACATCGAAACGGAAACAACTAGAATGCATACCCGTAATACGTTTTCCCCTACACAAGCTCAATTATCCGTAGCAACGGTTTCCCTAGCATTCTGTACGGTAGAGACTACGCGTACGTACGCTTTACAGAATGATGGATGACGCACCGCTGAGGGCTCGGCATCCCTCTTCGCGCTTCACCCTTTAGTTTGCTCGCTTGCTATATACGCTCATTTCAGACCTTCCTTCGTACATGTTTCGGCGAGCTAACCGTCCCTCTTTTGCACTCTTGCATCACACACGCTTTCGGTAGGCATATATAAGACAGAGAAACGGTGAACGGGTTAGGTAGAGGATGCCGCTTGAATAATTATCCCCATGGTGAACTAAAACCTTGCGCCCCGCACCGCTGCCAAGACCGGGGGAGTCAGCCGCGAAGTAAGTAGCGCTTTCTCTCTTGCTGCATGAAATCCGAGCACTAAATTTACCAGACCACAACGAGCGAACGAGTTCTCGGTACTTTAAGGCAGTATAGACCTCGTCAGGTGCTTTAAGAGCCGAGGTCTCTAATTAATACGCCTGCGGCCGCGCGCGGGTCTATCCCCCCCGTTCCCTCACTCAAGGCCATCGCCACTACAGCCATTACAGATGCCACGAGGATCCCGGACCACCGGGACAAAAGTTTTACCCTTGTTTGAAGGTGTTCGAGAAAACCCGAATCCTCTCATAGACTTTGTGGGATGTATGAGACCGAGTTATGGCAGAAACGATGTCGTTATTCGATAAACGGATTGTCAATGCTACGACGCACGGCCAACATTGCTATTAATTTTAGGTCATCAAACCCCGTATCACATCATTGTACATGATGAATGATGGGAGATATCCCCTTTTGTTTCATCGTAATCGATGCATCTATATCTCTACACGCATCTAAAGGAAAGGTATAAAGAGGTGAGGAAGCGAGTGAACGCCATGGTTTGCAGCATTCCCCGGTCTCTCTCCAAGATCGAGTCGTCGGTAAAGAGGATAGAGAGACAGGGTGGAGGTTAGTATGAGGGTGGATCACCGAGGTTCCAGATTTCCCAAGCGATTGTCTCGCAAAGTCTCGCGGAGTCTCGTCAGACCATTCATCGGCGACGTGCCGGGACTGCCGAGAGTTCTCGCAAAGGTTGGCCTTAGCTCGCCTTGACTACCCTCCCCCCTCCGTCCCGCCCCTCGTGCTCTCAGACGCGTCGAGCTTCTATGTTCACAGTGGAAAAATCCCGTTTCATTGGATCGCAAGGCTATAGCGAGCTCTCTTCGTCACCGACCTCATGGAACACCGTTACGTTTCCGGGTGTATAAAGCGTGCAGTTATATGCCATATATATGCCATTCTCTGTACGACGACGGTGTCCCCGGAGTCAATTTTTACTCGCAACCCCAAAGGATCCTTTACTTCGAGTCTTGTATCACCAGCTATTCAGGATATTGGACGATTTTGCGCATCATGACAAGTCCGGGATAAACGATAAGTGTAATTGCAATGAAATGCTATATCTCAAAGAAAGTTGTATGATCGTAAATTACACCATTGAAATACACTAAATTTGTCAAAAACAAACGAATTTTCGGTGTTTCAATCATTTTTCTGACTCCGGCATAAATATTAAAAATATACGCAAGTCACGAATAAAAAAAAAATAGTACGAGGCCCTCATTTTCTCGGTTAAAAAACAAAGGTTCAAATTCTTCTTTTCACTCGTAGAGAGACGGAGAAAAATGCCAGGTTTTTTTTTTTTCTTCTCGACCGTGTTTCTATCATTCGCATTCTTTCCTTGAAAGCTCAAAGCCCTTTCAGCTTCAACCTCGATGCATGTTGTCCATTTTTTTCCTGGTCGCAGTCAATTCATCAGCGAGTGGTAGTCATTAACGTGGGTTCACTCTGCTTTGACTCCGATTTTCTTCAGAACGCGTGCGCATTACACGCGTGCCCTTTTGCACTGCTATTTAAAACGCCTATTTCTTTGGCGCGTTAGTTCCTTTTATTCATCCCCCACCTCTCCCCTCTCACCCTGACTCCCCCACTCATCCCTTGTTCTCTGTAAACGCGATTATTCGTACACATTCTCTCTCAGCTTTTCTCCCGTTTCTCTCGCCTCTCGACAACCCCTCGTGGTATCCTCCCGACACACATACACATCGCTCGGCGGCGATGCTATCGAGGCGTTATTTTCAAATTCTCATTGATTCCTCGCGGCGCGTCCACCGGGGCAGAAAATTAAAACCCTTGCCGGGTTGCAGTGGCTGCGGAGACTCTCGCGGCTTCACGAACGGGCACGGAATTTGAAAGGAGGGATAGAGGGAGTTGGTTGGTCTCTGTGGTAGGTAAATATTCGACTGGTATGAGCTTCAAGCTTCTCTCTCATTCTCTCTACACACCCCATCGCTATACTGCACGACTGGTAGGAAAGCCAGTAGGAACGATTCGGAACGCAAGAGGGCTTGAAACTTTCACGATAAAAATCGACCCGGCGAATTTATACGCGAATTTACTAGAACGTTTTTCCTTTCTTTTTTTCTTCTTTCCCCTTTCGTATTCTTTTTGGCTTCTCGATCGTTTTCTGCGTAATGCGGAGGATATCGAAAAAATCACGATGTGTTAACGCAACGATTACCTTGGTATTACGATATAGAGCGTTATTAATAAATATATCGTTGGGAATGTACACAGAACAAATTTGATATAAGATAAAAAAACATCGTTATAAATGATTTTTTATCGATATTCTTCAAACATCTTTGGCTATCGTATATGAATCGACGTTATTTAACAGATGCAATGCAATTTTTTTTTTTTTTCAAATGAATGAATAGTTTATTTTCGATTAAGAATTTGACGAAATTAAAAATTAAATAAGTAATTAGATTCCAAAAAAAAAATAAGATATATTGTGCTATTTTTTTAACGAGAAAATATTATTAGTCTCAGTTGAAATTAACTTATTAACATAACTTAATTTTTTTTAAATGTAGAATAACTTAATTACGGAAGAGTATAAAAACCGTTTTACCTTTACTTTTCTCTGTTTCGTCAGTTACTCTTTCGTTCCAAGTCACCCAAAAACTCATAAAGGTTCGGAACCTATTCAGGCGTAAGTGAGGCCCACGACTCTGACAAATAAACGTTTACTCGCGCAGCCCGTAAAGCCGACAACGGACTATGCCGAAATATTGCTTGTTTCTGAGGAAAAGCGCGAACCGTGAGAGACCCGAACAACCACTTTCTCACATCTACTTTCCCGACGTGTAGACCTACGCTTTGTATTGTTGGAAACCTTCATAAGTTTTCAGGAGAAAAATCTTTTCTTCTTATTGCTTCGCCTTCGTTGTCGTCATTTCTCGCAGTCAGGATAAACGAATTAATCACGTTGTTAATAATCGTAATATGAAGAACTCCGAGAAAGAAAGAAAGAACAAAAACCAGTAACACATGAATTCGTGTTTGAGACGCCAGTAAATGTGTGTAGCATGTGGCGAATATATGGTTCAGAACATTTTTGGCGCTTTTTCATCGTCCCATACGAAAAAAAATTTCGAATGGAGTAAAAGATTTTAAAGAGTCTTTCAATAGATACATTTTAGAGAACTTTTTTTCACTGATCACGAATATGCCACTCATTTCATTTACAGCTCAATATTTTATAATGAAAAACGTGACGAACTCCAATTTTTTTTTCTCCCGAAAAGAAATTTTAAGTTTCCGATTATTCTTTGGAAACCATAAAAAAATTCTATTAAATTCCAAAACTTTTTTTTCGTAAGAATTATTTCGTATGAATATAAGAAAAAAGGTGTAATTTCGTTGGGTTTCATCCAGAGATCTAAGTTGGGTGTTCGCCCAGTTTTCGAAATCGCAAGAAGAGTCGATGAAAAAATAATAGGTCTCAAATCAAATGAGAATAAAGAAAAATAGGATATCCGCAGAGCTCGACGAGATTGCAAAAAGCTGTTATTGCCGGAACAATACTTGAGGTTGATAAGGGCCAACAGACAGTTTACATCGTGATGCGAAAGTAAGAGGTTAAAAAGTGTCGGCGTCACGGCATTGAATATAGAAGGGTTGCAGACGGCCTTGTCGAGGTTCTCCTCTTTTGGCACAGCGCTTCTGAACAGTTAAATCGATTCCTAGGAAACAGAAGGGCGTATCGCAACCAATTTAATATATAAGACGATACGAGATACGTCCTTCTGCTTCTTAGCAGCTGATATACAAAAATATATACAGAAAACACTGTCCGAAGGGCATATGCCAGCAGATGTTGCCACTGGCAACACACAGTAGCTGAGGGAAATAACGTAAAACTGACAAGTTTTTCCGTAAGGGGTTCACTGAATAAAGTGACTGAATAAAATGCAACAACCGTCCTATCCGAGTATTCACATTGTCTTTTATCAATTCTTCTTCAAGCTCTCTTCCTTCTTTTGTCTTCTTCTTCTTCCCTATACATTTTCTCATTTTTCTGTCTCACTCCGTTACGCCCGCTAACCGATACGTGTCACATTGCCGCTTCGTATCCGCGGAGTTTTCTATATTAAAAATAGTACAAGGACTCGTATGAACCTCGGCGAAAGTCATATATCTCCGAGAACTTTTCGCGAAGGAGTTTGAAAAAGTCGACGATACGATAGAATTTTGCAATGTACAATTTTTTGAACAATTTTTATTGAAAAATATCCTCTCCCGCCAGTGGTTTCGGTCAAAAGTTAACTTGGTCTATTATCAGTAAAAACTCCGCGTGCGTCGTACTTTCTCAAAATTATGAGAACTTATAATCGATTTTGTGAAACTTCCATGTGAACGTAACGGTTTATAAACTCTTATTTCGATTTTTTCACAAAATACAATTTAACTGTTACAAAAGTATACGCAAATTCGGCATGTAGGAGGCGCTGAAGAGAGCGTTGAAATCCAAGTGGTCTGTAAGCAGTCGAAGCACGTATGTACCTAATCGGATGGAGGGTACGTTTCGTACGTACGTTTCGTATCTAACTACCTACCTAACGGTCCGGATGTACGATCGAACAGCGTGTAATTGTAATTAACAAGGTACTCTCGTGGCTCTCATATAGCGCGTGCGAGAGACTAAGGACAAGGTGCAGTACGGCATGGCCACTCGTGTCAGCAGAGCACTAACGACTTCAAATTAGCCAGTTCGTCGACTTTAATTTAATTGTATTCACTTGTTCTCTCATATGCGGTTTCTGTTAATGGTCAAGAGTACCAATTTGTCTTAACTTAGAGCCCTAAATCCCTCGACTTTGAATGATGTCAATCCCTTCGTCAGAATTGGCATTAGGTTACGTCGAACAGCGCCATTGCAACAGGATGTTTTTTGACTAGTGGAGTACAGTCGAAACTCCATATTCTTAACTCCCCTTAACTTAACCGACCCTTTATTTTAACTTGTTACCATGACAACGAGTTCCCTTAACTGTATTTCCCCTGAGTCCGTTTGCCCCACTTCAAGGGGAGCTTATTTCGTAAAATGTAAACTGCGCACGCGCAGCAGGTACAAGGTGGGTTCGTGCCTACGGACGCGTATATCCCTCGTTACCCCTATTCGCAGCAACTGACCGGGAGTAGGGACGATAGGGGAAATACAGAAAAGGGAACGGGTCCGGTTCCGTCGAGTTAAGAATACGGAGCTTGGATTGTAAGTCGGTGTCTCAAATAAAAAGAAACAAAACCGCAACGAACAGGAAAAGATAGCAGAGGGACGATGGTAACCGCTATCAACATCGTCTTGACGTTTTTTTACGCTTGGGGTGCGTGAGCCTTCGCTAAAGCTTTCGCGCTCTCGGAAACATGGCTGTGGTTCGTGTACTTCCAAAAACCGGCTTTCCATTTCTTCCATTTCCTTACTCGCCTTAAGAGCCTAACGGGGGGGGGGGGGGGGGGGGAGGTTATATTTACGGAGTACATTGTCGTCAAAACGTGCGACTCGCTACCCCGGACGTGCATAAAGATTTCACCGTAGCGATATCCAAGCTTAGGACGACTCTATAGCGACGTCGGCGACGTTGAGGCCACGACGCAAATGCCTGGATCCTGTCTGTGCGGTCAGCGGACGACCATAGACATGGTGACACGGATATACCGAGAGTGCAGATACACTGGTTGAGGGATGAAGACAACGATATCAGACATTACAGCCATTAAAGAGTCAGACGAGGCAGACACAGTTTAACAGTAAACCGCAATGTAATCCGAAATTCTCTGATTTCCTGCGAGTTAGTCAATTTCTACGGAGATGTCGAATTACTATTCAACAATGCTATTTCTGAAGAGAATATCTTTCGCGAATTTCTACATGAAATATTACTTCGATGCCCAAGAAATCTGAAGAATTCGCGAAATTCAGGCGAAGCGGTGCGGTTAATCTCGATATGCTTTACTTCGGTTCGGGGGTTAAAAAAATGCGGACGATCTTTCATGGATAAGATGAGTTACAGGTAATTGTTCGACGTGAATGCGATTGTGTAAAAAGGAAGTCAAGATGTCGTACAGTCCAAGACATCTTACGTCCTGACTTATCAGAGCCGTTATCACCGACGTGCATTAATGACAACGGACATATACCCACGAACGCGAATAGGATTTCCTACAACCTCGAGAATGGACCCAAGAACCATCACCGTCGCTATGGGATTCCTCTATTCATCTCTCTTTCTCTTTCGCTTGTATTTCGCCCCTTTCTCTCTTCTCTCTCCATCGTTGAGACTCTGCGGTTGCTAAATGGATTCAGCCGCATTACCGCGTCAGTCTGAATGCGGCTCAACTCTCGGGTAATTCAACTCTCCCCTTCCCAATCCCTCCCGCCCTTTTACCTTGGTTCGCTCTCCACAGTTGTACTGCAGCTACTCGCCGAGTATTCTAGTCAGGTGTTACCTGTGTAACACCTCACTGAATGCGATGTGGCGTTACGATTCACCATTAGACACTCCGCAGTCAACCGGACTGCACCAGACGGTAGTCAATTACACGGAATATTTGGTCCTTCATCTATGTTTGCGACGCATCCGAACAGTGGAAGTCGATTGTACCAGACGAACCATTCTTGTCTCACAGGAATATAGATATTGGTCGCAATTCGGTCGGTTGAGTTTTGTTTAAACAGTTAAGGATTAAGTCGCAAGGTACTGTTAGACACCAAAAATGGAGTCAAAGAGACATTTTTTAACCCTTAAAGATCAATGAAGACAATAGAACCAATTAAATTTGGATTTCTATTTTACCGACAATTACGGAACTTATGGAAACAAATCCGATGGCCATTTTAAAGAATGAACTTTGCCCTTAGAAATGGCTGTTTGTCATAGACCTCGTTAGGCTGTCGTTAAAAATGATTTTTTCATAAAAAGAATAAAATGTGCAGTAAAGCAGAGACCCCTTCCATCTTCTTTGTTTTTAGCGCAATTTTCTTGTTCCCTTATACACATTTGCCTGCACACACACGGGACGTCGGACGACCGCCTCTTTCTTAGGTTCTTTGAGAACGCAAAGCCGAAAGTACAATTAAGCATCTCGTTAACACCTCTCGTTCGTTCACCTGTGTGACCTTTTCTGTCTTGTGGGTCGCGCACACGAGGACTTGCGAACGAAAGAATGCGAGAAAACACCTGAGAGACGACGTTTGTCGGTCTCGGTGATTGCAGTCAGAAAAATTCTTTTTTTTCGCTCGTTTCTTTTTATTATGGAGAAAAAATGAATGCATTGAAAAAACGAAAGGGAAAGAAAAGTGGACGAAACAAAAAAAATTATTAAATGTAATCTGAATTTGAAAAGACTGTTGAAAAATGGAACAAACAATGCTGAAAGGGAAGTAATGCAGATCCATTTTTTTTTTCATATTTCTTTTCAGCCCTTAACGTCCAGATGATTTATGATTTTTTTACTCGTTGACGATGTCGTCGTTTTTAATTAATTTGGCGTCAGTTTTTTGTGCAATTGAAGAAACTTCATAGTCCATTTCTAAATTTGTCTTACTACCATCTTTTAAGATTCTAATGATTTAAGATTTACAGATTGTCAAGAAAAAATGTCGATTTGTTTTAGACAAAGATTACGCGGGTTGAATCAATTAAGTTCCGCTGTTTAATAATCTTATCCAATGATAAATCCGCCCCATGATTTTAGATGATTTCACTCGCATCGGTATCAAATTTGTCCAATAACAATCGAGCTGATTTCAGCAAAACATCATTCATCCAAACATGTGCAATAATTAGCCAAAGAAAATTATGGAGCGGCGGGGTTACGGAGCACCGGGGATTTAATGACGCCAAATCGGATGGATCTACAATACATCCGGTAACGGATACGCGAGCGACAGTAGCGCAGATCGTAAATGAGTTACGGATTCCCTCGTTCTCATCCCTCAATCAGAGACATGAAAAATGTATAATATTTACCCTTCCTGGAATGGGGAAAGGTGTCAGAAGTCCAGGGATGGCGGAGATCCACAATACGTACCTGTAACACATGACACAGAGAGATATATTAGTGAAGAGAAACTCTCGCATGTAGTATCCAATACTAATACCATATAAACATACACACTATATTGTACTCAGCATGCAGATACAAACGTCGGGTCGCGTTATCTCTGGGATTTCCCAGAACGGAATCCGCGAGGCCGAGAGCCCCGCGCGTGCAGGAGTACCCAACTACGACGACTGTCACAGCTCTCGCGTTTAATATTTCAACGTGAAACGTCGCCCGGCGTGTACATACTCCGCTACGTCGATATGGGATCCCCCGCGCGCTCGCGATCCAACACGAGAGCGATGCTGTGTTGTGCTGGAAGGGGCGGCGGGGGGGTTGGGGGGAGGGGGACGTGAAACCAACGTGTGTCCCGCAGCGGAGATTCCCATGCGAGTTTCGGGGCCCCGATGCATAGAAACGCCCGACCATCCGTTCCGTTCGTCCGGATTCGACCGGACGTATGTACACTGCACGTCGAACATTGTAGCGTTCAAAGTGGGGGAGGAGAGAAAATCTCGAATCCCTTGCCAGAAGCTTTTGGATGGAATGTCCTACTACTACTGTTGGCGCTGCAATACTGGCAGCCGCGACCAATAGCCACAAATTATTCAGACGGTGAGAGATTCACGGTAACTCTCCTATCGATGCACCAGCACCCGATTTTGAATTGATGCGGGCATTGGACAACGAGAAGCAATATTTACACGAACACGCGATCGAACTGTGAGTCTATTAACGATGATGTACTTGGCAAGTGTCAATTTTAGTCAATGTCTACCATTTTTATTTTGCTATCGATTTTTCGGTTTGGTGAACGATTACACGAGACTGCGAATGCGATGGGGAAGAAGGTACACATTTTGACGAGTTTATCTGGAAAGTCATTTACTGAAATCGGGTCAAAGATGGCATTATTCTGTATCCATTAATTACCCAGCATTCGACTCCCAATCTTCAACTTTGATTCTACCGAACCCCATCCAAAACAAAATATGCGACCGATTTGCTCTTTTGGTTATACGAAAATTCGTCAAAGATAAATCGCTTCCTAAAATTGAGATTTATTAGATAATTAGTAGAGTGATTCTTCGATTGATAATAAAAAAAATACATAATGTCATTTCTTTTCGTCATTCCAACGTATTTCAGTAATAAAACGACGTTCTAATTATTTTGCACAACGGACATCCTGCGATCTTTAAAGCAAATAGACGATTCATCAAGTGTATTTGACACCATTTTTCTTTTCAAGTTCGAATAATAAGGAAAAAATGAATTCCGCACCGGCAGTTCAAAGAAACTAAGCTCCACAAGCGAGTCGGTATGGGAGAAGATCTTTATCGAAACTGAGTATCTCCTTTTGTCACGCATTTGGATGTGTATGCCGACGAAAGCGAGAAAGAGAACTCGTTGTTAATCGTGCGTTTCACGTGCCACCGAGTGTCGTGTCGGAACACCCAGAAGCTGAGATATCCGACGACGTATTTACAGTTGAATCCTACATGCTATGTCTGACTGTGTCTTTGCCCTTTCGTCTGGGCGCGAGGATTCCCCGGATGATCGAGACACGAGTGAAGAACACGTGTTTGCAGCCACGGGTAGCGAAACGTTTCGTTAACCGTGCATCAACCGCAGTCTGTTTTTATTCCTCTCACACAGATTGATATCTTTAAAGGTCTGAAGCTATTTCTTCGAAACCCATCAGCAGTCTCACTTCTGTATTAGACAAATCAGTCTTCAACGACGGATGCGAATAAGAGGTAGAAATACCATGACGAAAAGTTCACTTTTGGTTTCGGTGACTCATAGGCATTAAACAAAGCAAAGAAACCCCATCCGATGGCGTCGAATTCGACCAAAAAGCCGACCGGGTGAATTCGCTCCAAACTGTCCATGTGTCGCTTTTTCTCGTGGGGCCCGTTTCTTCGCAGATAATTGAAGCTCTCTGATTCGACCTTCAATCACGTTTGCACCAAATTCAAAAGACTCCACTGTAGTTTTATCTGCTGGACCCATCTTGGAAGAACCGAAAGTATAACTGCAGACTTGATGGCTATGAGAGCTAACTGGCCGATTTCCAAACATTGCCCGATCAACTGGCGTACCGCTGACTTCGATGATTTGAAACACATTGAAACGTTCAATCTTTCCTCGTGCAGTTCTAGACGAGAATCGCAAGAAACCGAGACGCCTTCTCTAGCCTGCCGACGTGGTTTGCAATCGAGCAAAAGTGATTACGACACCGGCAACGATGACAGCATTCATCGTGCCCCCATTGTCAAGGGAACACAGAGGAATGGAGATTGCGGATGGTAGGCCAAAGAGGTTGCCGCTTCAGCTCCGTCTTCGCTTCATGTCTGGTGCTGCTAGTGCTGATGGCGTTCATGGTGATGGTGAGCGGACAATTTGTCAAAGTCCTGACACTAAGCCGCTAACTTTGCCGTGTACCATCATAGCTCATCTTGCCCGAGGACGAGCTCGTACTTTCTCGTTCGCTCTTCAGTCCTCACACCGAAATACTGATGTTCTACGTGTGACATTGGCATCCACTGCTGCCGCTGCTACTGCTGAGAAGGGGTTCTCTGTGTACTGTGTCGACGCAAACTGTCTTTGTCTAAGCTTGTTCGCTTCTGATGTTGTCGTCAAGGCCACCCCGATGAGAATGGGCTGCACACTTGCCAAGGGTCTTATACGCTTTAGCGTCATTGTCATCTTTCGATGACTTTAACTTTCGGAACTCAAAGCCACCTTTGTATTAATCCTTTTGTCACGTGATGGTCAATAGAGGTGTCGAAGTAATGGTAAGCTCTATCGATTACGTTATGAGCTTTATATGTCATCAATTAAACTTGTTATCCCTCATCCCGTTGAACACCGTCCATGGAAGATATTCAATAACATTACTTGCGGAATTTGTCGAACGTCCATTAGTGCAGCAATAGGTGGGACCTTTAAGTGTCTGGAAACTATGTTCCTGGACCGCCAGCCGTGCCGATTTCGATTGGCCATCAGGTTACCGCAGAAGAGGAGTCGCGAAAATTGCTATACATAGTATATATATATATGTATATACATGTATAAGGCGTCCTTATATACTATGCTGTGTATAGTACATCCACCCGTTGAATCGTTGGGATGCGGACATCACAGTTGGCAACTAGCCTGCGGTTATTGGAAGCATACACGTCTGCCCATCCTACTCTCATATCCTTCTCTTCGTTCTTCGCACTTTCAGCACAGGTTCATGGAGAAACTCGTCGGACGTTCCGACTACTCGGCGGCGGGAGTTTATCACAGAATTGAATGTCCACCAGTGAATCTATGCGCCCTATCTCTGCCTTCGTTTCCCACAGGCTGACCCTTCTGGTCACTCCTGTAAGCTATACTATTCCTGACAAATGTCCACGTTAACAGATTTCTAACTTATCCCAGCAAGTGATCCTTTGGATACCACAGACCCGAAGACGAAGAATTTCTTAATTAGCAAACAATTGAAATTTGCGTTCTGACGTAACGTGGCGAAGGACAAATAGTTGGACTTGTTTGGGATCGACAATTCCCAACGTTAGGTGGTTGGTTTTCGATCTATGATCACTGTAGTGAAGCTATTCGACTTTTCATACGATGGCTCGAGACCGAAATGATTGTTGTTCAACATGCATCAAGATAAGCAGAATGCGGTTTTGTTAACTAGACAAATCGCGATCTTTTGACACAGGGCATTAAAGAGTTCAGATGCGAGTTCACAAATTAAAAGCGCATTCATTCAAAATTGACGGCCAACGCAATGATATGATAACAGGCCTCTCCGTCATACGGAAGTATTGACGGTTGAATGAACGATCGGTCGACAAGTCGATCTGACAGTGATGGTTAGTACCGCATGTACGCGGTATTAGCATTCTTGTTCACGGTGGATTATGCTTCTTGACGCTTCACCAATTCGACGACTCATCGAAGGAATGGAACAGGCTTTCGGATTGAGGTCGAGTGTTTACCGGTCATGGATTTCTAGCATCGGCAAAAGCCTGCCACTTCCATCCCTTTGCGTATCTCGTTTCTGCCTTCGAGCGCGATCAGTATTCCCGATTGGAGTGACCCGGTATGCCGCATAGTGGAAGAGGCACAGTGAGAGCTTGTAAACTACGAAACGCACGGAAGCTTTGAAGTATCCATGGCATGCCACGGTTCGCGTGTAATCACGATATGTATTTCTCCGTTTCTCCCGTCTGCATTGATGACTCAGTGTTATCGACTTCAAGCGCAAACGAAATTCATAATCGTGTCGACTCATTGCACCACTGCATTAAACATTTGGACGCAGGTGGATTGACAAATGTCTAATGTCGTTATCGATCGGTATCTAAATGTACAGAATTTTGTCCGTAGGGATTTGGTAACAGTATAGTTGCCGATTTAGCGATTTCAGCCTTTTATTTAACAGAGAAAAAAAAATACCGGTCACATTTTTTTTTTTCATGACGCCCCAGAAAATCGTTACGTTGTTGTCATTAACCCAGAAATGTGCCTTTTTACTGTTCTTTTTTTTCCCACTTTATTGCGTAAGATTACTAAACTGAGACTGCAGCGAAAACTCTCATCCCTTTTCCCACCGTTTGGCTTCAGGGCTCGTGCCAAATTGTCTACGACGACGAGGAGGCGCGTGAACAATTCTGGTAGTACCGCTTCCTGCTGCATCTAAACAAGCGGGAGAAGGGGAAGCGGCGGAGACGGGACACGAAGTTACGAGAGAAACTTTGCCGACGCGTCCGGGTCTCCTCGTCACCGGTGCACAGCCGGTTGCCCTGCCAACCTCTATCTACTCGAAATACTATATCTATAGTGTATTATTCACTCTCTCGTTGCGCTTCTATCCACCGTCAACGTTTCCATCCTCTCCAACGACGGAGAAGACACGTGACGTATTAATATGTTGGCTTTGATGTTTCAAGCTTGCTGTGTCTATTCGCGTTTCATCTGTTCCAACAACTCCCTCGACCCTCTGATTTATAATCACAACATATGAGAATTCGCTCTTTGTACAAAATTTTCTGTCATAAATCCAATAACACAATTATCTTACTTTATCATTTGTTTTTTTGATGTGCGATCATTTTTATTCGTTTCCGCGTGTTTTTTTTTTTTTTATAAAATTATACCCGACCATGATTGATACCTCAAAGAAACCGAGATATAGGTACAAGTGCGGTGTTAACCCAGTTGCACTCGAGCGTGAGCCACGATAAGAAAAAACTTCTTCCAACTCTCTCGCTCTCTATCTTATCCAACCGGAAAACTTCCATGCGATAGCCTCGCCCCCGGCTGTTGGCTGGCATTTAAAAATCGTAAATTTTCATAACGCACCCCCGACGCTACTTGCACGCGAAGTTGCTCCGGGTTAAAAAAAATGTGGGTAGAACAGCGCAAATTAGTGAGAAGAAATTGTAACACCGAACGAAAGTAAAACAAATAAATAAAAAAAACTACCGTAATAAAATCATTTGTATAGACATTAAAATAAGAAAAAACGAAAAGAGAAATTAGTAATTATTAACGAGGAGGGTTGTAACTAATTTTTCCGAAATTACGTACACATTCAACACGCATTGTCGTATCAAATAAAAAATTTATCACAAAAATAAAAATTTGATCCACTTGGATATAAAAAAAAAAAAAATCCATGACGAAAAGAGAAACGAGAAAAATTCCAGGGATAAAAAAGCTCGTCCTTTTCAATCTCTAAGTACACGTACGGGATAGCAGACTACTGAAAATCCACCAGATACTGCAGTTTCAGAGATCCATATTCGCGTTGTTTCTGGATATTGTGAACAGCGCTGTGTTTCGTATTTAACTTTGTAATACGTTACTCCGTGTGTTGAGTGATAGAAGAGAGATGTGAATAGGGAAATGTCTGTTCAAAATGTTGGTGCAAGTTGAAAAAAGACGGGAAAGGCTCGCTGGAGAATGAGTGTGACAGCTTGAGGTAACATCAGCTTCGGCAGCAACGATCAAAGGCAACGATTTTCCCGGCTGGAAACCCTTTACATGGCTCTGAGCCGAGCAACCGGGTTGCGCTTAGTGAGGGTATCGACGTGGAAATTTGTGAGAGGCGTCGTGTCACTGCAACCCTCCCATTACTAGAATCACTTGACTTGCCAGGTTCTGCTCATCGCACAAATTTACGTCAAAACTCCTTCTCCTTGACGTAGCGAGTTCAAGAAATAACTAACGTCGTACTTATGTCGAGAAAAAAAAAAAAAAAAACATCCACGATATTAGAATCACGAAGAATTATGCGTTAAAAAATGTGAAAAAATGTTAAACAATATCATTTTTAAAAACTCATCTTAGTTGATTCATATTTTCAAAAAAAGTGTTAAAAAGCGGAGTTTTTTCCTCCATTTTTATAATAGACGCGACAGTAGTCGAAATAATGTTGCAGCCATCTTAACGATAATTAAAAACTGATAACAGCGCGATTATCCAGAACTTCAGGGGTTTTTAAGTTGAAGCTATAAATGTCTTTCGTGCAAAATTATTGAATTTACGGACTGAAGATTACAAACGTAGAACATTTTTTTTTACGCCGGTGGAAAACAAAGTGACATTGAGACTGAGATGGATAAATGAAAAAAAAAAAAAAATTATAATGCTGAGCCGTATCGGGACTTCGACAGGAAACTAATGAGATAAAAATGAAAAAAAAAAGAAAAAAATGCCTTTCACTTTCTTCGAAGCTTTTATCGCGATGAGTAACGACAAGCATAACAATCTTGTTAATTCCCGATTCCCGTTCACTAATCTCTTCGCCGATGCAAGCGTATATTGTGCGGAAATTGATTATAGCTCGATTGCATCGTCGGGAGACGAGGGATTGAAAGAAGTATTACCAGAAAGAACAGAGAAGCGAGAGATGATCGAAGGATTGCAGACAGCGCGAATTTGGCAAGCAATCAGCGGAGAAACAAGAGAAAGCATTATTCCGATGACTATTGCCGTAAATGGATTTGCCCGGGAATATCGAAAAATGTTTTACGAATTGCCGCTGAATCTCGTTGGAGTTTTTTCCGCGACTTCTATTAAAAAAAAAAAAAAAGTCGACGTACAAAAAATTGCAATTATCATTGTAATAGAATTGTCAATGCATATCTATGAATATCTACGTGTCTATTCAACTATACTATACTTGTATATATAATATTTAAAAAATGTGGATAAGCGGTGGTATTAAAATACTATGCAACGGAGAAAGCCACTGAAAATGTGAAAAGCATATTTAAACAGATGAAACGGAAGATAAAAAGAAGGGGAGAACGTGTCCGGAGATCGACTCCCATGCAAAGTTTACTCAGCGCAGCCCGTGTCAGGAAAGTCGTTTCGGCAGCGATGGTTTATCTTCCTAACCGTCGGCGGTAATATCTCAGGATCTCGAAAAATCCAGAAGCGACGAGGCGCACAATTTTTTTCCCGAATTTCGATGATCTCTTGGTAATTGTGGATTAAAAAAAAAATGTTATACTTGTGATGTGAATTTTCGTATTGAGTAGAAGTAAAATAAATACCAAATTCGTGATCACTAGAAAACAAGAAGTACATTAACCGTGATATTGTTTCAGAAGAAAAAAATTGCAGACGGTTTTGCAGTGTGCCGATCAATCAACATACAAATAAATTAGTAATATCACTAACAGTCTTCGATGTTTTCTAATTACTTTTTCTTATTAACACAATTTTTCAAATTTATGAATTTACCTTTATTTTTCATTGTATGTTTGATCGTCAAAAATGGAATTAATAAAACAGAATAAAAATTGCACTTAGACAAATTGATGATAACCAAAGGCTCGGGATTTTTGCCTTCGCTGATGAAGTTCTCGAATAATGTTGCTAAGTTTAGAATTTCAACTTTCTATGCTCCGGAATTAATGATGATGCGCATCTTCCCTTTTCATTACTGTCCTCGTTAAGTTCTTTAACCCGGACCTTCGCCCATTTTCTATTAGCGCCGGGGCTATGTGTTTTCTACAACTATTGCATTTGCTCTCTAGAATTGCAGTCAGAAGAAACCAAGTCGTAGACGGCGCGTCCGTAAGCCTCGTTAGCGCCGAAGAGCGAGATTTCAACTCGCCGTCGAGTTGATTACGCGCGTCTTACTTTCGGCCGCTTGTCTTATCAAACCGTATAACGAGTCCAGGACCGTCAAACTGTGATTCATTCGTCTCGTTACCGACGTCATAACCCCAACGTAGAAACAGCAACAGCAACTGCAGGGTTGTTGCTACGTTCGGCGCTTGGAAAGGAAAACCCTCGAAAGCATATAGAAACGTCAATCTCGAGGCTGAGACGAGTCTCGTAACGACGACGTTATAGCTGCCGACCGACCGTCAACGATGTCTCGAGGGTTCGACGACTTCGTATACGACGACGACGACGACGACGACGACGGAGAGTAGAGAGTAGAGAGTTGAAGTTTTAGCAACAAAATTCTGGCAAACGATATATCTCGAGTGTCGCAGAGAAGTCAACGGTCGAGATTTTAAGGGAGAGTAGGAAAAGGTGTGTATATGTCAAACGATGAAGAACGCTCGAGGTATAACGAGACGATAATTACGAAGACGCGTTCATTAAACAGTCGTTTGATGTACGGTGAAGAACTTCGATGAAATGGCACGTTAGAGTAGGAAGGGAGGAGTAAAGCTTGAAAAGCATATATTTACTCATTAATTAAAATAAAAATTACGCACTTTTGTGGGGCGATGCGTAAATCATAAACTCACAGATTCTTCAACAGTGCAATAACAAAATTTGGACAAAATATATTTTCCTCGTAATTCGACAAACATACATATAATGAAATTAATTAATTAGTCAATTAAAAAAAATGGATACGCTAGTAAATAAATGAAAAAATTCATACATATGTTTATAATTCGAATTTGTATTTTTTGTTTTATGCTAATTGACAATGTATTTGTAATTAACAATGATTATGTATTGACAGAAATGTTCGATGGATGCTTCGATAACATCGTCGTGAAAATTGAATATTTTACACATCAGGTGTAAGTTTCCCATTGACGTGCATGAAAAGGCATCTTTCCATACAACCCGCCGAGATATCCTCATCGTTTCGGCGTATACAAACTCGCTCCGTCACGTCGAAATATAATAACGTACCATTAGATTCTAATGTGTTTGCCGCGATGTTCGTCGCGCTACGAACCCGATACAACCTAATTACCGCGCTCTCGCGCGCGCTCGCGTACGCACCACTCCTATTATGTTCAACCCGATAGCACCGTACGCCGATGTAATTATATATCCATCCCGGCTTTTGATGCCGCTTTAATCTACTTCCAACCACGGGAACGTGCGCCCGTCTATATATGTGCCTATATTCCCTTCCTTCCTCATTCTAGGGCCCCCCGCCCCCTTCGCACTTTGTTATTGTTACTTGGTTTCCATTTCTAAAGCCTTCGAGAAACCTTATATCGCAAATTTTCCAACACATGCTTTACCGAGATGCGAAAAAAAAATCATCGAAAAAATCATTCAATATCTTATCATTATCGATTATCGAACTATTATGGCGACTGATTAGATTCAACGAATTTTTCTTAATTCCCTTCATATTTGACATTAACATCTATTTGCAACGACAAAAAACGAAGATCACGTGATCGGAATAAATAACCGAAAGGTCGATACAAAATTCAAGGACATTTCCAGGAGTTTCCTAACACATTGTTGGAGTATTTAGGGACATTTATGAAAACTGAATTGGGATGAAATTACGAATTAATAATGTATGTTTCTCCCTTTAGATGTTAATACGGAGCGTATTATTGACTCGATATGAATCACAGAGGTAACAGGAGATCGCAAGGAACATTTTTAAGAACATTTTTAGGACTTTCAGGATTTCCCGAAAAATTGAACACCGCGTGAGTCTCGATGAGCCTAAAATGGGCACAGATCTCGACGCGACGAGATTTATTGCCTTCGAGAATTACACATTGAGGGGGGGGGAGGCGGTTCTCTTACATGAAAAGGCGGACGCTTATGCTGTACACCGCCAGAGAACTGGAAGAGTGGCATGTGCTCGACAGGTGGAGCATACCGACTACACAGGTACTCTACCAACAGCATCTACACTCGCAGTGTTGCAGAACCCTTTAGCAACTACCGGCATCGGTATACTCTGTGCGCTATCGAACGATTGGATTTTCTGACGAAACACGAAGGAGATTGATCTCTCCATTCTTGCTGTTACCATTCACGAAAAAAAAAAAAAAAATTAACCCTTTTTTCATTATGCTTTACAACAAAGTCGACGAGATGTCTATCGGGACCATAATTAATTTTACAACCTAACAGGCGTCTTCATTCGAGCCCTTCGATAATAACGGGTTTGAGGAAGAAAGAAAAAGGAAGAAAAGGTTATAAAAAAGAAAATTGTAATTACCGATCTCGAAAAGACGTGTGCCTACCAGCGCCTGATGGCAAGCTGCAATCATAGAGGCGTGAAAGTGGTTGCACACATTTCGTATGCATAGACCCTCGGATGACTCTTTATTATTCTCGAGCTAATATTCGGGGCGAAGAAAACGCGTGGTCGTTTTTTATATCATCTTCGGATAGTACATATATTTTTTTAGATCGTCTACTATCGTCGTTATATAGTCAAAAGGACGTATCCCGCGTCGTTGAATATGCTTAATGCTGTACGATACGCTGTTCTGTTTCTCAGCAGCCGATGTATCTATAGTATAAAAGCACATTTGGTAACGACTGATTGAGGATTAAGGGGGCGGAACTCATCGAATAACCGTTCGATACATTTTTACCGCCCGACTCAGCGATGAATAATTTTTTTTACCTTGTCAACAAGGTGAAAAGAAAGTGTGCGGCGGATCAAACGGGTTAATCTCGCGTAGCAATATATTAATTTTTTTTTTTTTTTTTTTCGACTCGTTATTAGATTATAAACGGTAACAGATGGGAGGAAAACATGTTTTTTACCCTTTAATACATAACGCGCATTTTTATGGTCTACTCTTGTAACGACGAACGGTTGTTTACCATCCATTTTTACACACGCTATCAAACAAACAACCCTCTCAAAGTATCGCAACACATTTCATTAGATTTTTTTTTAAATTTATTCAAATAATTTCATTTCGGAGCGATAAATAGAAAGCTCTCGTTGGACTACTTTTTAAACTTTCTCATTAATGTGTATAAACGTTGAGACACGCGTACAAGAGTGTGAGACACCTGTGAGCTCCACACGTGAGACACGCGCACCTGTGCTCTACGAGAGTATATACAATCTGGAAGCAACAGTTTCGCCGACAGTCGAGAACTGAGAACTGCGAACAGCAGCGTGAGAGTAGAGGATATAGAGAGTAGAACTACTGCTGCTGCTGCTGCTGCTACGGGTCCGATAGTACGCGCTGTCCGACCACTTGATGTATGAAGACTGGCCTCGCAGCTACCACTATACTTTGGGATTCTCTCTCAGTCTCTCGTTGCCTGGTACACTTCTAGCCACATCGTCCCTCTGTTACTCGCTCGTTCTCCATAAATTTCAACCCTTTCCCGCGCGCCCGGCAAACGCCTGGGCGCGTTAATTTCGTTAACGTCCCGAGAGTGTGGAGCAACCCGGGCGCGTCGGTGGAACGAAGGGAAAGAGAGCACGCGGCTCTCGAGTTATTCGGTGAATCGAGGTTAACCCTGGACCGGCGAACCAACATTCTACTATCCCGGTGCAAATGAATCCCGATGTTTTAAGAAATGTCTCGCAATAGTCACAAAGGGATGAAAAATTTTACCTATCGCTGGCAATCGATAGATAGATCGATAGATATTCATACTTACGCTAAAAGTAAATTTATTCTTTCAGGACGTTTATAAGCGTTATTTTTAACGGTCATTCGGAAAACGAGCGTTTTATGTTCGCAATAAAATGGTCGGAAAGGTACAAAAGCCTATATTGCTATTTCGTCGAATAAAAATTAAGAATTTTTTTTTCGCAACATCAAAACGGCAAGTTATTGTCCGCATTGTTTGAATCTTTTCTCCTCCGAATTATCTTACGTATAATTTGGTTAGAGAAAAATATTTTTCTTCGTGTTTTTTGTAGGCTCCGCCGAGTCCAGGAAGGCAGTTTAAAGAGGGTAAATTTTTTCGTGTAAGTCGCACGACTGCGCACGATTCTTCCTTTATTTTCTAATTTCTCGTCTCTGTGTCTCTGTGACTCCCTAACATGGGTCCATGTCGTCACCCTCTCGTTCTTCCTTTCATTGCTGCGCCTCTAATAAAGATTCCTTTGTTATAGGGGGGCCGCAGGAGTTACGATTACCGGTACCGGAGAATTCGTCGAGATAATGAGTGGGTTAGCCTGAGGGACTCTCTTCATTAAGGGGAAAGGGCAGCTGAAGATCAGACCAAAAGCTAACGGACGTCTCGGCACAGTTCACTTATCTCGGTATATACCACCTTTTTTATGAAGAGAAAAGCGGAAGGGTGGAGAAATTTGAAAGACCGAATACAATTGACACTGAAGCATCGGTTGGGGAATAATATGAACGAAAATACGAACGAAAATGTTCAATTCGTCGAATAACGTAGTTCCCGTTATTATAAAAGAATCTACAAGTTTTCTCGATGTTATATATTACATTATATTATTTTATAAATAAAAAATTTAATAATTTTTTTCTATCTATTTATATATATCTTTTTTTTTTGCTCATTTATATTGAAAACGGCAGGATATATGCAATTTATTTAACGCTATCCTGCGGTTGTTTAGAAAAAGATATCGCCATCGCAGGTTATTCTTAAAGCGCTCAGGTCGATCGCTTCTTTCTTGAGGACAGAGGAGACAAAGGGAAATTTAATTAAAATAAAAAAAAAAGGAAACTTTCGAAAGGGTTGCAAACGTGCGGAGGGTGCCAACGGGAATAAAGATCGAGGAGGGTATTGCAACAGGACGGCAATGCGCGAGAGCCTCGTTATTCACGCTTGCGATGGCGAGAAAGGGCGGCCAGAGGCGAACGCAAGCGGAGCTTCCCTCGAATCTCGATCATGAATCTTATCCTGGCTGCAGTCTCCTCGTTAAATCTTACCGATCGGACGTGAGAACGCGTTTTGTTCGCGCGTTCCCCCTTTCACCGACGAAACTCTTTTGCCCGGTGAATTCAACACTGCGCCTCTGTTCCTCTCGCCTCTTTACAATATTCGGCTACAGAGAAAACAAACCTTTGGCACTCGCCGGGTTAAATTTTATCGCGCGCGGTACCGCCGGCAGATGCTGCGTATTTTAACCCTTCGCAACCCGATATTCTTGCGACGCAATATCTCTTCAAAAATAAGAAAAAAATAAATAAAAAATTCATAAAATTGATAGATTTTGTAAAATCTTTTTACGTGTATTTTTTTTTTTTTTCTTAATTTTTCTACTGTGTGGGTCTCCTCGTCTGTTGTAGGATCATACCGCGTCCTTAGTACCATATTCTTATTAAGCGATATTGTTTTCCCCCGTACTGAATATCCCCGGTGGTACGCGTTGGAGAAACCTGAATATTTATGCTTTATGTATACAGAGTGCAGTCGGTAGTATACGAACCCTCTCGTCGCGGAGGGCTAACTACGCCGGAGGGTTGAAAGCTGCGGTTGGATGATGCGCCTCTCGTGCTCTGTTACGCAAAGGCGAAGGCCATACGAGGGTAAATTTCAAACAGTATAACACACACGATACGAAAATCATACATACGAAAGAACCTGTACCCCGGTAACGTTGATCGACATCCCGAGTAATTCAATTTTACGAACGTGTAATGAAATTATATCGAGCAAAATGATCTTTTCGGAAAATTTATCGGGACAATCGTATATAAAAACGAAATGACCTGTATGCAGTCATTTTTAATGAAATGCGTAATTCACTTTCATCGACGAGTAATGAAATTATTTCAAGCGAAACATCCATTTGACAAATATTAACGACAAAATATGTTAACTTTTGCTTAATTTTATATTTTTCATTCCCGACTGCCACCGCGAAATATGAGAGTTATGCGCTTTATTGTGGTCCAACGATTTTTCTAGTTTTCGATGTCAAGCATTTTTTGTTCGATTTTTTTTTTCACTTCAGAAATAATAGAAATAATAGAACATAAACAATTTTCAAAAAATGATAAAACTCCCGACTGAAAAAAAGGAGAGCAACGAAGAAATTGTATTGACGAGAAATGATTAAATAACCAATAATTATTCGCATATTATAGTCGAAAGATTTTGACACTGAATGACGAGTAAATCGCCCGGCGCGCAGCCGTATAATACGCGAATTTTTATTTTTTCGTTGATTCACTCGTTTTTGCTGTTTTAACTTTCCATCACTCCTTTTCTAGTTATACCGAAGTCGTTACCCAAAAAGTTAATGCGATGAAAACAAACGATAATCTCTTCAATAACCAAAGTTTATACCGTCTATCGCCAAGCGGTGAGGCGTGTCCTTCATCGTTTTACGTGTTAAATGGTACGGGATACGCCCTTCAGATTCTTAGCAATCGATATATATGTATTGAGATCGCGTCCGCAGATCCGAGGGCGGTTTGTGCGAGAAAACGAGAGCACAGAACAATTTAATTCAGGGAGAAACTCGAGAAAGCCGCGATTAGTGTAGAGGCCGAAGGAAAGGGAAGGGGTAAAATAGATGCCGATAAGAGCTTTAACCAGAGAAGTGGATTATCCTTGGCTCGTCCAAGTATTCATCGACTGGACTCACGCGAGCCTTATCCTCGCCCCGGATTCGTCAACCTTGAAACTATTAATGAAACTCCCCGATTTAAATCTCTTTGCGCATCAAAGTTTCCTTGCGCTGTATTCAAATTTATTCAACTACGGAACACCAGAGATACTTTTTTGCATCTGAACTTTCGTTAAACGATCGCTGCCCCCGACTCCGATTAATATCCTTTCAAATACTTTTCTCGTCACGTCGATGAATTGATTTTCATCTCATAAGAATCGAATAATAATTAGCGTCGTTCTCGGGTTTGCACACTCCGTCAGAGCGTCGCAAAGGTTGGAGTACCCTCTTTGGATTCCATAGGCAGCAGCGCCTCGTTAAAGGATCCCGGGGGCCTATTACGCTTGAAGAACCCCTGGAACCTCTGCATCTCGTATCTCTCAACTTGTCTGAAATCTCCTCTCTCCCTTCCCAGTTGGCAATCGTCGACTCTGATGACGGGCGCGAATCTACATGACGTCGCGAGAACAAAGACAAGTGGATAAACGAGAACGCGTCGGTTAACTATATGTGTCATATCTTCACGCCCCTCTCGCGCTCTCATTCAATTGGGTCATCGTCGCCCTGATTCTCGACGATTCTAACGCCAGGCGCGAAGTCAGTTAAATGTATATCGTGTGGGATATGACATAATTTCATTAAAAATTGTTATTTTCGCATTGATGCCAAGAGTTATGTATTTTTTTTATTTTTTAATTATTTTTATACGAATTTATTACTCATAAAATACAATACATTTACGTTCAATTTATTTAAAAACAATTAATTTAATTGTATATTAAAATTAAATGAACCCTTTGATCGGATGCAATGAAAAATTGTAAATTGAATGGAACACCGATCTGTTCACTTCCGGTCGGGAGATCGTCATTTTTTTTTTTTTTTTTTTTTTTCATCGTAAATGGAGCCGAATTACGGAGGTAAATTTGTCGTATTGGAGATTTTCTTGACGGTGACTTTTAAAGTAATCGTGTTGACTGATCTTTCGGTTATTTCAAATGAAAAAAGATGAAATGCGGAGTCGTAAATAAATCGTCCGAATTTATCCGAGGATACAGTTACGTGTATAGTAAGTAATGCAAATAGCGAGTAGCGAATAATCTAATAGTATATCAATGATTCGAAGTGGAGAAAGGAAGACGAATCGTTGATATTTGAGATTACGGTATCACAATTCATCTTGACAAATTACTATTGCCGACTTATACAACCGAAGTCTCTCTATCCTTTCCTTTTATTTCTATGCAATTCGTTTGAGGATCTTTTCCTCGATGAGCTCACGTGCGTTAAATCACTACGGTAAATTTCAAGAGCCGCGACAGACTGTATACAGGCGATTCCGTGCGAAAAATACATAACCTTTATTCGTCATTTCAATTATTGTGTTATTAAAACATTAAAAACATCGAACTTATTCATTTTTAAAAATTTTTTTCGTCTTCGCTTTACATCGAAATTTTGGTTATTTTTACGGAGCGCAAACATCGATATCAGATATCGATGTTGAAATAAATGAATCTGTAATTTTCAAAAAATATTTCGTAGAATATTTTTGTCGCACAAGTAGATTTGTAGGTTATATTAAATAAAAAAATATAAAAAATTACAAAAATAGTGAATTGTGTAATCAGATTATTCGTGAAATGTCCCATATAACGCCTAATACCTATCGGATTTGTGCGATGGTGTCCATTCGCGAACCTTCCGCTTTTGCGGATCCGAGTGTCCCGTAGCCGGATCGTTATCGATTTTGTGGCGAGACGAAGTATCCGACGAAGAAGAATCGAAAGAGGAGAAAAGAGAGGGCGGTTCGCGGCCTTCGTTTCGGAATTTTATCGCGAGAAAGAAACAAAGTCCTTCGGTAAGGCAGTAGTTCATTCTCGAACTGTTTGCCGCGATGGAGTCCGAACTACGAAGAGGCAAAGAGAAGTAAAGAAGTAGGGAATGAAAGAAAGGTAAGGAAAGGAGACAAGCGAAGTCCAGCATCGGGGAGTCTGTGTACGATGTATCCCCGCGGGATATCCGCGGGGGCGAGGGAATCGCGATCTCGAAGAGATAGCCGAAGACCTCAGAAGGCGACATCTCGATGAATATTCACCGACGACCTCAAAGAACCTCCTTCTCTACTTATTCTCTCTTGCTGCGCGAGATCGCAAGAACGATTATAAAAAAGAAAAAAAAAGTTATCGCCCATCGCGGATAAAACTCGTAATACTTTACTGTACTGCGGCGTGATTCATTTTTTTTACACCGAATCTCATGGTATTTACACGCAATATCGAGCGCCATTGTTTGTTCGAATGAATAATAAACAACATTGCGAACCTCGACGGGAGTGAGTGAACAATCGATCGCTCGTTTGGTAATGGGAATTTCACGCGTCATCGATATCCGGTGAAAAGTGACGGGCAATTAGGTAACTTCGTGCACCTCTCTCGGTTTCGTTATTTATTTATTGTATGGTATATAAAAAAAAATGCACTGTTCGCAGCTACCAACGAATCCGCTTCCAGATTTATATTTCGTGTATTATTCGAATGATTGATTTTTTTAATCGTCGCTGGGATTCAGTTTTCTGGATATTCTTCATTATGCCGACTTTTTAGGAAGTTATTACGCATCAAATATTAATTTTTGATAATGTTAATGGAATAAAATGTTAATGTTCTTTTATTAGAAAATTCAAGAAATTAATTAAATTTTACTGATAAAATGCGATTTTTTAATGATAAAAAAAAAAGTTTTCATATTTTATTATGCATTCATGAGAGACCCATATAGCAGATTGAAAAGTGGCTTCGTATGTGGAATACATTACACTCGAGAGGATTAATCGAGTTGCGAACTTTAACTTTTGTACACTTTGATATCCGATTAGAATATTCGGTGCTTCAAACGCCGCATCGTAGTTTTTTCAGCGGGTCGGTTAAATTTGATACTCTTCGGATCTCTCACTTGTCTCTCTTTATAAAACCTTCTCTCGTAATACTAGCAGGTCGACGGTAGACTCGGTGGGGCAGTGAGATGTTTTTTATACGTTAACAGCGCAAGAGCACTGACGACTGCAATTTTACGGCTAAACGACCGTCGAAGTTTTCCGACTTTGTCTAAATATGTCTTTATATATATATACTGGTTTTACGATCTTTGAAAAATGCGTTGAATTTTCATTGATACACACGAAAAATCTCATTGAACAGTACGATTTTGATTTCAAGTGAACCGACGATTAGAAAATCTGTTAAGGAGGATCGGTTGCTGAGAATTCATTTCGCATAAGTGCGAGAAAAATGAGAGAGCATTGCAACTACTTCTCGATGGTATAAAAATCTGAAAAAATTCAGGCATATTTAAGGTACTGAAAAGATTAATTTTGCATAATAATAATTACAAAAAGTTATTAACAAATTGATGAAAAACAAACTTGTTAAACAAATTAACGGTAACTCAACTTTATTTTTTAATGAAAATGATTCTTTCATTTTTCTGAACGCGTATGAATTTTTTCAGATTTTTATCTTGGGTTTGAATTTTTTCTTTTTCTACACATTTTTTCCATATAAAAAAAAAATTAAAACCCATGATAAAAATTTGAAAAAATTCATACGTGTTACGTACGTACAGTACGATTTTGATTCCAAGGGAACTGACGATTATAAAATCTGTTAACGGAACGAACTTTCAATCCTCTGCATAGTTCGGATTTCACGACGATATTCTGTACTCCGTACAGCGAGGATTAGTTAAACAGGCATTAGCGATACCGGTAAACAATTGCAACAGTGCGTATCGGATGAACGTTTCCAGCTGACGTTAAGACGAAGCCACCAAAGAAGATCGACTGATTGCAACCGACACCCCCCTGTATGGTGGCTTCTCGCGGGGGAAGCACCATCATCGTATCATTTACCCCGTGCAAACTTCCCCTTAGAGATTTTTTTAACCCCTGCGGTATAAATTGTGGGTATCATTGCAGTCGGATACCAACGGTGCGTTACAACGTTTCAACTCGACGTCAATCGCAGTGATTACAGTGTAATTCGGTAAATTTTTTTTTTTTTGCGTCTTAATAAAAGAAGTTATCTTTCCATTTTCGTTTAAAAAACAAACTATTGAGATGCAATTTTTGACCGATTAAATCAGCAATGATAATTTTTTACTTCGGTTTGATTTCCAAATTAGTCGTCAAATTTACGAAGTTTCTAAATAAAGACGCATAATATGTATATATATAGTGTGGTATACATATATATATATAGTACGGTTACCGCGTCTCGTGATAACGAGTTAACATATCTTGCAACTACGGCTGATGTTGACAAGGTGAGCGTCACATGTCGGCTCGGCAGCCCGCGTTCCGCAGCATCTCTCCTCTTCGCTGCAGTATATATTCGCACGCTCGGTGCACTCGGGAGCGACTATATCAGCACTACCTACTTCCTATCTCGGTAGAGACGCAACGCCGGGCGTTTGCCGTTTCAGGATATACTCCACGAATGTGCTTAGCTTGCTTGTACGTCCGTTTCGCGAGTTGGCAGACGGCGAAGAATGATCTCCTCTCCGCAATGTGGAAAAGGGACGATGTATACGATATACCGCTTTTATCCGATTCATCTCGTCTTACGTGACATAGAAGACAGGTGGGTGACCCACTTCTTTGACAATTTTGAAATTGGCTTTTTGCAATTCTGCATACGTTGCGAATTAAAACCGACGGCGGATAAAGTAGGAGTAAAAAATTTAAAAATTTGCAAAAAAAATTAAAAACATCGAAAATTTCGATGATTTCGATAAAAAGATCGATAATTCTGATTTGTGGAATCTATGAATTAAATTTTTTTTTTTCGCAAGTATTTCGAAGTTAAACGCATAAATTTTTTTTTTTTTTTTTTGGATGTCCATTGAAAACGAAGAATCATCAATCACTCGATTTAAAGCAGAGAATTAATGTTTCTTGAATTTTCGTAATTGAATTATTTACTGAAAATTTGATAAGTCGACAGTGTGTAACTTTGCGCTCGATTATTCGAAGTTAAAAGGCATGTAAAAAGGATCGTTGAATCGATTATAGTTAGAGAAGCAAGAGCTCTTAGCGTACGACTTTACGGACCTTAGATATACCGCGATAGACAAAAATTCTTTGAATGTATAAGAGGATCATCTTTGGTACAAAGTACTGTATTAATGGGTTCGTCGAAATAAAATATTTTTAGATCCAGATGTGTTATAAGAAGATTATCACGCGCTCCGTGTAGTTCACGTTTGAGAAAAGGGCTGACGAAGGTGAAGCGCGTGGATAATCTGATCTGGATAGACGGCTTTCCTTATCCGGCATACGAAGAGAGAGTTACGCCCACTACTTGTAAAGGGATATCGGAATTTTTCGAGAAAAAATCCCTGTGGACTCAATTTTTGTTTTTTTTTCGTATTATTCCAATATTATAAAATATTTAATATTTCGAATTGAACCTTCCGAATATTTTTATGGATATTAAAATTTCCATACGATTATCTTGTCAAAATACTAAAATAGTTTAATCGATAAATTGTACGTGGATTCGGAGTATATAAGTTTCTATACTTTAATTTCAGTGCAATATGACGTGTCAATTTAACTGTGATGAAGTTAAAATATTATTATTTTTATTAGCGTAATAGATCGATTGGGGACAGTAGTGAAAAAACAGGTACAGCTTTTTGAGGTTAATTATTTTTTTTTAAGACGATTTAATTTTTACGTTCGATTCGAACGATTTTCAGGTGACCGGAGTACTTTGGGTTACCAAATAAACTTTGTTCCCTGTAATCTGTGTTTTTTTTTATTTATTTTTTTTCGCGTTACGATGTGAAACGAGGACAAGATTCACAACGTTTTTATACACCGCAAATACACTTCGAGTTAAAAAAAATTGATGTCAATCTCAAATTTTATAATTCCCATTAACAGTTTTTCATTTTTGCTCGCTACACATAATGTGAATAATAATAAATATTCGATAAACTGTCGTCACTACACTAACGTTGAGGTTATATTCACATCCATAGCTTTGGGAGAATATCCTAAGAACGCGTTTGTGAAGCGAATATGTTAATAAGCATCGCGAATTTTTATTCAAAGTTTTCCAAGATTTTCCGACTTACTGCTTAGTTGTCGTCTCAATACGAACAGGTAATCCAATCGTAAACAATCACCGATTAACACACGACACAGCACTGCACTCGATAAATCACGAAACTGAAGCGAAAGGATCGAATAATTTGCCCGATGTAATTCACCAATAATGCAATGTAATAAGATCGCGAACGTTGAGCCGAGAGCGAAAAATTGAGAGATAGTCGTCGGATTGAACGTTTATCGCGTTAACACAATGTCGACGGAATTTATTTTCCACTTAACCATAAAAATTCGATTTATTTACCGCTCGATTATTGGATACGCGATCGCAAGATTTTTTATCAACAAAACCTCGACACAAGCCCCCCGAGCGGGCGCGCGAACTTGCAAACGTCTTCTAATTACACTAACCTATAGGCGTCTCGAATGGTAGGGAGTAGTCCTACGTTATCGACGCGCAGCGCGGCACCGTTTGCTGGAGGGCCCTACACGCTCGAGTCAGCTGATCGATAGTCACGCGTTGTCGCGAGGGGCCCTCGCGTTTTCGTCTCAGAATTTCAGCAATACCAGCATTACAGGTGCGCTTTCCCTTTGCTATATTTAAATGTCGACGTGTACTGTGATTTCTTTCTTTCGATCGACATTTTTTCGCAACATTGCTTTGGCCGTACGGCAGTAGAGAATCTCGCGTCCCCAGTGCAATCTTCTCCATGACAGATAATAATACGAAAAAAAATGGTTTCTTTCGATTTCGCGAATAAAAAAAGTGAAAAAAAAAAAGAATCGTTCGATATCGCGAATAATTATCTTCGATCGTTTTTTAATAGTGAATCATCGAGATGACATCGAAGTAGTAAGTCTCACGCATGGAGCACGTCGCTCGTTATTCATTCAGTGTTTCGGTACGCGTTCGCGACCTTTCTAAGGCATAGAATTTATATCGACACTCATTTCGAGACCCTCGTTTTTGTGTTTCAATAGATGCTAAACTATTTTTTTTGCACACTTATGTGTGAATGTCTATTTGCATGTTTCATACTAATCTCGATATCACGATCGAACTATTAACCCTTTCGGTTCGAAATTTATTTTCCGCCCGATATACACAATTTTTCATCATTGTTCAATTTTCTAATAATCAACAAAAAAAAACCATTACACAATAATTTGTTAATACATTTTTTTTAAATCAATACTTTTTCTACATTAAAAAACGATTACTCGAGTCTCAACTTAAATTATTTGAATATTGCAACAATCGATAATCGAAATTAAATCGAAGTTTCTCGTCGAATTTTCGTTAAATGTTGATTTGACAAATAATTAACAAGTAAGCTGTGATCCCTTAGTACCCATTGATAAAAATAGAAGCTTCGATCTGTCGGATGACAGAAACCGATATCTTTCGTTTTTTTATCGTTTTCTAATCGCGCGATTTGATTAAATTTCTGGATGGAAATTCATGCATCGAGTAACCAAAAGTTGCATATATCCGCGTACTTTTGTCGAATAAACTGATAATGAGAGCAATATAATCGTAGTTACAAAGCGCAGCTGTGAATGTACCTATAAGGTACCTATATTAACGTATTAATATTAAACACGCATACACGACATCGGTATATGCATACTATAAGCCGACGTTCGGCTCGGGGCTTCACCATGAGGATTACCTTGGGGTATCATAATACTTGTAAGCCATCGGGCACATTAAGCCGGATCGTATCATTCTCTGCTCGTTGCTCCGACCAGCAAAGCTCGCCGAGCCTCCAAGACGTTTCAGTTTGATCCGTATACGCGGAGCCCAACAATATTCAACGTCAGAGAGGATACATACAGACGGTCATCGTTCTGAATGATGTCTGTCGTCCTATATCAGCTATATAAACTTTTTATACTTTTTTTTTTTATACTTTGTATATAAGTAAAATTATGGAGAAACCGGAAAAATTACGGATACCAGGTGGTCCATCATCTTTCCAGTTTAATTTTTCGAATCTTAAAAAAATACGCGTAAAAAAAAATAAACAAAAAAAAAAAAAAAGTCGGCATTTTATAAACTTTTCAAAATTGATTTATTCGCATATAAATTCGCCGCTGAAAAAGTCGAGGCGTAAAGCTATTAATACAAAATATTGAATAAACAAAAAAAAAAGTTATATAATAAATGATGCAAATAAAAAGATCGATCGATAACAGTTTTTGGAAGAATTATCGCGCGCACCGCCTGTTTTAACAAATCAAAATTTCATGATAAAAACAAACAATCGCATGGATTTTACCGACAAATTGGAATACATAATATGAATGGACTGATGTTTCTTTATGATGTGTACATTTTCGATCGATCGCTCGGGACATTATGAAAATATTGAGATTTTAATTTTTCTCACCTATAAACCGTTTTCATTGAAATTTGAAAAAAAAAAAAATCCAAGACTATTTTTTTTTTTTAATAGGACAATTTATAAATCCATAGAATTCTCGAATTTGCCACACGAATACCGTCAATTTCAGAAAAGGTAAAATCGTCTCTAACGACGAAGACTACCGGAACGGCAGTACCGGAGTTTCATCATCGTAACCTCTACTTTTGCACTTTCATACTTTGTCGGCTTGTATCTTGGTATAGAGAGAAAAAAAAACGGTAGGAAAGAGACGGCTTCTACGATTAGCTTCTCCGGCTCTGGCACCGGGGCACGCGATCGTTCAATCTAACTGAACTTCAATTGAGTGAGAACCGGGTTTCTCGCAGAAAATCGACAGCCTTCCCACTGCCAGAGCGTCGTCAGGTATTAGCAGCACTGTGGGTGGAGTGCTGCTAGTGGGTCTCGTTGTTATATAGCCGCGGAGATAAACCACTACCCGTAATACTGTATTGACCCAGATAACTCTCGAGTGCACGATAGTCTATCGGTTTCAATGAGATAATCGTCTATCAATTCGAATTCATCAAATTCATCAAAATCAATGATACTCGACGAGTATCAATTTTCAGATAAATTTCAATCAGTTCTTGAGATATAAATGATTTATTCGCGTTATATAAGAATAGAGAAGAGTTGCTTAACCGATTAAATTTGAATGAAGAATTAGAAGAAAAAAGAAAAAAAAATTGATTGGTGTCCTTAAAATAAAAATAAAAATCGGTAAAGTCTCTGAATGTATCTTTGCAATCCTTCCTCTTTTTTCCATCGTTTTTATCGTTAGTTGGTCGAAGGAAGAAAAAAAATTGAATAAATTACGAGAAAGAAGGAGCACCCGGGTCCCGGCAATCAATCATCGTTAGCGTTTCATTGAATGACAGTAGGAAACAGCAGCGGATCACCAGCGGTCGGGGCGGAAGCAGCAGTCGGGGACTACTGTGTAAAGCTGTGTAAACTCGACGAGCAAACAAATGTTTTATGGTCGACTCAATAGCGTCATCGTACTCTCGTAATATCGTGCGACGGATATTTCAAACGATACAAAGCCGACTAAGATGAAGCATCGGTGCAGTAGGCAAAAGGTGCCGTGTGGTATCATTCAATACAAGAGTCAAATCTAATGCAGCTACGGTTGCATTTTACCTTTTCTGTTTTTTTTTTTTTTTTTCGGCGTCTTACGACTTCTCAGTGTCCGTTTATCAAATTAGGTGAAAATTATGAAAAAAAAAAAAAAAAAAAATGTCGGCAATACTCATTAATTTTTTCTGCACCTTAATTGAATAAAAAGGCACCATAAGATTTTTTTTTTTTTTTTTAAACCCTTTTATATAATTTACAGGATTTTGGGGTCACTGATCGCGATCTTTTAATTATTGTTTAACTCCTCAAGAAAGCACATCGTGATTATGTCACCGCGTGCATAAAATATCCCTGATATTGGAAAATACTTATTATGCAATTATAGATTATTTCGAATGTTATATAAATTAATTTTTTTCTTGAGATTTGCAAGCGATAACTACAAAACTTCGAAGAGTTGATGCGAGAAAAAACTTAATGGCAAATAATATAGTTTGGAAGGAGAAATAAGAGGGTTTGATATCTTCTGGTGACCCAGAGCTGCTGTAAGTAGTTATTTCCCCCCTCCCGGGCCGAGCAACCGAACAGAAGTACCATGAAGACACGAACGAACGTTCACCAAAGTGCATCGTAACTATACGTAATACTTTTACGATTCTCTTGTCGACGACGGAGAGACGTCTTTCTTTCGATTTTCCCGGTCCCTCGTTCGCTATTATTTTATCTTGCGAAACCGTCTTCCTCTCTATCGTATCCCGCTATTGTTTCTCTCTCTTTTTTTTTCTTGTCTTTTCCGCACCATTACACGTATTTCCTCGCGTATTTCTTTATCATCGCATCCTTCGAATAGTATTAAAAATGCTGCATTTACGGTATCGAAAGTTTTGGCTCCAAAAATTTGATTTTGAAAAATGATCGGACGTTGGGGTAAAAAAAATAAAAAATTTGAAAAATTAATTTGAAAAAGTGGAGGATAAAAATTTGTTACGAAAAGGAGGAGAAAGAATCCTCTAACGTTAGATAAACGATAGCGTGTTTCGGGAGATAGTCAGGTCTCGGACTCTCGTGGATTTTCGATCCTTTGGGCGGCTTTTGGTGCACCGCCTCTTCAATCTGGATCCGTTAGTCACGGCGATCAATGACGCTCGTGTAACCCTCTATATCGCCCTCCGCGCCCGTCTAGAAAACGAGCCAACCGGGTCAGCAAACATCGAGTCGGTCGGCGCGCGCCCGCGATCACTGGAACCGATATCATATTAATATTAATGGCTCGCGTGTAAGCGTATAGATACGATGACGTTGAAGTTTGATTTATATCGGAGCCTCTTCCGGCTCCCTGTGACCCCGTGAACCCCAACGCGAATTACGAATCGCTGTTATATACATAGTTATACACGTATACATACCTAACGTAAAAGTCAGACAGCACTGATTATAACTCAATTTCACAGATTTTTCGATCTTTTTTTTTTCTACAGCTGCTAATTTTCGACAAAATATGTGTCTATGTAATTTGAAGGTCAATTTTTATCGATAATTTTAGACATTTAATAATAAAAAAGAAAATCTCTCTATAATTATTTGTCGATTGATCGAATATCGGAAGAAACGAGAAACTATTTCACGGGAGGCTATACTTTAATATCATAAATCGTAAACGGTACATCCCGTTTTTATTGCGTGTAAATTATTCGTCGGAGCTTTCCGCCGGTATATTTTTTATATTCCGATGAATTTTAATGAGGTTATCGTTTGTCTATTTTGCCGCTGCAAAAAGTACGATTTCACCGAGGATTCCTCGTTGAGCCGATCACGCGTCACAGTCACGCAGTTAAGAGTTAAAAGACAGATACGACAGTTTATTGCTTTATTTTGAGGCTTCAATGTTGACGACTATTATCTCGTGTCGAAAACATAGCGCTGTGTGCAATTGGTACAATGGACGGATTATTAATGCCTTTTTTGCTCGCTTTCCGCGTTAATTTTAACGACTTTTTAGGATTAAAAAATACGAAAGCACACGCATGACTAAGAATTAATGACTCTTTAACGCTCTTCGATCGAACGAAATCTTATCATCTTTGTTTTTTTTCTTATCTTCATCCAATCGATTTTACATCGATTCAGCAGGTGTCATTTCGAACTATCGATAGTCTAATCAACACATTTAAAAACATCGTTATCTCTTGTTTTCAATTACGTTATTAATTTTGAATTATCTCCATGTGCCGAATATGGAGTTGTCGAATTTTATTGAATTTTGTCGATAATTTGAGGGCTTTTTAGAAAAAATATATCACCCGAAAATTTTTGGAATTTCATATATTATAATTATTCTTTTCATCATCGTGTGAGAAATCGATTTTTTTCTTTTTGCATACATCGAGACAATGTCTTTAATAGCGTACAAAAAATTCCCGCATTTCTGGTTAATTTTGTTATTGCGTAATTCCGTAAATGTTAAAAATAATAAATATTTTTTAAATGATACTGTAGAACGAGACGCGTTTATGAAACGCAGTTTCCGTCAATTACGCGGACAAAAAAATTAGCATTACCGCAACGTTTTCTATAAATAGATGAAGAGCAGCATTCATTGCCGAGTTGGGAAAAAACCGCATGAGAAAAGAATTCGACGAGACTTTCGCATTAATATTGACGAGAAGCATCGGGTAAATAATTCTTGAAAAATGCGAAATGAACCGATAACTCGCAGTCGTTCTATCTACAATCGATATATCTGTATAGAGGCTAATAAATAAATGACGATTGCGTGAGCGATTCGAAGTCTTTTCGAGACTCACGAATATCATGTAGCTGCGTCGTTCAGTGCTGTCGAAGTAGAGTGGCAGTTAACAGGTCGTTATCTGCTGGTATCGGCGAGGAGTCGCGTCGTTACCGGGAGCGTCGCACACGTGTGTTTCTTCGACTACTCCGCATTCGTGCAAATGTATTGTGAAGTACACTGATTTCTTTCGCGAATGCTCTCTTCGAATGGCTCTCCTGTCGATCGATGTCACGCGCGCGGATAGGTGCACTCGATTATTTCGTCGATGTGTGAAAAGTTGAAGAAAACGACGAGAGACATGTGGCGATTTGTGGAAAAATAATATTCCGTCAGTTATCGATGATAAATATGAAGAAATTATCGAAGTGCAGTGATCTGTAAATAATGGAAAATTAAACAAAATTCAAACGGTTCCGAATTAAATAATTTAAAAAAATGGGTAATTAACAATACTTTCTTTATTAATCTACAGAGAAGATGAGCAAAATTTTGTGAACGCGAGTGATTTTTTTTTTCTTAAAATAAATGAATTACATTTTCGAAATATCGTTCTATAAGTGACGTACGCTTTTTCAAATTTAAAAAAGTGAATGAAAATGCAGTCTTCCGATACATATATTTCCGGATAAGCGAATTAAAAATTCGAAATAATTAAACATTTTTTTTTTACACGGAAATTTAATATCTAAAAATATGTAAACACTTTGTATCAACGTGAAATTTTGCTCATCTCTTACTTATACACTCGATTGCATTTTTCGTAACAACGAAAGTGTTGAGTTAACGAATAAGTGCATCAGATTAAATTTGTTTATTTTCGTAAAGTTTCATCGCGAATTTTTTTATTTTTCTTTCAGCGGGTATCGTGAGGTTTCTTTTTGCGATAATGCTTTGCATAGCAAATATGATAATTTATGGTCTTAAAGTTAATATATCGACGGCTATAATCGGTATGGTGAAGTCCAGAAATCATTCCGGCGGTGGAGCGTCAAACGAATGTCCGCAATTTGAGGAGAGCAACGGCCAGTCTTCTGCCGATCTCGATGGACCGTTCGAATGGTCTTCGACCGAACAAGGATTGGTGGTCAGTTTATACTTCGCTGGCTACTTGATCGGCATGTTTCCCGCCGGATATTTTTCCGATCGGTATGTAAATTTATAACTAAGAAAGAAAAAAAAAAACAGCAACAATGAAGATTGTTTCGATTATTTCGAAGGCTTTTTAAGATAAAAAAATCGATTATCGAACAATGCCGGTTATCTTAATCGAACGAATTCAATCGAATTATGGTAATGCAAATGTGAATTAATCATTTGATTCATACGATTAGATTGATCGGTGTTTTCCATCCGACTACACAGCTGAGCTAATAATGGCGAACTAATAAAAATTTGTATCATTTTAATTTTTTTCTCAAACGAAAAAAAAAGGTTCAACACAAAGTGGGTGCTTCTGATTTGCATATTCTGCAATTCAATTTTTACGATTCTCGTGCCTGTGGCAGCGAATGCGATCGGTGCACTTCTTACCCTCCGATTTCTCACCGGTCTCGTGAGTTCGGCAAATATTCCGGTGGTCACCGTTCTCGTTAGCAAATGGGTTGTCTACGAGGAGAAGAGCATGTGGGTGGGAATAATTTATGCCGGTACATCGCTCGGCACAGTAATTTCGATTCTCTCGTCGGGTCTCATTATGAAATATTTGAATTGGGAATCGGTGTTCTACATTCACGGATGTTTGCCCCTCTTATGGTGCATCGTTTTCGCAATTTTTTTCGCCGACAATCCCGAGAGTCAAAAAATGATAAGCGAGAGCGAGCGAAATCTTTTGATCACATCGTACGGTCATCGTACGCCTGGATCTGCAAATGTGCGAATACCCTGGCGCCGTATATTCACATCGCGACCATTTTGGGCCCTACTGGTCACCAATACGTTGGGCAACTGCTGTTGGTACTTTTTGTTAACTCAACTACCGCTCTACATGAATAAAATGCTCAGATACGACATAACTGCGGTGAGTATTTGCATTAAATTTATCATAAATGCCGATCTATTGCAGGAAGATAGATGTTCTTTGCTCAGCTGGAGAATAATTTTGCTCCATAATTCAGAGATTCCATCAACTTTATTCAAATTCCATCCATTCATTCTTTTGACGTAAAAAATTCTAGAAAATTAAGACGTTTGAGAAATAATTTCACATTTATTGATCACCTAATCTGATAATAAATACTGACAGTAAATCGCGATGAATTTCGTATTCAAATTCGGATTTAGGTTCATATTTATGTTTCGATTCCAATTTCGAATTATTGTCGAATGTTTGCAGAATGTTTTCTATTTTTGCAAAATTTTTTAAAAAATTGTCATTTTCGAAAATTCATTGGATAATCACTAATCAACTCACGTGAAATGAAATACCTTCAGCTGGTCTTGGATTTCATCTTCTACTGTTTTATCTTACGGGGTTTTTTGATAGATATCTTTGTCATTGATCTTTAGAACTCAGCAATCAGCTGTTTGCCGTATTTAATAAACGCCTTTACGAATCCACTATTGGGAAAAGTATTGGACATCGGTAGAGAACGCGGATACTGGACGCAAACTTCTGCACGAAAAACTGCCGTAGCGATAAGTGCGTTCGGATTATTTCTTTTTTTTTCTTTCCCATTGTCTCCAACGGTATTATAGATTGGAGATACGACACTATTGATATTTATCAATTCAATGTTTATCAATTCAGGTTGCATACCGCCGAGTATTCTTATGCTCGCTATTGCTTATGTCGGATGCGAGAGAGTCGCAACAACGATCATGCTGATTCTGAGTATAATAATAGCCGGCGCTATATTCGTCGGACATCTCACTAATCAGAATGACTTGGCGCCAAATTATGCTGGTATTCTCATGGGTGTGACAAACACTCCGGGAACTATATCGGCATTCGCATTGCCAGCGCTTGTTGGCGCTCTAACGGAAGGAGGGGTAATTATATTGTTACATCCTGAATTTTCGATCAATTTTTTTCGATCAATTGTACTTTCGGTCAATTTTCCGCAAAGCATTAGCAGTAGAGAACTTGTCATCTCGAGGTCACGTTTTGTTTAGCAATGTTTCGCAATGAAAAAAAATTGCGGGAAGTTTCGATTTTTTTTTTTTTTTTGAAAATTTCATTTTTTGAGTTATTGATGATTTTGGCAAATATAAACGTCAGTTTCAGTCACATACTCCCGTATCTTTGATATGAACATAAATGAGGATCCATTTTTTGCTTCAGCATACCTTTGAACGTTGGAGAATCATTTTTTGGATCAACATAGCCGCGCAAATGGGAGCATTTTTAGTTTTCGTTCTATTTGGCTCGGCGAAGATACAGGACTGGAATTATCCCGATGGAAAACCGCCGATCGTAGCTGCCGAGTCGTCAAATAAAGAAAAGGATGCCAATTCGGAACAACAAAAAAATGTTTAATAATCGAATATTATCGAATGTACGTAAGCAAAACCGCCGTCGAGGCGGCAATTCTGAATTATAGATTAATTTCTCAACATTTTCGTGTACTCCTTGTCGGCTAAAAAAAAATAAAAAAAAATTACGCTCCACATTGGTCGCTAAAAAATTTTTAATTAGCACCATACACTATCAAAGCAATTTTTTTGATACCATTTTATCAAAGGAAAATCTCGATAAATGACGAGAATAATATCGCAACAAAAATTTTGTAGCGGAAGGGAATGAAAAAATTGTGCGGTATTCTTCGCCTTGGTGAACGTTCGATGCGTCCCGCGTACGCAAGGCAAGAGAACCACAATTAGCGCGAGACCACCCGCGCGTTGACCGGCCAATTAAATGCCACCTGGTCGAGATAAAAGAAGCGAAAAAAAAAAAAAAAAAATACAAGAAAAAGAAAACAAAAATGTTACGTATCCCAATTAGACGTGTCTGGTACACGGGTTGTTCCGTCGTACTTCTCTCGTACTGCGTTGCGCATCGACTACGAAGAGAAAGGAACAAGAACGGTAGACGAATTAAAAAAAAATATTTAAAAACAAAAAAAATAAAAAAAAAAACAAGTAGAAAAAGAGTGAAAGAGGCGCCCGCGTTGAAACGCTCAACTCTCGCGCTTCCCCGCGTAGATTATTTACGGCGTTTGAAATATTGCGTTTGCAATCTATTTTCGGGCTATCGCCTGCGGTCGTACTGGTAGAGCCGTAGAGTTGGGGGTCGCAGGGGTTTTGCAGCAACTCGAGAGAACTTCGGCCGACGAAGGGGCGGGAGAGAGGGGGAGGGAGGTACCGACCGAGAGCAAGCGGAACACCGCGAGTAAACATGTGGAAGAGTACGAGAGAAAACGTGGGAGCACAGGCTTCAGCTTTTGCCAAGTCATTTCCTCTTTCCGTTTAAATATTCCGGACCCCCCTAAGGCAACAAGAGCTCTGCTCCGAATCGCGCTGAGACTCACCTCTCAACTTTCTTACTCACTCGATCTCTTTCGGGTTTCTTCTTAACAGTCCATCTTTTCACTTTCTCAATCTTTCTTCCCCGTCGCTCGGCTCCTTTCGTCGCTCATCCTAATATAGATATATATAGATATATACACACGAAAGTTATTGAAAATTTGATGGAACGGAGATTCGATAAATTCGGTTTCGCCGAATTGTTTCCTACGACTCGAGGGATTCCGCAGTATCTTGCGAATTTTCTTAGAGCAATTTACGGACGAATTATTGTTTTTCGATGTCTCTTTTTATTCTACACGAAGAGAAGGTTCTGATAAACATTACCATGGCGTCTGCAAAAAATTACTATAGTGCCTTGTAACGCGGCGCTACAGCGCCCTCTATGGCAGAAAGTACGAAACTTATAAGAATTTTTCCTATAAATATGTGGACTTTTTGTCAGAACTTATGGTAAAAATTGTTATAAGTTTCGCACTTTCTGCCATAGGGGGCGCTATAGCGCGGCGTTACTAGAAATTATAGTCATTTTTTACAGACGCAAATGTTTATCAGCTCCTTCTCTCCGTCTACCGATTTAACTCACCTGAATTTGAAAAATAAAACGTACATTTTGAAAGTTCTCCATTTTTGGTAAATTGCGATGAGAGAAAGTATCAGAAGTATCAAAGAATTACAACGGAATCGAACGTAGCGGGTAAATTTAATCGATTTAATACATTGCCGCGTAAGCGGTAAAGTAACGATGATGCGAGTATTTCGATCTCATCGTATATTGACAACAATAATGGTAAACCAGTATTTAACACAATGTTAATTGGAATTATATCTTTGGTACAACTGAATGATCGTCTAACGAAGATCCGAGACTAACAAGAGCGGAACAGTAAAGTGATCAATCGAGCGTCAAAGCACGATATATTCTCCGCTCGTGTTCGCGTCAGTTGATATTTCGCGCGGCGGTAATGTGTTTGATCGACTGTAGCGCGGATATACCTCCCTAAGGGACGGGGTACGTATTAGTTTCACGGAAAGTTGGTCTTGCGAAACAGCGTCGGAAATGGAGATTAACATAGTCGAAATGCCGAACAGACTCGAGAACGTTTAATCGCAGAAAATAACTCGAAACTATAACAGATAGATAAACAGCAACAAATTTATTTATAGAACGTATTTTTCATCTTAATGGAATAAAAAAGTGTATTTATCACAATTTTTTTTTTTTTTTTTTTTTACGAACTATTGAAACACTATTTAGATTTTTCATTTATTATATTGGGTATAAAACAAATTGTGTAAAAAAAATTGATCGATTTTCGGTTTAAAGGATTTGCGACTTTATTGGTTCAATTGATGATTTGCCGGAATTTATTCGATTTTATTGTCGTTTTTGTCGCGACACCTCGTTTTGTCGTCTGGATATCGAGTGGCCAAGTGATCGTATGAATAACATATATGTCCGTGTCGTGAATACGTGTCCTTTTAATCCCTCGAACAGGTGACTCTCCTCGTCACATTTCTTATATGGCCAGTTGAGCCGCTGAACAACCTGCCGCCGCGGAATCCTTCGATGATCCATCGCCGCGATATTACACTCGCATATGCGCAGCGTGGGAAAACACCTGTCTTTCTCGATCGCATCTGTATGGTTTTTTTTTTATATTCAACTCACATGTACCGACGAGGGTGATGCAGCCATCGTCTATACTATGGATCAAAGAGATCTCACTAAGATCATCTCAGCGATCGCGTATAAAAAAAAAATGAAAGCCGATTAAGTGTTACGCCACAGCTTATTAATAATTTCGATTTAATCGATTATCGTTCTTGGGCTATGAATAGGTTATCAATAAAAAAAAAAAGATGAAAAAAACGTAACAAAATGGTATCAATTTTTACCATCAATTAATTTATACATTTCTGACGCACGACAAAATAAATACCAGACACTGACTTTTCTCACCCATTCAATTATCCGTACTATGTCCTCTCTGAGTACCAAAACAAAAAATAAATAAACAAAAGAGTGTATTAAATCTTATACCGCTTTAAACTCCAACTCACAAACTCTACATTCATTTTATCGATATTCGTCTGCGAGGAACAAGGCGAATCGTCTGTCTAATCGGACGGACTGTCTGCCACCGAATTTATTACACACGTTTATCGCAATGCTTCTACAACTCACTAAATTTCTCGTGCACCGCCTCATGTCTCTATCATTCACAACACTCTCGTGCGACGTACACACATTTCAACGCTGAGAATCTAAATCAGTATGAGTAAAGATCTACCTGCGTTATATACCGACGCATCCTGAGCTCAATTTCCTACGAAATGTCAGGAATTGTTAATCTCCCGGTGTCAGGAGACAGGCATTACACGTGTGGCCATCGTGCAAGTAGTACGTACACCGTACAGTCAGCAGGCGAAGCGCACTATGTGTTTCCTCTTTCTCTCCTCTCCGCCCCGACCGCGTTTCACCATTCAGTGAAGGACCATATCCACGGAGGATATAGGCGCCGCAATGGAATCGGCTTCCTCTCGTGTCGGTAGTAACACGACCACCTACGCCGGCTTAACACTATCGCAAAACGGGTACACGCCACGGTTTCACTAGTGGCGTTAAGAGACATTCACCGGCATGCGAGATACTCCCCAACCCAAACCAGCGCAGACCGCACCGTTATTACTAGCGATAAATCGCCACATTTAATAAGAGCCGCGTACGAGCTTCCGCCACGCCATCCCAGAGAGACGGCTGGTGGAGCACCTCCTAGCCAAGGTGCGGGGACTTCCTCCGAGAATCGGGGAAAGTCGATGAGAGAGAAAGACGTGGAAATATGAAGGATAAGAGTAACCGATGAGAAGGATAAAACATACTTCCTGCAAGGGTTGCAAGTTTTTACCATTCAAATCACTTTTGCCTTTCTTCAGCGATTTCTCCTTCGTCTTTTCGAAATTCTTCCGAAATATCTTGGTTGTGAAATTTGAAATTCGGGTTATCCTGGATACGAGGGATGATAAAAAAAATTATACTGCAAGAATTCGATATTGGAAAAAATTTTTTAGAAAAATTTGAAAATTTCCGACTGAAAAAAAGAGTGAAATAACAATTAATTATTCACGTGTCATAGTCGTACGATTTCTTCGGCATTCAGTATGGAAATCTCCCGACTATAACATGTGAATAATTAATTGTTATTTCACTCTTTTTTTCAGTCGGAAATTTTTTAATTTTTCTAAATTTTTTTTCAAATATCGAATTCTTGCAGTGCGGTTTTTTTTTATCATCCCTCGTGCCCAGGATATCCCAAGTTTCAAGTTCTCTATTGCAAACGACATTGACTGTACGTCATAGAATCGGTGTATCAAATTTTGTCAATTAATTTTTAGTCGTTTTCAAGAACATTACATTTAAAATAAATTTTATTTAAAAATTAATCAATTTTAGGATTGAATTAATTTTTAATAAGTTTTTGTATCTTGAATGAAGCGTTCTTTTATCATCTTAATTATTTTCAAAATACATTTGCACGTATTATTTTTTTATTTTTGAAATATCATTTAATCAGTATATTTTCTTTGGCAACACTTATCAATAGTTCAATATTAATTACCTAATGGATTGAATGTACATACATTTGTTTGCATTCATGGTATAGAGGTATCCATAACTAACGAAATACGATCGAATGAAGAGTAAATATTGTAAAAATATCAATAAAAGTTAATCAAATTTGATTTGAACGTATAAATATGAAATAAATTTGTTGATTTTATCTCTGTGAAATCGCATCGAGCTCCAGGCACGTTTCAATGCGACACGTTCGTCTATTCGCTCGGAGAACAAAAGTACTCTCGTAGTTACAGCACCGATATTGCGGACAGGTTGACACACCAACCATCGGTAAAATTTCCGATATTTTATCGATCATTAACGAGTCGAATACAAAAAAAAAACTAGCAAAGCTTTATAACTTTTCGTTGGCTACTACTACTACTTTTTGTTCCCGTTCCCCTTCGTGCATCGTTAAAAATGAACGACGATCATTAAAACGAGGTCGTCGACACTCGATATTCCGACAACATTTATATCCTCTTACTCTATGCACCAAACTCTGCTAGTATCGCAGAGTCGTCCATCGATGAAAAAAAAATGAAATAAATAAAACAATTTTTTTCGTATACATGCATTTAACTCGAACAATTGAATTTCAAATTAAGTAATCGAAGCTCCGAGTGTTCGCGATTAATACGAGACTCTCGATGAAAGCTCGAACGATGACAAATATCGACATGAAATCGTCGAATTTCGAAGCGAAAAAAAAATGTATTTCTCGGTTATTACCGTTTTTATAAAAATTTCGGAACGCGATGAAGACGTCACATTTTCATGTATTTATACACAAAAAGAAAATAATTGAATGTATTTTCTTGACAGTAATATAAATTGTATAATTTTTTATTCTTTTTTATTTTATATTGACAAACGTAAAATTTATTAATTTAATTATGATTTTGACATTATGTTTATTTTTACATTCCTGAAAAACCGACAGTGAGTATTGCAGTGTGCCGTGAGACTCCAAATCGATTTTTAGTTGCAACGGGTGACCGGGCAGAAGGTGAATGTGGGTCAGTGGAAGCAAAGGGTAAGTAAAGTATGCAGAACGTCGACGTGCTTGAGTCGGTTGGCACGGGGAGGTGTAAAGCTGGAAGAAAGTGTGAGAGAGAGAAAACAACAGAGGAAGGGGTTATATAGTCAGCTGACGAGGTAGCACCACCAACCGGTCCGTCTCATGTAGTTCTTCCCTTTCCTACCTCGAGGCGGCCAGGTTTGCGCTCGCACACAGCGTGCGCTCGACAACCCCTGGCCGATATGCGGTGAACTGTGTTCAGATCACGTTTAAGCTCGGCTATACCTGTGTAACTCAACCGTACGTTAAACATCACGTGCAAGCATTTATATACATGCGGCACGCACCTGCACGTGCGTAACCCAAGGCTACGGGTAAAGGGTGAAAGCAAATATTTAGAAATGTGACTTAGAAGAGCGAGACGCGCTTATTTCACGTGGATACGGTACCGTTTAGAACTTTTCATTACATTTCGCATTATCGCATCATTATCGCACAAAAAACTGTTACAAAATAGTTATTTGTATAGTAAGGGCGCAAAAAGGTGGCAAAACTGCACTCGTGCAGAATTGCCAACTGCATTGCATTGCATTTTTGCAATTTTTTGTGCTGATTGCGTGAAAACCTCGACTTTGAGTGCTCTAACCTCACTGACCTGTGCGCAGAAAGACACCTTCTACGCACTAGTGCGTAGAAAGTGACGTATATTGCGTTTTGCGCATGCGTCGACATTTCTACGCACTCTGACCAAAGAAGTGACGTTCTACGCACTGAACGTAAGCACGAAAAGTCGAACTTTTCGCGCAGGCAGCACGAAAAATTATATTATGTAAAAAAAAAAAATGTAACAGATTTTTTGTTACTTTTCAATCGTCACGAATGCGAGTTGTTTAAAATTGCAGCGATGTAATTACTTAAAAAGCACCGAATCGATGTGTGGGAGATGAATGGTTTTTCACTCAGAAAAATTAATTCACATTCGCATCTGACTTTATTTATTCATTATCTGATTCGAGGCTCGTTCGCGGCAAAACAATAAGCGGCCGGGTAATTTTTAATGTTTGACTTTTTTTCTACCAGTCATTTAGGTAATTGCTAACCAAAAATAAATATTCCGATGGAAACAACGTGTATCCTGAGATATATACATCATATCGAATTTTCTGTCAGAAAATATATATTTTATTTCCGTGGAAATAATACTTTATTTCTATTTCTATGGCTTGGTTATCAACAGTATATTAATAACCATCGAGGGTAATTGTGAAGGAAAATCAAAGTAACGATAATTGCGAAACGAATAAATCAAATAGAAAAATTACTATGTATCCTCTTTCCATAAAATATCAAAAAGTGTACTTTTCTTTTATGGATACGTTTATTGAAAGGACATCGACTTTGCGCTAATGCCTGTAAGATTCTTCGGGGTTTACTCCAATTAGCGACTTTTCTGGAATCGATGCTTGGGCACTTACTCTACGTATACATATAATAACTCCTGCATCACGATAATTATAACCAGATGGAAACTTCTGGCATAGATTGGCTCGGTGTCGAGTTGTTCGCGAAAGACCCACAGCGCCCACTCAATATTGCTCGGTTGCATGGAGCGTCAGTCATGCAATCAACGATGAAACGGGAATTAAATTTTGAGCGCAAAGCAGAAACGGAGACTGGAATGCATTCGAGTGGTACGAAAGATAATTTGAAAATATAGGTAAAGACACTATAGAAGGTTATAATAAAGGCCCTTAATCATTCTATTTTACGCGAAACATATATATATGTGTATATATTTCAAAGAATATGCATTTTTACTGATTCGATTTTATCATATTTTTCTTCAAATAACATGAAACAATTAGTTTTTCCAAGGAAATCTTATTCTTGTATTATTGATCGCATCGTTTGTCATTAAATCTGAAAACCACCGACTTATCCATTTTTTTCTGGTAGAAATAGCAACATTTTTCCAATCAATATTGAATAACCTATGGAAATAACGTTAAAGTCGTACGATAATGAAACACGAACGATTTTTTTTTTATTTATGCCAAATAGTGCTTTCTATAGTGTCTTCATGATACCCATGTCGCGAAAAAAGGCATAAAAAAAGAACTCTGAAATTATTTATGTTCTGAATTATTTTCTTGTTCCACTGATCAACATTTGAATTGGCTTCACCTCAATTCAAATCCACGTCGCTCGGGGCTGTGTCCAACCTCATTCAACACCCTCCCTTACCTTTCTTCTTTTGGCGCACCCCTTCGCTAACCCCTGACTCTGCATCCCCTCCTGGTTGCCTTTAATAATTCTCTTATACCTCATCTCTGCCACGAACTCGGAGCCCCGTCAAAGAGCCTCGGGTTATTGCACGCGTTCATTGTTGTCCCTTCGCACTTTATTGTTGTTTCAATTACGTCCGAAAGACCAGACTTCTCCCGCCGCTTTCTTCCCCTTCCCTCGTAGTTTGTGCGTATTGCTTCGGCGACATTCATAACCCTCTCACTTATAATCCCTTCGCAATGCATCCCTTATTCGTAGCTTCTCCTGGTTCTGCTGTTTTCTTTTTCGGTGTTCTTTCTTCTCTCGATCAGCTTCTCTCGTTCGTCATCGTGACCAACGGTAACCACTCCGGACAACTTCCATGGACTCTTTGCCAACCCCCCGCCACTTCATCCACCACGATTTTCCCCCATCTACGGACAGAGTCCACGGCATATTGCGCATGCATAATTTAACGCGCTTCCGAACAAATAACAAAGTTTTCGCATGCTGATGAGTAGATATACCGCTTCGCCCACTGATTTTCGACTGCCGTAGCGTGGGCCACGGGATGTAATAGCGCCGACTGACACTGACACATTTTCATTCGGAGTTTCCAACGTGTGTCCCGGCGATAGATGCAAAAGGGGGAAAAGGGTTTCTGCGAGCGAACATCAAGCTTTGCGAGCGAATAACAATGCCGTAGTTTGGTGGTTACATTAGCTGAAAGGGCAACGAAAGTATTTTACGATATTGAACAAATAAAAAAATATATCGTCAATTACCTCTTATGTAGCAAAAATCAATATTGTTTATAAGAATTTATTTAATATTTGACTGCAGCTGAACGAAAAAATTATTTCGTAATTTTTTTTGCAACGCACGCACGCGATTTTTTTTGCATTGGCTGCGAGCTATTTTAGGCGTTATTATTTCTCGTTCGCGTAGTATTGTGTCACGAAATGCCGTGACGTAGATTCTGACAATCGGTGCTGAGTTCGCAGTAGAAGTAATACAGCCGTTCGAATTGCTCTATATATAGCTTCCACTGCATCATGCATCACCTCTTTTCTAGCGATCACGCGACCTGAAGTTACGTTAGTCCAATGGGACCCTCGTGAACGTTTATCCGCGATCGTCCGAGTGAGAAGCCGGAAACTCTCGCCCCCGATTAGCGATTATAAATATCCTCAAACACTTTAAATATTTAAATATCCTTAAAGTAATGGAACCCGCAATTACGAATGCTATAATGATTAAGTGCATATAAAATGTTTATTTAAGTGCATATAAAATTCTGATTGGCGTATTGCACCCTTTTTATAGTCGAATAAATAACACGTCAATGATTTGACTTAAAAAAAAAAAAAAAAAAAAAAAAATTCCGCACACACTTTTATTTTTTTAAAAGTCTGGATGTAGGAAAAAAAGGGTTGTTGAGAATTTATCCGCACCCTTTCCCAGCCCTTCTGATTGTACGCTCCGTCATCATTTCCGCGGGTAATCGTATAAGAGCACACGAAGTCTGACATTCCAACGTTGCTTGAGAGGAAAGACCCCGGAGAACTGAAAAAGGAAATCCTCTTGATCGTCATTCGCGCTGCCTTCTGGTCTCCTCTTCCGTCCCTTGTCCCTTGCCGTGCTTTCTCGCTCGAGCTCTCTCAGTTTCAACGAGAGATAAAGGGTTGTAAGCGCACTCGAGGTTTGTAAGGCACGTCGGAGGACTCTTTTCCGCATCCCGCTCGACGACGACGCCGACGACGACGACGATTTGTCAAAAACATTCCTCGTTTGAATTTATGCTGTTTTTCCGAGCGTGTTTAGTCGTCGTCGTCGACGTCGTCGTCGTTTCTCTTCTTCTACCCACTCGTTCATCTCGTTTCGTCTGACTATCAGTACGTCGACCTTTTTACCTTCGTTTCCACAAATTCTGTAAGCGTCATGCAGTGAACAATGAATAAACCATTCGTTAAAAAGTCACCACACGGTTTAAAAAATAATTTTTTTTTGGTTACCAATAATTTTGATGTTCTTACTTTCGACTTTATTATTTTAGTATACAGTGCATTTTATGTCACTTAATGATAGAAATATCCATTGTTCTGATTTTTTCCAATGCTTCATTTTTTATTTAACACTCGGGATTTTGGTGGAAATTACATACGTTGAAATATTAAAATCGTTAAATATTAATGACAGATACTGTTCGATTTGTCGTTAATTTTATTAATATTAGTACGAAATATTAGTGAAACGGCAAATATTGAAAATTCCCGAATTTATCATTGAATCTATGTTTGATCCACGTGATTCCGTAACTTCATCGAAATAATATTTGCGCGAGAGTAATTCAATGAAAAGCAATTTGTTAATTTGTATAATTCCGTTCGAAGAACTGATAATTTCTACGAATATCTCCGGTATGAATATTTATTTTTACCAATAAACTAAATAATATATTTTTTTATCGTGGGACAGTCGTAATTCTTGTGGAGGATGCTGTTGAATTATAATTATGCATTTGATAATTAAATCGTGTTGTCTCTCAATTCCGCAAAATTGTTGGCTAATGACACGGTGGTGCTGATGCGTCATTGTAGCTGACTTGCGAAAGAAAAAGCACAGTCAAGAGATAAGTCGTACGAAGATCGATGTACTGCGAAAATAAGAATAAAGAATTCTTAAGATTATAAGGAAAGAGGAAATAAGGTAAATTTACAAGTGCGATGTCCTGATAAATTAAACTGATTAAAAGTAAATTGGTACAATCGGAGATCGCGACATTGTATTTTATACATAATAATGACAAACTTCTCAACTCCCGAACATAACGATATAAATAAGTCAATTGGGTTGACCCCATTTTTTTTCTCTCCGCTCTCATTCGGATGCTTACAAAAAGAATCGCCGAATAAATAAAATACCATTCGACTCCAATAATTGAACTCATTATAAACGATTCAAATCTTTTAAAGAACATTGCAATGTAGACGATTCAGAAAAACATTACTCGTTGGTTAACACTCTGCATTTTTAAAATAGCTAAACCAAACAGCTTTTTTTCGTATTTTTGCAAATCTCAAAGTGCAAAGTACAATTTAAGATTTTTTTGATTAAGATTAATTTTTAAGATTAAAATTGATTTAAGATTTCAATATCTGTTGCGTAAGACTTTGTTTAAAAGGATTAAAGAAATCTTCGATCCAACCGTCTATCGACATCCGGCCAACAAATATTACTTGTAGATAAAACATTAAAAAAACTATTAAGTCGTTTTATCGCAAGATTCACAAATTTAATTTACCCTTAAACCGCTATAGTGGAAAATACGTATAATTTGTGGATGATCGCACGGTGTACGTGTTGCTAGCCAAGAGTTTCTGATTCCGCAGCCACGAACAAGTCGTGATGCTGCGGCGGCGGCTTTGAATAGTAGTATATAGGTATATATAACGCGTGGTACACTTCAGAAGGTACTCAACCACTCTACGAAGGGTAATCTAGGTCGAGTCCGGCTGGGGTAGCATCCCTTAATTAATTAACTCCTTGCCGTGGCAGCAAAGGAATAAAGTAGCTTGGAGAGAGAAAAGGTAGAAAGATGAGATAAAAGTAATGAAGATGGAAACAAGTCAGAGTGAAAAGAAAAAAAAAATGTAAGCAAGTGCGCCCCACGTACCACTCTGTAGTCGAGGATCCGCTGAAAGAGCCGAGTTGAAGTCTGCGGGAGGCGAAATGATTCGGTGCAAAATAAGAGCGAAACGGTTTGACCCTCGGGCGCTATTTATTACCGCGCTTTAAAACCGGCGTAGACCCCCGAGTACGTGAATCCCGGAAATACACAGCTCACAGAGAAGTTGGAACGATCTCGGGTCTTTAATATACGCTGTATGAAAGTGGAAACGGGAATAAAGAAAGGTAGACCGAGCAGGCAGTCGTCGACTAATTGGAAGGGTTAAAACGGCCGCGTCGAGTTACTCTTCTCGTATCAAAGAATTAAAAGGATCAACATTTGAACATAAATAAATTATTAACCATTACTCTTCCCTCCACCCATTTTTTTTGTGGACATGATATCATTAACTGTACGGGAATTCGTGTAATGTACCGAATAACCAAATCGTTGATAGCCCTTAATTACTACCAGTAATGCCTGAATTTTTAATGACAAATTAATTCAATTTTTATCCATGCTATTCGTTTTACAGAGAAATATCAATGGAGAATTACTTTAACATCGTAAGATCGCGATCATGAAATTTAAAAAGCTTGTATACGTATATCCGCAATTAGGTCATCTCATCTCTTACCTTTTCTAAGTAATCCTGCTGATATGCAATATCCACCGATTATATTCCAAGTTTTGTACGCGAAAGTTGCGACTTACTTTAGACAGGTGAGCGATTGGCTAATTAACCGATTTCCACTGAAATCCTGGAATTTTGAGTGGAACTGTCATGTCCTTGCTACTTCGTCTTTGAGTTCGCGGCGGCATCACCAACGCACGCAAGTTACTTCAACTTCCGACAGCCTTACCTTTCCTCCATTCTAGCTATTGCGCAGAATACCTAAATTACCCATGGAAGCAACAAGCCAATGCTGACGTACGTGAAGTTATCAATGAGTAATTGAATCGATAGGAAAATCGCCATTCAACCGTCCAAACATCTTCGTCAATTACTCATTTCTCTCGGATGGTGATTAGATTCCGGAAGATTTAACGCGTGGGGAGGAATTCATTGGATCGCCAGGACGACATTTGCATCAGCGACGATCCATCGGATGTCGATCGTGGAGACGTTGGAAATCGGTGAATAACATAGATCGAAGAGGATGCGACGTCACGAAAGCGATAGGAAAGGATAAGGAAGGACGATAGAGAAACGGGTTTATATACGCACACGGAATCGGGAGGGAACCCCCACAAGTAAATGCCAGTTATGCATGGGCGCAGATAGACGGAACGGGGAATGTCTGTGATCCAAGCTAATGAGCAATTAGTAACGGAGCCCCGTTCGCCGTATAGAACGACGAACGAACGTGGCAGCCACATGCCTCGCACTAAACCACGGCATCCGGCTCACTGGCTGTTTCGGCCCGGCAGCATCTATGCCATCAAAGATTTACTGCCCAAAGTGGTTGGTGCCGTGTTCTACGTTTATCCTAGCATCACGCCACGCGGGTACCGAATAGATCTCACGCGGTAATACATTCATATGTGTAGATGTACGATTGACGTTAATCCAAATGTAAGCTAAGTCTTCCGGACACTGGGATCGCCACGGCTCTTGACGCTTTGATCCGTTTTTGCATTTGCTAGGAGGAGGTTATCAGCAAATCATCAGCAAGATCGACGGCATGCCGAATCTGATTTCTTTAACTTCGTTGCGTCCTTTGTGAAAGTAATTCGAGACTTATTATAATAAGAGAGTCTGATTCGTAGTTCGTATGGAATGCGACTGACAAGACCACCAAATCTTGATGAATCCAAAGAATCCCATTATTGATGGCCTGAACTCGATATCATGGGTAATAATAGCAAATAGGTCTAGAAATCAACGAAAGCTACTATAACCTTTTACAGAAAAATAGTCGATTGTGTTGAATTGAGAAAGATTTTGAATCAACGTTCCCGATGTTTCGACGCACGCGTGACTGAGGTTTAAACGAAGCAAATACAATCGTAGAAAATGTTGGTATAGCGAGGAAACTTCGAAAGACACGGGCAGCGTGAAAACCTCGGTGGATTGTACGAACGAGTAGACGAGAATCGAATTCGACATCACGTGTCGTTGAATCTAGAGCAAGTAGAAAGTAGTGGCAAGAGGGGGCGGGCGGAAGCGAAGGGTGTGAGTGGCTTTCCGATACAAAAGATGATAGCCGGAAGCAACAGTCAAGAGAAACTGGCCGACTTGTTTCCAACACTTCGGGGTTCTACACTTGCTTCAGCCATGTGTATTGTAGCAGGTCAGTTGAAGGAGGTATATATGTATGTAGTGAGCTGATAAGGAAACGGTGGTAGTAGTAAGCCGACCCGTCGATCGGGTGCATTTAAACGGAATCTCGAGACTGACAAGAGGAACGGTTAGAGAAAACGTGATGGGAAAGGAGGAAGAGAGAATAGAGAAATCGATGCTAAAATGACCCACCGAGCTTTGGTTAGGTGAAACGTGAACTCAATAGAGATACAATCGCGGTGGTTAGTATCCTTTGCTCGCCTGTCTCTCTTGTACAGGCTTCTCCGAGGTAAACGAAAGGATTTCGATATGATATCCAACATGTAGAAAAGGGTGAAATTGGTCTGCTATGATTCGTATCTTAAGATCGTTGAATTGGTAAACTGTTCAGTGATCCATAAAAGATCGATAAGTCGATGGGATAGGAATCATGGGGCTGATGATGATGTCGAAATTAATTTGATTCTTTCCCAACGACACGTTAATTGCACGTCCACATGCATGGCTATTATTTTGGAAAATCGATCAATTTGGATTTTTCCGCAAGTTCATGCGATTGGATCATTTATCTTGAACCGGCGAGTTTCGGAATATATGTGAACATTGTCGCGCGCGGCTGTCTCATCGATCGTCGAGGATACTACACGGTGAAACAACTGTTTCGACTTGGCTGATTAAACGTCCAGAGGGTCGATGTAGGCCCTCGACATTTTCGTCCGGCGTTTACCGTCACTACAAGGACGTCGCGCTATGTCGGCGACCCGCACCTGAAGCGAAAAGGGTTGTCGGAGGGGACGTAGGCGAGTCGACTGTGAGGGTGAAAGCGAACGAAAGTGAGTGTGAGGACCGCGGGAGAACAGTGCACAGAGAGGAAGCACAGGAAGAAGCGAACCAAGGGCTCGGGGGTTTGGTGAGGCAAGGATGGGCTAATTGGATGTCGGAGGCGCAATCTTGCGGTCTCCATTTGTCATTTGGTTGTGCGAGATCGTTCTCTCCTCTTCAACCGCCAACTCTTATGCCCTCCCTCTTCCGTCCCCCGGATTCCACTTTTCCTTGCCAACCTTTGCTACTTCACCATCATTCCCTGATGCCTTCACAACGTATCTCTGTTATTCCGATTTATCTTCTTCGCTTTGCCGGAAACCCTTTTTCCGCTAGCAGCCATGCGTACTACAATCGTTAGAAACACACAACGATGCTTCAGTCAACCTTGACCTTGGGAATCGGATATTACGCAGCTGGGCTAATTTTAGATGCTTTGTTAGCGAGTCTCGCTGAAAAGCGGCTTGATCTACAGAAAAGATCTATATATGAAATATCTGTTTGATCGAGAAATCTTCGAGAAGGGGTCGAAATCTGATAAAACTAATCAATTTTTAAGGATCATATCGACAACTTAATTCTACCATACTTACCCCTGAAGAAACGCGAAGATCATGAAGGAAAATAAGGTCTGACTTACCTGAAACAAAGAAAAACAAGAAAATAATTAGATTAATAATATAATGCTACTTATCTCAAATGCATCATACAATAACACGTCGTAACAAAGATTGTATGCACGGTTTGTCTGCATTATCAACGCGTTTAGTTTGTAAATCAGTGTAACAGTAGAACAGCAGGATAAATGGACAAATTGAAATATAAGCCGAAACGTCCAATACGTTTCTATGAAAACAGGAGGAAGACAAACGAGAATGCCGAACATCGGAAATGCCAGCATTCTGATTCACCGAGTAAACACAGTGTTTGTCTGTACAGATATACACATATATGCCGTCGGGAAAGAAAACAGAGGAGGAAGAGGAGAGCAGGCATGACGCTAGGGTGAAGCTGTATCGAGGGTAATGAAGATGTATGGTCGTTGGTATACGGGATCGATAGATCGCCGAGTTCGTGGTTGGAATCGATAATCGATCCATTAGCAACTCCGTCAGGCAGTCCTTCGTTGCTCCTTTTGCTGCTCCGGTACATCCGTTCTCAGTCTTCTTCATCCGTGTCCATTCGCTTTACCTCCCTTTCTCGGAAGTTCGATTCGCATCTCACCTGTAAGCACATTTCCTATCCACGACCATTTCTGTATATATATATACAAGTTCGCGCATATTTCACGCCACAATAAGTATCACAGACTTACCGTAATACTGACTACGTGGATATCATTCGGTACTTCCCGGGTGCAAAATGACGTATGACGACAATTTTGAAATGTTTCATGACATCAAGCCATATCAATTGCTTTGAACGATGTCCGTAAGCAATGAGACACGATATACTATGTGAATTAGAAAAATTGTAATGATTCCGAAGTTCAGTCTATTGATGAAGAAACGTTGTAACAGACCCTATCCGATTGAAAAAATGTCGACCAGCATCGAACATCTAATCAAATCCCAGTGTCCAGAGACCAAAACGAGATAAATCGACTTCCTACCATAGTAGAAAATTGGACCTCTCAGTTAACGAACTTCTGTAGACTGTAGAACTCGCCAGATAGAAGCAGCGAAAATTCGACGCCGGTGAAGATTGCGTCGGCTCAGAGGGAAGAGGGGGGACAAGAGCAGGCCGGTGGAGGACTTCATACGTTGGTCCGTCCTCTCCCCCTCCTTCTCCTATTCCACCTCTCCCTCTTCCGAGCTTTTCAATCTTCTTCATTATTTTGTCCTTCCATCAAGCGGTTGACTTCTTCTCTTCTATTTTCTCAACTGTCGGTCACTAACGGGACGTGCGGAGAAATCAGATGAACACTCCAGTTTACATTGGTCGTCGTTTACTTCATCCTTTTCATTGTGAATTGGGTTTCTAGTCCTGTAGCTTATTTCATCGACAAGAACAGGTCGGTGAAGGACTTGGAAGAGCGGTCAGTTCTACCTCCGTCCTTCTTCTCTTCAATTCCGTTCCAGGTCTGTTCTGTTCAATCTTCACCTTTATTTGTTTCCTTCCATTGCACTGACTTCATCTTCTATTCTATCGACCATCAACGGAACACGCAGAGAAACCAGTGGACCATTGCAGTGTACATTCGTCGCGTTTGCTTCAACCTCCTCATCGCAGATTCGGCTTCTAGCTTCGTATCTTCTTCCTTTTGACCTTCCAGTGTCCCTTCCTGATCCTTTGTTCAGTGAGAGAATTACCGGCTTAGCCGGAACCAACGGCACAGGTCCCTTTCATGCTCATCCACAGAGGCACACCTTTGCAATACACAGAGTGAGAATACTTAAACGATGCTTGGTTCCCGTTGCAGTTGGTCCTTGGTCTCCGGTGACGTCAAACTCTATGTTCCCGTCCCTCTGTCGGAAGCTCCCTTTGGAACTCGATTGTTTCTCGCCTCGAGCCTGGAGTACCTGCTGGACTGTCTGGCACTTCGAAAACCAAGAATCACTAGCGCGACATAATCCGGGCGCGACGAGTAGCAGTCGACTGTTCAAATCATTCAGCTTTAGTCTTCAGCGAATCGCTGGAAATTACCAGGTGAAAATGGAATCGCAGCAGATGAAAACTTAGCCATTGTTCGATGAACCTTTCCAAATGCTATCTTAAAAAACATGAACAGTATACACGATGGAAGGGTTGTTTTATTGATCCTGTGACTGGATTTGACATTACATTAGACACTTTAATTATAAATATCTTTCCTATTAATCACAATCACACCGCAAGACTGATGACATTGTTAGTAAAAAAAAAAACGCACGTTGTTCCACTCAGCTGATGCATCACGAAACAGGAAGAAGATATCATCGATGTAATACACCCTTAACATTAATTAAGTATTCTCTGATCTCCCTTTCTACGGCCAACAATAACTAATTCGTCAAACATTCTATAGACAATTCGCGACAAGTTCTTCACTATTCTCTCTGCGGTAGAACAGAAACGTCTCTGCTTCATCTGCAATTCATTTGCCGTACGAATTTACAGGTGCAGACGCGACGAAAGAATGTCGAAGTGAACGGGCAGCGCATCGGAAAAGAAGGAGATAAAAAAGAAAAAGAAGCGAAGGAAGAAGAAGAAAAGAGAAACTTAGTAACTCCGAAGGTATTTGTTATGCGTGAGTTGCGACCAACTGAACTAAAATTGCAGCGGGAGAGAAACATAAGGATTGAGCAGCTTCGTCGTAGTCGTCGTTGTCATCGCGCGAATGGTGGGCGCGAGAGGGTAAGAGGAAAGAAAGCAAAGGGACCCGAGTCGGACCAATGTCTCGGGAAAAGTATAAACTTTATGGTAAAGTCTGTCTTCGGGAGAATAAAGGCAAACTTTTACTCGACACTCGGTCGACAGAGGGAGCCATCGAACGAACTTGCATTAACGAGTCGTCGTGAAAACTTGAAGCTCGTTTATACGTAAGTAACGATTCACTGTGATTGTTACCGGTATAATGTTCAATTTTTAATAATCCACTTTATCTTATCCATGTTTTACCAAAAATTTGGATCTGAACGGCGGATCTGAAAAATGTATTTATTATTCAATAAGATTCATAATATTGACTTGAATTATTGTCAAAAATGTTTAAAGACATTGAAATTAATCCCTACGCTTTTACGAAATAATTATAAACTTTACCGAACTTTAATTTCCATAGAAAAATCTTTGAAACAATTACAATTTTTTTGACAGAAATTTCCGATCGAATGACAAATTGATTAAAAAGTAAACATTTTTTTTCAAGAGTATGTTTCGTGTCCGGCAATATATTTTTTTTCCACGCAAAAGCTTGGAATTAACGCTGCGTGCAATAATTGCGAGTTTGCCGTACGGATCAATTTTTTATTTAGAATAAAACATTTTATTCGCTGCGAGGATCATAAAGGTGCCTTATATGTATCGTTATATGGTCGTTTATGAATTCGGTTTCCATATCGTTTTGATCGACGGCTGACCGTAACAGGGCCCACAAATATCTAATATAAATCAACGATCGTTCTATATTCGGAATGCAATCAATATTAGTATTTCAATATGCATTTAGTACTCAAATATATAAAAAAATAAAAAAATCGAGCGTTAGCTTTCGGAATAAAAGAATCGTTTGATGCGGGTCGCGAATATGAACAATGTAATTGAAATCGTCGGTTACTGGATATTGCATCAGAGTGCTGATTTCGTCAGTAATCAATAGCACGCGAAATAACGACGGCAACAATATTCAAGTTGAATATTAGAAATTTCAGAGTATTGTGGGGCATTACATGGATGCGTCGGTAATTACATTGACGATTGATGTGGTGATTCGACATTGACGCTCGCCATTAGGTGCAAAAGTGCCTGCGGGAGTTCGCAGGTACGATTTAACCAATATTCTCGCGTGGTTGCGATATTACAGTGAAATATTATTTGCCAAATGGAATCATACGAAATTGAGATGAAAGGTATGCATATTAGGAAAAAGGAAAAGCGGCCAAAAGTCATTCCACTCGTGAAAGTACCCTCGTTCGCATTTATTGGAACATTCACACCCAATTTTCCCTTTTCTAGTGCCGTATTAATAAAAAAGGGGAATGGAAAATGAAGTGGTATCATGCCATTTGGACAATGAAAAAAAAAAAAAAAAAAAAAAAAATGAAAGCTATTTTTACGTGAAACGAGTAGTAAAATAAAAAACTGGTAATTTAAAAAAATTATCACGAATTGTGCGTTCATTTTTTTATATACTTTTATTATGTCGGAATCTTCTTATTAACGTGAATTAAATAATTCTGAGATTTACTACTAAGTCACCTATTCCTGACATCGCTATGCCATTGTTGTCGACTCTTCGAACTCCGGTGAACGCGCGTGTGCGCTTAATAAAAAAAACTCAGAATTTCGAACAGATTAAATCGCAAATTTTACGTTCGCGTGAAATGACTACATATTTGTTATATATACGAGAATGTAGAGTCAGCGGCAGCCAGTAGCAGAACGAACAGTGGTGGTGGTGGTTGAAAATCAAGAATAACGCCGAGTTCGTGGTGAGCGTATCTGAAGAAGTTCCCTGGCGCCAGAAGGCTACCTGAGACCCACTGAGTTTCATCTTAGACGCGGGAAAAAAAAACAGCGAAAACACGAATGTAAAAAAAACCTGAGAAAAAAAAGGAAGAACTACCAAAGGAGCGAAAGTGGCGTCTTCGCGGGGGTCACGTAGGTGGTTTATGCGAGGAACCACTCATGCGATGTTTCTCTCGAATTAACCCTCCTCCGTCCCTCTCTCCTCCTCCTCTCACACTAACCCTCTATCTCTTCTCCACCCTGCCGATGCGCTCACCTCGTGTTCCATAAAACGAAATAATGGAGTTCCCGTATGGGTATTATCCTCCTGCGTGAAGTCTCTGATAGTTATAGAACCTCATAGATTCATAAATTCGAAGCTGAGAGGCGTAAAATAGCACTGAAACACCGAGTTTCCTTTCGAAAAATTTGGCTTCTGAAGTCTTTCTAATTTTAACGATCAGGATAATCACAGTCCCCGATAAAACGCGATCCCAGATTGTCTTCCAAAGGTGAATGGTTTTCGTATTAAGAGGATTCGTGCGAAATCACTCATGTCATTGAAAACCTTTTTTTTTCATCGATATTTCTTTGATAATGAGTTATTTTTTTAATCGCATGTTTCATGAGCCAATGCAGCCAATATTTTTCAACATTATTTCACGCGTCCTCATGGCCCAACGGTTGCCTTATGATTTAACGAAAGTGTTTTCTTACTTTCGTCCGGAAAGTGGTTCCGTCGCGTAATCGTTTGTCAAGGAACGCTTTTCTCGGACTCTGGACTCCACCGACCAGCGAAATATTAGTCGCTGGTTTTCCCGTCCAACTCTGACTCATTCGTCGCTCTCATACCGCGTTCGTCTTCCTCTTCCTCGGCTACGTATCGTTCCGTCGTCGCGAGTCTTGTGAGTGAACCTGAGTGAGAAAGAGGCGCAACGTTGGCACCGTTACTTCGTTGCTTTACCTCACCAATCCTAGACAGATATATATACCACTGGGGTACAAGGGTCTACGTGATATTTCACCATCATCGCTATTAAAGGCCATTCCGCGGATGAAGAATAACGATGCGTCCTTCGCACGAACGCAACGTGTAGCAGTAGCGCCCAGTAGAGAGATCCCGTCCTTTGCCCGCTTTCTCGGTTCTGGACAGGTTGGTCCTTATTTTCCTCGTGAGGAAGGGAAACCCAACCGACATTCAACGGTAAAGTATAGCCGCGGCGACCCTCACCGAGATCCTCATCTCTTCGTGCGAAGCGAAGAAGAAGACGAAGAAGAGATTCGCGAGTGGAAAAAGAGTAAATGCCTCTTCGACTTCAGTTCAGTATAAATTGTATATAAGCAGAAAACTTCACGAAAACTGTTTTTCATAGTCCCAACGACATCCATTATATCTATTTCTTGTTTACATTTCGTGAATTTTATATGTATATATATATTTTTTTTTAACGGTCACCTATCTTCATCTCAATAAGGTTTTGAAAGGAGAGCGGAATAAAATCTTGAAGATACTTTAATTCTTCAAGAAAAACAAACAAAAAAAGATTATCTTTTCAATGTGACAATTTCATCTGCAACTATATTTCTTTTTTTGCTTCTCTACTGGAATACAATGACGACATTTCTATGCGTAGAAATCGTATTCATTAACAGCAAGTGCATTGCAATATAAAATTCTATTGATGTTAACTTTACCATATTATATGATAGATGTACCGTTAATGGCCATTTTTATTATTTTACTCTTCGAATTATTTTTTTTTCAAAATCGCATCTTGATTCTTCGAAATTTCGCATATAAATTCACGGAATGATCTACTGGATTTTTTTTAATTCGATTATATTTTTTTTTACTGCTTCGAATGCGATGGCCACAATCAGACCTAAGGTCGCGAAAAACGGTACGTCTGCCCTATACTTTACGATAATCACATTATTTGACGAGCGGGAAATGAAAATTGGATTGACAAATTTTCCTCTGAAGCTCTCGGTACACACAAGTTATTGTATATATATATATATATATGATATATATATATATATATGTATATATTATCCGCTTGTATAGAAGATTCAGCGGATTGACAAGTACTGTAGATACAAGGGAGAGGTTTCGGCACTTTGGACCCATCGAGTGTCGTCTCAAGATATCCTTATCCCAGCGCGGCACTGGCTAATAATGGAGTTCTTGTGTGTGCGCGCCCGAGGGTTGTCTCTGAGCTTTAGAGAACCGACACACCGACAGAGACATCGCACCAAGATCTCTCGCTCGGTCCTATCCTCCTAGACTGTCATTGCTGTTGGATTCTTCGGTGGTAGTACCTCCCACGATATTGTTAGCCACGACGACAACAAGGAGAGCAGGTAGTCAGTAGTAGATCGTCGTCGACGTCTTAGCTTCCCAGTTTCCTGGCTGAGAAGCTTCCAACATTGGTTGAGGGGTGAGGGTTGGGGGGCAATCGTTATGTCAAGAGGAGCAGTAACTCGAGAAGAGTGGCGGATAACGAGCCACCGTCGGCAGTTCGAGCAAATTAATCGAAGAGATCGGCGACCATTCCGACCCTAACGTAAAACAATCGCTTCTTTTTTTGCTCATCTTCTGTTCTCATCGATATTATCTTGTCTATCCAGCTTAAGACTTAAGGTTTAAGGCTTAAGGCTTTGAAAACGCTGTAAGGCTGTAACTTTCCCATAGCGTTTTATACGATTTTTGTTCCCAGAAAAAAATAAAATGCACTTTTTGACCAAAAAACGATGGAGTCGCCATATTCATCGATTTTAGTCCGATTTGATATCGAAAAAAACAGTAGGGACCCAAAAAATCGGTTGATAAGCACTTGGGAAAAACTATGTGGGATAATGTAGGATCAGCAAAATGATTCGAAATAGAAAAAAAAAATAAAAATAAAAAATTACGAATTATCTAATATATATTACGTGTCTTCGCCTGGTTTCGTTTTCACGGTTGGTATCGGTCATCAGGGAACATTGAGTATAACCGACGCATTGCGTGACTCGGACCACGCGAGAATCGCGACCACCTCCAACCATCACATTGAAAGTGAGAGACAGAGAGAGTGAAGATACGAGAGGGGCGAGAAGACGCAGGATGGGATGAGTGAGTCCGTAGGCGAAACCCCTTATTATCCTGGATAGATCGTGTTAAAGTCCTATAAAACCTTCACAGGCGTTTCACAAGGCATCAGCCTGACCGCGAAGAGTTAGAACGTAGAAATGTATATATATATACATTACCTAACAACATGAAACTCACCAACGAGCGCATTGCCGACTCGATAATGCGGCCCTTTATTATTCAACCGTCTATCATTATCTATAATCCTTTTGGGGCATATGATGAATAAGCAAATTGAAGGTTCAACTAATTTGGCTTCTTACCGGTGGCTACTTGAACGTCTCGTTAGGAAACTAAATACCTGACCTTTGAGTCTCGTTGAGCGCAGATGATTGCCACGTTGTTCTGTTGATGGACCGATACACGTGGGTTCTCTCGTGTAATAATCAGTTGGCGAAAAAGATTCAGTGATCATAATCGCCAAAAAAAAAACAACGTTATCTTCGCTATATAACCTTCCGAAGCGTTGCGGCATTTTGGTAAGTCGTGTATTTCGATTTCTCACGATTTTTTCTAAAGATTCTTAACCTTTGATTAAAATTGAAACTCTTATTAGATTTTGGAAAAAAATAGAACGGGCGTTTAATAAATTCACGAAGACTTTAAGTTCAGAGTATGAAAACTCCGACTGAGCTTTGCGAATTGCCAGGTCACTCGGCACTTGTTCTTCTTTCTCGTCTTCGCTGTTACCGTCGTTAACTCTTACTGCGGCACTCTGGTCTCTCGTCCAACCGATCTTTTCACTCGGTACTTAAATTCTACTACACCCGATCTTCTGCGTCACGTCTGTGGACGCTACCGCGTATGACCTCTCGTCTCACCGCGGGCAATAACATCAAACGTTTTATGTAACGATGCCATTTTGCGGCAGTTCATGGAGGCGCAAGACAAACCGCGAACTTCCGTGCATTCGTCGCTCCTACGTATTTCTGACCGGTTGCTCCATATTTATTATTCATTTCGTTTCTGTTAGATAATCATACATCCACGTGGCGTTCAGTGTCCTGTATAAATAGAGCGCATGTCCTCTTCTACATCATCTTTTTCATACAGATGCTGAAGGACGAGATGATAATCGAAATTTTCGAATTTGAGAAGTAAACAAATATTTTCAATCGATTTACGATATTCTTAATCTAATTTGCTTCTAATGAAAAAATGTCAGCATTCACGAAAAAAAAAAGTGCTTTGCAGGTTTTCGTTACCGATGGAGCGCCGATATACCGTATTTTTAAAAAATTTGTGTATCTATTGCTGAATTTCTAATTAACTTGTTATTCGCCACACATCGAGCGATTTTATCGATCTTTTCTCGATCTTTACTACAGTATCGATGCGAAAGCTTTTTGGTGGACGTACCGAGCAATTTAAAATTTGATGTATCGATATAAAGAACACGAGTTTAAAGTGCCGCCGGAACCCTCTGTCGATGTAAAAACGTGTTCATACATATATCAATGTGTTTTTCCAATTCATGATCTGTAGAAACAGAACACACAGTGTTATCCATAGCCGCGAAGGTCTTGTTTCGTAGTTCGCCATTCCGTTTATCCTTTCGCGCTCGAGTCTCGAAGAGAGAATGACGTCTCGCGGTTCACAAGGATTGTTGACAACGATAGTAAGAAGATTCATGAATGGTAAAACAACGATCGCTCCCATTCGATAGTCGTGGCCAGTGCCCGGCTTCGATGGTGAAAAGCAGTGTGCGCTCGAGCCAAAAGGATTCGCGACGCGCGACGACCCAAGGACGACCTCAAGCATAAAAAGCTCATAAAAAGCTCGAAGTAGCGAGATCTTTACTAGCGGAAAAGCGTGTGAAACTTTGTACACTTTTCTCAGCTGTAAATAAAATGTCCCGATGGTCGGCAGACAGTCGGGCCGATGCACCGACGAAATAAGACGAAGCTGCGCGTGACTCTCATATGCAATTTTACCGATGGATCTCCTCCTTTCGTAAAAGCGAAGATCTCTACCTTTTTTTCACCACATCGGCGGAAAACTCTCGAACAATTCGCAAATACAGGTATGAAAATGTTTATTCTTTGTTTATGTTACGAGGGGAACAAAACTAATGATACATTTTTTCGCCTGCGGAATATATTTAATTAATCTTTAATCGATGGATGCAGAACAACAGCGGGAAGAACGAAAATGTTGTTGTAAATTCGAATAGTATTATTTCCATATTTGTAGACACAATTATTTTCTAATAATGACTAACGAAGTGGAAAAATGAAAATGATGGAAAAATAACATAAACTTTAAGAATAATAGACTTAGAGATACGAAAGATGTTTGAAGTCGCAAAATCTGTGATATCTTTAAAAAGAATAATTTTTTGCTACGATTCTGTTTCGATGTGCTTTAAAAAAAAATGAGCCTTACGAGAGTTTGAAAATTCGTTGAAAAGAATTGAACTCAGAGAAAGCCAGACGAGTCGATGGGGGGCTAAAGTTCCGCCGATGGGGGCGTCGGCGAATGATTTCTTTTTCGCCGATGCAGGAAGTTCGAAATCCCTTAAGGAGCGCGAAGCGGCAACGGGGTCTAAAGCTGCGAAGGTCGAATGCTCTCTAATTAAAATTTATCGAGAGTACCAACCTACCTACTCTTTGCACATCGTTCTTCGGCTATCAATTACTGTTAATTCAGGTCCGTCCCACCCTTTCATACATTTCTTTTCGTTTTTTTAACCAATGAAAAAGCAGAGCGTTGATATCTAACTGTTCGTAGATAAAATAACGAGGATCAGCGTACAGTTCGCAGCTGCGGCAAAAAAATTGCGAATCGATGAATGAAACAAAAATTCGTCTAAAAACTCAAGAATTTTTATGCGTCGTTTTTCAAGAATTTTTTTTAACAACGAAAAACGCTGCATGAAAAAAGTTTGGGAATTCCGTTAACTATTTGAAAAATGCATTTTTTCTTCAACAGAAAAAAAAAAACAAAATCCAAAAACTTGTTAGTACAATTCTCTCTTCTGAATAACAACAATAGTCATATAAAAACTACCGCCAAGAATTTTTTTTTTTTTTAAATACGTGAAGCGGTATATAAGTAAATAAGACCCCACATCGTGTTTCAAAAGATTAAAGGGCATTTTAGATACCTTAATAATGCTTTTGTAATATCAAATACTTCGTCACAAATACCATTACTCTTGTTCAGGAATGCCGGCCGAGAAGCCCTAAAAGGATGATCGTCTTATCCAAAATGCTATCAAAACAAAATTTTCGATCTCCTAGGTATAGATACAACAGAGAATTTATCTAGAGGTTAGTACTCAAAATTGCGTGGGGAACATTCGTGAGCTGAGGGCAACCACTACGGCGTGGTATAGGGTTGAAACTCGCCCTATCTCTATGGCTGAGTCAACTTTGATCGAGGAACGAGATAAGAAGATGAATAAGGTAGATAGAGAGATCTGATGGTGCTCGTGATGGGCGGCTACCATCAGTTACACGTCAGTTACCTCGTAGGTATGTACGAGAGTTACCTTGGAGCTCTACGGTAGCAGCCGCAGTTTCCCCCCGTGGGCCCGTGATAACTGGATCCCCGCGGAACTCGAGATCCAATAACGCTTTGCGGCCAAAGTTAAGGCGCAACTTGCGCAGCTCGACCGTGCTTCCGAGACGGGTACGAAAGGAAAACGAGCAAATGCTTACGTACACTTCTCAAGTCTGTACTAATAATGTATTTGTGTGTGTATGCGGGTGTATCTGTGTGAGAAATAGAGGACACAGTGATAGTCTGCACGCAAGCTTCCTATACGTAATCAGACACTGTCGGTGTTCTGTGTCTGTTGAAAATCTTAGATGCCGCTTCAAGATTGGAAAAACTCCGGGTAATTCACGAAAGTTTATTCAAACTCTTCAGTGAAAATTAGTCAATGATTACCCTGAGGTAATCGCTGCCTCGAATCAAATTACTCTCTTGACGATGAATCGCACAGATTAGTCCGATTTCTTGAAGAACATTTTCGAAAACCAACAGTCGATATAACATTTTTTCAATTAACTAACTTTTTGAAAAATCGTAATTAACTAACACTGTTTTTTTTTACATCGAAAAAAATACATCGAACATATCGGAGAAAATTTTTTGATCGACAATTTTTGACAAATTGTTGCGATTCCAGTAGATAAATCTGAAAAAATATGAAAAAAAAAAGATATTGTTTCATTGCGTTTTTCTATCTAATAGATTCCTGTGATTTAAGAATTGCATTTTATGGGTCTATCATTGTTATTGGCTCTCGACTTCGTTTCGAGGATAAGGCGTTCTTAGAAAGCAATATAAAAAAAACTGTTGTCCACTTGACTCTTTGGAAGTTCCGTACCAACCTTCTACTCGCCGTTTATTTCGTATTTCATTGAACAATGAGGTTGCATTGTGTTTCTTGGTCCGCACCGGCCTGTCGTCAGGGGACAGTCGCGCGGATGTTGCGGAGCGCGGGGACCTGTTTTCTCTTTCTCTGTTTCCTTTTTGCGCGACTTCACCGACTTCTAGTTCCCGCACAGCTGAGGAAAAAAAGACACGGGACCACCACGATTTCCGAGACCACCTTAAATCGATCGCTTGACTCACGTACGCCCGCGGATACGCGACACGCAGCCGTGCGGTGAAGCATCTTCCGCGACTGTTGCCGAAGAACGACAGATGCCTCAATCGAAAGAGAGAACTGAAGTACGGACGCGAAAAAAATAAGAATATTAGCACGACTGTCGGAGTTCACGATCGATCCTGTCTAGAGAAGCGGCAAGTAGATAGATAAAGAAAAATAAAAAATAAAAAAAAAAATGTTAAAAATGAAGAAAAAAAAAGTTGGCAAAAGTGCGAGCGCGCGAGGCAGGATGTCACGAGCCTCGTAACCGGCGCGTCACGTACTCTGTCACACGGGCCTTGTCGCCGTGTCGAAGAAAAGGGGATATGATTCTAAAGCTACACGCCAAGCTACGACTGTCGACGCATGTCTCGTGTTCCAATCGAAGTTCTCTCGCTATCCGATAATATTCTTTTCCTGCAAAAGTGTTTTTTTTCCGGTTTATTGTCAATCCCTTTACGATGACTTTGCGATGTATTAAAAAAAATGAAAAAAATTTGCAATAATTTTTATTTAGAAACACGAGATACATCACCGGCTTCTGCTGATATGAAAAAGAACGGGTGTTCCGAGTGACTTTTATACAAGTGTTTGTTTAATGGTATTGTTAAAACTGACCGGAGCGCTACGCTACAGTAGATAATAGCGTTACTTGATCCGCCTACGAGTTGCTTGGGGGTCGAATCTACTGGTGGATTTACGAACTACGTATAGCGTGAACTCTGCAAAAGAAGCGAAGAAAGCGATATTGTGAACTTAAAAAAAAATGTATTATGTTTTTTTTTTTTTGTCGATTTACTGTACGAATGTGAATATGTATCCCGGAGTCCGGTAAAAAAGAATAAATTGGAGAAGTTGCGACTGGCCGGAAGTGTGCAACACGTTATACCGCTTTGCGCCAACGATGTAGTTACACGCATTGTAACTTATAAATATATATATAGAATTCACTTCCGCAGCGAATATAGTTTGCCCTGTAGACCGTTGGAGGTAAAAAAAAAACGTCGCTCGACTCCGGGGACAATAACGTCATCCCGTGACTCGGTCACCGGGCGACCGCGAGATACAGTGCGGCTTCGGACAGGTGGCTACCGTGTGTGTGACTCGGACAGATATTGTCAAAAAGCCGACAACGTAGGTGTTTGCACGGCAAAAAAGGCCATTATAAAAAAATTAAAAAAATATGGAGGAATATATCTTCAAAATACGTCGAATATCTTAATAACATCGACACCGAAATTGTTTTCTTTGCACCGTGTCGCAAATTACGGCGATTAATACATTAATAAAGCAGAAACGGTAGAACTTGAAGCCTAAAAAAATGACGAAACGGCACGTTGTGTCCTAATGATCTTAATAACTGCTCCGCGTATGTCGAAAAAAGTGGTCTAAAGTGTGAGGATAATAGCAAAGAGGAAGCAATCGAGAAAAACAAAAAAATAGAAGGAAGGATACAGGATGTATAGACGGAAAGAGAAATATAAGAATGATTACGAGACTCGAATAGTAATCGTGAGACGAGAACTCAATGTGGGACTTTTTCCTATACTTTGTGAGATACTCTATCAGAGTCTAGGAAAAAGTCCCAGATTTTGCTCTCCTCCCCCGATTACTATACGAATCTGGTGATCATTCCCATATTTTTCTCTCCGCGCATCATATCCGTCGACCCTGCTGAACTATCGCTCGCGTTTTTCTTTGATCGTTGGATAAATCACTCTGTCGCTCCCACCCCCGTCCTCTCCTCCCTCCCGCTGCTATTTCATCTTCCTTGTGGACCACCCGAGAGTTTCACGGATATATAAGATCGAAACCATTATCCTAATTGGTCTACAAACAGCTTTCGATATTCGCTCGTCGAGTTTCCACTCTTTCCGTCTTTCTCGGCGGTACGCTTTTTTTTTAAGCTTTTCCATCCCTTTCTTGTCTATCAGTGCTTTACTGTGGGTGAAGTTTTAGCGTTTGTGAAAAAAGAAAAAGAGCTTTTTCAATGAGAAAGAGAGAAAAAGAAGCGAAACGAATCGTCATTCTCCAAATTACATCACGACGATGTAGCAAACAGTACTCAGTCTCCAAGCCGTCACAGGCGGAATGACTCTCGATACTTATATCAATAATTCGATTGTTAGTCTTAATTTCTAGTCAGATTTATATTTTTTACAATGAAGTTATAATCTTCGAAATACGAAGTATGTCGTAATCGTTGACTTATCCCCGAAATGTAATACAATATTAAATTCCCCAGGGATAAATTTCAGTGAGATTTAAAGTCACAGTTTCGTCCGAAGTTAGATATGAAAACGCCGCAGTTTTTTTTCTTTCTTTTTTTTTTCGTACAGTTTCGCGTTTTCTGGGCGGAGACTCCGCGTTTTATAATATCTAAACGTATACCAGCAGTAACAGAAAACGACAAAAGAAAGACCGAAAGTTTCACGAGGTATACCTACCCGGTTTTATCTCTACCGTGGCGTGACGTTCGCGCTACACGGCTTTGGTGAACAGAAGCATATAGTGTACACCAACACACACACAAACAAACACGCAATTCGCAAACACAGAAGGTTTTTGTCCCATGTTGCACTGTGAAATGTTTAAAATTGCCGGTTGGGACGACATAGCACGCGTGGCAGAGAAGATTGGAGGAGAGATGAGAAAGAGAAAGAGAGAGAACGAAAGTCCGGATTTATCTTTCGCTCGTTCCCTGTTTCGCTTTGTAATTAGAATTTTTTTCTCCCCTACCCAAGGCTTCATGAGTAGCGCGACACTCTTGTGCGCAACGTGTGTCCAGAGTTTTTTTTCGGTGCACCGCCGACACCGTTGCAGAAATCCTCTACCGGTCGTAATCCCCCTCCCCCTTTTCTCCCTCTCCACTCTCACTACTGTATGCAAGCGCGGAAGAAGAGTGTTTAAGCTCGATGACCAACGAGTCTCGAGCTTAATGGACCCATCCACGGGGCGAAAAAAAAAAAAAAAAAACTGTTTTACTCTACTTTTAGCCCGATCGCGATAATTTTGTGAAACTGGGCAACAATTATACTTTCCGAGGTATCTTTGTCATTTAGTTCTACGTAACATAGTCTGCGCGTTATAGAGCGGATAACATAATAGTCGAGTTGTTATTCGGTTTTTTTTTTTTTTTTTTTTCGGAACTTTTATTTATTTCATTTTTAGTGTTTTTTTTTTTTTCAAGTTGAATATGAAATGTGAAATTAGTGTGTCATGTCTGAACCAATGCTGCATCAACTTTTATGATTCATTGCTCGAGAAATGTTACACTATTCCGTAGATTACAACAATATCAATTATAATAAATAAATGTGGTTTTTATTTTTGATAATTCTTTACGTATAAAGTCCCACGCATCGAGAGTTCGGATATTGCCGTTTCGCAAACGTCAAACTGATCGTGTGATGTAATGACGTCTCGATAAAAAAATTATAGCAATGTCAAGAGAAATTTTTTCATAGGGGATGATTTGCCCGACCGATCCCTCAGTACCGAGTGAATTTCATCCTAATATTACTTCCGGTGAGATCGAAATCGAGTAAAGGGAGAGTATTGTACAATAAGAAAGTCATAGTAGAGTCTGTTGGAACGCGCCTCACCCACATTCATTATTATGTGCGTAACGTTCAATGGGGTAAACCTTTTTACGAACGCCCACGACACGCAATCGTTGTCGCTCGCGGGCGAGCGATACTCGTTCCGTTAAAGCCGCGTCGTCTTCGTCACTGAGTTTCTATATGAATGAGGGTCTTGATGCGCGTATAAAGGGTAAAAAGAGGATCGCGAGAGGATGAGAGAAGTGACTCGAATCTCTATAGAAATATAATACAGGATTATTGTTATTATACGCGTTGAACGCAACTGCGGAGGACAGAGGCGCGGCGCTACGTTTCACCGAAATACATGTAAACTTGTATGCATTTTTGTTGTTCTCTTTCTTCGTTCCCGCGACGCATGAACCACCGCATTGCAACACCGCTCGGGAAGTGGCTTCTCTACCCGTGCAACAGCGATATTAAGGTGGTCCTGCGTCATCGCCCACTTGTATTCAGGACAAAAGAGGTATTGTTGACCCTCTTTTACCCAACGCTCTTTCCATTTCATTTCATTCTTTCTACGTATATCCTTTATCATTTTCTTACATGCACTCTAATGTAAATTCAACTACGAAACTACTGTAAACAACGTCGAGGGTAAAACGAACTATCGCGATGTATTTCATTGTTGAGTTCTAATTTATTTCATGAAAAATTATTATTTTTGTGAAATATGGTTAATAAAAGGTAACCTGGTAAGGTGTGGTTAGGTGATTTCTTACTCAAGTTTAAATGACATTGACACGACTCGTAATAAATTTAAAAAAAAAAGTTAACAATTTATATTTCACTAGGATATCGTTAAATTGAAGTTTGATATAAAAAAGATGAGAAAATGTAAATTAGATTGCGTTTCGAAATTTTGTGAACGTTTCCTGCGGTTACGAAGACTCGGGAAGCGATGAAAGAGACGCAAAGGAAGAGACACGGTAACGAAAAGGAGCCGAGAGAAGAAACCTCTGCGTAAAACCACTGTCACTCATCGTTAGGATAGCCGCGGTAGCCAATACCCAAGCCGCGCGTTCCCATTGTTGTCTCGTTAAATTAGTTGCTTATCATATTATAGCGAGCTTCGTCGAGCTCTCGCTACTACGCTCTCTCGACCTCTCACTCGTCCATTGTTACGTTTCTCGTCACGTCGCTTTTTAACTCCGACGTTAGTCTTTTACTCGGCAAGGTCCGCGCGCTATTCGTAGAACCGAATGGATGCTTTTGGTTCGAGAGACCACGACGACGAAAACGAGAAGACGATTATGATGGACAGGAAAGGAACACATGATTCACGGATCGTGCTGGTAGTCGAATAACAATCACAGGGTCTGACAATCAGCCAATCACCCAATTACCCAATAATAATATCGTTTCCGAGAACACTTTTTTCACTGTGCCTTAAAAATACATATGTATATACAGTTGTAATCACGAACAGGAGTGTTCACGCACGAAGTCACACTGGTCGTTGACCTACAGATTACCGATCCGATTAAATAAAAATTTCTCAATTTTTTTTCGTCGGTGAGAGAAAATTATTTAAAAAATTTAATAACTCGAATAATAATTTTAAAAAAATGTATTAACGAAAAAGAAAATAACAAGTAATTATTTGCATGTTATAGTCGGGCGATTTATTCGTCATTGAGTGCAAAAATCTTCCAGCGATATTACGCGAATAATTCGTTGTTTATTCACTCTTTTTTTCATACAATTTCTGTAATACACTCTTTTTGCATTTAGAAGTTTTCAAATTTTTGCGAAATTATATTTATTTCATGTTTTTTAAGATTCAAAGTAAAAAAATCGGCTAGCATCGCGCACATCGGAGGCTATACTACAAGTTACGCAAAACACTCCACGAATCACCGAAATTAATTATCTAAATTTTGTTCCGATATATTAAGCCGTTTGGATAAACATGCGTGACATACCGTCGTTTGCAGTGGCGGGCAGCGGGGCGTTAAGAAAAAGATATAACTGATTACGAGTTATCGATGAATTAAAAACAATAAAACAAAAACCGATCTTTTTTTTCTATTGAAAACATTGTAAGACTGCCACTTAATTGCACGACGACTAAGTTCTTGTTAAAACGACTGTGTCATCGAGAAATAACTACCCTAACGTATGAGACCCGTGTCGCCATCTGTTGATAATTGTGGGAATGTTAGCGCGAGAACGTGGATGTACTACAGCAGGAGTGCCGGAATTTATATTAAAACTTAATACAGTAAATCGAGTTTTGAACTTATTATTGTTATCATAAAATTTTACTGTTACACAGTTTATTTAATTTTCAAATTATTATACATTAAATGTCATTTAATTCGTCGTACACAACGGTTAATGAAATTGTAACTCTATCGATCATTTCCAATTGATATACTTTATTGCATGAAGAATTGTATCGAAATCGAAAATTAAGCATTTCATTATAAAAATAAAAAAAAAACCTGTCAGAGGCTTTGAGGTTTCCGATTTATTTTAACCCAAAACAGTATTGTTCAATAAATATTATTTTTAAATTTTGAAAAATATTTGGAGACGTTTGTAGTTTAAAAATAAACACTCCATGTACGCATCGATCGAAAACACGGGAAGTAGCCGTCTCGATTTATTCAGCGCGCGTCGAGACGAGGGTCTATTTTTGTGAAATCCGCTACTACTAGTCACGTTGACAGCCGGAAGTCGAGGTGGAGGTGACGATTCGCATATACCATATTCGTTCATTTGATCGCACGCCTGGTACATAGGGATAAATCGAAAAAAAAAAAAAAAAAAAAAATGGCTGCGTTCCCAACTAATTGCACACCTCTCGATTGTGGGAAAAAATATCGTTTCGGGAATAGCGTGACGGATTGTGAAAGCAGCCAGCGGCTTTCTCGGTTATATTTCTCCCTTTCCCCGAACAGACTCCCACTCTCGGCAGTGCTGTCGATCCATCAGCGAGCCATCAGCCCCGCGCCAAACTCCCGTCAATCGAGATTTCCTAATTAATCGTATAATGATCGCTGCCTCGTATACACGATAAACCGAAGCCGGGGATAAACGATAATTACGTCTCTCGCTTTGCCGTAGTCGTATTATCGTTCGCTAATGAAACTCTCGTCGCTCGGCGTTGCCAAGTCAAACACTATATCCTTTGATGAAAGAGCGACGACAAAAAATAAATAAATGTATCGATAAGAGTAAATTGTTTTTCGGATTGTCACTCGCGCGTGATGAATACGATGAAAAAAAATAATAAATACATTGACCTCGCATTCAATGTTGATTGACTTTGCGACAACGCGGAATTTAAAAGTCGATTAATAATTCCTAAATTTTCAACATATTTTGAATTACATACATCGATTTTAATCAAATATCTTTGAGATGCATTTCACGTTCAAATATATCGAAAAACATTTTTATAAAAAAATCACGGTAAGGTACGGTTTAGCGTGAAATACGGCTCGATATCAAACGATTCTACGCCTACCGCGTCAGACAGTAGAAATCAGTCGTCTAACAATCGCAACAACCTTGTTAGAGTTTCCATAAGGGCCCGGATGCCGGCACTGAGCGTATACCAGTTTGTGACATTCTCCTTCCCGTTAGCGCTTCTACAAAGGAACAACAGTCAAGGTACTCGAGTTCCGTTGTCTCGGGCTCCCGTTATATATCCTCCAGACTCCCGCAGGTAACGCGTATCCAACCCCGAGTCTCCATATCCACCTACTCTCAACGTTCGCTTTATCCTTACGCGTCTCCGCGAACGGGCGACACGTCACGTGCACCATGTCGAGAGTGTACAAACAAAGCCGTAAGCGCTGAGAGTCACCTCATTGTCGTTCCTGTGCGGGTTCAAGGAGATCGTGACATGTGGGCTAAACGTCTGAAGACAATCTCTCTAATATCCTGATCCACATTCTAATACAGTGAAATACGTCTATAGTTACAGACATGAGGATCAAAGGAACCTGTCGATAGTACATTTCAAATGACTAATAAGAAAAAGAAAAAAGTAAACTGCGTAATATGTCTCCATTAATCCTCGACGTCTCGATGCGATTTTTCAACGTTTTTCTCTTCCGCAACGTTGTCTTTTAATTGTCCTGATTAACCACACGTTTCCGGCTTTCATATCGTAAATTAAGCATTGAACATTAAGCATTTCATTATAAAAATAAAAAAATCTGTCAGAGGCTTTGAGGTTTCCGATTTATTTTAACCCAAAACAGTATTTTTCAATAAATATTTTTTTTTAATTTTGCAAAATATTTGGAGATGTTTATAGTTTAAAAATAAACACTCCATGTACGCATCGACCGAAAACACGGAAAGTAGCCGATAGTTTCAAATTACTAATAAGAAAAAGAAAAAAGTAAACCGCGTAATATGTCTCCATTAATCCTCGACGTCTCGATGCGATTTTTCAACGTTTTTCTCTTCCGCAGCGTTGTGTTTAATTGTCCTGATTAACTACACGTTTCCGGCTTTCATATCGGAAGATATACCTTAGCATTACAGCATTAATTTGCATGTCGGTGTCCGTGAGGACATCGCTTTGACGTGTAACGCTGCTTTGTCAAGGAATTGAGTCCACACCTTCACCTCGCACTTCCGAGGATCGCGTAGCATTAGTTTCTCTATCACCCATCCCATGCTACAGTTGGATTTGGGTTGCATGTCTTTTCCTTTTTCATCGTTCGCGCTTGTTCTGTCTCCATTTTTCTTCCGCACCGGTTGAAAGTTGCCGCTCTTTATTTCTCTTTCGTATTTTGGGAATCACCATCGAGAAAAAATGGCGGAAACATTCCAGTCGTTCAAGATTTTACGGTCCTTATTTGTCAAAGTTTCGATTACTTTAACAGATATTTTGACATAAAACGTTTATTCGCACGTGAATATCGACTTATATTAATATTAAACAATATTTTCTAATAAAATAATAGGTTATGACGACTGGGATAAAGTAGTTAAAAAAAAATCCACCAGATGTCGTGTTGCTACATGTGATTTCCCAATATTCTTGCCTGCGCGGTCGTTCATTTTCCGCGCTCGCCGAATACTTCGGTTGGGCTCTCTTGGTGTGAGGCTTTCTATCGATCTCCACCTCTTTTCCTCCAACCGGGATTGCTGGAGGGAAGAGTATTTCGCTATCGCAGCGCGTTATTCCGTGGAGCGAAAGGGTAAACTCTGGATGGGAATGAAGGGTGGCATGGCACTTGTGAAAGTCGCCGAATGCTTGCGTATACAGAGACTCCGAGGAAAACGCTCGGCTGAAGCTCTATTTTGAAGGCATTCGAAGAAGTATTGCGTACTGTGCGTAGCGCTGTATGTGTCTATATGGCGTTAGAACGGTGTCTCGTGTAACTTAGAAACCAACGATTTGCTTATTGCCGAACTAAACTGGAATGAAGCTTCGTTTGGTGTCTCTGATTATTTTGCATACATTTCCGTTATGGGTTGTTGATAGGCAACATTTTAGAATTCTACGAATTCAACGTGTGTAGTGTTGCATTTCTGCGCTTCATTGACTACCAGTAATCAAATGATCGTTTTGCCGTTCAATGTTTGTCGTAAGTTTAGAAAATTAATATCCGTATCTGTATACAACGATTCCATAGAGTTGCGTGTAAAGCTCAACGACGAGTTATTGGTTCTCATGCCATATCTCTCACGAGTCTGCAAATCAATCGAACGATGAGGACCCAATGGTCACGGATATCGGCGCGGAGGTGAGCGGGGGATGTAATAAACCTTCGTACCGAAGCCCAACCCCTTCGAAATCCCAACACACTGGGATCACTACTCTATACCGGTAGTGCCGGCAGTCCACTGTTATTGGAACAATATTATGTGCGACACCAGTAGGTCATTCCGGGTGTACGTGTGATTCGGCGGTCGTGAAATACTGTCCGTACACTCCCGCGTGCTCCCGGGAAATAACACGAGCGTTGCTGCTTCGTTGGTAGCTGGTCTCACTACGTGTTCCATTTCCGTCAATCCATCCATCTAGCGATTGATCCCACAGGACTGTTGCTATGCTACCCGCTGCTGTCCCGTCGGTTTAGTTTTTGGTTTATCTAGTTGGCGTATCGACCGTTACAGATTTTCACGTTAGTCGTGTCATGCGATGTCAATAATTTATAACTTTTTCGATATCGGCCGCTGTCACCTATACATTTTTTACAGTTCTATGATTTTTGACGAACGAAAAATTTTACCGAATTTATTATATTGATCATTTATCCAATGAACTTTTCTGTATTTGTCGATCGAATCTAATATTTTTGACTATTATTTGTAACAAAAAAAATTGTCTGGAGTTTTTATTAAATCCGATATAATTTTTACGAGACATTATTTTCCAGCGAGAAAACAATGTGAGTGAAATTCCGATAAAATCAATAATGAAATCGCGATGTTGACGGAAACAAAACCTCGAAGACAGCGATGTTGATGCGTTTTTATTACGAGCTTAGAATTTCGAAAAGTTTTTATGAAATTTTGATTTATCAGCGATCGGTGGAAGTAGCAGAATTGTTGAATTTTGAAAACTGGTTGAACGCAGTATAAGATGAAGAACGATGAGTTGTGATGTTTCAGGACTTTCGATCACTAGGGTAGCAGCGAAGTTGTTGTTCCCCTTGAAGTTGGAGACGGCACAAGGGTTTCTGGTCACAGCGGAAGCTTCGACGTCGCCGATGTGACAGCAGCACGGTACCGCGTGTAACCAATTTTCAAGGTCGACGAATATAACAAGTATAACAAGTCCGCCGAGGCGCAAGCAATATCGTAATCTTGTCCCGCTTCGGTACAGAGTTTCCACTGACGGCGGGGTGGGGGGAAAGTACGGAAACTTTGAGTACTGCGTATGACCCTCAACTTCAAACTGGTGTCAAAGTTAGATATCGCAGATGCTTCCCTCGATGCCGCCAATGTTACACGTAGTTGTATTCTGCCGAGTCGAACTTCAGTCACTAGCGTAATAACTTCGAATCCATAATTGATAAAATAAAACCAAAGTCAGTCGCCGTCATGTTGTCGTTTTAATTTAATATCAAAAAACGAAAAATGGCCAACAAATTTTACGTTCGAGAGATTATTAAAAAAAATTATCGGTAAAAACGATAACTCGAAAAGAGACGATGGAGAAATTGGTGGATAATGCAACGCACCCTCGAACGAGAAAGCCGGCTTAGGCATCCTTATAGGGGTCCTTGCAGGAGAACTAAAATCGTAAGGACATCGTGCGTCGTACAATCTTCCCTCTTACGAAGCTCTTTCATCTTCTTGGGCGAAACATCGAAGGGTATAAGTGGAAATCGCTGTAACTTACCGACAGTCTTACCATAAAATAAAGACACATTGCAACCCTTATACAGATACACTGACTGCTATGAACGGTAAAGCACTATCTGATTACAAAAATTCGAAAATAATAGAGATTTATATTGGGGACATTATTAATATTGATCGTAGTATTTAAAGAGATCAATTCAGGGAAAAGTTTCGAAGTATCGAAGGGCTATTGTTGTCGCTTCATTTGTATCTTGTCCTCATGCGCCGAAGGCGAAAAAAACATTTTTTTATCATTTATCAATGTTTACCTTATTCCACGAATAATCCGAAGTGGAATTCGCGATCAGCTCATAAAGGTACGCAAATATAGATGACTTAAAGGACTTTTTTTTTAATCCTTCGTAAACACTATTTTAACGTTCTATAACATCGCAATTAAAAAAATCCCCGTGCAATATCATTACTATTATCACTTCTATTCAGTCCCGTTTTGTTTATCCACCGTATATCACCCCTATATAAAATGCCAACGAGCATTTTTTTGCCATTATTAGTATTTTCGGTAGCGACGAAAAGAAATTTTTATATATTCGTGACGTATTTTGAGCGATTTTCTCATCGACCTTCGGCGAAATATTTCTATGAAAAGATAGAACGAGGCGAATAACGGGTAAGGTACGAGAGAGCCGAGTGAAGCTCAAGGAAAAAGCAAAGATTCGTATTGCGAACCCAATCGAGGTGTACGTGTGTACCCGAGCGTGAGCCGGGGGGCTTGGAGCTTCCGCCGAAATTCGCTGTCGGTGCATGCTGGCTCGACCTACATGTACCAACGTCGGGCTAGTATCCAGCGATATTAGAGAAGCGACGACGGGGTTAGGGTTGGGAGAAGGGGGAGGGGGGCATGGGGCGTGAACTGCCAGCTGGCTTTCGGCGCTATTTCCCCAGCTCCCCGCCGCGGCAAGTAATGAGGTGTAAATTCTGTGACCTGCATTTCATCGAGTTCGCGTACAGAAGTTCATTCAACGATGACGAACGTAAAGTTTCCTTAGCTGTGATCAACGATCAACTCACGTTCTGCGTAATTACACGAATGACAGTAAAAGAAACTTCAATCGATTTCTATACTTTAAATGAATGATTTTATGCAGGATTACAATGATTACATTAATTCTAAGAGTTCGGTTAAAGAGAATTTTACGGGACTTGATCAAGGATAAGAAAGATTGGGTATCTTGTTGATTGTAAATAGATTTTCGAATTTTATTTCCGATTTTTCTGATACATCGTAATTCAACCCGAACGCGAGATCAACACAACACTGAGAGGGTTTAAAAACACATCGGATTCAGTTGGATCAAACACCTCGGTGACCCCGTTGTTCGTTGAATTATCACAAACACAAAGTTGCAACTGATGCCAAGTCAACGGTGTGCAACCAAGTGGGAAAAGTAACTGAGAAAATAGAGGAGTAAAGAAGGAATAATGGAAAGAACAACGAAAGAATATGCGAAAAGAAAAATAAATTAGGCCACGAGAGACACTGGATTGCTGGTTGCCGGGTCGAGTTGATGATGAAACGGGTAGAACCGGTAGCGGACGTTGCCACGAGCCAGTTGTGAGAAAGAGGGAGAAGAACGTATACACCAACGAGGGGTTGCCAACGAAGACACTGGAATAGTTTCATTTACCTAACCGTAATTTCAAAAACCTTCTCACACCCCAGTTTCCGGGATGCAACAGCAGTATAACCAGAGTCAGCGGCGCGATTTCCCATCCAACTGGTGTTGGTGTCGTTGTGTTTGGGGTTGTAGTGGTAACACTGTCGGTTCCGGTTGCTGCTGGTGGTAGTCCCGCTTTCGTTACGGAAGCTCAGCATGGCAGACGAAGCTCCAGAGCCATAACTGCATTCGTGTGCATCTCATCCAAGAACGTCCTCAAATTTCTTCGGTTTATTTTGCATCCCCAACGTATCTGGGCTTCACTTTGCCCCGTTGCTCGGTCGGCATGGGCCGGAAGTGAAATTCGTTGCCGGCGGGCGTTACCTCAAACCCTTTCATAATTCGATTCCCAGGAAGCCGAGAGGACCAATCCCGGACGCAATTCTAGAGCACCAGGAGATGCTACCGCGATTGGCTCCAATCTTATTTTCCGTCTACTCGACACGCGTCGTCACCGTCGTTTAATCTTTGAGAAAGCTGGCATCATATTTATTTTCTGGTAGAGTGGATAAGCAATGACTGATGGCCACAGGATAGTGGGTTTAGAAGGTATAAGGCGAAGAAGAATCAGAATCAATCGCTTACTCTAGGTGATGACAACATGCAATGAGTACATTTCTACGCTGATTTTTCGACGACCCATGTAGTGTTGGTAGCTGTAGAAGAAGGCAAAGATTTTCGTGTAACCAAAACACGCTTACCGGTAAAAATATCCCCCCAAACGGCAAACCAAGCCGCGAAACTACCTTGGTTGCGGAAAATTCCGTAACCGTCTGGAGTAGGTATCCTCGGAGCTCCGTGCATTCGCGGCTTGCATTTGACAGCTTGCGAATAAATATTTGCACGTATTTCAACGATTAGTTGCGTTATAAACGACGCGCGACGGCGCCCGTAAAGTATAACGTAGTTCGCCCGAGATGCTAGGAGAACTGGTTCTGAGGCGGTCGATCCAGCATCCAGAAGGCGGGTGATTTTACTCAAGCATGAAAATCCGGCAGACTCTGGCGAGGGAAGCCAACCAAGCGATTTCGTCAATGGTACGAGTAAGTATTGGACATGAACATTCTTTTCATAGGCCACATCCCTTTTTGGGCAGAGAAAAATAATCCGGCAAAGAAAGATTCGGTTGAAGAAATCTCCAGACGCGAATGATCCAAATGATGAGAGCCTACATGCGCGGAAAGATCTAAATGATGAGCTGAGAAAAATCAGCCTGGTTACCATTTCAAAAACTAACGCGACGATCTTCTTCCCATTGCGAGTACTCATTAACAATTTCATTGGACCTCTTGTCTCGATGTCCCCAATCGAATCTCAATCAAGGAGTCGCTTTGATGGCCATGTACATCGATGACCCGATAAACCCGGGGTCCATTTCTCACGAGACATATATTCAGTTATAACGGACTATAGAGGTCGATCGAGGCTTGACATTAGCCGACGGTCACTACGTACTTGGATACGTAGGATAGTGAATTACGTACGTACATAATACGTGTACGTGTATATGGGTATCCCTACGGTCCGCGAGACCAGGACGAATCGTGAGGAAGCCGTCGGGCGTCGAATTGAATCTTCGAGAAATCCCGGTAGGCAACCCACCCAGCGCGATGTAGATATACGTGCATGGTACATCTACACTGTCGCGTATACGAATGTATGAACATATAGGCGAATGGATTGCTCTGGTGGGATGCTACTGGTGCTTCGGTTGACGTTTCTGATTTCCACAGGCGGGCATTAGCATGCGGCGCGAATAGCGTTCACGAAGGCAATGCGTGTCACGTCGTGCGCTCGACGTCGCGTGTCTCAACGTATCGGGACACCCTTGAAGGGTCCAACGTTACACCCATTTAGTTCTCTATCTATATCTTAACTCTGTTGTCGTCGTCTATCGTTCGCCACGTGAAAGGGTTCGAACATGCCGAAAGCCCGTCCAGACCACCGACGCGCCAAGGTAATCGTTGGATCCGGTCATCGTAGGGCTGATATCGACAGAATGGAATAGTTGATCGAAGACTCAATTATTCCATATGACAAATTGGAAACACAGTTGAGTATCATCGTATCAACCAATCACGATTTACATAGTCAAAGTATCAGGTTTCCGTGCGGATTACGACCGTTCATTGCAAATTTCGCAATCTACATATTTCGATAAATCTCCACATTTTAGGCATTCCGTATCACTTGTACACTCTAAAAAGAATAATGAATCAGGAGAGCCAACAATAACTTGAGCGAATTAATAATAGTTAGTTGGGACAACTTATTTTTTTTAGTGAACAGTAATTAAAGTCCCAACTAACTATTATTTCAACTTAGCATTCAACTTTTTCAGAGCAACTCGACACGCAACTAACGAAATTTATCGTCTACACAGTTACCAACATAGCGCCATTGAAAAATTCTTAAAAGGAAAAAATCTTGAGTGCTCCCCATCCTCCAGTCTTGATGTCGATTCGAGAACCGTTAAGCGCCAAACTGTATACTATCGCGAATCGTTTGTCTTGGAAAATCTACGGGAAATTTGCTATCGCGCTTCAGTGCGCTTCAGTCGGTCCATTCTTATTCTTCGACGTCCTCTCCTACGTCGTGGAGGAGAAACCTTGAGAAGAAGCGAGAGAACGACGCAACCACACGCACACTTTCTCTTTCGTTCCCTTCATCCCTTTCTAGTCTCTCGGTTTCTCGATAAAAGCTTTTTTCTGCTTCTCGCGCAGCTTCGTAATTCGCGTAGATCGTCGAGATGGAGGGGCAGATAGCGTTATCAAAGGGGGTAAAGGGAAAGAGTGGCTGCTGCCTCTTCTTCCCCGAGCAGGGGAGCGAATATCCATCGGAGATTCAAATCTGTCCGGGATTGATACCCACTCCCCGATCCAGTCTTCCAGCTGGATTATAGAACGTTGGGGAGGCGTACGCGGGTGGACGAGGGGAAGGGAGGGATGAACGAGTAGAGTATAAGCTTGTAGGTAAGTACAAAGTGTAAGGGGCACCCTCCTGAACATAAGGAGGCTCCAGCTACCCAGTGCGAGAAGAAACGAGAAAGGCAAAAAAAGAAGACGAAGATGCAGAAGAAGCACTTGAGATATTGTTTGTTACGAATATTGGGTATGCCTTCGTATACGTGTATATAGAGTACGCATCTATATTTCCCGACGAAATAAGGATATCCACTATAACACCCTTTCCTCCATTATATACGGCACAAAGGCAATCACTGCACTTCGGTAGTCGTATGTCATAGCTCCGTGAATCGACGCGGAAGATCTAATGTTAGAAATAAGTGAAAAATTTATATGCGTCAAAAGAAAAAGGGGTGTATTTGCGTCTTCGCGATTGAGTCTTCCTATTTATAGCGAGTAAGGGGTCTCACGCGATGTTACGCGGTTAGAGAGTTGACATGTCTAACTATAAGCTCTAGTCGCAAGCGTTGTATTCACCGTGCAGAAGACACCTGTCGTAACTTATTCACGTGCTTTCCATATGATGGTTTATCGATATAAAGGCATATAGTTCTACGACCGTTAACACGACGAAAGTACGAATAAAATAAAAACCCGTAAGCATGAACTGTTTCGACTATGGAATTCCAGTGCGGAAACCAGATACGAAGGTCACATAACCCCAAAATGACATAAGTAGACAGACGATGAATTTCTTTTGTTTCCCCCATTTTTCCGAATTCATCCTAACCGCCGATCCGAGTAGTGAATAATGTGTTCTTTCAGTAATGCATTATCTATATCATTATTCATGTTTTATAAAATTCGTAATGAATCTCGAATCCATTACATAATTTTAAAAAATGTAGCGCTTTGCTTCATTCACATTATTCATGTTCTGCATAATGTATAAGAGAGGCGAATAAATAATGATTCAAGAATTACTTAATCATTACCACTACCGATCCTGACGATCACCGGTCGCTCATGAAAATGAGATAATAATATACGTAATTGAACTCATTGTCATAGATATTGTGGCTTGAGAATTGTTTGTTTCAAAAATCTTCAGAAAATCAGAAACAATGATTATCTATTCTTGAATGACTGGATACCATTGAATTAAAAAATGGCGCGTATTTTTAAGCAAACTATCGTAGCAATCACACGATTAGACATTAAAGGGTCAGTTTTGACGCTGACGTCACGGTTATGCAAATGGCCATTATAAAACAATGGGGTAATTCTTAAAACTCCGAGCGAAGAATTGCAAAGATGGATTGCATGTACATGGATAAAGCGTGTGTGAAGTTAAAAACTCTTATTACCCGTAAAATTTATGAGTCTCTCGATTTATCCATGCGCCCGTCCGTGACACGGTCTCTCCCACTCTTTTTTGTATCGCTTAGAAACTTTCCGGGCCATCCTTGTATCGATCGCAAGACGCGAGTGCTCCGGGTACACAGACATACGCGTAACATTTTCCGGAAGGAAGTTTAGAAAGTGTTTTTAAGGTTGTCCTCAATAATGCAGCAACGATCTCGTGAGGTGGTTGCTTCTAGAGTGTGATATCCATTTGGTTCACATGCTCTCGGTCTCACCGGAGAACCTCAACGTATCTTAAATAAGTGAGTACCGCCGAGCTTTCCGTCGCTGTTTTTTTTCTAGACCCGAATAATCGTCGAGAAAATTCGGCGTTCAGTCGTTTATATTTTTTCTTCAAATTCGTCGTCTTCTTCATCCTTTTTTCCTCGGTGGGACCTCAGTTCTTTTTTTTTCTGTGGGATTACGACATTTACATAAATGTCGTAATCCCACTAAAAAATGTATTCGCGAAAAGGTTAAGGCAAAGTTACACGAAAGCTGTAAGCTTGTAGTACTTGTTATTTTTCCATGTATTTCATAATTCCATTAAAAAGAATGCCTGTCTGCAATTTCTTTTGCAAAAATGAATCAGCGACTCGGATTCCGTGAACCTTAATGTTCTGACTTACCGATCTGACGATTCATTTCTGTGGAATTTCTGCGAAAGTATTGCTTTCGAAATATGTACCAAGATATTGTCTACCTCTGTGTCTTCATCGCTGTAAATCAGAAGTGGACGAAGAATTTGCAGAGGTGCCCCATGCATGAACATTTTCATGATCTAATAAAAAGGAACTTTTCACCAGCCGCGATAGGTACTTAGGTGAAACGTTGTATATAACATCGAGGCGAGGAGAACTTGACGCAAGAAGAGGGAAGGAAACTCAGGTATAAGGTTGGTAGAGAGAGTTCCTACGTCTGGCTTGTAATGTCGCGATAAATTCCATTATCCGAAGTTATCGCGTGCTCTTGCTTCCCCCATACCTGATATCCCTTGGTTCCCAATCGACGAAGATCTAAATCAGTGGGGTCTCTTGCCCCGATGCTCTGCGTCGCTGTGTCTCGCTCTCTCTTCTCTCTGTGACTATACATTTTCCCAGCACGGGGTGGGAAGCCGACATGCACATGTGTGTGCATTGCCAAGTATATTGCAATAGCAGCGTTAGAACGTTAGAGAAACACACGATCGCGATATCGATCGTCCGCTTGAACGCGGAAGAGAAGAAACCTTGTGTGCGCTTTGCAACACGCTTAAGATACATTGAAACGTTTCGACAATTCAATAAAACAATTTTATTCATTTATCGAATTCTCACGTTTATCGTGAGATATAATCGCATGCAGAACCGCTTATGATACTTCTAACTCCCGACTGCCCGCCGGGCAAAAGACAGGAGTTATGCGTTCACCGTGAAATCTGACTTTTCGCGTTTTCTTGGTATCCAATGTTCTCCGAAACGACGAAAAATGTCTTAACAAAATTCGGTACACCGGTTGTTTGTACCGCGGACTATGTCTTTTTTCAGGTTTCATTATGATTAAGTGCGATTCGGTAGAGATAAAGCCGTTACAAAATAATGCGCTCGAATATATCGAAACTTCGTCGATATACGCCGCCATTATCATTGTGCTTTTTCGCGGCGAATTCCCTGTAAATGTATGAATGATAAACACGCGCCACGACGAAATACGAAATGGGCTCTTATGATCATCACGATAGAACAAATACATTGTTCAATGAAAATCAGAGAGATACTTAATTCCTTAAATTTCATTAAATGTTTAATGAATAATCGTGAATTCCAATAGAAGCCCGATAATGGGTTTTCGACTGTGGTTTAGTATTTACGGTATAAATTTCCCAGCAATGAAAGCTTCGCAAGAATTTTAACAAAGAAAATGTGACCCGCCGTTGCGACATCGTTTTTGTGTCACTGGTAAGGGCAAAAAAGTAAACGTAGAACCGCCGTGATAAGAAAAATTAAGTGAAATAAAGCTGCGAGGAGAGTCGCCCTTAAATCTTTCATGCCGATTAAATCAGTGACTCGTGCTTAGGTATAGTATATCTACGTTTGGAAAAAAAAAGTAAAAAAATAAGCACACAGTCGAGAATGAAGTAAATGGAAAATAGTAAAATAAACGCGATGGAATAAGAAGTTCGTTTGTATAAGTTTAGAGATAACAGGTGGAGTATTAGTGGTTTGGTAAGCAACAGTGTCTGTAACAGGGTTGATCTACGTGACGGAAGAGAAAAGACAAGAAAGATATAAAGTGAACTAAATTCGCGGACTAGGAGAGACAGAGAGAGAGAGAGAGTAACGCCCGATAATCCCGGCATGGTGGGTCCTCGCGTGCGACGAGGTACTTCCGGCGCGGCGGGCCCGAGACTAACGACGTCCTCGCCTCTTATCTGCTTGGTCACGTAGGACGACGACGTAGACGACAACGACGAACGGGTAGACGACGTCGAGTATACGAAGGATGCAAAATGCGACCGTCCCGACCATCGTCGTCGCAGGTTCGCGACGATAAGGATCGTCCGTCCGCCTAGCCGCACATTCCCAGTTAATTTAGCCCCAGAGGAAATGCCATAAATAGGAAACGTCTCTTGTCGTGGACGCCGGGTATTAGGTATACCGATACTAGCCGCCTATTTTCCGTAAAGTTGACCGACTCATGTGAATTTCTGTTTGACTTGACACAGGATCTACAGTTGGAAGTCGAGCGAACTGTGGCAGCGTCACCAAAAACGGTTAACTACGAAAGTGCCTCAACTCCATCCAAATCCGGCTGCAGGTGAATGCACGATCAAACGAACCGCTATCGAGACCTTTACCTAAACGGTAACACAAATGTTCTCACAAATGCCGCAGGGAAACAGGTTAGTGCGGTAGCTGTCGATCAGTTCATTGCTAACTAGGGTAAGTTTTCGTTTCCAAGTAACATTGTTGGTCAGTTTGAGAACAATTCGCCTATGATGCATGTTGCATAAGGACAAGGGACTGTGCCATTACATTAACGCAGAAGGTTGGTACTGTTCGTCGAATACGCCCAGTTTCCATGATGAAGATTCTTCGACCTCAGATTAAATATCTTGGCGTCTCGAATTCTTCATACAGCGCATCATAAAGGGTATCTGAACGCAATCGATATTGCAAGATCGTCGGTTTGTTTCAAAGAACGGGAAATGACCCGACTCGTCGAACTTTCTTTTTTTAAAGGACAAATCTTTTAGTCATACAGAAATAGACTTATAATACATACACTTCATTCAGCAATATGCGTCAAAAGGCAGTTAACACAGCACTGTACACTGTGTTACATGATATGCAACATACATTGAAACGCTTCTCCCAATTTTCTTACAACAAGAATGCAAATGCTGCAGAGTGTATAACGTTTAAACAAGGAACTCCTCTGTTGTTGTCCGAAGCACTAAATCCGCAAGTAATCTCGACGGTGTGTTGGTAACATACGTATCTGGAAGACCGACTGTTGAATGACGTTTACGACTGCGCGATTGTTTAACATTAACAGAAACTGTGGTGTATCTAAAGTGCATATAAGGGCCAATCCACCGTACTGTTTACCTACCGGTGCTTCTGTTTACAGGTTTCATCTGCATTGCGCAAGCCCTATGGAATATTCATGAAGACTGTGCAGTTTCAACAGTTCCATCTTCCTTCGCGACATCTCATCCACGAGCTCAGGCTCTCGCGTTCAGCTTCCATTATACAGTACATTTACTACGGTCGTAGTTATAGATCTACCGGTAGTTCGGATCGCAATCCAACTGTGATACTGCATGCACACGCGTACTATTCAGGAGCTGATTGCTTCGGTGTCTAGGATCATTGAAGGGTTTCACTGTGCAATGATAACAGAATACAGGATGTTCCGGAAATGTCATCGGTTTATTCTTATCTCAATATTTTCTGCTCAATTCCAAACATCTGATTGAGAATCATTGTCACATCAAAGATTGATTGCATCAATATGCTCTTCCGTGATAGAAGTTCTAATAATGGACAAGCGTCATTGCTAAAATGACCCCAAGAGAGAGAGATACTGCTGTAGACATTACAGAGACTCGGACCAACGAGTTATAACAACAATCAAGCAGTTCTAAAGCATTATTATCAGAGAATCGTTATCACATCAAAGATTGATTGCATCAATATGCTCTTCCGTGACACAACTTCTAATAATGGACAAGCGTCATTGCTAAAATGATGCCAAGCGAGAGAGATACTGCTGCAGACATTACAGAGACTCGGACCAACGAGTTATAACAACAATCAAGCAGTTCTAAAGCAGCAAAACATGGGAATAAGTCACTTTGATACAATGACAATAGGATTTACTTGAAGATAATGAAGGTTTTCTGCATTTTATTGGATTCGGATGAACTGATGCAATAAGCCACGTAAATATTGAAGGTACTGAGAGTTATAGGGTCGAGGTAGTTGATGTCCCAATCAAGGTAATCTATATACAGTCTCTTGGATATATCGTGGATAGAGAATGCCGATAGTGCAGAGGACCCAAAGATCCGACGTGGCCTGTTCTGGATGCAGGCTGATGTTACTATGCTGGGCAAACGAGAATACACGACGCACAAATCACGACAAAGCCGGCGCATTAGCCAAACATCGTTCTGGATCTTGTTCGACGTGCGGGACGCATAGAACACCGACTCTGCAGATCCGATACTACGGTCTACATCGACATATATATATATCTACACGACCGGTGCGTCGTGTATCCTTGCTGGTAGAAACTGTGGTATGTATATCCATGAGTGCGGCTATAGATATACACATGAGTATGGTAAAGCATCCAGGAAACCTGATAGTTTGGCAATGTGTATTACAATCACCAGGTCATCAGGTGTAGTCTTTGATTCAGTGCGCAATGTATTTTCCAATGCAATGACGTTGGTTTTATTTACTGCTGCTCCGAAAATGCAATCCAACCAATCGATGCTATCCGATTCTATTCGCACCTCTTTTCTTATTGCTATTATATATTCCCTCGGCTGTTACTTGGGAAGGAGTCTGATATCAATCTGCATATCTGTAACGTGTCGTAATGTTCAGCGGTTCAAGTAACCTCCAGTCGCGTATCATATTGCATCTCCACATTGCTGCTGGTATCGTAGATCTTTTGTTCTTCGGCGACATCTGCGTTGATACAATTAGTTACACGACGGAAACTCCGTTCCGTAATTCGGATTGTCCTCAATACTTCAGGTTTTAGATAATGCACGTCAACCCTCCTGGTTTCTCCCGAGGATTTCACGATTAGACAAGCTCTCTCGGCTCGAGACGCTTTTCCAAGCCCTGTTGCATCTTCGGAGCTCCAAAGATATCTAAGTCTTGATTATAATTATCCTTGCAGGAGTCGAAGCAGCGTAAGTGCCGTTATGACAATATGGCTTTCTGCACTACGACTGCTCTAGCTTTTCACTACCCTACAGGGTTACATTCGGCACGGCGCGGATAATACCCCAGTGGACAATTATATCGGTACGTTTTCTCCAGAAAGTCACATTCGTAAGGCAAAGCAGTGAGCAGTTTCGGGTTTGAATATCTTTGGCAACTCAACACGTAGCCTAATCTACTTGGACAATAACAAAGCTCTCTCTCATGGACGACTATGGCGCCGGGATTAAGGACACCGCGCAGTGAACTATGGCTATTAGCGACGAATGGCCAGCGCGTCATACTGGAAACAGCTGTGACGGTGTAACGAGAACCAGTGAGCGCTGACTTACTGCCTGGTTTCCTAGGAAGATCGTAGCTTTCACGAGTATTCTCGCCACAAGCTCACTAACGAGCGTTCTCCTGTTAATGCTACTGTTCTCCCAGCTATCGAAGTTTGCACAGTGTATCTCGGCATTAGAGTTGAAAGCTCGTTTATAGATGTGGTACCCTGCAGGATGGGTATATCACAGCCTTTCATTAGTCTAGTTACTTTAGTTGGACGAACAATGATGTTTAAAAGGCGAAAAGTAGAAAAATAATTCTTAATCAAAGCACAAAATGTTGTTTTTTTCTAATAATTCGCGTGACATTCTCGAATATGCAATTTTTGGGACACTTATTTTTTTAATGGTCAGGTAATGGTCAGGTGGTCATTGTGGTTCTATTAAAAAAAAGATGCATCGATTGTTAATTACGGAATAGTAAAAACCACTAATATTAATTCCCTACTTAATTAAAACAGATACTTTGTCCAGAAAATAAATGGTTTGGACGTAATGATTTCGTTTCTCTTATTCGAGATAACTTTTCCAGCGACAATATTAACCTTCAACGGTGCAATTCAAAAGCCGATATCGTAATTGAAAACGTCACGGAACTATTCGTTCTGTAGTTTATGACCGAAATAAATTTCGCATGATTTAATGACTTGATAACGACGAGTATGAAGACGAATGGGTCGTGCGAATCAGTATCAAAGTAGCGAGTAAGTAGGATGTCACCTCTCATCACGCACTTTTGCACAATTATTTCTCAATTCATCATATCTCTTTCTGACTCGATAATACCGCTTCCTATAACACCGTACAAAGCTCTTTTCAACGACGATCCTTCCCTCTGACTCTTTCCATTATGTTCTCTTTGGCCTCTCGATAATCCTTCTCACTTTTGAATATATGACACTTTGCGACAAGTATTTTTCTCTCTCTCTCTCCCTCTCTCTCGCTCTCTCTCCTGCTTTGACAGATGTGTAAATGCGTTGGATATTTATAGAGTTACGAACCAATGCGAACGGGAGAAGCAACTCTCTTCTCAGCATCCGTCATGCAGGCCACTTTGTCACGACAGGATCAACAACGCTTAAATTGTATTTGCACGATTTCACACTATGCCACCTCCTCCACCCCCACCTCTATGAGAGAGAGAGAGATCGACGGAATAACAGCAACAATGTCCCATAAATTCTCATCTCGTGCTTGACAGCCGAGATACGAAAGAACCCTTCCTCTTTAATGCTGCAGCTGGGTGGCTCGCGTCGAATGCTTGGACACGGATTCATATACAGTACGTTGACTATTCGCGAAACTCGGATTTTTTTTTTTTCAAATATCATGAAATTATGGCGACAATCATAATTTTCTGATTAAATTTTTAACAACCTTTGGTATTTTTTTTTTGTTAGAAATGTTCGTTTTTAACTGTTAGTCCGCTGGTAGAAATTACCTATATTCGAGAGCCCTATGCGCATAAATACAATTCGCTTGAAATACGAAATTTGAAACTAATTCACTGACGATTGAATCTCGATTGCCGAAACAAAGTACTCAATTATACCGAGAATGAGAATATCAATGAAATTCAATGAATTCATTAAAACAAAATCTCTATTATACCTGTTCTCGAACTTTCGTGCGCAGAGCGAGAGAGAGAGAGAGAGAGGATTCGTCGTAAATGGTTGTAAGAATAGAATTGATCTCTCGAACTATTGTATCGCGTAAGAAGGTCGTAAAAATTCGACGGCAAGTTCAACAGTAGTAAACGAAGTATCGAACAAAGTGGAGCAGTTTCGTTTCGATAAGTTCGACGATAAAAGGTCAGCAGAACTAAAAGAATACAATATGTAGTCGATGAATTTTCAATGAAAATGGGGTCGTTTGAGAGTTTCGGTTTGAAACTTTAATTTGCCGCGGTATTGCATTATAAAATTCTCGTTATTCGGGAATTCGATAATGAAATTTCGAGAATTTATGCGTATTGTATCGATCACCGTATCGAGAGCCATTTAAGGGTAAGTGATAAAAATATAATATAATGATTATTACATATTTTCGGATTTATAGAAAAATCTGCGACTAGACAAGAGTTTCGTAATGCGGACATTTTGAAAAAAATAAATAAATAAAAAAACAATGATTGAGAGAAATAGAGGCGGCGGAGAAGTGTCTCGGCAGAGACACAGTCTGGTGAAGCCACGCAAGTCGTTTGTTTAATTCGGCAAGACTAAAGTACTTCCGGTTGAGTCGTCGGTCGGCAAGTTCGCGTTATTGGGTAGGAATTTTAGGGCTTTGTACAGAATACTGCGAGAATAACGGAGAGAAAGAGAAAGGAGAATAAAGCGATAGAGCAAGTCTGTGGTCCAACACAGTGTAGGGAACGGAACTATACAACGCGATGGCGGAAGGAAAGACTCGAAACCCCCCGTTTTATCGCGAAACTTTAGAATTTTACGTGTCGCGCTCGTGGGAAACGAGAAAAGGAGGATAGGGCTGTGGTACGCTGCTTTCATCCCCCACCCTGTCTCGTATCCATTGTACTCTCGTTGCTCTACTCCTTATACAAGTTCGACCTCAAAATTTCGCTTCGAACTCTATGATTTTTATATATAAATTTCTGATTTTTAAATTTTTATCGACAGTCTAAGCGCCTGCGTATTCAGTATTTTTAATTACTTGATACATTATTAATAGAAGCTGCCGCCATGCTATGTCGTAAGCTTTAGATCTCCCGTGGCGGTCGGGATAGACCGCAAGAACCCGAAGATTCGCGAAATTTCCAGACGAAAAGTTTAAGCAGATTTTCAGGGGTGAGGCTGCCACATTTGCATGTACTTACAGATTACGAATACTTTCGCGTCATAGGAAACCTGAGTCGAATGAGGTTTTGGTATTCTTAGCCGTAGGAATTTTTTACAGGGTTTTTCTTTTTTTTTTTCTTGACATTTCCGCAGAAAATTTAGTATCTCCTGAGGCTAATGATGATATACCGTTGTCAAAATCGGCTGAAAGAGCGCGAATCATAGATTTTAGTCGCGTCGTTCCGATTGCCTATATTTTATAAATAAGAACATTAAAAATTTGTCAGCCTTTAAGTTACGATCCGAAAGATATATTTTTAAAATTTCCATTTTAATAGCGCCTTAATATTATTCTACAATATTAAAGAAAAAGTCATATTAAAATGAGAATTTCGAAGATTCAGAATGCCGAACACATTATTTTTGTAAATATTGATTGTTGGTGATTAATAGTCCATTAGTCTCGTTGAATAGAGAAAGGAAAAAAATCAATTTACGGATGAATCGAGAGCTATCCCATCCATCAGTTTAAAAGCCTCGCGTACAGTTGCTTGCTTGCCTGTTTTCTTGCTTGATGCTTGTGCACGTTGTAACCCTTTTCACACGACGAGAGGGTGAGGATGAGGGTTGATCGGGGTTGACGTGGGTCGAGCACAGGCTCTGTAGTGCAAAGGGTTGAAACCCTTTCACTTGGATCGTCGTGAGTGCGCGACATGATGCGCAACATTGTTGCTGACCAGCGTCCAGCGATAGGGGAGGACAAGGCAAAGCGGACGCATGGCGCAGCCGGTGAAATACGAAAAATATAATTAGGTTTTTTTAAATTCCATATTCGTCAATATTCCAAAAATGCATCATTTCACGACTACCAGAATTTTTTGTTTTTTTTTTATTCCTCACGCAATGAAGTAAAGTGGTAGCGATCGCTCCATCCCCTAAGGCCACAGGAGCCATAAATTAACTGTCACCAGTGAATAAACACCCTTAAGGCGCGAGCATCAAACATTCTGAATCATTGGCTGCCGTCGTCTGTGTAACTATTTTTCCTTTGGAGTTATATAACCCCAGTAGATCCTGGAAACGGAGTCAAATTGTAGAAATAATAAAGTTAATTTTATCGTCAACTTAATAGGATGCCGAAAAATTGCTCGAGTTCATGTATTACACATAATTTCCCTTTTCTCAAACATCGTCAAGGAATTTTGCACAAGAATCGTCGCTGTGTCGTCTAACATAAAAGAAATATAGAACTAGAGAAGTTTACGTAAGCGCGGCGTTCGCCATACAGAGCTGTGGAATTCTATTAAAGAAAATGTTGTGAAATCTCGGGGTACTTTTGTGTACCACCGCGCGCATGGAATGAGGATTTTAATTGTTGGAGCGTAGAAGCAATTACGGAATAAACTTTCTCCGGAGCTTTATTCATTTTTATTTCGTTCGTTTGTACCGTGTTTGTATACCTGGACGAGAGGCAAAAGTTTGCCAGAGTCGTTGTTTGTGTTTTTTTTTTGTTCGTAACCTTTTACGCGAACTAATGGGCAAATAAATATGCACATTGCTTCCTGCCGGAGCTGTAAAATAACTTTCTCATGGAGGAAAGGGTTTTTAATCTTTTAATAATAATAAAAAAAAAATGTTTACGATAAGACATTGTCAATTTTCTCGTATTGTGCGGAATGTTGGCAAGAAAATAATGCAAGACGACTCGATGGATAATACCAAAATCCATTGAGCTTGCGTATTATTTGGCACGATTCTCAAGCCGTCCAACTTATTCAACCATTCGTTCGCCCATTACCTATACAGTCCACGGCTTTAATCCAACGGATTAATTAACTTTTCATCCCCGTGTTGCTTACCGCTTTAAGGATTGGCGTAGGCACCTTTCCCGGATCGTTCTCTCGCATTCCTTAACCTTCCTCCACCTCTCCATTCCTCGTCGCTTCTCCTCGCTCATTCTCGCTTGCGCAGCGTTGAGCTCGCCTCTCGGGGTTAGTTAACTCAGCTTCGCTACGCTCTAAACCTCTTAATACGTACCGAGATATATATAGAAGCGCTGGAACAGCGAAGTACATATCCGCCAGTTGCGCACGTTTTCCGACCGGCAAACTTAGTAAGCTTCGCGGACTTATGCGTTGCAACAAATTTCCACACGATACACATTCACGTTCGACCAGCGTAAAAATCTATATGCAAGCGAACTGTAACATCGATAATAGAGAAACGGAATTGAAGAAATTGGAGAAATCGTTGCTTTACCCGATTTTATTTTCAGATGAATCAGTGAGATTCTGTTTTAGTATGGAAAAAAATTACGCAAATCATATGCGAACAAAAAAAGTAACAGGAATGGCGGCAGTTTTTTTTCTTTTTTTGCATCAAATGGACTATTTTCAGTTCATAGCTTCATTAAGTTGCGAACATCGCATAATCCAGCATCATCACGTACTTTTAACGTTTTCATAAAAATTTAAGTCCTCCAGTCCGGTTTCCAAGTATTTTTTGTTTCCCTATCTCCGCTCTCTCTGTCTCTCTCTCTCCGCGAGTTTCGCGGCGTCGTTGCGTTCCTCACGGAATTACGATCGTCTCCGGTCGTAAATATAACAGGTCCGGAGGTTCGATATAACTCACTGGATTTCCATACGATGATAAAACGGATGCTTGGACCCACGATGATTTATAAGACGTCGCACGTGGAACCCTCCCCCACCCTCTACCCCTTCCCTCAAGCAGCGAGGGGTTGAGGTCCTCCACTGTCGCAGCAGATTTTCCTAGCTGCCCCGTACCCGGAGTCGAGGACTCTGGAAAGTTGGTGGGCGTCGAGAGCGAAGCCTTTTTTTTCGTCGTCTCGTCCGAAGCTTTATTGCGAGAACGGTACAGTCGTAGAATGGAATAGAAAAAGAGAACGTTTCATGCTCTCAAGAAATCGCGGTTGTGCCACGCGCGATAACAACGAGGGAAGAAACGTCGAAGCGAAATGCGACATATTTTTTTACTTTACCTCGATTCGCGCATTGTACCGTCATGTAGCAAAAGGACTTTTGCACAATCGCTCAATGTGCGTCGCGACTATTATTTTTTTTGCTATGCTAAATCAACATCGTGAACATAGCCGAAAGTCAAGAAATTGAGGTAAAGCGTAGTTTGACAAATCGCACAATAGTTCGCGGAGCGACATATGTTAAAAGTAAAACTACTTATTTTTTTTATCGATGAAAAAAAATATCCTATTTAAAATCCTTCAAACATTATCGTTAAAAATGATGTTGTGGCAATGTAAAAAAATATCCGACCGGAATATTAAAAATTGTGGAACGAGTTCTTTTTTTTTTAATCAGAAAAATAACGAAATCGAATTCTGTCTGCGATTTATTATATTCGCATCTAGAGATTTTTTTTACATTGCTAAAACGTTTTTATGATCAATACATCGCTAAAAAAATTTTAATACAATTTTTTTTTATCAACGAACAAAAACAGACCGCGTTTTGGTCGAATGAACTTTTTTTTTTCTGACGACGCTATCATAATTTTTGCTATCGGCTTACCCTATATCCATCTTTGGAAACGTATATCTTAAAAAAAAAAAAAAAAAAACGAAAAAGGAAAACCAGAGGGTTTTTCCTTCTCTTGATAACAGACCACTTCGCAGTTTCTCCCCTGGGATATGGTTCTAACCACTGGTTTGGATTTCAAGGGTGGATCTTGCGAAGCCGCAAACGTCCAGAATTCATAAGATTTTCTATTAACAATCTTCGAGGTGAGTTCGGGCAGCTGTATGATCGAACAAGCTATATATCTATAGAACGTGTCTATGCGCTAGTATTTTATATATCTAATCGTATCGGTTGAGTCCCGAGCGTATTCCACGCGTTTTTCCAACCCCGAGCTACCCGCACCGATAGCTCTCTCACACTCCACGGGAGCTCGTTGAGATCGGTACACTCGGGCCCCGGAGCCCAAGATATACGGCTCTCGTCGGCCAATATGTTTGGTAAAATATTGATGGCTCTACCGCGTATGTATGTACGCGGCAAGGAATCTTTAAGCAATCTTGGTGGGTCCACACGAGAAACTGTAGAAACTGAAGCTATGTTCTTCGAAAGTTTTCCGGTTGTAGACGAAAAAATTCTGCACAAGAATCCTGATAGCTGATTTCGCGGGCTTTTCGTGTTTGTTCAGAGCCCTTGTGACGCGAGGGAGAGTCGGGAAGGGCGAAGATTTCGTTCCGATGATCCACTGGCGTTCCCGGGAGGGCCGATAAGTCTGGTAATTTATTTTTCTACTGTTTCGGTATATATAAACCAAAACAGTGAGAATTCTAGTCGAGGATAACAAGAATTTAAGGTTCGGAAAAATACAACGCAGGTAAAAATAAAATTCAATTAAGAATACACTATATACGTAAGACCTCTCACAAGCATTTTAACTTTGTCGAAGTTATGGTCACGACACTTTTTGTTTATTCAATTATACGTTCGAGGAATTTATTTCCAAGAGATCGAAGGATATGCAATTAAAACTTCTTTCGTCGTTAATACCCAAGAAATTGGCGGCCGTTGGGGGAGGGGGTGGGGGGTGAATTCTAATTTTCAGCGGATAGGATCGGTGGTATACACAATGCATTCTCAACCCCGCCTTATCAATAATAATAGGAGCAGTAAAAGGGGTACAGGTGCTTCGATGGGGGATGAAATGCCAAACGATTGGCACCCTCCGGCTTTCGCGTTTCAACCCCTTCTGTGGGTCTTAAAGGAATACGAGGACCCGTCGTTTCCCCCTGCCTGGTGAATCTGTCGACAAGGAACCACCGAGTATCTCGGATTCATCCCAAGCTGCCTACCGCTCTCTTTCTCTCCGCCTGATCCGAAGTTACGACGTCGATAATAATTATCGGCAGAACAGTTTAATTATTCAGTCACCGATCGGCGATGAGGCTTCTGGCGCCTTGCTTGTCAAAGTTTCCTTCATGCTTTTTCCTTCATCCAACGAATGAGGGACAAAGCACACCCCTTTAACCTCGGAACCAATAAACAAGGGTTGATGAGACGGAGTGAGGGATGATCAGGAAAATTATCATTCGTTAATTTTCGACGCAATCCTTTTCTTCAGCGTGTGAAAGAACGAATTTTTTTTTTCTATATTAATTAATATTCGTGACCTTGTGGAACGAGAACTTTTTGGAACTTGTCATCTTCTCGGTCTCCGGTGACTTTTAGAGAGACAATTTTCAAGGCATAGAAATGCAGCGTTGAGAAAAGCGAGAATTTCTTGATTAATTAAAAAGGATTTCTTTGGGAGATTGAAATAATTCGAAGACAATAACATCGCTGGTGAATTGAAGCATTGCAGTTGTTAATTAGGATTTGTTTGTACTTTGATAATAATCGGGGATACCTTTTCATGCGTAGTCATTAATTTAATTTAATTTTGGGATGATCCCATTTTCCAAGATTAACAAATTCAAAGATCGAATCCAAGTGGCGGCAACAAAATGCAGAACCGGTAGCAAAAGTTTGTACGCCGTTGCGGTCGACAATGTTCATTCGTGTCGATACTTAAAGATACGGAAATGTATTCTTTACGAAAACATTTCTGGAAAATTTCGCAAACTCGTAGAATCGTAGAAACTCCGTGGTCTTCCGCGATGCAATATTCGTCGAAGCCACCGATAAAAGATAAAAATTTAGTTCGCATTTGTGAAGCACAAATATGAGGATAAAGCGCCCATTGTGCGTCCAAGAAAATCTCGTTACCGGCACGAAGAAGACTACTGAAGGAAAATATAAAGAAACAAGACATAAAAATATATAGGTCGGTTGGGTACGAGGGTCGAGCTTACAAAGTCTCGAGAATTGCGCGCACGTTCGTGTCATACGTACTGCAATATACGCGTACGTATCGTACAGAAACGCGTTTCCGGTCGGCTTGCGAAGATAAGAAGATGGGACAGATATGTCCTGTGCCACCCTCCTCCCGCCACCCCTTGCAGCATTGTAGTATCTACGTTTCGCAAGTTTATTATACGCGAATAACAAGGCGATATGTTTGTACGGAAATAAAAAGCGAGAAAAACGATGAAAAAAGAACGAAAGAATGGGAAAGATATAGTTCTGACGTTAGTTCTTGGAATGTACGGAAAACCGCATATCAGATAACGAGACTTTAGAAAATTCTCCATACTTATCCATATAGTAAACAACACCTTTATACAGAAAAAACGGTGGATGTTAAACTATGTTGACATAGTAATTGCACTGAAAGCTGTTAATAGTCGTTTTCTACAATACTCCGCCTCCGATAAAAATGACGGATACATACAACGATATGTACAGAATATAGAACTTTTCGCCGCGAGATATATGATTTATATATCATTTTTTGATATTATTTATGTATCATTTATATATCATTTTTATGTAAATATATATTTCGTACATTCCGAGATATTCTTAATTTCTTAGCGCCATTGGTCTCGTATTTCGTCGTAGAATTGAGGGGTTTTCACGGTAAGTTACAGGACATCACGCAGGTGATAACATATAGACAAATATTATAGTTAATCTATAGAATATTGCGATTTATGTCGTACAAGTCTCGGTAATATCATATTAATCGACTAATTATTGTTAACGCTGATTGATACAAAACGCCGATCGTCCGCGTCGAGTTTTCGATGTGCCAAAGGGCGCCCGAGGCAGTGACGAAAGCTCGCATGGTTCGCGCGTGCTGTTGGTCGAGTTTCATGATGAAAGTATATATAGGTATCGCATGTATGAACCGTGGAATGTCGGTCAAACCTTCGGGCTGTGGATCAACGATGTATGATGAATATACATCGGAATTGGAGGTATGCACGTCCGCGAATCAATCATTTAATAACAATAGTAATTCGTTGAAAAAATACAAAATGCGTTAATCAATGCGGGTGGTATACACAGAACAGACTTTACAATTTACACTGTGTACCGGATGTTTGTTGACCCACTTCGTAGGTCAAGGGCCGTCCCATGATATAGAGAAGTAAAACAAATTTTATCGAAGCGCGCGCGATGTTTAGCCAATAATTATGATTCGAAAAAAAATAAGAAAAATCACATCGGTCAAAGGTTTGGAACGATTAGTGTAAATATTTGTTCGTTTGACTGATTGTAGGAAAATTTGTGTTTACGAGTACTTTAAAAACAGCGGAATGCTTTCTTCACGATTTTTGTTACTACGACAAGTAAAGTTCCGATAATTCGTGATATCGTCTTTTTATAAATCGTGAAAAATTCAACAAAAAAGAAAACAAAAAAAAAACAAGACGCAGCGTAAGGCTGAGCACGTTTTTCTCGCGTCTCGCAGCGGAGGCGGACACGAGAATGCGGGTCAAGTCACGACCCCTCGAGACACTCGTGCGATATCTCGCAGATGTTTTCACTGCTCCACATCGATCTCGGCTTAGCGACGAATGATTTATCTCAGGCCGATGGTGTCGCGATGACGAATAAAACTAAGAATGTTAAGAGCGTCTTTAATCGCTTGATAAAGAGGGCAATCGAGTTTTGAACCGATAAACGTATTAACGACACTTCAATACACTTAATCCGATAATCTTCATGTTATTCTATTTTTAACTCGTCGCTATTTTTATCAACGCGCGCTGTTTTCAAGGTTATATCTTTACTTATCGCATCGGATCCTCTATCACATAGTCTGCCGTACTGATATCGTGATTACGCGCGGATATCAACTGCAATCTATTTATAAATAAAAATAAACATCGTATTTGATAGATTAGAAAATTTCGATGAAATACTGAGTTTTTTTGATTTTTTTTTTGTTTTTCCGTCGTTCTAAAAAAACTCGACTATCGTTCGCTTGAACGAGTAATCAGTCACATTGGCCTGCGGGTTCAGTTCACACGCTACATCTATGTAAGCTTCAACACCGGCAGCCATCGACAAATATTCTTACGTCTGTTGGCACTCTCGAGACGCGAGCAAACAGACAGCACGGTAGGCGAAGATGCGGGGGCCGAAGACGAAGAATAAAAAAAAAAAAAAAAAAACGACAGTAGAGTGTAGTAGAGTGGGACGGAGTAACATTTCGGAGGTCGGTTATAGTTGCAATGTCCGCATCGTCGAGACAACGAAGACGAACCTGCCAACGACGACTACTCACCGGACACGTGACTCGACGGTTTTCTTCGATTTTTTTTTATTTGCTTGCCTAACGCGACGACGAAGTAAAAATGACAAATCCTAGACGAGTCGTCGCCGTCGAGAAGATTGACAGAGAGTTCAAGATTTTACTGAGATATTCTTCTCGAACGACTGATGGCCACTCGGCGGTTCAATGGCCCCGTAACTCCTGACCGTTAAAAGAAAAATCATAAAAATAAATATGGAAAGCTGATATTTTCAGCGCATTGTTGCGATTTTCCATACCAATGCATCCTATGCTTAGGGTATGAAGGGCCCCCTCTGTGTGATACATGAAGTGATGATATCGCTTTTTTTTCTTTTTATCGTATTAATGAGACCGAAGATTACGTAACCTTAAAAAATAATTCATATTTCTCTGAATAGTAATTTAATGAATTTTCGAGATGTTTCATTAAATAATGTGTAGATAGACCGTCAAACAGAGGCAAGTTGAATGCATAAAGCAAAATGCTCGACAATACCGCAATACGTAGGTATACATCACAGAAATATGATGCGGCGTGGATCTCGAATTAACGCGCTCCGTTGAAGAGCATTTCCTATATTATACGTAGGAGAAACTTGCCTCTCGTAGCTTCCACGGTAACCGCTTAGCAAGAGCCGAGTGGCTTCCAGGTTTCGTGGAATATACGGCCGAATGTACCGACCGAGCGAGCGAGCGAATACGCACCAAGCCTACGTTACAAATTGGATATTACGCTATTAGTTAGCGATTAAATTAGGCGAGCTGAGTGGTCCGCGCTTGGTTGGTACTAAGCTACGTTAGATACGAGGCAACATTGGAGCTTTTGGGTGCATACCAAAGCTACCGCTGCTACTCCTCCTGTTGTAGCTGCAGCTGCTGATACTTGCAACACATCGTTGCACCGCCTCTACGCTGCTCATTGCACTTTATACGCGCAACTGGAGAGTCTCCTTTTCTCAATTAAATATCTTTGATAACGGAGCACGAGAATTTGGCTCGTGAAATTAAATGCTCTCGATGAATTTAACTAATAAGACGTACGAGCGATGCAGTCCACTTTACCGAGAAATAAAAATGGACCTATATTTGTGAGATTCAACCAAATCATTATTTTTAAAAATATGGATTTTTTTATTTTTTTTTTCTTCGTGTTTTTTGACTGTAATAATGATATCGAAGAATATTTATTGCAATATTTTGCATGTTCTTCAACTTTATTGAAAATATAACTGATCGTAGAAAGGTCCGCGATGAGTCAAGAATTTAATAATTTTCGTTTTGAAAGCGTTTTTCTCAGTTGTAACTATACGAAATATAAAAACAATTGAAGGCGATTTTTTTTTAATATAAGAATTATTGCTGCTGGCCGGATATCTCCGAATATCACCCAGTGGTGGCGACCTCGGGGCAAAAGGGACTATTATTTTCTCAGAGTGTTTACAAAGAGGCAGTTTAAGCGTCGTCGCCACGTCGGTGCACTCGGCAGGAGCCCAGGAAGCAGACACGCGCCGTTGCGATTTATAAAACAGTAAAGCCTTTTCCTCCGGCTGCTGGCATCGTCGGTGCAGCCGAGTCGGAAGTACTTCGAGGGGAAGAAAAAAAAAAAAAAGATAACGCCGTTGAAAGATCCTGTGGCTGTAAGAGAGAGCGAGAGATACATCGCAGCAGTAACTACAAGGAGGAGAAAAGCATAAGAAAAATATCATCTCCCTTTACACGGTCGATTAGGTAAAATCGATCGCGAAGATATAATTACGAAGTTACAATTATTCGAGGCAGCAATTCAAATTTCAAATATAAATTTTACAGTAATGTTAAAACAGAAAAAGAATTGGCAAATTTGCAAAAAATTTTATTTTGAAAAACGAAAAAAAAAAAAGAAATTGATTTTTGATAATATTATCTGTCGTGTAATATAAAAATAATATTAATAATAACAATGTTAAAAATAATAACATTTTTTAACGAAAAAAGGGGTTCGAACGACAGAAATTAAAAAAAAGGAGCAACTTTTGCATCTATAGGTACATTTCCGTTATTATCGATAATTCAACGGAATTCGTTATATCAATTACTTTATTTACTTTTTATATCGCGCCTTCTTGCTTCGTTGAATGATTAACATGTCTGCATAATTATGACGTGAAGGCAAACGTCGTAAAAACTTACATGATAATTAATAATAATAGTGAAGGGAAAAAAAAAATCAAGAAAAGAATAGAAACAGAAGCCAATTATACGGCTCGTGTGCGATTCTCCGGGGGTCGAGAAGATCGATGAGATTATATTCATCGTCGTGATATCGAAGCGGTCGAGAACTTTGGCTCTCCTTACACCAGCGCCTCGCGAGCGCTGTGCAATTTAGTATGCATATACGTGCATCCATATAAATTATGCAGAAGTACCCGAACTGCGCTCCCATTCTCGGAACCGCAAAAAGGTTTCTTTGTCGCGATAGAACGGACTCGCCGGACTCACTGATCATAATGTATAATAAGGCCATTCATTGCGGAGAGAGACAGAGGAGAGAAACGATGGAAGATCGAGTGAGGAAGCGTAACCGAACGAACGCAGCGCACGAGAAGAAAAGTATATAAGAGATATCGACGGCCAAGAGACAGAAGGGCTTATCCCGCACCATTAACTATATGACACGACGTGCAATAAGCCCTTTTGTTTCTTGTGTATTCCACATTGAAGAACATAGAGCCAAAGCCAAGCGTTTTAAGCAAGAAAAATTGTTTTATTAACAAATTCTCGTAGTTTATCACAATATGAAATGAATATTGTGTGTGAAATGGATTTATTGTAAATTTACGGGACCAAAAAAACGGGAAATATTTTTTTTTTCGATAAAAAAAAATGTTATTAAAAATATGGTACGATTAATTGTTCGTAATAGTATTCTATAAAAATGTAAACTATAAAAAAAAAATTCTCAAAAAAATTCCAGAATCGAATGAAAAAAATTGTTAAAGCATTTCTATTTCTTCAATATGATATTTTTCGCTACTAAAGTAGTTCCATAATGTATCTTTTGTCAGGATTTCAATTCCCGCTTTGTATCTCCTCGTCTTATTCGACTTTCCTTTTATTCTCGCATCTTAATTGTTTTTGTCTTTATTTAGAGGAACACTTTTGGGTCATTTTTTCTCCGTTGTACACCGCCGCTTTATTACAATGCGAGTCCACGAGGACCCTAAAAGATGAGCAACTATATCGATCTATTTTGCTGACACGATTAAACGCTGTGCAACGAACGAAGCTTCAGACCATTTCCATCCCGGCAGCTCTTCCCTTTATTTATACTATAAGATACATCAGACTCTCGTAACACGTTCTTCGTCTCGACAACGTGTTACAGTTCCGGTGTGTGCCGTTGTCCTCGTCGCTTCTGTTGCCGCGATAATGCAACTATAAATCATAAAATAGTTCTCGTATCGTTTTCCTCCGTATCTCTTTGCGTTTCACGCTTTCTCGCTGGCAATATCGTCGCCCGGTTCCAACAAAGCCAAAGCCGTCAATCGTGACACCCCCTCCGTCTGTTTCGACACCCCGCGGGCATATTTTTATTTTCCTCTCCATTTTTTTCGCCCTCATCGATACACATGGTTCGTGCATTTTCGTCATATCGTGCATACGAGTGCTAATCAAACGATTCATCACCGTCAACGAATGAAATGCAACGATTTGTTTCGATATTTTCGAAGCGTTTTTACACCCGCGTTGTTAAGCACCCTTTTCTCCGACATGGTTTCATAAACAACATCCAATACCGAATAATCAAACAAAGTCAATCGAATTTTTGTTATTTATTTTTTTTTCGTAAGACAGTAATTTGTAACGAATAATGACTGAATTTCGATCGATTTTGTCACCGCGCTCGTGCAAATGTTGCGGAAATTTGTGATATTAAGGGAAAAAATTAAAAAGAAGAGTTGAAAAAATAATATTGCGGAGTTCGAAGTTAATCTTTAGTACAGAATTCAGAAAATATTTAGTATCTAGTTGGGTGTCGATATTAAAAAAATCATAAGTTTAGATGAATACATCGCCCATGGAGATGAAATATATATTGAAATATCTACCATTTATAGAACGCTTTCCCCTTTCGTATAAAGAAATATACTTTGATACATCTTTTATATATACTCTGACGTACTTTTTTTCTATGAGTGATTAATTAATGAATAACATAAAAATAATAATATTAATAACTGTTCACGGCTATTGGTAATGTAAATCTTTTTTTATTTACTGTTTAAAAATTTTCCGAATGTGACATCCGCCCGAAAATTATTACGGAAATAATCTCATCGGTGTTATATTTAAGGCTGTATCCCAGTATAGATCGTTCAAGACACGAGTGTCATATATAAGACGCTCATTAGTATCGAGTCGGAACGAGTGCCAACGGACCACCCGGTCAATGATTCACGATATGCGTTATGAAAAGCAAGAGTTCCCGTGACTTACACCGAAATGCGTCGGGAGAGAATATCGTAGAGATCGTCGAAAACTCCCGACGACGAGACGCTCTATTCTCGTCGCTTAAAGGGGGGAGAATCTCAACGGTCACGGAGACGAAGACGATGACGACGGACGACAGTGAAATCGACCACCCAGGCGGACGCTGTCGGATCTCTTTTCTGCACAAGAGAAGCGCGCCTACCAGTGACGAGAAGAAGTACACGACGGAATGAGTTTGCCGTCGAAAATGGGACGAGAAGAAGAGGTCCGCAGAAGAGCGATGGACGGACGGTCGGATGAAGACCGAGCGATGTTTGGGTCAAGTGGGCAAGTTGAAGAGATCCACACACTTTGCCATTTTTTCAGCGTTAAAAGAAAAAAAAATCTAACAGTGAGAAAGCTCAGCCAACCGAGTCTTCCTCCATTAGATCCATCGAAGAAAAAAACCTAAATCTTGAGTCTTACATGTAGCAAAATGTGACATCGTCCGGAAGATCTATTGAACCCTTCAACGACCGGTTAAAGCGAACGGAAGGCAGACTTTTACTTTATTTAATTTTTTATTGTAATTATCCAGTATTTAAAAAACATCGATCCATTAAAACCGGAAAATCACAAAAAATACAACGAACTACGATGGAGAAAAAAAAAATTTTTAACGTCAATTAAAAAAAAAAAAATGTCTTACTGTGAATAATTAAAAATGAAATAATGAACAGAAAATTGATGATAAACTGCAAAACGTTATTCTCATTATATATATTTTTTTCTTAGTCAAACAAATGTTCTATTTAATCATTTTGCACTTTCACACCAATTTCCCTTGTAGCGATAAGCGGGATGATTATACTAAAAAGTTTTTCCGTCGGCGTACTCTGCGTGGTAAGATCTAACGACGATCGTAACGTTGCATGCTGCAGGTGTTGAGAAAAAAAAAAGAAAGGTGGGTATGAAAAATATATAGCGTATAGTAAAGATCCGGTGGAAAGCTAGTGCGCTTTCTTCGGAAGCTACGTTGCGCCATCGAAGGTTCCTGAGCCTCTGAGCCTTTTGCGTCTATATGCAAGTGCGCCATGTGTATACTCTCTTTCACGTAAGTTTATCCCAACTATACATACGTCGCACACGTCTTACGAACGTGTATGTGTGCACTCTGTTTTCTGTTGCAGATCGGCTGGTAGCCCACACCCTTCGCAACCAGACTTCTCGGTAGTTTTGGCTCCAGCCGGTGTATACCCTCACCCGCGCCCTCCCTGCTATTACTATCGGCCCATTGCTTTTTACGGCTACGATCGGCCCAAAATTTATTCGAAACGCTCCGCTGATTGGCGTTTTAAATTTCTCGAGCCATTGAGCGTCTCCTCGACTTGAGGCAAGAGGAATGAAGTAAAGGGAGGGAAGGTATACCCGAAGACTTCGATGGTTTACTGGGCAGATACTACGTTTGCACAGTGCGTGATGAAGCCCTCCTTCGGTATCTCACAGTTTCTTTTATCCTCCAGAAATTTCACTTATCTTACTTCGCTCTATATATCCTTTGATACCAATATTTCATACTATGTTCTGCGCCCCTAAGGCGTGTCGGTACTGATGAGACTCGGAATTCAAATTCTGCCTCAGGGACGAAAAATAAATCAAATATGAACAAAAAAAAAATAAGGAGAAAATTATTCTCCGGGTCTATCGGTAAAGCAGTTTTTTTTTAAATTGATCGCTGTATAGATCGATAATATAAAAAAAAATCAATTTTTATTGAAATCTTAAGTATATTTACGGGGTAATTGTGGACGCATTGAGTTTCGTCGCATGTTAATTACTTAAACTGCAACACCGTTCAGTCCACACGGACGTACTCTTCTCCTAGTCGTCAGCGCTCGGTACTTTCGCGCGTTCCATCCGACTCTTCGGGAAAGAAAAATAAGTGTTCAACGACGATATACATACCGCATGTACGGGGGCTATGTACCGAGGCTCTTCAACGCTACTTCGCTAATGGAGTCGATATCTTCGTATCTTAATATCGTTCTATGCATTCCCTCCGTTCCTCTAACCTCTCACGTTCCTATCCACTTCTCAGTCGCGCTTTTTTCCTCACGCCACTTTCCCCTCAGCGCGGTGCTTTACTCTCACATTTTCCAAGCGATGCAGCGAAAGAGCTCAGCAAAGGAGAGAGCCATTCGGGGTACACACCGCTTTGCATAAACATGCTTCTTGGATCCGAGCACCGCATGGATTTCCGATACATAGATGACGTAAGAGTTTTTGTCGATTTTTCCGTACATCTATATATATATAGCTTTTTATTTTTTTTTTTTCTCTGTCGCCTTTTCATTTGCTTGTAACTTTCATCCCTCAATTATCCGCCGCCCCTAATCTCACTTAAATTTTTATGAATTCGCGATTTGCGGATCGATTCGATTTGATATATATAAGTATTTTTTTTTTGTTATCCAAATTTGCAATCTACGTTTGTGTGTAGTCCATCGGAGAGTTTCCTGTCGAAGGACTGTGTTTACGTTGGAGAGAGATCAACGCTACGGCGGATGGAGGATAGTGACCGAGTATTCAAACGCGTTTCTGGTCGTTACAGTGTTAGTGTTGCCGACCAAGCAGAGTAGATGCATCCTCCCCCTACAGAACAGCCGAGCAATGACGCCCGTGCGGGTTCTCGTCCGTTGTTGATGCTGCGTTTCGCTGTGAATTTCTCTCGTCGAATTCGCCGATATGCTCCGAATCGCACCAATACATACAGATGCTTGTGGATGCTGCGGGAGAACGTTCGCACAGACATGGAAGATAGGGTACGTTTAGGTCGACGTGCGCTACATAGATGAAGCCGAATGGCATAGGGTATATTTACATGTCGCACACACGGAGGAACTGCAAACAAGCGGAGCGTTGATTTAAATAATGTATCGGCAAACAGTGTCCTGTCAAGGCGCGATGCCGCCACCGATGCAGCCAGTAGCGGTCACTGCAGCTATAGAACCAACCGGGAACCACCCCCAACCCCACCCCCCCTTACCGCTCTCCCTCTCATACGGGAAACATCCCTCTTTCAACCGCGTTCTACACCCGCACGCGGAATACCAACACTTTCTCACGAACAACCGCAGCGCAGGTGGCGGTAATGCTCGATATACTTCGACGAGTTGTCACCGTAGACTAATTGGTCCATCGGAACACGATTGATTGACAAAAAAATCGTTAAATCTTCAATTTACAGTTATACAAATGACGATGAAAAAAGATGCAGCGATGTACTAACAAATTAACACCATTAATTCCTCATTATTTTAACCAAATTTAATCAACATACGTTTCCACTGCATAGAGGAGAGGCTTCGCAAACGACGCACAAAAAAACGAAAAAAAAAACGTGTAACTTTTATTTTTATTGCTTCTATTCTATTTCTATTGTTTATGTAAATAATTGCATAAACGTGTAAAAACTTTCGACTGAAAAAGAAGTATAATGAACAAACTGTATTAACAAAATGGAGTGAAATAACAAATACTTATAGATAACGGTTATTACCATTATTTATAATTGTTATAATGATAATTATGAATTATTATATTATTAATACCTATTCCCATAATGGTCGAGAGATTACCACACGCATATGACGAATAAATATTCCGACTATAGTAAGCGCATAATTATTCGTAATTATACTCCGTTTTTTCACTCATTTTTTTAAATTTTGTAAAATGATTTGCATTTTATTATTTTCTTATTTAAGTTATTCTTATTAAGTTATTTGGATTTTTGGAAAAATACAATGTCCATCCTGTATGCGGAACCGAAATGTTTCTCATTTGACTTATCATCGTCATATCTACAGCAAAATTTTCGACTTCGGGACGTTCGGGAACGGCGATGCGCCCGAGTTGAACCCACGAGAACGTGGTGCGGATGGGAAAAGGTGAAAACGGCGAACCAATCTCCCGCTCCAAAATCCTAAATACAAACCTATCCAACTCCGTCGCCGCATTCGCTTGTACCATCGGACGAAAACGACTCTGAGATACGATAGGAATGCCAATGTTGAGGGGACCGCCAGAGGGAAATTAATACAAACTAACATCGTCCTCTCGGTCGGGATTTCCAGCAATGTAGCAGTTAGTCGACGTCGTGGAATCGGCGGAAAAGTTGTGGTTTACGAGTCATAAGTCTGGATGAGTATATAGCTTTCCTACGCAACGCAACTGGACAATCCAAAGAGTAAAACCGGAAGAACACTACGCGATTATTGATACAACTTCATCGATTACACTAAGACTAAGCTGGACTCTAAATTGGCTTCCGGTAAAAAAAAAAAAAAAACTTTCCCCTCACGAGGAAACAAAAATGCAATAGAAAAAAGGTTTTGTCGTCTGCCCTGCGGGCTGTCGCGAGTTGAGAAAGAAACTGTTATATAGGATTTTACGAGAGAGATGAGAGAATCAATGGGTCCACCGATCGTTTCTTCCGCACGATAAATGTCCAATCGCTTCGATTCGCGGTTTCTTTGTCCTCCTTTTTTTTTCTCCCTCCTCCGTGAAACTCATTCTCGCTCCTGTTTCCCCTCTTATCCTCGTTTTCCACTCTCTACCCTCGTGGCTTCGTGAAACTGCGTTATACCGGGGTGGCTTGATATTCAAGACTACCGTCAGTATCTTCCTTTTTTTTTTCATCCCTTCGTCTTTTCCATTCTTTCTCAGCTGTCTCTTTCTTCGATACTCGTTTCACTTCGTTCTCGCCATTCTCTCCTTCTCGTCGCGCATCCGCAGTCTCCACAACGTGGATTCATTCACGGCTTCGCTGCGAAATCGTATTATCGGTTTTGCTTTACTCACATTTGGAAGCTCTTTCCAGTGTACTTTTTTTCTTCACAGGATGCATCCTTCGAACTGCTTTATTCTCCGTTGTATTACTCGATGGGCGTAAGATGGGTAGCGACGAGAGAAACCGAAGGGGAATACACGCGACGCGAAATTCCACGGTGATGGAAATATAGTCTATGGAACGAAGCGATCTATTTCCCATTCGGAATGACCTAATTTCGCGTTGGGCGGTGACTTTGACAGTGTTGAAGTCGTCGAAAAGAATTTTTTTTCCCCGTTCGAGTTATCGAAATCGCGTTTTACCGTCGATATATTGGGTTATGAAGTTGCGTTGATTTTAGGAATTTCTTGAAACAGCGTTCGATGGAATTTATCGATCGATGATTTGTGCGATTTAATGGTGACACGAGATACATGAGGCATGAAATTCATTATTATTTAAGTAGGAACTACCATACCGACTGAAACTAAGAAAAAATGATAAAATCTCTTGAGTTTACGAAGAAACTACTGATACTATTCTCGACCTTCGAGGTTTCTAACATCGTCATCGTTGATTCATCAGAAGAACACGAAAGATTCCGTGAAGTTCATATTTCGCCATAAACTACTATTACTATAGTGGTTTCCGTATCTAAGGCTTGTACTACCGACTCTTATACGAAGCGTCTCGGTCACTGGATATTGGATTTCCTCGATTGCGCCGTCAAGGATTCACCCTTTGAAATTGTCGATAACGAGAAGAAGACGGACGACGAGAACTCGAGAGGGTCTTTGGATCCATAGATCCAGAGCCTTCAGGAGTCTGCGCATAGCTCCTTCTACTCAGGTCAGCGCGTCTTCAGGACTCTACAAAGCTAAAATCAGACCTCAAGGATTTCTTTGATTTTTCAATTTCTTTAAAATAACCCTTTGATCCAAACCATCAATAATAATCTCTCTGCTGTATAGTCGGATCGTAACACCAATCTATACGCGTAATAATTCCGCAAAAAAAGCGATCTGCTGAAATTTCTAATCATAAATTCAATATTGAGTTCCAACATTTTGGGTTGCGGCGGGAATTTAAATTTAATCTCGAATTCGAATTTAAGATTAAACTATAAATCAATATTCAAGGAATACGAAAAATGAACGAATATGCCGGAAAATTGTAATATTGTTTCTCATTATAAGCGATTAAAGTACGGCTTGCGTTATTGCGTTATTGCCGTATTGCGTTATTGCCTTCATACTTGAGAAGGAACGTTACTCATTTCTCCTTTTTCTCAATTAAGCATTATTGCTGTTGATGCTTTGACGAATTATTGGAAAATTTTAAACGAAATTCGTCTATTACGCTTGTACCAGCGAAGGTTCAAACGAGGATCGCAGTAGTCAAAGTGTATATGCAAATTGAATGGCTGATAATTGAATGTTATTGGCTACAGTAAGAAAAAAAATCGCACATCCACGCAGAGACGAAAGAACATGTGTGTGTTGGGAGTTAAAAAGAATAATAGTTGTGTCGTCACAGCGAAGCGTTTAACGAGCTCTGTAGTACCAACCGAACCTGAGAATTTAATTTAATACACAATGAAAATTCCTCACGCACCAATGTTTCTCCTGAATCGAGGCGTTTTAATTTCTTTTTTTGTCTTGCAATTTGCCGGCTTTGTGTAACGAACAAACAAGAGCGATGAATCTCCGCAATGGAGAGAGGAACTATGAACATGTGTGTTTCTGTCGTAACATGTTCTCGTTTGCCAAACGACACCCGCACGTTCGCTCGAGCCAATTCTCCTGTAGCCGGTACTCTTTTGACCGTGTAACCGGTACCGTGCGTAAATGTATCCAACAGGGGATTACGACAAATGAATTTATTTCAGCCACTACAGACAATTTCAATTAGCAAATTGTGAGAGAATTAAAAGTAAAATAAAATAAAAAAATAATGATAATTAGTACATTCAATCGAAACCCATAACGATTATGCAGTTAATTCGAAACTGTAGTGCGCAATGTGTAACATCTGTTGTATGCAGAAAGTGTCTTTTCGATCTCTCGAAATAGACGAAAAAGATGTAGAAAGAGAATATGATAAAAACAAAAACTATGTTCCATCGAAACCAATAACGATTATGTAATTCAGTTGAAAACTCTATCGGTTTAGAGCGCCGCATCTATCGGCGCTCAATGGCAAATTTTTAGTGCAAACGATACGATCCAATGTAAGCTTCGTGTTGGTCAACCTGCGATCCCAATGAAGTAATCGCTGTTGAAATTGCAGATTTCAAGAAACAAATTTGATCGAATTTTTTTTTTTTTTTTTACGTTACGACTTTTTTATACGTTGTCTGAGAGATGTTAGGTTGCGAAAGATTCAATTGCCAATAACTTAGAAACTTATTTAATTATTCGCCCTATAATCCGCGGCGAATCCTGACACTGGGAGGGGAAATACGTGGGACATTGGCCACGTGACTTGAAACAATTACCCTTCTTATGCTTTGCGCCTCGAGGCTCGAAGGTTTATGAGCTTTAGGAGCGTCGGTTGAGTCGCGATTCTAACATAAGGCTTGTCTCACACACACACGCGCACGCGGACACGCACACACACACACACACGCCAGTCAATCAAGCTCTCTACCTCGTCTTGTCTGATGACGAGGCCCGCATAAAACTTTCGACACGACACGCAAGGGTGTTTCTCCCTTATTCTTGCCTCCTACCCGCGGCGGCTCTGTCGTCCTCGTTCTTCTACCATCGTTACTTCAACTGCGTCTCCTTCGTGACTATGTTTTTTCTTCTCCTCTGTGACTTTATCTACTTGAACGTTCGATTACCAAAAAGTACGAAATGTCCAAAAACACGTTAAAAATTATTTTACCAAGTGTTTTGGATAGTTTTTTCGCAGAATTTTAGATTCAAAATTGATTCGATCGCTGTTAAGTGTCGTTAAGGGAAATGGCGTACGGACATTTTTTTCAAAATAATTACGAACGATATTTAATGAATCTGCTATTTTTCAAGTACCTGAAAGAAGTCCGTAATTAAAATTTTTTTTTATTACCAGTACCGATCGAATCGCTATGAACGCTACGAGCAGAGTGATCAGAAAAAGTAAAAATACTTTTGCTGTTAAGCGAGGGCTATGGTTGCTGTAGAAGCTTTGTCGATTATTATACACTTGAAGCAGCGAGAGTTTACGTATGCGAAACGTGCACTTTACCCAACGCGAGTGCACGAGGATGCGACCGCGGTGTTTCGGTACCTGCATATGTATGTACGTGTATTACTGCTATAGAGGCGAACAACATATCCGCCCCACGACTACAGCAATGCCGTGCCGGCAAGCAAGCATTTTGTCACAGTCGTAACCCACAGCGCACCCACGGCACGTAAAAGCGAACGCGAAACCTGCCGACTCTCTCGTCTCGTGTACCAATAGTTCTGCATACATATCTACGGGAGAACTTCTACGTACAGTCAACTCTCTCTTATCTTACCGCCAGCAGATTGTTGCTGTTTTGGATACTCTCGGACCTTCTTGCTGCTGATTTTGCGAAAAATGAAATATAAAGTACAAAATCTGTTCAGCGAAAAGATCGATACTCGACATTTACTTTTTTTATGTAGGTTAACCCTGTAACTTATGTTACGAGACGCTGACCCACATTTTGCAATTCTGGAATTCATCTTATGAGAGGTCAGGATAGACATATATGCGTCTAGAGTTACTTCAATTTATGTATCTCGAATGTATATGTATATATGCAGTTCGATGTTACATGCTATATTCCATCGTCGGCCCGTAGCACGCAGCTGCGGATGTCACGGTGCATTTATAGAAGTAACAATGCCTCTGGGCTCCGTTCGCGTAAGCACGCTCTCGTATCCGGCCCGATCGCCGCGCCGAGAACTATAAATATCGAGATTTATCTCGATTAACGTGCAACCACGTACACAAACGCTGTGTATACGATCGTCCTCTCCCATGCGAAGCTGAATCGAGAGCCGAAAGATATACTATAAGCATAACGGAGAGTCCGTCGGTTTGCGAGCCGCGATCGAGTCACGAGAGTAGATATCACGAATGAATATCTCAAATGAAATCCAAATAAATAGGAGAAAGCGGCGTTTTTCTTTAAAAATAAAGTATTTAAATTGCTTTGCAATCAGTTTCTTCTTTATGTCTCATTGCATGGGCAGAATATTAAAACGCGATGCGCGCGCAGCGAGCTTGCGGAGTCGGTGAGTTTGAAAAATGATTTTTGAGGAAAGTAATGTCAATAACGAAAAATCAGCGTAAAACGGGTTCCTGTGACATCTTTTAAACGGATCAATTGAACAGCGAGATATGCGACGCGATGTATTGTGAATTTATAGAATTTTTTTTTATTTTACTTTAATCTTAATTAATTTTTAATCCTTAATCCTATCAATAAAGTAGAAAAAAATGACTGTGTTTATTTCGAAAAGATTTTGTGTAAATAATATTTATTTAAGTAATTAGTGTTAAAATGCTACAACAGCCGAAAAAGCAGATACCTACAACTTTGAATTTGTTTTCGCGATGTAATAACGATAGTTCTTTTTTTTTATTAAATTCGTAGATATTAGAGAACCCCGAATTGCAACGTGTCTATTAATTTTCAATTGTATGAAATCAGAAAAAAATTTAATGAAATTTCCCGGCAAAAAATCGAAAGTAACGCGTTTGTCGATAATATCTTTTCCAAAACTGTATTTAAAATGATAAATTATTGGCGCGTGTGCCACTATAGTAACGTACGTATCCATGAATACTACTATATGTCTATCTTGATTGGATTTCATCCGCTATGTGTACAACAAAGTGAAATAATTTACTTTTTTTTTCATGTTGTTTTGCTTTCTTTTTTCGTATAAAATTTTGCGAACGCGGGACGCGCTACGATTATTCGCGTACAGGGCGTGAGGTTGTCGGGTGTCCGAGCGTTTATTTTGTTCATCCTCTCGACGGCACGAATCCCTCCGCCGTTGAAGCGCAGCAGAGGTGTACGCGATGTCCGTCGACATAGCGGTGTATTCGGCAATGCAACCGGGCTAATTCGATAAAGTCAATTATTCCGTGGAGAATATTCGATTGTCGGAATATCGACGAATCGTTGACGGAAACGAGCGTTTCGATTCGAGTCCAAGGGAGGCGAAGGGGAACGCGAATGCGGCTATAGCTCGCGAGGGGTAAGGGAGTGAGAAAAATTTGATTTGCTGGAAATTTTGGTCTCAATCGACAGGCCGAACGGCCTGTCTCGCTCTCATGGTCCTCTAATGATCATCGGAAGTATTCGCGTTGAAATCGACCCATTTCCATAATGTACCCGATGCTCATTTGTTAGGGGATGAAAAATGCTTATACAATACACAATTGGACGATACTTAATTACAATCGATTTAGCATATCGAATATTCAACATGTATCCTTGAGTCTCTCGTTGTTGAGTCAATAACAAACTTGCTGATTCTTCAAATTGGAACCAATAAATAAAACAAAAAGATTCGTTATATTTACAAAATGAACGTATGATAAATCAAGGAGGCCTCTGTCTGCCTCTATCGCGGTACTCTCGTCCATGAAGGACTTCACTATTTTCACATTCGGACGACATCAAAGGGGAGAATCGAGAGAACAATCTCGGTGAGTTCATATGGGGCTTTGAAAATGAGAGGAGAGGAAGACCTTCAAAAATTTAATTTAATTCCGCTGTGATATGCCGGACTCTCATCTTAACTGTAGTTCGATGTACAGTTAGTCGGCGACGTTAGCCGGCGAAACCATGGCAATTTCAGAGACCATTCACGAAGTCTGGATGAGAGATCGGCTCAACGAATCATACGCATTCGGCTGTCCAGATTTCACTTTGTCTGCCATTTGCGTTGCTTCCATCGGAATTGCTTCGTTCTTTAAAGTCTTTTTATCACAATGCCACGTGGCATTCTCGTGTGCCGGAGTCGTATGATTACTGTAATCGGATCTTTCTCTTTCATTTGGATATGTGACAATGAAGAGGCTCCGTTACTTCAACATCCTCGCATCAATTGATAATGCATAGTATAGTATAGTAGCTTAAAATCGTCGTCTGCGAAAGCCAGTGGAATAGCTGAGTACACTGAATCTTCTGCGAGCAGTTGTAGCACCACCAGCAGCAGCAGCAGCAGCAGCAGCAGCCGGATAGCACCAGCATAAGAAGTGAGTGCAAAACAAACGCGGAGTAAAGTCTCTCGACGTGGGTGGGCAATACAGCAGTGCCGGGTGTACGATAGTCGATAGTAGTTTCTGGCAAAGTGCCATTCCTCGTTTTTCCAGTATACGAGCCTCCATTTTTTATAAAACACACACGAAAGGCACTCGATTTGTTGCGAGGGGGGGAGTATGTCGTTCAACAACCTCACCGCGCCATACTGACTCCTCTTTTTCCGTTCTCCTCTTCGAACCGTGGAAAATCACTCGACTTTCCACGCTTCCAACAGATTCTCTGTTATGAGTGTGCAAACCGTCTGGGTATGCGTTGTATGTACGCGAAGAAGAGAAATACCCGAATAGGCCATAGAAGTGCACAAGGGTGACGAGCACACGTAGGAACTCTCTATGAAGGTGAAGAGTCTAAAGATTGAAGAGTGAGTTACAATGACAGTGGATGAAGGACTGAAAAGGACTACAGGAACAGAATAAAGAGATGGCCGAGGAGTCGAATCCGTTTCGGAAAGTTTTGCAACACCGGAACCAATCCAACCACTTATTTTTCATCGGTCATACTGGTTTCTTCCTTTAATGTTTGCGCCCTTGCAGCGTCTGCGAGCCCTCGATGAAAGACCAAACTCTCGCTTCACCTCTGGTCGAAACCGTCCAAATTCAACAGTCTAACTTGACAATGGTAGGTCCCTTTTAAAAAAAAAGGGGCGAGGGTCGCCCGCGAACAATTGGAAGGACTCTCCAAGAAGACTAATGATCATTGAACCTTTTTTGCAATGATAAGGCGGCGATGACGATCATTTGCGGACCTTTTGCTCTTTGGAAATAGTCGAACATATCGACGTATGGCAACTAGCAACACCAACGATGACCGCTAACCAAGTGGTTGACAAGCTGCGATATTTCGCGTTGATATTTCCACGAATAATATCGTTTAATAGCTTCTATCGCGCGGTACATCAAAAATGTTTGTTGAAGAAAACAGAAACACGATAAACGAACGAGACGAGGAGACTAATAAAAATCGTCGTAAAACAAATCGTTCCAAAGCCTCGAACGTACGTATTTGCTTCTCGAAGCTCATACATGTTCGTGTTCGATGTGACTCGGGAATGGCATTGTACGGTCATTATCCGCGAAGAGGTTGTACATCACTTCTCATTATCATGGTAAAACTATAAAGCGTACACGCAGCGTCGCCCTCTCTCGATGTCCAGTGACGTTTCGAATGACAATACGTAGGCGGTGCGTGTTCGCAAACGCATTATAGCTGTCGTTTTACTATGGCTATACCAACTTGGAAATTCCTTTGAACTGGTGCCGGCGTCGACGACGGCGAAGACGAAGACGAAGCGGCGAATACTCGTTGATAATCGATAGCGCGTGCGCAGTTGCTGGAAGGTACTACGAATCCATTGCAGTTCTGCCGGAGGACTTTCTCCTCCTTTCCGCTTCTCCGCACCAAGATTTCTCTCTCTTTTTCTGAGTTTCCTCCTATTTCGTTGTCTTCTTCCGTATAAAAGTTCTCGTAGACGCTATATAGAGGGGAATACCTTCTTCCGCGCTCGGAGCTGCGATAAACCAACATCGTTACGGCCGCAGGCCCTTCCATCTTTTATTTCCCTTTCACCGTAGCATGAGCGGCGGCGCCTAACAATCGCCATTGTTCTTTCACTGTGCTCGGCACTCGCTCTTCGCCACAGACCGGTAGGAAGAATGAGACGAAGGAGGCGAAAAAACGAAACGAAGAAAAAACGCAGTAGAGTGAGTGTATTAGAGCTCCTGACTGCGGGACTGACGGAAAAAAAAAGACTCAGACCAACTGGAAAGGAACATGGTAGCGCATAAATAAAATTGGAGCACAAGAGCAGCTTTGTTGCTGCTTTGCGTTCATGTAGGTCATGGCATTTTTTTTATCTTGGTTTCGTCGTCACCGAGTTTTCTGCGCGGACAGAGATCAATTCTACGCATGCTAACGAGCCTCCTCTGTTAATTAGTTTTGGAAGACGCGACATGACTCTTCAATCACTTGCCCGTCGACTCGCGACACGTCACGTGCGATCGATCGTTTGATGACTGAATCACGATCAACCGACGTCTTTGTAACCCAATCGAATAGTGGGTGGTCCAGTAGGTGTATCATTAAAGAATCACACGTTTTATTCGCCTTGACTTGGTATATAATGTTTCTGAAGGTTGCTCCGTAATAAAATCTATACGGCAGAAGATCAACAGCTCGTCTGCTATAGCAATAGTATCAGAATTACGCGCTCCAGTAGTTTAATTTTAATTTCTACTCTTAAACCCTAACCTGCGATTGAACCTTTTACCGTTTAAACTTTTCCATTTTTTCGTGTCTTCAATACTCTAAAACCTTACGAATGCAATCAAAATGTAGAACACATAATTCAAGTATTAATTACATGAAATTTCAATGAAATAACGTAGTTCTGCAGACAAATTCATGACAAATAACGAACCATCGCGCTTTTGAAATCATACATAAATAAGAATTAAACTATAGAACTCTAGATGATTCTAGTTACATGCTTGAGGAAAAGAGTCGGGATGAGTGGAAGCTTAACGAGACAAAAAGAGAGTAAAGCACAGGCCAAGAGGTATGCTTAGATTATTCAGTGTAGCGAGTTCTTATGCGTGTGTAGGATGCATGCAGCACACTACATACAATCACGGAACTGTGTATGTGTACACAAGCTCCGTAGAGCTTGTACAAGCGGGCGTGTGCGATGCTCATTACGCGCTCTAGGATTCTCGTAGCTCTAGGAAGTGAATAATTAATAAAGGAGCGCGCAAGAGCAAAGAGCAGTAGAGCGTAGGTCGGGCGCGCCCGATGCTGGTTTGTGTGTTTCCATGAACATCTTCCCATCCATTCCTCCCAACCCTCCTTCATCTCCGCGTTCAACTTCACACACTTAATACCTGGTAGACACACACACGCACACATGTATACTATATATACTCTTCAAAAGTTAAGCATCTTCAACGGGGCGCGAGTGAACTAACCTGAAGTACGTAGAATTGTGCTGCAACGAAATTTTCAACTTCGGTATCCTAGAGACCCCGGAAATCAACGAAGAAAATAAAATCGATGCTTGCAAAGGAAAGATTTATTGCAACTTCGTGATCGAAAGAAATCAAACTCTGCGTATAGGGAGGATCCAGTTAGACTTTCCAGCTATAGAAGGGCTGAGGTGGTGGTAGTCGTGGTGGATACGGGGCACTCGCGAATTTGTCTCCGATTTGGTGGATAAATCACGTAGGAGACCTGCCAAACCATAAGGATAGGGAGAGTAAGAAAACGACAGAAGATTCGATAGGTCGTGGATAAAAGAAGAACGAGCGTAGTATACCACGGGTAGTGGGCAGGGCGGATAGGACGTATCAAAGCGTCGTATCGTAACTCAGAGCCGAAGCTTGCGCTCCGCCATGGTCTTCACCGTTGTCGGAATCCAGCAGAAACGGGAGGCAGAGAGAAAAGATGGAATAAGCTGAAGCGAGAGGGCGAGAGGTGAGTAGGAAAAGCGCAGGGAAACATCATAAACATTTCAGGAAAGTTCGATTATGAAACTTTTGAATGGATACGTATGACCGGGAGTCCCGAATCGCGACGTGCGCTAACTCGGAACCATCGACCAATCTTTCCCTGGATGATGTGCCCGGCACGATGGTATAGTTATCAAAGAGCAAGTATAGTTATGGCGTCAAAGTCACGTGAAATGTGTATGAATCGCACAGCCTGTCGGCATCAACCGGCAGGATATTTGCGAAAAGATGCAGAGAGGAACGAACCAAGTGTCAGCCTGGCCGTTACAACTTTTATGAGGATCGAAATGTTTGTAAATGTGAACAAGGATTGCGATTGAGTTGTTTCAGCAGGAAAATGTTAAATCGGAAAAACTCATGAATAGGTAGATATTTCGTTGCATCGCGATGGATTTACATATCCTTTGATGCGCGTGACATGATATGTTCTCGATAATAGTTCCGCGTAATATCGACACAAAAGACAAAACAAAAGGTCAATTTTTTAGTGATTTTGATTATCTGTCTTTTCCGGTTGATTGTCTGTCGATTCTCGACATTAGAAGATCGGCTGATAAATCTTTGAATCGTGGTATCAATCGAATGACGAATCTCACGAAATTAAACAATACACGCGCTAGAATTGTCAGTCACATATCTTCTATAATTTAACAAATGAATTTATTTTTGCACTGTCGTTTTGAAAGGGTGCTATAGCGTTAAAAAGAAATTCTCACAATTTGCCAGGTCTGAGATGACGAATTTAACGTTCTAAACGCCGGGAAAGGGGTTAATGTCGGTCCCAAGAGCGATTGAGCAATATGCCGCGCAGGGATTGTCGTCAAATGAAGTCTAGAAATTTTCTGATTTTCCGGACTCGTTTACCTTTTCCTCGGTGTATTTCCCTTTAGATCTTTTTAGGGTATAGCCTTAGTGCTATAGCCGAGCAAATACGTTTTACACCCCGGGGTTGGATGGGTGGGTTCCCAAGAGCGAGTCCTTTAATAATCGCGAACCGAAGTACCTGCCTGGTCCGCTCTTTCCACTGCGTTGTAGATGCAGGCGTATACCAGTACGTTACGAGTAGCGCGAGCGGGTTCTTTAGTGTTACCCGAGGGAGTAACTCTGGCCACGTGTCGCCTGACGTAAATTACGAGCCGGCGACGCGATCTGCGATACGAGAGAGCCGTCGGGCCGACGGTGTCGCGCAACTAGGACCAGAGGCGGGAGGAGAGGGGGAGGGTTGGCTTAATAATCCCTCCAACCTCCGCCATCGTGCATCTCCGTTCTTCACTAGCTTTCTCACACGGTCTCCTTATTCACCTTCTAGTTTCCTCGTCTTCTAGTTCGCGCGTTAGTTTCGCTTGTGTCACGCGATTTCGCTGAGTTACAGTCGTTAAGAATTCGTTTACGATCCCCTAACTCTCATCTATCCAAACGTCTTCTAAGCGCCGCGAATGAAATGGTATCTATATTATCCCTTTCTTGTTCATATTAAGGAGATCTATTGAAGATCGTCTTTGATGTTGGACGTTCTATGATCATGAGATTTCATTATTTTGACTATGTTGAAAGAACATATCTGTTGAACATATATGTTGAAGGATTTATCTCATTGTTAAGAGGTTCTCAATTAAGCATCACGCGTCTTTTTCCATCATAATCGAACAGGCAGGTCATGCAACGCTCCAATTGACCTCCTTGGTGAAAAATATCAACGAGTACACGAAAAAAGATCGAAGTTCAATATTTTGTTTTCGGTGACTCTGATATTTCGAAAAGTACAAATTCGTCATCGGTTGTCATGGGGAATCATATGCCGTGGCTATGAATACGAGAAATGAAGGAACCCAGTGGCGAAAAGCATCGTTTCTTTTTCTTTTTGCGTCTCAGAGTCGCGGGATATCAAATATTCCAATGAGCCGTCGAGACACGAGGAATGACGCTTGAATGGCTATGACGTACGCCTCGCACCTCCGCGAATACTTCGCGAGTATCACGAGATACGCTCTCGTCTCATTCTCGTTTCTCACAGCCGCGAAGTCGGATAGAGGCAGTAGGGCTCGATTCGGCTGGTTGAGATGTTGGGAGAACGTCTCCTTCGCTCGGGCGGATGTCTTTCCGCCTACTGGTCTGACTCGGTGAAATCGGTCTGCTACGCTCCTTTTGAGATATAGAAAAGCGAACGAAGCTTCTCAAACCCCGGCTAGGATCGCGCACCCGATAAGAATTAGCATAGACAAACGTCACGGGCTTCGCTTTTCGAATCTGCAGACCGCGGAGGATCCTCCTACCCACAACCCGCGGGTGATGAAAGCGCTCCCTTAGCCTTTCCATCTTTCTCGCGCTCATTCGTAAAGTCGAAGCTATTTATTCTGTCAACGAGACGCCGGGAGCTTCCAAGATCGTGAATTGCTTAAACTCTATTGATTTCCGTTTGTTACGGGGCGAGCAAAGTGTGGGTGCGGTAAAGAGGTGGGGGAGGGAGGGGGAGGGGGAGAGATTGAATTAGCATACTTTTTTTATCACGTAATATTCAACTTACCATTACCATTAATTTATTTTCGGAATTATTTTACGGTACAGTTATTTCTTAATCTTATTCATAGAAGATTTCATTTATGGGCTGTTGTATTATCCGATCGGATTATTAAAAAAAGGATTATTCAAAAATATTTGATAGGATTATTAAGAAACTTTTTTTTTGTGTAGATATAGTGCTCCTTAACAATCACTGTGTATATTCTTGCTTAGCAATGAATGTGGTGAAACGAGGAAAAAAAAAATTTCACCTAAGAACGTCGAATCTTGGAAACGTCTCGAAATCCTTCGACACTTGACTCCGACTATTATTACCATATAATAACGCGAATCATAAACACGAGTTCAAAATCATTCCTTCATCTTCATCTCGAGGTGAGCTCTGTGATTATCTGGTCTTCCGGAAGACCTGATTCCTTTCAATTTCAACAAAAGAAGTACGAAGAAGATATGCTCATTGGTAGACGGTGCTCCGTCGGTGATAGGAGAGAGCAGTGCACGAACCGACGAGGGAAGGAAATAAAAAACCGACGAAAGTGAGAGTAGCATTGGGACAGAGGTGGGTATGGAGGCACTGAAGGCCTCGTCGTATCGAATGAATAGAATAAAAGAAACGTAGGATGAGAGCTCCAAGTTCAAGACACAGAGAAAAAGAGTGAAAAGCATCGAAGTAGAATCTCCGCTCGAGCTCTATCCATCGTCAGTCTTATCGTTTCTACGTAATAGAAAGAATAACGTCGAACTCGATAGTACTCAAGGGTTTGAATCGACTTTCACAGAGGGTTCGGAAGAAAAAAGGCTTCGAATGCCCGTGGCCCCGGTTGGTCTGCGAATGAACGAATTTCATTCTGAACGACCTCTTTGTTTCCACGAGCGTCAAAGAGAGACGGTACAGAAGATAACGAAAAGCTTTTCTCGGGGAAAAAATCAAGCGAAGATAAGGCCTGCAGAGTACACACGTAACCTCGGATGGGGAGAAGGTGAAGCGAATGCAACCGGTGCAACCGAAGAGAATTTTTCTCTCCCTATCAGCTCCCTTGTTGTCCTATCAGCTTGTCTCTCTTTCGTTTCATCGAAGAAAGGAAGATTTGCGAAGGGTTACGGTGCCCGGGAAAGAAGTACTAAATCAACGATGATAGAGACCCGGAGGGGTAAAAGTAAAAGTGTGATAGAGAAGGAAGAACCATCGTTCAGCGGATCGTGATTAGCAACTTCGTGAGGTCGAAGAGATGACAAGGGCAACTGCAGTTCCCTCTTTTCCGTAACGGTGAAACGAGTTCAATGAGTGTAACCGAAAGAGATTTTTCTCCCACATCATCCCCTCGTTCTCGTCAACGAAGAAAATAAGTAAAAGGACCCCGAAGTGATGCGGTCGTCGAGAACGCCGAGAGCAGCGACAAAGAGTGGATCGAAGGATAAAAGTAAAAGTGCGATGGAGAAGGAAAGCGACGGTAAAAGCGGGGCTAGTCAGGAGTTGAGGGGAAGCTGGAGGCGAGCGGATCGCGATCGTAACGCCACGAGGACGAAGAGAAGGAAAGAGGAGGAAACCCACCTCCCTTCCCGCGTCTCTACCTCGGCGCGTGCATTCCAGCCCTCTCATTAGAAGCTTCGCTGCGGTTCTTCTAATTAAATTACAAAGCGAAGTATTACCCCCTCCGGCGGGAAAGAGAGCGAGAGAGAGAGCTGTTGGGTAGCTTGAAACTTGTGCGCGGCTTCGGTCCACGCCAACCAACCCTCCCGGCGGCAAGGAGTGCAGGGATATGAATTCTCGGGTGGTGTATGGGTTAGCCGAGGGTTCTGAACGACGAGAGGATGAATGCCGAAGAGATAGAGAGGAAGGGAGATGCGCCGGCGATGCAGGCGTCTATATAGATCCGATGTAGATATATATACATATATATCATTCGTTGAAGAGGGAAGAAGAGTACTCGAACGTGAAACAATGCGGGATGAGAGTCAGCGTCCGCAAGAGCCAGAGACGTTATAGTAACCGCGAATACTCGCAAAGCAACGACAGAAACGAGAATGATATTGCTCCTCGTCGTCGACGCCAGTTTTCGAGTGAGCAACGGCAATGGCAACGTTGAGATATACGAGGGGTTAGTAGTTGTTTCATGTTTTAATACCCATACATAGCACTCCACTGATGCACACCAGTTATGACCAACGAAAATGTTTTGCTTCAACAACGCTGGTTTGCATTTCTGCGCACGCCGATCCGTATAGACGATACTTTAGTTTTTCGATGGTTGTTTGCTTCCGGTGGGTCTCATTTGCCGTTTGGAATGAGCGTTGAAAAAAAAAAAAAAACCCTTTCGATCTGCCTGAACTCAAACACAATATGCCAGATTGGTATTTCAGCGAGAATCGGCCGAATTTGTTCATATCTCGATATGATTTAGCTTTTTTTTATCTTTTTTCTATCCGTTTATTGTTATTTGTCTTCTAACCTAAAAATGGTCATTTGAGTAAAAATTGGTTCCTTATCTCCTGAAGTATTTAATTTATTGTGGATCATTCGAAAAATATGATTTCGGTGAAAGCGATAACTCGATGAATGCAGGTGTTGAAAAACATACGCGCGTTTTTTTCGGGATTAAATTGCACGTCCCGTGGTAGGAGTAGAGAGAAGTGCAGAGGATTGAACTACAGCTCTGAAAGTTCACCAATTGGATGGAAACAGTGGCGAGTGTATAATGCCCAGTTGCAACGGAACATCACTGGGGTTTGCACTAGGATCTGCTGGATATGCAGTGCACTATCCAGTCCCGGACCCGGTGTGAATGTGGCAAGCCGCACTCTTCAAGTTTTAAGTGCCGCTCTCGACGGGCGGCGCGAGCGACTTGTCCCCCGGCTTTAAATGCGAGTTGAACATTCTATAAAACATGGCACTCGTCGTGAACGCGTCGGGCGGTTGCCGCGGCTGCTGGAGCACGCACTAAAAATCCCTTTCCTGCGCTCTTCCCATCCCCGGTTGTGCTCTCTCCACTACCAACCCACAATTCTGCTGCTGCTGCTGCTCTGCGTGCTGCACTTGGCGCTGTCAGAATCACGGGATTATATTTATGTGCCGACTATGTGCACGGCTCGTTGCACGTGCTCGCACATCCCGTGTCCCCCTCTCTCCCTACCCGTGAATACGAATTTCCTACACTCGTTTCTCCTCTCCTAGTTGCTCGAGAGAATTTATTTGTTCCACCGGCGAAATCGCCGAGCCAACCGCATCATATCACGTGAAATTGTGGAGCGCAATCGAACTTTTTAAATATATGTATACGTAAAGGTAGATAATGGAAAAACATGAAACAGCTAAGTGCAACCATTTCAGTTGATCTTCGAAGATATTTTATTTTTTCTATTCCAGTTACTTTCATTGAATCGAATTCGTTCAATCGTAAAATTAGAGGGGCGAAAAAACGAAAACCAAATAATCCAAATTCGCGTTTTCCATTGCAGTGGTTGCAGTTGTCTGCCGATTTATTCCCTCTCTCTCTCTCTCGCTTTCTCTCTTATACGTCCCTTCTACCTTTCATCCCATTCTCCCACCACCGACGCGGACAAGAATGTTTTAATTACGAACGATACCAACCAACCAACCATCGCCACCACCCTCCGTCGTCTGTCCTGCCGTATGCTAGCGCCCGGCTCAACGTTGTTGGCGCACGGGCGAGAGGTCGCGTTCAGGCTAATGCGGTAATTCGCATGCACTTTGACTGCATTCGGCAAACATTGGGGACAGACTCGACGATGCGGAGCTTCGATGTCATCGCCCCGAAAATTCGCGCGCACAGTATCCGTTCCAGTATGTCGTTCATTCCTCGTTTACCCTTCGTATAGCCCCTCCTATAACTTTAGGAACGATATTCGACTCGATATCACGTATTATTGTCATTTAATCTCATATCACACTTCCTGTCCACTATTTCAATTTCCACTGATTTCTGTATCGCGGGTTGATGTCTTTCCCGCTACAGCGTTACTTCCGTTTACCTATCCTTTAGGGCGATTGAAACGAAGCTATCGCCTTGACGAATGCGGTATCGACTATCCGATCAGCGGATCAGTCATTAGCTACGCAAAAGAATTGAAAAACAGTAATCTTTCGAACATTGAAAATAATTCGCGACAATGTTATCGATGTTGTTCTCTTAGAAAAAAAAAAAAATTTGTAGTTGCAGAAAAATGACAATATGACAGAATGCACGATTAATTATAAAAAAAAAAAATTATATTTTTTCATCACTTTATCATCATTGGTTTTATTCTCTCCGCGGAACTTTGAAATACACTTCATAGAGTATCACCATTATAAAAAGACTTTTGAATTCTTAAGAAATACAAATGGTCTCACGAAACTTTCTTAATTTCGAAAAATCACCGTTTTGTTTTTTTCATTTTTTTTTTTTTAGTTTTGCATGAAATTTATGATTGTCGACTCGCGGACAAATATCTTAACCCTTTCTTCCGCGTCGCGTCTCTTGTGTCCCAGTCGAGACCGTCGTCGAGTCACAATTAATGGTTTGACCCTAAAATTAGTCGATGATGACACTGTAAACTCGAAGAAACTTTGGGGATATACATATGTTATCTGTTCTCGAGAGACTCTTGGGATGGTGGATTCTTGCGCCGCGCTGAGCCTCGTGAATCTATCAAGCGAAGCTATTAATTTCACTGACGCCTCCCACGTGGGAACCGCCTTATATTTATTATCACATAATTCGTTAAACGTGTCCCGAAGTCTGCCGGTCGACGCGTAGGAATTCGAAAACAAACTGATACGTTTTCCTTTTTTTTTTTTATCGTTTTTTATTTATTCTATGTTTTAACGAAAAATGTTCTACGGTTCTACGGATTAATAACGGTGAGAGCGATGTCACAGTTTCGTATACCTTATTTTACGGTAGTCGTATGATCGAAGAATAATAAAACGATCAAAGTTTGAGTGGATACGCTTTCGACTATGAGTAAAAGATTGTTTCAGCGAGCAATCGACGCTTACAAAGTATGGACGATGAAACAAGCGACGTTGAGGGAAAAACGGCGGAACTACAAGTGCACGAGAGCGCGGTATGCTCGCTGCGTCGCTCGATGGTTGTATATACAGTGTATATCGACCATCACACAGATTTCGCGGTAAAGTGCGCGAGGTAAGTGAGTGTCGCAGTTGTCGAGACGCGATAGTTCGGTCGATGATACGAAAGTGTCTTCCCGAAGCGAGCGAGCGGAAGAGAAAGAAAATAAGAAGAAAAGAAGTATCTTCCGGGAACGAGGTGGAAAAATGCACAAGTTTTACTACTCTCCATTTTGTTTTCTGCTACGTTTCGCAGGAAGCAAAGAAGAGACGGATATCGATGTCAGTCGGAAAATTAACATAATTAACAGTCGATATTTAATTGACAAAAATCTTGACGAAAAAACATTATATTGATGGATAAACAATATCAATAATGATTTCCGAAAAATTCTCAACGATGTATCGAATGATTCTGAAAGTTGTGATTTAGATGAAAAAAATAGATAAATGAAGGACAGGTCTGCTCGGTGCTCTCGATATTGCAGTGTCAACACCGGTGATCTCGGGTTGGAGTGCAAAAAAGCTTGTCTTCACCGCGACTGTGAGAGCTTTAACCGTGAGTACTTTATAGAGTTTGGTACGAGTCACTTTATACAGACACAGAGTGGTCTCCGTACTCGACCCTTCGAGACACGACCGCCCTGGGGTCGTGTAAACATTCTTTACAATCTCGCCTATGTGTCGTTTATCCGTTCCAAGGCTTGTTGTATTCCTTTGGCAAGCTTTGCCATCTTTTACCTCCATATCTCAAGCCCTTGGCAAACCCTCGAGCTTTGTATTGTACATAAACTAAGTCAAAATTTATTAACATCTTTTCGGAATTTAAAAAAATTACGAAGTTCAAAAAAAAAAAAATTTAATGCGTAATTGTAATGCTAATGGCAGCCTATGAAATTTTCCAAATACAGTAGAACCTCCCGTATTTGACACAATCGCAGTTTCCCTCGCCTACTCCTCTTTGCAAGACAGTAGCCTACTGGCCTACTGGCAGGGCTCTCGTCAAATACGGGGAGTTCCACTGTATTAAGAAAAATTAGCTGAAAGACATCTGCAAGAACTCGGAGAGGTATCTTAAGGATATCCTTACCAGAATTGTGAGGGGGTTACGGGAGAGGGGCTTTGTCGATGTGCGAGAAAGAAAGGTAATACGAAGCAAGCGTGCTAGAAAGAGATAGACGCTGCGTTTTCTTGGCAGTAGTTGAAAACTAAATGGTGAACATCTTTTAAATTTGGACACAATCTGTCTTGAAGTATCCTCTAGACGCGGTTAGTTTTTTTTTTTCAATCGAACAGAAATTGGCGGAGTAAAGCGCTGCATTGTATCATTTTTTTAGGTTAGTTTGTATCCTTCCCATGTTAAAGTACGTAACTTTGAAATCACGTTGCAAAAAAACTGGACGGTCAAAAAATCTTTTTAAAATTCCAATAAATCAAGCATTTTCTTGTTAACAAAATCGAACAGAAAGGGCTTTTGGTAAGGATATCCTTAATGTATGCTTTCTTGCATATAACAAGTAATTAATTTTAAACACGAACGAAAAAACGCCAAAGATACTACAAGCGTTGTTCGCTTGCATGAACCGATATTTAACGCGATTAGAAACCGCAACTGTGTTGGTATAAGTAACCTGTAAATAGATGGATAGATAGGTAATAAACGGAGCATCGTCTAAATTCTCCTTACGTTTCTCTTGGCCTTCCATCAACATTGCGAGTCCAGCTAAGACCTCGTTGATTTACGAGGGGTAATGCACCTCACCAGACCGACGGCTGGAACCCGTTTGAAGATAGACATCGCGGCTTCCGTGGAACAAATGTCGGAATGCAAATCGACCCCAGGTGAGATGAGACCCCGGTGGCCGTAACGTTAGTGGCATCGAAACTCCGCGTAGACTGACAAAGCGACGTAATCACGATCCGCGGCGGGCAATTAGTTAGAACCGCGGCCATCCAACTCTTTGATTACTTCGATTTTTCTCGTCAACTGGAGAACGTTCGTTTTCATCTCAATCGATAGACTTTTTTCTATTCCTGTTGTAATGGCGAAAAAAATAATTTCCACATATTTTCCTAAATTACCTTCTCATCTGAAAACTATGAAATAACCCTCTGTCATCCCTCTTCATTTGTTCCCTCGCTGATTATGCCTTGCGATCGAAACATCTTTGTCTTTCTCACATTTCACGTTTGAATTTCTAATTTCCTTTGATCCAAAACCGCCACGTAATCAATCACAACAAAATGTTATCATATAAATAAAGAAACATTTCGCAATGCAAATATTTTTTTATTGTAACTTTATCACCATCGAACTTAAATCTTTAAAATAGTACGCTTAGCGAGATTTTTATAACAATAACAATATAAATAAGAAAATATTTCAGCATGCAGTTGATTTTTTATTTATTTCTTTTCATCGCGTTCGTATAGCTTTCCTTTTTTTCTATTGACACACGAAACGAATGATATTTTCTTTCATGAACTATCTGAACATTTCGACGATTGGTAACGTTTCGTTGCAAAGCTGCAGATGAGGCTTTCGCTCTTTTTTCCTCAATCGCAGTACTTTGCAGTAGTGTACATTGAACACACACACACACACACACAGTATCCCTGAACCCTTTCTGCTCTCCGTGTATTGGTGAGCGAAGTGTCGCAGTCACATAGCGAAGAGCAGCAAGAGTCCCCGAGAGCTGGCTTTTAATTGCTTCCGTTTGGTTCCTGGTGCATCAGCACTCGCAGCCGGCAATTTACCGTAGTTTCATTGAGCGAACTTGTATAAATCCTTGGCTACGAACTATTCCATGGTGAGTCTGTATGTGTGTATGTGTGCGCGCGGGGTGTATATACATGAGTTGTGTCCTCTGCCTATTCTCCTATCGTAGCTCATCTCCACAGTTTCGCCGAAGGATATGGGTCAATCGAACTCTCTCATTCTCTTCCAGCACTATCGAATCGAATTCTCGACACCAACCATCGTAAAGCTCCTAGTCTCGATCGGCATGACTGCATGCTCTCCTGTATACCAGTATGTACTTTTTGAACTATAAAAAAAATTCTACATCACTCTTCTACCATTCTCTTCGAAGCAATTTCCGTCACGAAGAGAGTTTACCAGCGTTCAACTCATCATCGTTCTTCCTATCGTTTTCCCGTTTTTCCTTTCCCTACTCTTTACAATTTCCTAAGATGTGGTTCGCTCGTCAATGAATAATATTCAGATGCTTTATAAAAAGATTGAGATGTATTGCCATGTGGTCATTTTTGCTGCGATCAGAAACAAAAACTATAATACATTTTTCGTAAGGGCAACGGCCATTTTTTATTGAAAACAAATTCTTAGGAGTTCGTATCAATTTTGTTTCATCTAAATATTAATTTTTATCATTTACAGTATGATTGTAATAAAAACTTTGACGTTGCTATAAAATTATGAAATATACTATTTAGTCGGTAAGTACGGTATTCCATGTATTTCTGGGACTGATTTTACCCGAAACTATTTTAATTTCACAATCAGGCGAATTCGTGTACATTCCGTTTTTATGGGTATGCAATTATTGTTGCAAGAGAATTCAAAAGACTCAGCATAAATCGTAATATCTCAAATGCCGATAGTTCTTTCGTACTCGTGGGTACTCAGTCGGCAAGACAAATCATCTTGAAATCAGACTACATTTTCCATCGAAGAGGCTTGACATCGCGTCGGCACAAAATTTATTACCGACGCGACCGACGCGATTTTTTATTTATCTATATTACCGACCGTTGGTACACGCCACTAGCTGACCCGAATTACCGACCGAGTTGCCACAAGGGTGTGAACTACGTGACAATATGATGACTTTTCAAGCAAACCCAATCATCGTTGAACACGGAATTGGCCACCATATACGCGTTTCTGTTGTTCAAAGAATCAATTACGAAACTCATTAATTTTATTTTGTTTGAGGTTATGTAAGCCGATGGTTTCAGCTTAATCCAATATCTTGATGTGATTACCGTATTCTGTCAAACGTAACTGAGATAAGCATTACCCAATACAGCCTTTGGGCCGTATAGCAAGATCCTAACGTACAGAGTCGTCTTCGACGGAGGAGAATAAACCCCTTATCTAGTGGGATCTATCCATTTCCAGAGTGCATATGTGGAGGTATAGGTGGAGGTATTACGTATTAGGTACACAGGTGCATTCACGAATCACGAGACACAAGATACGAGAAGCCAATGGGGATGCTCATCAACGTAGGGCTGCCCGCCCTGACTAATATGTACGGGAATCCTTCAAAGGGTTTCTCTCCCGATCGTCCTCATGATCACCACACCAAATGGTCAGATTGGATTCGTCTATTTAATTTAGAGACTCAGTCATAACTATACATACTGTCTGCATAGCCCAATAGTGCCATTCCTACAGAAAACCCAGTCGGGGATTGTAGATTCATCATAGCATCACTGTTTGGATTCGATGTATGCATAGTGCAGATGATACCCCAGCCACGTTTCAAAGAAACTAAATCATCCGACGTCTATTGTGTACTCTTGCTGGCTTCATGATCGCAGTATTCTTCAAGAGATTTCAGGAAAAGGATGATAAAAAAAACAGGAAAAACGCAATAACTCCCATTTATTCAGTCAAAAACCAGATACGATGTGAACCAAACAGATTGGCATTGAAATCCAAAACCATAGTTTATATGTAATATGATTGCTGATTTTTGTGATACGCAAAACAACCATCGACAGTTATCAAGCGGACAATTTTTTTTCGTCATCAACGAGAGGATTAAGGGCACAGTGGGCGCGGTGTACTGGCTGCCTGAACGGATTAACGCGAAAAGTGGATAGAGCGAGTGTCAAGGGCCAGTAGTCCAGTAGGGATATTGCCAATAAAATCAGGGGGGATTCGGTATATCACGTGGTTCGCTGGCTGGCTCGTGGCGCTAGCCTCGTTGGACGTGTTCAACGATACAGTCCAATATATTACGCAGATAGCCATGCTAATTCGGCTCTAGCCTGGGCGCTTGCTTCTATCTCTCTTGTCCAGGTGGTCCCCTCTGAACAGTGGACCGATTTACCTCTACTTGTTACCCTTCCGAACGTATATTTACGTACACACGTTCATGTGGTGAATACACGATGTACTAAAATTGCAAAATACTAAACACGGACTGTTTTTTTTTTCAAGCAACAAGATCTTTTAATACGAAATTAATTTATCAAAAGAAACCATATATTTTGTAACATATGCACAAAAAGTCCCCTTTTTCGTGCCTGTAAACTGTCGCAAAAGTTGCGCATTTTGGTATGGTATGCCAAAAAAATAACGCGCATGCGCAGATTGGACACTTTTCTATTTATAACACGCTAGTTACTTTTTTTCACGTATTTATAACACGCTAGTGATTTTTCAGATGTTGCGTTGACACGTAGGTTGTTTTTCGCCCACTTTCATCACACTTTACAGGCACGAAAAGGGAGAGCTTTTGTCCATTTAAAAAAAATATATTATGTGATACACGCGCAAAAAAATATCACAATAGTTATTTTCGTGCCTAGAGCGAGGAAAAAAGGTCGATCTTGACGAGTGTGACCGATTTTCCGCACACGCGACGCGAACCCGATTTTCTGCTGTTTTTCCCGCACTAGTGCGGGAAGACGGTCAGAAAGTACTATTTTACGTAGTTTTCAAAAATAATATCTTTTTCGAAATGGGTTCAGCATTCGGTCAGCCAGAAATAACAAGACGGGGAGATAACTTAATTATTAATTTTTCTTCTACCTGCTATGCTAGTAAAATATACGTATTGGGTATCCAGATTTGTGGGGCATCACGGAATTCCAGTTTGTCTGAATTCAGTGGATTCTGCATACAGAAACGCCCCGACCGAATCAGAAAATATCATGTCTCCGGTGACTCGTTTGGATGGCTCAGCATGGTACACAGAGTACACTAGAAAGTAACGCGTAGTCAGCTTGAATGCGCTTTCTCACCGAGCATGCATATGCATAGATAGGAGGGCGCGGTGAATCTCGAAGCAAACAGAAACAGAAGTGAACATATACCGAACGATAGACGGTGAACATGGTCAACCGCATCCTAAATAAATGCACAGCTTCGCATGGATAGGGTTGTGCACAATAAAAATGTAGCTAAACCACATTATTTACATCTTGTTAAATGCTTAGTCTATTATATTTTTTTTAATGTTAGGTTATTTGTACTTTCTGTAATAACAAAGCTATTCTGAATCTTGATAGACCGGCCGAATTGTATGAAACACTGAAGGCTAACTGAACCGCAAATGTCTGAAGGGATATGCCTAAAGGGTTTATGCATAACTGGTTGCCTCTAAATATCAAATTGGTTATATTAATGTTCACCGTTTAAATTCGATACGTTTCCGGTTTCATGACTTTGCCTCATGATTATTTTGGACTCATTTGCATGTAGAAGAATCACGAGAGCCAAATTATCGCATATTTTGCTAAAAATATGGTGTGTATCCTTTAATAATAAACTTCATAGACGCTCGTATAGTTTCACAAGTGATCGTATTATTAGGGAAGAAGACTGCGATGCATGTATGCATATGCATAGATGCATGTAATGTTCAGTGAACTGTTATTCTGCAGTAGCTACGACAGCAGGCAAATCCCAAGCACGCGGTAACCCATCGACTAACCTGTACATATCCTTCAACGGTCGTCGGCGCATGTCTAGTTAGGTACATCGAGTGTTGAAGCGAACCACGTAATGTCTATAGTATCGGATTGCACTATGCACTAGATTACTAGGTCTTGATCTGCAATGCATAAGATTTATTGCATATGACAACGGGACCAGCGACACAACGCGCGGTAAAAAATGGTTATATACAAGTGGAAAACAACGGAATTTTGAAAAAGCAATCTTTGCAACTGAATACATTTGCATGTAGTTGGAAAAGTGTGTATAATTTCCGGTTACGTGACACCTGGAGGAAGACCGAGATTTTAAAATGTATATATGGTTAAGAAATTGAGAATAGGACAAGTGGAGGCAAAAATGTCATTTGGGTCACAGAATCTGCGACTTCGGTGGATGCTGCTTTTGGCTCTCTAAATATCTTGCCTCCTGGTTTCGCGAGTTCCAATAAAATTTTGTAAAAACTGTCGGTATACTGTATAAGGTTTGGAAAGGGCTGCTGCATCGGAGACGAGCTTTATTCCCGAAGGGATAAAAGAAGAAATAAAGAAATTGCGACTGAGTCCGCCTACCGTCGCTCTACTTTCAGACCAACCAACCTCCCCATGTAATCTCCAACCTCGAATAGCTTGTAGCTTACCATGACATATAGCACACTGTATAGCAGTAGCTCTCTCGTTGCCGGTTGGCTCCGTAATGCTGCAACGATATTTCATCCATCATTAACCACGAAACGTATTAAATACGAGCCTCGAGCCTTACAGCTAGCTAAGCATTAGCGAAGCTGCTGGAGCTTTCATAGCTCGCGGGGTACAACCCTCGTGCCTCTGTACATCAGCTTTAAAAGCATAACTGTCGACGCAATGCAACTTGGGAAAATTAACAAAGCACAGAATTAGAAGATATATTTTTAAAAGTGATCGAACGAACGGTATCAAAATACAAAACTATCGTTACGAATTACGAAAGCATGTTTAATGAATGTTCTCTTATCAGCTCGTGAATCATATAATCATCGGAAACCATTAACATTCAATAGCATATAAGTAGAAAAATAAATAAAAACCCTGTAAAATATGACTGAATACAGTTCTTTACTAATGAAAAGAACATCTATTGAAGTAGTCGATGAAATCGGCAATCACAGTGCCACAGTAGTGATATGATGATTGTGTGAAATTTGAATTGAGGTATATTTCGAATACGAACTGACCAATGATTAGAATTTGCATCCGATGGAACAGTCGTGTGATAGAATCAACGAGTTTGAAACCATAAATGCACACACGCAATGCGTAAATGCATACATGGAATGTATACATTTATTATTAGTTAATTATTATCGCGCCATCGTGCAGTCAGGAATTCGTTGGGTATATCCAAACATCATTTTAATGTGTATTAGCCTATTTTGGATGGCAAATTGAAGGCAAAAGCGCACTGAAATTCGTGTAAATTAAATGTGCGTGTGGAGGATCCCTTCATAAAGCCGTTATTTCAAACATCAAGCGCGCTGGAACTTCAACGATAGTACATTATAACGCGTTAACGTCTATGGAATCAATGAATCAAAGTTGACTATTTCTGGCCGGATGCTTCACAAAACTCTGTATATAAAACACACAATGAATCGTCTATGGAACTCTCAGAAATAATTACTGCCATTTAGTCAAGTAAAAAAAAAAAAAAATGTTGTCTCTTTCGAACGAATAAATCTTCTGAATTACAGGGCGAATTAATTTAAAAAAAAATTGATCCATTATTTAGTGCAAAAAATGCTGAACAAAGAAATAATGTACATAATTGATTTTAATTAGCAGAGAGAAAAATGCATTATTTTTTTAAATTTCTTCGATAACGTTTTAATGATTAAAAAAATCAGAGAAGGTACAGGAGCCCTCGATAGAGGAATATTCCCGAACCCAACTGGTTTTCATTGATTAATTAACGCAAAAGTTTTGTCGTACGACTTATCGCACTTCAATTAATTCGTTTCAAATTGCATATAATCCGCAGTAACTGCAATGAGCGGTAAACTCAAAGCTCACCGACGCACACATACATACAATTTTCCCTGCTGTAATAATTAATTGCCACGGTTTGCTAGGGTTCGTTAACGTACCAGGATTTCTTTATTTTTACGACTTTTTCATCGATATTTCAACATATATGAATAGATGTGGACGTTCCCTACGATTTGATGTTGTGAAACCAATTTTGTAGCGATAGCAGCTTTTCTGTAATGTCAACTCTATGACGACATGTCTTCAAGCAAATATCGGGTAAGCAACTTAACCTCAACGGGAAGTATAGTATACTTACCCCTTTTCAGATTTACAACAAAACCGAACATTTTCATCTTTCCGGATAATCGTTAAGATTTCGTTTCCATATGCGACTCTAGAATCCGCGATGTGTTCAAAATTTGGTCACAGAGCATAGTTGAAGAGACTCAACGCCTCGGCGTTCGTCGATCCAACCGTAATTACAATTCGAACAAAGTTATGCCGGCACGACCGAAGCTTTGGCTCACAGATCGGCTTGGAAAACCCAGGGGTTTTGGTCTCGGGATCCCGGACGACGCGGATGTGTCAAGTATTTAATCAGAACCCGGGGTCGAGTCTGCGTGAGACAATGGATGACGACCATCCCCCCACCCTTCTGGTTTCTCCCATCTTTACCCCATTCTCTGTATACCCGAAGCAGTATAGCTATTCCTCTATGACTAGGGGTGTAATTATGTCGACCCCATTTCAGGACAGATTTACTCCTCTCTGGTGCGCGCGCGCGTGCGAGAGAGCATTGTCCTCGATCCTCTCACCCTCTACCCTCGAATCCTTTCCCTTCGTCGTATTCTCTCATCTTCTCCTCTGTTCTCATCCTCCTCGTTCTTCTATTGCAACGACAACTAAATTCGCGTCTACTTCCCCATCTTTTTTTTCTTTTCATCTTCTGTTCTTTCTTTCCAAGTCCAATCCTAACGAACTCTCGGGGTGTCTCCTTCGTCTCCGACGGATGCACAGCATCCCGTACATCCTACTATCCTTTCCTCATTGGTTAACCGTTGTTTTCTCTTTCCGAGAATAACCTCGCAGGATTGGTCCTCGTTGTGTCCGGTAACTTTTCTCCCGACAACTGGTGATTTGACAATCTTCCTTGTCGTTTACTTCATCCTTCCTTCTTATTTTCTATCCTCCTCCGTTCATTGTACTCATTGGACAGCAGAAGAGCTGCAGTTAAGTTGGAACTCATTCCCAACCAGTTTGGTGGCTCGTTTACGTCCTTTTTGTTTTCATGGCCCCGTAGAAAAGATCCAACTCATCGCCCATTCCATCGTGTCCGACGGGACGAACTGCTTCGAATGACAATTGTACTTCAACGAGTCCAGGTACGAGGATAGCTTATTAGCCGTTTCCATCTTGAAACTGTGTCTGTTTTGAATTCTCACTTTCTGGTTGCTTTTGCTCAATTAACCCGACACTGAAGGGGCAACAGTTTATCTCGTATTGTCAATTGAACCTGTCGTTCGTTACGCGACATAACGGGAAGAAGATGTACATTGAACGACCATAACGATTTAGTCAATATTACGAAGCCGTTATTACAAACACGCATGAAATGATAAAAACTGTAGACGTCTGACGCACCACCCAAAGTATTATTTAGAGTGAAAAAGGCTCGGATGGAATTACCGAGAATCTTTTTATTTTATTTTATTTTTTCACCACCTTGTCTGGACCATCACTACGTACGTTTGCACCCGACACCGCGCGTCCTTCACATCGTAGTGCAGTAGAAAATTCGTCGTCGGCGTTGAAAACATCTACAGGGTGTATACACTTCCGTACCAAGCCGAGTGAATTGATGCATGTTAAAAAAATTGCGACTGCACGACAGACTTTAATATTTTTTTCGCTCGATGCAGGCGAGAGCTCGTGCTTTCTATCCATCTATTTTTTCTTTTTACTTTTTATTTTATTCTTTCTCTTTTCACCGGTAATAGCTACCGCTGCACAGACTAGCGAGAACGGTAATCCTGTGTCGTCGTACTAACGAATGTACGTTTCTTTTTCTTTTCCTTCCACCCCCCTTTCTCCCCCTCAAAAAAAAAAGCGTGGTATGGAAATACCAGGCTTTTTTTTGTGTCTCGGCGAGGCACAAATGTTGAAGAACCACTGGTGATACGGTAAAATTTCATGGATAATACACGAAACTCGAGCGAAGAGATAATCCTCTCGTGTGTTGGACAAATTCGCGCGTTTTTTTGGCTACCTGCTCGACAGAATTTGCTTCATAAACGTATAATACTTTGCGTTACAGCGTATTATAAATACTTTTTTTCTCGTCTGAAGTCTCGTTTGCCGGACATGTAAAGCGGTAGAAAAATAGTTATAAAAGCTTTAAGAAAAACGTTGAAGAAATTACAAAAATGTGACGAGTCACGTGAAGATAATAACGTGGAAGAATTACATATTTTTTACATTACGATGAACACCGTAGAATCTTTCGCGTTCACGCAGTTTCCGTCATATACTAAATTTGGATGTAAAGTTACGTTTCGAAGTTAAAGTACTTTCTTTTTTTTTCTCGTTTTCCGGAAGAAACTTAATGTGTTCAAATAATTTCTTATTGTTAATGGTTAAAATTGAAATATTTGTCATTACGTTTGCTGTTTTTGGTTCCGCGATAAAATTATAGCAAATTCTCGCAATGTAATGAAAGGCTTAATATACTAATTGATTGGCAGCTTGATAGTCGACTCGTGGAAAGTAGATGAAAAGATGCAAACCGGTAATGGAAGAGAGCTCACTAATGAAGAATTCTCATAGGATCTCGTGGGAATAGGCGGTCCATCCGAGAATTCATCGACGTACGCGCATCAATCTCCCGGACAAATGGGACGAAAATCCTGATACTTCTCCACCCTCCCATGCCCCATGCTTCCACTTTTGTGTTCTACGTCCTCGTGATTGTCTGTCAATTATTTATGATTGGCGCCAATTTGTCCAATCGAGAGTAAATCCCCGCCGGGATGGGCTTTACCCCACTGTCACAACCATCGATCCGCATTGTATATTTTTATTTCTTCTATACTTCGTGAATATTCCCCGAGGCGATGAACACTTTCTGACAAATTAGTCAACGATTAATATATTAAAACAGCTATGTCGTTATAATTATTGTTATTATTTGTCACTATTGTCAAATCGTTTAAAGTTACGAGAATGTGTTTGTATATTTAATCGATAAATTAAATAAAATTTCTCATAACTGTTATAGATGGAAATGTGAGTGAATTTATGGATATATTGATATGAATTTGTGCTCAATAAATGTTTTTATCATATATAAGCATAGAAACTTATCCGTATTTTTATTTGTCTCGACACGCGGTTTATTCCGATATCGCGAGTAAAGCAAAGAGGGATAACGAGAACCATTGAAACAACGTCGACAGCTCGTTTCAAAGAATCGCCGGAGAAGTCTGTGGGTGCCGACGCGCGATAAATTCACGGCATTCGACTCCCGTACAACTTCTAGACACCCTTCCGGGACTTCCTTCCACAAATGCCACTCTTTCCACCATTACGATACTTTTTTTATTTATTTTTATTTTATTTTATTTATCTCATCGAACGAACGGAAAGCCGAGATCGACGTGAGAATGCCCTCTCCGATGTAAGCGAACGTTGGGCCATTATTTAAGATTTCGCGAGCTGGAGCGACGCTGAATCCGTGAGACTCGGCGACAACAAATCCCAACGACGAACGACGACTTGTGTCTCGTTTGCGTGATTCTGAATGGAAACATCTTGAGAAGAATCGGCATTCTGCGCAATGGATATTTCTCGCGCTTTCAGTGAAACGATTGGAATTTCTAAACGCGTTGTCTAGACGTCCATTAACAAAGTCTGATCTCAATGAAATGAATGCTTTCGTTAAATCATCCATTTAACATTATTACAATGTTTTTAGCGATAAAAATCGACTGATCATTCATAATCTGTTACATATTGTTGCACACCAATTACGAGAAGTGTTATTACATTTTTTGTTGTATTTTCGGATTTCATATAGATAGTTAAGTAACTATAGAATAACGTATAGGCTGTGGAAAAACTGTGAAACATGTCGGGTTACAAATGGTCTTTAAAAAAAATGTATTTTCATAAAAATTTTGACTTTAAACCATTCAATCGCATCGACTTTTCGTTCAATAATAATGTAATTAATTATTTTTCGGCCTCATGTTCGGCTACATTACGACCAAAGAACAGAATCTCTCGCACTCAGTGAACGAAAAGATCGATGAAATTCTTGAGAAGCAAATGCTGGAAAAATCGGGTTTTAGACTACTAAAACAAGACGACTGTAATGTCAAACCAAATAAAAAATTCGATTGCTAATTCGATATAACTATCTTTCTAACGCGCATCAAAACTATTATAAACTTTTGTCATCGAAAATGAATGTATTACAATGTGTATCGAAGTTGTGTATTTTACATTATTATCGACACACCGCCCGGCAAATCTCAACGCTAAATTTATATCTTTTAGCTTCGAATTCTATACCCAAAACATGTAAAATCTTGTTGGGCACTCGGGTCGCCCATTATCAAGACGAAAATGGTTCATGTCTGCGCCAAGTATAGGGACACACGCCGGGAATTCTGACGAAGCGCCTGACGCGGAACATTTATTTCCCGTCGCAATTGGACGACAGTCATTGCAGAACCAAATAGAACACAAAATCCTCTACACGACTTTCACGCAGTTTTGATTATTATTTCAACAATTATAAGCTACAAAGACGAAAATGTCCTGTTTTTCGTAGTGTTTGCTCTCTCTATTTCCTTTACGTACTCTCTAACCGTTCTACAGTTGGATTTCAGTCTTTTTGTATCTGGTCTCCGTGCTCTTGAACCTCCGGCGTTCGTCGTATAACGGACCACCCACGAAAACCTCCAGCGAGACACGGCCCTTTCAATCACGTCGACTTAACGTCAGTCCGGAACTCGCGCGCTAGAATTGCGCAAACTCTCGAAACACGCCAACGAGTTCAGCTTGTGCGTTGCATTACTCGAGTTTTACTGAACACAATAGGACTTTATTTCGACGATGAACTTGTATCGAAGTTTCTGTATCGAGAGTTTAAAAAAGTCATTAACCGCGAGGATAAATAACGCGATGATCGCGTTTAAAGTTTCATAACTTCTACGTGTGTTCAGCTATCGATATTAGTCATAAATCGTTCGATTAATCGCACGACATTTTCCGTTCGATTAGATTACATCCGATTATCAAAGTCAGAGATACCTTGGAAAACGACTCGCCATCCTTTTTTCTTTTGTTTTTACTGTTGGAAGTTTAACTTGTAAGGATTCCAAGAAAATAGATCGCGATGATAAAATGGGTAATAACAACTTTTGTTTTTTTTATATTTACGTGTCATATAACAATTTGTACGGTTTTCAATCGCTCTGATTGTATACGCGATTTTTTATCATTAATCTTAGAAATATTTTAAAAAATCTTTCTATCGCTTTCCTACGCGATCGCTCTTTGGTCAACTGCCATATCGTACTATCTTATCAATCTAATCGATTTGTTTAGATACCACTTGCATTAAAGTGTTCTTCGAGAAATTTCCCGAGCGTTAGATTTTTCTATCGGCACGTGGTGATACATTTCTCGGCGATATCTCGATAAATTGCGCGAATACAACGATATCTGTGATAACATCATTTTTTCATTTCAAACGGAAGACGATTATCTTGTTGGCATTTTTTTACGATAACTCGATGCTTCTTTGTGATTACATTTCACTTACATAGCTAAGTTTGCCGATAGCGCCAAAACTATTGTGCAAAAAAATGTGCATAAAATATGAATAGATCGGTATAACAAGAGAAATTAATTCGATACTTATTTCCGGTTCAGGTATACCTACAATTCACCTACGAAAAATTATTTGCTTGAGTCAAATAAATTTGTGACGATAATTTTCGTCACACTTATGCGAATAAATAAATCTGTTTGAATAAGAAAATCGGTTCTCAAACGCACTATCGTTTGTTCGTCAATCATTCATCGTCGTACTTGGTAAAAAAAAGATCCCTAACAAACATTAAGGAAAGAGAGACAAATAAATCGACACGTGCGAAGGAATTGACTCGGCAACTCACCAGTCACGTTGTCACGAGGCTGGCCCGCTGTCCTTACTCTCGTACAGTTTGTCAGCAAGACTTCTCAGCCTTCACTCTATCCCGGTTCTTCTCAATGAAGAAAGACACGCAGCAGCACGGAAACAGGGGGAAAAAACAGAGTTCTTTCTCTCGCTTTTCTCACTCCGTTCGTCGAATCGTCGAGTGGCGTAACGGGGGAGGGGATGGGGATTGGTCGTCGCGCACGGATTCTCTACGGGGATCCCCCGGAGTCTACTTCGCACGGATCGCGCACTGCACGTCACCAGAGTCCTTCTTATCCTTCTTCCACTTCTAGTCTCCTTTTTTTCTTTTTATTTTATTTTTTACACACCTACTGTTACGAAGTCAATGAAAATAAGAGTCTTGTTTAAGATATTTTTTTTTATTTTTTTTTTTTTGTTTCCAAACGATCGTCACACCAGAAAAAAAAATTGTTTTTTTTTTTTTATCAACGGGACTTTTTCTTAACGAATGGATTTTGGTTTTCTGCGAGACAACTGCGGGTCTCGAGTAAACGATGTTGGCTCGTTGGCTCTCCGGCACGATCGACCGAACGACCAACCGGAAGAGAGACCTCAGTGTCTTCGAGTTCGTTGAAAGCTTCGGCGTCCTTGAAACATGGGTTGCCTCACCAAACCGGTATAACGGTTCAAGGACAACTCGAAACTTTCGTTATCCAAACCGTTTCGAACTACCTAGACGTCTAGACGGTTATAACGATGAAAAGATCTTTCGTAGCTTCACCCATGTTTGTCTTTTCACGACAATCACCGCCGAAGATCGCGCGATACGTTCACGAGACGACGAATTTTTTCTTTCCCGTCAAATTCGATATTTTCGAATTTTATCGGGAAGACAAATAACGTAATTTCTCGTATCGAAAACGAAAATTCGTGTTACAATTATGTTTACAATACTGTTTTTTTTTTTTTCACTTTTCAATTTTTGTTTACATTCTCGAAGCAATTTTTGAAGATTCGGCGATTCATTTTTTTTTTCTCGTCGACGATTTTCCCCCGTGGGTCTTCGATTATTCGTTTCGACGAAAATATCGCGCGATAATTGAAAAATTGTAATAATTTTGTAAATTTTTGATTTTGTTTACATAACTAAATCGAAAAGATCGTTCGTCATTTAACAAATTGTTTGCCGCGGAGAATTTGGCGGTGAAAAATATGTTGCGTATTTTTGATTTTTTAAAATGTTTTTCACATTGAGCGCGAAAGCGTGGAGAGTGTCGATGGTGCTCGCCGCGGTCAAGCTTGCTGAGAATCACGTGGTCGCAGTCCCCACGTTTCGGTTATTCCGCAGCCCACCGCCTCTTCCTCTCTCTCTCCTTCAATTGTCACGTTCGAGCCTACGAAGTCGGCAATTTTTTTTTCACCGATAGAAAACGATCATCCGAAGCGTCCGTAAAATTTCATTTCGAAAGTACACGAAGCAGCGTGCGAGTGTTGCGCGCCAGAAGTATCAACGCGCGAAGCGTCGAAATTTTCAAATACAGAAAATGTTGTTGTTTCGGATTTTATTTATTTAATTGAAAAAAAAAATTAAAGTAAAAAAAAAATTATGGGTTCTTTTCAAATAACCCTTCCTGTAGTTTCTCTATTTTACTTCCGGCCAATCGATTTTTTTCTCATCGACGGCCCTGATAAAATTTATTTCCTGAATATTTATTGTTTATTGTATTTTTTTCGTTTTTCTTCGAACGTTTTTTTTTTTGTTTGTATTATAGAATATTACAATTTACATCGCTCCCAAGGAAATTTTTAGGGTGATTCTGTATAATAATGATAATATTTATTATACGGAAAGACAGAGAGAAATTGGATGAACCCGGAAGTTCTTTGTTCCGGGTTGATTTTATTTTATTTGATTTTTCTTTTAATATTGTTATACGATGACAAAATGTTGGGTACCGTTGGTTTGTCGTACGTATACGAGTAGCTCACGAAAAGGGAGGGAACACGTCCGTCCGCGAACCGTTCGCCAAACGCACTGAGGAATCCGGTACGGTCGCCGGTTCGCCGGTGACGTCGTCGGCCTCCTCTCGGCTTCGATTCCCGGATGGGCATGCGCCACGTACCCGCCGCCTGCCGCCAACCCTCTCTATATATATAGTATATACACACAGAGCCTCAAACCCTCACTCCAGGACGAGGGGTGGCTAAAAGGGTGGCTGCGCTCGAAGGTAAATTGTGCTGTGCTCTGCTACTGCCTGTGCCCGCGCTGCCGGAGAACCGGAAGGGTGTCCTGGGCGCTCTCTCATCCCTCCCGGATACCCTCCGATCTCGCTTTCGCTCTCTCTATTCACCACCCCCATCGCCTATTGCCGACTACGACGCGGAGAGTACCTCGTCAGTTCGACCTACGAATATATACGATGTTAACTTACGATCCCGCGATTTCTTTTACTCATAAGATTCATGATAAAGTTTCAATGGGATAATCATTTTTTGGTTTAAGGCGAAAATGTTAATTCGTCAGAAGAAATGTATTTTCGCGGTTGGTGCACCGAGTATCGTTAGTCGGCCTACAATTATAATATGGACAGTCCACTTCGTGGAAGTATAATAAAAAAAGCGCTTACTTTATCCACATGAAATCGCAGGAATAAAAAATGGATATACAAGTCGTCCTAATGCGCTGTTAGTAAACCGCTTTACAGTTTATCGTTATTCCTAGGAACAGACGTACGTCGTAATTATTAGCTTAGGATCTCTTCAGCAATTGGGACATTGTCACTAGTTGAAGAGTACATCTTATACGAGACTCCGTATTCATTCATAACTTTCCTCGAATGAAACATTCGCTGTTAACGTGCGCCGTTCGCTTTCCATTAAAGTGCGCGACTAAAATATTTTTAAAAAATCATCGTTCTCCGTAAGATTCATAATTTATTTTTTGTTGTTGTTAAATTGGCGCGAAAAAATAAAATCTTTGAACAAATTAAATCGAGAGTAATGATTAAGAAGAAAAAATTCTTCTACGAATAATGGATATCCGTTCTTAATTAGTAGTTTCTCATCATTTATTCGACATCAAATATTTTTTCTATCGACTGTGAATGAAATTACAAGCAAAGTACCTAAGAGCACTCATGTACACTGGGCATACATATATACATATATATACCCAAAGCAATCTATATAACCAATTCAAACGACGTCCCATCCCTTTGTATGCTTACAAAGCGCCCAGGTTTTTCGAAGGTAAGTGCTTCGTCGCGAAAGGGGATATCGTACAGCCGCGTCCCGACAGAGTTTTAGGCATTACGCCGATTGAAGGCCCCGTCACATAGAGATTCGGCAGGATGGACTCGTAGAAGTCAATATTGGTAAGAAAATTTAGCGTTTAACTTTAAAGGACGAACAAGTTTGGGCAAATGGCAAGTTTACTTCTTGCCAGAAAGACCGAGGGGACGGATTTCGGATAGTCATCTTGCGTAGAAGACTAACCCCATTCCCTTACGTTCATAGAAGGTAAGACTTTCAGTCCAATTCCTGCTAACTCTACCTCAGCCTCTCTCTTCTCCGTCTCACCTCATCCTCTTTGCTAGTTTCTTAGCTCGACGAAAAAGATACCTAATCGAAATCGTATTGGTACGAGAGAAATCAAAATTAAAAAAAAATACTCCAATACGAATAAGACGTAACTCAACGTTCCAATCGGGATCGGGAAATTTTCGACTGATTCGAAACTTCGTACCCGATTTCCCCGAAATCTTGGAGAATGAATTTTACTCGCGTTCGACGGATATAAACTTTAAGTTGAAGTAGAGAAAAGGGGGGCAAAGTCGGAGGGGAGGGGGGGTGGGCGGGGAAGTAAAACTTTGCTTGGAGCTCGGAGTTCAAATTTTGTGGATAAGGTGAATGTCATCTCATTGACACATCTTCGCGATAAGAAACTCCGGGGTAAACGAGTTCTTGGTCTCTTTTTATCGCGGAGAAAAGGGGGTGGGAAGGGTGAGCGGGAGTCGAGTAATGAATCAATTTAATCGAAGACTCGAAAACTCTGGAACGCCAGTTGGGGCCAATCTGCGATTTGGGTTCGAAAGAAATAGGTATCCTGGAATAAATGAGTAGCCTGGACGCAGTAAGTAAGTGAAAATCATTTTTTAAATAAAAAATAATGATTTTACATCGTAGTTAGAGGAAAAAAAACTTGAGATCAAATACAAGACAAAAAGTGCCAAAGATCGAAAAAAAAAATCCCTTGCGGCGATCGCTCAATCTTTTTCAGATTCTTTTTCGTATAGCTATTGCAGCAGTAGTGTAGTAAAAATGGCGCGTCAGGATGCGAGAATCCTCTTCTTAACAGTTTCCTCTCTGCAGATAGAAGAAAACTAGAGAGGGCAGGAGAAAAGCAAGCGAGAGAGAGGAAGACACTGAGAGGGAGATCGGTGAGGGGAACAAAGCTATCTGGCAAGTGGGACGAGGTAAAGCGAACCAACTCTCGCGTCGATGCGCCATCGAATAGCCTTTGCTGTGCCAGATAGACCTTTTACCAAAGCTTCGTGTAAGTGCATAGGTACCCAACATTGAAGGTTCCCTCGTCTTTCCTTCCTTCTTCTTCCTCATTCGTATTTTTTTTTCTTACTCCGCTTTCTTGTCCGCTGCTCCTCGACTCTCTTTCGCGGCCCATATGAAGCGAGCGATTGATTTAAAACTAGGTTACTCCTTATGCTAGCCACTCGAGTCGTTCTTTCTTTCCGAGAGAGCCACGTACATTATATGTATATAATATACTTATGTATACACATATATATATACTTTTATACTCACCTTGTAGATCGAGACGAACGAATCTCAGATATCCGGACTTTTCTGCTGACTATCGATAGATAAAACGAATCTTTCCAGGCTGTACCTACTTTCTTTATCTCTTTCTCTCCAGCTGTCTTACCGATCATCTTTCGAATCTTACGTTTCTGGATTCGCGCTGTTTTTTCATTTTTTTTTTTTTTTCTACGGAGATTCGAGAGATATGCCGAATCGTTGGATATCCTACATTTTGGCTCGAAGATTCTATTTTTGGAGGATATTGAAAAAGATTTTATGATCGACTCTTCTCACGAGAAAAGGACGAACTTTCAAATTGGTGAAGAACCAACATTGATTGAGGGTTCAAGTCAGGATGATCAAACAATTGTTTCGATCTATACAGCTGACGACAAGCTTTCGGACGCTTATTCTGTTTGACAACTCTGGACGTCACGTACTGAGTCTCATGGAACTGATTATTTTAAACAGCGGATTATTGTTTTAAAATTGGATGTTACGTGGGACCTTATAGTACGATTTCGTGACAGAAAAGTGAATGGTTTATTAACCAAAAAAACAAAAATTACATCGTGTCTCCTCGATTGATAAATATTCTTGATAATTCCTTTAGCATTGAATTCCCGTTTACCCTTGAATAATATATGTTGGCGAAGAATCGACAGTCTCAACAGGCACTTCCGACAATGATAGGGGGAAGGAGGGAGAGGAGCGTTGAGAAAAAAAAGTAACGCATTTCGACTCCCCTGGTATCACGTCGTCGCAACGACGATACACTCGATCGTAAACGTCGAAACGTATCGGCGAGCGTAGACCTCGTGTCGTTTTATTCTTGGTCGTCGAATTTTCTCTCGCCACCGCAACGTCGAGTCAACCATTCTCGCCGCCTCCTCTCTGGCAACCCTCGCTGTCGCGCTCTCTTTCTCTCTATCTTTGGAAGGTTTTCGCGACTCCGAACCGAACGAATAACTTACCCCCCCGGGGCTATCTGCGAGAAAAATAATGCGTTCTTCTTACTCGACTTGGAGAATGCGGCGCATTCGCGAAACGAATAAGACGCGGCACGCCGAGAGAGAAAGAGAGAAAGGGCAATGATGGAGATAGGGGTTTAGGGATAGTGACTGGAAGTCTTAAATCTCTTGACTCACTGGCAACGAAAATTGAGCCGTACCGCGCGCCTTCTCTTCGACAAGCTCTGCGTAAATAATCAGAGAGAAAAACAAAAAATGTAATTTAAGAAAATTGATTTTTTTTCTTGTCAATTACCAATATTTCGCTTAACTTTAGATAGAAACGTCAGTCAGAAGTGACAAAAAAAATTGTTTTCGGCGATTACAATCTTTGGCTGACGCTGGTAGTTGACTCAATAAACTTATAAATAATTGAACAATATTTCACCAGTAAGAGGCATTAATGTATTGTAGTATGTATAAAAAAAATATATAAAAATCAAAACGGTGAAAAAAAGGAGAGCAGAGAAAAGTAATGCAGTACATAACGACTGAAAAGAATCCCCCAACTCTGCGCGAGATTGCGGCCGGGTTCCACGATTTGATAAAATAATCCGATATATTTAGGGTATTATTTTTTTTGCCAACTCGGCAGTCCTTCGCACTTGTGGATTCCCCTTGGCGCGTTCTTTTTATCTATTATTCGTTCCCCTCATTCTCGGTGCCTTTTTTTTTTCTTTTTCTTTCGCCCTTCGTACTTCGATCGCTCATCTTTCTCATTCTCGTAACTTTTCGCGCCTATCACCCCAATACCCTTCTTGCCTTTTATTCCCTTCAAAGTGTCTGCGAATTTCTTTCCCTTCGAGTATTAATCGTTTATCGAATCTTTTTCTTCTTGTTTTTTTGTGAAAATTTCACCAATCCACTCTTTCCACAAACCGATGACAGAATCGATATCAACATCGTCACAAAATGGCTGGTGCTTAAATTTTCTTCGATAAATACTGTGGCCAATGTTATTTTTTCACAATCAGTGATTAAACAGATGTTCGAAAAATAGGGACATTAATAATGAATATAATCAATAGGTATTAAAAAATAAAAATTGATATTGTAACGACCGAGCAAATGAATAACGCGCGTGTTTGCTTTTCGGGCGGATATTATTAATAATAAAAAACGTTAATAATCCCGATCACGAAATGTCACACGTCTGTTCGCTTTGAAAGTCCCATTGATCGATCTCATATCGATCGTCCGTTCGTTCGTCTATTATTGTCAAACGTAAATTACATCGTCTGTTTTAACAAATAGTCAGCTGCATATTCGTTATAATATATAAATATAGTATAAAGCTGATTAAAAAAATATTTTTTTTTTCTTTTGATTCAGTAGATAAGATTCATTAGGTAGAACCCGTCGATGAATGGATTCTGGCCATCCAGTTCATCACTTAATCTATACCTATACGCGTATAAACGCACGTTGGTATGTATTGTGACGTGACATTTCGTCTCGTCACCCGTACGGAGGAGGCATTGGGCAGTGGGTCGGCTTCACGACCCATTTGTCGTCGCACATCGAGTTGGTCGTCCGGAACTCACCTTTACCGTATCTTAATTTTTCTTACTTTTCCCAAATTATTATTATTACTACCTTAAGTCAGTACCAATATCGCAAAATTATTGAGTCGCGTCGTCTAATATCAAATCTACTCTCGAACATTATCTTTCTACTTTTTCTCTTCGCCTTCTTCGAATTGTTTACATCTTAAAGCGCGCCAGAGCACAGAGAGTTTCGGGGGACACTCGGCTAAGAAAGTTATCTACCTTTAATTTTTGCGGGGATGCTATGCCGCGTATCGTTGCGAGTCGCGCGCGGTACCGTTACTGTTAATTCGCGCGAATTCGAAAGGGAGTTTCAAGAGTTTTGCGAACGTTTACCGATTACCAGTATTCGTATTAAATGGATGCCGGAGTTTTTGTGGTACAATGGCCGAGATACTGAGCCGCCTATTCACTCCCGACTTATCAGCCTGGAGCTGAACCATCCCTCCGAGAATTTAGAGTCTCGCGGTCCGTGAAGAGTGGCGTCTCGCTAATGGGGCTCGAGTGGGAAGAGTGCAGCGGGGTGCAGTGAAATTTCGTACCGTGTGGACCCACCGTGAGAGAGAAGAAGGCTTCATACTCACGAGGGAGGTCTCCCCCCGCTGTCAACCATTTTCGGATCCTTCGAGAAAGATTCTCGAAAATTCTCAAAATTAATTTCGTGTACTTGGAGCCCTGACTGTACTTCGCGCGCGACAAAGTATTCGGCGCGGCATGGTTATCCTCGCAAAGTATCGTTGTCCCTTTTCTTCGTTTGCCTTTGCCTACGCGCGTGAGAGAGAGAAAAGGAGAATATTACCTACTGCCTATTATACGACTCGTGCATCATCACCGAGTCCTAGGAATGCTTTTGCACACGGCGCGCAAAGGTATCGCGTGAAAATTGCGGGAGAGAGACAGTGGGTCTTGTCGATCAGCCGAGAGGTGCGAGTTATTAGTTCTGGACGTACTGGCAAATAGATCGCACGTGTTTTGACGTGTGCTTTCGGCTGAACGATATTATAGGGTGAGCCCAAGGCCCTGTTGTCTCCGTGCGAGTCGTTCGGGTCCTCGCGGGTTTTTCTTTTGTTGCGCTTTTGGCGTGTACAGAAATTAACGAATGTTAAATAATTTGGCGAATCGGTTCGCGCATTATTTCATTTTCTCGTGCTCGACGAGGGTGTTAGTGTTGCCCGGGAGGACCCCGATTGTCTCGACTCTGGTCGACATTTATTTAGTTATCTTTTGTGTTTCTCGTGTTTTACCTATTGGTGGTTCGAGATCTTTTGGATTAATCAATATGGTGAAATAACTGTGAGTACGTTCCGTAATTTTTCTCCGATATTATTTCTGGCCGTCGCAACGTCTCTTGCGAATCACGATTCACGTTATTATCTTTTGGTGTCACCGACTTAATAATTTTGCGAGGATTTCTTGCCGTATCTATTGTACTTTCTACCGATTATCTATCCGTTTTTTTTTGTTAATCGCAACGAAGGTCTTTACCTACTTAGCTCTTACTACCTAACTAATTTTACTACCTACCGGCGTTATCTACTTCGTTGCGAGTCATTGAATATTTTTCCGTTGTATTATCTACAGTTATCTTTATTTATCTTTCGCGCCTATCTACCCGGTTTTCGGAGTTCACCATGTTACAGTACTGCCGAATATTATCTATTTCCCTACTTTTACTACCTACCCGGTTACAGGATTTCGTATTATATTTTTCAGAGAGTTATCTAATTATCTTTAATTATCTTTTGCGCCTACCTACTCGGTTTTCACCCTTACGATGCTAACTTACTGCCGAATATTCTCTATCTACCTGTTTCTACTACCTACCCGCGTTTATCTATTTCATGGCGAGTCTACGACAAAATTTCCGTTGCGTTTATCTACCACCATCTTTCTACCACTACGTGCTTTTGTTCGATCAATATTTCTACCTTCTCTGTTAATAAATTGCCCAGTAAACTCAATTTCGACGTTTCGTTACTCTCCCCGTCAACCCCCCTCTACTATTCTCCCAGGCGAGCTGAGTTAGCCGAATCTCAACTGCTGTATGCCTTGCCTCACCGTACGGGGTCCTCTTTCGCATCTCGGGGTCCAAATTAAAACCGATCGTTGATCGGCAGTACGTAGTACCTGGCGCCCGGGCACCCCGAGGTGCGAGATTGCTATTATCTCGTCGTAGGTTCGAGTTTGAATCGCCCGGCGGTGAGGACGGGGTTATCGGGGCCATGTAGTGCGGGAGACCGGAAAATCTCCTCACAGTATATACTATATATATATCTATATTCATACATAAAAACTTCAATGGGTACTATGGCACCACTATAGCCAATTTCGTATCCCACTGCATCTGTACCGAATGGATATAGGTATGTTATACTTGGCGAGGAGCTCGCCAAGCTTTCGCGTGCCACAGTACCACGAAACGAGCCCTCACCAATCCTGGCACAGCCTCGAATCCACTCACTGTGAAATTAACGAATTTTTCAACGATAGAGACATTAACTGATCTCGGACACGGGTCAACGAAACCATCGAAATATGAGGCCCCAACTGACGAAAGGATTTCCATTTGTCTATTTTTCCGTATTCATTGAGTTAACCCTTTAACGATCAGTGAACAATTAAATTATTACTAATTTGTGTCTTTATTTTTTGTCCCATTTTTTCGTTCAGAAAGTATCAAATAACCCCACCAGATTCGATTTACTCCGCATTAAAGATCAATTTCGTACTATGAAGAACAATTTTTTCGAAAATATTGTCATATCGTTCTGTATGCTTCAACGAAAACCTCGTTAATCGACGCTGATTGGGTTTTGCAAACGTAAAAATCACAGCCTTCGTGATTTCGACATGTTTTTTTTTTTTACCATAATATCGAAATGTGTAGATAACATTTTTTTTTTATAAAGAAATCATTCTGATTAACTTTTTTTTTGCAACAGTGCTTCGTTCACTCTCATGCCGTGGGTTCTCTCATCCGAGTAAGACTTACGACTTCGAACACACACGCACGGTTGCTCGTTGCTGGTGGTGTACCTATAGGCTCGCGCCGCGGCCGCGCGCCGTTGCGCCTCTAATAGGATTCCCGAAATTAATTACCCGCATTTGCATAAGCTCCCGGTAAACGTTTTTCTTTTCTTCTTCTTCTTCTGCTTCTTCTTCTTCTTCTTGCTCCCCCTCCTCCCTCTAGTCTCGCTTGCTGTGGCTACGGCAAACGCCCGCCCGCGACTTTGTACGTAGTATTAGGTACTGCATAGAAATAAGGCAACTACATGGTACTCTAATGCAGCAGACTAATACAAACTAGTCGAAGGAGTACAGTTTACATTGGCTAATAGTTTGTCGGTCTTAGCCGTGTTTCGTCATGCTACAATGGTATTCTATACGCGTTATACACGGAAAGAAGGGTCTGATAGATATTGCCTTGTCGCGTGGATAAAAATGACTATAGTGCCGACACGGAGAGAAAGATCTGATAAATATTACCATCGCGTCTGGAAAAAATTACTATAGTGTCTAGTAACGCGGTGCTATAACGCCACCTATGACAGAAAGTGCGCAACTTATAACTATTTTTACCATAAGTTCTGAAAAAAGTCCTCATAGTTATAGGAAAAATTCTTATAAGTTTCGTACTTTCTGCCATAGGTGGCTCTATAGCGCCGTGTTGTAAAACGGCGCACTATAGTAATTTTTTCCAGACGCCATGGTAATGTTTATCAGATCCTTCTCTCCGTGTAGTAACGCGGCGCTACAGCGCCACCTATGGCAGAAAGTGCGAAAGTTATAACAATTTTTACCATAAATTCTGACAAAAACTCCTTATAGTTATAGTAAGAATGCTCATAAATTTGGTACTTTCTGCCATAGGTGGCGCTGTAGCGCCGCGTTACAAGGCACTATATTTTTATTTCATGTCATTTTTATCCCGACGACATGGTAATGTTTATCAGATCCTTCTTTCCGTGTATTAAACTCGTTTTTATACATCTTTTTCATTGTACCCATTTATTACTCTCTAGTTCGACACTGAAACAATTCGCCCCGGAATGTCACCGTGCCGGCAAAGGGTTGAATTAAATTAAATTTTCTGTTGCATTCATATTTGCGTCTATTTTCAGCTGCTCCCACGCAAAGTTTAGCTGTGATCCTACAGTAAGGCTATGCAGCGAAATTGCAGGTTGAACCCTTGGAACAGCAGACGAACTCTCAACGACCGGTAATCATCGGGTGGTCCATTTCTTAACAAAAAAAAAAGCGAAATAGAAAAATATTACGTTTCATTAAGCTTCACTTTTCGTTCTCCGCCCATCTTCTTTTCGATAAGTGGAACATCCTGTGTCTCGAGACACGTCACATGATTCTTACACAACTTCTCCATCTGTTCTTACGGTGATTAGAGGGCGGCGAGATATTTTTATTTTCGTGATCGGACTAAGCAACGAAAGTCTCAGCCTCTCCCATTATTATGACTCAAGTAATTCTTCTGCGTTCGAAGTAATTGTACCGTAGTGATTATTCCTGACTAATCTTCGGCTAATGCCATAAGAACAATGCTGCGCTAAATTATGACCATTGAGTAAAAATACATTTACGACTAAAGAATATTTAAGGTTTTTTTTTCCTTTTTTTCGTTCGGACTAAAATCGGAAGGACGTAAACTAATGTTCAGGTAATGTTTGATTGTTACTTTCAGTGACATACGATCTCACAATTTTAATCAAAATATTAAAAAAATGCTTCAACAACGTTTTTTTTTCATTTAAATTCTGCCTTTGACCATCGGTCATTTCGCCAATGAGAGCGATAGTTTTGATAACTTCTTTTTTTTTTTTTTTTTTTATTCGCGATATAATTCGATGAAATTGGAATTAAAACGTAAAAATGAATGAATAATTGAATCGGCGAGTGGTTTGAAAGAGTTAGGTAAACGAGAATTGAACTACTGGCTGCTGGCCGGGTTTTGTCGAGCACCGAATGATACAATCCGACTATAATGTCCATTGGGGAAACAGAATAGGGAGTAAGAGAAAGAGGGGAATGGGAATGGAAGCTAGAAAGCAGCACCCAACCGAGTCATGCACCCCTTTCACAACGTATGCAATCCTCCCTCCCGCCCTCCCACCCGCGAACTCGTGGGCCAACACTATCGAGAGATTGAAAGTCGATTGAATGGAGTGGGCGAACGGGATCGACCGTGGCGAGGCAAGCTCTTCACTTGGTTCCGGACGGCCCCCGGCAATATAGATATACGCTACGACTCGTGTCTGTGAACTTGAATCTCTGGCACAATGGACCCAATGAAACGCGTCATTATTGTTCGGCTTCTTTACACGCTACTTTCTCTTGTTTTCTCTCTCTTCTTCTCTGCGACTCACGACTGCGCGCATAGTTTGCGTTGACGTTGGATCTACGTTTTTACGAGTCGGAAGCGCTTTACAACCATTTTTGTTAGTACACTTAGATTATTGAATGTTCGATAGATTTATGATTTCAAGATTTTAGGATTTTACAGTCGAAATGTCCGAAAAAATCCCATGACTCTTTGCATACATAAAAATAGTATATACCAGATATAGAAGTTTTTGATACGAATTTTATTATTTAAGTATAATTTTTTTTATGTAGCTATTCTGCATACTCAACATATATATATAGTATATATCGAGAAAATACGATTTGCCAGATTTGTAAGGTATTTGTGAGATATATTGTTTGCCATTATGTATAACGATATATATTTTATATATTCTGACAAATAGTTTACGTTATTGGGGGTTTTCTTTCGAGAAATAGAATTAAAATATAGATTGTCAGACATAACGAGATTCGGACTGTTTCATGATCAGCCATTGCTTACCAGCCGCAAGTTTGTACTATGGTGGTATAAAAATTGTCATCTTCCATCAGTATGCGTAGTTTAGGTAGAAATTCCCATGTGAATCGCCTTTATATCGTTGTATATACATATATATACAGCCGTTCTCGTTCAACTGACCCAACTAATCCCGATGATTAATGGCGCAACCGGCCTTGTCGTGATACCGGCCCGTTCGTTCGCTGCAACGAGTGCCATGGCTTCGCGGGTTCGACGGCGAGGGTTAAATCATTACACGGCTGATCGGTGCTGTATGCATAAGAAGAAGGAGAGTCGGGTGGGTGGCAAAAGGGAAACCGAGAACGAGTGAAATAGCGAACGGAGTATCTGGAAAGAGCTGTAGGGCTCAACGAGGGATCCGTTGCCGGGGTACCAATGGAACAAGGAATAAAAAAAAGAGAGGACATCAACCGACGAGAATGAATCCACGGCTATTGGAGAGATAGAGAGATAACGAAAAAAAAAACACAGGGATAGGGTGAACGAAATAAACGTTAAGCGCGTGAGGGATGGCAATATAGAGGGACAGAGATAGCCACATTGAATGCATCGAACGAGAGCTCGCGCGCTCTGCTAACTCTGCAACCGAGTTCCCTTTAGTTTATTTTTCCATGCGTAATGAACTCTCCCTCTCCTTTGCCTGTCTTTCTCTATCGCTACTTTTCTCTCTATCTCACTTGGTACCCACTCTCGTTGCATCGATAGAGTCGGACTGGCCGACGACCAAACGCCCAACAGACCCCTCTACTCCTTTCCCTACACCGGCTTTCAGGGTGCAGCGAAACGCTGTTTTGCGTTTCGATGGTATTCCTCTGCACGTCCAACTAGGCTTTTTTTTTCATCTTCGTTCAACTCAATGGTATATCGTTTGCACTATTTCTCATAGCCCTGGACTTTCACCCTTTTCTGTTAGCTCGACTACCTTCGTAATTTTTTTTTTTTCTCGTTCTCATCACATATGAGAATAATGAGAAATTGTTGAAATATGAGGGAAAAAATTAGAAGTCGAATAGTATTACGCGGGTTTGAAACGTACTTCGAGTACATGAAAGTTATTCTACATTTGTGAATGTGTAACTATTTTTTGTGTAAATTCAACTGCATCGGGATGATTTTTCGTCGGGATATTGCGAATAATGAGAATACGTTGTAATACGAGAAAATAAAAATTCGGATTTGAGTGGCTTTACATGTTTTTGATATGTGATTTTAGAATGCAACTGTTTTTTTTTCTCAAATCAAATTCACATTATTTTTATAAGTATAAAATAAGAAAGTTGGCAAAATGTGTGCATAATAATTGATATTTAAAAATAGTTAAAATCTTCATATTAATTTTTTTCGTAAATTCAAAACTCTATTGTCAAATCCAGTATCGAAGCGAATTCTTGACAAAAAAAAAACATAATTTTGAATAATTTTCACAGAGTCTGTTAGGGCAACAAATGGCAAGTAATTCGCCCGACTGAAATTTAAGAACAAGAATAGTATGGAAAATATATATATATATATATTTTATTTTTCATACTGTTCTTATTTTAAATTTTTTTTGTTTTTTAATTATATATATATTTTTCATAGTATAGAAAGTATAGAATAGTATGAAAAATATACATATATTTTTTTTTCATACTACTCGCCAACAAAAAAAAAAAATAAATAAATTAGTCGCCAACAAAATGCATTTGTCTGCATTTTTTTTTCTCAGTGTATATGTACAAAGTTAAAGTTCGCGTCGGTATGCACAGATATGGGGTGCATATCGTTCTCTTCTTCCCCGCATTTTCATTTTGTCCTTCGGGTTGAAGCAGGAAAACCATAACGGTTCGAACATCCCTCACGTTGGGAGCAACGGAGTTCAAGAACAAAGCTTTGCCACCAAATCCCCAGCAACTTTTCTCACCACTCGTTGCAATCCAAGGGAGTTTCGGGTCTTCTCGAGAAAAAGGCTAAAAGTGAATGAATCCTTGGATGGCCGACGAGAATCGCAAATATGAATGCAAATGTCGTTTTTAGATAAAGGTACGTTACGGAACACTTTTGGAGCGTCAAACGCGGATGCCGAGTAGTCTAAAAAAAATCGTATATTAGTCGCGAGCATAAAGTTGTATTAATGTTGATGAACGGATAAAAGTCGTGTTTTCTTCTAAAGATTGTTTCTATATTATTTAAACCTCTGAGGTATACATTTATATTTCGCAATAAAAATAGTAACCATTTATAATATCAAGAAATTCCTTCGAATATCCGTATAGAAATTGATGAGGCGCGCCTCTGGTCCCAGCGTGCCATGTAGGGTGCGAAACGGTACTGATAACGAAAAATTACGATTGGACGAGTAAAATAGATAATCTAAAAAAACGCCAAATTTGATAGTTTACAAAAATTATTTTATTGATATAAAAAATGTGTCGTACTGACTATACAATGATTTAAAAATATTACAATACTCGATAGCTTTAGAATACATTTGGATTCTCGAAAAACGGTGTCAACCGAAAGTTGGGAAGTGACCATTTGTAAATTCTACGAAAGTGGACAGTGTTTTGTTTCGCGGTGATAGCCGAATATTTGTTCGGATTAGTAATTCATCATTGTAACAATAATATTGATCCCCGAACGTTTATAGTTGTATCGACGATCACGTTAACACATAACTTTTCATTCCTCATCCGTAAACCAAATTATCGATAGTATTCGTTTCAGGAGTGTTTCATCGACGCGAACGAACGTAGAATGTCAGCCGTGAGAATAGGATCGGACTGTACAATAGTTTTAAACGATGCAGTCTTCAACACGTCGTCTGTATGATTTCGAATGAATTCAATCGTCGCGTCTTTCAATTCAACGCAACTGTGACGATCGGCAAGTACCAGAATATCGGCAGCGCTTTCTACTGCAAGACCGATTTTCAGTTTTCTCTCGCAGTGATTTTTTAGTTCTTCAAGTCCGTACTTGTCAGCTGCCATCAGTAGACGATCAGCGGTTTCATCGATATTCGCTACCGATCCCGTGTAAATAAACCGCAACATTTTTCTGACCACTTCGTAGTCAATATCGGTTATATCAACGCGATTTTGCTTGTCCTCTTCCAATTTATGCTCGAACATCGCCGAGAACACTGGACTACATGATCCTAAAATCATTTTGTGCGCCGATATCTCGCGTCCGGAAACATGAATCGTAACGTCACTCAATTTTTCATCTTCTAACAATTGTTCTATACTGGACAGTAATCTATACTGATTGGCTTTCCTCGAGCTAATTTGAGGGATACACATTTTTATGACGCACAATATCGTGAGTTTGTTATCCGGCAACAGATTGCAAGCGTTGGCCAGAAGATGCTTTCGTTTTACGTAATCTGTATCTCCAAACCAACCGCCGAATGACAAGTCGAGTAATTCAGTGCCCTTCATGCCGCAGGTTGTTTTCCCGTTCACATCGAGAACATAAATATCGTACAAAACCATCAATTCCGATTCATCGCACGACACAAGCCTCAGAAAGAGTGACACACTGTCCTTGCATTCGGCGTCCCGACCGCGTGGATAAATGGCCAGACGCCACTTTAGTCCGTCGTTGTCGGTTGGTGAGAACTTTGGCGATGTAAGCCTCTCACCTGTCTCAGTGGCGCACGACGTGAAATTGTCTATAGTCCATTTGTAACTGAATTTAGTCGCAGGTACGTTTATCCGAGATGTTGAAGTATCCACACTTATAACATCATCCGGTAGATCCGACATGATCGTCGCAGTCAGGATACAGCAGTCACCACAGCAAAACCAATGTGCGTCATCGGTCGATTCACGCTGTTGGAGACGCACAACCGCTCCCTATAACGCAAACTCTGCCGCTCGCCGCTCGCTGCTACTGCTTATCGGACGCGAGTGATAACGGAAAGATTTTCGGAATGATAGTTGTGGCGAATGGCCGTTAAGAATGAGAACAATTGGGGTTCGATGTTCGTTGATAGTCTTTGTTCGGTGAGATCTTTTGAAAAAATGTAGCGACGACAGAATCGGCTTGAGGAAAACTGGTTTTTGATACATGAGAATCGAAGCAGCGGCCTTAACGGCATGAGGTCGAGGAGTGGGGTGCCTACGTGCGAAAACGAATAATAATAACAAACGATGCGCCTGAATGTTAGCGGACCTATACGGTGACGGCATCTGTGATGAAAGCCGCAAGCATACGCTCGACGCCGAAACATAATGTACGGATTCGTAGCGAATATTACGCGAGCATTGCTCGAAATATACGACAGCTGAAGCATTGACCGCGCGCTGAGCATCGAGCGTGATAAATTTCACGATCGCTCATTGGCGGATGAAATAAGAAATCAAAATAGAAATTTTGCAAGCGGTCATTGCGAAGTTTTTAATGTTCAACGACCATTAAATAATTTTTTTAGAAAGAACATTTCCGCGCGTCGATCTATTCCGTGGAGAAGGACAATTTTATTTTCTCTCAAATGTCTATCTTTTCGCGATGTATTCATTACGGTTTTTGTTACCGACGGTGGTAATACACACAAATTTGTATTAAACGCTAAAAAAAAAAAGATAAACGATTGGTGATATTTAATGAGCTGTAGTCGGACAGCTGATAACGAAATGTTATCCGTCATATTATTCGGTGATGTGAGTCATACGCACTATATATATGTATTGTATCGAATGAGAAGCGCAACACTTGAAACGTGACGACGCGTTGAACTCAGCGACGAGATACCAGAGATGCTCGTTTGTGTAATCTGTAGATCTTTGGAGAACGGGTGACCGATCGAGGTACCAACCGACAACGTCTATTCTGCATACATCGTGGGCCCGAACTGTGGCGTGGGTGGTAAACCCCCTGAGCATCTGATTTACAGGTGTATCGTGCAATAACGGGACAAGCGAAGGCGTCTCAGATACGAGTATAGTATACATAGTATATAATGTGTGCGCGTATTTGCATCATTGTTCGTATTTGCGCATAATGCACGAGTATACGTCGCCACAAGCAGAACAATATCTTCGACATTGAAATTACTACGTGAAAGAGGCGACAACGACAATGCGGATCTTCGTGGTACGCGCATCGAAGGAGATTCCATAGAGAAAATAAAATGTATTATTTTATATTTATCTTTTATATATATCGCGCGTATACGGTTTTTCGATTGGGTTAAATAAAATCATATCATCATATCGCTTCGCGTATTCCTAATGTACTCAATATCGTTTTTCGCCACGAAAATTTTACGTCAAACAAAAGATTTTATTGTAATTCGCAATTATATTTCCATAATAGAAGGTATCTTTGATTCGTTTCTCTATAGATCCGTAACGAAATGAATTCTATACTATTCGATATTCTTTCGTTGTCGTCGGCAGCGTGCGCTCGCAAGGCGACCTATCCATTCTTCGACGTTTCACGTTCGTCGTTGTATCGAAACGAAAGCACAGCATTGGCGTTTCTTGCGATAGCCGAGTAATTGAAAAATAAAGTCACGTATAGATGATCGAAATTTAAGGAAACGAGTGCCGTAGTAGATTACCATCGCCGGAAAATTTTTCCGATTTCTAACGTTTTTATATCGATCCAGTGCTCTCGTCGAGAGAGGGGACGCGAATACTCGTGGCACGTGTCCTATGGTTACGAAGCCTTGACGACAGTTTTTGGGTGCTCGAGATTTATCTTATCGATAATCGATCGATCGATCTTATTTTATTGATTGCGTATCGTTTATACCAATAGTTATCAGTGACAAAAAAAATTTTGAAAAGCAGAGAGATGAAGTCACAGCGAACAATAAGGAGTCTAAATACATCGAATACGATAATTCCATACACATTTCGTATTTTATTCACATAAACGTTTTTATAATAGTAACCTTACAATTATTGAAAAAATTGGTAATCACAGATTATTTTATCACAAAATGCTGGTTTCTCCGAATCGACGCTTGCGTAGACCGTTGTCATCAGTTATTGCGGTCGATGTCTAAGGTTCCGTTTACATCGAAGTTGAATAGAAGTAATCATAAGCCTGTAGAAAATATTTAAAAAAAACGATCAAAATTCGTAAGTTTGACAAAGTTTGTTGTGTGCAGTTTTAATTTTTTAACAGTGAATAAATGTACATTTTTCTATACAATCATTGCTTTTCGTGACTGTATACCGATAGTACGAGTAAACATAATATTTACATTAATGATATAAACATTAATATTTAATACTATTTTTTTTTACGTATGCTTCGTGATTCGTTTTCATTCGTAATTGTATTTTATCATTGCAAATAAAGCATTGATCATCGAACTTTTGTACTTCAGTTATCAATCATTGCCGAATGACTCAAGGAAAACGAATAAAAATTAAAAAATGCAAAAGTGTACAGCTAAATTTTCATGCAACTTTATCCTAGCATTCGAAGATGTCACTGATACTTTTCCCAAGTAACTTTTCGACAATTTTGTCGTATTCGTCTAGGATTATTATTTTTTTCTTGCAAGGGAACGCATAATGTCAATTCTCAGTTGACGATATTCAGATGATTCATTGATTGTTTCGAAGCCTTCGGTCGCCATAACTTCGATTGGATGCTTTTGAAACAATTCTATTGCTTTGCCTTTCAATACATCGCAGCAGTGACGATCGGCAAGAATCAAATAATCGGCTACATTTTCTATCGCAAGACCGTCTGCCATTGCTTTCTCGCAGGCAATTTTCAGCACTTGAAGATCGTATTTGTCCGCTGCCACTAGTAGACCCTTTGCGTTTTTCTCTAAATCCTTTACATCGTCCGTGTAGATGAACCGCAGCATATCTTCGACCACTTCATATTCCATGTCGGTTATATCGACGCTGTTCTGTTTGTTTTCTATCATGTTGGTCTCAAACATCGCCGAGAAAACTGGACTGCGAGCTCCCAAAATCGCTTTGTGAGCGGGTAATTCACGTCCGGAAACGTTTAACGTAACGTCACTCAATTTTTTATTATTGTATAATTCTTTTACGTTATGGTGTAACGAATGAATCTGCGGTATATTTTCGATTTGTTGTCTCTGCTCCAGCATGTAAATCTCACATAAAATCGTGAGTTTATCGCCAGGTAAGGAGTCTTTTTTGTTGTCTAGAATAGCATTTCTTTTCAGCCAATTAATATATCTAATTGAATCAGTGTCTGTTAAGATGTTGCACCATTCTTTACCAATAGCGTTGCATCTTTTCCCATCGACATTAATAGTGTAAAATCTTAACAATATCGTGGATAAATGGCGCTTTGTATTATCTAACAGAAGATAAATTGACATGGTATCCTCATCTGCCCCCGTATCACCATACGGATAAAAGCGCAGTTGCATATTTTGTTTAATATTTTCTACCATAAATAATGGCGATGCCAGGCATTCTCCTTTTTTAACGTTCCGTGATGTGAATTTATCAATCGTCCATGTGTAATTGAATTTTAACACATCTACGTATGTCTTAAACACTTCAGGTTTTATTTCTGTTATTTTTTGTAATGGGTCAGTCATAACGGTACGATTAAGATCGCGAAGTACTGCTGCGACTGGTCGCAGCAGTACTTCTTTTCTCATGCGCTAAGCCACTTATCAACCTGCAGTTTCTACGATGCGCAATAATTCACTGTTGCACTTGAAATTAGCAGACTGTATGAAGAATGGCCGTTCGCATCTTAGATGAATAATCGTAGAGTTTTATGTAACTTTATTTTATACTCGATGTTTTAAGTCTTCGGAGAGAGTACCGCTCCACTTAAGGGCTTCGGATGAACTGAGGAATTGCGGATTTCAACAATCGTTTAAAGAACCATACGAGTCGTTACTACGTGAAGTTACGCGACGCGATAAGTCGTCCGGGTCGTTGATATGATAACAAACGCTGCCTCACGAACGATCTTGACGAATAGTTGACCGTTCACACGTTCGTTCATAGCATATGTTCTTCAACAATAGATTACGTAGGTAATGTCAAGTGGATATCAGACAAAAATATATATAGATAGCAATGAATTAAAGAATGTGAGATTCGATCCGTTATAAGGAGCGTTGATATGACGAAGTCTGACAAAGTACACGAGTGACAAAGTTCATTATTGATAATTAATTATGAAAACGTAGAAAGCAATACATTTCAAATGATTTTATATTACGACCCGACGGACGAAAAACGATTTCTCAGGTGAGTATCGTATACGATTTTACTTCACAAGGTGTGGAAAGGGAGGTTTTCCGCTCGCGGAAAACTCCCTCTCCACACCGCAGTGAAATAAAAATATTTTTAATCATAAGTACGTAAAGATGTAGACTAACTATGATGTTATTTTATGACGGAGTTTTAGACACCATGAGACGACCATAAAAGTAGACGGACACACGATTAATATTTTTTTAATTCACAGAACACGATAAATTCAGGGTACATTAAAGAAGTACTCCAAGGTCGGTACAAAGTAGAAGACGATTTGAATTCATTAAAAAAAGAAAAGAAAAATCAAGTATTGGTTTCAACGTCTCTTAAATAAACTAAGAAACATCCGTTATTTTTGGCATCTGTGAAGCACCTGGTCATCGACAGAACTTCAAGGGTGGTTGTCAGGAAAAGATCCACGTGTCCCGCTCGTGGCCATTCAACGCTCGAGTGAAGCACCGAGCTCACGCGATTCATCGCGCACCAGACGATACATTCGTTGTTTATACAATACAAGTCTGAGGAGTTAATCGCAGCCTGTTTATCGTGAAGTTCGCGTGTGCTTCGAAGGCGTAGTGGACTTCGTTCCACAGATGCTGTACCGATCGGACGTCCTTTCAACGGCATATGGTCAAAAAGATTGCGACATCCATTCGCCCCACGTTGATAACCCTATCTTACGCGGACCTAAACTACCCTCCAAACCCACGTTGATAGTCTCAGCGCGTGATGTCGATTAACGAAATCGGAAGATAAATATTTTTTTCAAAACCCCCAATTTCTTTCGTATTTTTTACCAAATTTTTCGTGACAAGTGGACAATTTAATTTTCGGCGTGATAATTTTTCTTACGTTTTATCTATACACCTTTGTACCAAATTAACAAAAATACCCAACCAACAATTTTTGGTTTCGATTGCAGTCCAGAACTTTGTTCTTTCATACATCGATTATCAATCCCATCAGCGATACGCCCGCCCTATTTTTATTAACCGTCATCGAATTTCGTAATTCTAATTAATTACCGCGAATAATTCAACCATTCGATGTTAAGCGACACGCATACGTAGATAGTCGAGGCTATTTCGTGAATTTTCGGAATATCGTACACTGGACGCCAAGAAATGATCTGTCCACGTGAATATTTTTATTTCTCTGTACTTTTTGCGCAATCTCGACTCGTTTTTTTTTTTTTTTTTGTACGCCTCGTGAATACAGCGAATCTGTGCTGTCGTTGTCGAAGAGCGCGAAAAATCTGGAGCACAGAGGCTCCAGGTGCACGGATACGCCTCGAGCGATTGGGAATTTTTCGGCTTGCCACGGCTCTGCGTGACAAACAAAAGGAGGAGAAGGGTCGCGAAATCTCGAAAAATCTGGAGCGTATGGATTTTTTTTTGACAGTCGCAACTGGTGAACCTCGATGTTATCTCGTCGCCACGCGACTCTTCGCTCGCAATTTCTCGTTTTCGCTCGATGAAAAAAAAAAAAAAATTGACGCTCGTTAGGCTTCTTTCGACTTTTTTTCGAACGACGAACGTCCGCGCGCGCACGCACCCTGTACTCCGATCGATATCCGGTATATGATTTCTCATTTCTTTTTCGTTCGCTCGATTTTTCTGTGTTTTTTTAATTTTATTCCTTCGACTCTCACCGGGCAGGTGTGCAATACGCTGAGATTCAACGGTGCCAAACTTCCTCGCCGATCGTACATGAGTTACGAGATCAGAATATTAAGTACACGGGATTTTTTTTCAATTTAATAATCGAATAATTGCGGGCCACGCGGAGAACAAATTGGGTCGGAGAGATTGTTTACTTTGATGGAAGAGCAGGTGATCTTACGAAAATATTTATTCGAATTGATTTAAAAAATATAGAATTGTATATTTTTTTTTTACAAATTTCAGAGTTTTCGTTTACAATTTTTCACATGCAACGTTTTGTGAATCAAAATAACGTAATAATTTCGGGTATTCGGAAAAAATTCCCGGTACATAGAATTTTATTTGAACCGAATAAGAATTTCTAGAATAGATTTATAATTTCTACTTTAACAGTTTAAAAGTTTTTTTGTTTATTCAAAGAAATTCGTTCACCTTAATAATAAATCTTCTTTGTTTTCACTGGAAGTGAATGATAAAAAAAAAGAAAACATGACGTGTCTAAACACGAATCCGAGACAATGTTAGGAACTTACGTGGCACGCAATAGTCATTTATAGGTGTCGCGCCCCCGTGGAGCGTTATAGCGGCTGCGTGCCAATTAGAATCTTGATTTCACGAGCTCGAGGACTTTTATGTTACGTTATACTGCTGTTCACGTGCCTCTCTCGCTCTCACTCGTTTTTTGTCTCGACATTTTTATAAATTGTCCATTTGCCACGATGAAATAATGGTAGAAATTAATGGAATTTCTTCTGTGGCTAAGCATCGATGGAAATCAATGAAGTATCCATTAACATTACGTGAAAGAATACCACTTCAGTGGAAATTCATGGAATCTGTAGTTGTAGCATTATTCGTCGGACATTTCCGTTGGTACAAAAGTCGAGCAATATGAAAAAATGTAGTGCAATAAATGCCTATACTTAGTACCAGAAAATACATAAAATATTTTTTTCATCATTCTAATCCTTTCTGTGTTTCTTTTTAATTTTTGTTTTGCAGTGCACAGCAAACAACACTATAAAGTAACGCAACTAATAAAAAAATAATCGAAAAGTTATAAAAAATTATTTTGATTTCAATAATAATGATAATTGATGGTTTTCTTATCCACTAGAATCAGAGAAGAATGAAATATGATCGAAAATGTTATATTTTGGATTTAGTAACAACGTTCCGAAGTCCACTACGGTAAAAAAAAAAAAAAATTGGAAATTTTTTATTCTCGCGTTTTACAACGAAACGAATAGTTGGAAAAGTACACCTGTGGTGTTAAATTAGAATTTACATTCAATTTATATCAAATTGAAAATTAAATTGGATTGATATTAAATTAGGACTGGTATGTCAGCTTTAACCACCAATAAAATGCATGATATTTTTAGGCAGTCACTATACTCACGCAATATCATGAACCGCTCTTTGAAAATATGTGACAATTACCATAACAGCATCGAACGAAGTTTCATAACAAAGTCGCGGATTTAATTCGGTCGAGCAGCCTGCGCGGTGTGTATAATTTGTCCCCCACATTTCTCAGCTCCGTTCTATACATATATATGTATATATATATATACATGGACGATATGTCAACTACATCTGTTCGGCATACGGTACACGGTTTGGCCCCAATTTTTGAAAGTGAATAATGTTTTTTTCCTACAAGAAAAAAAAATTATAAAATGTAATCGTCAATGTTGTTTTTTTCCCGTAATTCCCGAAATTTGTAGATCGTTCTTTTTTTTGTATCTCTGATTCATAATACTCGCAGTAGACTCGGGTTTAATAGACCTGTGCATGAATATCATCGCACAATTTAGAGAGTCAATTTGATGACAGCGCCACATGGCGCAGTTGCTGTGAATTTTCACACAGTGGTAGAAAATTGGAAATTAAATACGCTGGTTATATCGGAAGAATATTTTTATAGAACAACTGGTCAAAACGAGGCTTCGTGTATTTCGCTAAAAATCAAACCTACAAATACATTATTCACTTTTTATGTAAAATTAAAGTGTTAAAGATAACCGTGTTGTTCATTTTGTCAATTTTACATTCTTATTTTTTTAATTAATGACTTTTAACCTAATTAATTCAAAATCGTCCAATGAAATTGTTTAGTTTCATAAACATTTTACTCCGCTTTCCGAGATTAGAAACCATTCAACTTCCATGGAAACGAATTTGAAGACATCACATCTAATGTGGATATATTGATAGTCTGACGAAATAAGGAGATAAATGCTAATCTTAGAAGCTGTAAAAAAATATATAAATAGTATGGTACTCTAAGGAATCACTTACGATAGTATATACACACTAATTTCATAGAGTGCCATATTTGATGGATGAAATCTTCGGTTTTACAGCGTGTGTTTCGACTCGCCCCGGTCTCCCCTATGCAACGTTTGTAATGCCAAACTACAAGACTGATTGCGTGCCGACTCGCCAAATTATCATACTGAATTCACTTTTAATTTTTTTTTTTTAATGGCCAAAAGAGTGGAACTTCTGTCGCGACATATGGGTCGTTCGGTCGTTCATTTGCCATTTTCGCCCATCTGAAACTCCACAGTAATCGGACGGTAGTATAGTTATACACGAAACATAAGGTCTTGTTGTCAGTTGTTCCTAATAAGCCGCGGCTGCTGTTGGTGCAGAAAACGGTTCGTGCGGTTCAAGTTCATTGAACTCCTGAGAAACCGAAAGCGAGTGGACCGGGAGCCGGTTAAGAAGCGAAAGAAAAGAACGGAGAAAGGACGAGTCACGCGATCATTATTCCGGCCTGTAGCAGCAGCGAAAGGGATTTAGAGATGCAATAACAATGTCAAAATAATTTTTAAAATTATGAAAAAATGTATTTACAAATCTCCTTTTCTTTCATATAGCCATTCAATAAAAACTTCGAGGTGACTAAAAAGTAATTGACACTCGTAAATCGAAAAAAAAAAAAAATCAAATAGACATTTCGTGACCGCGCGTTCCCGACTGACTGTGGAGAGGGTGAGTAAGCTGTTGCATCGGTGCATTGTGCGTTCGGTGAGCGCGATTGTAGCTGGGGCTATGAGTTATCGTGCTTGAGCGCAACACTCTGTGAACCCCTCCGTTACTGACAATGGAACGATGGAAATAAAGAGATGGCAGAGATGAGGGGCGAGAGAGAAGAGACACGACAAGGTACCGGTGGAGAGAGGGGGTCATTTCGCGTCGATGCATTATTTATCATGGTGTATGACAAGTATTTTCATGTTAATACCAGAGAGCCCTGGGGTCATTACATTCGTGTATCTCGGAGCGCACGCCGAATCGTGCTCGCTGCAGGATACTCCATGCTGTTTCACTTTCATGATGTAATGTATAGCGAGAACGAATGTGGATCAAAATTCAAGTACCTAAATCGTGTGGAGCATGTGGAACGTCGTGTTCTTTATTTTTTTCAAAACACGAGCCGTTTATCCGCAAGATCTTTGAAAAAAAAAAAGAAAACGACGGTTGATTTCGTCAATTTTCAAACATCGATTATAATACATTCCGAAACACCGACAACGGTGGATGCGCGGTCAACGCGCGGCTCCGGTGATCACCGAAGTGAAGCAGCTATGTTCGCGGACAGTACTTGGATGGGTGACCGCTTTAGCCGCGCGCTGGCTGGCGCATCAATCGTTGAGCGGGAAGCTCATTCTTCTGAGACTTTGGTGTTCTCTGCACTTTACGCAGATGCAAATAATGCCGAAACATCAGTAGAATATGGCCGTCTGTACCGGCATGGGTTTTCCGCAGTTTTCCCGTGTCCCCGACAAATGCGGTACAGTGTAGCTAAGTCGGCAGCGGATGCACAGGAAAGGTTAGGTAGATTAGCTGAGTGCGGGTAGGGAATGTTAGGAGGGGGAACCGTAAAAACCCGGAAGGGTATACGGCGGAATAAGGGCAACACTACCTAACCTAACCTATATTCTGAACCCAGTTTTAGGCACGTCACGCAATTTCAGATAGAACTTCTTTGTGGTCATTTTTTTGAGGTGGAGGTCTCGCGATCTCCGAGAAAGATATTACAACCTTTAAAAATATGTTGCACATTATCATTATTCTCGTAATAAATAATAATACCGGCTATTAAAAAACAGAAGGGCGTATGTCATATGATTTTGTATGTTAATGATGAGCTATTCAGCGCTGGTTGATGGTGAGCTATTCTGATACTGTGTATACTGATTAGTGAGACCCTTTGGCGTGTGTACAGTATGAAAATTCATTGCCCATTTTCCCGCGCGAAAAATCATTTTCATTTGCCTAAAAGGTATGTTCGTATTCGCATGTCTCGTTGTATCGTATGAAAAGCGGAAATAGCGTGAATATCGATCGTTTTGTATAGGTATTATAGCTACAATATGCATCAGTCGATTTTCATCAAAAGGTCTAATCATTAATCCCAATCCCGCCTAATTTTTCAAATTCACAATGATTTCTATACAGTTTCACTTCAATAAATTCACAATGTTAAATTTGGTGCAATTCCCGTTCAGATTACTGTAATTTTTTTTATTAATTTCAAACGTCTTGAAGCTTTGAAGTAAAGAAACTCCAGATGTTTTCAGCTGTTTTCATTGTTGATTACCTTTTGTATTTATCTTCGATTATCATTATTATTCAATTGATAGCATTTTTTTTATTATTCGTGTTTCCAATGATGGATCTATCGTTGATAAGAGCTAAGAAACGTTTATTAGTCCCGCAATAGTCCCGCGATCCTGTGAAGACAACACAACGAATGGCAAATGCCGGACGCTTAACTTGGAAGTTTTCTTGGTTCGTGCTATTGGCGTTTCCTGCTGAATCGTAGGCAATGGAGCAAGCGAAACAGGAAGAAAAAGAAAAGATTCCAGAGAGGAAAAGAGCGACAAAAAGGAAAAAGTGATATCCTGAAACGAGGTGCAGAAACTCTTCTTTTGCAGCACACAAGTGACAGCGATTAAAGTGTCGACCGGAGCTTTAAATCGCTCTCGGTATCGCGCGTCAAGGAACAAAGAGGAGCGAAGAAGAAGAAGAAGAAAAAAGTAAGCCGTTCCGGAAATTCTTTCCTATAGTCAATGAAGATATTATTAACGTCTTATTGACAATCGCGTATTGACGATCGACGAGGGAATCGAAATCATACGATTTCCTAATTCCGCTCGAATGAGTTAAAACAAAAAGTACAGGATATTCGTCGAAAAACAGAGCCCATTTTTTGCTCTGTGGATACATAGTTTTTCTGTTTATGTTATGTGCGTTTTGCTTAGTAGACAGCAAACATTACTATTTTACAAGGTAAATTAACGAAACCGTTTCGTATCAGTGACCAATACTACTACAAGTCAGCGACGATCCGCAACGTTGTACAGACGTCGAATAATGGCAAACGGCAGATTGACATATGTATCATAATAACTACAACTAGAGTAGGAGGGGGGGGGGGGGGGGGGGGGGGGGGGGGGGGGGGGAGGAAATGCAAAACATTAATTTATTGAACAAACCCGTAAAATAAGAATGTATGTCTCTCGGTTAACCTTCAGGCATTGTACGCGTTTCACTTACAGACTCTCATTTTTTGCCCAAAAAAGTTGCGCCAAGTTACACGGTGAGACATCAAAAAACACAGTACACATCGTTCTCGATCATCTCGAATGTTAATGACTACTTTAAACGATTATTAACAATGCATTGGACTGTTAAATATGTATTATGTATCTTTAAGTGGCAATGATGTTGAAGGGCTACGCGTTTCTTTTTAAAAAAACGTTTTAGTTTTTTTCGCATTCCTCACTCATTCTCACACCCGAACCATGAAATTGACCAGTAGAAACTGAGGGGAGAGAGCGAAGAAGGCGAAGAAAAAAAAAGAAACTAAAACGCGGAGCTCACGAAGATTCAACGCTGTGCGTTCTGTCTTTGTCTTTTGTCCTGAGGCTCTTTCGCGGGTAGAGGGCCACCCTGAACCCATTGTACCTTAGCCAGTGGGATGTATATAACTATAGGTTGCGATACGCGAACATGAGCGCAGTCCTCGCTTCGCTGCCCCATGCATATATGGATTGGCGTTCTCGTCCTCTCGTCGTTGCGGCGAATCCAACGTAATACACGCGTCACGGATAAATATGTATGACGCCCTCCCCTCCTCCTCCCGCCCCTACCGCCTTTTCCACAGAGTACATTCATCGAGATTATTCGTTACTACCACGTTTCCTTTTACCCCCCTCTTTCGTCTATGTCGCTTGTTCTTCATCTCTTTTCATACATCTTCATCTATCTCCGTTCTTCAGCAAGTTTGTCAACGTCGCCGTACGAAATTACGAGGTTTTGAAGCGTCGTGACTCTGAATTGTTCGCCAGACATTTATTGGGTGACTTTGTTAGGTAGTATTTGATGCATTTGTTAAACGAATTTGCTGTATGAGACTTCATTCGGTGACTTGTGTGCAGTGACTTTGTTAGCTGACTTCACACGATGATTAACAAAGATAAGATAAGATTCTTGCGGCAAGCGTAAGAATTCATTGAGAGAAAATAGTCTGCTAAGTCTTCTATTTTCCGTCTATTGCTTTGATGGCTTTGCATATCTATCACTGCGTTCAATATTTATGAATTGAATACAGAGCGTTGCGTTTTTTCAGCGAATATATCCCCAACTAGATATTTCTTAAACGCCGAAGTAAGCGATGAAAAACGTTCAGTTAACTTTTTTTTTTTTCTTGCACTCGTCCAATGACCATTATTGACTAAAACAAAGTCATTAACCGATGCATCAGCACGATACTTGAAGGAGTGTCGTATTCGCCTAGTAGAGTAGACCGGTAATTAACGCGGCTCTGCATCAACGGCTCTAATACCCAATAAACATAAAAACTAACGCACCTCTGTCTTCCGTTCGTTTCAATACATTTTTTTAACCCTTTCGTCTGCTCAGGCTACCGACTCCGGACCATTTACGGGATTTTCCGACGTGTCGACAGTCGCGCGTTGCACTTGTATGCGTACCGACAATTATAATCGCGTGACTAAAATCAGAAGGGCGTATTTCTCGTGTGTGTAAATATATAAGATACGCCGTTCTTGGTGGTTAGCCATGCAATGTGAATGTACACACGTGAACGCCTCGGGCACACGTGATGCAGCGGTTAAAAGGATGTGCGAGACACGAGCGCGCGAACGAGGCGATGAGAGGGCGATAATTAAAAATTAATAACAAAGATAGGAGTGACGCGAATGCTAAGGGGGTGTGGAGCAACGGAGTTTATTACGATGCTGGGATACGATCGGTACAATGGGATCGTAGCTGCTTATGCCTGTGATGCACCGAGTATGGGTAGCATAACAGAATATGGATACCATGAGATGTGTAAATACGAAGAGGATGCGTAAGAGAAGGAAATGCCGGAAGCTACGAAAAAAAGTTTTTTTTTTTTTTTTTTTTTTTTTAAAGCCCTCCGTCGTGACTAGCGAGTTTTTACTAGTAGAATCGGCGATGTGCAGGTGTCGGTGACTGTCTGTGTAAAATATTGAATCCAATTTTAATATGGAGTTAGCATGACACAGTGAGACTCGTGAGAATCAACGCGCATATACCTTACTTTTGTATACAACAATTATTAATCATTAAATTTCGCAGACGATTCCGAAACATCGTCAATTCACTACATCACCTATACATGTCTGGTAATCTATTATGCGACGCGCCCGCCATTCTCCGAGAAAATATTTCGGAGTATCTGGGATATTTAATATAGTTTACGGAATTCGCTGGTCAGACATAGTAAACACCGATTCGATCTTATCGTCAGTTTCAAAAATGTAATACCTTTCTGATCATAATCAGATAAAAATCGGATAATAAATAAAAACAATAAATTAAAAAAAAAATCAGAAAAAAAAATTGAATGTAAATATAACGTCGTTCGCTTGATAAATTCACCATAGAATAGAATAGAATAGAATGAAAATGTTCATTAAGGGGAATGTTCATATTTTTTTATCGATTTTTCATAATCCCCCATTAAAAGGTTGTTTAATTAAAAAAAAATACCTTAAGACGTATTTTCGTACGTCTTGAAACTCTATATTTACGAGTTTAAGTACGAGTAACATTACTATTACAAGACTGCATCGTGTCGGCGTTTGGAAACGTGTGACGAATTATTCTCCGCAACGGACGTCTATTACGAGCTCCAATGGCCGCTTGCAAGGGAGGGGGGGATTCATCTCGTTTCCTCTTTTGTCTCGGGACCGGAGAGAGGGAGACGAGACAAGTCGAGCTGCCGACTACGAATTATTGAGATGAAGTTGGAAAGCGTAAAGCGGGATTCGCGTCTCCAAGTCCTTCGCTCGTCCGGAAGCTCAGTAACAGTCTCTTGCTGGACCGGTATATTTCCTATAGCCTCCATTAGAAGTTCCTCATGGTACATTAGTGTGTGTATCTATATATATATAAGCTCGAGATCCGCGTACAGAGAGGTGAAGAAAAAAAAACGAGCAGATGGTGGGATGGAAAAATTCGCAGCAAAGCCTACAGCGATGTAGACGCCAAGTCCGTGAGAGCAGCTCGAACGGTGCGGGCGTATAAGTATATAGATATCGAGTGGCAGTAGTAAGATACTCTTTCAATCCAATCGGCTCTTATTTCACCGGTTCCAGACTCATATTTCACTCCCGGATGTAAGGGCAATTGAATCTCTTTATAAAATTACCTCTTCTCGCGCGCGCGGGTCTCTCGCACTACTGTGAGCTGCAGACGCTGCCGCCGGCTGCCCCCGCGACTCTTTTTACTGCTGCCATCTCGTTCCTTCGGTGCTCTCGCGTCGTCTCGTTGGCGACAGAAAATAGGCGACGTAAACGAATTTTCAATACGATAATCCTCTGTGATTCATTTCTCTGTCGCTGACACGCTTGGGGAGTTATTTGAGAATCAAAAAAAAAAAAAAATAGGAAATTGTTATATGAATATGTAATTGTCGGGTAAAAGTTGATAATAATTTTTTTAAAAACGCAACATCAACGATAAAGAGACGGAATATGCATAATCGTTGTCGAAAATAATCGCTTCTTCCATTGGTTCCCAGATCGCTGAACGCATGGGAATCATTATGAACAGATTTTCCGAACGTGACGAACACCTTTTTTTTACGAAAATAAAGCGACAAGTAATATTTTTCAGATTTTACGTGACTATACTAATCTAATGATTTTTATAGAAGTAATTAAGATTTAAGACGATCAATTAAAAAAATAGATCGACCAAAAAATATTTTGCATGTCCGTAACTTCGATTGTTCGAACTTTGGAGGTTATAGAATCGAAAAACAATCGTATTTTCGTCTTAAGGCTGTAGAGCATTTTTTCGTCCCCATCTAAATGATTCATAATTTGTGTTCAGTTTCGACCATTGGTCTCGTTGTTGAATAAATTTCATTGGTATACAGTAGCAGTAATTCTGAGTAACATATGCATACATATTTTGTTATACAGAGAAGAGATCACCTTTGTACCATTTCTGTCTATATATCGTTTCACATTGCGAGAATCGGGGCAAAAGCTAATACGAGTTACGAGGCGGCGAAAAGCGTGCATCGGTTGTAAAGCGATTCATGCGCTGAACCACCACGGAATTTCCGATTTCTCGCCGCATATGTGGCAACCACTACAATCAACGGGATTTCTACCACCTCTGACAGTGGCGCCAACACGCGCGCGTATTCTCTCTCTCACACACACACACACGTACATTCCCCGAGCGGTAACTGCACCAACGGCCCATGTATGCATAGACCGCACACGGTACGTAAACGCGTCTGCCACATGCCGGAACATTACAATAAATATGTAAGCGTGCGGCTGCACACTCCCTGCGTATCCACGCTGGTATAGCGCCACGTTTTACGTTACCGCGAATAAGATCTCTCTCTGTTCTTCTCGCGAGCCACGCGAGCGAACACCGGGCGCAACGTAAGGAAGATAGCTTCGTTGCAGGTATAATAAGTAGATGTATCATGTATATAGTGAAAGATAAGCATATAGATAGAGCAGGTGAAGGTTTTCCGCAAAAATAGCTCCGATCGATTAATTCGAGAAATAGTCTTTCTAATTATCGGAAAAACTATAAAATCGCCAGCAACGAATATCAGCATAAAAAAAAAAAAAAAAATCCGGGTATTCACACATCGCGATCAAAGCCAATAACTCTTGTCTCTTTCGTACTCCCCGATCGACAATCGAGAGTCAAAAAGCCATAAAATGTAATTACTATTTTGCTCGTTACGCATAAACGGATTCGATAGATTGAATAAATTAATCAACCATTTGTCGACTGTGTTATAATACCGTTACATTCAAAATTCTACAATCCTTTGAAACGCGAGTGCATACGATATTCGCGGTGCGGTTTATAGCGGCATCGAACGATACCGCGACTGTAATAAATCTGATAAAACAAGGCTAATTTGAATATCCGCGAGGCGTAGAGAGGGAGAGAGAGAGGCTTGGGAGGTTCGAATGGCATTATCAAAATGCGATATCGCCGTTGACCACGTGGCCACGGGGGCGTATCGAAACATGCCTTTAATGCATATAGATTAGATCAATTTATAATAAGCCGGTTTAGCTGGTGCACGCGCACACGGTTAACAGAGATCGGCTGAACAGCATCCTCTTCCACCTGAAGCTCGCAATCCACACACCCAATAGTGTGCTTCACTCGCACACAACGAACTATGTTTCTCGCTAAATTTGTATTTATATTTTCCGTTTATTGCTTTAATGCGCGGAAGAGAAGGGAGTATTAAGTTGCTGTTTATTGGACGACCCAACGGGCCGAAACTCACACTGGCCATTTGCCGGTTTCTGCATCACGATATGGTTAATATTATACATACGGGAAAAGCCGATCGTATCCTGTATAACATCGTCGTGGCTGCTATTTTGGAACTACAGGTGCAGAATTCACTGCGCCGGATGAACGACGAGAAATCCAGGATGGAGAATCCGTAGATATCGCGATCTTTAACGTGATTCGAAACTTTTTGCTCCGGTCATTAAGAGGGAGAAGTGTTGAATTAATTGAGATTTTTTTTAATGTTCGACTGAACAGTAGAAGCTTCATGCGTTATAGATTACTGCGAAATTGGCGGTTTAATGTATGTTGCTTTGTAGCGTTTCCATACGAAACGGATAAACTGTTTCTGTTTTACTTCTGATTTGAATAGACGACGATGAAATATTATCGAAAAAAATGGCGAATTAATTGAGACAAAAAATGAAGAAAATTTGCTGACAGATATTATCGATTGTGTTGATTTTTTCTCTTTGATACGCCTTTGCATCATTCGATACTTTAATTTTGTATGCCCTGCTATCGAATTAATTTTCTCTTTCGCTTCCTGAAGAATTTCATCGACGTTTACGGCGTTTTTAGTTGAACTTCTTTCAGGGTAGATGCTCCGATTGTGGCCATTTTCACTACAGTTCGTTGTCGAATTGTTGTTTATCCACATTTCGATGTTTAATTACTTTAAAAGTATTCATGTAAATGTATAGAGTGATGAACCCGTCGTCACCTTAATTCGATTTTATTCAGAATTTTATAATTTCGAATATGGTGGCCAAAAATCGACCAAAAGTGCCAAAATCGATACTTTTACTCAATACAGAAATCTCCTAAAAAATAGTATACTTGGCAGATGTTTTGTTAGGTTTAGTAGAATATCTCGTTTTTTTTATTTTCTCTCACCGTTTTTCTATCCGCGGAACCACTATCCGTGTAGCTTATAGTCTACGCTTTCGCATATCTATCCCCCCGCCCTTGTATAAGGAATCTTCACTCGGTACAATGCTTCGCTCGACGAAGCACTCGCTCGGTATTCCAATTTCCAAGGACAATATATCTTCTAGTTGGCTCGGAGCTTTCGAGACCGGCCAGAACCACCGCGGCAGGAGGAGAGCATCAAGCTCCGCTCTCTTGTACGCAGTATCCGCCGGTATACCGTAGTATTAAGAGTATGCAGAGCATAGCATAGCGAAGAGAAGGGCTGCTAGTAGTGGTAGCAAGCGTCCTCCTTGCCAACTCGAAGTTCATTAACAAAGTAAATTACCGTATCCGTTACTTTTATCGTGCTACACTACAACGAATAGCACCGCGAGAATATAATGACCCGACGATCCCCTCCCTCCCGCCACCCCTCGGTCTCTTCCATTTATTCTCAATTCGAGACCTATAACACCGAGCTATATGGCATTCGACGATAAGATCCGATCCTAGAGAGATTTGGCTCTGAACAGACAGTAGAACAGTATTATTTCTACAGCTCCGCTGTTTTCCCTGTTTCTGAAGTAATTATGGATCGTATAATAGTATTCTCTGGAGCCAATTTAATAATTGACAAAAAAAAAACTCCATGAACAATGTTTTACGCGAAATCAATCATGACAAATGAAGCGGCTTGTCGAGTCACAGACGGAGACGATAATAATTTTTTTTTCAATATGTTCTCAATATGCTACGCAATTATATTTTCAATATATTCTCAATATCTTCATTACCTTGCGCTTTGGAAGTTTCATAACGGATGTCGAAGTTTTATTTCCGATAATAATTTGGTTAAAATGTTATCATTATTATTCGATATCATTAGTTGTTTAATTCACTCGGTTTGACGTACTTAAAGGTTTTTCGATTATTTCAATGGTTTTGCGAAGTTTCCGAGATTCGTCAATCATTGTGATGGAAATAAAAAATAAATATCGTCTGACGGCTTTTTTTTCGTAATAAAAATGGATTAAAAAAAATGTATCTTGAGAAGCGATAAACGCGCTAATGATACACGCGGTGTTAAATTCGGTGAAACATACCCCCGCCTTCTATGTAGCTTTCTATGACCTCCTCGGTCTCTACTCTCCCACTTGGCCCGACCGTAATTTCTCGTTAACGCGTCGTTAATTGATCGTTGCGAGCGAACGCTTCCAACAGAGGAGGGGGCTAGGTATCAGCTCGACTTGATGTAACGACGCGTTATAGCCCGACATTAAGGACGACGACGTTTAGTGCGGTTTCCCCCGCAATGTACCAACCCGGTATAAGCAACGATCCGATAACGAGGTAGTCAATCGTTAAATCGCTATGAGATCGCTGACAATCGGTAGACGATTCATCTTAACCATCAAAATCTTCACGATCTTGCATCGCAATTTTCGACGAACACAAACAAAAAAAATGCCCATGTTGGACAGAAATTCTCAAAAAATTCTCAAATTCTTTTTTTTTTTAATTGGCTATAGTTTTTCGAAGCGAAATACTTGCAAATATGTTTTGTCCTTCTACTTTGGAAAAATCATATTATTTTAATAGCCGATTCACGATTTTTCCTTCGGGTTTTTTATAAAATTTGAATTTTTGCTTTACCAAGGATGTTTTTGGGAGTTTTAATTTTATTTTCATTATTGCCGCGATCTTATAAAAGAGCACTTTTAGCTTCAGGATTTATTTACACTTTGAAATACGCTTTTTATTCCAGGAACAATTTCGAAGGTGTTTTTAATTTCCAGTCGTAGAGATACCTATGCAGGCAAACGTTTTACGAGTATCCATCGATGTCGCAAACAATATTGAGTATTATTCGCAGATTTTCGTATCTGTTAAATAATACAATGTAATAATAATTGCGAACGATTTTCCGTTCAATGCTGGCGGCATTTATCTATGTTGTATAATTAATATATTAGTTGCACGCTGGCCGATGGCCGCGCGACCTGTAACTTACGACCCCCATATGGTTACAGTGTCACGTTAATACCCGTAGCCACATGACCAAACTGTTATTTTTAATTTATTCTCTCAATTTACCCGGGAATAGAGAGAGAGCGGGTGGGGGTGGGCGGCGATGAAGGGAGGGAGGGTGGGTGGCGAGGCTCATTGGGAGTAGCATACACGGACGATAACTAATGCCAGGCGGGACGCCAGCACTCGTGAAATTATCCGGCCGATAATTTTTGTTGTAACCACCCCACTCCCCCTCACCCTCCCCCCCCCCCAATGGTACCATTAAAATGTAGTACTACTCGCTATGTTCAACGTATACACCAACTCTATATCTAACACAGTTACCATTGCAACATTCACGCACGTGCGACCTCTTCTCGTCCATTTGGCAACCCCGAGCTGTGAGGATAATTTACTAATTTACTTCCTGCTCTTTCCCGACCTTCCATTCCCTCCCTTTCAACCCGCCCCCCCCCCCCCCCCCGCATCGCCGCCTCCCGCTCTCTCACCCATACGTCCAAACCACACCGAAACAACCTCGAATTTTGTGCAAAATCATTAAATACCCAGAATATTCATTTTATATAGGTATATGCAGCATAATAATTAGAAAAAAAAAAATATCGAGGCAAATTAAATTTATGTACAGAAAAGGCTCGATTAACGATTATGAAGAATAATAAATTAATTACGGACACTAAAATCGTGAATCACTATCTGATATTTGAAAAAAGCGAATTTGTTATTTTTTACCGCCAATTACTATATTATTGCCAATATATTGTTGCGCGTGAAGGATTCACTGATGGAATTCTCGCACTGCAGTTGAATTACTTTAAGTGAAAAATATTCAATTTTATGAAAATATATATGAAAATATTCATTTTTATTGTTCTCTTTCGTTGATTAACGATCGGTTTATTAAGAAAAAACGTTTATCACCGCACGCTTTATGAAATTAAACGACAGAATTTCTTCGGAAATTTGGTGAAAAAATGGGCCTTTTTGAAACTTGCTACAGTAACGAGAAAATGCGCGCGCGTATACAAGATATCGACGTTTTTTTGGATGTAAATCAATTTTTGTATGTTTCGCATAATTTTATTTTTTATTGTTTGCGTATCACTTGGTAACGGTGCGAAACCGAGGGTTTCAAAAGCATATACAGAAGGATACTCGTTGCCACTCGCGCCTATCATCCGCGACTGAAACAATGGGCGATATATATCGTGCGGCACATGCGTGCGAAATCGTATTAATTTATCGTGGGGCAATTACAAGAAGTCATATATTAGCCAGAGAGAGGCAGGGTGAGCACGAGTTCTCGGTTATACAAAAGAGAGAGAAAGAGAGCGTACAACAGTCCTGGCAACGCGAACACAGAGCTTGAAAGAGTCGGAGTTACATATACGTATACCGAAAGACACAAAAGGAACACAGATAGGAGAGAACGAGAAAGCGCTATAGCGTAACGTGGCAGTCGTAGAGAGGGTGAGAATTCGCGTTTTCAGGAGTAGAAACGGCGCTCGCGGGGCCGTCGTTTCGATAGTTCGGAGAGTCTGGTCGTTGTGACGCCAAATTTTTCGAGGCGCGTGATTTGAATAGTAGAAATGAGGAAAGGGACTTCGTATTCATTTCATTTTTCAGAGTCTACACTACGGACTTTGTGCCATCGACACTCGACACGCGCATTTTCGGTATATTTAATGTTGCATTTTAAGTTTGTAACGAAATTTTAGATTTTTAACGGTATTGTATTTTTTTACGAAGCCACAGCGATTCATGTTTTACCATCTCTAATACGATTGATGTCTAAGTGCTTAATAAGGAGAAATTAATACAGCGGGGTAATTGTTAACTGGTACATTTTTTATTTTTTTTTCAAAATTGTACCGCCGAATTAACAAAAATGTAAGACAGACGAAAAGTTTCGACGAAAACTTGAAAAGCGCCGTGGCTATCTCTTCTATAACTATACGAAAGAGCGTTATTCAAGAAGAGTTTAAAAGAGAGATACAATTTGTCAACGAAACTTTAATTAAAGAAATTGGAACAAAAATGACAAAAATGTTTTATAACGAGCAATTGAATGAAAGCTTCAGAAAGATTTCGTTTGATAGAAAAATTACGCCGATACCGCAGTGAAATGCATTAGTCTTCTTTTTTTTTTTGTCTGAGAAGCCGAAGGGAGTTAATTTTTATAACGACGCTGACCGAGTTCACAATTCTTTAAAAGTATCGCAGTGCAGTACCGACTCCGAACTTTTAGACATCTCTTTTCTCTTGATCGGAGAATAAGCTGAGATTGAAATAAGAAGTTGGTCAATTCTACGAACTTTATGACCGTATCAACCAGAAAGAATTGCGGAACAAATCTGCTGAATCGCAAAAATTCAAAACGATATCGACTGTTCAGTGACCGACTTAATCACGTAAACCAAAAAAAAGATACGTTAAAAATTATATAATTTTACCTGAATCTGAATATTGGTTTTTTACCACAAATCTCGACCAATCACGGCATGAATAAACCGACAACAATGGACTTCGATACAAAAAGTCGCAATTCGATAATTTCGAGATATTATCGCAATATGGTGGCCCACCAACTTTTTAAGATAGGGGCGACGACGATAGAAGTCAGAAACAATTTGACGTCGAAATGCAACGGGTAGCTGTACGGTGAAAAAGTGGTTGTAACTACGATTGCCGGACCCGATGGGGACGTTTTAGATTTGGAAGAAAGACAAAAGATTTCATGATCAACTTTTTTCACGTGTGTGTGCATTTACAACTCAAAGGAGAGTTTCATCGAAAGCGGGTATCACGTCGCCATTCTATGAGACTTTTTTTTCAAGCTGTAAATACCCACACGCGTAAAAAATAGTTCATTACAGTTTTTATTACCGACTTCGGTATTTCGTCTGCTCGTAATAAGTACGCAAGAGAAGAAAATATTTACGGTGGCGAGTGGCGAGACTTGTCCGCATGCGCCCCAGTTATTCGGGCCAATCCTGCATTACCGATGGTCGGTACACAATATCGTATGTGACTTTCGATAATTGATACATTGCCGTGTATAAGCAGCGCAAGCATCATATTTGTTATTGGGCTAAAAGTTTCTTCATGTCCAGTTGAATAGTAGCAATGAATAGTAGGAGTGTAGCGGTAGCTTAGCTCAAGTAACAAAGAAAATAATTAAAATACGTCGATCTCATTGCTTTTTGCTTTCATCGATAATTTCAGCTCAGCTGTGTCGGAATAATTTGTCCAAATAAGAGATGGATCGCGAAACAAAACAGTCTTGGCGAACAAGACAATCGCCGGACTCGCAATTAGTCACAAATCCGGAAATCGTTGGATACTTCAGCGTTGACGGAGAGCGGAATTACTTGCACGATTCGTCTGGCTTGTTATATTACAAGCGTCCTAGCATGCAAAATGTTTATCTGGACTTGAACGAAGGCATCGAAATGGCCGTTCGTAGACCGGCTTCCATTGGAGACGAGCGTATTGGTCATTTGTTAGAATGGATAAAATTGAATTACCCGAAGATTCAATCCACTAAGACTGGAAAATGGTGAGTAAAGGAATTAAAGATCGTGGAATAAGTTTCTCGATATTTCGGATGGCTATTTCGATTGATGATGCAATACATGTTGATAGAAAAAAAAAACAAACTATAATCATGACACAGAGCCATGATGAGCCCGTAATACGCACGAAACGTAACGTGAAGTGACATAACTCGGTCGACAAGAAAAATTGCAATGGTCTTTTTTTGACGAATAGAAATTTTAAGGCCAAATGAAAATAGGATTCCACTGCGGGGCTAACTGATACAATGTAATTCTATTTTCGTTTGAACTTAAGGTTTCATAACCTTCGAAAAAAGAATGCGAAAGTAAATTTCACCTTGAGATGATGTGAAAAAACTTCGTCGTCATTTTATTAAGTCGCTTTACGATTCCTCCACATTTATCTGCGATAAGGAAATTTCTATTGTATCTAAAGTTTCATCCCATTTTTTTGTCAGATCCATCGAAGAGGGTCAATTATTTTATGAAATTAGTCACTCCGTATCAAATTATCTTCTCGCGAGATATGGAGACCTCGTAATGATTCGTCAATCAATGATTCCATGTATATATTTTTCAGGATACAACCAAAGTTTGTTGGCTCTTGCGGATTACTAACGAAGTTGCTGTGTACTCCATTTCGACCAATGGAGCGATGGATAATATGCGCTGCAAAGTGGAAGGGGACCATCTATTTGTGTCGTTTTCAAACTCCAGAAGAGAAAAAAATGAATGCTGTCCTTCCAACAAAGTTTGCATCATGGGGATTCAAATTTGAACAATACATTTTATCGGGTAAGGATAGATCGGCTCGACACCAGAAACGTCCCTTGATACGTGCATTACCCAGCGGATTCCTTGTTTAAGATGCTCCTGACACGGTTCCAGACCCTTCTCGGCCGGTTGTCGAACCTGCAGAGTTCCGGTGCATCTTCCAACGCCAATTTGGCTCCCACATGGTTTTGTTTAGTGCTGAAATGGACGGCGTTTGTTCCGAAGAAGTCCTCAAAGATCCGCTGCCTCTGGCAAAGCTTAAATTCGCCGAGTTAAAAACTAGCAAAATCATTCAGCATGCAAGTGAAGAAAGAAACTTCCGAAAGTTCAAACTTCTACGATGGTGGGCCCAAAGCTTTCTCGTCGGTGTCGATGAGATCCTTTGCGGATTCCGGAACGACAGGGGAATTGTCCGCAATTTAACGAGTTACAGTCTTGACGAAATCATTGATCTGTCTAAGGTATTCTTATTTTATTATCGACCAATTGATCCTTAGAGAGGATCCAATTGATCTTAGTTTCTTGGAGATCAAGCTTTATTTTGGTGCATTGCTGTTTCGCGATATTAATTCAGAAGAAATGTTTTCATGTGTGTACGTATTGGTCGGGAAAATTGTAAATCTCCACATGCAACTCAAAAACTATTATCGATCAATGATTTATTGAATTTGATGAAGATCAATCGAAGCGTTTAAAGTTCACGGCATTTTGAGTTTTTCAAATTTTATGAAAAAAGATCATCGTTTTTGTGAGACGACCAAATCGTTAGCCGTCATAATAATAATCTATACAATTGATCAATAGAGTCAAAAGGCTACTGAGGATGGATTTGATTGATAGTCCCGCAGAGATGTTAAAAGTTTATGAATTTTTCAAAAAAATTTCTTCTTCAATATTGCAAATAAACTTAGTTTGATTTTTGCATCATTTTTTTCAGACTACAACTGAATTAGCCCATCGTTAAATCATATTGATCCACCACTTTATAACAAGGAACATTTTACAAAAATTAATAAACTCCAAACTGAAAAAAAGAATGAAATAGCTATTAATTATTCACATGTTATAGTCGTGCGATGTCTTCATCATTGAGTATGGAAATCTCCCGACTATAACATGTGAATAATTAATTGTTATTTCACGCTTTTTTTCAGTCGGAAGTTTCTACATTTTTGTACCCTTTTTTTTATTTCATCCTTTTTAAAAAAGACAAACTTTAACTAAGAACTAGACTTTCACGAATTTGAGGTTATACCGCACAGTAATCGAGTGACAGTGACAGTGACAGTAATCGCCTGGTGTGCCACCGGGAGTCGAAAAAATATATCGCAGAAAATAGCGCCCAATCTTTAATATATCTAAAGGACTATTCCGTAAAATGCTTTTTTCTCTACGAATATTCAACTAACTTAAATTTTCCATTGCAAACGACGTTGACCGTACGTCATGGAATCCCTAAAATAAATTCTGTTAAGTAATTTTTAGTCGTTTTCGAGAGCATACCGGACAACGAAATCGCTCGTCTTCGTGAAGCGCATAACTCCCGTCTTTTTGCCCTGGCGGGCAGTCCGGAATTAAAAAGTTGATAATCTTTGGAAGGAGCAAAATCGTTTTTGATCTTAAATTCAGCGATACAAAATGAGACTTCGTCTGCACTAAAATCAGAATTGATTAATTGATTTTCCCAAAGAAAGTCCTTGTAAATGAAAGAAGTAAAAAAAAAGAGAATGCGCGAATCTGATATACATTTGTTTCGTTTTCGAAATATTCATTGTTAAACCCAATGAATTTGGTTTTCAGACGTTTTGGTCTCCGAGCACTTGTATAGATTACTGTGGCTCTTTTTTATCGCACCTGGAGAAGACTGTTGTTAACGACTGCGATAAAACAATCTATAAGTTCGAGAAGGTCCCGTACGGCGACGTTGTGACCACGGAAGTGCCGCCATCATCCGAATATGCTTTCTTGCCATCATCGTTCTTGGACACAATTCGTTGATGGCGATAAGATAATCGTGGCGTACAATTTCGGTTAAAGTACTGCTACATACATGCCTTTCCTCGGTGTTTAAGAGATATCGCGTAAATATGATGTCTTCAATAGCAACGCTATATTTCGCGTTCAAAAATCACTTCTGAACGAGTCTTCAGAAGGCAATGCGAATGTAAGCTTAAGAATTGTTGAACCACTTTTTTATTCAAAAATTATTTTTATATAAAATTATATGAAGACTGTGATGATAAAGATACTAATGTATAATGAGGTATTATCAATATCAAATAAATAATAACAGCGAAGACGGAACCGTTGGAACGAGTTTTTCCATTGCCCTCGTAATGTCAGTGCATCACTGTTTTATCCACAAATGGCGCATCAATGGCCCTTTGCCTCTGTGTAGCAATATCCACGAGATATACACCAGCGGTTCTTTTCTATCGTTACGGGCGACAGTCGGCGGAATTGTCTACATCATCTCAATCTGTAATTACTTCACGAACTCTTCACAAAATCGAAAAATCCAATGTTAATGATGAATTCAACTGGAATCAAATTTATCTTAAGAATGTCGTTTACCGACCACATTTTTATTCTATCGCATATTCTTCTCAAGTATCCAGTGGCAAAGTTGCCTATCATTAAAAAAAGGCATAAGTACGCTACCGCTTATCGATATTTTTTTACTTGTACGTAAAAAAAAAATGAAGGACCGTGTTCATTAGATTTTTTGGACAAATCCAATCACGGGTTGGTCCTGCTGTTTCAACCTTTGAACGACACTTACATGCAGCCGATTGAGGTATTTGCGTCAAGAGGACCTGTTAAAGGAACAGTTCTTACGGAGTTGATCATTAAAGGTATCATCGTTCTCGAAAATGCCGGTGCAAGAATACACGCTGTACTTACCAAAAGTTTTGATCAGAAGTTCGTGTGAGTCGAGCAAGAAAAGACTTGCGGAACAATTTTGACCACCCTTCAGTGGAGGGGCGAAAAATCTTCGTGTTCTCGGATACACCGCATCTAATAAAGACCGTTCGGAATCGGCTTCACAATAATCGCGTTCAACAGGTGTATAATCTAAGTTTACTTCAAAATTTGAATTGGTGTTTTTTTAAATCGACGGAGAGTCTCTTATACGGTCGAGAATCACATCATCATAGCCGATTAAGTTGGCTCCCTTTCTCGCAACTTCGATTATATCGTCGTGAATCGAAAGCCACTTAAATGATTTTTTTGTATCGCGTGCATGAAAACTGCCACTTTTTGTGCCGACCGGGAATGACACAAAGTGGTACTTTTCGAGAAGGCGTATCGAAAATCCTAAAAGCGTGTGGTAAATACGCGAATCGTACCGAAGATACTTAGTAATGGGATTTTTCAATATTTTTCACAATCCTCAGATGTAATATTTTAATGTTGCCTTTTCGTGTGGTGTTAATTACTTATTCACCGTATACATAGGATTTTCGTGAAAATATCTCATTAAATGAAACTTAGAAAAACTCCGTCTCCAAACCACAATTTTATTGTGCACAAGGCATTCACATGTTCGAGTAATAAATGTGCACGACTCCTCTTCTGCACCGATGCAGAAACTTAAGTCTTCCAATATTTTCCGCCCATTGCCGCGTACTCGTTTTTTTATTATCGTCATTTGCAAATAAAAACAATAAAAAAATAGCACTCGAGCGTCGAGTGATCCATCTCCCGTTGGAGAGTTACGTTGTTGCAAGTTGCATCCCTCGCGAATCCTCGAGTCACAGGACGTATCGTCGATACCCCCTGTACCACCTCCCGTTAGGAATGAAACCATCTGTACACTTCTTTTCTCGTAGCGTGCGAAAAACTCGGCACCAGCCGGGGTGCAATCCTCAGGGATTTTCGTCTCTGCACACGAATAGAGCAGTTCGGAGAACCTCCATCTTTTCCCATATTTTTCTCTTCCTATGTGTGTTACTGGTTCAACATGTTGTTATTTCTCGAACACATGCGCCTGTAAGTACCCCTCCTTTCCAAGTTGCGTTAACGCATTTCTGCTACGAATGCGAAACAAAAATTCTTCGCTCTCTGCAAGCACAATATTTGCTCCCGGGATCATCGGTGTTATTTTAGTATTTTGTCGAATGCGCTCGTAGCCTGTCCCCGTACCCTACACCCTACCAGTGTGTTTTTAGATGACTGTATGAAATTGCCAAAAATGTGTCGAGCGCAGCACTTTTTTTGGCACTCTTGACGGTGAGTCGAGTAGGTCGTGATGAGTCTGCGCGACGAAGAGAGCTCCGTGGCACATTGTGGATTGTGTAGATATATGGTCCGGTATATGGCTTCGAGTGACAAGCCGGCTGTTCGGGTTAAAGCCACACTGTCGCTATGTCTCAGCATTTTCTGCGGGGAGAACATACTTCATGGACCTACTCTCGTTAAGCGCATACGAAATAACCCGGTTGGTCCAAGTTAATTCGAAGCGCCGAGTTTCCATCGCATTTTTCATAATTTCAACCAAAACCATTAAGGATCTCAGGGAAAAATGGGACAAATGAATAAAAAAACAGAATTGCTGAAAAAAATTAAACGATACAAGGGTCGGACGAAGAACAAAGGGCGCTACGGAATAATATAGAGACAGTGTAAGCGCAATGTCACGTTTCCACGCTGAGTTTGACTTGGATAAACGATTTAACGCCGAAATTACGTCCGTGGCATACGTGTCTCTCAATGGCAAACGTGTGCAGGTCTGGGTAAAGGGGACCCGTGAAGAGAAATATAGGGTTTCCCAGAGGGGCGAGGGGTTGTATTGCAGTGCAGTGGCACATTGCAGGCATTTGCATCAAAGCCCACGTCGATCGGAGAAATTGCAAAAGAAATACAAGAGTTTGAGCTCCAAAGCTCGATTCACCCAGTTTCGTGACGATTTCTAGATGCAACGGGTATCCAACCCGGTCGTTTACCAATACGAGTCCGATGGCGGTGAAGCAAATGGCACTTTAGGATACTTTTGGTACTTTTCGACATCATTGTGTCATTTTCCATCCGGTTGGAATTGTAAGCCAATGACTGTGGAGTAATCGATCAGTGATCGCCGACCAGCAACTGTAGCCTGCAGTTGCATGGAAACACGATGCAGGGCATGCAATACAATTGTTGGCCCTTCGAGGAACTCTGGTAGTCGCTGCACCGAGTCCCGTGAGAGGAACAAGGTAACGAATATGCCGGTAACTGCATTTTGCAGATTGCTTAGAGGGCCAATAACTGTATTGTGTCGCTTTCTTAGGGAGTCAATAACTGAATTTTCTCGTTTGCCCGGAGGGCCAACAGTTGTATCGCTCAGTCTGTATGTTGCAGAAGTATGGACTACAGCTAAGAATTGGTGCTCCGGTTTCGATGCCGTGAACTATCTGGGTCAGTACCTTATTTACATAGAAGGTGTGAGTTTCGCGGATTGCGAATACACACGTGCGAATACATTGAGGATATGAAATCCTGGAGTTCTCGGTTGGTAGCTAAGTTTACCCGCTTTGGATGGTTACAGATATCCACAATCCTAACGGCGAATACGCTTCTGCGAAAAGACATCAACCGAGTTGAACGCATATGATGCCAGTGAGTGATCCAGAATCTGCGGATTCACGCAGATTGTCGAACGATTTGGCAGTGAAAGGTGCGAAAAGTTTGCATTTAAAGCCTTTCGAAAATCTTGCATTTGTCAACGATATCATCAGCATTTGTCATTATAAAACGCGATCTCGAAAGTCCTCGAGCTCCGCGCGGCTGCAACTTTGACTGCCAGAGTTGTTAATCTTTAGTTCGTTGAAGATTCGATTAATTTCCGCGCGCACCAAGCTTTCGGAGATAAGCGAAAAATCGCGGTGAGGGAGATGCAGAAATAAGACGACAATAAAATAATTGGGTGGAATATAGAGAAAAAGTACGAAACAATGTTGAGCCTATTTCGTCGATCCCGAGAGATTCTGCTGAGCGCGAGCTTCGGAGAGCGAACTTTCGACTACGGTACCACTAACGCCATCTATCAGTATTTCCCTGAACCGCGAAGATAGTACGACCTCTTCACAACTAAAATCTTCTTATCGTAGCAGTGAGCAGTCCATAGAACAGAACTCAATAAAGCTTTTTCATTATCAAACTATCGCCTCCAAAACCGCTCATTATCCTGTTAAATTGAGCGATTCATTAGTTATCTTAAAAAATGATTTACATAAAGGCAAATAATGGAATACGGACCATAGCATTTAGTAGCAATTGCAATAGCAATTTTTTGTCGCGCTATGGAAGTTTTTTTTTCTTTTAAATTTTCATATTTTTTTAACGAAAAATTGTCGAAAAAAAAGGTTAAATTCGATACTTTTTGTGAAATCGCCGCCATTTTGTCAATTTTGATCGAAAAAAAACTTACATATAGGAGCTTTCATACTGATTAATTATCTTTTTTTCAAATTTTGTTTTAGGCAATATTTACGATTAGAGAAGAGACACCGTCAGGAAAAAATTTTTTACAAGTCATTTTTAAACGCACAAAAAAACTTTTAAATAATCAAAATAAACGTTAAAAAAATCGTTTTGACATTAAAAAATCAGACTGATTAGCGTAGACAGAATTAGACGGTTGGGCGAACATTTTAATTCAGAAAGATAACATCGTAGTAAATAAGATCTTGCAACTGGCGATTAATTAATTAAATGTGAATACTTCATTCATCAGTTGGTAATCCCTATCGCGACATACAAATATACGAATAATTAAATGTATTTTGCACGAAAGAAAGTAAAAAAAGGCTTAAAAAAAAATTAAAGAATTGCATTTTAAGATCGGCGAATAGAAATACGAAGGGGCAAAATCTTGTGCCGCAATTCTAAAATAAATGAAACCCCGAAGCATCTAATTTCAGAATTGCAGAACGTCGTTAAATCCACTTAATTCTCGTTCTCAACGGCTATAAAATCGAACTCATACATTTTCTATGAAACATCGAGTTCACCATCGTTCGCAGGAAAAAAAAAAAAAAAAAACGCTAAAAGAAAAAAATGCCAAACAAAAAGGTGAGAGATCCAAGTAGTAGAAATAGAGTTCTAAATGCGTTCTTTAGCTCCGCAGGATTTAGAAGCGAGTTGAACTAAAGTAAAGTCCATATAGTGCAGAGGGTTCGAATCCGATGTTCTCGCGCCTCCTGATGCCCAAGAGTTCATTTATATCTATCGGCAGGGTGAACTTGGACCGGATAAAAGTAAAGTATATACGTTATCGGTGCGCGGAGTCTTGAAAACTGAAGAAAAAGGTCGTGAACCCTCAATCGTCGTGGACACTAGCCATACAAGTTTCATTCTTCGCCAGAGACGATGGTGTTACCGGATGGGAGACGAAAAGATGAAGACCCACACGGATCTTCAGCGATCGTGGTAAAAGTATCGAGGATGGGATAGGACGATCCTCTATTCCAGACACATCCATTTGTCTCGTTACAGTTTATCGATAGGAGTCAGCGAAAAAAAAAAAAAAAACATTTCGCGCTGTGAGCGATAGACATCGATTCGATGGCGCATCGTCGTCGTCGTCGTCGACCACTCGCGCGTGGACCGATGACACTTAAAAACCACTTTAAAACTTTCGCGAATAGAGTCCAAGTGAGTGAACAAGTGAGTCGAGAATTTTACCGTGTGCGTACATCCAGTATATATATATTATTTGCCGAGAAGCAGAAGGGCGTATTCCACATCGTTATTAATGTTAAATGGGTGCTACATAACCCCATCTGTTTCTTAGACATCGATATATGTATTCGCCATAGGTAGACCTTTACCATGATCGAAGTATAGGGTTCAGAGTGTGAACCAGCCTCTTAGACCGCGCTGGAGTGTCGGGCAAATTTATCGGAAAATAATGGACCTCGTTCGACGGCAAGAAGCGTGAAAGTACGAAAAGAGAAGGACGAAGAAAAGTGGGAAGAAAGGGTATAAAAGAGATGGTAAGGGATTGGATTAACCTTCGATTAAGGGCGGTGAGAGTATCGTCATTCGAGTCTATCGATGAATTCGGCAGTTGAATTCAACGACTATGGTGATTTAACCACAGGGTCACTATACTTTGAGTCAAAATTTGAAAAATTTCGGTGGTTATCGGAGTCAAGTTGGATCGATGAATCCTTTCAGTTTTTAGTTTCCTGTACATTTTTAAAATATTTGAATCGTTTGAAAATCAACCCCTGGCGAGCTATAGATACTCTGATTCGGAGATATTATCGATAAAAAAATCGATGCGAAAGTAGATGCAGCGAGAATACAAGCGAAAATAGGGTCGTCATTTGTTTTTCGCCGCGTTCCGAAAATGGCCGTGGAAACACGGTTGACGCGCCCGGTTCGAGGACGTGGAAAATTTATCGAGCTATAGGTACCAAGAGACATCGAGGCCAGGAAGAAGAAACGGACCGGGGATGAAGGAGGGCGAAGAAGCGAACGGAGGAAGGAAAGGAGGGCTGGGGCACGCGCGAACCCCCGAGTTTCTTCTCTTCTTTTTATATTCTTTATCCTTGGAAATAAAACCCTTTGAAGTATAAATTGACCCTCGGTTGGTGAAGGAGGAAAGGGGGGAGGGGGAGCCATTACGAAACGGGGCGAAATATTTCCCTCTTCTCTGTCGTACCGGGTTCTCGGGGTTTCTATGCCCGGATAGAGATACCCATTCCTCTCTTATACGTGACAGTCGTCAAAGGGAGTAGCGCAACTCTTCTGATCGTTCCCAGGAACATTTCGAGCGCTTGTCGCACGATTGATTCCAGAAAAAGCCACATAGTCCGAATAGAAGACAGTAACACAAACAAACACGACGATATGATTTTTTGTTTTTATTTTTCGCAATGGATCGTCGAGGAAACAAATAAACTGCCGATTAAATTGGGTCATCACGAAATTTTATATGAAAATAATACAGACGAAACGAGCAAATCAAAACTTTGCATTTCGAAATAACGGTTCTTCGAGAAATCGATCGGCATTATTGGAAACTTTACGCGACAGAATGGAAGGGTGTTTTTTTTTCATTTCCCATCAGTATTGTCCGGTTAAATATAATGATCTTCGAAAGTTTTATCCGCCCAATTAATCGGACGTTTGATTTATCAAGCGACAGTCGGGAATGCCCCTCTCCCCCTCGAGTTCGTGCGACGAAACTCGCTCGTGCCATTTGTTGTTTACTCGTTAAAGCGAGAATGTGACAAAGCTCGATCGCAAGAAGTAAAAAAGAATAGTGGCGAAGACAAAGAGAAGAAAAAAACTTAGCGAGTACCGTCGGAAAGAATGTGCCCGACGCTAGTTCGATATTAAGGAGGCTCGGGCGCGCAAGAAAACGAGAACGAGGAGGGCGAAACGAGAGCACGAATGGCGGATGCCCGGAGTGAAAGGGGGTCGTTATGCACTTCGTATTTCTGGAAATCTAGGTCCAGGAGAGGCCGTAATTAATAACTCGCTCCAAGAAAGAGAGAGGGAGAAGAAAAAAACGTGAAGAAGACGATTGGAAAAAAAGAATAAGAAAAAAAAAAAAAAAAACGAACAACTTGAAGGTTATGAAAGCGATGATAAGGAAAAAGGCGACGTGATAGCCGAACGATTCGAACTGATTGGTTAAGCCGAGTCCAGCATCTCATCTGGAATACTTCCGAGGACTTTGTTTGTATTCTATATCTGATATTTATTTAACGATGTCAATCTTCTTCATTCCTCGGGTATCTAATGGTCTCCGACGGTCTCTCGGGAAGTAAAAGGGAAACGAGGACTCGAGGCTCATCTCGCCGACTTAAAAACGTGAAAAACTCTGACGAGGCAGCTTTGACGCTGAATTAAGGGAATGGAAACGATTTTTTTTTTCTTGTTTTTATTTTTTTAATAATCTCCATTATTGTTGCTTAACGAGATTCCGCTACGATTGCTCGGCGAGTGGTTGGGGACACTCGGTGCAACCTTCACCCCCTCCCTTTTTTTCTGTCCTATCTTTCTCACTACCTCGTTGTCTCGGAAAGAGGGTCTGCCAATTATTTTTTTCCTTCTCCTCCCTCCCCCCCCTCCACCCCCCGCCCCTCCCTACCCACTCGTGTCCAACACGGCCATTACGACTTACGGGATTGTTCTGCTGCGGGCGTTGCATAGAAATGTCCGAGTACGTCAACGAAGAGGCAAAGAATAAAAAGTAATTGAGGAAAAAAATTAAGGGGACTGAAGAATATACTTGAGCGGAATTTGCTGTTTTTTTTTTTGCACTTTCGAAGGTTTTTATTTTGACAACCCTTTCGAGAGAAACATTATCTCTTTAACCTACCGAAGTGCGACTGCTCTTCTCGTATTATAATTTGACTAACGTTCCGACGAATTTCTTGAACTCGCATTCGGATGCGATGCGATTACGTGTCTCAAATGTGTGATCAACAATTCGGTTGACAAGAGATCTTCTTTTTTATTTGTGTGCGATATTCTCGATCGAGAATCCCCACTGCTGGTGATTTCGATACGACGGTGATACAGGCAAACTTCATTCTCCTTTGTCGTACCCCCCGCCCCCCACCCCCCTCCTCCATTGTTTAAGACAATAGACACGCGGCGAGCAAACAGCGCGTAATAAACTTAACGGTCGAGCTTCTTGAGAGCTTTCGAATTGGTTGGCACAACCGAAAGTGCGTGCACCGTAAACGCAAACGCAAAATATACCTGTATCCTGTACGATTATAAACGTAGGTGAGTAGGTACCTTACTGGGTAAAGTGCAGGATACAGTGTAGTAGTGATCACGAGTCGCATTAACCCTCCACAATGGCCGCATTAACGATGTCGTGCGGACGCATGCGATGTTTTGTTCCTCCTACGAAGAGAGAGGATAGAGAGTTGAGAATGCTATACGGATGTGGGATGCGCCTAGTATTGTTGGGGCGAAAGGGGAGGGGGTGGGCCACCCTGAGCTAAATGAGTTTGCCGAGCGAGCCTCGGGATAAAGGGAGAGCGAATGCAATACCCGCTAAAACTATATTTGTGCAGCTATTACAATGCAACGAAGAGAATAGTTCGGATTTGTGACTACGAATTCGTAGTTTGATAAATAAAATCAAAAAAATCCATCGACAATTCTAACAAAAAAAAAAAAAAAAAAATCAATGTACAGAAAAAAATCATAGGATGTTGTGGAGGAACTTTTATGTCGCGCGGGAAATAATTTTTTTTTTTTTTTTTTTCACGGTCACGAAACTTCAGTTTAAGTTTCAGTTCAGAAAATACACGTTGCAATATGCGGCTAATATTTTTCTGCGAATTTTTTTTCGAAGAAGCCTATCGCAATCGTTTTAGATGTCGAATTACTAGAGTTACGAATTAACGACACCTCGATTTTCAGTCGTGAGTAAAATGAAAAAAAAAAGTCTGCAGAGCGTCATCTCGTTCCGCGTCGTCTCGGTCGTTACTTCAAATAGGATATTTTCGAAAGGAAGAGGGAGATGGTCCAGAGAGCCACGTAGTTCTCGTTACAGAGTCGGTAATTGCGCGCGCGGTAACGTGCTAAGATTTTCCGTACTGTTTCCGGGATCTTATAGAATGGACTTGCCGCCCCGTCTCCCTCCCTCCCTTTCGCTAACATACGAAACTTTTTTTTTGGTTTATATATATAATTCCTTTTTTTACGTTTTCTCCTCAACGATATGTCTACAGTTAACGCAGAAATCGCAGTTTGAAAAAAAATGAGTTTCCGAGACGAGGAAAAAAGCTCAACTGCGATAAGGACAGATGTAATGAAATCTTGACGGAGCGAAAGCGAGAACAGATCGAGTTGGATAGAAATACAATGGAAAACGAAAAAAGAACCCTTATCACTGGAGATCACGCTAATCTAAAGACTTGGCGCCCCCTTTACTGTGGGCTGTGATCGCACTGTACACTCCTTTCGCCCTTCGGGATTGAGACGTCTTGACTTTTTGTAACGACTTTCTTCCTCATCTCGTGCCTTCTTCCTACGTGGATATATACATATATACAAGGAAAGGGAATTGGCAAGCGAGTTTCACGCTCACATTCCCTTTCCTCCGCGTCCGTTGGAAAAATCCATCCGAGTAATTATCCGATAAGCGGAAAAACGGTGGATTATATACCGAACTGGCGGATTTCTTAGCGTTCGCGGCTACATGCGCTCCCGGCGATTTTTGCAAAGTATTTTTCGTGTGGTTGTTCAATAGCTATATGACTAATTTTCTCATTATACTCCGAAGTGTCGTGTCACACGCTTTTTCTATGTATGTATGTTGAGCGCCCGGTGCTGTATAAGACTTTTTCCCAATTTCTTATCATTAGCTTTTTCTACTTTTTTTTCACCTTCATTCTCATTCTATATAAATAAATGTACTTGCTAAACCTTTTTTACACTATTTATCCCATAATTCCTATGTTGCTTACTTCCTGACATAGAACCGAAATAATGGTAACTGCACAACTTCTTTTTTTGGATTCTGCTCTGTGCTTTTACCCGTTTCGTCGATAATTTTCTTGTATACTCGTTCTCTTCCTCTACTCAATATCAAGCCAATCCTTCGTCGGAATGTTCCACTACCACTTAGAGAGCTTTGTACCATTTTCCACAAGAAAATGGTTATTATTTTTCAAACCCCAGAAACGTGCGCCTACTGCAGCGAATCTAATTTCCCAGGTCTTCTGCAGGTTTAAAATTGTCGGGACAGTCCAGAAAACGTTTTTGTACAATTGTGCAGGTATAAGACGATTTCTCGAATGATTCTACCTATTCCCACTGCTTTTCACTACTCATTTTCTTTTCTTTACCCCCTTTTTTGCAGTACTTGTTCCTGATTGCTTCTAGAAGGGTGAAAGATTTTTCTAATAGTTTCGTTTTGCAGTTACAATTCGTTTTTCTCGCTATGAACATCTTTCCAGCCTTCGCGTCGGGATTCATGGTTAAAGGAAAATGGAAAGTAAGTCAACGGAGCAGACATTGGGCGCGAAGTTCAATTATTTTAATGAATTTCTCGAAGTTATCGGTGATTTCTATTGATAATACAAAATATACAGTGATGGTACAAAAAGTAAGTACCAGTTATTTTTATTCACCGACAACGGTAGATTCGCGGTTAGCGCGCAGCTTTGGTGATCACCCAAGTCAAGCAGCTTTGTTCGCGAGCAGTACTTCGATGGATGACCGCTTAGCGGCGCGCTGGCTGGCGCTTCAATCGGTGAGCGGGAGGCTCATTCTTCTGAGACTTTGGTGTTTTCTGCACTTTACGGAAGTGGAAAAAATGCCGAAAGATCAGTAGAATATGGCCGTCTGTACCGGCACGGGTTTTCCGCAGTATTTCCGTGTCCCCAGCAAATGCGGTACAGTATAGCTAAGTCGGCTGCGGACGCACAGGAAAGGTTATGTAGATTAGCTGAATGCTGGTAGGGGATGTTAGAAGAGGAACCGTAAAAACCCGGAAAGTTATACGGTGAAATAAGGGGAACTTCTAACCTAACCGAGCCTATTTTTATTCAAACGATAATGATGATAAAAACGCTTTATTTCCGCCATCAAAAATGTGTACATTGAAATTCGAGTAAAATTTTTTACAAAATTTTCCGCCAATTCTGCAACTGAAAATTGCAGGGCATTGGGCATTCTTGTTTACTTCATGTAAAAAAAAAATCAATAAGATCGTATCGCGACCTCGTTAAACATAAAATTCATCGTTATCGCGAAATATTTCGTTGTAAAATAAACCCAAAGTCAATTGGCAAGATAACTGCATTCTCCATAGATTTTTATTGAGCGCGTTTACGGAGCAGTAAAAAAAAAAAAAAAACGTGATAACGAGAGAATCGTGTTCGAAGGGTTTCGCGTCGATAAATAACGTTTTTCCAATGAATAATCGTATTATGCATCCCGCGTGGGTTTTCCAGTTAGCTCCGCTTCCTCTTTCGCGCGCTCTCTTTCTCTCTCTCACTCTCTCTCGCTATCTCCCTCTATCAACAGCCGCGGGACGGTCTCGGGCATTGGTTCTCGTTTATTGCAATGCTGTAACGACTATAAATGCTCGAGCATCGCGCGCGCGCGATCAAAACTATAGCCACGACTCGCGCCGACCAGAATTCGCGGGAATCGTTGTGCGTGCGGTCACGATCTTATCGTGATAATCGATGCTCGATAATATCCTCCAATAAATTTCAACCTACCTGCCTCTCTGCCCCCACCCCTCCGCCAAAACCCAACTCCCGCATCATTCGATGAGATAACGAAGAGAATTTATATTATTGGAGAGAACCCTCTGCTGGCGTTACAACTGTTAAACGTTTATAGGCGTTGCGAGATGTTGCTGCACCTCTGGACCAATTCGTTTAGTTTTGACACAATCAGCACAATCCGCGGCAGAAGGAAAGCGGGAAAATGATTGGTCGATGATAATTTGCTGTCCTGGGAACGCGTAGTCATTTTTTTTACCTCTGACGACGGAGATAGGAAACAAATCGACAGCGAATAAATTTTTTCTTTTTTTTTTTTCGTATTCATCGAATTTTCTTCGAAGAACAAAATTGCGATTTCTCAATTAGTTATTTCGATTTCAAACCAGTCGTAGTTGGTTTGGAGTATCCGCGTGACGCATCTGGTCAGTTTTTATGACTCACCTAAAATATCGTCATAATCGAAGCTTAATCGCGTAATAAAATGTTTTTGTCTCCGACGATGTTTGCCCAGTCACCCCTTGGGTCTCGCGGACTACCCTTAGCAATCCTCTTCCAATTCTCGAACCGAAGTTTTCGGCTCGACGAAATAAATAGATAGTCGTGGCTCAGCGCCAGTTCTTTACCTCACTATATGTATACCGTGTTTTCTTATTCTTCACTGCTATTTCTATATGTTTTCCGAGTTCTTCGAAATCTTTTGAAATCTTCAGATTTCAAGTCGACAATTCTCTATGAAAAAAAAAGTATATTTTGCGTTTTATTTTGTATTTATTTTAACCCTCCAATGCTCGCTGCGGGAGAAGTCGAAAGTTATGCGAAACGGCTTAACATGTTTTAACAAATTTCGGTACATAAGTTCTGTAAGTCACGACGTGTATTTTTACGATAAATTTAAAACATTACGGAGATTCGCGGAGATAAAAAGAACTTGTAAAAAACTAACCAAAACTCTATTCGGATATAAATAATTGTCACCACTATTTTTTTTTTGTTTCGTAGTCTCGATTATTAGCGGAAACACACAATTTCACGGCGAAATAAAAATGATTCTACAAAAATCGAAAAACAGTAGAAAAATAAAAAAAAATAAAAAATAGTTTTAACAAGAAAATAATTAATAGTTATTCGTTTATTATAGTTTATAGTTATATAATTATTTATTTGTAACTCTAATAATCTAATAATCCATATCATGTGAATTCATAGAAAATTTATTTTATTTTAATTATCTAATTAGATAATTATTTCAAAATATATGAATAAATAATTACATGACGATAAACAAATTGTACATCGTCGTAAAATCATTTAAATATTCCATAAGTCGTGCAACGAGGCCAATATTATTTTAATAATTGTCGCTGAAACTCGTATTTCCAGCATTCTGTATTATTCTCGTATACAAAGCAATCGTTGGCTACCTGTCGCCGCTTGCTGGGTAAGCGCTTAGCCCTTATAAACGAGAGGCTATTGCGCTCGTGCGTATCATAACACCCACAAAAGTCGCGTAAACCAACGAAGGTGAAGCCGAAGTTCCCGTCGAGCCAAGGGACACAAACCGAGAGGGAGAAAAAGACTCGATGTTGAACAAAGGGTACGGATCGCTACGTGCCATTAAGAACTATGCTGAGAACGCTTTTAAGGGGCACTTACTGTTTTAACTTTTACGAGCTCGTTAAAACAATGGTCGAGGAAGCCTCCACCACCGGCGTGCGCCACGTCGCGCCCTTGCTGGGCTTCGCGCGCTGACTCTACATCGGCGTTGTATGCACGCGCCTCCGCATTTAGTTACAGCTTGTTATAACGTAAAATCTTCTCGTTTACATGACGGTACTGGAGTAACCGAGGGATAGAGCTGTATGTACTGTACATATAAAAAAAAACGAGACGATGGGTAAGAAAGGGAATGAGCAGCAAGAAAGCGCGTAGGCTGCGGCGAACTACCGACCTCATCTCCTGCGCTACCCTCGCACGTTGGTCTTTTTTCCACGCAAACTGATGCAACTGCGGGTGCAACAGGAGAGTAAAAATCTTTGCATCGAGGCGAAGGAACAATGTACATTGCGGGTAGCTTGCTCGGTATATATCTACTATATGCACAATATTAAAACAGAAGCGCTCGCGTGCACAGGAAAGACTTCAAGAGGCTCGATTTCTTCGAGGTAAATTTTTATATCGTTCACCTATAAAAAAAGAACAGCGAGTTGCGCTGTCGTTAAAAAAAAGTTGCGAAGGAATTAATTATTGCGAAATTTTGTATGGTGAATAAGAATTACAATTTCAAATCATTTAGACAGCGCAAGAATGCATTTTTTTTAGATCTACGCGAAGACAAATATGGGTGGAAATTGACCGTCGATGTTTCTCAAAATTTTAATACCGTTGTCGGTCCCCATTTTCTTACCCGTGAAATTTAAAAAACTGGTATCGATCGCAAAAAAAAAATGAAGGAGGGGTTTCCGGAATATGTTTCGAACGGTCGATTTCCCGAGGCAACGCACTGTACAAGAGGAAAACAACATTCGAAATTTATTCAACGGCAGGACGAGTGAGAGAAAGCATGGGGATGCGAGAGGAAACTCCTGGCGGTGCTATCAAATTGCACTCTATCGGGCCATAACAATTATTAGCATTGCGCGTTGCCTGGAAGTGGCACAATAATATGCATAGAAGCGAGGTGATGGTGGAAGGGCGTAGCGGGAGGGGGCCATGGAAAGCTTACACTATTTCCATTACATTAGCCTTCGCATTAACGCGTGGGCGACCAAACGATCCGGAAATAACCGAAATTGCATATCGAAAACCGTTGGTCTGTACCTCGAGTTTCGCAATTTCTGGCAGTTCGCCAACCAAAACAGTGAGGACCATCTCTTCTCGTTCTCGAAAAAAAAAATTGAGACTTTATAGTCATTCGGTGGCATATACCTCTATGGATTCGCGATAGATACTAAATTCTTCTGATAACCCTTAACGCGAATCGCTTGCCCGGGTTTACTATCGGTAATCGAATTATATTACTGGATTTAGACGCAAAGTTATCGATGGAAAAATCAACTAAAATGGACGTGTCACCTCCGGACTTTATTTGCTCGAGTGGATACTATATGCATCTACGTATGGTATTCTGTGCACAAATCCGATGGAAAGAATAATGAATTAAAGAGAAATATTAGATTGGGTCAAAAAGTTAAAATTCTTCAGAAACAAAATGCACAGATCGTATATTGTTTTTTAAATAAACAACATTTTTATAAAAAATTTTATGGAAAATCGGCGGAATTTAGATCGTAAAACGCTTAAAGCCGAAGCGTTTGGCTTAAAAAATATTAACTAACGAATTGTTTCAAGATTTTTTTTAATACGCGATCTTTATTTGGACACTTTTCGTTTTTACTCAAAAATCGCGATAAAGTGGCATTAAGGTTTTGTTTTTTTTTTTTAATCATTCAAAAAGATTCGTTTACGAAAAAGCATCGTGTTGATGCATTTCAGATTTTTTTCAAATTTGAAAACCACACGTATATTCAGCGTCGAAAGGCTTAACGTTTATCTAGTGCGGAATATGTGCCGTTGCAACAGTTTTTCCATTTTATTTCATAAGTAAAGCGTTAACCGCGTACATAAAATCCTTTTACGCGTTTTTTGCAATCGGCAAGGCGATAGAATCCGTAAACACGCGCAGTCGAGTGCAACAAAATGTATTTTACAGCGAAAATTCAGAAAGAGAACACTACTTGTTACCGTAAGTTTTCGATGGATTTTGAAACTTTTGTATGACGGTTTTTTCCAGAATCTTTAATTCATTTATTTAAGATCTAAAATTCTGTCGGTGTTTTTAAAATTGTTTTTTAATTTTTTACAAACCTTAATATTATGTTGCGATTTATATATTTCAGTAGATTATCATTATTTAAAGACGTTCAATGATGATACCATGCAAAAGTATTTGTGCCTTTGGACTCATTATTCTCATCCCCTTGTTAGTGCAATGTGAGAAGGTAAAACACTAAAACATTTCCCTAACTCGCCTCCAAGTCATCTAATTTATTATAATAAGCAATGCAATTACGCACTTCCGTTTCCAGATCCACGAACAGATGACTGACGAAGAGATAGTTAAAGTTTTTCGAACGCGTCGCGATAATAGTAAGTTAAATCTACGAACGCTTGCAACTGATAATTAAGTCCTCGCGCCGGAGATTCTCGTCTTCAAATAGTTCGAACGGTGAAAAAAATATAGCGAAAAATTTTTTAAAAAATGCACGCATGCGCCTCAAAGTGCAGTTTCGTTGATAGTAAAGAAAGACGATCGATAATAGCGGCAAAATATTTATCTTAAAGGGATTAACGAATCGGTTTCATTATATCGAATTTTTCAGTACCGGAATACGACGTTGCAACAGTGCGACACAATGTATACAAGCGATCGAATTCAACATTGCAATTGGAATTCACCGCTTTCGGACAGAAAATTGCTGCATATCTGGAACCATCAGATGGTCTTTTGGCCGGAGCAAATACGCCGGTTTGGCTGGCGTACAGACCCGTCGCTGATAAAGTTCATTACCATAAGTTGCGCGATGATGTAAATTTTTACACGTAATGATGTATTGCAGTGCGAATCGTCCAAAACCCCAATTCACTGTTATGATATACCTTCTCATTTAATTTACCAGATGGTAGGATCAGTGGCTAAAATTTTCGATAACCTCAGAGGTTATTCAACGATTGCAGTGATCCAAACGCCAGATAACGGTATATACTTCGTGAGTTTGCGACGCTTTACATTAATATACGAAAAAAATTATGAAATGCCAGAAAATTAAAAAAATTAGTGAATTAATCGGGATATTGCAGGAAGGGTTTGTCGATGATCTATCAGTCGTACCTTTGCCGAAACGTTTTCGAGAAATCCCGAAGTTTAAACGGGAAGCCGTACACCCCAATGCGAGTCGAACTCTGATAGACGGTCATCGTCACGTGATTTTCAAATCCCCGCTGGCAATTAATGAAAGTGATGAATTAACGAGTAAATCCTTCGATACAACATTTATATTTAAATTGATATTCATATTTAACGACAATTTTAATTTATTTTCAATTTTTAGACTTAGAAAAACAGATTCGTAAAATACGATCGATAAACTCGAAATCGAAGCGCTCGAAACAAGATGTCATTTTTCCGTCCATCTTGGTAACTACGGACTTTGACAATTCAAAATTTGCGTGAGTAAAGTTATCTCTGTGGCAGTAAAACACATAAAAAATTATAGTTAAAAAAATGAGTCATTTAGACTTTTCGAGTTGATTTCGTCTCCGTAGACTCGATTGGTTTTTCTACATCCATGAGGTCATTTATCAATTGGCTTTTTGGAATGCCGTTGATTTGCGATTCAGACGCGTCAACAATCCTAAAGTAAGACTACGAATCGCTGGAATAATCATTGGACTCGTAAGTTAATTATGAGTTAAATACGCCGCCAACTAAGTATGAATTAATGTTTAATCCATATGCGGTTTATCGTACGAAAGGATCGAAACGCAACGCCATATCTGGATAAATACAGAAACGGAAATGAAATCCAAATGAACGAAGCGTGGCGAAGTATGCAAGAATATTGGGCAATGATGATAAATCGGCCAGATTTCCCGTTGGAGGCATACGACATCGTCATGACTGTGACGGAGTAATGAATAACAATTTTTATTTCAATACATTTTGTACTCCAATCCAATCACTCGATTTTTATAATTTACTGATGAAGTCCGATGATACCAAATCCGTGATTACCGCGAAAGATCGAAGCGAAACTTTTTTAATGCACACTGACAAAAAAAAATCGGTTAAACCGACGAAATCAGCGCTTGCGGACGTCGAAACAAATAATCGGTTGCATAAAAGAAAAAATGGTCACAGTAAGGAAAAAAATAGTCCATTAAACTAACAATTAGTATGATTAACTAAGTAACTCTTTCAGTGAATGAAATATTTGTTTCGCCATTCGCAAGCGCCGATTTCGTCGATTTAACCGATTTTTTTCCTCGGTGTGTATTAATTCATGAAAAATCATCGTTGCAGTAATTCTATGACGAAAGTAATAGATGGTTCAACACAGGAAATTACCGGTAAGAATATCAGAAGTTTATTTCTAATTTTTCAATTTTTTTAAATAAAAAATAATACATTCCGTTGACTCCAAGGAACGACGGTAATGAATACTTTCTGTTCTCCGCACGATGAATTGTATGCACTTGGAATCAGCAAAGATAACGGTGGTTTCAACGGAGTCCTCACAGCTGCTCACGAATTGGGTCACATGTAAGTGTAATACGTGATGTCTTTGAAAGAAATACTCGAAAAAAAAAAAAAAAAAAAAAAAAAAAACATCGAAACTTTTTTTTTTCGCACAAGGATGGGATTATATCACGACGGAGACACTGGCGACGAGTGCGACAGATCGAATTTATTTATAATGCGATCGAGTAGAATAGCTGGTGTGAAAAATCTTCAATGGTCTCCCTGTAGCTTGAGGGGTCTATCGCGTTTCTTAAGGTAATGAATGGAAATGATAACCTTCTTCTGCAATAGAACGGGTGACGTCAGCAACATCGCGAATAGTGCGAATAACGGGTCTTTTTTGCGATGTTTTAGAAAAGATAAAATAACTTGCGCCGACAAACCGGCGGAATTTCATCCCCCGGGTACTGAGGTGCGAAGATTTTTACCGGGAGAAATTGTCGACCCCCACAAGCAATGCCAGTCGCGTGGCTACGATTTCGCATGCGATGTAAATTTGATTTGGTTATTTTTTTTTTTTCCTTTTTATAAAATTTTTTTTACTGGAGGATTTTTTGTAAATAACAGACGAGTCCCGAAATATGCACGAATATGGAATGTTATTACACCGGGTGGAGTATAGTGTATGGATGGTGGTGCAAAGCGGCCGGTCCTGCAGCTGAGGGTACAATATGCTCTCCTGGCTACGTAAGCATACATAACATATCATTCTGTATAAAAGTGCATTTAAAAAATAATTAAATAAATTATTTCAGAGATGCGTTGACGGAATCTGCCGTTGTATAACGGCGGAGTGTATTTTCGAGGAAAATTCGATAAATTATCTAGTTTAATTGATGTTTTCATTGCTCATGAGATTCAATAAAAAGATCTTATTAAAAGATCTTATTAAAAAAAAGTTCGCAATCAATTTTTCGTCAATAAAAAAAAAATGCATCCCACCAAATCTATTTAATATTAAAGATAAACATTTACGATTTCTTGTTATCGGTAAAAAAAAAATCGTTACGAAAAAAAAAAAAAAAATTCGCCACTACTTTTTTTTCGTCAATGCATTCTGATACCATTGCAAAAATAAATACAAAAAAAGTTAAGGTTAATTTTTTTTTTTATCGTTGGTTTAAGCAATTTACTATCGTAATTATCAAAAATATAATGAATTTATATAACTTGTTTTTTTTTTTTTTCGAAATTTCTCAATATCCTTCATTATATTCGCGCAAATGGCTGAGAGTCCTGTCGGTGGCATAGATAGGAGAGCACAAGTCGAGTTGAACACGACCGCGACAACCGGGCGCATCCAATGATATCAATGGGAAATCGTATAAGCGCGTGGGATCTCTCGGTGAAGCGACTCCCGACCACACGAGAATTACCTCGGTATGCCCGGCGCGAATCTCATCTGTGGTGGGATGGGAACGGTGGATCGGGCGATCGCGGCTACCAGAATCGTATATATAGACGCGTGATTCGCGTGATTGGAGCCTCGTAAACCCCGGAATCGGCATCGGGGGCCAAGCAGGCAGGCAACAGGGAAGCATAGTGTGTGCAACGAGGGGTTGTGCTCTCGCTTCGAGCGCTAATACGCTCCGTCACCGATTTAATTAGTCTATAATTCCCGATACCATCCTCTCACACAAATCCTCCCCACGCACCTCCTGCCGGCTACGCTTTCCTTTCCCATACCCGCCGTTGGAATCCGTAGCGATCGTGACCGATGTACGCGCAAAGCAACGGTGCACAACATAAATTACGGTTTCAAACCACCGACACGCTTTGCTTCGAGATTCGAGCACAGGATTCGCGTATCAGTGCTCTGTATGCTCTGTGTAGTTATATGTATACATATCTATATGTATAATATTATGTGTGTGAATGTGTCCAATGGGCTCGTCGTTAACGCCGAGAACTCCGGGAATCAAAGGACTCGTACGGTAGTGATACATTTTCAACAGATATTACGATGTAAAATGAAAAAAAAAATAACGTGGAATTAGATTTAGTCAACAAGAAAAAGCTTTGGGTTAACGAACAAGAAAGTTTATATTAATCTCGAATCCGATAAATCGAACTAAACGTTGTTTTTTTACCGATAAAAAAACCGCAATTTATATATATTTTTTTCATGTTACGATGTCGAGCGATGTTTTAGAAAGTTTAAATTTCTCGCAAACTTTGGGTTAAAAAAAATAAATTGATGTTAATCTCGAGTCTCATAAATCGATGTAATAGTTTTATTTTGTTTTTTTCGGCGTAAATAATGCGCGCGATTATAAATATTTTGAAAAGTAGTGACAAGACATCAACATTGAGGTTACAGTGACATCCATAGCCTCGAAAAAAATACCTTAAGAATGAATTTTTCAAATGAATATCTTGATAAACATCATGAATTTTGAGGGAACGTTTTAAAAAATTCTCTGACTTACTACTTCGTTGTCGTCTGCATGCGAACAAGCTAATCCAATTGTGAACAATCACCGAACAAAATGTGACACTGCACTGCACTCAATAACTCGCGACACTGAAGCGAAAGGATCTAATAATTTGCTCCATGTAATTCACAAACAATGCGACGTAACAAGATCGAGAACGTTGAGCCGAGAGAGAGACAGAGATACTCATCTGACTAAAAACACAACGTATATCGCGTGTTTACACAATATTGACGAATTTTATTCTCCACTTAACCATAAAAATTGTACTTTCTCTATTGCACTGATTGACACGCCATATATCGATTTATTTACAACTCGACTATCAGATTAACGATCGTGATATTTTTATCAACAAAACTTTGCCAGAAGCGGAGGGCCCGAGCCGGCGCGCGAACGTGCGAATGTCTTCTCGTAACACTAACCTACGCGTCTCGAATGGTAGAAAGTAGTACTACGTTATCGACGGGCAGCGTGGCACCACTTGTCTTGAGGGCCCCACGCGCTCGTCAGCTGTTCGACAGTCACGCACTGCAGCGGGCCCTCGCGTTTTCGCGTCAGAATTTTCACAATATCAGCGTTACATGTGTGCTGTACCTGTGGTATGCTTAACCGTCGAAGTGCACTGTGATTTCTTATACTTTCAATCGATTTTTTTCAACATCTTTCGTACCGTGTGGCCGTGGAACAGTTCGAGTCCCCTATGCAATCGTTCACGTTAAAGACAATAATACGAAAGTCAAAGAATTCTTTTTTTTTCGATTTCGCGAATAACCAAGTGATTAAAATAAGAAAAAAACAAATCTTTCGATATCGCGAAGACTTATTTTTGGTGGATTTTCAACAGTTCGTTATTCCCATGAGATGACATCGAAGTAGTAAGTCTGCGGCATAGAAAACGCCGCTCGTTATTCGTAGTGTTCCGGTGCCCGTGTTCGAGGTCTTCCCAAGGTACAGAGTTTTTTTCATCATTGTTCAGTTTTCTTATGTTTAACAAAAAAAAAGAAAATATTTACGCGAAAATTTGTTAATCAATTTTTTTTTTCAAAACTGTTTATTACCTAAAAAAAATACCACTTGCGTGTCGACATGGATTACTTGAAAATTCAAAAACGAAAACAAAACGAAGATTCTCGTTAAATTCTGTAAACTGCGAATTATTTCTGCAATAATCAATTTATAACCAAAAAAAATGCTCGTCTTTACAAATTTTTACACTTTTTTGTCTTTTACAATCAAAGTTCAAAAACAGTAAAAAAAAAATGGTAAAAATACCACGTATAGTGTACTTAAAAAAATTCTTGTCTTCTCAGTTTCGTAATCGACTTTGCATTTAAGATAAAAAATACATTTATTTATTACGCCCTAATATTATGAATATTCAGCCGCATATCATCACATTATAATTTGTGATTGTAAATCTCATTTTAAACAATTTAAATAATCGAAAAATATTGAATTACCCGTTTTCTAATGACATAAGCAATTTCGCCTAATGGCGCACATTCGCATGTGGCACTTTCATTTACCGATTGCCGATCATTTCACTCGAATGGAAACCCCCCGGTTTCTGACTGAACCGACTTTAGCCCCATATGAGACCCATCAACTTTTTCCCCCATTTTTTCGAATTTTTTTTTTTTTTTTTTTTTCCTCTGGTTATGAAAACTCTCGGTGCCATGTCCAGCACCGTATGAAAACGTCGTATACCGGTACCATTGAATGACCTACCATGAAGTAGTCGCGAGGGTTGTTATAGAGGGAGTTCGGTCTTTTCAAAAGGAACGGCCATTTACCGCAGAAGCAGCTGCTGGGACGGATCCAGGATACTCTAATGGCCGTCCATAGAACAGCGAATGGTTCACCAGTATGTACTGTAGTGCGGGAGGGGTGGGGGGAGGGGGAGGGAAAGATCGCTGCTCTCCGAGAGAGCGAGAACGGGAACGAGTGAGACGCGAATGAAGAGGAAGAACGAACGGAAGTACCACAGCAATTGCGCTCATACCACTCCTATATAGAATGGTGTTTCATGTACGTTCTGCCGTTGGCATCGCACCGATTATATACCTACCCCTCGATTGATATCGCAGCGTGAAAGAGATTTCTATTGCCGATACATTTTTCAAGCGTATTCATAAGCTTTGCCGGTCGGATCAGCCTATAGGTTAGCTTCGTACGAGGATTGCAGTTGGCTGGTCCACACGAATCCCTCCCCCCACACCACTTTCCCGAGACTCGAGATCTCGACCAGCAGCTTCCACGAATGAAAAAGGGGAGAAAAAGTATATATTTTATACACGAAATATCTTCGACGTCCGGTGCAACGGCAACGTTACCCGAGGGAGATCGTGACCGGCTTCGTAGATATAGTGTCAGAAAAGCAAAGAAATTTCTACTTATTCAAGAGACGTAGTGTGAGACTGAAATCCAGAAATTCAAGGAATTTTCAATGGAGCCTCGTTAACGTTTTTTTATACCGTATTATTAACTAACGAGTGAATTTCAATTTAAAAAAAAGATTACGAGCATCAAATTTTTTTTTTTTTTTTTTTACGCATGTTTAGTTGCGTAAGCGGTCGGAATTTACTGTTGGGAGATACTTTATTAGGAATTTTCAATTTCAATAAATAAAAATGCGTCTAAGAATTTTTTTTATCGTGAAGGACTCATGTTTGTCGGTGAATGAGAGGAGAGGAGCACCTGTGATTTACTCGAAATTTTGCAGTCACTACAAAATCATACGGACGCGCGCCGCTTCGCGTATGTCGTCATATATATTATACATGCTATGTCCAATGAGTTTTCGCGAGGCCAACCCCTCGCATCCCTTTTACTTTAACACACACACACTCAGCGCTAAGTCCTTAACAGAATAGTCACGAGTATTAATCTCGCAGTCGTAGTAGATCCACTCGTGTTTCTGTGCTCTTTCCCTAACCATTGAACGTTGGCCGTTTGGTGACTCGTTCGCTGTTCGCTCGCACACCACACACACACACACACACACACACACACACACACACACACACACACACACACACACACACACACACAGACAGAGAGTTTCAATATGTTCCGCAGTAACGAAACTTTGCAAGCCGAATCCCGAATCCGTAGCGGAGCGCATGCCACGAGAGGTGGAATTATACTCTTCTCTCTTCGGGGTTTGTACGTTATACTCGACGTTGCAGAAATTTTATATACATACATACATATACGTACAGAATTTGTATATAAGCGAATTCTATGGTATATAGCGTCTTTTGGTCGGGAACAAGCTACAGTTGAACGCGAACGAACGGAGTCATCCTTTGTCATCGCTCGACCAACTTCTCGGACCTATCCTATCCCTCTCGCCGTACCCGCGCGACCGAAACCGACAAATTTTCACTCACTGTTCCTCGAAATTTCTACCTATAGAGAAACACGATATTCTATCTTCGTTCTTGAACCCAAAGTACCTCGCATTCGCTACCAAATTACCCCGAACTTCCGATGACCAATGTACCGATTCAACGAGAAACGTTTCTACAATGCGTTTCGGTTTACCCGATATTCACGCGGAGTATTACGTTAATTTTATACGGGGACATTTTCGACTCGCGTGATTTGCCGTGTTGTGGTTTCCTTCCAGAGTTCGAGAAACTGCGCGATACGAGAAAATGATATATTTACGATAAATTGGTAAAAATTCATTTTTTTCGCGGTAAACGTTTCTATAACGCAATTTTCATCATTTTTATCTATAAAAAAAAGTATTTACGAATTTTAACGGCGATTTTCAAAAAATTATTGTTTCCCTACCTTCCGCTTTCGGGAGTTTCGGAAGGGATCACTTCGTTCCTTTTTTTTTGCGAGGCACAGAATTGTGGTCGGTAATACACTCGCGTATTCACGAGACTTTACCGATAAAGCAGTTTCTTTTCATGCGGATGTTTACATTCGATAATCATCCATAAAAAAACAGTATAAAAATATATTTAGCTTTTTCTCGTTCTTGTCATCTTTCGTGCGTTGAAAAAATATTTACATTCCAATAATCGATACGTTCATTCAAGACGCTGGAATGCCGAATGGATATTCGTAGATATTTCTTTAGAGTTTTCCGACAAGCTTTTCGGTGAATAAATTGCACCAACAGAAGGTTTCTGTTCGAAGGAATTCAGGCGAAATAAATTCACGAAACCCTTTTTCACTTTCTGATGCAAATTTCGTAGTATGCGAATAGGGAGCAGTGCGGAGTCCGCAAGTACTCCCAAAGGGAAGTCCCTTTGCGCGCGGATATATTCATAAAGACAACTAAGAGTTGTTGAATGTTCCATGGTAATGTTGGATGGTAGAACCCTCGCAACAAACTTAACCTCGCATGAGTATCGTCCGCCACTTTCTCTCGTATCCACATAAAGTACACGTAGCAATGAACTGTAAAATGTTCACTTGCATTAACCATTCTTTTGGTGGTATATTTCCCTCCAGCGATCGAAACTCACTATGAAAGACTCCTTGTTTCCCTCTTTTTTTTAGAATTTTTTTTTACTCGGAATTTTCCGGATTCGCCATATCCTAAACCCTCTAAAGCAGCTTTCGCGCTCCATTTTGCATTATCAATTTTTTTTTTTTATCAAGAAACGCGGTAGCATCTTGACGCCGAAAACTTAATAAAAAAATTTTTTTTTAGGTGTATCCGTACATAGAGCCTTAAGAATTGAGCAATGCGTGCACTGTATTTTAAGTGAGTGGAGTAGAAAAAAAAAATATCGCCCATTCTATCGGCCCTATAATAATAATAATAACTGTGATATGAAGCTGCGATCTTTTTACGAGAATCTTGTATCAAAACCGTACATCTCCCACGTTATCGATAAAAAGAGATAATAAATCTGATGATTATATTGAAAGACGCGTCGAACTTACGCGAAACATCCCATAGGCATGTAGACCCATACATCGTTAGTAAACATGCGCGTATGTAGTCCGCGGGGTCACGTCAATTCGGATTAGCATACGGAATTAATCTCATAATCCCAACCCCTTTCTGGCTAAGTGGTAGCGCCGTGAAACCACCTAATTTAATGTTATTACTTACTCGTAACGGTGTTTCGTGTCTGGCATCAGCTGGTTGCGTTGAAAACCTACAGAGGGGTCCAGTAGCTCACGGGATTGTAAACATCCTATGTAGTGGTGGTACGCATTGGGTTTTCAGCCTATGGGTAGTCTGCTGCGTAACTAAGTGAGCGACAGGAGATACACGACGACCTGCTACAGGGATTGCCAGACATTCGCGTCTCCCCTATATGCTCTGTCCAGTGTCCTCACTCGCGATCAAAGTGTACGGTAGCCGTTCGCTCGGCGAGCATAAAGCTTCGTCCGAATTAACAACCCTTAACGCAACAGTAGCCGGTACGAGTGTTCGAGAGTAAAGGGTCCCGTAGAGTGCTCCTGATCAGTGCGCAGATCGTCGTACGGATTCTCCAAAGCGAATCTACCGTACAGCGCAACCAGAACTCATTAAAATTCTTTGGTCGCATAAAAAATTCAATGAATGGAGTTGCCAATGGTACATTCGAGCGAAAAAAAAGAATATATATAAGCGATAGATGGGTTCGAGAATTACTCTGACTGGAAATTCAAAAAAATGTCATTGGTCATTAGAAGAGAAGAAGATTACCAGACGTAACTTTTGAAAGATGTGGGTATCAGAGAATCCAGTTGCTGGGAACGAATAAAGAGGACGCGTCAAGAGGGAATGCTATTCCGTGGTGTCCAGTGCATATCTGCAAGCCTGTAGGGCGCGCAAGGATGCAATGCGAGAGGGGGAGGGGGTGAGGGGGTGTAGCCAGTAGTGTCGGTGAGGATAGCCCGCGTGGACTCGCGAGATACGAGAAATAATGGGTCAACCTATACTGCACACGTGGCCAACCTCGCACGTTCGCAAACGCCCGGGTAGTATAGAAACTGTCCAACATCGTATATACCGTCACGTTGGTGTTGGTTCGGTAAACCAAACATTTCGGATGTCAATGTGGTGTGCCGTACCACCCCAGCGTACCGCTCGTAATAGTCTCGACAATAATCATTTATTGTTCCTCAATGGGAATTCGCAAGCGCGAACCCACCAACTCCCGCTTTCGGGATAACGAATCCCGAAAGCGACACCCAACCACGGCGTATCATCCCCCAACGAAAACTACCTATTTTGCGTAAACGAACGGATCGCGTATAATCTACTGCGAAACTTTGATGGATGAAATCACTGGACAAACCATCGACAAAGTCACTAAAGCAGATCCGGAATATGCCATTTTTACAATTTCACGAATCCGTATTGATCTTTGAAATGTTCCATTTCTATTTCGCGATCAATGTCCGAATTGTGCTTATAGTCGTCGCATTCGAGGGTTCATCGTAGTTTTGCGTTATCGAGAACAATGTTCATTCCATACCTCATCGGGAATCCAACAGATCGAAAGAGTATTCAAAATGGAGACTACCGTCTCTCGATTCTTCTTGAACTTGGCGATAGTCCGAAGCATTTCAAAGAGATAAGACAACGGACGCCGCGCTACGCTTAATATTCGTTTCAAACGCGCTACATTCACCTCTCCAATCCTTAGTTTGTACCGTCCGTGAGTCTAACCCTCTCGAGTTTCACCGAGATAACGTCTCCTCTATCTCACGACTCGTGGCCCGTGTCCCTGATGAATGGTCCTTCATGTAAACAACCATTATTCTGTGAGTCGCGGTGCCCTATCCAACGGGTAGGCCCCCCACGGTTTCTGATAGCGTACCTGAGGCCAGCAGACACAACTCCGCGGTAGCGAACGCGAGGATATATACACGGATAAGAAGGACGATTGAGACTGAGTCATAACTTTCGCGAGTTCTTAACCCTCCCGAGGTTAACGACCTCTGCTACTGACCATTTTTCTGGCTATGGACCGAAATCTTGGATACTTTCTCACGTCTAAACAATCGATCCTATCAACGGTTAATGTACGATACATTCTTCCCCCAGAAAAAACCGTATTGCGAACTTTACTTATTATTATTATCATCCATTTCCACTCGAGCTGTTAGATGTTGACGAATTTGACAACGTTTAGCTTCTCGGTAAAGGAGAATTCATTGCGATGCCTTTTTTTTTCGTATTTCTTGGTAGCGTTTCTTGATGTCCCGATGCTATTCAATTCGTCGGATGGAATTGGTTTCTCCGTCAAAGATGAATTATAAACAGAGAATACTCGTGCGCATCACGGTGCACCTAAATCATACGACCATTTGGGTAATATGCATGCATACAGCTACAGGGATATAACTGAAGGATTGAGGCACGTGGATGAGAAGAGATAGGATAGGGAACTAGTTCACGCAAGTGTACGCACAGGCATGTACGCCGGTTCTCGCAGCGAGCGCGAGTACGACCGGGTAGAATTTGCATGGCGCTTCGGGATCGGCAATAAACACTCCGGCAGCCCGTGCAAGAGCGGGGTATAGCCAAACGACGTGTGCACGGGGTTTGATTGGGCCGTGGCGGTAATGACGGGGCATTGTCATGCAAATCTTGGGCGAAAGCGGTTGCGCTTACGGCCCCGGGGCCCATTACACCATTGGCATCCGCTTATCGCACCGTTTGCCTGGCATAAATCGTCGATTCGCCTCGGAAACCGGATACCCCTGCGGCTCTCTCGATCCTTCTCGCTTCCCTGTCGTCTCTCCCTTATCCATCGATCGGCCCTCGTCGATCTTCCCTTGTAAACGCATAAAGAATTATGCGTCTTGCAGTTTACAGGCCATCTTCGTAGAGATGAATACCGTTATATGGCAATCCTTACGGGAAGTGTTGATAGAACGATTTGTTTGTAATTTGTTCATTTCGGTCGGATCCCTAGATATAGAACCGTAAAGATGATGCTAAGGGTTACTCCATTGACGGTTAACTGACCAATTTAAATCGAATTTACACAGAAATCAGATACGACTATGAGGACAAAGCGTAGAGGAAAACAGATGGGTGCTTATATGATAGTTCTCGGGTGGAATTATGACGCGAACGAAGGTTGAATTATTATTGCCCAAAGGGTTGAACGTAAAGGGGTCTACGATACAATGATTCTATTCTAAAATTGACAGAGTCGATGTCTACGAGTCGAAGCCTTAGCATCGACTAGTAATCTCAGCGTGACTTCGAGGACACTGGAGAGAACCAATTCGAATATCGTAATATATTGCAGGGTGTACGGAAAATCCTTCAGGGACTTGCGCGTGCAGCCGATGAGGGCGCATCCTTTGTCATCAAAACTCGAACGAGCCGCGTGACAAAGGGTTTAGCCACGTGATATCCGTTTCGGATTTTATATATTTACTATTTTATTATTATTTCACTATGACACCATGCAACCAGTTCAACATATGTGCGATTAAAATTGATCAATACGGACAGATGTTCATCTCCTCGATGAATATGTTCTGTATATAGTAAATCGTTCTCACGACGATCAATTTTTCTTAATCCATTCCTTAAGGGATTCCATTCGGCATTGAGATCGACTAGAAATATCGATTTTTGTTATTTTTTTTTTCAACCCATTTATGAACTATCGAATTGCCTGCTTCTAAAAACGTCGCTGTGACATCAATTTTATTTTCTTTATTTTTTATTTTTTTTTTCATTGCACTTTGCGTTCGTCAAAAATAGAGTTCCAGCTTTGGATCGCAAATGGAATTCGCGTTCTTCATGTGTCTTTCGTTCGCTTTCGTATATCTCACTCCCAGTTTTTTCCCGATGATCTATTAAGAACAAAAAGAAACGAAAAAAATGTTCGAACGAATTTTCGTCGAGCAATTTCACATTCTTTTATTTTATTTTTGCGATTCATTCGTTCTTTCGTCGATGCCAACAAGCGCCTGGGCTTCTGCTATCTACAACTGTGTTGTAGATATACGTTGACGAAATTGAGTGACCGGTTAAGCCAGTAGTTCGTGTCATTCAGAATGTGTCTATATCTATATATATTTACGTTAACATGTATACTCACTCTTTCACTTCATACTCTCCGATCGTTCGAGAGCCCCGGTGATGGCCGGCTTCCGCAATTCTATAAATAATAGCAGCGTTCAGAGATGCAATCAAAAGGTCACATTTGTCGATCCACACGGTCCGTTCGCTATGCCGACCGTTGACTGAACGAACGGCTCGTTTTTCCACTGTGATCGATGAGAAAAACGCTCGTCACTTTTCTATGGAGTTCTATGTACGTAGGTATTTTTTTTTCACTATAGGTTCTACTGCGGATCTACGGAAGAGTGGGGCAAAATGGACTTTCATGTAAAATGGACCTTTATAACCCGATAGCTATTAACCGAATTCTATTGTCATTGTCTTTCGGACAAAAAAAAATGTTTTCAAGCGAATTGTTTTTTTTTTTTACATTTTTTACCCCCTCCATTTTTTTTTCTGGAACGCGTCTATTTTTTAGTAAGTCATTCATTTTGCCCCCCACCCCCCCTTAGAATTTTTTCGCTCTCCCTTGTGCGCGTTACAGATGTATGGTGTAGCGGACAGTGCAATGACGGACTGTCAGCGTGAAATTTCGCGTAAATGGCATATACCCGACGAAACTGGATCGTATACGAATAAACTGAGCGATTCAGTCAATTTTGACAGGTTTTTTTTTCCCCAATCGGGAGATTGAATTCCCGGGCTGAACTTGCGTCGATCTGAACGATTCAACTGCTATTTCCCGTGGCCGGTGCACTCACGCATATCTGCACTTGCATAGAAGTGCCAATGTTCATCTCCCGAGGGACCATTGAACCAGAAGTTCGGATCAATCAGTCGAATATCCTCGTCGATGGTGCTATTCGCAACCCGAAAGTCAAAAAGTTTATATAACCGGAAAAATGCATAGATACGATATAAAACTTGCCAGACGTAGATCAACGATCTACGATAGATCGTTTTCGATCTATTCGAATTCCGCAACACGATGATTCAGCTTTGTCGCGAATACGTTTCGCAGCCAATTCGTCACGGTTACCAAATTCTGGTTGTAGCAACAATGTTTGTTCTTTTACCATATATGGACGCGTATACTCATACATACATGTATAGTCAAGACGATACTTATCTACTAGATAATAGCGTCTGGAATTTTATATAACCGGAAAAATGCATAGATACGATATAAATTTTGCCAGACATAGATCAACGATCTACGATAGATCGTTTTCGATCTATTTGAATTCCACAACAAGATGGTTCAGCTTTGTCGCGGATACGTTTTGCAGCCAATTCATCACGGTTACCAAATTCTGGTTGCAGCAACAATTTTTTTTTTTTTTGCCATGAACGGACGCGTATACACATCCATAGATGTATAGTCGAGACGATACTTATCTACTAGATAATAGCGTCTGGATTTTTTATATAACCGGAAAAATGCATAGATACGATATAAATTTGCCAGACATAGATCAACGATCTTCGATAGATCGTTTTCGATCTATTTGAAATCCACAACAAGATGGTTCAGCTTTGTCGCGGATACGTTTTGCAGCCAATTCATCACGGTTACCAAATTCTGGTTGTAGCAACAATGTTTTTTTTTTTTTACCATGAACGGACGCGTATACACATCCATACATGTATAGTCTAGACGATACTTAACTACTAGATAATAGCGTCTGGATTATGGTCCGTGATAGGGCGCTATAGGTAAAACCAGGCTTGGTGCGCGAGCCTGGCTTCGGCAAGAGAAAGCACAGAGGTACGAGCCGCAAGCACAGAGAGAACGGCCAGTGAGTATGGAGAAGGCTAAGGGAGGATCGACCACGACTATATCGTCACGGGTTAGGCCGCTTATCGCGACACCGTGGCATGCTAATCGACGCGAGACCCGGTTGTATACGCGAGTGCCTCCAATGTACCTTCATACGTATATCTATCGGTGGATATACCAGAAGGCCGTGGGGCAACTGCATGCGTTCAAACCTCACACCGACGCGCGTCCACCCTCGCGGTTATCTCGATCTGTCCGAATAACCCGGGGGACAAATCGCTCGGTGGCTTTAACTACTGCTGCGTCTCGTTTCTAGCATGCACTCTGCTTCGACCTCTATATATACGTATATATCTCTATATATATATATATATATACACTAGAGGCATAAATTATAAACATATACGTATATGTATAAACAGGAGAAATGCACTCGCACGGTGCACCCGGTGACCCCGAAAGATTGGACGAAAATATTGGTCGATAAATAATCCTGTGGAATAACGCAATATTTCATTGTTACACGGTGAAATGTGTACGGAATAAAACGATATCTAATGGAAATAAGAATTTGAAATAATCTTTTACTATCGTTTAATGACAGTGATAGCATTTTTTTAAATGTATGTAGGCATTTTTTTTTATTTTTCATTTATTTGCGTACTGAGGAAATAATTATTTCGTCGGTCCTCCTGTTCCGAAGGCGCTGATTAAATGTCTGCGATGAGATTCTCAATCTATCGAATGTTAAAAATCAGTATTAAAAAAATAGCAATATATGGTTAACCTGCTGCAACTGTTTTGCGAAGATTGTCAAGTTGTTGCCTATTTTGTTTGTACCTATTACAGTCTCTTCCCTCGGGCATTTGCCGAGTACAATGGGGAAAAAAAAAATGCGCTAAAAACGTAGGTTTCTGATTGCAAGATTCGCGCCTCAACCGTGCCACGAGTTTTTGTCGGTGACACCTCGTTTCGTTCCGTAGGCACGATTCATTTTCTTTCTCTCAATTTTTTTTTTTTTTTTCGTCTTCCTCTTTTTCTTTATTTCTCGAAAGCGTCGTGGCAGCTGGGCGAACAAGACATAGGTGGGTCGCGACAATAGGGTGCGCGATGGCAGACGACAAAGACGCCAAGAAGAATGAATTTGCGAAAGTAGTAACAGTCGTCGTTGTCGTCGTCGCCGTGTCTCCACGGTAATGGGGGTTGTTCTCCAGCCTCTTTCCTTTACCCTACGTATTATCTCCTTGTGTACGTCTTTTTTTTCTCCGCGTTTCACACCGCGTGAGCTTCGCGACTAGCTGATCGCACGTCCATCATTTGGATTTAGAAGAAATAAAGAAAAATACGCACAGTAAAAAGAAGAAATGAAAACGGTGTTTAAAAAATCTTCAGAGGGACGATAAATGTTGTTCACCTCGGATTTAGCTTCATTGAACGACTCCTCTGAACAGTTGGAAATAGTATTCGCCTATTTTCATGCTCCCTTACGTTCTTTTTTTGTTCTCCACTGTTTCATTCTCTTTCTCGGCTTGAATCTCGCCGTTTCTCGGCTGGATACGTACTGCCGAATTCCCTCGTGGCGGCCCGACTCCAACTCTTACCTCGGGAATGAAGAGAAAATTGGAAGAGACTGGAATACTCCGGTTCCGGAGACTTCGCGATCCACGCGGGAGACGAGTTCGGGGGTGAGATGGAATGAGATAGAAACGAGGGAATGAACGAGGGGTAGGAAGAGATCGTCGATACCCACTCCCTTCCCCTCGAGGTCGTCAGGAATATCGTAATCCCCGGATTGTTAGACGATTTTATTTCTCGGTAGAGTGTTAAGGCGCAATATCTCTCTCTCTCTCTTCTCTCTGCTCGCGTTCGATTGCTTTCTATGTCGATTTTTATGATTCTATATATGTATCGCTACGGAACTAGCTGGGTAACGTTTAATTTAGCAGGTAATCTCTTCGGGGTTTCTGCGATGAAGTACGATGGAGAAAATTAATATGCATATATATTCTGATAAATCGTCCCATTTTTTTTTAAATCACGTTCCTTCGATATTATATTTCTGATACGAGTTTCCGTATTGAATAATGGAACTCTGAATGAAACAAGATGGAGATTCGTAGTCAACGGGGGAAAAAATACTTGAGACAAGGTATTCTTCGAAATATCGAAGACCTTTTTTGAATCTCTATTGGATGATGGAATAAACAAGAGAATAGAATGGCAAAGGTACCATTGCCATTTTTTTTCGTCGATTGATAGGATTTCAGAAAAAATTTTAATCAACATTTTTTAAGGCATTTTTTCATGTTGAAATGTAAGTTAATCGCAGCACAAGAGGGACGTCGGTAATCGCGAAAAATGAAAAGAAAAAAAAAAAATGTTTACTTTTATTGGTTAATATTACCAATTGCCGTTAACACAGAGCTTCAAATCGATCCATCAGATCTATTTGGAAATTTTCCTTTTCATGTGTCACCTCGAAGCGCACTTTTCTGTATACTTTTTTTTCACGTACAAAACAGTACGAGACTACAGAATTGTTAACGCGGGTGACAGGGCTTTCCTTTCTTTTGCAGCCTCAATTCCTCGATCCATCTCATTGCAAAACCAAGAAAGTAAAAAAGTCAGGTCTTTCGTGCACAATGCGCGGGTGAGTGAACCAAGCGCCCCCACCTTTCGCACCCCGTGAAAACTTAGATCCCACCCGAGTAGAAAATAAGAGATACAAATCTATATACATGTATAGTAATATCAACCCCGTTACACTCGTCGACGAATGAGAAAAGAGGAAGAGAAACAAGCTCCCCGTTTCCGCGATTAGATGACTTGTCAACCGACGGGGGGAAAATTGCATTTTACAAACTTGTTTCGAGATAAGAATTGGGAAGAATTGCGAAGTGGAAGGGGGAAGGGGGATGTTCGCATGAAAGCGAGGATTGGAGGGTACGAGGGGGTGGGACAGGTTAGAAGGGAGGAAAGGTTGGATACGTCGAGAAAGGTGTCGCGGGATCGGAGGGTCTGTCTGGTCTGGAGTCTCTCGCGAAGTGCTTGAAGAGTGTCTTGGTAAAGTAGAAAAAACCGAAGAGCTTGTAGAAAGAAAGAGATGGAAAGCAAGAAAATAAAGAAAGAGAAGGCGTGAGATGAGACGCAGCTACAGGAGGGATTCAGGACGTAAGGGCGAATGGAGAAAGGGGATGCAGGTACGTAAGACGAGGTGGATAAAGGTCTTCTCCCTCATGGGCCTCGCCAGCGACAGAAGCATAGGGTGCAAGGCGCGCGATCCAGCGAGATGGGAAGAAGAAGCAGAAGAGAAGTAGACAGACGAGTAAAGCGAGAGAATGAAAACTCTGCGCTTGGGACAGCCTGAGATAAACGAAGGTAGGGAGATGCTCCGCCGCTTCTAGGTTCTAATACTAGGTCCTCTTTCTTAGGATTGCGCAGTAGAATCTGAGAGAGAACAGCAAAGAGACACAGTGAAGCAGGCAGAGGAGAGTGAGGGATTCTTTAGGGATAGCAAGTGATGCAAAGTCGCCCACGACTGGCAAGTACACGCGCAACATAGGTCTCCCAATTTCTCCGCCATTCGTTCTTCATTCCCAACTGATGATTGTGTTCTTGGTCCTTCACGGATTCTATTCTCGACCCAGTCGTTTTCTTTTTTTCTTGGTTTTTCTCCGTTACTCTCCATCTCCATAGGCGTTCCCTACCTGTTTCTCTATCTTCCATTATACTATATATCGTCTTTACTCTACCGCGCTTTCTTCCCTTTACATTCGCCCGACAAAGAGAAACACAAATTGCCTCGGAACTTAGTTTAGTCGGGATATAAAGGACTTTCCGATTGCGTTACCTCGAACTCCGTGATTGATCCGGGAATGACGATTGTGAGAGTTAACGCTTTGTGACGTTCCTATTCCATGTTTATACATGTATCCGCGTTGTTGAGTCGACCGGCTTGCCAGCGTCGCATGAATGTGTCCTGAAACCTGTCTGCATTCATTATGCAATTACTAGTTGTATATATGATGACAATACTGGGTGTACTGTATCGGATACCCGTGTAGGATGTGAAGTTCTAGACGAGGAACCGTTGAATGGATTTGTTAAATACAAATCGTCGTTGCCGCACGCGTTTCCATAGGCTTTTGACAATCTCGTATTTTAGTCTTATCGGTTTAATTTATTTCGATCTATTTCTGCTTGTGTATACGAATTCATTTAGCTGCTGCCGCGTATTTTAATTACACATCCCGAACTCCCAAATTCTCTTCGTAGTCGTTGCGTTAATTCGACTATATTCTACCTCTCCCCTCCCGTTGACATCAGAAAACAGATTCAGTCGAATGCAAGTAAAAAAAATCATTTCAACAAACTGATAGTTTGTGATTTTTTTGGATTTCATGGTACGACGCGTCCAAACACACATGCATTTTATTCCCTCGCACGTTCGTTAACGTACTGTCCGCGACCTTTCCCTTTGTGGACCAAGCGGAATCCGATGTTACAGCAACTACAGCAGGATATGCGCTCCCTTGACCAACAGGATCACTCAGAACAGAGCGCTGTCGCTGAGCCGACGTTAGAAAAACGAATATTTGCGAATCTCTTTGTGTATCGCACGCTTCGCTGAATCGGCAAATTTTTCCGTCAACGTTGACCAAACGCTTGCAGGAGATTATTATATAGTCTCCGTTGGAAATACGAAAAAAAAAGTTGTGGAATTCTGGACTTTCAACGGTGTAATGCGTTTTATTGGATAAACTTAGTTGCAGAAACACGGTAACGAATTCTTTCCGAATGAGTGAATTTATTTGCGCTTTCTGTTCGTTTTTCGTTGGGACCATAATAGGGTAAAAGTGACACACGTGTGACGGAAAAGTTGTTTACAAATCCATATGTCGAAAAAAAAAAAAAAAAATCAAGTTGTTACGCGCGCATTCATTGCGACAACGCCGAATAAATATCTGATGAAAAGCCATATTATCCCCAAACAGTTCGATAGGCCGGTTTTTATTGAGCATTTTTACCACATTTATTCGATTTGTGAAAACGCACGCATCCGAGATACTTAACTTTCACCCATTCACTGATACTATGGAACGTCGATAAGCTACTCGGCAGATTCATAGAATCGTTACAGGTTGACCAAAAATCGAAAAAACGTATAAAGGTACTCTACCAATTTTTTTTGCGATATATCGAAGAGTGGAAAAAAACGTTCCAAACTATACGATTCAATGTATTTTTTCGCGCTAAACACGAAACCGATATCACATTTGGCTTAAAAAGTCGAGCGGCGAGAGGCCGGGGTGGGGGGGGGGGGAGGTGTTTGGAGAAATAAACGAATAATCATCCGTCAACTTTTGGATTTTTGTATGCTCACGATAAAAGCATCGTTTGCGCGTATTTTTTTTTTTTTTTTTTTTTTTTTTTTTACATGCGATCGATGAAAAGGGACCGAACGAATTTTCCAGACGACCGCCCCGCGATTTCAAGCAGGATTGCATTAACTGCGTCACTGCAGCAGCAAGCCAAGCCTGTCTCACTCGCTCGCCCCGAATCGTTCGGGCCGTTGCACCCCTCGATTACCACACACCGCTCGGCGCTCGTCCGGTTCGTGCCTTCCTCCCTTTTTCTCTATGTCGCTTCATTCCAATTTGCGTTTAGACGCCGTTGTATGCCGACCCGTATACCATTCGTTCGTACTCTGCCTCGTACACATTCGCTCACCGATCGTTTGGCCCAAGTCGCCGTAGCGTCACAAAACTCGGAGAAAAAAAAAAAAAAAAAATTTTGTCCAATGAAATATTCCCCCTGGCGATTGTGAGTTTGAACGTTTTCCGGTTGATCGGACCCCGCGTGCCGATGGTGCTGGTTGCTGCCGTTGCGTCACACACGCACACAGACACAGACAAACATACACGCTATACATCGAGTAAAAATGAGCAACCAAGTGACGATGTGGAAACCGCTTCATTGTTCTCGTGGTGGTGCCGTTTCCCGTCAAATCGCGTGGCGACTTCGCGACTGAACCATCGACCAGTTATTTCCACTTTTCAATTCGATAAAGGAAAATAAAATAACCAAAATCGAAAAGTAAAAAAAAAAAAAGAACGAGAGAATAAATAAAAACACGTTAAATCATGAAAATAATTTATAGGAAAAATAAATAATAGTTGAGTGATGCACCGTAATATTTAGAGCTGAACAAGCCGTTTTGTTACAACAGTCGTCAAACTTTGCCGTATTGAAATTAAATTTATAGTCGTTTATTTGACTTTATACATTTTTAAAAAATTTAAATACTTTTTTATTTTGATATCAAGAAAACTTGCGCATGGTGAAGACATTTTCGATTTAATATCATCTTATTATGTTCGATTTTTCTCGGGTTCCTTCGTTTATCTTTCAATTTGATTGCAAAACGATAAAAAAAATGTAGACGACCAAGCGAGAGCTTTCAAGCGATTGGTAAACCATATACACGATTAATTTCGTAAATACGTTGGGAGATAGCCGTAGGCTATTCGTCGTTTTCTTTATACTCCGTACTCCACCACTTTCGTCTTCAGGACGATTTTTAGTGAATGTATCCATATGCTACTTTGACGTCGACAATGGAACCCGAAAAAGAAGGGAAAAGGAGGATGGATACCAGAGTCTTCGAGTGATTACTGTAACCATCAAGTTTCACTGGTTAAACTCGAACAGTCCCGACTCATCGATATATGCCATCATCTATTATACTTAAACTTTTTATTCTCGACAATAAAGCAAAAATGCGATGACTACAATAGCACGAAACTTGTATGCGATTTCAAGCGATAGATTGAAAAGCTTCATAATCCACTGGCTGATCGTCCGCTGCATTCATTCGAATCGAATGGCAGAGTTTTGTGCTTTTATCAATTAAACGGTTCTATTTAGTGATTTTTTTCAATTTTCTTTCAATTCAGTTGAAAAAAAAAAAAAAAAACAAGAGACGTAGGAAGTTGAGATGAACCTTAAGTCGCGATGGAAAGACTGGAATTAGAAAGGGGTGAGAAAAGTGATGAAACGAATGGGGAAGTGAGAAATACCATCAATCAAACTTGAGTATCGAAATGGTTTCATTTTTTGGCGTTTCCGTTAACTTTCTCGACAAATACTTGATCTTTTCACGTTGAAAACAACAATAAAATGAATTTTAGCATAAAGAAACCACACCTCGGATTAACCAGCACAGTGCATAGACGTCTAAAGCCTATAATTTGCATACTTCGCCGCATCAAAATGGAAAGTCAACAGACGTAACGCGTTTGCTTCATTCGTATCGATTTTTCTACAAACCCGCAAAGAAATATTAATTTTTGGCGATTTTGAATTGAATTGAATTGATTTTTTTTTTTATTTTTTTAAATTCTTTTGATTTTTCTTTTTTTGAATATTGATTTTTGTTTGGCATTGCAAGATAGAAATAAACAAAAAGTGTAGTGTTTTGGGGTTAAACTTCGATTGTTTGAGGTCAGTGGAAAAAATTCGAAAAACGAGCACAACGCCGTGCTGACTATACTGTAAGGCAATCAGGCGCTTACATAGGCCTCAATTACCAATGGTGACGGACTTTCACCCTCTTTATCATTCTTTTTTTTACCACTCTTCTTATCTTCTACACTCTAAAGTCTCCCGTATCTGAAGACTTTCCCTCTTTTCAGCTTTGGTCCTTTACCACATTTTCCGGATCTACGATCCTTTTCCGTAACCGTCGACGATCCTTAGACGCTTCACGACGAGTCTTTGTGTCTGGTTCTCTCGGTCTTGGATTCAAAGAAAGAAAGCTTCTCCGTAATCAATCTAACTTCTCAGGTGGAAAGGATAAATCTTGTTCGACCTTTTCGCGGTAGTATTCCGTCGATCGTTCGAGACAAAAATTCGACCGTCGAGTATTCGCCAATACGGAGCATAATACAATCGAAAATGATTGTTTCATTCTCAATTGGAGTGCTCGTCGAATAAATATGACAATAAATAATAGATATATGACGTCAATGTTATTTACCCTCAAAGAATGCTTTGTTATCGTGAAAACATATTGTTTTTAGTTTTCGAGATCCTAATGAAAACGCATTCAGAATGCTCCGAAACATTGAAAAATCATACCACCGAATGACTTTAGTGTCGAATTTTTATTTTTTCAAATTATAAAAGCGCTGTGTAGAAATTGGGGTGTCGATCTACCGCCGTGTCGAGTTTTCGGTGTCGACTTTTCATCGTATCCAGACTTTAGTGTCGAATTTTCGTCGTGTAGCGCATACTTTTTCCGCAGACCGTCGGCGTGCGCAGAGTCGATCTCCACCCGAAATATATACTTTTTTTTTCTCAGAATTACAATTTTATGTTAACCATAGAATATCAAATTGATGTTGAAAATTAATCTGTAAAAAAAAATGGAGAGTAGTCATTTTTTCTACAAAAATCGGAAAGTTGGAAAGAAAATGTTACGAGTCGAATAGTATCTCGTGTATTCGGGAAAAGCTGAGATGCAGCTTTATTGGCGAACTTTTCGTACGTGAAAGCGACGTATAGATAAGTACGCGAGAACGAAGAGAGGAATCAACGAGAAAAGTGCGAGAAGGGTATAAGACCAGTCGCCGGAGACAATCAACGCGTTGCCGGTACAAAAGCGCACCGATTGTCGATCGTCCGGCCGGATGGACCTTGTCGCTTCTACGCGGATTATCCTTTGGCTGTCCTCGAGATGAGACAATAATACGTAAGGTTCCGGTGGTCGATCGTGAACCAGTGGTCTTTCCCCGACCATTGAGGCCAATCACTGGCTCTACTGCGCCAGACGAAGCCTCGACGACGAACGCTTTCGACAACGGTATTGGTGGAACTGTTATTTCTTGTTATCGGTTATCGCGTCCAACCGAATGCCGCGAATCTCTTTCACGGTTCCTTTGTCTCGCTGACGAGCGTCGGCTCCGAGACCTCTCGGGTCGATCCAAAATCTACTCGAACATCTATGTCTGTTCACGTTTCTCATCTTACTTACTTCATCGTGCGAACAATCCAATTGCACAAAATACTGAAAAGTTATTTATCACGTAAATCCAATCACAATGACGTCTGCTTTATGAAAAAGCAAAAATTGTATATATAACATATTCGAATACGTTTCTTGTAGTTCTTCAACGGCAATTCTTTGATTTCCACGATTTAATGGTCAATTAACTTGATGAGATACAAAAAATAAAAAAAATCGTAATTTTTCCATTAAATTTTAAAATTGTTGCGATCTTTGACAATTTTTGAGATCTAAAAATCAAGAAATACCCGAAGGCCCGTAATGTTTTATCTTGGCGCGAAATTTATTTCAAATAGATTCACTTACCCTTTCAAAGAAAACAGAATTAATCTCCAAGAATGTCGTCATCGTTCTAAAATTTGAATGAAAAAATAACAATAAATACATTTTTTAAAAGTAGAAACAGAATTGTGTGATGCAAAAGAATTCGAATTCGTTGATAAATCGGAAGGGGCAGCCATTGGCTCTACCAGCGGACAAGAGCAGCAGGAGAAATCGTCGGACAGACGGGGAGAAATAGAAAAAAAATCGGGAGGAATCCAAAGTAATAGAAGTTCTGTGAGTAATCAGCGTCGTAGGCTCCATTGCGATTAAGCGGAGTCTCTTATATTACGCGAACTTTTGTGAAAGCAAGTCAACGACTGGTCTGCTGGGACCAATGAAAGCTCCGAAGTGCCGGTCGCTAGTACTCTCGAGGGTATGTAGGATCCAGTAATACATACCATAGTTTACGTAATACTATACCGAACTGTCTGGTATACAGTTAACTAATAGTAGTAGTAGATGTTACAAGAAACGAGATGATCCGAGCCGAAAATGTAATTACATTCGACTTGCTTCTTAAAGTTTCTTTCGCAGAGGCTGCAATGGTTCGGTTGTTATGATAATTCTTGGGGATGAGAAATCCGATTCTTGATGCTTTGATTTCGTCAGATTCACGTGCGGCTTTCCGGGATTCATAGTTCCGACTCTTTTAAACATAGATAAACTCTTCAAACGAGTGATGTTGAAATCAGCATCGATGTATTGACTGTTCCAAGCCATTAGCAAAGTAGCAGGATAAATAGCAACTTCCATAGCGTAAGGTGTAATCAAAGGCCTAATCAGACTAATCAAAGGCCACGAAACGCCTGTCTTCCTGAAGATAGCAGGCGTGGCAGTTGTGAAGACAAGTTGACTATCCATACGAGGGAAGCTGAAGACTGGTAAAGAGACGACACCCTGCGCATCTGGCATCCAATCAAAGCGTTGCCACTGCCACATGTGTTTCGAGGTCGTTTCGTATAAAGCGAGTGAACGAGGGAAGGTAACAGAGATATAGTAACAGGGGATTTGAGAATGGAACAGCGGGAGATAGAAGAGAGCGGTGTAAGAGTGAGGAGTTTGGGAAGGCGAAGGAGAAACAGAGAAGAATGAACGTTAGTGGGGTGTTTGCGGCGGCTCAATCAACGGGGGGTACCAAGAGTTGGCAATGCATTGCACACCAACCCAACAAGCAGCCCTTCAGCTCAACCTGTGGCAACCTCTCCAAGTTCCCGATTGCAACTTTGCATCCCTTAATCGGGAGGCTTGCTTTGGGTCTGCATTCTTCCTGCTCGCTTATCATTGCCCTCTCGGATTAACAAGCTTTGATATAGAGAAAAAAAGAAGGGTTCATTGCAGGGTAAAAACCGACAGGGTGAATGTAAGTTGAGTTCTGAAGACAAAAGCGATTATTCCTTGGATGGGGATAAACGAGATGAATGTCGTCAATTCAATAGTCGGAAGAATTGTTGGGAACACTTCTCACTTATCCTTTTCTATCCAATCGTTTTTGTCTCTCCGCAGCTTGTTATTTTATATATAACGTATATAACACATATAAACGTAAGGTAACAGTTTCAGTGGTTCCATTTTCTTTTCGCTTTGTCACCACAGTATCAAAGCTTTCATCGCGCACACAGGAGAGCGAAAGCTTCGAGGATCAACAAGGAGGTAGAAGCGCAGGTGTGTCAGACAGTGTACAAACACCATTCGGAAACATCGTTTATGATGCCAGGAAAGAGAATGTCGACGATTGTTCAAAAATAATAAGCTGTGAGGTTGAAGACAGCAAGTGTAAAGGGACTGAGAGAATAAAAGGTTGTCTTGGAATAGCGTTCATAAGTACGAGAAAAAGAGAAACAGGCGTCTGAAGCGTAACAATTCTTTACTCCGGTATCCGGACGTCTTTGTTATTCTGCGATTTGCAGAAATTGTCGGGGGTGAGCGCGGCTGACACTAATAAACACATAATTAGTGCTCATCGCCTAACTCCCGAGTAGCGGTGTCCGGCGCATGCGTTATGTCCCGCGAATGCTGAAAGTGTAGTTTGACCTTATCGACACCTCGTCTTTAGACAATTATGAAGACAGGTCGTTCCTTTCGGACGTCAATTTGCGAAATGACAGATTCGTCGACAGAAAGTGTCGTGACGATCTGAAGAATCGAAGTGATTCAGCGAACGAAGTATTGACTAAGATGAGTGGCGATGGATTGAATCTTTTCACAAGACGGTGCGACGGTGCATTTCTCACCTGTACCGTTCTTGCGGAAAGACGCAAGCGTTTCATTGAAAGTCTTTGGTAGAGTAGAAGCTGTGTTCTTGACATATTCACGGTGAGGTAGAGCTTCGCTTGGACGCTATGAAAGAGCGCGAGGAAAACTAACGAAGCTCCGGCAATTAACTCTTCCACCCGATGAATCCGGTGGTCGTTCAACGACGCTTGGCTATGTCAACCGCAGAACCAGCACCCATCACAGGCTGGTGTTTTGCAAAAAGGCAATGACTTTTCGGGTTGCGGGTTGCAAGGGATGCTATGCTACATCTTTGCGATAAATACGTGATGGGATTTCAACCCTTCGAGGCTTTGCAATGCTTTTTGACACATCATTTTTCGTTACGCTACGTAGTCTTCAGTTACGAAGTTACCATTATGGGAAAATGTAAAGCAGTAAGCAGAACAACTTATATGATATTAAAAAAAAAAAAAAAAAAAAAAACCATGAAAATAGTAGTTTCATGACTGCGAGTGCGAAGCCCGCGCGTGTACGTACACACAAGTTGAGAGGTCATAAAACGAGGCAAAAAGCTACGATAGAGGGACATGCGGAGGTTAAATTCGTATCCAGCTACGTTCGTTGTCCCCAGAGGTGGCAGATCTAGTTGCGAACTGAACCCAGCAGCTATGGTCACTGGCTTGTTAGGTTCAGTTCGGGGGTGGTAGGTGGTGGTTGTCATGGACCGTTCCCAACGCTCCGACACCCTCCGAATGCCTGAGGGCTTGCCGGCCGACGGCGAGGGCGCCACTCTTCAGTTGACCGCAATCGAGTATGCAATTTACGTTGGTGTCTGACCCCTGCGACACCGCTGCGCATCGCCCCGAGCGAACCGAACGAAGCTATACCTCGGAACAGCACTGACCGGTGTAGATGTTGGATAAACAGTACAGTTGTTGGCCGGCGGGCTTGAAATTTAAACCCTCCCCGTTCAGTTCATTCAGAGTTCAAGCTCTCTGTTGACCTTCGACTCAATGACTGATCGTTTATCTGTACGGCTTAAAAGCGAGTTATTCGTCGGATCATTGGATCCTATTGAATATCGCCGTAAGGTGATTCGACACAATGATCGGTAATAATCATTATAATGATTTTTTAAAATTTTATCGAAGAACCAAATCATCCATTTTTTATTTGTTTTACCGAAATATCAACTGTTCCCGTGTGCAAAAATAATAAATGCAAGTAGTCACCGACAGCCCCACTCGATCGATAATTCACCTTAAGAAATTAATGGTTAATCATTTTTTTGGAGTTATATTTCGAACGCCAACGTAATTTTGGCGTTTTTTTTTTTAATTCATGTTGCGGCAATAATGACGATTGACGATTTAAATTTCTTGACACGAAGCATAGAAGGTGAACGATTCGCGTAGCGCCCGTGGTTTACGGTACGCTCATTTGGCACGTGTAAATGCAAATTTCTGGAGGTCGGTAAAAGAGGGAGACAGCGAGAATGCGAGAGTGAGCGAACCCGTGGTGTCCGAGTAATGCGTATGTTAATCGGTCTGCCACTGCATGCCCCGTGTTCGTGTCGGCTCCGACTCGCCCGCCGGCAACATAATTCGCTCAATTTACAAGCATTATCGCGACGTCGCATTTAATCGCGCGGAATTAGGTTACAACGCCGACGGGGCCAACGACGGCGCAACGGGCAACACCAGCGACCAGGGGCGGAGAGACGGGGAGAGGGGGGGGGGGGGGGGTGCTGAAGGGGCGTGCATACACGGCGGTTTCTCGTTTGGACCGACGAGATCGCCCGGTCGCACATGGGAAAATTCTATTTTCCATTAACCATGGCCCGGTGGACCTCTCTCTTGGACGTCAAGTTCGCTTTGGCTGATTTTCCACAATTTCAAGACAACGCCGAAACGTTGGAACAACTCGTCCGCAAATAGCTAATGGAACATTTCAATGATCGCAAATTTGGAGTCGTCGATTTTGTTTTTTTGCCGACAACCTCATTGCCCTATTTTATTTACTTTACCACAGCGATGTGGATATTCGTAATCAATTTTAGTTCTATGTAGCGATTGAAAAAATATTCACTTTCACATCTCTGCATAGTTTTTTTTGCAGAATTGTTTTATCGTTCTTTAGTTAGCGCATAAATTACGGAGCAATGAAGCCACGATGAGTAGTTCCTTCGTGAATTTTTAATGGACTACAATGTCGATTATATATTAATTACTCTTTTCTGTAAATATATTCAGGCATTTGATCTGAAATTATTTTTGTAATTATTCACGATGAATCCATGAAACATTCCATAGCAGCGATATCGTTTTTAAAAATTTACCGACCGCAGTTAAAAAAGCATAAACACGGTAAATGATAAGATTCACGATAAGCTTTATTTACGGTTGTGAGAAAAATATACGACTCGTTGCACAATCGTGACAATGACATTGATGAAAAAATCGGGTAAAAAAAAAAGGCGAAGAGATAAGTACGCATCTGCGCTCGCGGCACAAACAGTCGATTGTTCGTTGAAAATAATAAAAATACATATCAGAGTTAATAATGGAAAGCAAAGTTGCATCGAATGCACGGACTGTTTAGTCGATTCTCGACAGTAGTTTCTCTCGGTTTATGTGGATGTGATCTTGAAGTTCAAAACTCGAAGACACTATGGAAAACAGAATGAAAGTAAGTTACGAAAAAAGTTGCTAAATATGTTGTATATTTTTACTTTTTCGTGTTGAAAAAAAAAAAAAAAAAAATTAATGAAATTCAACTTTTTAAAGAATACTGTGGCTTTTGTCACTGGTGGAGCGTCCGGAATCGGCAAAGCTATTGCCATAAGAATCATTAATTGTGGTGGTCGAGTTGTAATTGTTGACTCGAACTCAGATTCGGTCGCTTTGACAAAAACAAACTTTCAACAATTCCGTGATAGAGTAGAATACATCACAGCAGATGTAAGTAGCATTCTTATCAATAGTTATTACTGATTTTACAGCAGCAGCTTTTTTTTTTTTTATTGTACAATGATTCCTTCCGATATAAATCACTTAATATTGATTTATTTAAACAATTATTGATTTTATTTAACTTAAACATTGAGACGATTATTATGATATAATGATTTGCAAAATCTTTCATTCGATTATTTGCGAAGGTTACATCGGAAACAGACATAAAGCGAGCATTGGAAACCGCGAAAAAGACCTTTGGGGGAATAAACGTGGTGATAAACGCTGCAGGGATCGCCACTCATGAAGATCCTTACGATTTTGCAACAAACAAACCCCATTCGCTCGATTTATTCGAGCGATTGATGCGCGTCAATACCCTCGGAACTTTCAATGTTACACGTCTGGCAGTCGGCCTTATTGCCGCAAACTCACCGGACGAGAACGATCAACGGGGTGTGATCATTAACCTTTCAAGTATTCTCGCGTACGATCCGCCGGGATATTCCGTAGCTTACTCAGCGTCGAAGGCAGCAGTTTCCGGCATGACGCTGCCATTGGCACGAGCTTTTGCCCCCAAGGGAATTCGCGTTGTCGCCGTCGCGCCTGGATTTACCGACACGCCGATGGCTGGTACACGAAAATATGAATTCTATCGGAATTATCGATTATACTTTTGGATAACAGTTTTTGTTTAAAATTGTCGCTCGGACTTTTCTTTTTTTATTGTCGTTTCGAACTTTCGTACGATAAAAATCAAAAAGCGCAATTATATTTTTCACGTCAAATTTTTTTTTTTTTGCGAATTCGCACCAAAAGGCACTTTTGAAATTGCGTCACACGATTGGCGGACAAATTCAATAAAACAAGCAATTTATTGATTAAAAACATTTTCCCGATCTACAATGTGGTATTTTTGTATTTCAGCCGCTTTGAAGGAATTATCGAAGCGTCAGTTTGCAAGTGTCGAGGTCGTGAACATGTCACCGAAGCGTCAAGGTACCGCCGACGAAATAGCACACGTGATGCAGTGTATAATAGAGAATCCATTCATAAATGCCGAAGTTATACGAGTCGATGGGGGATACAGATATCATCCCCCTCTTCCTAAACACTGAAATCAAAGTTCTACGGAAATGGGAAGAAAAAAAAATTGATTTTTCCCGGACGTATCACTATATATATATATGTGTAGTTTTGACATTCGATGTTATCAATGTATTTTTTATAAAATCAATAAAAAAAAATCCAATGATTTGCGTATAAAAAGTTTGGCTGTTCATGAATTTTGCTTTACCCGATGATTAGCAAATTTGCGAAAAAAAAGTATTGCAAATTTGATTGTCGAACGATCTGAATACGCGGGAAAAATCGCAAATTTTCAAAACGTCTCAATCGGTATCTTAAATCATAAATGAAAAAAAAAAAAAAAAATCGGCGATGATTCCCGACAACCAATGAACTGCGTGACGTTTGGGCTTCTGATCCGGAAGGAAAAATTTTCCTGGGCCTTTCGCCCAACATAGACGATCGGTTGGTATTCACGTGCCTCGAGGCATATCGTCTATTGTACTGCACGTCTTATACCAACGTACGTATAATATACATACGCCACTGCTTCTCCACTCTTCATTCCACCCGCATCTACATCTATATCTATGTATATTCTTTCTCCGCTCTACCGTAGGCATGTACCCAGCAGCTACGTCTGCCTATCTGCACACTTTCAACCGGATGAAATTTATGTATGGAAATATCCGGGAAAGCGTCACGCATGTGGAATATCACGGACGGCAGCTGGAGGCACTCGTACACGCCCCATCTCACCCCCTCCTTTTTCTCTCTCTCTCTCTCCGCACTTCGCATCTTCATCCTTTCCTCTTACTGCCTCTGCACGACCCGCGAGAATGTGACGACACTTTTTACCGAAAAAATTGTATTTTACTACTGTGGGAAACTGTAGTCGCGACTGAAATTCAACGATTCCATGTGTGCGGTATCGGCATGAAAATATATATACACGTATATTTACTTCGCGAGATTCCGTGGCTGCGGGGTGGTGTATCAGTTGCCGAACACAGAAAATCGTTGGATCCTCGCGATGCACTCGGCGCTAACATACTCACCGACAACTGAGTCCCCTATGCAGAGAAGAGTAGGTGCGGGTAGCCGCTATTCGATACCATTGGTAGTGGTGAAGCTGTGTAGTGTTTTGCATGAATCTGTTCCCTCTTACTACTTTTCTGCACAACATATATCTATGTATACAGACTACGTGGCACTACGTATAGCTGCGTATGTATTATATGTACGTATATAGTCAGATTTGTGATGTGCATTTCCACGCGGCAAAGCGTATCTCATGTTTTATGCACGCACGATGACAATTTTATGAGGCGAAGACAGATTGTAGAAGGCATTCAATACCATTCTCGCTTGTGGCATTATTTTCATTCATTTTGTTTTTTATTCACGGATCTGTGAGATATACCGATGTAGTTGATGAATTAACATGTTTTTTAACTACAGTAGACGATCCGCGTATTTCCAAATCAGATAATTCCAACCATCAGGTAAGTTGAAGAAAATACCATCGAGTAAGTTGAATTTTGACCCTTCACCGGGTCCTTCTACCTGCTCGGCGAGGCAACGACGCGCTCCTTCCCTTTTCATACCGACCAATAGAATCGTTGCTGCAATTTGTGTGACAGAGAGGGAACGCGGCGGAAAGGGAAAATTTTCCGGTGGAAGGGACAGTGGGCAGGTACTCCAGCAGGTACTAGAATATTCAACTTATCTGATTGCCTACTGTATAGCAATTTTTGTTAAAAACGTTTTTATCAAAGATTCAAGGAACAAAATGAATCCACGAGATTTCGTAAACATTTTGTTCGTAAAAGTACGTCTACGAGTTTGCGAATTGCTGTGTCATTTTGGAACTCTAGTAAAGGCCAACGGCACTTTTTGCAAGAAGACGATTTTCTTGAAACATCTGTAAATTTCAAAAAAATGTTCGCTTTCGTCCGTTCGGCGGGACCACTGGATCGGGATTGGGATCGAAACATAAAATATACAATATCTTAATACTTCAACATCTATTAATACCGAGAAGTTACAAATTGCAGATTTCATAAATGCGTCGATTATTTAACGCATTTGATAAAACGATACAATTGCTTATCTCCTTTAGTTTATTTTTCACTCGAATCATAGAAATACGAGAATCGCATCCGATGGATCATTGTTGTTATTAACCGATAAACAGTTCCGATTCATCCGATCGTTGATCGAAATGACTTTTATCGCAAATTCTATTGAGGGGCGGGTGTTGAGTTGTTAGAGCCGAAAATGACGTTCACCGCTGAACGAGCGACTTCACCTGCAAGACGGATACCCTCCTGAAGGACACGACTGCCAACAATCAGAAGTGGACAATTTTGGGCAGCTGTGACGTAAGAGTTGAGGATCGTTTGGGCAATTGTCCGAATGGCGGCCGTTGGATTGTTGCTGTCGAATGCTTCGGCAATCGCTTGCTCGATTCCTGAAGGGATGTCGGTACCGATTTTCAGAGCAGCCTGGACGTGGCTTCTAGCCGATTGGATAGCGGTCCTGAGTCCAGGTATTTGGGCCATCGACGCTAAATCGGGAAGGCCGGGAATCGACGGGACCGAAACATCGGACGTTGAGTCCGACGACGGCAGATTGGGAATCAGCGATCGCACGCTAGGAATGTCGAATAAGTCCAGAGCATTGTTTGGGGAAAATGGAGAAGGTAGAGAAGGCGGAGAAGGTCGGGAACCTGGAGAAGGTGGAGAAGGTGGAGAAGATGGGGAACCTGATGAAGGTGGAGAAGATGGAGAAGATGGGGAACCTGATGAAGGTGGAGAAGATGGGGAACCTGATGAAGGTGGAGAAGATGGGGAACCTGATGAAGGTGGAGAAGGCGGAGAAGGTGGGGAAGATGGTGAACCTGGGGCAGGTGGAGGAGGTGGAGGAGGTGGAGAAGGTGGGGAAGATGGGGAACCTGAGGAAGGTGGAGAAGGTGGAGAACGTGGAGAAAGTGGGGAAGGTGCCTTCGGTGTCGAACTGTTGGTCGGAGGTCTGGCCGGCGCTTGACGCGAAGGGAAGAAACTGCTAAGAGGAGCATTTATGCCCGGAATTTTCGGGAATACAAACGTGTTGGTGAACGAAGCCTTAAAAAAAAAAAAAAAATAACATTTAACTGTCGTATCGAATAAAATAATAATGTGCAAGTTAAGTATCTATACCCAATGACGATCGTTTTATAACAGAGAAGCTTTTTGCAGTAATATTATTGTGTTACCAATTTTTTCCTTAATTTTTTTTTTGAGTATTTTTGGTCAACAGCGATCAAAAATCAAATTTTTTTTTCATCGATCCGAGGCAGGCAACAGGCATTGCTTGCTACGTACGCTACTACGATTTTAAAAAATATTACGAAAATTTGAGTGTTCGGGAAATTTGTATGAAAGCGATGTTTTTAGTTCGCAAATCGGGTACAAGAAAAAATGTACTACAATAATATCTGGAATTTTTGATCAACTTTTCAGTTATACTGTTTTCAAAATGTTCTCAAGCATTTGTAGAATAATTTCACAGCAAAAATCGAATATCTATTTTTTTTTTTTTTTCGTATTAAGTCTCTGCCGATATTTTTCATATTTGCATACTTGATTCGTTGTAAAAAAATAATAAAACTCGACTAGAATCGTCTGTATTCGGTTATTACATGACAATAATAATTCGCTTACGGCATTCCTGTCGATTCCGAAGCCACTGGTAAATGATGCGGCGTCAGCCGAGGCCACAGCGACCACAAGGCAGAACAGTTTCGTGGCGTACTTCATGTTGTGGACGACAACTATGTGGTATTGGATGCTAGTCAAAACTGCACTTCCTATCCGGCATCATCGGCTATCCATTTATACCTACTTTCCGAGACACATCGGAGTCCCTCTGTGTTTGCATTTCTATCGTTAAAATTGTATAACTTGTGTTGTATAAAGCCATCGGCAACTGTGTCATCAATTGCATTCGCCTTCGTTTTGTCGTCCCTCGACATCATGCATTGTCCATACCGCAATAACTCGTATAATTAACGATCGTAAACAAATGAAGCGAAACAATTCATCGGTCAAATAAAGTGTGACGTTTAAAGTGTACAAACAAATTATAAAATATTATTTTGTTTCGAAAATATAGCAAGTCTCGAGTGTCTATAGAGCTGTGCTACGAAAGTGAAAAGATGTTCTAATATTTTCTTGTGTATTATTTCAGACATTTGTCAAATTTTCGAATTAAGGGGTTAAATACCCTTAAGTACGGAGGACGTCAATATACGTCCGAAGTGTTCGACCAGTTGTTCCCTTTAATTGCCCCGTTTAACTATAAAAATACGCGAAATATTTTTGAAAAAAATCGTAAAATGACGTGGAATTGTTGTTTTTTTCATGATTCAAATAGATTTGTTTTACGCTCTTGTGTATTGTTGTTACGAACAAACAAAATTAACGCTGTACTTGGTCGGCAAAAAGTCTTCCGTATACGAGGGGTTAATCTTATTCATGCTGAAAAAAAAGGTATTTTTAGTTGTTTTTAGTTGTTTTCGATGAAAGGAGTAACTAATATATAATATATATATACATTTTTTTTTTCAAGAATAATTGGTACTCCTCTTTTTCGCGGCCCCGTTAAATCGAGAATTTTTCGATGTTATTGCATCCCCACTCGCGGATTATCCGTTTACCATAACCGGGTATGACGAAAAATTCTTTCACGACATTTTCAATCAAATTCACTCGAATTCAAAGTTCTCGCCCAAAGCGACCGATAGAAATACTCGAGAATGCCTCGGTGGGCTTTGCTTAAACGAGACTTTGGCGAAACTACGTCTGTTTATACTCCGATATCTCGAGCCCATTTTCAACGTCACCGAGGGGCAGGCATATTCCTCGAGGTACTTTAGTCGAGACCTTAAAAGGGGTTGGCGCGTTGGTGTGGGCGTCCAAAGCGATGATCCAGTCGCGTGACTAAACAGCACTTTGGCCTCTGACTCTGCCGTCGTCATGCGAAGTTTCCTCGCGCATGGAAAATCCGGCTGAACGAGACTATGGGTGAATTCAAGGGTGGAATGAGCATAAGAGTTCGGAGACAGGGAGTCAGAGTGAGAGATTCTGCAGAGAGAGGGGGTCTACGCGTAGAAATATCTTCAACAACGGGCTTTGAAATAGTTTACATATAATATTTTGGCGAACCCCCGGATCCGCGGATGTTTCGCATGAAACTTTTCGAAATTCGTGCTTCGAACGGCGGCCTATGACTGTGCAGAAAGAACTTCGTATGCGTGTGCGTTAACTTCGTTAAACTCTTGTCCGCGCTTCTGGCTTTTGGGAGCGCAGTTGCCTTTCTCTTCGCCGATCCACATGCAACCATAGAAGAACGCGGACAAACTCTCGGCGCAATACCGCATCGTATTCCTGTCTGTAACTTCGTCCTATTGCCTATTTGCCTCATACTCGTCTTATGGGCGGTCGGTTATGCGAAGATTTCAAGACGAACGAACTGAAATCTCCAGCATACAAGTCTCATCGAAGCTGTTGTCGGTTGGCTGCGTATAACTCTCAACTATTCCTTAGATCTTCGTACCCTTGTGTGCCCTTCTAGTCGGTGTAGACAGGTGGCAGGAGTGAAAAAGGAATGAAATATGCAGCAAGAGGGCGGTATAACGTAAGTTCAAAATCGTAGTACCATCATTGCTTTCCGGTAAATTCAATTTTTTCCCTCACGGATTGCGGGCAACGAATTTCGACAATGCTGATCCTGGATTCCAATAATTTTGCAATAACGCCTTCGGGTTTTTCGATTTCAGATTTTTTTATATTAATAAAAAATAATCCAATTATATTTTAACTAAAAAAAAATTAAATAAAAAAAATCAGATTTTTTTAGTCCGAAACTATCTTCTCTTCGCAGGATTGTACTTCCGTGAGAATAAAAAAAAAAATTACGAAATTTTATAATTCAGCAGAGTAAATTTCTATCACCGAGAAAAGCGTTTGATTTATTCCCGAAGAGTTTTCAAGATTTGTAGATATATTTTTGTTCGGATAGTAATGCCCGGCAGACAATACTGAAAGTCTGTACAGAAGATTTCTAGATCTAGACAAGGATTTCTAAAGCAAGGATGAGAGGGAAAGGGTGCGAAACGTATTAGCGAACCGAGAGGATGAGGGAGGGGGAGCGAGAGGCGTAAGGTTCGGTCCCGATTATTGGGCACAGATGCAGAGGCGAGATTGCCGACAGCTTGATAATACTCAGAACGACACGTCGGCACGACCAAACAGACTGCGGTAACATGCCTATGACTCCCCGTCTACCGTTTCTCCACGGCGTAGTCTGTACGTGTTTAGAACCTTTGCCCTTTCGCAAATACGCAAACTGTCCAATAAGACTGCGAACGGGTGAAGGTAGTCGTAGTTTGGTACTGTATCGACTACCAAGGAACAGAGAGACGTATGTCCTTTTCATTTAATATGTAAAATGATGTGCCGTAAGCCCCTCTGTTGCTTAGTAGTCGATCTATACTGTACCCTAAACGTCGACTACATCGTCGTCGTGTTACTACTACGCGAGCTTTCGGAGTTAGTCAGTCGCTCCCCCAAACTCAGTAGTTGTCACTACCGTAGAGAGTCACAGCAATGGGAAACGCACAAGACGACTTCGGATGTGCAACGAGCGGCTCTAGAAAGCGACGCGAGGAGTCGATCGCGCATCCACTTTGGAGATCCGATGCAAAAGCAGCTTCACCTTCCGACGTCGAAGCAGCTTCATCAGTCGGTGTATTCAGAAACTCGCTTACTACGTCTTCAACGCTTCGCGCAATTTCCATCTCTATAGCAATGGATATAGTTACTAGAATTGTATATACATAATCTATACATTTCATGCGGTATTGGAACGTCCATTTCTATTTTTATGTATTCCGTCTACAAGGGTGCGAAGGAATTTACCAATGTATCCATCTTTTTAACAATTCGAGTAAAATTTATCATCAATATATTTATCCAATTGACTGCGCAAGCAAATGCCGAAGAATTGTTGTAGATTTTGTCAATTGTCGACATGGAGCGATTGTATGCCGAATTTCATACGCGAAACCATTATCATGGACTCGAGAAATTGTGAAATGCATTGTAAAAAGTATGAATTGCTCTGGTAAATAAAATTGAAGGTACACATTACATTCCTTTTAAAACCAGAATACACTTCTGATAAACCCAAAACATTTCGCTTATAGATTGCGTGTGTTCTCTGCTTCGGTCGCGTATCTTGATTACGTGGTAAGTTTCGGCAGTGTACCACTATGTGGGTTTATTTTTTAGGTTTCAGCCGTAATTTGGGTTCTCTTCGGATGTTTTTTTTCCTGTGTACATTAATTCTTTTTTTATTCGTCTATTTACGGTATTCCTGTGTTTTATTATCTTTTTTTCGGACCTATTTTTCTGTCTCTTCGCACTTTATTGTATAAATGTTATTATACATATCGATTTATGTTGTTTTTTTTAAATAATGTTCTCTACCTTCGTTTATTGTGTCTGTATTTTTCGCATCTTTCCTTTTATATTTTTCATCGACTCGTGTCTCTACTCTCCGGTGAATTTTTTTTGTCATATTTTTAGGTTATGTGTGTCAATTTAATTTTTTATTAATTCTCTGTTTGTTGTGTGTCTTATATAGATCAGTTTTTTATTTATCCTTTTTTCCTGTTCTTTTCGTTTTAATTTATCCCTTCTAAAGTTTGCAATTTTTAAATTCTTTCCTATTCTTCGTCTTTCTAGAAAACGAGAAAACGCGATGTTTGACAAATCAGCTTAATTTTTAAACGCAAAGTAGTTTTTGCAGTAACTGTCTGTAACATGCATATCCAGAGGGCAAATCCGTAGATTAATAGTGCGACGATTCATTTTCACGAATGAATATACAGAATCGTTGACGAAAGGGATCCATAGGCACCGAAACCACTGGAGGATTAAACGTGAGGTCGTACCGTATGTGTACTTTGCGTGAATAGTGTACAGACTCGTTTCTGATGATTATTCGCTCGGCGGAGATCTCTAACAGCGCGCTCTCGCAACGGTTGCAACGTAACCCAGCAGCAGCAGCAGCAGCAGTAACCTAAGCACCATTAGCATCGTAAATAATCCTCAGGCTACCAAGCTGGCTGAGCACGTCGATCCTCCCGCCACTGCTTCTTTACATTTCCCGCTTGTCCTGTTTTTTTCCCGTAACTAAAGGTATTATCACATTGAATCAAAAAACACGAAGTTATGAAATTAAGAAGGTTATTAAAGTTATATCATTAATCTATTTCACGATTCCTCGAAATTAAAATTTGCATCATGTATTTCAAGTTTAATATTATCGAATTCAACAAAATAATAAAAATTGTCTCTACGCGAAAATGAATACTTCAGACATCCGACAAGCGGGATATCTACGTGAAATAAAAAAAAAAAGTTTGAAATTCGTCATAAAAAGTAAAAATAGAATGGACATTGCAAACATTTTATTTTTTTTTCTACGTTGTGAATATACCCTAATGATTGCGTGCGGATAAATTGCATCAGCATGGATGTTCATGACGCGCGCGGGGGAGAGTATCGGCGAATGCATTTTTATGTACACAGCATACATAGACCTGCTGTGATGTTTGCCGATCAAACAGACTTTACAACGAAAATCGAGAGTTGCAATGGCCGCGTACCCTATGCCTCATCCTTTTGTTGACGAAAGATATTGAACTATCGTATAAAAACCTGCGCACGACGTTTGAGCTAAATATGTAGCTATTGTATCCGATAAAAGGGACAGCGCCGCGTCCACTTCGCCTCGACCTCGGGGCATCGCTCAGTCGACGTTGCTATCTTGGCTCGCCACTGCACGTATCATACAGCACTTGTAAACTATATATATATATGGCATCGATGTCACACGAAAATTTGCCGAAGCTCACTGAGAGTCCTTGTGAAATACGATTTGCTTTAGAATTTCTCGAACTCCGTTGCTCGATACATGTCTCGAGAATTTTCAATGGTGACTTGAATAAATTCACGTTCATTCTTGTATTTGCGTCGGTGTTACTGGCAGCGATTCATGAGATATCAATTTAACGATGTAGAGTAGACGCCGAATGGCTGTATACGAATCTATATGTAGTTTGGAAGCATTGAAAGGATATGCGAATTGTAAAGATTGCACTACGGTAGACAGGGTTGGGTATGTTGTATCGTAGACCTGCGGGGGTCAAGGTGCGCATTTACGATCATTAGGCATCACGAGGAAAAAATGGAGAACCGAAAGGTCGAAGATATCTTTGCATTTCTATCTTCACCGAGGCGTTCCATTATCGGGATAAATTTCGGCTTCGGCTTTCGGCTTGATAGTAAAGTCGATACGAGAGGGTGGAAACATACGTCCAATGAGTGGCACGACATGTACCTGGAGACTAATTTCGTTGCGGAATTAGATCCATGCTGCTGCGGAACATGTGTGGACGATAATAGAAGTGACACCAGTGGAGGTCCTATCAGTCGTTACGACAGAATCAGATACTTCTCTTGTTATCTCTCGCATTTCATATGACAAAGCGTTGAACCGATATACAGTCCAAGCTCCGTATTCTTAACTCCCTTTAACTTAACCGATGCTTTATTTTAATTCGTTACCATGACAATGAGTTCCTTTAACTGTATTTCCCCTGAGTCCGTTTGTCCCATTCCAAGCGGAGCCTATTTCGTAAAATGTAAACTGCGCACGCGCAGCAGGTACAAGGTGACTTAGTACCTACGGACGCGTATGCCCCTCGTTATCCCTATTCGCAGCAACTGACCGGGAGTAGGGACGATAGGGGAAATACAGAAAAGGGAACGGGTCCGGTCCCGTCGAGTTAAGAATACAGAGCTTGGACTGTACCAAGTACAATACATCTAAACCTCATTTGTAACATCGGTCCGTTCGAATTGACAAGTTGGGTCTGAGACCACATCGAAATCTCTAGAGAGTTTCATACGAGACCATAACGGAGTTAATCGATACACCGAGAAGTGCACCGTACCTATGCAATTTTGACTTGGCGAGTACCCACCGTCCAGTGGTCATGCAGTTGGAGGTGGCGGTTGTGGAGTTAGGAGAGAGAAATAGGCTCAGGCGTTCGAGTGGATCCTCGAGTTAGCAATGCAAACTAATCGCGACGGGGTCGTGGGCATTGCCCGGTAGCGTCGACGATCTATCGAGAGCGGTCGTTCCATCCTCGTGCTTCGGGTAGTGCTGCTGCTGGCACCAAACAGTGGCCGGGCCGGGTAATGGGATAGCTCCGACCACAATACACCCTTCACCGAAGCGGAAGAGAAACAAGGGAACGGCATTACCCGGGGAAACGCGACGGGATTCCCAAAGCGAGCTTCAAGAACCACCACCTATAGTTTCGTACACGTACTGTGTACCAACTGTACGAGTGTACACACTAAGTATAAACGTGTTGGGAAACATGAATACCCATCAGTGTTAGAGAATTCTCCCATACCATAGGAATATACAGTCGAACTGGAATACATGTCGAACAGTACTATAGGTTTAGAAGGGTTACGTTAGGGTTGCGTATGCCCACGACTCTGATACAATCATCGCTACACTGAGTCTACTTGGTACAAGTATGGAAATACCGAGTAAGTGGAGCGTCAACCCCGCTTCGATCGACGTAAAGATGAGGCAAAGACGATCTCCAATATCGTCCATACCGTACGGAAGCAATAAGAGCATTCAAATCACAATGCATTTCGTATCTATCAATGAGACTACTAGAGAGACTGTCGACGTTTGGCTTTACCGCCTCGATCCTTCGTTCTCTCGTTGTCGAACATCAATGATGTCAAAGACATGTTCGACATCAACAATATTTCCAAAACCCTGAATTACAGGGAATCTCCTCTGCAAACACAAATGAACAGGTTGTGTCGCGAAAGATTTATCTTCGCTTCGTGTCTGATATATTGAAATCTGAAGAGCCGCATGTGTGTTAAGGTAATCGTTAAGACTGGATATTCCCGATTGGTAGAATTCGGACGGTATCCGTACTTCGTAACGTTTCATACTCCGTCGATCTTCGGATGTTCTGAACTGAACGGAAGCGTCGCTCCTAGAAACTCCTTTCGACACATTGTTCTACCCTTTGCATGGACAGGAGTTTCTAAAGTATGGAATTGAATGGTGGTCAACGCTCGTCAAGCGTGGATCGTCGGGGTACCATCGTGGATCGAGCGTGTGATCCCTGATGAAGAGACCCACCGTCGGGCGGGCCTAACCATCCTTGTGTTCGCTCTCTCGCCCACGGTTTGCCATCAGCCCATCCCTCTTGTGCCTATGCTTGCTACCTACTATCTCGCCGTATTACCGAAACGCCCAGGAGGGTTCCGGCGGTCCGCCAGTAGTCCAGTAGCTCAACGAGCATCCAACGGCTACCCCTACCGAATTGCAGGTGCTGGACGCGCTATGGTGTCGATACGACCAGCCCTCCGTTAGACGGCTTACGAGGCAGTTACCAGGTCGTTACCATGTGGATGGTCCGCCACTTGTCTCGAGAGGCTACAACACAGCATTAAGCCCTTCTGATCGCGGGACTATGGAACCCTCCTGCCTCTTCCCCTCTCTATGGCTTCGTTCTGTCTCTTTGTCAATATTTACCCCAATCCAGCAATGGAAAAAATGAATCAAAAAAAGAATCCATATCAATGGATGATGATGTTGAAAAAATGCAATGGATCCAAATAAGTGACAATGAAATTTCATTTGCGGCCTCAATTCCGATCTTCGGACTTTGAAGACTACCTGTTTCAGACTCAGCTGTAAATACGGAAGTAAATAGCACCAGGCGGTGCGGATCGATCCATACCTCAGCATTCCAAATTTGACAATCGACAAACCATTTAGAATGAGTTGAGGTTTCATAGGGTTATTGCATACAAGGTTGCAATTGAAACATTCAAGTGTTAATTGCATTGCCTAGAAAGTGCTGTAGATTCCAATTTACAAGTAGATAGGGAAAAAGGGAGTGAACGCGTCGAAGTGAGGCAGTGGAGAGAAGCGTCTAAGCCCAGGCGACTCCTGCACCGTACAGATAAAACAGAGCAGGGCATCCGAGCAAGTTAAATGCATCCGAGTGGCCAGTGGCCAGCAGCGCAGAGGCCGACACCGTCGAGAGCCTCTTAAATCACGAGTAATCATTTCTGGCCACTCGTGCCGTTCGGACCCCCACGGGATCAGGCAACCCGCGTCTCGCCATTCGCTCTCTCTTACTCTCTTTGCACCCTACGAACCTCGCTGCAACGATGCAGTCCATAGTAGTATCTTGCGCCCGATCCTCGTCTCTCATTCTCTTCACACTATAGTACTCTGGGCTGCCCACTCTTTTTTATTTTTAACCACCTTGCGCACAAGAAAATCTTCGTTCTTGCAGGACGTAAATTCATCGTCGAGTTAACTGCCGAGACGTGCAGAATTTATTTACGGTCGAAATATGTGGTAGAAATATAAAGATAAGGGAAAAGGCTGCGCATCGTTTTTGTCACTTTCGTAAGGAAGAAAAAAATTGGTTTTCAACAAAATATATTGTAGTTGTCAATAATGAATTATTACGAATCCCAAAATGTACTTCGCGTGGATTTAGTCGCGTCTACGGTTGAAGAGTTAGCGATAGTGTGAAAAATAATAATAACAACGGTTCGGCAGGCATTGTTTGTGGATGTCTACTAATTTATCGAGCTATTGTACAGTTTTGTAGCTCTACAGCTACACCTACGGTGTAATACTTTATCTAGCATGTAGTACCGCGTAACGAAGTATCGCATGTACGCGGATGGGACATTTTTTTCGTGCGCACGCTTGGAAAAAAAATACAAAATAAAACGTTTTTGAGGGCCAAAAAAATGTACCGAGTTAAATCGAGATTCGTTGGTCAGCTACAGTGCGAGTGAACGAACGACTGAAGAGTGAGGTGAAAGAGAATAACGTCGGCGTCGGTGAACGCTTCGCGTCACGTCGCGGTGCTCTGCGTCCGTTACACGATCGACATCATTTGCCCAGAGAATTACAGCTCTCCGTCACTCTAACTAATCCGCTTCGTTACAAGCAACAACGTACCTCTGTCACGCGAACCCCCAACCCGCCCCAACGGTTTTATTCATTCTCCTCTTTGATTCTTATTCGCTCTTTTCGTTTTCCATTTTTCTCTCTTTTTTTTCTTTGCCTGTTGTTTTTGCTTTTCATTCCTCGTTCGCGTGTCTCACGGTGAAAAACGTAAATCGTAATCGAAATTTTCAGCGTGGAAATGACGATTTGAAAAAATGTACGATTTTCATCCCCTTCTCCCCCTCCCTTCTCTCTCCATCAACCCTTAAGTTAGAAATAAAATTCTTGATCATCGCAAAGAACGAAATATCGGAAATACAAATGTGAATTTCCATATCTTTAAGCTGCGATATTTTCAGTAGTAGAGAGCGGTGAAAAATGCACAAACAGTTAGTTTCATTGGAAAAATTGAAGGTTTTCAAAAAATATTTCAAGTTTATCGGCTGAAGCGTTCCTGTCGCTTCGATTTGTCCTATAAGCTGTGTTGGTCGTTAGTAATTGCTGTCGAAATATTAAATTTTTCGAATCGATTGCAATACCAATTTCCTCAATTATTTTCATTCCATCGCATCATTTATGAGATATGGACGTTTTTATTAAATTGCAGATGTTACAATTTGCAAAGTTTGTCAAACAATTTACCGGGTTTTGTCGAAAAGACATTCAGCGTTAAGACACTGGCAGACGCCATTGATGCATTTCTGTAACGAATTATCAAAGTAGGTAATCATCGACAGCAATGCAGTTCGATAAAGGAATGTAAATCCAGGATACGCACATGACCATCAGGAGAACATATTGTACCCTCTGCCGCGGGACCTGACTCCTTGCACCACCATCCATGTTGAAATGTCGACCAACCTGTGTAGTAACAGCTCATTGCCGTGCAAGTGTCAGCGCTCGTCTATTAATTAAAATAAAGCATCAAAAAACTAAAAAAAAAAGTAAGTAAATAATGAAATTGAACTAACTTCGCATGCCCAATGAAACCCTCGACTCTGGCATTGTTCGTGAGTATTCACAACGTCTCCAGGTAAAAATCTTTGCACCGGAGGACCCGGGGGATAAACTGTTGCTGGTTCATCAACGCAATCCACGTGATTTTCCCTAAAGTGTAATAGAAGAGTAAGGAAGTGCCGATTCGCAGCTAAAAGTGTCTCCAATGGGTCTCTATTGTAAAAAGTAAAGTAAAAAGACAAAAATCGATCGAAATCCTTGAGTCACATAAGTTACAAAGTGATCGATAAACGGAAATATGACTACAGTGTTTGCGCTATAGTTGGAAATTCGTAGAATGGTTTATACTAAAGTGGAGAAAATCATGATTTTCTCTATACTATAGAGGAAATCAATAGTCAATAGGTAATAGTTAATATCAATTTTTTGCGCGCTTTTTTATTCATAACTTTTGAAGCAACGTAAAAATTTGGAGACACGCAATTTGTAAGAGTAACGTAACTTTTATATCCATGTAAAAATTTGGAGACACACAGTTTGTAAGAGTAACAAAACTTTTAAATCCACACAAAATGTTAGAGACACGCAACTTTCTAATCTTTGTAAAAATTTGGCGGTATTCAGTTTCTGAAAGGAACGCTACTGTCAAAATGGCGGAAGCTTTTGATTGCGTGCTTTTAGTGCAAACCTTGCAGTCACGTAAAATGTTGCATTTCTCGAGCGTTCTGTATCTTGCGTTGTTGCATGATTTCGATGGTTTTTTGTCTTTTTACGTGTCTTTATCAGAGACACTTTTAGGTGTGACTAGGATCGACCAGAAGTAAGTAATTCGTTATTTACTTTTTTAAGAATTAACATTGACATTAACATTTGTTTTCACATTTTTTTCGCAAGAGGATCGTTTGTACCAACAACGTCTCCTTTAGACATCAGATCAACGATGAATGAATGAACGACGCTGATGAATTTTACCTCAAGAATTGTGACAGACGGTTCAAGCTACAGGAAGACCATCGGAGATTATTCGGACCCGGATAATCGTTCGGTTGCATTATGAAACGATGCGATTCGTCGCATTCATCGCCAGTACTTTCATCATGGGTGAGACCCATCCTTGAATGAAAAAGTAAAATAAATTTTAAAAATCGCGATAGATTTTCCATTATTTTTACTCATATGCAAATATTTATTGACGTCATACTCACACGTGGCCTAATTCGTGACTAGCTGCTAAAACTCCCAAGAAACCACCTATGTCACGAACTGCTACGAGCGCTAAGAATTTGTTGTTCCACCGATCGCACAAACTGCCGATTCTTGCGATTCCTTCGTAAAATCGGAAATTCATGTTTTCAGTTGAAACAATGATACTGACTACCCAATGCCGTTAGTCTTACCTTCTAAGTGTCCAATAGAGCCGTCACTTCTTGGACCGATTAAGTAACTGCTGTAATAAAAAAAATATATTTATTACATATCAAAGGAATTCCTCATGAACGGAAAAATGCATACGGCGATTAATGAACATTGAATGTTAATATCAAAATGACTGTTTAAAATTACAAATCAAAATTACTCCGTCATGGTGACGACTATGTTGTATGCCTCTACCGGAAAGTCTGAGGAATATAGACTTAGATCGGTCCAATAACTTTCCATATCTGGCCACGCATCTTCGATCCAAACCTCATCCTCCTCAGACCTGTATTTATTCATATAGGGATTTGCTCCCGAATCCTGTTAACGAAAAGCGAACATTGAAGAAAAATGTGTATTCATGGATGTCTCATGCTTCTGTCACACGCTGTCTTTACTCACTAATCCAATTATTATCCCAGCAATGCGTAGTCTTATTTTAGGATTCGTGACTTGGCGGAATCTCAGATCGACGGCATTCCAAAAGGCTAATTGGTAGATAATCTCGTCGTAATATGCTAAATCATTTAGTCTACAGAGATCGAAATTCAGGTCAATCTTACATTATTAATAAGATAAGACAGAAATTTGCATGTACTTTAAATATAACTGCTGCACTTACGTCGTCTTAGATTGTTCGAAGTCCGTGGATATCATGATTGACGGAAAAATAATATCCTGCATCGAGCGCTTCGATTGCGAGTGATTGGTTTCATTAGATGATCGCGTCTTGAGAATCTGTCCTTCTAAATCTAAAAAAAAAAAAAAAAAAAAATGATTCCGTTTTGCTGAGTACGCGTATTTGATAGTCAAATGAATTTTTGCACCTTTTATGTCTTTACTTTCGCGCAATGACGCTGTGGGTTTCAAAATTACGTAAAGACGAGACCCCAACAGAGTTCGGCTCGTTTCAGTCGATTGGACCTCACGTCTGGACTTCGCTGATTCTTGAAAACGTTCCGGCAACGGACGGATCAGCAAACCACTAACGATACCTTGCTGTAAAATATTACCGACGAGGAACCCAATGCTTCGATCAATTGTATGCCGTTTCTATATTTTTTAGATAGTAATAGCGTTGAAAACTCACGAAAGTCGCGTTGTTGCCTGACGCGTTAATAGCTACAACTGTAGAGAGATCTATGGGGCTGTTAAAAAATCCCGCAACTATTCCTACAAGCTACAAAAAAGAGAATAATTAATTTTTTTAATTGTAGATTTAACTCTGTTTTATACACGTTTTACAATGTAATGGATTGTTATAAATACAAATTTACATCGTCCCGCAACTTTATGTATTCAACTGTTCCATCGGGTTTTGTCGATGCAAGCCACACCGGCGTATTACGACCGGCTAAGACTCCATCCGATGGTTCCAAATAAGCGTTTATTTCTTCGCCAAAAGCGTTGAATTGCAAACGCAATTGTGTAGTCCATCGCTTGTACAGATTGTGCCGTACCGGGGCGACTTCGTATTCTGGTACTGGAAAGTTCCATTGAATACAACTTATTTATTAATACTTATACGGGAACCTTTTGTCCATAACGACGGTAAAAATGTTGATAATACATTTTCGGATCTCAAAGATTAAAGGAACGTATCGGTAAATTAATAGCCATTGGTTAATCCCTTACCGTTATCGCGATGCGTGTGAAAAATATTGGCTATCTCTTCGTCGCTCATCTGTTCATGGATCTGCAAACGAAAAGTCATAATTAAGTTCTTTTTTATTATACCTAACAAAAGATATGATTCAGAGATGGATTAGAAGAGTATTCAATTGTCATACCTTCGCGCATCGCACAAATGCTGTGACGAGCAGAGCAAATAACCCAAAGTTATACATAATTTTGCATGGAATCATAATTCAACTGCCTCTATCTACCAACAATTAACTTCTACCACCCTCACCGTTCCGTTGCTGAACCACTATGCTTTTACCGATTTAAAGTATCTGAAATGCATTCCAGACACTGCATTACTCTTTAGTGCGAAAATTGACATAAAAAAAAACATCGTCACGACATCCGGTTCCGTATTAGATAAGAGTTTGTTTGCAGCAGGCAGTAATAAAATAACAATAATAATTTTAAAGCCAATGCTTTAGATTTTAATGGCTTAGTTCCACGTGCATGAAACATGTGAACATCGAACTCATGCGTCTTCTTTTTTGTTTAATTGTTTAAAATTCATTTATTCGTTGGTCACTGGCGATTGCAATTGCTGCAACAAAAAATTTGCCGACACAAATCGTAAAAATGATAAACCCGTATTTTTTTATCTGCCGGTCCTCCAAAAAAAAAATCAACAAAGTCTCGACATCGAACAATATTCCCAGCGACTAAATTTGACCACTGAACATTCGCATATCTGACGCATTGCAATTTGAAGATTTTCAAAAAATATTTCAAGCTTATTGGCTGAACCAAGACAAGAGATTTGTCCTGTAAGCTGAGTCGGCCGTTGGAAATTGCTGTCAAAATGTTGCATTTTTTAAATCGAAAGCAATCTCAATTCTTATCAATCCATCGCCTCATTTACAAGATATGGACATTTTTATTAAATTGCACTGATACACAATTTGTCAAACAATTTACTGTGTTTTGTTGAAAATACATTCATCGCTCAGACACTGGCAGACGCCATCGACGCATTTCTGTAACGAATTGTCAAATTAGGTAATCATCGACAGAAATGCAATTCGACACAGGAATACAAATCCAGTATACGCACATGATCAGGAGAACATGTTGTACCTTCTGCCGCAGGGCCTGAATCCTGACACCACCATCCATATTCAAATGCCGACCAACCAGTGTAGTAACAGCTCATTGCCGTGCATGTGTCAGCGCTCGTCTATTAGTTAAAATAAACCATCAAAAAACTAAAAAAAAGAACTAAGTAAATAATGAAATTGAACTAACGTCGCATGCCCAATGATACCCTCGACCCTGGCATTGTTGATGAGTATTCACAACGTCTCCAGGTAAAAATCTCTGCACCGAAGGACCCGGGGGATAAACTGTTGCTGGTTCATCAACGCAATCTATGTTATTTTCCCTAAAGTGAGTAAAGTGAGTAATAGAAGAGTAAAGAAATGCCTATTCGCATCTAAAAGTGTTTCCGATAGAGATCCATGAAAAAAACAAACAAAAAACGATCGAAATCCTTTAGTCACGTTATAGAAGTTATAGAAGCCAAAAGCCATAAAGACTTGGCGCCAAGCAGTTTGTAAGAACAACGTAACTTTTAAATCCGCACAAAACCTTCGAGACACGCAACTTTCTAACCCTCGTCAAAATTTAGAGGTATGCAGTTTCTAAGGGTAATGTTACTGTCAAAATCGCCGAAGCTTTTGATTGCGTGCCTTTAGTGCAAACCTTGCAATCACGTAAAGTGTTGTGTTTCTCGAGCATTTTGTATCTTGCGTTGCTGCATGATTTCGATGTTTTTTTTTGTCTTTTTACGTGCCTCTGTCAGATGCACTTTTAGGCGCGAATAGGCCATTTACGTTTTTGAAGAATTAAACATTGACATTCACATTTGTTTTCACATTTTTTTCGCAAGCGGGTCGTTTTTACCAATGACCTTCTTTATCAACCGATCAACCATGAATGAGTTTTACCTCAATAATTGTGACAGACGTTTTAAACTACAGGGAGACCATCGAAGATTATTCGGATCCGGTATCAAATTGGGTTGCATTATGAAATGATGCGATTCGTCACATTCATCGCCGGTAGTACCATCATGGCCCAGACCCATCCTTGATAAAAAAAATAACAATTGCGACAGAGTTTTCGTTATTTATGCTTATATGCGAATATGTATATCGACGTAATCCTCACACGTGCCCCAGTTCGTGACTGGCTACTAAAACTCCCCCGAAACCACCTCTGTCACGCACTGCTACGAGTGCAACGAATTCATTGTACCATCGAACGCACAAACTTCTGGGTCTCGCCGTTCCTGCGTAAAATCGGAAATTTCTGTCTTAAGTCCAAATGATAATATCAACAACTGATTGTTTTACCTTCTAATTGCCCCATGGAACCATCATTCATTTTACCGACTAAGTCATTGCTGTAATGAAAGATACATTTCTTACATTCGAGACGATTTCCGCAGAAACGGAAAATTGCATTTTACGATTCATGAAAACTTGGTAAATAATAGCGAACAGGTTCAGACGTTATTTATGAAAAAACGCTTTATGTTAAAATTAATATAATTGTTTATTACTCCGTCACGGTGACGACTATGTCGTATGCTGCCACAGGAAGGATTGAGGAATGTCTACTTATATTGGTCCAATAATTTTCCATATTTCGCCACGCCTCGTGTATTCTGACCTCATTTCCCGTTCTGTATTTATTCATGTACGGATTTGCTCCTCGATCCTTTTAACGACAAGCGAACATTGAATAAAAATGTATATTCATGGATGTCTCCTGCTTCTTTCACACGCTGCCTTTACTCACTAATCCAATTATTATCCCAGCAATGCGTAGTCTTATTTCCGGATTCTTGACTTGGCGGAATCTCAGATCGACAGCATTCCAAAAAGCCAATTGGTAGATAATCTCGTCGTAATACGCTAAACCATTTAGTCTGCGGAGATCGAAATTCAGGTCAATCTTACATTATTAATAAGATAAGACAGAAATTTGCATGTACTTTAAATATAACTGCTGTACTTACGTCGTCTTAGATTGGGCGAAGTCTGTGGATATCATGATTGATGGAAAAATAATATCCTGCCTCGAGCGTTTGGATTGCGAGTGATTGGTTTCATTAGATGATCGTGTCTTAAGAATCTGTCTTTCTAAATCTGAAAAAAAAAACATCGTTCCGTTTCGTCGAATACCCGTATTTGATGGTAAAAGAATTTTTGCACCTTTTTCGTCTTTATTTTCGCTCAGTGACGATGTGGATTTCAAAATTACATGAAGACGAGTCCCCAACAGAGTTCGGCTCGTTTCAGTCGATTGGGCCTTACATCTGGACTTCGCTAATTCCTGAAAACGTTCCGGCAACGGACGGATCATCATACCACCAACGATACCTTCCTGTTAAATATTACCGATGAGGAACCCAATGATTCGATCAATTTTATGCCGTTTCTATATTTTTTAGATAACGATAGCGTTGAAAACTCACGAAGGATGCGTTATCGCCTTTCTCGTTAATTGCTACAACTGTAGAGAGATCTATGGGGCTGTTGAAAAATCCCGCAACTATTGCCACAATCTGTAAAAAGCGAATAATTAAATTTATGCTACTATGCAGAAAAAGTTTTTTCACACTCATATCGTAATATACTATTAAAAATTGTAGATTTAGCTCCGTTCTATCACTTCACAATGTAAATGATTGTTATAAAGATAAATTTACATCGTCCCGCAACTTTATGTATTCAACTGTTCCATCGGGTTTCGTCGATGCAAGCCACACCGGCGTATTACGACCGGCTAAGACTCCGTCCGATGGTTCCAGATAAGCGTCTATTTCTTTACCAAAAGCGTTGAATTGCAAACGCAATTTTGTATTCGATCGCTTGTACAGGTTATGCCGTACCGGGGCGACTTCGTATTCTGGTACTGGAATGGATGGTTCCATTGAACACAACTTGTTTATTAATACTTTTCGGGAAATCTTTTGCCCATAACAACGATAAAAATGTTGATAATAAATTTTCTGATTTCCAACATTAAAGGAACGACACTTTACAATGAATCCATGCGTTTTTTAATGAACTTGTCTGCAACGAATCGTTGAATGAATAGCCATAGCTTACCGTTATCGCGATGCGTGTGAAAAAAATTGGCTATCTCTTCGTCGCTCATTTCTTCGTGGATCTGCTAATGAGAAGTCATAATTAAGTTATTTTTTATTATACTTAACAAAAGATATGATTCAGAGATGGATTCGAAGAGTATTCAATTGATATACCTTCGCGCATTGCACAAATGCTGCGATGAGCAGAGCAAACAGCCCAAAGTTATACATTATTTTGCACGGAACCATAATTCAATAGCTTCTGATTACCAACAATTAAATTCTACCACTCTTGTCGTTCCGTTGCTGTACCGCAACGTCAACAAATCGCAATTGGCTGGTATTCAAATTTCTCAACAATTTGTCAAACAATGATACAAGTATTAGTCTCCACGTGTATGAATATGCCGCAACGGCATATGGCGTTTTCTATGATTTTACCGATTTAAAGTATCTGAAATGCATTCCAGTCACTGCATTACTCTTCACTGTGAAAATCAAAAATAAAAAAAAAACATCGTCACGACATCCGATTCCGTATTAGATAAGAGTTTGCAGCAGGCAGTAATAAAATAACAATAATGATTTTAAACCCAATGCTTTAGATTCTAATGACTCAGTTCTACGTGCATGAAACATGTGAACATCGAACTCATGCGTCTTATTTTTTCTTTATTTGTTAAAAATCCATTTATTCTTGGTCACTGGAAATTGCAATTACTGCAACAAAAAATATGCCAAAACAAATCTTAAAAATGATAGACTCGTATTTTTTTATCTGCAGGTCCTCCAAAAAAAAATGAACAAAGTTTCGACGTTGATCAATATTTCCAGCGCCCAAATTTGACCACCGACCGTTCGCATATCTGACGCGCTGCAATCCTCGATTAATGAAAGTGCTGATTTTTCTTTTTTTTTTTATGCAAAACCCGGTGTACCAACACGTTAGTGGATTCACTGGATCGAAAATTAAGGGAGGAAAGAAATAAAAAACGTACCCGTGCAGAAATAAAGGAAGTGAGCGTAAATGTCCTGAGCAATCTGACGGGAAGTTGGATTCTTTGTACACTGTGATGCAGACGAGTACAATCCTAAGAATCGTAAGGCCGTATTTTGCATCGTTTTACATGTAAAGCACTGTCGCCATAAGCCCTTCTGTTTGTCAGCGATCAATATATGCCGTTAGTTTGTATAAAACCCCTGGCTAGCGCGAGTTACTATCCCATCGTTCGATGCTCGCGTCCATCCCGATGATTGGCCTTTTTAATACCACATCAGACTAATGGATCCATTCCGCAATCCGATCGCGAATGCTACTTCGACGATGGGTGGAGTGAAAAAAAAAAGAGAAAGGTGAGAGAGACGATGGAAACAGCCACGCAGCACAAGCAGAGAAACGAAAAAGCGAAGGGTAGAGTTTTAAAATAAGCATAAAGTCGGACAGATCAGACGGTTGGGTATTGTAATTATGCTAATAGCTTTGGTTGCCTCTGATGTGGTCTACGTAACGGACCGGCCGACTGATATTCTCCCTTCGCTCTCTTCACCGACTTCTTCTCTCCCCACCCCAACCCTACCGGAAGAGAGGGCTATAAATGTTACGGAGCCGGTTGATCAAACCAACTTTTTTTACTACTTATTAATATTACCTCTCCGGCGAGCAGCGGGAAGCGAGTCCGGCACCAAAGTGCAGACAACTCTCTAGACGTCAACCACTCGGCCGTTGGCTACTTGATGTGCTCGGTATACTTTTCACTCAGTTCAGATTTCACTTCGACAAACGAGAGAAAAAAGTATTTCAGCCGGTGAAACTTAAGTAAGACGGAAACTAGAATGTGTACCTTGGAAACCACCTACCCGCGAAATCTGCGATAACGTTTTCCATGAATTCTCCGCCCAGGCACTCCGTAACTCGTCCTTCGGTCGAAGGTACCAACTTTTTTTTTTTTTTCACTCTTCGCCGAAGTAGGCAAACGAAAGACGAAACGAAATTGCGGCAAGAGGGAGAGATCGAGGGTTGGAACTATATGTAACGAGAAAGAGAGGACAGACTTTTACATCTCGAAACTGAACGAAGGGCTTCTTCTGGTCCTTACCGAAGAAGCCGTAGAGTTCTTGAAGAAAAAAAAAGTTTCTTTCACTCGGGTATCTTTGAGAAAAATTAATAAAGATAATGCACCGATTTGCTGTAGATTTTTTTTTTTTTTTTTTTTTCGTCAAGGATGGATAACTCAACGACGTCGGATTCTCAAAATGCATATTTGATTTATTAGAGTACGTGGCCTCTCGACCGTCTCGCCTTTGCTGTTCTCAAAAGACAAATCAAATTTGCTATGAAAAAAAAATTTCGATGCGATGCAGACACCGGAGAATTTTTAAATGAAATTGAAAAATGTATTTTACCATTTACTATGCAGTGAACAATTTAAATTAAATTCGCGTCTGTGTTTAATTAATGGTTCTTGCGGGTCTTTGCGATCAATCGGATTTAAATGACGAGTAGAGAAGTTTCAAATAACATCGTAGAAAATTCGATGTGCTCAATCGTACGAATGGCCAACAACTTACAACTCAACTTATTCAACTATATATCGGAACCGTAGCAAAGTGCGTTTCTGCGTTATCGAGAAAGAGACTCGAAAGCTCCTGAAAGACAAGTATCGCGTAGACACATTCGGAGCGCCAGATGGACCGGCTTCAAGTAAGTTCCACGCCGGCGGATAGACAACCGAGAAGTTTCGATTCGGAAAATATCGTAGACTCGGGCAAAATTCCATTCGTCTCTTGCACTTCCTCCTTTCTGTGTCCCCAGTCTGTCTTTTTTTATTTTTTCTCGAAACCGCGCGACGTTAAGGATATTATCTAAATCCAGAGGCCGAGTTCTCGCGTGTAGTCGGTATCCACAATCCTTTCCTGTCCTCTGGCGTGAAAGCGGATGTTCGGCAAAAGAACGTCCTATCGGATCTGTCGAATTTGCCGTGGGCATAGACACCACCAGACGAACCCGGGGGTTACGATCCCTTTCGAATCTTCGGATCTCCAGACGACGAGGAGAGTACGAAACGACGCCAATGCCAGGATGATATCGTCTCCTCTGACTGCGAAGGCTCGAAGGCACGAAGGAAAAACGAGTTTCTCGCGCGCCCGGGAGCCCTTTCCAAACGTATATTTATTGAGAGGATATTGAAATTGATGGGCCGTTCGCCTATCTCTTTCTGTCTCAGACATGCTAATCCGACGTTGCGGGAGAAAAAAAAGTATAAGAGAGTTTCTGATAACTCCAGATTCTCTTCTGCGAAAGAGTCTTTTCCTTTAAACTTCATTCCTTTCTTTCTTCCTTTCTTCCTTTCGTTTTTCCGGAAAAATCCCGAAGAAATACGAAGAACTTCACGTCACAAAGACAATGGTCCATCAGAATCGAACTATTTAAATTCGAGAGTCAATAATAATCACACTTTTTTCCATCTTCGCACGAGATAACCGAACAGATATATCGCACGTAATAACCGAACATATATATCGCGTACTGTATTCATCTCACAACAAGTTAAAAAAATATACATTTTTTTTTCGACGCGACAAAAAATGAATGCAGCTGTGCAAAAAAAAAGTGTGTCGTTGTCCACCTTTGATAAATGTGTCTCATAATTCTATCATTATTCTTTTATCAACCCTATACCCTTCGCTGAAGCACTAATTATTATGCAGCAACGATAATCTCACTTTCGCTATTTTTTTTTCTTCATCGTCTCGCCTCTCTCGTTACGTTAAAGGATGCGTAAAAGGTCGTTTATTCGCAGGGCAGATTGTGCATTGTTGTCGTAAATCGCGTTAGTTGGAAGGATTTTTATCAAGTACGCTGTTATACTTTTTTTCGTGGAGGTACGAGAGAGAGGTCAACGAGTACCTTTCTCTCTCGTCGTATCTCTTTGCAAAGGTAATATTTTCGTGACGCCATTACACTTAACCGAGAATAGAGGGGGCGCCGAAGCTTGCTGTACGGAGAACGGGTATAACTACCCAGTTAACGCAGTCCATGGGAAGCTCGGTGTTGGTACGCCGGGTAAAGGAAAGAGAGCAAAACGGAGCAACCCACTGCTGCGGATATCCTGCGACGAGGACGCAGGGAGATGAGAGGACGAAAGATAGACAACAAGGGACGACCAAACAAAATGGAAGGGGTTTGGCGAGGGGGTGGAAAAGGGATAGAGAGAAAGGTGGACGTCCCTGCGGCGGCGTTATAAAAATTCAATTAACTCAGCAGTTTTAATTAATTCCGTATTTATATGATGCGATAAACAGAAACTACCGGCATTTTCCGGTGCCGTGCCTTCGACGACCGTTCGCGAAGCTGACCGTACCCCCGTCGCGTAACCCTTCGCTACCGCGCTCTCGACTGGTCGTTTAATTCCAACCCATTGTATCGCTTTGCCCCGTTCACCGCTACCCCGACGCTCAGCTATTTTCTCCATGGCAATAGCCCAACAGTTGTAGCGATCAGTCGAGAGATTTCCATGTTCTACTAACTTTGGTATGTTTATTTTTTAACGGATTTTCACTATACCGAGCGCTGTAGGACTGGGAGGGGGAAGCGATTGCACTCTGGGATTCACTCTATGCACTTTATGTTGTCGAGGCTTTTTGCTATTCGCGCGTTAACCTGAATGGAGAATACCAGGGAATGGAGTACAATCATCGTTGGACCGGATGTTCTAATACCGACAACTGCGATTGCGCAGTATTTTATTATTGAAAGAAGCGGAAACTAAATTAAAAAAACGTTGTAAGAATAAAACAACGAATAACCAAGCAGCTCATCCTTAAATTGAATTATCTTCAACTTCAGGCCAATTTACGCACACTGATTGATGGTAAAACAGCCAAAGTAATTATAAATCTATCATTTAAATACCGCTTATTTTATTCTTTTTCATCGTTCACCCTTTTAGTAATCCTTCTCACTTCCTCCCGAATCGATTGAGTGGGATCCGTGAAAAAAAAAAAAAAAAATTCTCTCAGCATAGCTAACCCGGCCGTGGGTTCGTTCGGTCGCTCATGATTTCCCGCTTCGCTCCAGCAGAGTCCAGCATCGCTATTAGTTCTGGACTGCGCTGCTGCGCGTGAACTCTGCGCGACTCTGTGCGCGCGCTATGTTCTGCTGGCGTGGCTTCGTGCAGGGGTTCGCGGTTCGCTGGAGAATTGCCTGGTTAATTTCACACTCCCATGATTATATAGACGAAATCGAGGGCATTTATATTCGCAGGGGCATCCAGTGAGAAAGAGGTGGATAGATAGATGTAGATAGGGTTTGGCAAAAGGGTGGAGGGTGTTTGATTGGGTCCGATGTTCCAGGAGCAAAAAAAAAAAAAAAGCCCCGAATTCAACGGTCGCCCGAGCTGACTTCCCCTCCGTCCCACTTGGTTTTATCTCCGTCGATTTTTCCATCTCACTCAATCTTCTCTCCCCTGTATATTTACGTACTTTATATATGTATAGATATATATGAATATATATGTAGGTACATAGCCATTGCTGTACGGATAGTATAGATAATGTGTCCCCGAACGAAATCGAAATGCTCGATCATACGCGAGATTGGCCCATTCTTTACATACTTTTCTTGCGAAAGCTCGATTTTCCATACGGTAGATGGAAGGTGATTTAGTGCTCGGCGTATGCCATCAGCGGACCGGATGTCTAGACACTCTTGAAAGTTACCGGTGCAAATACTTTGGATAACGGGCGAACGAAGGATATAGGTGAGCAGCAGGGATGGATTGGGAGTGAAAAAGGGGCGAATTTGGCGAAGAAAGAAAAAGTGAAGGAGTCGATGAACGTCGGCTTTATTGTCTCAAGGAATATCTTATTTTCCAATGGACGACGTCCAAGTTCAAGTGTAAAAATGTGAATAACACGCCATATTCGTCGGAATCTTATTTATTCAACGAACTTTTTTTTTTCTCCGATGTTTTTCACGATCTTAATACGTCTCGCTGAGACTATATGAGTTTCGTGTATGAAACGGCATAATTAAAAAAAATTAATAACCGTAACTCACTACCGTGGAGCTTTCAGGGGATCTCGTCACCCGAAAAAAACGTCCCAAATATGTAGAAATAATTAAAAGCGATAAGATGTAAAAAAGAAAAATTAAAGTCTTTTAATACGTAAAGGCGTTGAAATACTTTGATCTTTTCAGTATATAATATCGAGAAAATGAGTGTGACGCGGAAATATACGTAAACTAAGATCGAGCCTCCGATGGATATTTCCGGTATTGTTTCGTTGAAGTTAATCGGCACCTTGTCATTTGGGTTTTGATTGTTCAATTCCAAAACGTTAAGGCAAAGTTCCCGGGAATATTATGTGTTCCACATAATTGAGACCACTGTTTCGGCTTCGTGTGGTTCACTGGATTTTTCACCTTTTTTTTTTTTTTTCAATTCCTCGCTTACTAAAATCCCTGGTCCCTCGTCCCTCTCAAAGTTCAACCCTCTATTTTTCCTATTTTCTCTCACTCTCCCATCCGTCTGTCTCCGTCCTGTTCTATCTAACGGGAATCGTCGAAAATCCACCAGCCACGCGGCAAGAGCGAGGGTGGCCATTACAATTAGTCGCCATTATGGGTGGCGCAGCAGCAGCAGCAGCAGCAGCAGAGGCAGCATCGGTTGTGGCCAACTCTTGCCCTCTCTCACTCTCTCTGAATTTCACATTCTGGCTCGCAGTTCACTCCTTCTCTTTCTATCCCGGTTGACCGACCGACCGGTCAGTCTATCATTGCCAACCAACGTGTGTGCTGTGCCCGGCTCTACCGAACCGTTCCGTTCCGTCCAGTTCTCCCCATTCGTTCGAAATGCCCTCCTCCCGCTGTCTCCTCATTCTCTTGACGCAACTAGCGCCCATACCCTTCGATCCTACCCACCCATACCCACTCTTCAACTCAATCCCATCCTCCTCTACATACACACCTAACACACACACACACATCGCAGTTGGCGACCGGTCGCGTTGGCGTAATTACAAGCATTTATTTCACACTAAAAGCCGTCGTTGGTAGGGATGAAGCGGTGTATGGGAACGAGTTTTGGGGGTTGGGTGGGGAGCTATAGGCAATGCGAAGCGAACGAACCGTCCCCCTCCCCCCTCCTACCTCCGTACGATCCGATGGTCCACTCGTCCCCGCATGATCGGGGGCTCTCTCGCACTAGTAGCGATAGACAGCGAACGTTTTCCACTGCTGTCCTGTCCCGTTCATGCGGTCGGCCACTGGTGCGACCTATCACTTTTCAAAAATTGGTCGCGATTATCAGGCATCACCGATACGGTAGATCGTACGGTCAATTGCTTATGTGTATCGGTTATTAGAATGTACGAGAGCCGCGGCATCGATTTGGTACAATGTCGCTGCAGCAGTGTACAATTTCAACCTTAGTACACCGGAAAAAAAAAAAAAAAAAAAAAAAAAAAAATTGGAAAATGATCTCAGGTAGTTTCGAACACCATACGTGTACGCGTACGTTGGCTTCGTGGTCTCAATACGCCGCGTAATATCGTTCGGAATTGCTACTTTTTTAAAGCGGCGTAAAGGATGAATAACCTTTCGGCTGAATGAATAAATAAATTCGGACGATGCTACATTGTGCAACGATCGTTGTTGACAGTATGCGCGCTATTATTAAAATTGATGGAGCGGACAAAACGCTGAGTTCAAAAAAGTCAACACTTTGACGATTACGGTGGGATCGAGATTGGCGTAAAACTTTAATACACTCGCAGCTTTTTACCGCACGAAAGCACGAGAGAGGCGCGAAAGCATCGATTCATATTGTTCAATTCGCCAGCAGATACGGTAGTGTTGCGTTGGGATGGGAGTTAACATCAACGCTTTAATAGCGAGGTGTGTGCGCGCGGATTCTCGACTTCGGCAATGTCGACGATGGCGATACTGCTGGTGCTCCGAACTCACCAGGCACTCGCCTCCCCTCCGCTCCGATAATCCGGATAATTATATAGCTGGGATAATGGTAATAACGAGCCATAAACGAGTTTATCTCGACGGTTATTAAGCCTCCGGATGATGGAGTTTCCTACCAGCGGCTACGGCTTTACATGGCATATCGCAAATGCCGAGCTATGCCACCGTTACACACGCTGAGTTTTTTTGATCGCGCGTTACCTTCGTCGTCGCGTCACCCACGATGGAAAATTAACAACGCGAACTTTGGTAATAGTTAAAATCATCGATTAAATTGAAGATTATCTATTGTCTCAGCGCTTCGAAAAATGATATCTATGATTCGAAATTTTTTTTTTTTTTTTTCGTAACATTAATTGAAAATCGTTTTAATTATCGAAGCTAAAAAACGTATGTAAACGAATCAAATTTATTTCTCTCGATCTGAAAAATCTTGTATCACAAAGTTTCGAAGATATTTTATCAAAGCTTTTGTAAAGAATTTCACGGTAATGTATCGCGAAAGTGAATTGATGGAAGATAAATTGATATGAGCAATTATAACAACGGGGTGAATTTGAGTGTCAAATGATAAAACTGTCCGAGAGTTAGCTGTACGTTTCACAATTTTGACGATACGCGAAACCGAATTTCGAACAAATGACAGGTGAGAGTAGAGTGCGGAGTCTGCCGTTCGCTGTGTCTCTTCAATCATTCATTCAACGCTTCGATAGATTTGATTAGAGGGTAGCGTCGACTGCCGGAAATGCATTCGCACCACCACACAGCACCAATGCCTAAATGACAATAACATAACCCTTTGGTGTTATTTCTCTCGTTCACACAATAACAACCTTCAACGCGCGCTTCAACGGCGACTTCAATTTAAAAGTTATTACGGCTGTGGAGGGGGATGGGAAATTCTATTCTCGGAGACCGGTAAAGGGTAAAAATAAAATTTCTCTCTGCTTCATCGTTGATTTAAAAAAAACTATCAAAATTCAACGGGAGTCCATCGTGGCTTTCTCGGCTTACATCGATACCCATTTCGTGTGAATAATCGTCCCGCCTATATTATTTTTCGATACGCCAAATCGTAATAAAAAAAAATAAAAAAAAATTGTACAGAAAATAAACCGGTCTACAATTTCACAATTACATTTTTACTTGGCTTCCACATCTATATTTGTGCTTCGTACACGCAACTACCGTGCAATGCCGGAAGTATCTATTCACCGGAAGTATGTCTGGAACATGTAAACGTATCGTGTATATAAGCTAAAGGGGGGATGGGGGGCATCGTATGAGGGGTAAGGCGTGTTTGTGGGAATGATGATTATCCATACGTCGGAATTCTCGTATGAATTGATACATTCGCGAGCCTCTCTACCCGGTGAGTGAAAGGCTGACGTGCACCAACATCACTCCCCTCCCGCGTCCTTGCAACGGATCTCTATAGGATGCAAGTTCGACGAGGGATGTATCCGCAGTCCAACGACTGTAGATTTCATGTCAAGCAGCAACCAGCGGCAGAATCCGCGATCCTATCGCACATGTAGCGGAGCTTTCATACGAGGCAACCACTCGTGACTCGTCTTTCTTTCCGTGAATGGTATAACCCCCCGTCTGCTGTAGGGCATTTCATAACGCGAACGAGACCAGTCGCCCCCTGCAGCACTTTCACTAACTCTGTCTATCCAACTGTGTGTCTACCTCGACGTTCTCTTTTCTTCGGCAAACTATATTTTTTTTTCTTTTTTCCAACGCGCGACTGACTCGCTTCGGCTTTTCAACTCAGTCGCGATATATTCCGATTCTGCGGCGGCAGAGAGTTGATCATTTGAGTCTTCACTCGTAATACTTCGCCGTTCGTTGCAACGGCACTGATGGTAAATTCAGTCTCGTTCCCTACTATACATAGTATTACCAACAAATTTTTTTTCTGTATTTTTTATACAACATTTTTTATAAAAAAAAAATGGTAATAACAAGTTCGGCTCGCTACGAACGACTTTCGGTAAGTTTTCAACGGGAAAATAAAAAATTCTTGGCTTCAGTGCCGAAAAAATATTGTTTACTTCACTACTATGTGGAAAGGGTGTTTTCCGCGCGTTTTGCGCGCCTTGCGAAGACACCTTGTGAAATAAAATCGTATACGATACTATTTCGTCTTAATTAAAATTTGTCTTCTTCAAAAACGACGAAATAAAAAAATTTTGTGAAAATTTAAAAAATCTCGACTAAAAAAGCGTGAAATAACAATTAATTAATCACATGTTACAGTCGGGAGATTTCCATACTTAATGTCGAAAAATCGATCTTCTATGACATGTAAATGATTAATTATTGTTTCACTTTTTTTTCAGTCGGAAGTTTTTAAATTTTTGTAAACTTTTATTCAAACAATTGATCGATATGTATATATGCGTATATGTGTGTCAGTATATACGTTTATCCCTTGGAATGGTCCTTGGACATGATTCTGCTGTCTGTAGACTACATTCCCTACTCCCTACAATTGCCAAGTTGCAAGGCAAGCACGGGGACATTAATTTGCCAAACCAGCGGCAATATATTTCAGAGTTTGCCAGCCGAAACAGCCTTATGTTCGCGAGATTTAATTAATAATCGGGGTGAAGGGGGAGGGATTGGATCATGGACCGAGGGGTTTGGGAACGCAATACTGGCGCGCCGAAGAGTTCTTAGTTGGCAGATTCGAGTAGTACTATCACTAGCATCCCTTGCTTTCCTGTTTATACGTATAAATATATGTATATATGAAACTTGGGCTTCCTACTCCTTCCACTCTTAGCCTCGGTAATTGGACCGATACCGAAAACTTGCGAGTTACCTTAGTGTCTGATCGTGTACCGTAACCAAGTTGCTGTGCTCCCGTAGCCGCTACCGTCGTTGCTACTCCTCCACTATGTAATACGTTGTCATAATGCTGTCTTTGCATTTACGGGAAAATGCTTTCGAGAGGTTAGTTAGTTCGCGTCCGTTGACGCCGATAACATAATTCGCTGAACGCAAAATCCTGATAATCCTTTTCAAAATCATATTAACGAAATTCACATTTTGGATTAGTCACGAAAAATGTGTATTTCTCGGTAAATACGGCAAATGACGATACGATGTTAAAAATGAAAGATTTTTTAAAAATAAAAAAAAAATTAAATAAATAAAAAAAAAAAATAACGTCAACTCGTGTTTTTAAAACGAAATCGTGTTTTAACCGCAAATTATTTTACCAGCTATTAAAATTGCAATCGTGCGAAGGATTGTTAGAGCAAACGATTTGTTTGCCGTGTAAAATTTTGGATACTCCCTCCGTGAAGCGGCAGGTGAAGCGTTGTCTTGTTCCTATCAGATTTTATATAATAATAGCTTCCTATGTAGCATATAATAGCGCATAATACGCTAAGGTTTCCCCCAACGAGCTTTCCAACGCGATGCCTTGAGGGCTTTAACTCTCGCTGTTCCCACTCCCCCCTCGAGCTCTGTGTAATTACCGTTACCCACAAACTGATACCCCCGTCCGTGATTATGATATTCCTCTGGCAATGCCCGTCGCTCTCGTCGTTGTATGCTGATTCTGATACAACTAGTTCTCACTTTGATTGCTTCTGGTCGATCGCGTATTCTCCATTGCATGCGGTCTGAACACGATTATCAGAGAATCGCTAATTGCAATAAAAGTTTCAATTGAAACTAATAAATTATACAAATTTAATAAGAAAAATGCATTTTTTTGTCATGAAAAAAAATTTAAAAATTAAATAAAAAATAAATCTTTTCAGACTTAATTTCGATACGCATTCGACTCGTCAGTAATGCTCCGGTTTTCTTAGAGGTTTCTCCTACCTATGAATCTATGAATACTACCGTATTCATAGATTCCCGGATTACAGGAAAACGATAAGCGTAAATAGCACAATTACTTCTTCGTCTCGTTTCGCATTATTTCGTTCTGCTGACGCGACTGCAGTCATCGCGGAAAATAATATTCTACATTTCATTGGTCCCATCAGTATAACTCATCCCCTTATTACCGCCGGTGCATATCCGTTATCCGGCTTCTCGTTAAAACATTTTATTTTTCTCCACTCGAGACGCCAACAACGATCGGTTGAATTTCTACTAAAGCTCCCGTTATTCCTTCAAACTCCTATCTCTGAAGCTATATCTTCGTGGCGCATTATCCGAGCAATAAAGAAAAGTGAAGGTCAGCATGCGGATGTTCGCTGTTGCAACAGCTCCATTTCACTCCCTGGTTGGGTGTATAAAAAGAGACCCCCAAAGCCTCACCTCGTCTCAACGACCATCCCATCCCCCTCGTCTCTCTCATACCCTCATTCTTCGGTCTCTTCGCGACGTAAGTAAATTGCAATCCAAGAGAATCATTATCCGTTAAGTATGGAAAAGATTGGTTTTTTAAAAGAAATTTACCGTTTCTACAGCAAACGCTTATTTTTATAGCATAAAAACCGGGCGAGTCATTTCGTTAAAGTGGTGGCGCAGTCTTCGCGTCTTGGCTATAAAATCTTGACGTTGTCAATTTTCGTTACGTCCGAAATCATAGCATGCTCTGTGCTCAGGAATGTAAAGAACGTATTTGACTCTCATTCGTCTATTATTCCGGTTTTGCCGACAAGAAAGTTATTATGATGACGTTGTCGTCGCCGTAATCAAAAAAACAAGACGTTCTTTCATTCGATCAATTTCTGAGTAACTCAGAGCCATGCAATGACGCGACCAATCTCATAAGCCTCTCATAAAGTACCGGGTATGCGCGGGTTGTAAGGAATCAATATTTAATCATATTGGGTTTCATTGCTCTTTTCTTCGCGTCTACCGGCAGACCGGCGTATTACTTATGGATATATTTTTTTCCCTCAGTTCCTGTGACTCTTTAGTCTACATGGACATTTCACCCACTCGCTTCGACTTTTTTTTTTTCCTTTTCCGCGAAGAACTCCGAAGCCGCGAAAAAGGCCAGTAGAACGAGTCAGTACTAGTCAGCCGTCGGAAGTTCAACAAGTGACGCTGCAGAAACAACGCTGTTTTATCTCTCTCTATCTTACTTCCCTACCGAATCTCCTCGAAGGATCCGCTCTTTATCCTTCTCCGCACTGTCGTCTTGTGTACAGGCTGGAGACCTGCTTGGCGCAGCTGCGAAAGCCCAGAGGACATTCGACGATTAAATCCTCATCGACTCCAAGTCCTACCAATTCCCGGCCATTCCTGTTGACGACGGTCTCCTTACCAAAGCGAGATACACGCGTTATCTCACCTTTGCCTCACCTCCTTCAACGGCTCACTCCATTCACTTCATCTCGCATTCGTATGCAGATGGACGCTCGCTTGATTAGAGGACGCTAACTGGCGCGTTTCGCTATTCGCTTCTGTCGTACATGAAGGCAGAGCGTCAGAGTCTGGATATCTTCTGGATGGAAGCTGCTCCCGTGGTCTCTCCACCCGGTTGAGATGCTGCAGTTCTCTTGCCTGGCACCATTGGTGTTAGAAACATACTAACTGCTTTCCACAATTTCCCCTCCCGCGGTCTCCATCGTCCTTGCGAGGCTGAAATCGCCTGGACTACGCGACGAACGTGTACTACTATAGAATGTAAATTCGTATGGAAATTCGTGGAACCACGGGCTAATGGACCATCAGACCTGTTCTACACAATGTAGTCTACCGATAACTGCTCTGCGAATGTTCGATGCACGATCGAGCATTTTTTTTTTTTTTCACCATTATTTTATTTTACCTTAAACCCTCTTTTGGTATTCAGCGTTTTTCGTTTTTTGTTCGATTGCTTCCCTTTTACATTTTACAAGCTTGAAGGAACAATGACCGGTACTTTGAGAGATAACGTGAGGCACTATTAAGGAATAGCGTCGGCGAAACGTGTCGGTATTAAAGGATGTGGCATGTAAGTGGATAAAGCTTGTTGCAAATGAGATAAAAGTGGTCTCTGATGGAAAAACAATATACATCGATAAAAATGCGTATTATTCAAATTTTTTCAACAACTTTTCTTCGACAAAGAAGTACTTGGATACAAAACCTTAGTACATGCCTTCGATTTACAATTTAGTGGAAACTTTGATACGAGTTGAACTGAGAGAAAGTAACTATTTCCTCTCAGCTTATCGACGATTTTTCATTAGTCAAGATTTTTCGTAGATGTAGGAAACATTAATAATCCGAAATATGACAATCCAATCTTTATCGGTAAAGACTTGAAAAAGTAATCAATATAAATATTCAATAATAGATATGAATTTTTATTCGCGAGGAAAAGTAGTTATATCGCAAACAGCATTCACTTATCAAAAGAGAATGTATCTTCGCGTTGCATGAAAGGCATCATATTCCAATTTGCTTGAAAACAAAAAAAAAACCGAAAACATTCGAAGACCAGTAGTGTTTAATTAAAATTCACGTTACAGTCGGAGATATTAAAACAATAAATCTAAACCGTTTCGAGCTCAATTATCGGCGAAATCTCCGAATCGCTACCTGAGTGAATTAACCGTTGGCTTTCAGTAATCCTTCCATTTTTTTTTTTTTTATTATTATTTTTTTTTTTCATCTCTTTTTATATTTTTTCATTTTATTTCTCTTGACCTATGGCCATTCTCTCTCGGTACAATGTTCTATTTTTCGATACTATCGCAGCTCGCGCATACCTACCGACGATGGAAAATCGGCAGTGCACTGTGTGCTGGTCTTGTGTCACGGGCACGTGCGCCGGTGCCGCAGCAACACGGCTCACCCGGAAATGACGGAATAATTAATGGGCACGTATCAATTAGCCAGTACCTAGCGCTCCGGCTATTCTGCTCACCCTGTCTTCCGCATGCCAACGTCCACTAGCTGACCGGTCTCGAACCCTGCCAGTTTTTAATCGGTGGTCCGCGGGACCCGTTAGCCATTCCGAACGGCGAGTGGTCAGTGCCCGGCCGGCCAGTGGCCTCGTTTCCGTTAACCGTTAACTCTATCCCTGTCTCTCTCTCCTTTTCTCTCTTCGTCGCACCGCGATCAAAATCTACCAGCCAACATCCCTCCCGGGCTCTGATCGTTTCACCTCACCGCACCCTTCGCGAGCTCCACTGTAGCCCACTCCGCTCGTTCTATGTTTCGCTGCGCGCTCCGAGGCCGCGAGCTCACGAACAAGCCTCCCCCTATTAATTACCGGAGGCTCCATCAATTATAATTCCCGAGCGTGTGCAATTTTTGACACGCTAACGTATCGCCTGCGCAGATGTCGACTGCCCGCGACTCCTCTATATGCGAAACCGGCACGTCAAGCTACCGAACTCTCTCGCTCACTCCACTTTCAACCGAGTCATGGAGAAAAATATTGTCGTTCAACGAGAGGTCAACGGGTCGCGCATATATATTCTGAATAGTTTCCTTTGCATCGTCAATGCGTGTGTGTGTGTTTTTTTTTTTTATGAATTAATGTTTGATTGGTGATGATTCGGCCGACAATCAAGCCTCTTAAATTTCTTGGAATTACCAAACAATTTCACCTCCGCGTAGTAAATAAACTATACGATACTTAATACGGTACTTAAAATTTCGTTTCGTCGTTCGGCATGAGTAAGGATTTGGTTTCTACCCCTGTTACTGTTCCTTGTTCTTCTTGTTGCTTCTTGAAGATGCTTGCGTATTGTGTGTCGCCAAAGCGGCAGGAAACCGGCGGAAGGAGTAAGACAGCAGCGAGAGCGCGCGGGCCGGTAAGCATCTCGCGTTTCTGCCGCACAGCCGGTGCGAGTAGAGCTCGCGCTAGACCGCCGGCGTTATTTATGGGGTTTACGGGGTCTCGGTCGACCGCAAAGCGCAAGGGCGTCGGAAGACACTGCGCCCTTGAGGGTTTCTCTCCTTCAACTACCGAGGGTGTAGGACCTCGTGCTTTTCCATTCCCCTCTCTCTCCCTCCCCCAATCCGAAATAGAGAACGCTCCCGGAGGTCTTGCCAAGTGCCAAGTGCTCCAAGCGAGAAGGCGTTACTGCTTACTATCTTACCGCGAGGGTCCACCGACCCTAGGCACCCGACGGGCATACGTTTTCACCGTGTATTGTTAGTCTGCGGTCGCGTTTTCCGAGCCCATGCACAGGGGGCTTTACTTCCCCTCCCGTCCCAAACGGAGACAAGATAGCGGATGCGAATGCGCACACTTTGCCAGTTTACGGTCTTACTAGGTAGGTTAATGCATGACTGCAGAGAGGGGGGTGGGAGGGGGGAGGACAACAAGTTTAGAATTATTTCGGCATACGTTTCCGTTTTCGTTAATTGTTCTCTCATACGTGAATCAGCGGGTTGAGCTTAATTTTTTTTCTTCTGAAATTGAAACAATGATAATGGAGACGCTTTGATAGCGGAGGAATAATTAGGAAAGTCATTTCGATCGGAGCTTTAATTTTTGCCGATTTATTTTAAAATAGATTATTTTTTTTATAGACGTCGTATGAAGACGACCGAGAGATCGCTGATTCCGAAAAATGACTAAACTCAAAGGATGAAACGCAGTTTTTGCAGACTGGATTCTATAAATATCCACTTCCGGTTCTTAATTATTAAAATTAAATCATTAATCTGCAAAGCCAAAAAATTGGCTAAAAATAATGTTAGAAAAAAAAAGTGAAACACGATGGAATGAACTTATATCTGCATGCGGCAATAGCGGCAAAAGTCTGAGCATTAGATGAGAAACGACGAAAGGCGAAAAGAACGAAGGATACGAGAACGTCGAATTTCTGTGAAATAAAACTTGGAACCTTCTGTTTGGTGAGTGACTGTGTGCGGAAACGGCAATAAAGCACTCGTGTCTTCGAGAGCCCTATGCTACAGAATTCGTAAAGGCTGGAGATAGGACAAACGTGTACGTTAGGATCTTCACGAAAGAACGGTGAGTTTTGTGGAAGAAGCCTCCGCCGCTCAGGTTGATATTCTTGAGGAAGAGACAAGAAATCCGACAGAGTTTGTCGAAGAACTGGATGGGGATGGGGAGGGGGGAGGGGGCCGAGGAAGAGGATAGAATGGACGTGCAAGAGAGCATAGGAAGCAATGTATAGGAAGGAAGAGGGTTGAAAGTCGAGAGGGTTTTCAACCCTCCCTCCCGACGTATTCCGCTTAAGCTCGAAATCCGCTTGTTTATACAAACTAAGGAACGCCGGAGATTTCGAAGGACTCCAGGTCCCTTTCCACTGGATGCCCCATGCTGTGTCTGCCACCGATGTCGAATTCGAGAAACGCACCCGAGGCAGAGGCCGTTCAAAGTTCTCTCCCTAACCGGGATGAAAAAAAAACTTTTCTTCATAACCCGACGAGCCTTGTTAGGGCAAAAAGACAATTTCGGAAGACTGATTTTTGTCTTCACCCGCCCTTTCGTTCGGAGCTTTCTTCCGCTGTCTTACACTAATTTCTTTGGTCCAATCCGCCATTGGTGTATTTCTAACATCGATGCGCGCACAATCATTTCATCAATGATGGACTAGACGATTACCAAGTTGGACGCATGGATCCGATAATTCGTACACATTGATTCTATTCATCGAAGTGCGAGAGACAACATTTTGCAGACATTCATAACAGTCAATTTGCATTTATATTACTGTTCGACGATGCGTGACCGAATCTAAAGGGCGTTGTTCACGCCAAACCCCGTCGATTTGGGCAGCCCTTGCCCCCCCCCTCCCCACCCTTTCCCGCTCTTTTCCGTGGCCGACAGTCGCACCTCGCACCCCCCCCGAACACTTTAAACGCTCTCGGGGACCGGTGGATGCTTAATCGGATGGAATGATCGTAGAGTGATGTATATATACGCTACAGTACAATTTGTATTGGTAAGCTATACGTTATAGTACCTATCAACTGCTAAGAAACAGAAGGGCGTAAACTGCACCATTAAACGTGTGAAACAATGTAGGATACGCCATTTCTGTTTCTTAGCAGTCGATGTATCCACTGCAAGGGTAGAATTCAGTCGACCGGTTCACGGTCCGTCTGTCCCTGGTACGGAGATAATTTTATAGCCGTTCACTCGCTCACTTTCACCCCTCCAAACGCATTTTGCGTGCAATCCGCGCGAACTTTCACTACCGCCGGTGGTCTCTCTTCATCCTCCTGTCTCATTCAACATAGCTTGGGGGGGAAGGCAAGCAAATTCGCATGAGTTAATTCGCCATCTGATACGCCAGAAGTCGAAGTGTCACTTTCGACGTAACAAATAATAGAATCCAAACGAACGAGCCGTGAAAATGAAGAAATTAAAAGAGAACGAGGGTTGGTGAGAGGGGAAAACACGGGCATTGGCAGAAAACGAATTTTCAACCCCTCGGGCCACGGAGAAGCGAGTCGGGGCAATTTGCGAAAACTCCAAATTTTCGCAACACCGCCACTTCGCCGCTCTCTGCTTATAATTGCGTAGCTTGTATGTGTATTCAGTGTATAATACGATCAAGAATTGCAGCTTTCTTCTTCCGAATTTTTCCTACGCGATATGATGACTTGATAATGTTGTTTAATAGACAATTTCCCGAAGTTGTAGGTGTTGGTATGTCTACGATACGGATGAAATGCGAGGATTTCAAATTTCACTGAGTGAAGGGGAATTGGTGAACAGGACAATAGAATAACAGGATGGGGTCGTAGCATAACAGGGGTTGAAGTATATCCCATCTTCATATTTAACACGAAAGTACCAGAAATATAATTAATTGAAAAAAAAAAAAATCAGCTGTTACCCGTCAAAGCATTAACATTGAAACAAAAAATTGCAAAAAAAAAATTCTTTGCGTAATCCTTATAAACAGATCACATTCATATTAGGAGTATTTGACATCGATGTAAAACACACGGGAAGCGATGGCAGGTAATGTTTGGGAAGAGAGAGTGATATGCAATGCGAAAGGTTCCGGGAGAGAGTTAGACGAGGAGTTAGAGAGATAGTAAGCAGAGCAAAGAAGAGAGAGCTTCCGTTAGTGATCGATAGTAATTTACTTGTCAAAACTTTCCACAGGCTCTCGCAGGCTCACCGTTGACTGAGGTAACGAATAAGGGCGGCGGACCAGCGAAATGTTAGCGGAACGGCTAGGTTAGGGGGAGGTTAAGCGAGCGGGAGAGGTTAATAAACCCCCATCACGCATACCTAGCGTCTTCTGGACTGGATGGATAATATAGCCGCGTCCTCGGTAATCAGGCTTAAGCCGATGACGCGAGACGCTTCGGCTCTGAAGCTTCGAGCCGCACGAAATCCTACCGCGAAAATCTTGGGCGCGTTATACTCATAGACTCTATGATGTGCCGATCTGATTATCAGAGGGGTAAGTTCATCGAAAGATTACAATTCATCACAGTTCATTATGCGTGCAATGAACATCGAAATGTAACAAAAACATACAGAAAACAATGTTACAGTTACGATGAAAAATTAAAAAAAAAATGTTAAAAAGAAGTAAAAATCTCCGGAGATTATGAGAATTTTATATTTTTAATTCTTATGATTACACAACAGGCATATAAATGCCTTGATTATAAAAGCTACGAAGCACTGGAAGTTAATTTACTCAAAACCCGTTTACGTAACGAATCTTCAATGTTTATTAACCAAAATCCTCGTCTTTCATGTGTGTTTAAAATAGATTTTCAAGCTCATTCGGGGTTGTAATAATCCTCGGATGAGAGTTTCGTAGATGGGATAGAAACGACGGATATAGTAGGGTGAAAGGTAGAAGGAGGATATGACCAACGCCTCTATAAAGCACCACGAGGATGTAGTTTCACGTAATTGCAGGGAAACATTCTCCGTTTTAGCCTGAACTCCGTTTGCCTTACCGCGCCTTAAACCAGCCCCGCTATACTACGGTACTTCTAACGTTCAACATTATATCCATATAAATGTACTATGTGGCAGTTAACTACTTGTTATCGCGCACGTTTCTACACATAATATATAAAGCAGAACTTGTATAAGTGTCGTAAGCTCCGCATACGATCATATAACGTGGGAAACAAAAAATGGAATCCCCTATATCTTGAGAACTACTTGAGCAAAGCGATGGCCAGTAATTAAGAAAATTCAGATTTTTGTACCCCAAACTTCACGAACTATTTTGCAAACTTTAAAATTTTAGAGTCTTCGAAAAATATCTGTAATGACTCGGAATTATGAAAATGTTGATAAATCGGATTTCAAGCAAAATAAAAATTACTTGGGCTGAAGGACTTCGGTCGATGGCCAATTGGCAGTGATCTATAGTGGTCTCTAATATAATTAGAATAGTAAAACTTCCAGCAATGTTTGTAAAATTTTGTGATTATTGTCAATAAAGTACGCTTACTACTAAAAATTACTTCAAAAGACATATATAATTCTTATTTATGCGATATATAACAACTTTTTTTTTCCGACGATTCCAAAGTGCAACCAAAATTATCCGTATTATTGACGTTAGCGTGCCTCGGAATTCGCGCCAAGCGGAAGCGCGACGTCCCACTATGGCACGTGAGAGCAGAATTTGACTGCGACTCTTGGACGGATCTCGACGGGCATAGTCGCGGGTCACGAGAGTACCACAAGTGCGAACGAAAAATCCTATCTCAGGTATGAATATTCAAGGGTGATAAATAAAATTATGCAGACCACTGGTGCACAAGTTATATGTATACCATTACCACGCCGCACTCCGCGCTGCCAGTGCAAAAACAGATGTGTATACCCGTTCGCCAGTATGAAGAAGTCAAGTGAGGTGCTCGGGTACTTACACCGCACCTACGTAGGTGCGGAATGTTAACGTTACACAGTATTTAAACGCGTTGGGCTGCTGTGAGATTGGAATTCCGGTTTTCCGTTTTGGACTCAAAAAGAGATTGTCGGTAATAGCGGTGTGCGCTTTACCATACAATTCTTATCAATATGAAAGCCGAGTATTCTAAATCTAAAAAAAACGTATTCTAAATTACATGTAGTCTTGTAGGTTCAACTTACCAAGCAATCAGGTGTTAAAGCTAAATCCTCACGCCGTACTCGACGCGCGGTCAGTTTTAAGGGAGTCTCGACTCTCTCTCTCTCTCGTTCGGAGTTCGGATTAAGGAGGGAATAATTACTCCGAAAATTATGCAAACACACGAAAACAGTAATTTTATTAGAAAACACACGCGGAAAACAAAAGAACAAATAAACAAAATGAATTAACACGCTCAGTGACAATAATCTCGCTCGCCCTCGTGGCGCTCTCGATTGTACGGCTTTCGATAGCCTCGCGACTCTGCGATCTCTCTCTCGTCTCACTCTCACTCACAATATTTCGCTTCGACGGTCTCGACGGAAGTGGACTCGGCCAACTCACCGGCACGCGTCTCATTCTCTCGCTTGCTCGTTCGATTGCGCGTTTTCGCGTGCGTGTCGCGTCGGTACCGTTAACTCGCATACTTATACTTGACGCCCTCGTCTCGCGCGGGTTTTTGGAACTTAATTTTAAGGGCCTTTAACACATGTATGATGTATAGGTACTGTTTGGTCCAAAATCATGAGTGCATCAATAGCGATTCAGCACTCTAGCGATGAGGTCGATGGCATTCTCGTAGATCTAAGATTTTGGAAGAAGTCCATCCATTCCACCCGTTTCTTCGTCAGGTGCGATCGATGGGATGAACACTGACCCCCCTCTCTCCATCGTTTCCGCATAATCTGGATTTCCGTCAGGCTTCTCGGCAGCTTCTGGAAACCGTCGCAGCTTCTCTAGCGTTCGGATCACGTCTTGACCGCTTGCAACAGCGTCTTCTTGGGGATATCCTTCTATCTCGCTTATTCGCTCATGTCTCGATCGCGGTATCTCGTCTTGTCGATTCCGTACGTTCGACCGAACGGCCTAGCAGTCTGGTGTCCGCGCGAAATCCTACCGAATCCATTGCTCGACGTACCGTGAACGAGTTTGATTGTCCATATTGTCCGGGGCAAGCGAGTGGCCCAGTGGAATTGATTGAGTGAGCGTTAACTCATGGTGATTTTCTAGGCGCTAACCGGATTTTCTGCCTTTCTTTATTCCGAACTTCTCGTCTCTTTTTTTTCAACGGTATTGATCATGGCGGCTGATGACACAATGCTTGCAAGAATTTCAGTTCTCCTTTTTCAGACCCTTTCTTTTCTTTTTTTGATTCGACAAACTATATAAGAGGAATTGTAGTTTTCCAGAAGGATTTAATACTCTTAAAACAAAACGGTATTTTTTTTTTTTTTCAAACACATCGTTTAGGTTGGTTTAGAACGAAATTTTACATTGCCTCAACAGTCAAAAGTTGCAGCGAGGTATACATAAAACAGTTGTTCGTAAATAAATACGAAAAGCAATAACGAGATGCCGTAAGTTTCAAGAAAATCGCAAAGCCATAGGAACTACGACTCGAAGAACCTTTGCGAGTATAGAATTCTCCGGGTACATACGTTTTGCGAAAGACCTGTGGGATATGCAGTACAGCAGGATCTACTTCTTGCTCGACTTAACGCGCTGTTCACCGGTCGGCATCGTAGCTTTCAATTATCCCGTGACACACTACGACTATCCCCTTTATTGCGTATTCCGTCGTTCGCGAAAGTCGTTCCGTCCATTCAGTTTACTGGCGTTGTATCTAAACGACCTCCCACCATCTCCATCACGGGATAGTCTACGGTTGATAAAGAGAGTATCCCGTGTACTCCGCTTTCGTGTACTGCCGGGACAACTCGACTTCCCGCTCAGGGATTAGTGACTGGTTTTTCGAAACGACTTTAAGGTCCTTTCAAATGGAATCTCATTCAATTTTTGAAGATTCGCGGTTTGAACGAAAAAAAATATTTCAGCCGAAACTGTTTTCGTAATTTCAAACGTTAGATCACTTACGTCTCTTTTTCACGAATCGCCCCGAAAGTTTCGACGCGACTGGTTTTACGCTGATTTTATGAGCGGCGAATAAAAAAAAAACAAATTGCTCGACACTTCAACGTACATTCGCAAGTCCGTTGAAACTATAAGTCACTTCAAATATATTTTACAATATTCGAAACTATACGCGGCTGACTTTAATTAGCGTTGAAAGTTAATTATCGTTTTCTCTGAAACTTCTCCACTCTCGTATTTTCGTCGTACTACGAGCACTTGAATTTTTTACTATTTGTTTTTATTCCCTCCGTTGGTTTGGGTGTTCGAGCAAAAAAAAAAAAAAAAGCCCCACCGGAGAATCGACCGGGGCACCGATATTCTTGCTACGAGCGAGAGAAGCAAAGCCATACCTTGGCGTGTAGCTCTCGAGTTGTACATGTGTATGCATTTACATTTACCCGTCATGACCCCGTGCGTCCCGAACCAAAGGTCGAAATTTATGCACACCGGTCCGTCCCTCTAGTACATCGTATATACCATGTCTCCGTTCACATATACAGACTCTATCTAACGACATATATACACGATGTTCACTGCCATCGTCTCTCCCATGGGACTTCTCTAATTCCCGTCGCTGCAGCCCGCTGTCCCCCATGCCTCCCTCCCCCAACTCGTTCGTAGAATTTCCAAGCGAAAACTAACGAATCGAGATTGGCCGTAGAATTCGAACCGACTCGATGCTATCGACTCGCCCTTCACCGCCCCCTCCCCGACCCTCCTGCACTTTCTCACTCCAGCGACGCGAGGGAAAACGAGTGAAAAAAAAGGCAAAAAAAAAGGAAAGAAAAGAACTTTCATGATGGATAGAAAAAAACCATAGAAGAAAGGGAAACAAGCGATGGAAAGAGTGAAAAGTTCGTTGGTGGAGAGATTGGAAAGGGGATGGCAAATTTGTGAGGGGCCTTGGCCCCGTCGCGTTAAACGACGTTAGTCTCGTCTGCGAGTGACGCTGAGCTAGCGATGTTCTGGGGTATACGCAGGGTTTACAGCTGAGTTAGGTATGTTCGGTGGTCCTCGTTAGCACCCTCCCGATGCTGGACCAGCATCAGCCATCCAAACTGGTTCGCTGGCGCTCTTTTCAACATCCCCTGGCGCCGCACCAGCAACGTAGCCCCCGCTCTCCGCCGGTACCCGCACTGAGCAAGTACCGAGCCTCGGCTCTTCGCACATCCACTCGAGATAGAGGAAGCGACTCCTGGGTGCACGAAGGGAGAGAGCATTGGAACAGAAGAAGAAGCGAAAGAGCGAGAAAGCATCGGAACCACTCGAACCTCCACTCTCACTGGAAAGGCAACGACGCCGAACAATCGTTCCGTAATTCTTGCCAATCAAGCGATTGTCGAAGCTAAAACTACTGAGGCACTACTAACAGGGAAGATGAACGACCATTTTGGGATACTCGATGTGTACTTATGTCGCACAATCGTGGAACATACCGCGTCAAAACAATTAGCTGCGCATCATGTTTTTGGATTCATTTAGCTGTCCAATTGTGATCCGTTGGGAGTAGATCATTGAATAGTTATCTATCATAGAGTAGATCTTGCATATGGATTGACTTTTGGCAGATTGGCTTCGTAGCAATGTTGAAGCGACTATCCAAAAGACTAGCATCACGAAGAAACCCTCATTAAAAGAGGGTTAGAGGGGCTGACGTTAGATTTTCCTGAAGAGTAATGTGACCCGATTGGCTTTCTCCCAGGTAAGGCCGCCGTCCTTTCCTGAGGCCTATAGATTCTTGTATAAGATGCTAAGTAGAAAGGGGTTATGTATTACGGGTACCGGTAATATCCTGGATATAATGCACCGTCGGCCCGAGCGCATCGGAGCCGTTGGTATAACACAGATCCATTGCCGGCAGCAAAGGATACCCCATCGTTGATACCAAGGGCCATCCAGAACTCTACAGGCTATGTCGCGGACAGGCTAATGATATCAATCGATATTACAATCAAGTGTAACGCTAGGCGGTCTATAGCTCTTACCGCGGTGGCTTCATCTGCATTTAAATGAAAATCCCACGGGGGAAGCACGGCAAGTGGTTCCGGCCACAGCTTTCGCACCCGGGACCACGAGAGTAGCATCAGGTATTTTTCACGAATTTTTTTTTTTTAATCTCCTAAATCGGATTGTTCGATGAAAATCCTCTTTGCAATATTCATCCGAACAATTCGATATTACAGCACGATACTTTGACGATATTATAACCGGTACGAATCAAATTTTTTAGTGAGCCGATGGAAAAAAAAAATTCCCCAAGGGTAGTACAGTGAAAATAATTTCTATTTTATTAATCATAATGTTCATTTTTTTTTTCGGGTTATTGGTTTTGGATCGATGTTCTTACGATAGGTTTTAAGCAACATTTCCATTAACGGGTCATACCAATAAAAATTATAGAGATACTCGATTGTGAAAAATATTGTTTAAAAATGATAAACACGACAGTTTTACCCGATTGTTAGTCTTTTCTCAGAGGAGAATCAATGTACCCATAAAAAAAGCACGCGGAGGTCATTTGTACGAACTCTTCAATACATTATCGCACGGTTTGCATTATAAAACCGACGATTGGGAATTCGAATATGGGGATCGCTGGCCAGGGTACTCGAAATAGTAACTCGCCTAGTGGTAGCCTCGCACGACCAGAATCTGCCATTAACATCGGCACAGGATTGGAGGGTGAATGTACGTAGGTATAGAAGTGCCAGAGGTGCTGGCGGGTGACAGACAGGTCGCATAATGGAATACTTTTATCGACACGGTCCCCGATCATTAATTATTCAAGAACGATCCCGTGCATTAACCACGAGGCCCGTTTCGAATGCGGCATTGGCCAACACGAGACGGGGATTCAACGATTCACCGCCCCAACGCTTGGATTTGTCCGCGACGCGCGCTTGGGATCCGGACGAACATCGACGTGCCAGTTTTGTGGTCGATGCACGACCGAAATCCCAACGGGAGTGCTTTCGTGGAAATTGTCTGTTCTATTTGCAAATGTAAAGTATATGTATATACGTAGATTTTCGATATATTTGGTAACATAGTTTCCGAATGTGTTTAAAAAAAAAAAAAAAAAGTACCGATGTACGCGGAACGAAATGAAAAATTAATTTTTCACCGCGACAAGTTCCGTTTTCCGACAAATGCATCAACCAGATTAGATAATTATACATATAACTGAATTTCGAATGTTGGGCAATTTATTTGTTAGCGATATTAAGCGCTGAAGTTCATCATGCATCATGCATCACCAACATTTATCGGACATTAGCATCGCTTAAAAAAAAAAGAAGGTTTTTTGATTCAAACGCAACTTGCGACTTAAGAAGATTCTTAATCTCGAATCGAATCTGAAAATCTGCATAATACGTAATGGCGACTGAAACATTGATACTTGTCGGATGAACACCAATCATCTCCGCATAAAAGGCCATTTTATAAGAAACTTTAAAAAGCTGCACATCCAAAACCAGAGCCCTACGAAAAGTATCCTTTTGCAACGCATCTTTCACTGTTTAAATCGAAACCTCAGAATACAATGCATAATTCCTCTTATGCATATGCGATGTGAGTTTCCAAGTGTTTGCGATATGCAAAGAGCGATACAACGGATTCTATTTTGACGACACAGAGCCCTTTGCCGCTGACTCCCGTTGTGGCAGAAATACGGTATTCGATGTTCTCCCTTAGAAATACGATTTTGCGCTCAGTTAATCATGTAAACCGGAAGCATTGAGTAGTACCTCCTCGCCGTGCATTGGGGGACTTGCATGGATCGTACCGAGCCATGCAACTACTGGATGGACTATCGCGTTCAGTTGAATTTCTGCTGTTGTACTCGGCGCAAAGTTACCGGGTTTCTGGCATCGCATCTATCGTGCCTCGAACCAGTAGTCGAGACTGAGCTTTACTCCTACTGCGAGCTCACCGCTCCGGCAAGTTTCTGGCTTACATAGTCCACAGGGTAACCCAATTGCGGGTAGACAACAGCGGCAGTAGAAGCAAAGCAGCAGTGACCCGACAACGACGACGTCGGCGACGACGACGTCGACGACGACGACGACTATGACCACGTCGTACGAAAGCTTTGCCCCATCACCACATCAGTACATAAATAAGCTTCTGGGAGGGGAGAGCTCTCCGTGACTTCCGGCTCTTCCTCAGCCAATTTATAGAGTCTCTCCATGTGAACGCTTTCACGCTGATGATTACTCCGTTCTCTATGCATTCGATCGCGTTACTCGCCTTACAGCCGAAGAATTTATACCGCAATTTTCGATCCGAAAATAGAAAATTTCACTTAAGCTTCTGCTAGGTGACGGATCCAAAACGCGGTAATGTCGGTAAAGCAAATCGAGAAATTGGGGTTACAAGGCGTTTAGGAAGCTCCGACACGATACGTGGCAAATCTATATTATTTATTGGATAGTGAATTAGTGTAAAACGTACCAGACATTCGGATATCCAGTGGATTTATGTGTGACCGAGTTATAAATGTGCATACATCATTCCGTATCCATATCCGATTTCATATTGTCTCACGATTTAATTTTATTTCGTTTCCGGTGAAAATTATTCGGGTGAATTATTTATTATTTTTTAAATCGTCTCAAACGTATCGTGTTAAAATTGTATTCAATTTAAATGACTTTGGTCCATTCTCTTGTTTCTTCCAATCTCGTGTATACGATGTTTTGCGAAATCACGAGACGGAAAAATTGATTAAAATGATGAAAAAAAAAAAAATGATTTCATTTGATCAAATTTTTTCTGTCGTATTTAAGTCTCCGATTATCGTCAGATGTGTCACCCATATCTCGTAAGTTCTTAACCTTAACACGGGGGCGCTTACCTTTGTGAGATATATCCGTGGGACAACTGACGTCGTCTTCGCTGTCGTCGTACGAGAACGACGTCGAGGTAAGATCACTCGATAATTCATAGGGAAACAGTGAACGGGATGCTTTAAGCCTCTCGTTCCGTGTGCATCTGCGAGACGACAGAGAGAGAGAGAGAGACAGAGAGACAGAGCAGAGAAGATATAGGCGTGACGTAGAAAGGAGAGGGAGGGAAGGTAAAGGAGAGAGAGATTCGCTCTCAATGCACCAGCGGTGATGCTGTCGTCTAACAGGTGCCGATAGATATATCATCGTGAGAGTAGTTTCGGCTGTGCGAGAGGGAACTCGCACGCTTCGCAACCTCTTCGTACAATATACTATAGAGAGATGCCTCGACGGTAGGGGTGACGTCGGTCCGTGATGGATCGCTCGAATTATCGTCGACGCAATCCCTGCTCTTGCCTCTTCTCGTCTATACTCCTCTATATAACGTTCTCTGGATGCCTGACGGTGGATCTTTCGACACGCGCCGTCGCATTTCACCCTTCCGTACACACTCGCTACCGCTCTCTAGCTGTATATATATATATCCCGCACCCTCTACCCTCCCCTTTTTTTACCCTTTTCCATCGCTTCAAACACTGAAATGTCATGGATGACTTTTTTTTTTCGCAAACGTGAATAACATGTTTTTTATAATTTTGTCAGAAGTTGTTCTGAATTTAATACAATTTTTATTTTTTTTTGCCAATTTAAAACACTTTCGTTTTTTCCATTAGTTACATTTTTAAAAAATGTAGCAGAGAAAATGTAGATAAAAAAATGATTATGTAATTTCTTCAAGAATCACAAGCCGCTTTATCACAGAATGACAAAAGCTCGAAGGTTCATTTATTCGGAAGGTTTATAAACTTTGTTCGAATTGTAAAAAAAAGAGTATAGAAGCCATTGTGGAAAGAATACCCACGAGCAAATATCTATAGTTGTTTTCTCTCTTCTACCGCGGATACTTTAGACAGCGAGAATCAATGCAAACAACTGTGGATATTGCCGCGGCAATATCAGTTTCAGAAACGGCTGCGAAGGAAGCTTTGGCTTGGAAATGGAATGGAAGGCAAAGCAAGTTGGGATGGCCGCAAGGAGAAAAAGCGGCTTTTTTCCGCTTCCAGCGATTTTCTTCCGCGGGAGGCCGCGGTGCACCGAACCCAAGCAAAAGTTTGTCTTACCCCCCGTGCGACTACGTGATTTATTCAGCCTACTTTATGCGAATCTCGACTCGCCTTCCCCCTCGCATACTCCTTCTCGTGTCCTTACCACGAGGCCATATGAGAATTCTCCGAAGACACCTTATTTACTTCGTTGTGTATGTGTCTACTATATATGAAAAGAGAGTCTTGGACGACCGGTGCAAGGAGCGACTTGGCAACCGGCCGAAAGTGCCAAGATAGAATAATACACCGGATCCAGACACATTGCCGTAGAATCAAAGCACTTTAACAGTTCTCCTCATATCGATGACTTTTTTGCATTGTCTGAATCTCGCCATTTTCTATCACGTATATTTTTCACAGGTTAAAGTTATTTATGTTGTTTGACTTTTTATTCTGATTTGTTCACTACTTTTATCTATGTATCATTTACCCGTTGATCACGAAAGTGGTTCTTATTTTATTCATTACGCAATATTTGATACGCAAACTGGCGTCGGGAATTTAAAAAAATAAATAAAAAATGTTCATCAACATCCGAAAATTATTGATTATTAATTTAGTAATTTTCAATATATTTGGATTATTTCGATGATGTTGTTTATAATTTGAAAATTATCAGTACATTAGCAGCGCGAAGTGTAGTCAAGCGTTTTTTATGGATGAGCAATGCCGCACGAACGCGCGTAACTTATTCTAAAATCTTGACAAACGACCCGACGTTACACACTTTTCGCCTCTCGAGGCTCTCGTGCTATTCTCTTCTGCACCGTTTGCCTTCTTTCTTTCTCGCTCCCCTCTCTCTCTCTCTCTCTCTCTCTCTCTCTCTCTCTCTCTTCTTCTCCCCGCCGTCCCCTTTCTCTATTTCACTTTTACCCAACGGGGGAGTGGGCTCTACCCTAATGCACCGTCCGACCCTTGCAGGGTTAGCATAATGTGCTTCTCTATTCTCGGTGGCGATGAAGATATAGAGAAAGAAGTGAGAGACAGAGAGCCAGGGTTTTCGCCTTCGCTCTGCACTTTAGTCACTTCTGAATACACGAACAAGAGGGAGCACTTAATTTCCCTATACGATCCTCCCCCGACCCCTCCCAGCCTCTCGTTGCTACTGCCGTTGGTACTTTTCCTCCATTGCGCACTTTCGGCCAACTTTTCGACGATTCATCTTTGACCAAAGAACTTGGTAATTTTTTCACCGGTTTTTAAAAAGTATTTTCTTTATCGCGCTATCACCGCTCGTTTTTCGTCGAGATAAATTACCACAACGATCGATTTTTTTTACCACGCAATATATCGTCTTTCGATTATCAACGAGATGTAAGAATTTCGAAACTCAAATTTTCAAAGATAAATAACTAAAAAATTCACAAATACGGGAAAAATTTTGTTTATTTTTTATTTAATTTTAGTAAATATATATCAACTACTGAGGAACGGAAATACGACTTTTTATATCTTAGTAGTCGGGATGTATTCCGGGTTGACGAACAGAATACATCTCCGGAAATGAAAATTAGCAAGTGAAATAATAATGGTTTCAAATAGCTTCGATTGCCCGCAATTATTGAATAGTGCAGAATCAATCCATGAATTCAATTATTTTAAAATTATCTGTGATATTTCCGATCGGAAACTCTTCTCGAAGTAAAATCGTCTTAAATTGAACGTAAATAAAAAAAATCAAAGGGCTTCGAGAATTCTCGACTGAGTTCAATCACTCTTATCGACGATTAGATCCCAGAAGGGAGTGAAAGCCTTGACGCCCCTATTTACCAAAGGCATCTCTAATAAGCTTTGTGGTTCATCGGTTTTTCGGGGATACAAGAAGAACTGAAGCCACCACCGTCAGCTCCAGTAGCGCGATAACTTATCCTGATGCTGCGTTGCCTTTTCTCCCGTCGCTTTGTGCATTCGTATAACACCCGCAGCTCTAACCACGTTAATGGTACAAAGAACGCGCGGGACTTTTTTCTCCGACACTCGGTGCATCCACGTCTTTGCATTCGCGGATCCACACTCTAATTTCCTTGATATACCAACGCGGTAATGTACTCTTTAATTTATGACCTCGCAAAGCAATTTGTCCGTAAAAAAAAAACCTCCCCTTTTAACTCTCATTGAAAACGAGAAAAATTGCGTTTAAGTTGAAATTTAAGTTTTCACCTAAAAAATTATAAATTCTCGTATCGTATTTTCAAATTTTTTTTTCCAAAATTGTGTTATAATTGTTTATTTTAGTGTTAAAAAACCAAACTGTCACTCGATCTTTAAATATAATTTTCTAAATAAAAAAAAAAAATTTAATGATAAAGGTAAACCGAATTTTTTTGAATGCTGAACTTAATCGTAATGCTTGCAACGTGACCAGCAGCATCACGATCGAGATTTCGGCTTTATGCACCCCTTCGGCCAAAATACGAAAAGAATTGTATCTCAATTGCGGGCTCTCATAGAGGTCGCATTGCGATGAGTCAAAATATAACGAGTGGTACCATCCCCATTCGTCACTACCGGGAATATGTCTACCAACTCTAGCGCGCTTCTCTTTTGCCCTCGCGTTCTCCCTTCGCCCCTTTTCCCTCTTGGTCGTTGTCCATCGTCGAGCCGGCAAGCCAGCCTCCGCCTCCCCCTCGTCGACGAGAGTCAGGAATAGCGCAAAAGCGCCACAGAGTAGTTCTGCCGGACTAGCAGCAACAATAGGCATGCATTAACCTTTGTGCAGTTGTAACTGCAGTTGGGAGATAGTGGCTCTTCTACGGTTGGGTGAATGGGGTTCGGGGCAGCACTGCCAGTATCCAGCGTTCCCTCCCTTCCAGAAACAACCCCTGGTGATTGTGATGGTGGTAGTTGTGAGGATGACTCGGGGTGCTTTTTGCTACTGGTGCAAGGTCCGCAGGTCGAACGAGCGCTTCGTAGATGAGAACACGTACAAGAGGACCGGACGAGTCCAGAGTTGGACTGAAGCATTTACAACCATTTCGCGTAATCTCAACGAATACATTCATCGACCTCGTATACCCAGACGCTGTATGGCTCCTGAAATCCTGATTCGTGTCTGCTATTGCCGTGTCTTCTGCTTCTGCTTCTGGTTCGGTGCGGTCATCGCTGTGTAGTACGCTTGTGCTGATGCTGACAAGTGGACGAACCAATTATCGTCCGAACGGTACTGGGGGAGGGGGGGGGGGGGTGAGAAGAGGGAGAGTCCTCTTAGTCGTTCATCGCTGTTCCAACGAGAAACGAGCGACAGTCCGGAAAATCGGACTCGGTTCGCGGCCGTTCGAGCTTCCGGTGGCTTTGAATTCTCTTACACAGGCATTCCAACTGATTCGCTAACAAGTGTTAATGATTCGATAATTCAGGGTGAGAATTTCAACGATAATGGATGTGGAAGCCGCAGGAGTAGCGAGAAAGATCGAGAAAAGGAGAATCAATTTTTTCAGTTGTTTTTGAATTCATTTATAATAATTGCTTATTTTATTCGAAAAGATAATCAATCGGACACATTGGTTGATAAAAAATGTCTTCACCGACGAAATTTTCTTTATTTATATTTGTAAAAAAAAAATCAATTTTTTTTCTAGTCTTTCATTTTTAATTTATTTTTTTCAAATATCTTAATTATTGAGTTATCAGCAATTATTAATTTTAGGTCGCAATATGAATTTAATCTCATCAAAAAAATATATCGTATATTATTATTTATGTTTCCGAGGTGAAATCTCGAGGATTCTCTTGTTATGAATTCATTACATTTTCTTAGATATCGTTATAGCGGCGGAAGGGATGTATGAACGAGGAATGAATTGAATGGAATGGAAAAATATGAATAGTTCGTAATATAAGTAAAGCTCGTTGAAGTGGAGGCCGAAAGCTTGCTTTTGCAGGCTGAGTGGCTAATCAAATCGAGAGTATACTTTTATTGCAGTAGCCGAGAAATCGGAGGGAAAGTATAGGAAGTAGAAAGGAGCTTCGAGGCTGCAAACTTTCCGGCGTTGCTCGACTCTGATTTTCCAAGTCGATACTAATTTAAAGCCGTGGGGAGGGGGGGGGGGGGGGGGGAGGGCTGGGGGTTCATCGACGTCGAGAAGGGAGAGCGAGAGAGTTGGCCCGGTATGATATCATTGTGAAAAATACCCCACCGAAGTATAATGTACTATACATTCGCACGATACTCTAATAACCCAAAGTAATAACCTGCAGCATCAGCAACTCATGGTATATACTTCAAATCCCTCGTGAAAAAGGCGCGCACTCTGCACAGGTCTTTATATAGTTTTACGCTTCCCTAACGGTGTGTACACCACATTTCCGATATCTCGAGGACTTTAGAAATCGGCTTTCGTATACGCCGCACCGCGATGTTTTGCTTATCGAATTAATAGGAGACTTCGTTGAATACACTACCCTTTCGCTCGTTTCCCTCACGCAAGTTTAACCAGAGCATTGTATGTCGACGATTCAACGAGATTTTCATTGTGCTAAAATGTCAGATTGGCTTTTTTTATTGTAGGGTTCGAAATGCAATGACGAGTTCAGAAATCAAGAGGAATGAGAAAGATATTGATAGATGCAAACCTGACGCGATAAGGGAAGTCTACGAAGGAAATGCGGGACGCTTTCAGGTGTGCCAAGTGCGTGGTATACGGTTTTTTGGATAGATAACTTAGCAACACGGAAGTTATCTTACATCAGTCAACAGACATAGTGGACTGTAATGATACTGGACAATTTTCCGTCCGAACATTACAGAAAACGCCTCGTATTGAGTCCGGAAGCGCGAATAAGCGTTTTCCGACTGATCGGCACCGAGGGATAGTACCCCTATAGTATCACTAGTCTTTGCACAGTAGCATCACTAACACGAGGGTTAGAGTCAGTGGTGGTGCAATATTATAGAACAGAAGCAGCATCACCTTCGGCTGCCATCCAATTCTACAATCTCGGATTCTCTTTCTCTTTACCTCTTCGTTCGTGTCTCTGGTCTTCTGTCCTCAACCCTCCATCTCAATGTATAGGTACTAATATCGCAGTACCATCCCCACGAAAGCGGTTCTGTAGGCGATTCGCATTGTCCGATAATGGTGAGCAGCGTTTAGGAGAACCACCGGTCAGAACGGCTGGTAGTCAAGGGCCGGTAGGGTTGTAAAATTGTAAACGTCCCGACGCCTATAGCCCATGTGACCATGTTATGCGTAAACTATACTCTTATATCTATATGTATACTATAGTCCCAGCAGATTGTCGTTGAGGGCTGTCCGTGTTGGCACCCTTTCCCCTCATGTTCTGCCAATAACGCTTGAACCCTATGACCAAGCTGTCGTTATCTTGATCACGAGAAAGCCTCGCGCGCTCTCGACTCTCCTCGGATATTACGTTGAGAGGCCGAGTTTGAGGCTTTCGGAAACTCGCGCTATCGATTGCGATATTCGTCGATCGAAACACTTGAATGTTAGAGGGTATAACTAGCATCCACCCCTGTCCCACGTCATATGTAGTGTATGTTTATGCACACGGAGAGAATTATTGAACAATGGTCTCCAAAAAAATTTGGCAATAATACCTAAACAACATGGTAAACTGATCACGACGCGGCACTATAGGAAATTTTACCATACTGCTGAGAGAAATGTTTCATGCGCGTATTCTTTGTAATTCGGGAACTATCCCCATACATCTCTGTGTCTATACGACACCGGCTATTGTAGTTCTCAAGTTGTATATAACGAATTACAAAAAAATTGAGAGGAGAAATTGTGGAGTTTATTGCTCTTGGCAGTTTGTCGCATATTCCTACACGCATAGTAACGACATTGTTACATATAGGGAAAAACGTCAGAGTGCCGCTTCATGAATCGATTACTATACGGAATTGGGGAACCATCGCCATCGCCATCGCCATCGTCTTCTCTCCGTGCAATGGTCGAGAATGTTTAGGGACTGTTTTTTAATTGACATTCGATTAGAGAATCAAAGTAGAACGAGTTTGGAAATCAAGTGATTCGGAGACTATTGAAGGGTAGAACTCAACTGTGGTTATTGGATTGCGGTGTATTTGGGTTCAAACAATGCAATGACGACTAAAAAATTGTTTTATGTATCTGATTGGGTTACGGATAAACGATTAGCTGTAACAATCACTGAACATCAGTATGGTCATTCAGAATCATCAGAGAATTTTTAAAATTAAAGTAGAAAACTGGTCATCAGGATAAATGCAATGCGTAACTTGAACTGTGGTTGTCTGTCTTGCACTGGCGCATGAAATATGACGAAAGTACCTCACGTGTTAAAATTCAGGAACGAAGAAGCGGTTGGAGGACCCTACTGTAACAACTTTTCTACTTTCCAGCGCCATCACGTTTTTTTTTTTTTTTTTTTTTTTTCTTTTGCACGTTACCAGCAATTAGAAAACGTTCCTGGAGTCAACTCGTTAGTAGTTTTTAAGTAAGTGGCTATTACGTTGAAAACTAACTGGTGAGTCTCGTCTGGTCTACTCGTTGTGGATGTTTTTTGTTTGTCGCCGGCAGCTACGTTGTGTATCTGCGTACACTCGTTCGAGTACGTAGCCACCCGACGCGTCAAGTGATCCTCTTGGTAAAAATAGTACAGAACTGAGGAGAATTTAAGTGATGCTAATTTTCGGGAGTAAAGTGGCTGTACTCGAGGCTTGCGCTTGAGCTGTTGCTATCTCTGGTGCATACAACCATTCGCGGATCACATCGTGTCGCTTCTCTTCGGTAAGCATGTTTTCACTCGCCAAGATCCGAGATGTCTCGCGTGACTAAGCAGCCTTTTACGGCATCATCCCCATTATCCTTTTATCTTGCTATCAAGTTTTTTTATCGTAATCTCCCAATACAGAAAAAATTCCATCGAAAGCATAAGTTTTTTTCTCGAAATTATTAAAACAATATTTTACTCTAACAGAAAAAAAAAACAAATTTTATTCGCTCGCTGTTTCCCGACGAGTCGGATTAAGTAACAAAAATTCCGTCGCTGTAACACAAAAAATATATTGGATTTTGTTAATATTATTATTTATTTTTTATATACTAATGGACAATGTTATCCGCCACATATTATCCGGATTACCGCGAATGTTCGTATCGGTGGTTAAGTAATGAATTGAAAAATTGTCAGTGCAAAATACATCGAGAAAAAGATAGTATTTGAAATGTAAATAAAGTGAAAAAATTTCATCAACATTTTGCAGAATTTTTCTTGTACTCTATAAAAAAAAATACTTTGCAATAACTCTATGAATTATTGTAATTTTTTTTTCTCACATTTGCTTCGGAGTGTTTTAAAATTGTCTATCGGGAAATTGTAGGGAAATTGTATTCGTTTATTAATTTGTTCATTTCTCACGCAACATTGTTAAAAAAAGGTAATTTTCACTCTTACATGATCTCGCGACATTCTCCATTAATGTCTTTCCTCGAACCAGATGGACAGGGTCCCCCAATTATTTCAAGAATATTAAAACTTGACGTTTGAAGAAGGCTGTTGCTGCTTGCCTCGAACACAGGCGCACAATGCACAGATTTATCTATGGCGCCGAACGTAATAAGTAAAACACCAAACTGAATTAAAAAAACGTGACGGCCAATCAGTATCTCCATGATGCTGACCATTACCATCGGCAGTAAGAATGTCTCAGTTACAATTGTTCGTTCTTCGAAGCTTCGTGTCAAGAACATGAATAGCAGCATTTTTTTCTGTCGTTAGGTCGTTTCCTACTTTATTCAATCGGCATAATCTCAGCTCATTACTATTTATACTCATGACACAATCGAATGTCGTTTAATGATAATGTACTTCACAATCATAATGCAATTCAGCTTTAAACAGTGTACTGCAACGGTTTGAAAGAAGTCGACATAAAATAAACTCGTATAATGAACAATTCGTATGCTTAAGCATAAAAATTCATACAAGTTCATGTTTTAATAATGTAGGAAGTTTAGTTTCAAGAAAACAAAAAAAAACAACAAATCCGCGTATTCACTGTAAATTTAAATTGCCTTATAAACGAAATTTTCTTTTTGTAACGCGTGCATGAGAAGTGCTACTTCTCGTGTCTGCCGCGAGTGGCGTAAGTGGCGCGTTATAGCAAGTCGTACTACAATGTCGCGGCGCATGCGCACATCAGCCTGATTTTACTTCTCACACGCGTTTTGGTACTTCTCGCATGCTGTGGCGGCGCCACAATCGGCAGGCACGGTAGTAACACTTCTCCTACACTTGTTACAAAAAGCATCATGCGAGACTTGTACGACAAAGCGGACTGTCGACGGTGGTTGTGAAGTAGCCGCACTCGTCGTAAAGTCCATATTCTCGCACTAGTATCGCAAAATACTATTAATTTAATCGTATCGACATTTCAGATCTTAGAAAAAATCATAGAGTTATCAAGTTTTCTCATTTCTAAATTAATATTAAATAAAACAACGTTCCCAAATTGTGAGGTTATGAATGATTTTTTACAAAAAATAAGTTGAATATTGACTGTTACTGTTTCCAGGCATCTAAGTAAATGATGTTATTTCATACTCGATACAATGTTTGGATTGCTTCACAGATACATATTTTTGTACTGAACATTTTTCTACTTTTGTTTTTAACAGTTTACATCAGGGGACATATATGTCAAATCAGCAACAAAGTTAATAGAAAAAAATTTATAAAATCAAACGTATCTCATTGTTAATTTTGCAGCATAGAAATGTATCTTTCTAGATTCCCTGAACGCTTTAATGATTTTAGTTAACCTTGAAATACGTTTTTTTAATGTGGTCAGTTCAGTTGATCGATGACTTAACACTACGAGGCTATTTATCCTTAAACGCCTTCTCATCCTAACTTTTGTCTAAGGGTATCGAACGTATATACGCATTATTGTACACGAGATAGCTCCTTCGACCAGTTAACTTCGGATCCTTGTCGAGTGGTGCTCGAGGGTTTCGGGCAAACGAAGCCAAATTAAAGGGACGCCCTGGTAGCGAACTCTATACCATGAGGACGCTGTACATGTATGTATAGAAGTACATAATATACACGCTACAGCATCGTGGGTCGAAGTCCCTCGACCAGGTGTAAACGAGGAGACTGGGGGAACTGGTCCCCAATTATTTTCAAATTAGCGAGACATTAGTCTCTCTCTGGCATTTGACGACGCGCTTGCTCCGTCGTCAAGGTATTTCCATGCTGTGTTCCCCATCTTTCCTCATGATATAACAAGACGGTGAGAACGACGACAACGACGGGAACAAGAGCGACGATGTCACCACCACGAGATAGTCTCTTGTGGACGCGAATTAAATGAGAATTGAGCGCAAAATGGTTTTAGCTTAACCTTTCCATTGTGGATACTATCGTTTGTACTGTTAGCACATGCTACGCTGTAAGCGCGATACGAATACCAGTACTGATACTGTAGGCTTTATTTTCAGGCTAAAAGATCAATCAATGATTGTCAAATTCAATTTTTTCTCGATAATGAAAATCCAGTTCACTAATTAATTAAACGACGCGGTAAATTCGAATAATCTCTTTATATAAGCTTACGGTGAAAGTTTCGGTCGGCAAATTACACTCATAAGTGAATTTTATAACGAAAAAAAAAATTAATCGTTCATGTTCCGTGAGCGAAATAATAAGGGTAACGCCGTACAGACGACGTGAAAGGGGGGGTTTCACCCTTTGAAGCGTAACTCGCAAAAGGCTGCACCGTCACACAAATCCATTCATACGGGGCTACGCACGCACGCGCCCGTATAAATGTCTACCGAAAGCTAAACAATATGTATCTGCATACAAGGTAGAACGGTCGAGATGAGGGACGCAAGTTCCAGAATGGTGGAATGCTTCACAGCCGTGTGTAGTAGCCCCGTGCTGCTTTGCTGCTCAAACGTTAATTCGACGTGAATTAATTAAAACAGTCTGGCGTCGAGCGTGAAGGACCCTTGCGGGAAATATTATTGCCGCATGGGTGAGACGAGGCGACATAACGAAGCTAAGGTAAGTCGGCGATGAGAGAGAAAATGGCAGACGAAGGCAGCGGAATGCGCGAAGAAAGACGGGAATGCCTTTGCGAACGACGTACACGCAACACCGAGAAACTACATAGGTTAACACTAAAAGTTATGGTGTTAAAAGACAGTGTGAAAGACAAACTTTATCGATAACTAAAACGGTGAAACATTATTTCGAGGTTCTTAAACATTTTATCAGCACCGCTGATAAAAAAAAAATAATTCACTACAACGCTAATTCCGATCTTTCCCTTCAAATCCAATCATGTAATCGCGTGTAGATATATACATGAATTGATTCATTAAACAATTTATTCAAAATATGGATTTAGATTTGCCATTTCAATTTTCAAGTTAACAAAAAAAATCTAAATTTGAAAATGCGATTTTACAAAAATACGTATGCATCGTTAATGCTTAATTTTTCTTATTGAGTTTCCAAAAAGGAAAGAAACGCAATCTACGAAAGAATCTACTGATCTACAGACGTTCACCGTTCAGTGAATTTTTCATGCTGTCATAGTGTGCGAATAGCGATTACAGTGTCACAGCATACATAGTAATGGAATAATCGAGAAATAGATGCAATGTTGAAGGCGCTCCATGCGAAGCGAAAAGCCAATGTAAATGCATTCGAAACGTAGCCACGTGTAATTGGCGAACCTTTCAGATGTAAATACGCTTCGTTAGAGGTTACCGAACTCCTATTGGGAGGATTGCGAGGGTGTAGGTTGACGTAGACAGTAGGAAGAGCAGCATGTTCAGGATAGGATACAGGTACAGGTAGGGTACAGATAGGGCTGAAGAAAAGGCATGCGCGATGCAATTGGCGTATCGGAACAATACAGAAGCTTATTTCAATCATTGAATGATTCAAGAACTTGCATTGCATCCTAATAATTACATTAGATGAATCTGACACTGGAATTTATATAGTTAAGCTCCCTTTTCTCAATGGCATCATTAATCTGTTGGAACAAAACTGAAATTACATTCGAAAATCAATGCACACGAAGCCTTTCGTACCATTGGAATTCGCCTGATGTCTATATAATCCGGCATAACATCATTTGGCATATTGGCGGAGACCAATAGATTCCGTGCCACATGACTCAGATCTATAGGAAGGCTTCTCTGGTGTACTGTATTACAATAGTATATACCATAGGACTGCCAGAGGATGGGAGAAATTGGACCCTCCACGGTAGTTGCTGGGTACATACTATTACAGCCTCCGCCATAGCGCGTGTTGCTGTGAATGGGGTTCCCGTGTACAGCGGAGTGGGGCTTTCATACACGGTAATTATCCCTCGGTAATTACTAATCGACTCCCGCCAATCTCTGATCATCCGTGCGACGGTATCAATACAGTGTCGAAGCGAGAACGGGGAAAGTACGTATATAGCAGCAAACAGTATACCAGCATGATGGCCACATATTGCATCTGACGGCTCTTGCAGGATACAACGATTTCATCCAATATAATCCAGAATCCGGAGAATCCAATCATAGGACTGAAGTCGATAAAATGCCATTGCAAATGTATGTTCGTCTCAATATATCATTGAATTTGAACAAAATTGGGTATCATTGACGTAAAAGTAAAAAAAAATCATTTTAAACGTTAATTGTAAAAAACCATAAGTTCGGATTCTGATTCTGATTCGGATTCTGAAACGTACAATTTATTTTTTCCCGATTTCCCATCAGTGTTTCAATAACAATTGTTTTATTCACAACAATGTGTGCTCGTCAATGCCATCGCGTTTCCTGAAATTTCTCGCACCCCTCCTCCCCACCCATAAAAAACCAATCGATCGAACATGAACGTCGATGATATAACAATGATATAACAAAAAAAAATCATTCGATCCCTCTTTTGCCACCATTGCGCGATGTGCATTCAACATAAAATCATGGAGTGAGTTTGAGTTAAAAAAAAAAAAGTGCAACGAGAATTTCGTCCAATATTCAGCAAAAGCCCTCGTCTGTGCGCATCGAACTCATGACCTCCGAAAACGCGGGTCATTCGACCAATTTTACGGTTGTTAGAAATCAAGGGAACGAACGAGATGAAAATGGCGAGGTACAGATGTGATCATGGTGGGGCTTCATGGCTGATGACCAGATGCAGCTCGCTGGTTTAGTGAGTTACCAAAGCAAAATGTGGGAGAAGGGAGGAGAAGGGAATGGCGAAGTAATGGGTACTATTCTCGGTAGCCACTGCTACGACACTGATGTCTACCCCCACCTTCGATCCAACGTTTACCGGAAGTCCGTTCACGGATTAATAGCGTTTACCTATCGGGCGTTAGTTACGGTTAGAGGGTTTCAACGGTGCTGCCTTGAAATTAGACACGTGCGATAATTAGACGGGTCTCGCGCGAGAGGTCGAGAGACCCCCGGAGCGCTGTAATATAGTTGCGGTTATATATAGTACAGAGGCAGTCCAGAGAGATGTGATCCCATTGGTCGATCGTACCATGGTTCCGATTCCTGTCTCTCTATATGCTGCATCGTCGTCGTCGTCGTCGTCATTGTCGTCTCTATAATGATTCGAGGTTAATTCGTACCGTCAATAGGAACCGTCGCTAGAGTGGCACAACTCGGTTGAACGTAAGCGGGTGATGCCTGTATTAACCGTTAACGCCCCTCTTCCTCCAGCGACTGGCAACGACGACGATCCTAAACTCCCGCTCGATGGACATCGATGATAATTACCCCATAGAAATTACCGTGATTAGGACGAATGCGTTTCGTCGCTCACGCGTCCGTTAACCGATCGCAGCTTGGTTATTCGAACCAACGGCGGAATGGTATCGAGGAGGGTGGTTGTTGTACGTGCCGAAGAGAACGCCGATAGAAACCCTGCCGCTGGTGTGAATGCTTCGTGCTCTTCGAAGCGCGAATCAAGCTGCTTCTCTACTCGCACACAATCGCATCCTATACTAACCCCGATTATGTACATGTATTCAACGTTAACTCAACGGTGACTCGGACGAGCGCAATCGGTTGTGAGTGCCGCAATTCCTGTCACATCGACGCTCACTCTTCTGAACACTCGCACCTCTCTATGCATAGCCAGTCACGTCGCAAGGAAATATAAAAAAAAGGAATGGCGGAAAAATATCATTCAAAGTTAAATTTAAAAAAAATTCCGGATCAATTTAATATTCGGAGATATGTGATCTTTTGGTACGATTAATTAAAATAAATCTGTATATTGAATTTAATGCGGGATATGTTTATATTTATTCAGGTATTATAGAAATTATTCAATGTTGAAGAGCTTTTTTTCAGACGTTTTATAAAAAAATCCAAGATCGTTAGTCTTTCATAAAATTGGACGTCATTATATGCAAAATTTGTTTGCGTATTGTTTTCTGTTGTTTGTTCTTTTGTCTGTATCTCGAAAATCCATGTAGTATAAGTAGCATACATAATTTTCTATGTTCCTATATGTGTTATATGGAAGTCAACAATGCGGCATACATTTTTATATCCCTTCTCCTTATCGTAGTGCACCGGAACAACTTTTTTTTTTCTTCTTGACAGAGAAATTCATAAGAAAGCATTCAAGCAATACGATTGAGAAATTCCCACAGCGACGAAGTAAGTGTAACGATTGCGAGTTCTAAAAGTTGAATATTGCCGATCGAACTAAACCCGCTGTACAACGATGATTGTTGTTTTTTTTAGTACGAAAATGACTCTGAAATTATTAAAAAAACAACGACGAGATTTCGGACTGAAATGCCATTTACTCTTTTTCTCGAATCAAACTGATAATCGTCACGTATTCTCCATCACTCATTTTATCTGATTTTAAACCAACGAAATTCCTATAACCCGAGAAATAACGAGCGCAAGGATATCTTTTCGTAGCTTACAGATACACGCTGTTGTAGTGAAAAATATTCACAAACACATATTATACTGTAACCCGTGGAAAAACTCAGTTGAAAAGTTAGCGATGCTTCCAGCAAAAGCAAGAAAAAAAAAGTTTGGCTAAAAAAAAAACAAAAGCAAGAAAAATAGATAGAGAGAGAGAGAGAGAGGGGGGAAGGGGGGGGGGGGGAGGTTCGAGCAGCCAACGCGGCAGAAACTTTAAAGTAAATATCGTAAAAATTCATTTCCGTCCGCAATACGTTTCTACCGTAACCCCCGTCGGCGTTTTCTCTCGCGTATTTCCCTCCCTCCCGACTCCCTTATTCCTTCATCTCTTACTAGCGGTCGTATCGTTCTATTTCTCTTCTGTACATACACCCTTCCGCCTAACTCCATTCCAACGTTGCGCTGGAGCTTTCGCATTTCGAATACAATAATCCCAGTAGCTGGGCGATATTTGCGAGGATGAAAGTGGGCAGTTTACTGTACCATCGTTATAGTTTAACAGGGGGTTAGGAGGAGGTCGGGAGGAGGTCGGGTGGATATCGAATGGTAACGAAGGATATTCGTAAAAACGGATAGTACATACATACTAGGTGTTGGCATATATCGTTTAAAACGAGGCCCCGGGTTCTTTATTGCGAAATTAAAACAAGCGAGAGCAGTGAAGCTGCGGCCGAAAATCCCTGGACTATGAACCGGTTAAATCGTATTTGTTGCATCGGAATCAAGAGCTATCCTCCACCACCCGCGACAGTGAGTACACGCATGCACTCCCTCAACCCAAACTGACGCTCAAACTCTCTGTGCATCCATAGGATAGACTATACATATAGTAAACCCAGCATCCCTTCCCCACCCCAATCCTCTCTAAACAGAAAACGCCCTCTCGTTGAATCGTACCAGGGCACTGTTAAACTTTAACCACTCTACTTCGCGGACCACTCGCTTCTCCGACCAGTTCCTCTCGAACTCATGAAACGACCGTGCATTTGCTGCAACGCCGGCCCTACAATTCCCATCGAGCCGCGCGTATCGGAGGCCCTTAACGAAACCTCTCGTTCCTCCCTACGGCACCCCCCACGTAGTCATTTTCCCGGCGGGGTAAACAGAAATTGAACGGGGGAGAGGAACAATTGGAGCTGTGAGCCGGTTAGACATGCAATCGTTCTTTCTACTGGAGAAATTTGTATTATTGTTATTTATGATGCAGAAGTTTTGCTTTTTTGTCTTCAGTGGCATCGATAACTCAACAAGGGGGTCACGTGATCGCCGCGCCTGAGTATCTACGACACATGGCAAATAAAGTTGTTAAGGAACTTCAAACGTTGGATTGAAGCGCGTCAGAAATGTAGAACACTTTGAAGTTTCAACGTTCAGCTTGCGTATTAGCGTAGACGCGATTCCGTAATCACCGAATCCTCTCGACTATCGCAAGTTGGTGTTGCCCATTGATTAATATTGGTAGACGCAATGTACCGTACTGTGTCTATGTTGACGCATGGTAGGGTTATATATACATGCGGAATGACGTTCGGGTTCGTCATTCATGTGCATACAATGGAAGTATCAGGACCACACAGGATACCATAGAAGCCTAAGTCATTAAAGGATGATTACATGTGCAGCTTCTAGGTACTGTTTGGTTACGCTCGACGTCTCTCATGAGTCAATCTATATCTCGCTCCCTTCCACTGACCCCTTACCTTGTTTATCCACTTCTGCGATAACGGATTGGAGCGAAATTCGGTACCAATGAGGCTGTTTCACATCGGTTTACCCCCCTCCCTCCGTTTATACACCCGTATTTGGTCACCAATTATATCTTTCACGGCTTGACGCAAAATGGAAACTAATCTCGAATTATACATCATTTGCCACGTAAAGGACCATAAAAAATTAGCGAGTCCTCGAAAGTATAATATTATCTCTAAAAAAAAAAAAAAAAAAAAAAAACTAACGAAAAAGGTTGAAGTGTGGATACAAAACTCAATGGCTTTTTTCAACGCACCTCATCCCTTTGACCTGTGACGGAAGAGAAAAGAAAAACAAAAAAAAAGGAAAACAACGAGCGGATGACTGCGCTGAGAACACACCGCAGGGATGAGAGACTATTGTCAACAGGCGCCCACTTTTATCGCCTTCTTCGCCCCTTTTTTTTTTGTACCGTTTCCGTTGCCACTCGCACTCAGTGCCGGTCCAACGTGCGGGAGCAACACGCTCCGCAGAAGTAACATCACGCAGAGCAAAACTCCACCGACAAAGACCAGATCTTTTCATTCTCAGCCATTCTTTTGCCGCAGTATCGCACGACGCGAAAGTGAGAAATATTTTTTTTACGAGGGATACTCGAGAACCTTTCTCCCCCTCACTCCGCGGCCGTTTACACGCGTCGGTTGAGATCGTCAGGTATTTCTTTTCCCTTCTTTACATCACTCTTTTCGCTTCTCTCTCGAGACGCAAGAAGCAAGAATTTTAACCATAGCTTCCGGTGGTTGTTCTTTTTTCTCACCGGTATTGTTTTTTTTCTCTCCGTCTGGTAACACTGTCTCGAAGACTTACATACCGATTACATAACGTATATATTTAAATAATTTTAAGGTACTCTATAGAAATATCGATAGGCAATGTACCAAATTATCACTATGTTCCTATAGTCTCGGAAACCCCATAACTCAGTAGTAGTAACATATAAAATGTATAAGAACCGAAAAACTGATTAAAATAATGTATAAAATTAATTTGCGGTCGCTTCAGCAGGATAAAAATTAATAAAACTTTGTTACCGACCGTTTGTTATCGACCGTTCAATGATAACTCTATCCATTCAGTTTTGGATTATTGCAACAAAAAAATGTCATTCTCGTCATCGTTTGTTTCTATTGGTTTTACAATAAAAACATGTGTCGCTAAATGGGTTAAAATTACGTAAAAAATTGCGAAAAAACAAGTGATAGAGACGCGCATGCGTCAGGAATCTGTTTTTCCGTCGTCTCGGAACGGTTATAAACATTCGAGTCAGTAATGCCAACATTACGGTAGGTCGAGTTTATCCATCGACTATATCGTAGTGCGAGAAGTAAACCTCCTGTGAGAATTTTTATCTCCCAATCCACCATCACCGATTGAAGCGCGATTAACTTTGTGACATTAGTGCGCGTGTCACTGTGACAGCAATACCAGCGAAAACGAGGAGAGATAGCGATGCGGGACGCATTATCAACGTATCATAGTAACGGTAGCATTGAATTATAGCGCCTATGGAGATGCGCAAGATCTGCCGAACACCGTGAGGGTTTCAGTGCTCAGCAAACCCAGACTATCGGGCTTTTAGTTGATTAACGTTACCGCCGACCGACGTCTCTGCAGAACGCTCCATCTACCTTTCTCGCTTTCTCAATCTCTCCGCGTCCCTTTCTCTCTTTCGAGTACAATGAATATCGTATATAGTAGTATATACATATATATCTCTGCGTTGCGCTTAAGCCGACTCCAGAAATTCGGATTTACTCGAGATTATTGACTTTCGACATACCGACTATATCCAGAAATCCCTTAGGGTACTCCGGAGCTCGGTATCGACATACGATTCATCCACGAATTGAAAAACCGTCGAGAATCTCTCAAACTCGGTTAAAAAATTAGAGAGGAAGAATTCGACTACCCATTTTGCCCATAACGATTCTTAAGAGACCGCCGCTATGGTTGCTCCACTCAGGTAAATGCATATATACCTTAAAGGTATGTATGCGAGTGTTCGTTATTGCTCGGGGGACCATGTTGCTTACGAACAAATTGTAATTACAATCAGAAACAAGTTACGATGTGTTTAAACCGAAGAAAAATATCATATGACGATACAACATTTTCCGTTGCGTAAATGGTACTTTAGATACGTATCTAAGTTGACATTAAAGGAAAAATGAACGATCAATGGGGACGAAATGTAACAAAATTACCATAATTTTTCATATCCAAGTCTCGTAATGCTAAAAGTATTCGCAACTCGTATCCAGAAATGCCTGAAAAAAAGTACAAGATACGAATACCTCGCAATACGAGAGTCATAGATATACCCGAAAGACTTTCCAGGAGCACCGTTTCCGAATCTATAAAAACTTCTCGAGCGCCAACTCGGTTCTGTAATGGAGCTCATAAAATCTTTATACTTACTCGCTCGCCGAACGAGAGCCAGAGGCATATACCCCCGTTGCATCTATCCCGTTATTCCTCTCACCCGGTTATGTAACCTTTACCCCCCTCCCAGCCACGCTGTCGAGGAAGCTTCGAGCTTCGGCGAAGTAGCAACGTCGGTCGTGTAAATGCTCGTCGTAAGCAAATTAGCCAGCGATAGCCTCTTCCAGTCTGCCCCCCGCCTTCCTCCGTGTTTCGTTGTCGGTAACCGGTCTTCCATGCTACCGACTTCGCCCTCTTTGGAAAGTAACGACGTGACGATGCTATTACCGTGGAGCCCCGGAACGTGTACAAGTTTGTTTCCGATTACTTCGCGAACGCGATGAAAACTTTCCATGACTTCTCCGGGGTGCGGAGGAGAAGAGAGCTAAAGCCTCCACTAGTAGAGATACAAAACATATCTCTCGCTCGGTTCGCAGTCCAGTTTACCGACAGTCCAGAATTACGTCATGGTATACGACGTTGCGTATACCGGTACAATGTGCACACGAGAAAACCGAAGGTAAAGAATTTTCTCTACGACTCTGTTAAACTCGTATACGCCGGATAACGAGATTGCGAATGAGGCACTTGAGAAAGTACGATTATTTCCGTATTTTTACGTTGAAATTGTTGTGTGAGAAATTTGTTCTGTAATCGATACCGAATAACCTCAGGAGCGTTCAAACATTATATATATTTTCGTGTTTTATTTTTCTCGCTAATTAATCGAAATTTCAATTTTTCGCGAATTATTTAGTTTAGAGTTACAACACTGTTGGCAAATAAAAAGAAATCCGAAAAAAAATTATTCAATTAATAATGGTTTATCTGGTTTAAAAATATCGTAAATTTCTGATAGTGCGGAGTCAATGACGCCACCTGTCGAAAATTACGAGAACTATGCGAATTTCTATCAAAAGATATGGTAAAAAATGCCCATAAATTTGGTAAAAATTCTCATAACATCGAGCATTTTCGTGATTGGTGGCGCCACAGTCGAAGTTTACCAGGTGCCATAGTACTAATTTCTAGTAGATCCTTCTCTCGATGTATGTACGTTGACTATGTGGCAAGATGGACAGACAAAACAGGTGTGGGGGCCACGATAGGTGTGCCAGACACAAGCCACAGGCAGCAACAGCAGCAGATCGGACGCTCGGTGAACCGTCGAGGGGTAGAGAAGCAAAGGGACCGAAAGAGAAAATGTTGCGCGCGAGGTACCGTAACTTCGCGTCATGGCTTGTGAGCTTCATCGATCACCGACCAACTCAATTTGTCTCCATTGATACCAATCTGCTGAGCAAGCGATTCCTCTTACTCTCTCACTCTCCCGTTCTCTATTTCTCCTCCGCACTGTACCCATCCCACTTTTGTCGAGGGCCGCGCTCGCCACGTTTGGGTATGCGAATGTCGCTATAATTGCGCGATTATTACAGATCATTGCCGATTGATTCTTTTTTAATTAATTTTTTTTTCCATCAACGAGATTCCAAATTAATTAAAACCTGCAATCGCCATAAGATCAGTATGTTTTCAAATGATTAAAGAAAACATTTATTCCGAATACAATTAGCCAAGTGTTGCTCTTGTTTTGTACAACGGACGAGTAATAAAATGTTTTTTTTTTATTTTTTAAAATCTGGAACCCATTTATATCGATAATTAAGGGTCATAACGGATTAACCCTGAAGTAATGAATTGCTTGTGTTTATGATGACAAAACAAAAAGTTTCTACAAATCTGATAGATTCGTGTAACAACCCCTACGCGAGACAGAAAAACGGTGGAGGTTTTTAAAAAACTTCCGATCAGTCAAACACTCTCGAGCGACAAAAAAAGGGCGAGTGATAGCCGAATAAGGATTTTGAGAATATTAAGGGTGAGAATCGGTCGCCAGTGGAGAGTCAGAAGGATGGTGAGGCAGGATTCCCGGAATGAGAAGGGTAAGTAAGTATTACGTTGGGTCGACAGTGTGCGCGGAAACTTCTACAAACGCACATCTGTGCGATCCACCCTGCACGTTGGTTTGGTGGAAGCGCGCTCACGGTACGCTCGCTCGGTTCGCGGGAAACGGGGCTCTATCAAATTATAAGTTGTCACACAGGGATGACGACGCAACTCAGCATGGCAAGCCAGAAGCAGTGTGCTAACTCTCGGGGCTTAGCTTTCCCAGTTAACGCCGCCGCCAATCAGAACCATAGCGCACCATCCCCCTTCGCTTACGCCGCTTTAACTCACGGTAAATGTATAGTTTGACCGCACGAAGCTTTACGTCTTTGCTTGCATGTTCTTAGTGACATTTACAATAGTTAGTATAATGTTATACAATTCTTGATATTCTTTACAGAATTTTCGAACTAATTGGTAAAAAAAAAATTTTAATTATGTTTTTCAATCCCTTTTTCCTGGGATTTCTTCGTATAACCATACGTAGCCTGCATGTGCAGATTTGGTAAGTGATCAAACACCGAACTAGGAAATTCATTGACGTGAAAGAAACGTTGAATTCACTCGATGGACCCAAAACGAGAAAGAAGCGGAGCGTGTAAGCACTGCGGCTTACTATTCAAATCATTATCTCTCTCTCTCTCTTTCTCTCTCGAAATGCCAAGCGAGAAATTTATAATTGGCGGGTGTTTATCTTTTAAAGCAAAGGATCGGAACGAGGAACACCGCATGAGCTTTCCCTGGTGGGCCAATCGGAAGCTCCGAGCGGGTTGATTTCCGTTGTCCATGATAACTGGCTTCGCACTGTGCGGTTTCGCATACAGCGTACCTGATTTTGTACTGATCTACAATTTTATAAATCGTTCATTTCTGTTTTTTTTTTTCAATTCGCAATTTTTAATAAACGAGAATTCTCTGGAGTGTCAACAAAGCACCATTTAGAGAGCTTTATATCAACCAATTACATCAATTCGACGTTCTTTCTACACGGGAAATTCATCCAAAAATCAGTTGAAGTCTACATTCGATTATAACTTTGCAGAACCCAAGAAAATATTGATATTTGTTCCGAACGATTTTGTACGGTATACCGATCGTCTTTTCTAAAGCTTTTCCTGGGTTACCATTCGATTCCACGGATCTCGAGAGTGATGCGGCACAAGATCCGCTTTATTATCATATAACGGTGCGCAGTATACAGAAACAGAATTTACATTCCTTCGCCTACATTTCTGTAGCCGCTTACGCGCTATTTATTACAAACGTATTACCAATAGTACAGAGGGTCTGTGCTACCTACCGTCTGCTGGTTTCTGCTTTCCATCGTCTATACAAGTACGCAAACCCGTCATGGCCCTCTCAAGAACGAGATTTTTCGACCCGATGACGTCGGAAATTGAGTCGTCGGGTTGCAAACCTTCTCAGACGAGCTTTTATCAATGTTACTGGAGTCGACGACAGCTTTGGCCCAACATAGCTTGTAAAAACTCGCAGTACGCCATTAAATTCCCCGACCCTACATTGATATTCGATAACTGAAATTGTATTATGAAAAAAAAAAAAATCTTTCGGCAAAATCACGCGACCTAATACTCATGACATACGTTCGAAATTTCCTCCAAAAAGGAACTCGGAAATGACCAACCGGGTGCTGAAAAAACGCCCCAGCGTAGCCGTCGCCTCGCACCGCTGATGGTTTCAAAACCCCTATGCTATTCCTTACCCTATCTTTCCTATCTTAAATTCCCCAAACTTCGTTGGTTAGTCGCATTTAAAACTAATAAAATAAACATTGAAAACTAATAAATTTTTCTCAATCGTAATACAGCCCTTTCCTAATTTTTCCACCCCATCGTCAATCGACTATCAAGCGTTCGCTCTTCGTGATAGAAGCATCGCGGGTGAACATATAGTCATCCTCCGCCAACTGTAGTAGCATCAGTACCGGGCGTCATGGCTAATCTGATATTCCTCCACCGTCCCGTGGATGCACCGAAGAGTTGCAAGTTGCAAGCTAATGTTTGCAATTTATCCGGGCGCTCGGTGAGGGATCGTTTGCCTGCAAGGGGTGTAGGAATGGTAGCAAGCGGAAGGGATCTCGCCGGTGTGCAAACTGGTTGGACGATGCGGAAAGCTTCGCTAAAGCCATAGGCGTCTCTCCACCGCCGTTGCCGACGTTACCCTGGTGTAGCAGTAGTGGCAGCATCGAGCAGAAAGACCGAGATAGCGAGTGGATAGTCTAACGGTGGTGCCAGCCGCGGCAGCATCAGCCAGAGCCGCATCAAGTATCACTCTATTTACCCGTCAAATATTTGTGCTTTTACTGTGGAGTACCCCAGCTAACTCCCCCTCCATCCTCTTCGCTCAATCTCGTACCATCCTCGTCTATCTTATTCCACTTGCCCACGTCACCCGACTTCGTCGTCCTTCTCCGTTTTCTACCAGCTTGATATCTTTCTTCATCCCACAGCGAGACCACCTATTCGCTATCCTTCGGAGCCACTTTGTATACGAGGAACACTGCGGCCCAACCATCCAACCCGGTTTCCTCTTGGATTTCCCTAACGAAAACTTGACGAAAATTTGCAATTCCTACAGTGGGGGATAGAGATAGCGAAGGTACAGAGGACTCGGTTTATATAGTTGGTGTAGTATAATATAGCTGTGTATGTATAGTCAGAGTGGGATAGCTGGAGAGGGGGGGGGGGGGGGGGGGGGAGGGGGTAGACGAGAGACACACGAGAGAAATCTAGACTAGGTAAGCCTGAGGAGATCTCGTCTCGTTTCGTCTCGTTTCGACCCTCCCGGCCCTCTCGTCTCGTGACTATCACGTTGATTCCGGTGACGAAACGCGACTACTACTGTGGGAACGAACATGGGGTATAAGGTATACCAGGAGACACGGTTTGATCTCTTAACTAGGGGGAGTCAGAGCGGAAGTCGAGAATTCTTGAAGCGAAAACGTGCGTTCTCGTTCACTCGAGCTTGATACGGTGTGGGAAGATGCGGCAGTTATTTCGTCACTGTTTTTGCATAGAGTGTGCGAGAAGAGAGATTGATATGTTCAGTGAAGAATGGAACAGTTGTACTGCATAGTACTTATCGTACCGTACAACGTTGTACACTTGAATATAGTTTTCAGCGCAAATGCTATTTTTTTTTTTCAGTTGTGGCGATAGATATTCATTGGTCTGATGTAGACTTTGGTCTTCAACCATTTATCAGCACTTCAACGACGAAAGTATGCGTTTTTGGCAAAACCCAATATTTTACTGTGTTTTTGCTGCTACTGTTATTTTTTAGAAAAAAGCAAAACAAAATAATCAGCAATTCACGGTCCTCATTAAACGCCATCGAGCAATGAACAGGTTAAGTGGAAATTTAGTCGTCAGTGACGATCAAATGTGATCATCAATTGATCAAAGCATAACCATCAAGATATTAGGGTTGCCGGATGATTTGTACCGAATAGTGAACGTCGATTCATGGAATGGTCAGTATTTCTTAATGATGTGTATTAAACAGTGAGTGTCGTTTGATCAAATCGTTATTGTTTATGGACGATGTGCGATATGGAGCGGCATGTAACAATCAATCAAATTGGTATGTGACCATTGCAATAACGCTAGAAGAGGGGAAAACGAGATGACCATCAGTTGGTAGTTTGAGAATTTTCTGTTTCCAACAATTTGATTCGACCCGCAGTACCAATACGAAGCGATATTGTATCAGGACGTAGAAAATAATGATTCATTTCTTCGCATTCATTTCGTAGGTAAAAAAATGTCATGATCCGTTGCAATTACGAGAAATGAAAAATTGATATTTTTAGCTTTAACCCTGAAAATTCGTGATAAAAACGGTTAAAAGACCAGAGCACAAACCAAGCAGCCAAAAACGCTCCGAGGTGGCCGAGAATGGCACGATATCTGTAGCATGTGTCGAAAATAAAGCTTTGCCCGACGTGCGAGTAAAAGGCAAACGCGGAAGGGTTTGCAGAGACGCGAAGGAAAGAGAGTCGTGGAGTGGATAGAAGATTCGTTGCAGCTACTTTTATACTCGAATGTTACCTAGTGGAGCTGCCTTTTTCGGGAACCGACGCGCTGATGCCCGTAGGCCGGTCACGAATGTGACGCACGAGCGGCTACCACATCGCCGTCCTTCTTCGACCCCTTTTGACCAGCAGCCATCCCCACAGGAATCCTAATATCCACGTTTGACGTCATGCCAAATACTTACCCCCTTACTCGTCTGGAATAAGACCCGAGAGGATGCGCCCTCGCATTCAAGCGAAATCGCAAGAAGTCGCGAAAGCCGGAGAAATAGTAAGTAGTTGTAAGTATTACATCTATACTTGTCGCAGCCCGGTATAGCCTCGGACTACCTAGCAATGCAATCATTATTCCCAATACGAAATCATGTAAGTATAATATTTAACCTTTGCACAGAGGTCTTCCTTCTTTTTCGTAATGTTGTGATTATATTGCATCGTTTTGTGTTCGCGACTGTTATTGATTTTCTATGAATAACTCAATGTTTTATGCAGACGCGACAATACTTTTTATTTACAGGTGTCAGTGAAACAAAATGATAGTCATTCAATATTAATTTTGAGAGAATTGACATCGCATGTCAGTAGAAAAAAAAAATTAGAATTAAGTAAAAACCTCCGACTAAAGAAGTGTAATAAATAAATTTTATTAACAAAAAGAAGTAAAAAAACAGATTATTATTCGCAGATTTCCACACTTAATAACGAATTAATCTCTCGACTATAATATGCCAATAATAATTTAATATTTAACACTTTTTCTATCATACAATTTGTTTATTATACTCAATTTTCAGTCAGAAGTTTTTTAAAATTTTTTTAAGCATTTGTCATAAAAAATATCGGTGTGCCACATTCCGTTAAATCATTTTTTGTCCTTCTTAACTCCTGTATTTTTGCTTTACGGGCGGTTGGAAGTTAAAAATGGTTGCATTCCGATGATATATATATAATTAGTTTGGACGGATTAACCTCATCGTGAAAAAAATAGCTATGGGTGAACTTTGGTATAGTATGCCTCGCGTAGGTGAGAGTCGATGTGCGGTTCATCCCGCGTTCAGCTCGTTCGGAATCGAGGAAATTATCGTCAGCTAGAAACGACCACGGGCATTCGTTCAACGTGACTGACCAGAAGGGTTTGCGAGTGAGATAGAGATAGAATGAGAAAGAGACAGAGGCCAATGGGTTATGGGTACGTACGAGGCCCGAATGCCGACCGTCCGATTTGAATACATAACTGGCCGGATATAAACGAGCCTATGAATAAAATTTAAATTCCAATCAGCAGCCGAACAATGCAACAATAGCTGTGGCCGACGCTTATTCTACTGGCGAGCGGCGACTACGAACTGAAATCCCGTAGATATATATATAATATGCATAACACAAGTATATATACACAATGCACCGTAAGCTAACGATGGAAAATATAAAGCGAACTTTGGATCATCCTGTGAATTGATCGAATCACCTCTCACCGCAACTAAGTAACTTATCATCGTATAATCACCGTCTTACTATACAAAAATTAATGAGAAACATTTTGGAAATAGAAACTTTACGAATCGCGTTAATTTATTTTACCTATAAGAAAAATCATTTTTTTTTTGTTTTACATTTTATTATTATTTGAACGGATTGCCGTTTGAGAAATGGACAAAATTTGGGTTTCGGTTAGTTGAGCATTTTGTCCGCGAAAGTTTAACGCAATAATTGTGCAAACATTTACGTGCACTTTGCTGGTCATTGTTCTATGTGTTCATTCTTTCTACTACCGGAGAAACCTTCGGGTAGACGTTGAGAGCAAACGAACGACTCTTTCGTACATTCTGACAAATATCTCGAAAGATTTTTCACTCTATTTGCTGGTCGATTCCATCGTTATCAAATAACTTTTCCGGTTCAACGCTGCACCGCTGCTCCTTCACGCTCCCGCTGGTATTGACAGCTTCGAACTCGAGAGAGAAACGGCAAGAAAACTCTTTTCACCGAAGTGAAACCGGCGCCTCATCTACTGTGGTGAGCTTTGCAACTTGACAACACTCGTTAACTTTCGAACGTACGCCCGTCAAATTAATTGGACATGAACTTTCAAGAATCGTCTTCAAACAAATTATTGTACATGTATTGAGTTTTTGCAGAATCACATCGAAATTAAGGCCCGAAGAATAACATTTTTTGTTTTCTCTCGATTTCCGATTTTTTTTATTATAGTCGATACCGGTATTTTTTTTTTTTTACAAAAATCATCGATGTATTTTATGCATTCGCGACAATCCGGAACAATGCAATCGGAAATCCATTTTCTGTGCTACCTGCGCAAAAATCTGGCTTTTCGTATCTATGGCCCGTGCGTAAAAAGTCACTTTCTATGCCAACGCGCGTAGAAACGTCGACGCATGCGCAGAGCGCAATGTTCTCCACTTTACCTATTATAGACTAAACCTACAATAGACTCTTGTGAATAGTAAAATTGAAGCGTTCCTGTGGTAGAGTAGCGCGCATAAAAGGGAACTAAAGCCACGTGTGCTATATGTACGCGTCGAAAAGCAAACGTCATAATTGTCGCGTAATTATGCGCATTTTAATTCATCGTTGACGGGGGGGGGGGGGGGGGGGGGGGGGGGGGGGGTAGTGTTGTCGCACATAGCAAATTACAATCATGACTGTTTGACGTTGTAGAGCGTTCACTGTCGTGGTTAGGACTGCGCGCATAGAGGGGCGTCTATATCAATCGGTAAGAAACCGAAGGGCATAACTAACAATGTTTCGTATGATAAATAAGGTGGGATACAACCTTCTGTTCCTCACCGTTCATTATACGGTATAAACGGGTGGCTGCAAGAGGGGAGAAGGGAAACGGCCATCCCGTGCTTTGGTTTGATTTATTAATCATCGACGCGCTGGACTCAGCCTCCGCGACTCCACGGTCCACCGGACCATCGCCGTCCCTTCCAACGTGCAGACACATACGCGGTTATCCAAGCGCGGTGAATATATATATATTTCGTTTTTTTTCCCTCGTTTTCGTCGTTAATTTTCCGAATTCATATTTATTGTAATTTATGCACCCGAGAGCGAAACAGCGGTGAACACTGTGCAAGTAGACAAGAGAGAACCGTGAATTGATTCGTCGCTGGGATTGTGTAAAATTTGTCTCACTCCGAGACAAATGATGCTGCACAGTTCCGTCGCTGTTTGTTTGCCGGACCGTTTGATACAGAGATTGAGTGCGATCCAATTAAGCATGTGATCGGTAAACAGTGGCGGTGTAGGCGGACAACGATAACAGTGGAGAGTATAGACAAGAGTCACATATGACGCTGCCATAGCATAGGCGGTACCTTATGCCACAAGCGTTAATCCGCAAGGGTTGCTGCATCAAGCTTATTGATTTTCGTCAATATTCTCGCTTGCGTACAATATATTATGTTGATGAAGCAAAAAAATTGATTAATTACAATTTTCCAGAATTTGACGGTAATAGCGTTGATTGAATTTCCAACATTTACACTTTAGTGGACTGTGAAATATTGACTTTCAATAATTATAAGAAAATAATGAGTAATCAACTTTGCGAATCAAAATTGATTCAATCAATAAACTTTGCACTCCCATCAATCAACTTTTATAGTTTTGAATGTCGATATACAGGGTTGAGATTTATCTTTTCGGTAGCATATGACAAAGAAATCCTTTTATTGCGATTGAAAAAACAGTAAGAATAGTAATAATGAAAGAAAGAATCTTCATGGGAGGGAGACACGAAGTTGCCGTATCATTTATTTGCCCGTTGATCAGTGATTCATTGTATTCGAGTAACGTACGACGGTGCGAAATGCGAGCGTGGCAAGGATCAACGGAGCGTGGCGTAAGACGAAACGACCGACGGTACAATTCGACGTGTCCATCGTTAGCCGACGAGAATGGAACGGACTCTCTAAAGGCGGGTAGATGTGGTGCTATACGTCAGCGTCGCGGGACATTTCACGCGTCGGAAAGTCGACGTACCAACGTCCCTTGGATCGCCGCGCTTCGTACATCAGACCTCAAACTACCCTCGTTCGCCTAGCCGACCGCTCAACCAATTTGTGACAAAGCGTGGAAGAGCTTGAAGCGCTTAGTAGTGCAACGCAAGCTTTATTCGTCGAAAACAATCAAACAAACAAAAAACCAATTATTTCGAAAACAAGATCATGAGAATGCGACCCCTTCGATACGAATCGCATCCCATTTCATTACTTCGATATTGATTACGGAATCGATGTACTAAACTGCGAAACTTCTATACTAAATCTTATCGATAAAAAAAAAATCGTCATTGTCGCTTTGTTTCGAAGACGAAAAAACATCCAGACTTTTCGAAAACAAGAAAAAAAAAAAAGGGAAAAATTTATTGACACTACAGCAGCGACTAGACGAGTTTTCGTGTGCGTCGAGTTGAGTGGTGGAGTCGGTAGCGAACGGTCGAGTTACGGGCGGGGTAACTTATCACTTTCCCTTAATCCGGATCAGCGGGCTCTGTAGGGAGAGGAAAGCAGAAGCGATGTTCACGCTTGCCCCGTTAAATATTCAAAAGAAGCCCGTTCCGGTGTAAATCAGAAGACTGACTCTCTGTCTGGTCGTCGTCGACTCCCGTGTGTTTTTCGCTCTTTCTCCCATCGTTGCCTGATCTTAGTCTCGGCGTCTCGGACTTGCCTTCCCGAAACCCCCATCCCTTCGCCACTAACGCAATCCCCTGGGCGAACTGTCGGTTGTCCCTTCCACTCTAACACTTTGATACTTTTGTACTCGATAGTTTTCTCACTCGGTCTTTCGCACCAAACGTTCGCACGGCAAGCTCTGCCCAACCCTCACGTGAGACTTGTCTGTATAAAACTTGCTTTCTCTACCTCACGGCTCGGGCTTCAGATTCTCGTTCTTCGCCTGCCCAACCCCCTTCGCCTTCTCGTTTACAAGCTCGAGGCGAACGAGGACACGTCCGCGATCGAATACGACTGCTCTCCTCATTACTTGCTCGTCGTGTACGTGCGTGACATCAAGGATCGTGCTCACCGATCCTCGGCATCGATACAGAGACCGAGAGTCGGAGCGGCACGAAACAATACAAACAAAAAAATTTAATGAGAAAAAAATAGATAGATTGATTTCGATTGATTGAAAATTAAGGGGAAAAAAGTATTTAAAAAATGGTTTTTTTCGGGTTTAGCAATGGATTCTTTTCTAAACCTTAAACTGTGACACTGGGATCGACGATCTTTTTTTGTTCTTTATAAAACACAAAAATATGTTTAGAGAAGTACAGTGGAACTCCCCTTTTCTTAACTTCACTTAACTCAACTGCCCGCTTATTTTCACTCGTTACCATGGCAACGATTTCGCTTAACTGTATTTCCCCTGAGTCCGCTCGCCCCGCTATAAGCGCTGCGCATGCGCAGACTCGGACGCGTATACCCCTCGTTGCCCCTACCGGCAGCAATTGATCGGGAATGGGGACTGTTGGGGAAATCCAGAATAGCGAATGCGTCCGGTTCCGTCGAGTTAAGAAACGAGGGGTTGTGCTGTACCTCGATTTCCACAACCCGTGAAACACTAATATTTGTTTCGTTTTGTAATGAAAATCTGGTCTTTCAGTTTATGTGTCGTCATAAGTAATAACATTGTAAACATTGTTAATTGTACACTTTAAAAATCGAAATATTGCTAAAAATTGATCGCGGATATAAAAAAGCCGGTAAATAGATCAAATAAAGAATAGTCGATAATCAATCATTTCTCTTCATCTCTGTGACCATTATACATAAATCCTGGAATCCCGTTGCTAATTTTTTTTTTTTTTATCAAAGTTATCGGCAACTTGTTACGTAGAACATGAACGCGTTCTATCTTCGTGGATAATATCGTAAGTGGCGATAAATCAGAAATGAATCGCCCAATCGCGCGTACTAGGATAGCCCCAGCGATCGAGAGGATACTGCAAGGACCCGTCGAGTATCTCAACCAAGAATGATAAAGAGTACAGAGAAAGGAGAAACGCGAGGGACACGCCGACCGAGGCTCTCGATCGGGCGTCTTCCGATCAAGAAAATCGAAGAATAAAGGATATGGGAAAAGCGGGCAGCGCGTCTGTGTGTATCTACGATAGCATAGGCCATTTGGGATAGGCGCTGTTATCATAAATTTGCATGCCTCGGGTCAGTCGGCCAGCTTTTATCTCGTCGTTGCATCACACAGCCGATAGCAGGTCCCGTTGGCTTATTTCCTCGAATATATTTTTCGCAACTTTCACCTCCCTTCTTTTCCCTGTATATAGCTGCACTGTTTTCCTCCTCGTGCAAACTGCCCCTTTTTCTTTTCCACACACACACACACACAGAGACAAAAACCTACATCACGAAACATCACACACGATCTCTCTTGATCTTTTATCATCGGAAATTCCTTCGGGGATAGAAAAAAAAAAGGAAACGACGACCGAGTATAGAACTTCTTTTTCTCCCTTCGGCGATAGACACAACACCATTTTTATCATAAATTTATGAAAATAAGTATGTAGTTTTGAATTTAGTGGAGAAAAGATGTGTCTCCAGAGGCCAACGACAACGTCTTCATACGATTTCGCATAGTGAACGAGAGTAAAGAAAGTTTGATAACGGAAGGGTGAAAATTAATTTCTTCACGTCATAACTTCGCATACTTTACGTTCGCTTGTTTTTAGTTGAAATTTTTAGAGCTGTGAGATTTTATCGATTATATCGATTTCTCGATGGGTATCGATATATGTATATTTTTTTATTTTTTTTGGTGAAAGATGTGTATTGTTGAAAAATGTATGTTGAATAAGAAATGACACTACAAAAAGAAATTGAGATAGGTTTTGAAAGCTCACTGGAAGGTACACGATTTATAAAGTGTAATGGGGCTGCCAACACTCGACCCAAAAAGCTCTCTGCTTCTCACCGACTAACCGTTCATCGTCCGAATGAGAATCTCTACCCGGTACACCACGGGGTACATTGGTGCTGTCGGTGAAGCATAGAGAGCCTGCAAGCCGGATACGATTCAGAACCGGAAACGTTGGTGGCCGCCTCAAGCTGTTCCGACGATAAGTGTGCTCTGCGCGTGGGGATGTATGGATTGTAACTCGCTCAGGGGTCCAAAAACTCAACCCTCAATCCCCCTTCCCTTACAAGCAAAAGTTGTGCCACTCGAGGTATAAAACTTTTTTTTTTTTTAAACGTACCTATTGAATGATATTTCACCGACTTTTATTCATCGAATTTCTAGTTGACCGATCGCAAAAAGAGGTGCTGCTTTTCACTGTTCATTCCAGTGATTTCCAAGGATCAGCAGTACCTAATTCGTTCGTCCGAATTAAAATTTTCCAAAGGCTTATCGAGTGCTCATAGGGCACTAATTGGTCGATCAATGGAGGCCAATAATTTCATCTGAGAACTAAATACCTTTACAAGGGCCAAGTAGACTCCATTTCGTAAAAATCATTTGGAAATGTATATTTTTTTTATTATTATTTCCCCTTTTTGTTACATTTTTTTGTAATTACTATTACAATATTTGTACCGTTTTCTTGTGTTGGCAAACTTTTCATTGTCAACAATGTCATGCATTATTAAATTCATGCGAAATTCAGAATGAGAACTAACTTTACATGTCGTTAATTAGTGTCCTGTTTTTGTCTAAAAATGTCTTCGTATAGAAATAATCGGTGTAACGTCGACCTCCGTTCCATCGGCGACGAAATAAAAAATAGTTCAGTACATTCAGGTCATAGTAAGAGTAAAAATAAAATTCTTCAAATATTATATTCATTCATAGAAGCAAAGCGAAAATAAAATCGAATCGGCAGGATTAATGTGGCCGTGCGGTCATCCCCGCCGATTGCATTTGCAGAACTGACAGATTTCGCTAAAGATAACCATGCGAATTCAAATTGTATTTATGAATTCGAAAGTTTACATTTTTTTTTTCATCCCTCGCGCCGCAGTCGCCGAAGCGAAACGTTATAGTGCGAGGCGGGGATGTAGAGAAAACTTTAAATGAAATTCATTCGGAGGGATTCGTGATTCGACATTACCATAAATTTGCAAGCTACGGGGCCCGTCGCGGTTGTTCGAATATATTTTAGCCGAGGAATATATTTTAGCCCGGGTGCCTGTGGTCTCCTTTCCGGCTTCCTTGTTCACTCTCTCTCTCACGCGCGGGCACCCTTTTCCCTGAATCTCCACTGGGTACCGGGCGCTTATAAGCTTCGCCTGTTCGGCAACAGAACGACCGCAAGCTCATCCTCGTGAGCTAAATGAAAAGCTTGAATCTCCCGCACGATACGACAAAGTAACAAAAATGATAAACTTAAAAAAATTTGTGAAGCCTATCGATCTTGAAATTTTACAACTTTTTTCGCTGATAACTTCGGAATTTTTTATTTTTCTGTGTGCGCATCTTAATCAACTTTTAATTAATAATTTATTACTTTCAAATATGACAATCCCTTCGAAATTATTTAATATGGGTTATAATTTGCAAGATTTGTTCGACGATTAAATCTGTTTGGGATATAATCTTTAAAACCTATCCGTCCTGTACCTCGTCAAGACCCAGTGGTTCAGTCCAATGTAGAAAATGTTGTCGTTTCGTATGGGAGCAGTAGGTAAGGAAGCTTTACAACGAGCTTATACATTCGTTGGTATAATAATATCCTTGGGAAAAGCGTGCAAAACGGCGGTTTCACGAACGTGATATTACAACCGCAATGCGTACAGCTTGCTGAATAAGCGCATGCTCCGCGAACAGAGGAACCGGCGAACAACCCACCGGTATTGCTATGCATCCGGCGGAAAGAGAACGTGGTGCACACACGGAGGGGATGGATGGGGGAGTCTTTGGAGGGCCAGAGTCTTGTGCAATTGCCAATATATCGTTAGTACGAGGGGTGGATGTTAAACGACGGATAAGATGCCACACGCGAACGGAGAACAGAGAACTGGATATGACCCGATTCCTACCTGGACGCAACCAGCGCTAAGTTTATTATTAAAAAAACAATTCGATTTTAGCATTACATATTTCGCGGGAGTTTCCACTTCAAGAAAAGTATAGAATTCATGTGGAGATAATTTTTTTTTTATAATTTTTTTGCTGCGTATAAGAGGTTTATACCTATTTTTGCACCCTATAAACGAAGAAATTTATTTATTTTTCATACAATTTTCGATTTAAAATGAATGTGTTAGTAACGGCCTATTCTTACGACAAGCCAAATAATAAACCAAATTTCTCTCGCAATTTCTGTTTTACCTAAAGTTTTAGTCGACAGATATATTCGCGGGCGCACGTGTGTGTATGCCTGTGTGTGTGACTGACTGAGTCTTAGAGAACGCCTTCCAATTAACCGAAGCAGTCCGACAGTTCGAGTACAATAATACCATAGCCTCAGAGTTCCGGAGTATCGTAAGGTGTACCTTAGTGGAAAACGACCGGTGGCGCGCGGAGAGCAACCCTCTTCTACAATTCCAACCCTTCCTTCGCCCCCCACCCTCCCTCCGCCCTCTTCTCATTCCAATCCTTCCGCACGACCAGCGAATACAACGAAAGCCTTCCTATTCTTAAGGTAGCTGCATTAATTAACTGGCAGAGTGCATAAGGAGCGGGGAAAATGTTTCCTCGTCGTCGGCCAAACCACCTCATGGAGCCGAAACCCACGGCGATACAGCCATAGATGACCAGAGTCACAGATGTCGTTGACCCGTACCAGCTTTCTAATACATAGGTATAATTTACACAATAACGTAGAGTCTACTAAAGACTACCGGGAAGCACAATACGTAACAGGGTTTATATTCAAGGAAACTCCAGCAACTGGCGGAAGGTATGGCAGTGAACTGAGGGTAGAACGGGTTAGGGTTATTGAGACTTAGGTAGGTATGCGCTACGGTGTCGTGAAATTTATTAGTCAACCAATGGCTGAATGTTAGGCAGTAGGTAAAGGCTGTACGGAACGGACTCTGGCTAACGAGGCACAGGGTTTCGAGATATATCGAAGTGCATGATACTGTGCAATGTTCAATGGCGCAACAGTTACGATTTGGTTAATGAATATAAATCATTCAATTTTGGAATCAATCATTACCTCGTCCTAAGTAACAGTTATTCATTCATTGCCATTAGAACATTTAGTAGGTTAGGTTACGTAGTGTTCCCGTTTTTCCGCCGTATACCCTTTCGGTTTTTACGATTCCCTCTCCTAACATTTCCTACCCGCACTCAGCTAATCTACCTAATCGTTCCTGTGCGGCTGCACCTGACTTAGCTACACTGTACCACATTTGTCGGAGACACGGAAAAACTGCGGAAAAACTGTACCGGTAGAGACGGCCATATTCTACTGATTCTTCGGTATTTTTTGCACCTGCGTAAAGTGCAGAGAGCACTAAAGTCTCAGAAAAATGGCCCTTCCGCTCAACGATTAATGCGCCAGCCAGCGCGCGGCTAAGCGGTCACCCATCCAAGTACTGCCCGCGAACATTGCCGGTTAGAAAATGTAGTATTTTAATCTAATATGCATCTATTAATAATTTTAATAACGATTTTATTACATCTTTTTTAATGGAATCGTTATATGGGATAATAATATCAAAAAAATCTTTTTTCTAGATCCAAGCTTCGGGATCTCGATAATGGTCGTTGACTTCCTCATTGTCACCCTCTTATTGTCCCACTCCATTTATATCTTTGCCTTATCATTTTCTACGCTTTATTTTTCGTTTTTTTTCCTTCTTTTTTCAGAATATTTCGAACCTTTTCTTTCGGTCTTCTGTAAACGTAGTTGACTTTAACCTTTAAACGTTGCCTCGAATCACGATGTTCCCTCGGGCAACGAGACGACGTTGGCCCTTTTATTTCCGACGGGTCTCCGAGACGCAATAAATGGTTTCATTTTCGGCTTTTGCCACGATATAAAATCCTTCGAGATCTCTTGCTCACGCGCTTTTCTTTTTTTTTTTTCTTTCGCCACGGATTTTTACCTCGTTACAGATACCGTATCTCCGCCGCGGCTTCTCTAGATTTATTTCACTTCCTGTCGTCGCGCGTTTTCCGTCGCATTTCATATAATCCCGATCCGTATTTGACTCTCGCGGTCCCCTACCCCCTCTTTCCCCACCCCCTCCCGCTTCCGATGGAGAGCAAAAAAAAGGTGTATTACAAAGCCAGCGTGAAACTCGAGACGAACGAAGGAAATCAGAAAAATGCAGAAAGCATCTCACGGGAAATTACGGTAATGGTGGTGGTTCGATCCCGGTTTGCCAGCCTGGAAAGCTTCGGGCTTACCGCAAGAATATTATCATTCTTATTTCCTCATCGTCGGGATATCTCTGGACCAGCAAAAAAGTATATTTTTTCTGAACTTCCTGGAACGTCGTAAGGGACTACGAAAAATTTAAAAAAGGGATAATGTCAACGTATAACGTGAAGTTATTATTGATTGGTTATTTAGAGATTAGCAAATTTGAAAGCACATTTTAGATCAAAACAAATTGTACTTCAATAAAGAATGTTATGTTTTTATAAAAAAACTTAATAAAAAATTCTCTACGAACGATTCTTCTCGGCCTAAAAAAATTGTGGTGTAAAACGGAATGCAGTACACGCGAACTTACACAATTTATATTTTTTTGTAAATCACGGACACTAAAAAGATCGAGAAAAACGGTTTTCGCGTTATTTTAAGATTTTCAAAAAAACGAACGGTTTTTTACCGGTCGTAAAACAAATATCCCGTAAATAATCTAAATAAAAAACAAATATATAAGGTATCAAATTTTATTTTAATATTTCGTCGGTCACCGCGATATTCGCACAATCAACGATAATCAAACGCTCTCAACAAAATCGATTCATTACAAACTTTGTAAAAAATTTAATTGTTAGTCTTAAAATAAAAAAAAACTTTTCAACTTCAATATTTTACGTGATTATCGACTGATATTCGGCCCAAATAAAACTCCGAATCTATTAATTGAACAAAAAAAAGTTTATTTTCCGTATCCAAACAATGAAGGTCCGAATATCAATGGGAAATAATGATCGATGCCGCAGGCATATTTGCGGCCCGGCGAATAAATGAATAAACGAAAATACAACGAACAAAAAAAAAAAGTAACGAAGAAGAATAAAAAAGAAAAACTTTAAGAAATGATGGTGAAAAAAATAAAATAAATGTACAAAGCTAACGAAATATCGTCGTCGCTCCAGCTACGTATAATCTTTCGTTCGAGTTTCTCTCGCTCTCTCGGTAGATTCCCTTCGTGCGCAACGTCCCTCATACCTTTTGCCCGGCCTGCTTGGTTCAATTGTCCGCGAAAAGCAGGAGAAAGATTCTATTAAAAGTTGACGACGGCGACGACGACGAGGCGAGAGAATGAGTGAAGGTGGGAGAGAAAACTCTCGGCTGTTTTAAGTATATATATAGATATTTGTACGAAAGAGAAAAAGAGAACGAAAGATTCAGGCGTTCACGCGGCTATACGAGAGTCCACGCTTTTTCTCCCGGAGTTTCAAGTTTTAATGCACTCGATATAATCAGCCCTCTTATCGCGAAATACTAAGCGCCTTCTCTCGTAAATTGGAAAAAATAATTCGCTGTTTTATAACGAGGGCTGCGTTTTTTTTCGCCTGTGTCGCAGGGCGCAGCGCGAGTGCTGCGGATTTTCGACAGATACTCGGCAGCAGAGTTCGTGTATTTTTTTTTTCTACTTTGCTTTTCAAATGACAACGAACTCTAACATAATCGCCGCTATCGGTGCAAAAGCACTCTTATCGTTTCTTTACTCTAATGCAGTATATTGTTTATTGACATTTATATTGCATCAAAAACGACCAAACGAAGTGGCAGTGATACAATGCTCGAAAAAAATGAGGCGCAAGGTTACCGTGACGATTTTTTTATGAGGGGATTTTAGATATCGAGATGTTTCTTTCTATTTAGTTAACTAATGGGTTTTCTGAATATACCTTTTTCGTTGTGAAAAACAAAATAAACGTCGTCGGCGATGTATTCGATAGTTTGCGAAGAGCTGACGGTGCAATAAAAACCATGATAATAATAATAACCGTAACGAGAACAATTCGAGTGGAGTAAATTGTTTTTTCTCGCTAATTTATATATTTTAGTCGTCGTTGTTTTTACTGTCAGATTAAACTTATCGCGTAACAATATACGCCCCCATAAACGAAGTTATAAACTTTTTTTCTTTCCGCGTACAACGATGGAGAAGATAAGAATTAAGAAAAATCTTTGGCTTCATCGCGCCCATGGGACGGGCTGTCCATTTTGGAGAGTCCACAGGGAGAGTTACGGAAATTGAGAATGAGACAAGGACGAGGGTACGTCTTTGTCGAGATAACTATGACTGTACGAATCGATCGTATCCGAAGCAAAAAAGTGTTATTATTAATCGAAGCGTTTATTGCCCATATATACTTTAGAAAATGTTTACAAAAGCTACAGCCGCAAAAGCGATAACATCGAACGAATGAAAAAAAAAATATTTTTACGAACAGAATAATTATTTCTTATTACAATATTTCTGTGAAAAAATGATACGTAAACAACAGATATACAACTAACAACAAATCGCCGACAATCGAGAACAGCGAAGATTGTGAATTTTATAAAACTCCGCTTTTCGCACAAGAAACACCAATAAAAAACAACTGTCCAAAAATCAGCAAGTAAATTCAACTACAATTCTTCGCGATCGTCGAGAGAACGAGAAACATGTGAAAAGACAAGTGGCAGTGGAGAGAGCGAGAAATAATCAGCGCAAGAACTTTAATAATACAATCTTAGGATCATTAACTCGGCGGTAATGGTGTGAACTTTTAATTAGTTGTACAATTCCATTCGGAAACACTTGGCGCCCGGTCGGTCTCTCAGAGATCTTCTCATGGCCTCACTTCGAATCCATTGTGTTTTTATTCATTGCGAAAATGGGGGTTGGGAGGGGTAGAGGGCGCACAGCGCCGGGGGTGGACAGCGCCGCGCACCAGTTTGCCTCCCGCTATCTCTGACGCTCACGGCCATTTGGAAAACCACCACCAACGGGATATACGCGGAGAACAACTTCGGTTTCTCTCGCAAGAGTACCAGCAACTACCTCGAGGGTTAGTCCCGACACCGGAATCTCGAGCCTTTTTCCCTCCCCGGCAACTCGCCGCCGATCCAATGGCCTCGCGGGCATGAATTCAAACTTTTGCCACTCTTTACAAAATCCCTTTCGTATTTCATACAAACTATGATGCGAGCTCCGTATTGATATATAGAGAAATAAAATTTTTATTCTCGACATATACAAGAGACCGAAGGATACGAGTTGCACTTTCGATCAACAATAACCGAAAAATATGTCACGTTTTTACATGAACTTTAATTATGCAACCTAACATGCAATTTTATTCAACTCCGATAATTTTGTTTATTAATAAGATTTTTTAAAAAATGGATACGAAAAATTTTACCGCTGTTTTGTAATATCAATTGAAAAATCGTGAGTTGTTAGTTAAGCTCTGTTGTAAACTGTATAAATCTATTATTCTTAAGTCTCTCAGGGGGCGGCGCGCGAGCCAAAAACCTGCCAGTACTGCATATATGGATATGTATATATAGCGAAGAGAGTCGTGTACGATAGGCGAACGTAGCTTTACTTTCGATCTGATTAATATTTCAGTAACAACATGCGCATTATTCAACGGATTATCCCCCCCTTTCGCTTTTGTGTGAGTGCCCCGGTACCGCGCTGACTGGGGTGTGATGCACTCCCCGCTTGCGCTTCGGTAATCCTCGTATGAAATTGTTATCAGGAACCCTGTAAGACTGATATATAGAGTCGGTAGGCTGGGCGTCGTACGAACTCTGAAGCTATAGCCGGGAGATTGGGTGACGGTCAACTGCAGTACTTTGGAACGACGAGGATCCACATAACCAGTCGGCATCCCCTGTAAGGGATGTCTCTACTGCCGCGATGGTACCTCTAGCGAGCTTTACGAAATTTAATCTCCTGAGCAATTAATCAACCACCGAGTGATAAGGCAAAACCCTTTTTTTTTAATTAATATTTCAAGCTTTTCGTCGATATTTAGATAAAAAAAACTTTCAAAATCGTAACTTTTTTGTTCATCATACGATCGATGTATCGATCAATGGAGGACGCTTCCGTAAACCGACCCGTAAACGGCTTTAATCTATCAGAATTCATAGAAATATCTCTTGGATTCAAACGTCAAGAAGGGGTGAAGGGGGTGAAACTGCTAGAATTGCATTGAAGGGATGCAAAATTGGACAGTGAGAATGCGGGATGGGGAGGAGATTGAGAATTGCTTATTCCACTCTATTGGATGCTAGAGGCCAGTAGTCCCCGTTTTCGGGTGTGAATTGGCAATTCGTCAATCGAGAGGATTGTCAGTGGCGATTTTGGCTTACTGACTGCCGTTTGCTTATAAACATGCAAATCGTCGACCATCGTGTATATAGCTGATCGGGCTACACGAAACGCGCGGCAACCTGGAACGTTATCCCGCCGCTGTTGAATCTACCAATCCCAGCGGGCGTAACGCTATTCATGGATATGGGCTTTCGCTTCGTATTACGCTCTGTGCTCTCATTGCTCGCACTGCCGACGGTCGAAAAGCTTTATTCACTGTGATTGAATTGCACGAAATCTATCGTTAGCTCATGCATCAAAAGTTTTCATTTGAAACCTTTTATTGTTGTATATATACACTATTTTGCACACTGCTGAAGAAGGGCGGAAGATAGAAGGGGCGCTAAAGGTGTTTGTTCACTGTTAATCGGTAAAATTACCAATGCTTTCGATGTTTATACATATTTTTTTGTTCAACAAATTAGTAAAAATGGACAAATTGCGAGAAATCCCAAATGAAATTTTTTCCGTTGATAGAAAAATGAAAAAAAAAAAAAAATTGTTCGAGATATATCGAACCGCGAACGAGTTGAACGAGTGCTAACTCGACTCAGTTCGTCATTAGCGAAGTCAGGGGTTTTCTCCCCATAACGATCGTGAAAGAGGTCCGCGCGCTCGTGTAGCAGTGGGGGCGAACAGCCTCTCTCTTTCCCTAGATAGGCTTTCCCTACCTCGATGGGCTGCGGAGTAAACATCCAAGTACCCCGCCGATTTAATGGCTGCCATTTACATCGTCGGTCGAGTGCTGAGTAATTACGCCATCCATTCTCGGTTTTATGCCGGACGCGCAGGGAAAGCTCGCGAGTATATGTCCGGGGTGCTTCGTTCGATGGACTACTTTCTGCGCTATATCCATGTATATGTATATACAAATACACGTATATAGTGAACATACGACGAATTGGAAATTATATTCCCGGAGAATAAAGAGTGTACGGCGAGAATAAACTTACCGGTGATCTTTATGGCTGTCGATAATATTCAGAAATTCGGAATACGACGAAACGAACATTATTTTTCGCCGATCCCTCGTCAGTGAATTGGTGGGCGTATACGGCGAGAGGATATGAATTCTGATTTTTTTTCATAGCGATGTCAAAATCCCGATAGTCGATTGAAAGTACTTAGCGTCAGCGCTATCAGCAGAAAAACCGGAACTTTACGTTAGACTCTGGTAAAACGCAACAGTCACATCTTCTCAATGTTTTTTTACTGTGATTTAAACTGTGACTTTCATAATACAGGATTAATGATAGTTAATTAATTTAGAGTTGAAAAAAACACGAGAGCTTTAAAAAACATCGACGGTCGGCAAAATGTGTGAACTAAATTCATCTATAAATACAACCTTCCGGACGGCGAAAATGTATAAATTCATCAAAAGATTTAAATAATCTGTGTATACGAGAATTGAAAACAAATATATAAACTCACAAGAAAAGATGAATATTTATCGAAGTCGAAGCCAAAGTCGATACTGCGCTCAGTTCGGACTGAAAAAAAAAAAAAAAAAAAAAAAAAAAACGATGAAAAAATTAGAGTTGTTCGTCATGAGATGCTTCACCGTCCCAAAGCATCCGGTGTGCTATATAGATTTTCATCGCTATCATTTTCTCGCTTTATTCTCTTTCATCGTTGGCTGCCCGCGCCACGCTTTCAGACAAGGCATTCCCGGGGGATATTAGGTTTTACTCCGTAATTAAATTAAAACCCGACGGGCACGCACCGAAGCCGTCCGACAGAAAGTTGTGGGCTACCGCGGTGGCCCTCTATCCCAACGAGAGAATCCGTCGACTTTTGTGCTGTAACCACTGAGGCTGCGAATGGTACATCCCCTGCTCTGCGGGTTGAGTTGAGGATGAATGAAACCCAACGTGATCTTTGTTGCATTAGAGACGACTTCGTCGTGCCAATTTACCAATGATTTTCATGTTTTACTGTGAAGCAGCGGTGTCGCCATTGGCGTGTATATTCTTATGCTGCGGGAACTTATTACTTTCTACAACTGCTTGGCCTCGGAACGCTCCCGGGTCTCTTGATAATTATTATTCTCCAAAAACAAATCGGCCGAAAGAAATTTCTCCACGTCTACGTGAACCGTAGGAATATAAAAGGTTTTCTGTGGCATTTAAGAAGCTGTTCGCCTGCTGGAGATGAGAAAACGGCTCGCCGCTAGAGTATGAGGTTTGTCACGCGCAAAGTCGAGAGTTGTAGTCGCAATATTTTTCTCAACTCCTCGGAACACCGTGGAGGAATTATGCGCTAAGCTAAAGAAAGAAGGATATTCTTTTTTTTTATGTACACTGTGAATGTAGAATGCGCGCGGTGGGTAATTACGTTACGAAAAAGTTTTTCGCGAGGCCTTAGCAGTTTAAGGAGAGATCATCCGTTTACCCGGGTATAATTACTCCCGGCCAAAAAAACGGCGTGTGTGCGCCCGCGGGCGCATCTGGTATACAAACGGCCGCCTTTTCCCGGCCTAAGCTGCCTCCGGACTTGTAAAATTATCGTCATCTTACTTTCTTATTTGCAAGCGAGCGGGCGACTTTTCGCGCGGATAAACTGGCGCAAGTAGCAAATAAGAACTCGGAACTTTCGCGTCGTAATCTCTTCTGGGTTGAGCCTTCATTGTGAAATGTTTGGAACTCCAAAAAAACATAGTCATTAACGTATTCGGTGAATGAAATAAGTCAAAGGGTCAACGTTGCCAAGTTTTGGTCATTTATATTTATATATAACTTGAAAACTACTATTTAGAAACCTCATTAACAAAAATACATAAACAAAATAATCCACTCAAACTATAGTAATGTCGATGATTTTCCAACACATTAAGATAAAAAAATAGCATGCAAGAACGATACGAAACACTGATTGTCATTTTAGGACATAAGAGTTGTATGCAGAGTTGTATGATATGAGTTGAATTTATGTCTGACAACAAAAGCATTTTCTACTTAATCCACTCAAATACGGTGTCGTTACGGGAATCACACGGCTCAATGGATGGCATTTCTTTTTTTTTTTTCACAATGGGATCTCCGTGTCTTTCGATATTATAATTACGAAACGTAAAATCCTTTCCGCCATTGAAGTGGGTATCCGGAATAATAAGGAACTCCACTCAATTTCGTTTTAGTTCAGCGAGAAGCCTCGATTTTGTTCTATCTCGCCTTTCATCGGTATTACTACAGGAAGGGGTCGGGAGGAGATTTTACACGGTGCAAGCCGAAGCTTCAACGAGGGAGTGACGGCCGTATCGAACAGGTAGGCAGACACGGCGGACTCTCGGTAGTAACAAGGGAAGGGGGGGATGGTAGGGGGAGGGCAAACGTAACGTGAAATTGGTACTTTGAAATTTCATTAGTGAAGTCAGGTGGCGTCACAGATTCAATTAGGCTTTTTATTGGATTTCGAACTGTGCGAACTGTCAAAGCGGTAACCCACGCGGTCAGACTGTAGGCGCATCGCGTCTACGTTTCCTACGTTCGTATTATACGTGTAGATATGTACAGAAACACAGGTATGCCACACTATATGTACAGACATATAAACGCGGCTGTCCACTTGCTTTCGTCGTGGATACGATTCGCAAACCAATTTTCACTTTGTAATAGTGTACATAGATATACCGTAAAGAGCTGAACTTTGAAAGTACCGCAGCTTCACTTTAATCAATTATCTAAGGGAAAACTTCGTCTGAATGAAAGATTCCAAGATGAGTTTATGAGGCAAATGAGATAAGTTAGTTGTCGGAATCGATTTTCAAAGATTATAGGTTCCTGGAAAATAATTAGCCAACGAGAAGATTTTTTTTTCGTAAACAGATTCGGATCTTTTCAAAATCTGAGCGAAGCTTTTAAATTATTCATCGTACGATTGTCGAGATAAAAATTAAAACACAAAATTTCAAAAATTTTCGACGGTTTTAAAATTCGACGGTCCCACGATTTCAGATTTGTAAAAATGAATGTAATTATTGAGAAGTGTAGAATTTCGTTTATTTACCGATAAAGACGATCTCTGCATTTGTGAGAATAAACATAACAAGTATTCAATTTTACACTTTTCGTTCTTTATACACAACTTCTCCTTATTATCGTTTAAGAAAACTGTTAATACAATGCAATTTCTTTCAAGAATCTCTCGTCAAGGTTATCTCGTGAACGATTATTCTGTTTTTAACTCCCGACTGCCCGCCGAGCAAAAGACGGGAGTTATGCGTTTCACCGTGAAATCTGACGATGTTTTACAAAACGATAAAAAATGTCTCAACAAAATTTGGCACAACTTTTCTTTGTGCCGCGAACTGTGTCTTTTTTCAGGTTTTATATAAAGCCGTTACAAAATAATGCGCACAAATACATCGAAATTTCGTCAAATATCATGTCGATTAATTAACTTTCGAATAATTAAGGAGTTTATAAATGTATTCCTTATAAATACTGAACGTCTCCGATGAACCAATCACACAAGTCGTCATTAAAGAAATGTGTTAAATAACCCCGGTCTCTCTTGTATTTTCATCCTCAAGAATCGAAGATGTAATGAATTTTCGAACTCATATACTATACGATATCTTGAGAGGCTTATAATACGATTCCATCGTGAAAATAGAGAGGGCACTATAATCCGATAAGATATTTTACGAGGGCGTTTTCGCGTACCTCTTCATGAATTAACGTTGAGGAGATAAATTTATTCATAACCAGAAACACGAGCTGACGAGTTATAAACGACTATACGTGCGCCTCGTACGCCCACTCGAGAAACGCTCGTGAGTGATTTAGTAGCAGAAACAATTCCGATATTGCGCGGGGAAGAGCCCTCTTTCCGGGCTGTACAGTGAGCTCAAGGGTGCATTCAAGTGGAAAAGGTCGACTCAGGTCAGACTTGTATCGTAACAGTAGGGAATTTCTTCGTTACAATGAACGTTTTAATAATTGTAGGAACATTACACGAAGAACGATTACTCCAAGAATATCTTGAAGGAGACTCGAAGGAAATTGTTTGCTTAAAGTAAATTTCAACCCTTTGCTGAAGGAAAATCCCTGGCACGCTTTAAATTGCATAAAATTAAAAAAAGATCGATTTCATGAAAAAAAAAAAAAATTCAATCTGTTACATTCTTCGATTTGCTCCAGAATTAAAATGAATAACGTTATTTTATACCAAAACTTTTAAATCCTGCAAACTTCCACATATAGGGTAGAGGTAACGTTTTTGGCCACTTTAAGTCCGATTGTGGCCATCACATTCGAAGCAAAAATACAAAAGATAATCGAATTAAAAAAAAGATTCGAGTTGATCATTTGGTGAATTTATGCGAGAACTTTCGAAGAATCAATATGCGGTTTTGAAAAAAAACTTATTCGAAGAGTATAATAATAAAAATGGCCTTAAATGGTACAGTCGCCACTAACGCTACGTCTACCCTACTAAACAGAATTTTCTAAGTAGTGTCGCGAATTAAAAAAAAAACAAACATTTTCGACGCAGAAAATATTTAAAAACTGACGTATAACTGAGAAAGCTAATTAATCACGGCAAAAAGTTTTACAAGGACGAATAATCATATAAAAATTGATAGCTTGTGTCTCAATTGACGAATAGTCGCTCGAGTCTACAGTATAGCGCAATAATTTCGCGACTTTACGTCTACGACCATGCGGCTGGAGAACGAGGAGTGAGGTATAACGAGATAATGTTCTAAGGGGATGGAGGGTTAGTAACTGCGACTCGACGTCGGCGTCAATGGCGGGAAACCCCATAGTCGCCGCAGTTGCGACTGGCGTTCCCCTCATGGTCTCTGTGGGAATAGCATTGAGAAGGATAGAGAGCTGTACGACGAATGAGAAGGAATACGAGTTTCCAACTTGTGACTCTTGCCTTTCGCGATCGTGCATCATAGGGTTATGGGTTCGCGATGACATTCATAAGGTTTGCTCGACTTGGCAATAGCCTTGCCGCGCGTTTTCCCTCCTTGTACTTTCGCTTCCCTTTTGCTATTTCACCGTCCTCTTTACTCCTGTCCGCTTGTCTCGCTTTCGCTCGTTCGACAATCCCTTTTCTACGACCACCACATATCCTACGGCGCGTTATATAGTTGGTAAGGATACGGTACTACGACACTTTTCAACTCGCTGGAAGACGCGTCATTACCACCGAGATCTATGTGCGTACCAGTTGCGTCGTTAATGGGGCGAGTCCACCATGAGGGATGCTTCGCTCTTCGGGGTGTTACTTCATTGAAAAATATTGCTCTTATTCCGAGTCGAAATATCGTTACCAGAGAAAATAAAGATTCCTTTGTCTACCACTGTGGATTTCGAATTCTTAGGGCTTTTGCCCGGCTATTCCCTATAAATTGTCGAGTTAGTTGCATAAAAAAATAATATACGGGTTTCTTGAGTCGTCCGATTGGTGATATAAAGCTACAAGAAAAATGATCAAATGTCTTGCAGTTTTATTCCTTTTACTTGAATACTAATCGAAGAATATTGATTGCCATTTGCCAGAGCCATGTCCGGTGGTAGAGAGATGCAAAGACATGTGTAGTGTTCTAGAGCTAAATTTCTCATAGATTCCTTCAATAACACCAGCATTCCAGATCATCGTCAAATACTCAATAAAATATGCTTCCAACATTTCTATTCACCTCAGAATCGTTGCACCTTCTTCCATCCTGTTTAGCTCGTTTACACAATTTTTATGCTCACTACAGTATGCAATCGTGATGTTACCGCGTCTCTACATCCTATTTTACCAACATTTTCTCTTTCGTCCGTAACCTTTTCCGTAAACTTTTTCTTTTCCACCGTGCGCCTTCATGTTGACCATAAATTGGGTAAAAGTCTCTCGGCGGTGTCGTCCCTCCACCACCATCAGAACCCACGGGACCACGAGATTTTCTCCCGTTTGCTATTCCTTCTGCGGTCTTTTCCGTGTGCTTTTCCTTTTTCTGCGTAACGCTTCCCTCGGTCTTGCTGCTGCTGTGTCACAGCTATCTGCACACACGTACACAGAATAGTCGCCTCGTGATCCGGTTGAGAACGTAGTGGCAAAGGGGTTGGAACGGTTGCTGTGCAAAGCGGCCCTCTCGCCCGTTCATCCCCGTTCTCTTATCCTCCCCCGGTTGATGCGGCAGAAGTGGACGTACGAAGGGGAACGATATATAAAACGCACGAACCTTGGCTTGGCCGACGAGCCTGACGTTCTTGTACATTCTGTTGCCGACCAGCAATGCTCACCTCTACCTGTCTAGCAAGTAAACTCGAGACACGCCGATTCGGACACACCCAACCAGCTGTAGAACAACATTTGTTCCTAAGATTTAGTGAGATCCGGGATCTACCGGCTAACATCTCTTCCGCTGAACCGGGTGAACCGAAAAAATGGAAATAGCTTTCCCTGAGCCCTCTATCCGCCTGAAGTCTTTGTTTTTAGTTTTTTCTTCGACTGTCCAATGACGATAAATCTTTTAAGCTTCGTGCCTTCACACCCGACAAGGTATTTCAATATCATGTTTGGACATTCTTTGTACTCTGTGGGCTTTGTTTTCAATCGTGACGATCTTCAGTTTGAACATTTAAGTGGATTTATTAACATTCGAATTCAGGATGTGCTATCAACACATATCCATGGCGGTACCACTAGAAGTACCGCCCTAATTTCATCTGAAACTTAAATCCTTAAAAAAGATTTTTCTTTCGATTTCGATCGAATGTTGGACAGTGTTGAAACCGAACTTGATGCCAAATCACGAAGAGCCGATCGATGAGGGCCAAGGAGGAAATTCGTCCCGCTTTGCAAAACTTCATTTGAACTCTGTCGTGAGAATATATTTTCGCGTAACATCGAGAGGGTTGCGACGTGGCAGGCGATTCGACGGAGTTTGCACGCGAGATCCGACGGTAATGAACCGCTCCGGACACATGCGGTGCACATCTCGTGTCTCGTTCTACATCTGACTCTGGGTTGCAAGCTCGAGCGTTATATATCCATCCTTCTTTGCCTCGTTGGTGTTTCTACCATCCATCATTTTTCACGTCACTCACCAAGCAAGCGCTACACTCTTTCCACGGAGGCTTCAACCGTTCCCTTGGTTCAACCACTTTCTCTTTGGCATTAATCTGCTCGGATCAGGAAGCACCCTCGGCACGATAAAGCATCGCGTGGTAAAGATGTGCGCTCTACGGAGCTACTAACAATAACTAGAAGACGTCACGGGTAGACGAAGAGGCACCAACGATTTATGAACGAACCCATGGTAGACGGTTACCAAAGTTTTAGCACGCACTTTCCAATCCATGAAAATCTCCCCTCGTAATCATACATAGGGTCTTCTATTTTGGTAGGGCAAATGACCGAAAGACTCACACAGATTTAGGAGTGTTGTCATTTGGCATCAAAATTGGTAAATGAATACGTATTCTTGTTTTCTGCTTTAGTACAGCTGTACAAAGTGGTGGAGGTTGGAATAGATGAAACCTGTAAAAAACAAACAAATCTATATTGCTACGAAACGCTCAAAATCGTCTATCTATTGGTTACACAAAAATGAAATCATGGTATCTGGAGTTCTTTCTTACATTACTTACCCCGATTCGTTCGTCATCCAAAGCTCTAGTCGAACATCCAACATATTGTCAAACATGTCACACAGCACAAGCTCCCGGGAGCGTCACTTATAATTCGAGAGAAATTGACGTAACACCCGGGATTAAGTTTGCAATTAGTGAAAGTTATAATTAACCAGGCCCACCATTTCATTTCCCACAAACTAGAGGGTTCGCGACATCCCGTCACACGACCCACCGGACATTCGCCTCGATGTCCACCACAATATATCCTAAAGCGTGATGTACGTATACCATCGGTAGACGAAGGATTCGGGATTTGTTTGTATTTCGGATTACGACGGTTCCACTGATGTTCTACACTCTAATACCCGCCCACTATCTTCCTATCATTGGTGTTACTGCTGTGCTCTCTGCATAACTCGTATGGACGCAGGCAACATCCCGGAATATTCAAAGTCTGTCTTGCACCGTTTTCATCCCTCACAAACAAATCTCCATTTAATCTTGCAGGCGATGAGGGTCCCTCCAAAGCTGATTAGACGATTCAATTCACTTGACAGCCATACCGCCTCGCCGTCGTTCCTTTTATCATTAGCCGAAAGCGAGTTTTAGACTTTTGCCAATAAAAATATTAAAGGAATCGGTCATTTCTGGACAGTCTTAGGAATACTTGAACAGCCATTCATTGTTACTCATTCTTCGAAGAGTACCTTCGCGTTCATATTATGGAGCCTTCAAATAGTCTGCTTTGCTTCGAAACAAGGGAGCAACCTGCCAACGATATTTCTTACTTAGAAAGTGGCATGTCTCGTCAAGATCGTTGACTCCTTTGCCCGAAGCACCGACGAGTATAACCTTCACCACTCTTCGTTACACTCTGAACTACATTGCCTTCAAGAGCTTCACGTACTCGCTATATCGAATACAAACGGCTGTTTTCACAGTCGCGATATAGGTATACGGTAGCATATCAACTACACGGTGTGCTCTGTTTCCGTCATATAACTGACGTTTCATGAATTGGAAATGTAATTTTACCACCAGCGAAAGCCTACCGGGTATGGTGTACGGGGTCCGCGGATACCTCGGTTGTTCCGTAACTGTTTGCATAGATACCCAACGAGAAAGTAAACGAGTGCATAATGTTGGTCGGCTGACTCGCTCGTGCGAAAAACACGCGTTGTTCGTGATCCTCTCGGTACGCTTGGGAACTAACGCGTGCTTCCGTTCGCCAAGGGTGGCGCAAGTTTAATTCTCTTCAAGCGAATAACCGCTAAGGGTAAAAAAACTCGTAATCGCAAAGTTCTTATAAACCCTTCGACCGCTTTTGGAAGCCATTTTTTTGATCTCCGAATATGTATCGGATAATCAAATGTCATCCATCAATTTCTGCAACAGTTACCTTCTCCATATATGTTTCGAACTCTCGAACGAATGGTCAAACTTTCATCATGAAAACAAACTTTTCCGTAAAAATCACTTTGCTCAACCGTTCCTGGATCGGGTGGGTTTCCTATATTCTTTGTATTGCCAGAAGCAGATGGAAGAATGGATGGTTTTCGAGCTCTTGGCCGATATAAGATTTCTCTATCTTAATTCTTTCGCCGTTTGGAACCATTCTCCGCCTTCGCATTATCATAACCGACCGCCCGGAATAATCTCTTTTATTTCATCTCTTAGCGGTTTTCGCCTTCTTCCCGTCGTTCGTTTCATTCCCGTGGCTTTTTCCACGGCAGGTAGAGTTCGAGACTGTCCTGTAGGTATACCGTCTTTATCCCACACCCTTCATGTCCCCCTTGGAAAAGCTGCTGTGCTGTGCCCGGTTGGAAGGGGGCGGGGAAGAGGTTGTCTATATGCGTTGGTAACGCGAACTCACCGAGCGAAAAACTCTTATAGTACTTTTAGCTGCCTACTTTTGCCCACCAACCCAATTCCACCCTCGTCGTACCTTTCGCCACTTAAATAAATCATAAATATGAGTACGTTCGCCATCTCAAGCCAGTTAGCCCGACGTATAGTATAACCGACTATTGCCGCAGCTTCGGCTCTGGCGGAGCTGCTTATTGCTTATAGTGCTGGTCGAGTGAGCGCGAAACCCAGGATCGCTTCGTATCACCACCTTCCTATCCTTCCTTCCTTCGGGGTTTATGCATTCCTCGTTTTAATCTAATCCGCGGGCACCATGTAAGAATATATTAAAGAAAAACTTTTGCGTCGTCGCGCCCGCTCGTGAAATTATACTGTCTGGAGAGGGTTTCTGACTGCTCGGTGGTCCACTGTACACCACTCCCACCCCCAATCTTTCGCTTTTTCACCCTCTTGTTCCTTTTCTTCGCTACTCTTTCATTCCTCAACCAGTTATACCTGACTGTTCTGGCAACTACCCCTACGACCACATCTTCAAAAGTTGTTAGCCCTGTCTTCTTTATCTCTTCGAAGAACAGAAAAACATTCAACCCAATACATTTATTTACATGCAATTGAATGAAATTATTTCATCCGGTAGTCAGGTAAGATTCGAAGAAATTTCACTGATCATAATCGACACCTTATGTCCGTAAGTCCGTGAACAGCCAACTATGTGGTTTTGTTTTACCCCTTTCTCGGTATCGTTACTGAAACTTTCTATGAAGTACATTTATATAGGTAACTCCAAGGTCTTCGGAAGTGAAAACGAATCCAAGTGTGAAGAGGGAAGTCGAGGATAGAGTGAAAGCTGAATGTAAGTCAGAGACGCGACTTTTCTGAGGTCTTTTCGCTACAGCGACGACGCCAATGCGGTCTCGTAACGGCAGTGAACTTGCAGCCGTTGGCAAGATACCATGAACCATCACCCGAAGAAATAAACAAGCAGAGTAAGAAGAGAGACGGAGAGTGGAAGAAGGGGGTGGGTAGGTCCTCAGTATAGATTGTGTACAGTGAGGCGAGTTGAGGTATTGACATGTGAATAAGAGGTGGATCGGTAGGTTGCGCAAGGCTGGATGGTGATAGTGGGACGAGGCAGTTCGAAGAGGATGAGGATGATGTGGGACGGAAGTCGCAAGAGGAGCTGCTCCGCATCGACGTCGGATGGCGTCCCGACGCTTTCTATCATTCTCTAGCTTTCGCTCAGCAGCAGCAGCAGCAGCAGCCTTGGGACTTGTTTCCCTTAGTCGGGAGGGTCGCCGGGGCACCGGGAAGCGGGAATCGTACGCGGGGAGGTTGGAGAGGTCGACGAAGACGCGGAAGAAGACGTGGATTGGTGAGAGAACGGGGTGCAGAGTTCGGAACCAGAGAAGGGGGAGGAGGGAGCCAAGACGGTAGTCGGGGTGAGGGGGGAGGGCTTATCTCCGCGCACCGAGATTGACTTCCTTTCTATCCATTCACCCGCTCAAATGAGTTCCTTTGATAACTGTTGTGTGATCGAGTGTGCTGAATGCTGAAGGGTTTAGAACGGTGGTCCACGTATCTCGCTTCCTCCTACGCCTCGTTTTCGCTCCACAGCTTGCGACCTCCGTCCCTCAACCCCAACCCCCGAGACCCGGCCGCCAAGTCTGCCGCTTCGCGTCTGCCAGGCTTGCAAGACTCCGAGAGCGCGCGTCCCTATGAGGAAAAATATTTCGTTAAGCCCCCACGTACGTAGAGCTTCCCTCTTTTCTCTTTTTCTTCCGTTCTCCTCTCTCTTTTTTTTTTCCTTTTTGTTACTTTTTTCTTCACCTTTTCGCTCACCGCTGCTGATGCCCTCGAAAAAATGTTCGCACTTCGTTTATAACCACCTCCCCCGGGCGAGACACTTCCGAATTATGCTACCCAATGATGCTGGAGTCGATAAATTTGTTCGAATAATAGGTATTTGGGATTAGCAACCATTCGTTTTTCATTCGATATGAATGTAAAAGAAATACAGAATAGTCAAAATGACTCTTAACCCATTGCGAAATACGTTTGCAATAGACTAATTGATATTTGAAATATTTTTTACACGTTGCTGGTCGTTCATAAGGGTTATTTCGTGTCGTGAGCCTCGCGGTCACCGCAAGAAACAACGGATGATATCTGCCAAAGCAAAGGTCGGCTGGAATGTCAGGTGTAGTACACGAATCCTATCGCCTACCGTGGGTTTGCGTGGACCGAACCCAACGGAAACAGAGATCGAGAAAGTCGCCTGGTACCCGAGAAGGAGAGATATAGAGAGCAAAGGGGTTGGAGTTGGAAGGTCGAAACTTGGGCCTTGTAGACAACACACCGAGATATCTTAGGTGGCTCCCACCAGTGCATTTAGAATAACTTACGACATCACGAGATTACAAGTCTACAGCATAAACCCTCCTTACCACTCGTACATGCCGGTCCTCTTGCCGCACCGGGACGGTGAGGCGGGGGAGAGTCGCCCCGTTTGCTCTTCAAGCCTCCAACGCTCCTACCGAGGAGGTTCTCGTCCCAACGTCATTAATTAAGAGCTTCTAAGGGCTGGAAAGGGCGCAATCTCACAGAACACCAGAGACAGACACGGCGTTTCGTAACGTTCAAGAAGAAAAAAGAAAAAAGAATATAACGACCTCACGTGCCCACTGCTTCTTCATCCCTTTCTTCGGGAAAGCCGTGGAAAATCTCTCATCCTTCCGGACTTTTCATCTTCCTCCCGCGCGCACAACGTACGGAAAAAAGTACAATACAAAGTTTCAAAGAAAAAAAAAGTCCTTAACCGTATCTCGGCGGAGGCGAGAAAAATGTAGGAAAGTGTTTTGTTTGTTTCTTAGGCGCGTAAGAAACACGAGGTACGGGAGGGTTGTATATTTATAAAAAAAAAAGTTTAATCTCTTTTGCTGTGAGCGTAGCAATTGTGACCGGGGCTATGTGACACAGGGGTGAACTGCTTAGTAGTTTGTTGCGCCATATTAAAATCTGAAAAAAAGTCATACCGACAATTTCGGAAAAATCATCGAATGAATAACAAAAAATCATCTGATTTTTCGTTTTTTCTTACTATTTACACTTTTTTTCGCACAAATTAACCGTATATCTTTCTGTACGACAAGTTTAAGATTCATCGAGTCTTTCTAATCCAATATAAAGCATCGAAATATCAAACGCGTGATATGCAAAGCCGACTTCCCGCGATATAAAGAAAAGTGCGCAGAACGTCGAATTAAAATGAATCAAAACTCAACCTTCCTTTGTTGTCCGTAATTACTGTCCTTGAGATCGTCGAAAAAACACTTTCGATTATATGCAAACATCGAATTAACTTCGTCTCGACGAAGTAATAGCAACAGAAACGATGAACCATTATTGTCTCTTGGTGACCGAATTACAGGCGTTCGTCGTTGGGTCTTCGAAGGGGATCGTTAGCAAACAAAATTATGTAGTTACTCCGAAGGGCCAGAGGGGTTCGAGGGTAGTCACAGGTCTCCGCCCTATGTTCTTCTTTGTTCCCCATAATCACGATTAGTTTGGATAGTGTAGCTTGTCGCAAGGGATGAAATTGTCGGTCGAGACGGTGGGGTATATCTCACTCGTGGGGATAAGACGAGTGCAAAGATTTCTCGGAAGGGAAACAAACGACTCTTCTTTTTCTCGTTCAATTTTGCTTTGACTTCATTTTTATTCTATCTTTATCCATCCTTCGCGACAGACTACGAACGAGCGGCCAAAGCAAATAAGTTAGTAAGTAAGTAAGTAAGGTCGAGGGGTGATAATTGTGGGGATACTGAGAACGAAATCCACTACTGGTCCCGTGAGATTGTAGATTACAAGACTCGTGTTCTCCCACATGCCTGTCTCGTTGAGAGCCCCTCGTTTGGGTCTATTAAGTAAGGAGCAGAATGGATGATACCATTTCTCGTAATCTTAGAACGATTTTTGAAGATCCTCGATTTTCGATTTGATCTTCAAAAAATTGCGAACATTCTTTTCTAATACTTTTTTTTAGCTTTTTTAATGGATTTGTAACGATAAAAAAATGGTTCTACAATTCCGTCAAAAATCCAATTTTGTGTATTTTTTCCTGTAGAGCGCAATGTGCGTCTAAGTATTTCTCGCGACTTCATCGGGTGCCACACAAAATTACAGCGGTTTGAAAATACCAAAAATCGTTACGTTTTGAAATTAATTTTCAACAGGTTTCCGTCCCGCAGTGAAGTATTATTTTTTTGTTCGAATCCCTTTCACCGAATTGTAAATCGTCGTGACGAGTCGTATGAAAAAGTAATTTTAGTTATCGTGAAATTCTGCTGCTCCGCCGGCATCGGCGTTAATGCGAAATGCCCGAACCAGAAGCGGAAATCAAACTTGCCAGTCAAAGAGAGGGCCGAGACGAAATCCCTGAGGAGATTCAGAAAACCAGCAATGGTTATCCCGGCGTTTCGTGTGCCCCACAACCGGATGTGAGGCCAACATCTCAATTTTCCAACGTTAACTTTTCCATTGCTGCTAACAGTTATTCGTCATCCCAGCTTAGTCCTTACTACTCCTCCGACGCTTTCTATAACCTTTCTTCGGCAATAAGATCGACAAACGGTGAAAGCAAAGGAAAAAAAAAAATTGTTTCGATCGTTTCAGCAGAATTTCTGCGAAAACTCGCATTGTCCCGCAAGACTTCGTAAGCCGTAAGATACGATAAATTCCCCGCGTCGTAAGATCGATTGTTATCGTATCACCAAATATTCAGAGATTTCACTGTACGCATATCCCACCATACGCACTCCGCGAGTCCATAAAGGCGTCTATGGAGGGTGAAAGAGATACGTCGAACAAACCCCTCTTCCTCCCCATGAATTAGCAGTTATTACGCTTTATGGATATTCGAAGCCTCCACTGGAAAAGCCGCTCCACTGCCGTTTCTCTTCTTAATTGGCGCTTCGCCGACCACCAGCCCACCAGTCGTCACACCCCCCGACCCTCCTATATGCGTATTCACTGGTGTACCAAGCTGCGCGACCCAAAAAGCTCATAGATACCGTCTGCTAATACCACCGCTGCACCCCGGTTTCAACGGTAACGGTTGCAGGGGAAAACTGTACAGAATCCCCAGCAGAACGCCCGCGAACCCATCTTTCTCTTCCAAAAACGCCGTTGGCCAGAAGCACATCGTACACGACTAGTCCGTGAATGTTACATGGAGCGTGAAATTTGTCACCATTGTGAAATGGTAGAACTGTGCGGGACGACCGAGGGTAATACGACAATTTCGCTAACTAGCCCTTGTTATATTGTCCACGACTGCTCGTACGTTTCGTTGTCCTCGACTCATTCTCTTCCCTCTCTTTACTTCGTTGCAATAGGATTGATTATGTCGGTGGTGAGCGAAATGACGTTGGGTGGGGAAATAGAGAGACAGAAACGCACACACACACCCAAAACTTCGAGTGGAAACTGTAGAATCGTAAATACCGTTGCCGTTACCAACAAACCAGTACACGAATGGTATGGTTTTGGGAAAATTTAGACTAATTGTCCTGCTAGTTCGAGTGAGTCTATGATGCAACATTCGAAACTGGACGACGAATTGAATGGCTCTCTCGAGCGACATCCGAGTTTTCGGCGCGTCATTACGCGGGGATGAGAGGGGAGTGTCGAAATACAGGGTGGATAAATAGCTAAGGGTTGTCCTTGGCCTTCGAAACGCAGAGAACATACAATATAGCGAAGCTCTCGAGACCAAAAACTGCGAGATAAACGATTGGAGGAATGAGGGAAAAATAGAAGGGGTGTTTTTTTATTAATTGGCGCGCTATTTTTTTACTGGTGTAATTGAATCAATGTTTCTATCAATTTCGATATAATTTTTACCTACTTTGCCCCTCGATGTAAAATAATATTTTTGCTTTGCAATAATTTTTTTTTTTTTTTTTTGCGATTAACTAAATGGATTGATAAAAAAGAAAAAAATTGCACATTTTATCGTCGCACATAATATGCCTCTGCTACGAATTTTCGCGGCGATAAATTTTTCAACGGTGTGCGTGTATGCCGTGTATGCTTTTTATGTTCAGCGTCAGCCCCTGCGGGAGGGGCCAATATTGCACGGGAAAAGCATTTCCCCCCTCCGTCCCCCGTCCCACCCCCCGATATATAATAGGGTCGTATTTGTGGCGCGGTAGGACAAGAGGGCTGTACGCGATCGAATAATAAACACCGTTAACGCATCCTTGCTTTGACGTGTTAACGACTAGTCTGCTCTTTCTGTACAAGTTACAACGCTTCCAGCGGCAGCCGGAAGTGCCTGTGGTTTCTCGGAGGCTCGTTAACGACACTGCTTTACATCACCATGAATCAAAACTTTACTTCGAAACTCTTCTTTCCTCGTGTTGTAGGGCTTCGTACCGCCAACTCTGCTTCGTGCCGAATGAATAGAGCGGCCGACAAGAAATATTGCAGTAATGTTTTCGCAGACGCGAGGAAAAATGTTATTTGTCTTTCGTGAATTTTTGTTTTTACAGCGAAACGTTCAAAGAGACTGTGAATAAACACCGACCAATGAGCTTTCATTATATTGATCAATTTATATTATCTTTATTTCCAACAAAGGCAAAGTAATTTAAAAGCTTTTTTTTTTAACTTCTCTGCAATGCAAGATAATAGTTTTCAACGAAATTGCCGAAATAACCTCGTTGATCGATACAGATAACCGTTTTATCGATTGACGACTATCAAATTACCTTTAAGGGTTGTTGTAACAAGAGGAAATAAGGCAATAAGATTGAGAAAGTTACACAGATAATATACCCGTATATTCCGAAGAAAATGGAGAAAAGAGAGGCGCAAGACAAAGCGGGAAGAGATGAGAAGGGATGTATTAAATTTCATTTTAAATGGTCGAGAAGCCCTGTCAGTTTGTGTGTCTTCGCAGATGGTGCAACCCAACTAAACCAACCCTTATACGCCACGCGTCGTCCGCGCTTCTCTACTCTTCCAACTGAAAGACCCCTTTATTCGATATCTCCGCACACGCGAGAGAACATCGAACTCGTATACCATCGCGAGTTTCTTCGAATTTTGGATAAAAACCAAACTACGAAAATAGAGAAAAAAAAAATGATTTTGTCTATACGTTTGAATCATCCCTACGAACAATTCCAATTTTCCATTTACCCAATTAATCATAAAAAAAAAAATCTGCAATACGATCGGAAAGACGAACGATAGTTTTTACCCCATTTTCACCCTCGAAAATTATTTTCTTCGTAATATTAATGAGCGAAAAAAGGGTGAATATTTTCCGTTATTATGTGCAAAATATCATTAACACATCCAAAAAAAAAAATGATAAAACAAACGAAGCGTTCATCATTAAAATTCAAAGACCCGAATTTGTTCAGTAAAAAAAATGTTCGTCAAAAATATTTTTAAAAGTGTAATATTCAAATGTTTAGCGATCTGTGTTCTGGAAAATATACTAAAAGACCCGAAGGCGCTTTCTTGCCCGTTGCCTTCCTCCGTCGGTTACACTCACGAGACTTCGTTATATTTTTCCAACGTCATCACCGCACCGTTATACCAGCTCTCCCCTTTCTCATAAAACGTTTTACATGACGCCCATGAAGAATTTACGATAGGATCGGTGCCTGTTCTGTTTTATGCAATGTTTTTAAGATACCTTCCAGCGATGCTTGAAGATCCGGAGGAGACGAGGGGAGGAGGTACTGCCGACACAGCGATGTACATTAACGCGGGACACAGAAGGATTTTACGATAAGTGAGGAGGAGCTTTCGAGAGACGCTCATTCCTCGTTTAAAGCATTCTCGATGCACTTTTCAATACAAATCGATAGTACGAGATACTTAAGTTGAAGGTGAATATTATATTTTAATGATCTGGAAACTGATTAATATTCTCGTCTTTTTTTTTTCGTATTTGGCACTCGAAACATTAGCAATTAAAATAAAAGCTATAGGTATGCATATTTAATAATAACGAATCAATGGACAAATATAATGTTCCGAAAATATTTTTTTAACTTCAGCGACAAATTTTTCATTTAAAGGAGATGTAAGAATATCTATCGAATAATTAATCGATCCCCATACGCCGATAGTAAACAGAGGATTGCAATAAGAATAAAAGATCGGCGCATATCGTAAATTCGTTATCAAATGTTCGTCAATCAATTAATCTCTATCCAATATAAAAATCTGTGACATTTTTAACAGTAGCTTAATATTCGAATGCTTCACGTCTCGGTGCGAAACGTAGACAAATTGTTTCTGATAACGATGTAACCCTCGCAGCCGTAGAGTGGCGGCAGCAGCCAGTAGCAGCAGTAGGCGCCGAAGAATAACGTTCTACCCGAAAGGAAAAGAATAGTGTAAAGACTCGGAAAAAGGGGTTTGGGGGCTGTGAGAGCCGGGATATTGCCAGTCGCCGCGTATCTTGCTCCGCGCGAAAAAAAAAAAAAAAAAAAGTGAAATTTAATGCAGACGATATTGGAGAGCTCCCCGGACGAGAGGGGGAGAGGGGGGCGAAAGAACGGGGGTGGACAATAATGTGTCACGGACTCGAAACGCGTAGAACAACGACGACAGAACAGATGAACCGACTCTCGGGTGTATGTGCACGAGAGCGAGAAGGGAGTAAAAAAAATAGCGAAAGGAGAATAACGGAACCAAAGTCGAGCGGGGAGCGCTCGGGCGCTTGCTACACTGACAGGACAATTTGTGCGCATAAATCATCACGGTCACGTTTCTTTATATCGTTTAATATGAATCACGGTACACGAGAGAAAGAGAGCGCGAGGAGCAACGAGCTCGCGTTTTCCCGCGTCCGGAACAACTGTCATGGAGAGAGATTGATCGTCGATTATGATTTTTCGAGAGACACAAAAGAACGAGTGTATGTATGTGCGCCGACGTAAAATTGGATTGTGAAATTATGAAAAAAAGATTTTAACGCTAAATCGTGCAACGATGGGTCAACTACACATTAGTGGCTAATTAAAGGGTATTAAAAAAATACACACTAAAAAAAATGGAGGAATTGTTTTAGACGGATTTCAGATATTTCAATGATTTCGCTTCTCGTGTGAATGCATCGTATAAAATACTATGGAGTATACGAATCATGTGTTTTTATTCACAGAATATTTATTTTAAGGTGTTTTTTTTTGCAGGTAATAATTAATTATTAATCATTGTTATTATTAAAGCCATTGTTCCGATGTCATATAGAAATTAATTGATGTATCCGACGTTGCAACACTATCAGCTCGCGACACGACTTTAAATACCATCGTCTGCCGATATGCGTCAAACGAAAAATTGAATCGTCATAATACAATAAAAATACAGAATAGAAATTCAGTATAAATTATTATTTTCTCAGTTACTCTCTACTATAATATGCATTGTAAAAAAAAAATTGCATTAACTAAATTGGAGTTTCTTATCGTCCATTCGAATTTTTATAGAACACAACAAAATAATTAGTTTTAAAAATAATTGTTACCATTCGTTGGTAAAAATATGCGGTTTCCACAAATTTTTTTGGACAAACTAAAAATTCGATTAAACGAAAGTGAACGCCGATTTAGTCGGTCTAAAAATTTTATTTTCCAATGTAATTATTTTTTCGTAAATGTAATTGTTTTTTTACATCGTTACAGGTCGACAAAAAAAAATACGTCCGAGAACAACGAGTTGCCAACCGGTATGCATGTGTGCGACGGAAATTCTCATACAGAGGGTGCGAAAGATTTTTCTCTCAGTTCGTCGTTATTACGTGGAAGATGAGTCAAGTTTGCTCTCACGTGTGTGTTATAACCGCAGTCTTGCATTCTCGTCACGCGCGCATTTATCCTTTTTGCGGAATGAGTGATAATTCGAGGAAATCGAATTACGAGTTGCCCTCACCCCCCTTCCCTCTTGAACTGCTCTGTCCGTGATGCTACCTTCTTCGTAGCCGGGCGTGAAAAGCCTCACAGAGTTACCGCATTTCGTGATGGCCTTTCGCGCCACCCTCACCGACTCAAACCCACAGAGCGTCGATCTCCTCTAACCTAAGCGTTAACCAGCGCGTCCGCGTTTTCACAATCAGATTATGAGGTGTGCGCGACCAGCGCATAAAGATCGCGGAAGGTCTTCACCCTTTTTCATGCCCGATGAAGTATAAATGTTGCTGATGCTCGTTCCTTGGTGCTTCGATAATTCTTGAATATCGACAAAATTGACTATTTACCCACCGTTATTGAGTAAAAAAAAAAATCTCTCGATTTTTCTCACCCCTCTGCACGTCGTTACTTAACCGCAAAATTTCCAGTTGTTTTTTTGATTTTTTTTTTCAACGCCACTTTACCAAACGTAAAGCTCCACAACGAACGTGTAACGCATAGCTGCCTAAACTTTAAAAAAATTCCAACCCTTAGTTAATTAACCTTCCAATTGTTAAAAAAACACTTCCGATAAATGTTTTCTCATAGCATTCTAATTTACATTGATTATTAACGAAAGAAACAAATCTTATAACCGATTATAAGTATCGTATTTCGAAGTCTGCAACCCCTGCAGAAACATTTAGCATTTTACCTCAGATATTCTTTTTTGGGATCGCGAGGGCGCTAAAGTCGAATTAATCGAACGCCCAGCGGTCTGAAAGCACCACGGCGGATGTCTAGCCGTGAATGAGAGAGACTTAGCAACGAGAATACACATACGAGGGGTTCTCAAAGCGCTGAGGAGGCCCGTGGAAGAGTATCCGCAATGCCGAGGCCGCGGTGCCCGATAAATTTGCAGGAAGTTTAATTTCATTTTATAGGCGTGATACTTTAGCGAAAGCACCTACACTTTACACTAACGGGGCGCGATGCTCCCGCGTGGCTCGGAGTTCCGCAGAGAGGGGTAGGTCCGTGTCTCGAAGGATGAGAGGAGTCTACCGCGGTGCCAGTGGAGATAGAAGGAGAAGGTATCGCGGGGAGAAGAAGAAGAAGACACGAGTCTAGGATAGCTACGGAGAAGAGGCGAACATCCACCAAGTCGATGGTATAGTGCGCTATATACTATAGTTACAACGTCCTAAATCATGGCTCGGAGATGCCACCCGGCTTCTGCACCGTAATTATATCGTCGTTTTTAGAAGTACCGCACGCTTCGGTCTCCCGACTTAATACACCCCGAACTCGTTATATGTGTCGCGCGTGATTCTTAGTAACGATCTTCGAGGGAAGAAGAGAGCACACGGCAAATCCCCGAGCTATGACGGCATTCCGTCCGCTACTTTTCGGATACATCGTCGCATGAGCGGAATTTAGTAGATGTACTGATCTCGAACACGTTAGTACCACTCCGTGCCGCGCATTCAATGATCTCGAGATATATTTTTTGACATTTTTTCCACGTGTGACACGGACACTAAATCGCTCGCAGCGACACTCGCTGATTATAAAAAAGTATACGAAAAAAAAAAAAAAAAAAAATGAAAAATCTATGAATTTCGGAGTTTTTATTTAATTAATATATTAATCATATTAATATTTCTTATGTATTTGGTGACAACTATTTGCTTATTTTTTTATGTATATCCGTAATATATAATTTTTTAACGAAAATAAATTAAATATATCGTAATGTATTTTGCGATATATATATATATATATCGTAAGTAAATACAAATTTAACTCGCGATATCGCGACGTCGTAGTTGAAAACAAAAAAGATAATAAATAAAAAGTTTCAATGAGTATTCATAAAGCCAACGAGGGTGTTAATTATTTAATAAAAATTCAATGTCCTGTACTGTAGGAGGGCTCGACGAGGTCAATATCGTACGTTATACCATACAAACTGATGAACGAGAGAGATCGAGCGGAGGATAGAGCGAAAATATCCGATGCTTCGGTTGTGCGGCTATTCCACAGTTTTGAAAGTACAGGCAGTGGGTTCGCGCGAGACGAGATGACGATAGTCGGATAGGCGGCTTCTGATCAAACGCTTGATTAAAGAAACTTTCCTGCAGCCTCAGACGCGCAGTAGCCGCGTATATTTCTCGGCCACCATCGCCAATTCCCAATCACCTCCCCCCCCTTCCCCCATT